>CM077153.1:67981942-69447182 GCA_039583875.1 Platanthera guangdongensis
TTTGCACTAATGCAGGGCAAGAGGAGGAGAGTATGCAGGATGCCAGCTCGTTCCACATTTCCCAACGATGATGATGAGGAGAGGGATCAGCTGGTTTACAAATGAGGAGAGTGTAGAACACCCCTCGCCATGAGGCCACTTGTGCAAAGGGCGATATCATAGACCAAGCCCTTAACAGTCGTAAACGGCGACGTATTTAAGGGCACCAGCACGGAAGAAGGGAAGAGCACTTCTCGAAATTTCCCAAGGAGAAGTTCCGTCAAGGGAATATAGATGGAGGAAGAAGCCTAACCCATACACGGTCCAGCCCGGTGAGAAAAGCAAATGGACGTCTGGAGGGTCTCACTCCAAGGGCCACCGACGTGTTTCAACTGCGACGAAAGGGTGGGGACACGTTGCTCGCTTTTGTAATCAAGGAGGTGCGGAGCAGGAGCCCAGGCAAGAGCAGACTGTGCTCTCCGACCCTATGTGCCGCAGAAAAGGAAAGATGGCGGAGAATGGGAGTCGAGCGCTTCTCGTTCCAACCGGTGCAACCAAGGACTTACAACCTTGGATAGCAGGAAGCGATCCCAACCCGACGTGGTGACAGGTATGAGGAGGTTTAAGTTTAACTTTGTGCTTCATACTTTTAGACCTTTACATGTGATGTCTATGTTTTAGGCTTCGTGTTAATTTTCGGATACCCCGCTAGGGTATTTTTGATACGGGAGCGTCGCACTCCTTTCTTGCAGAAAGCTTCATCCGGAGGATTGGAGTTGAGCTTTTTTTGGCGGACGTGGAGCTGAAGGTGTGCATGCCCAATGGGTCATACATGACCACCGGAAAGAAAGGGCACATTTGTTGGGAGCTAGATGGTGTTGACTTTGTGCTGATAGTAGCGGTCGTACCGTTGGCGGAATTTGATGTGATATTGGGAATGGATTGGCTTACCGAACAACATGCCAGTATTGATTACCTATCCAAGGTATTGACCCTAAGGAGCAAAGGGGAGACGGAAGTCAAATTTGAGGGCCTTTGTGGAGTGGCCTATTCCCTGATTTCGGCCATGCAGTTGATGCAGGCGGTTAACCATGGTGGTGTAGCGCTTGTAGCGTTATTAGAGGTTCGCCTCTCCCAGTTGTCTATTGAGGAAGTGCCCGTAGTGGCAGAGTTCAAGGATGTGTTTCCGGATGAACTTCCTGGAGCGCCTCCTCGGCGGGAGATCGACTTCTCGATCGAGTTAGTGCCGGAGGCTAGGCAGGTGTCACGTCCTCCATTTAGGATGACACCAAAGGAGTTGGCTGAACTCAAAGTACAGTTGCAGGAACTGTTGGAGCAAGGGTATATCAGACCCAGTTTTTCGCCGTGGAGCGCGCCAGTGTTGTTTGTAAATAAGAAATACGGTAGTATGCGACTGTGCATAGACTACCGAGAGCTGAATAAACTCACCGTCAAGAATAAGTATCTGATTCCTCGAGATAGACGACTTGTTCTCGAGTTGTGGGGTCGGTGGTGTATTCAAAATTGGACTTGAAGTCAGGCTATTATCGGTTGCGAATTCGGGACGAGGACATACCCAAGACTGCATTTGGTACGAGGTATGTACACTGAGTTTACGGTGATGCTGTTCGGGCTGACGAACGCACCATCTATATTCATGGATTTGATGAATCAGGTATTTCGACAATACTTGGACTCTTTTGTAGTTGTCTTTATTGACGACATCTTGGTGTACTCCAAATCGGAAGTGGAGCATGAGACCCACTTGAGAGTGGTCTTGAAGGTGTTGTGAGAGAATCAGCTGTATGCAAAGTTCTCAAAGTGCGAGTTCTGGTTAGCAAATGTGACATTTTTGGGCCACGTGATTAGTGGGGATGGGGTGGTAGTGGATCCAACAAAAGTGGAAGCCATCAGAGATTTGGCCGTTTTGAGGACCGTGGCGGAAGTCCGAAGTTTTCTTGGACTAGCCGGTACTATAGGAGATTCGTGGAGAATTTTTCGCGGATAACTCTACCCCTCACCTCACTCACTCGTAAAGATCATAAGTTTGTGTGGACTCAAGAGTGCAGTCAAGTATTTGAGGCACTGAAGGAGAGACAGATGATGGCTCCAATCCTAGTCTACCGCAAGGTAACGGAGGATTTCAAAATCTTTAGTGACGCATCGGGATGCGGTTTGGGTTGTGTTTTGGTGCAACATGGCAATGTGATAGCTTTTGGGTCTAGGCAGCTGAAGTTTCATGAGAGGAATTACCCCATCCATGACTTGGAGTTGGCGGCGGAATTTTTGTGTTGAAAATATGACGACACTATGTTTATGGTGCAAAGGTGGAGATCTTAACGGATCATAAAAGCCTGAAGTATCTCTTGGATCAAAAGGACTTGAACATGCGGCAACGCAGGTGGTTTGAGTTCCTTGGAGACTATGAGGTGGCGATTCAGTACACGCCAGACAAAGCCAATGTGGTGGCAGATGCCTTGAGTAGAAAATACTCTGGGCAAGGGAATTGGATAGAAGCCCAAGATGAGCGGTTAGTGCTAGAATGAGAGTCCCTTGGTTTGCAATGTGTGGCGAGAGGCGAGTCCAGCGTGGCTCGGTTGAACTGGATTGAAATGCAGAACGACTTGTCCGATCGTATTCGGGAAGCGACCCATTTGGATGTGGAGTTTCAACCATATGTGGTGGAGTCTCAAAAGGGCGAGAGCAGCGCCTGGGAGATGATTGATGAGATTCTGAGGAAGGACGGAAGGATTTGTGTACCGCAGTTCGCCAAGCTTCGTGAGGAGTTGATGTTTGAGGCTCACTTCACAAATTACTCCATTCACCCGGGCAGTACAAAGATGTACTTGGATATGAAGAAATCCTTTTGGTGGCCGGGGCTGAAGCGGGACGTAGCTTTGTATGTGAATCGATGCCAAACTTGTGCCTTGGTGAAGGCCGAGTGTCAGAAGCTGGGGGGGGGGGGTTCCTGAAGCCTCTTCCAATCCATGAGTTGAAATTTGATGACAACTCCATAGATTTTGTACATGCTTTGCCTAGATCGCAGCAGGGCAATGATGCTATTTGGATGATCATGGATTGCTTAACCAAAGTGTCTCACTTAATCCCAAATCGGAAGGAGGACAGCGTAGAGAAGTTGGTGGAGTTGTATGTTCGCAACATTGTTCGACTGCATGGGATTCCTAGAAGTATAGTCAGCGATCATGACAGACGTTTCACATTCAAGGACTGGAGGGTGGTTTAGAAGAGTTTGGGCACGAAGCTAAAGTTCAGTACGACGTTCCATCCTCAAACTGACGGACAAACAAAAAGAACAAACCGTACTATGGAGGATATGCTGAGAATGTGCATTCTTGACTTCGGAAAGAAGTGAGAGGATCACCTCTTCATGGTGGAGTTCGCGTACAATAACAGTTATCAAGCAAGTATAAAAATGGCGCCATACGAAGCTTTGTATGGGAGACGGTGTCGAACACCGATGTCTTGGACAGAGGCGGGAGATACCAAAATTTTTGGAAAGGAGATGGTAGTTGACGCTTGTGAGTTGGTACGGACCATTCAAGAGCGTATGAAGGTGGCGCAAGACCGGCAAGCAAAATACTTTAATGCTCGTCACAGGAAGATGGAGTTTGCGGTAGGTGATTGGGTCTATTTGAAGATCAAGCAGTTCAAAGGCGTCTCACGGATTCGCCGACTCAAGAAGTTGAGTCCAAGGTTTTTGGGACCTTTTGAAGTTGTTGAATGGGTTGGAGAAGCAGCCTATCGGTTGGCGTTGTCCGCAGAGCTGAGTGGATTGCACGACGTCTTCTATGTCTCAGTCTTGAGGAAAGCCTTGGTGGAGGCTAGTGTGGTGATCGAGCCGGCATCGGTGCCGATAGAGGAAGACTTGAGGACGCGAGTCGTCCAATTGTTATAGAGGATTCAGAGATTCGGCAGTTGCGGAATAAAGAGGTCAAACTCGTGAAAGTCTGATAGGACAACTGCGGTCGTGAGGAGCTCTCTTGAGAGCGAGAACAAACCATGCTGGAAGAGTATCCAGAGCTCTTCAGTTCAGGTACCATTTAAGTTTTGTTCCCTTTTGCTTTGTAATTTCGGGACGAAATTATTTTAAGGGGGAGAGAGTTGTAACGCCCCAAAATTTGAAAGAGGGACGATCAGCGTTTTTGGCCAAGTTTGGGTCTTAGTTGGGGGTCACACGGCCTAGGACACGGGCGTGTCCCTGGGCGTGTCCCGCTCGGGTGGCGTAGTAAGGCGCGTGGTCGACGAATTTCGGTCGACGAAATGTTTGGGAGGTCACGCCCTGGAACACGGGCGTGACAGGGGGCGTGTCCCCTCGGTTCGACGATCATCGAGTGTCAATCGTCGATCGTCGAGTGGCGATCGTCGAGTAGGGGTACACGGCCTGTGACACGGGCGTGTCCCGCTGTGTCAATCTGCGTTCGACGATTTCCAAGGATCTGCGTTCGACGATTTCCCCAGCATTCTGCGTTCGACGATTTCCATGGATCCGCGTTCAACGATTTCCCCAGCATTCTGCGTTCGACGATTTCCATGGATCTGCGTTCGACGATTTGCCAGGGATCTGCGTTCAACGATTTCCCCAGCAATCTCTGTTCGACAATTTGGCTGGTTCGATGAGTTGCCAGTGATTCTCCGTTCGACGATTCAGCAACGGTCGATGATTTTGGTTTCGACGATCGTCGAGCGGAGTTCATGACTGGTTGTCACGGGGTGTCCTTGACGGGATGCGGTGTTCGGCCCATTTCCAGGCTGGACTCGGATCGCAGCCGTGCATTCCTTTGTGTGGTATTCGAAGGCTGGGGGTCTTTATGTTTGGGATATACCCGAGAGTAGGGTTTCATAATCGGGATTGTTTCAGTCGCTGTATTCTCCGTCTAAGATCTAGAGAGAAGGGAGAGCGCGGAGGACGGTGAAGGAGATCCGGCTGTTAGAGAGGTTTAGGTGCTCCAAATTGCGAGCCGAGTACAGATCCGTGGAGGCTAAATCGTTGCGAAGGTTTTCATCCGACTATTTTTCCATGGCTAGGAAGAGCAGTCGGAGGGTAACGACACTTCTCCTCTTGGTTTTAGGATGCATGTTTTAGCATCTTTTATTTTCTAGTTTTTGGGCACCAAACTCTCAAATGAGAGGTGTTTGGGTCGCCAAGGTTCAAGAGGACTCCGGGTCGATTGAGTCCGTCCCCGGCATGTTTTTGCATTAGAGATCCGCTTCGTTAGTGGATTAGGAATGGTGGGTGAAGCCGTAGTCGCGACCGTTAGTCCGACACGGTGATATTGCATACGAGGTTTAAGGATTCGTAGAGATCCGTTGCGGCAAGAGGCTGTTTGTGATGTTTGTGATGTTCTTCCCTTTATCTACCGTGAGTATGTGTGGTCGGTACCAGACAAGGTTAGCTCCTCATTGGCGGTAGATGGTTTCCTTGGTGGACAAGGTTAGCTCCGCATGAGTGGTAGATGGTTTCCTTAGTGCACGGGAACGCTGCAGTACGAATGAGGGATTAGGGTGGAATTGTCTTGGATTATGATGTGCCAAGATGTGGCTGTGTCTCCGTGGTCGGCTAGCTATCTCGTGACGTGCACGTCATGTGTGGAGAGTGTCCCAGCGAGACTAGTCCCCTTCTGTGGGACTGACGAGAATGCCAAGTTTGGGGCAAGCCCGGGCAATGAGGCCATGAGCGGGTGGGGTCCAGCAAGGCTTCTTAGAATCGGTCTGTGTGTTTGTTGGAATCCTGACATGAGAAGTCAGAGCTTGCAGGCAAGCCCGGGTTTAAGACCTTGAGCGGGTGGGGCCTTTGCAAGAGTTCCGTGTGGCGGCTTGTGCGCCGTTGGGGGAATGTTGGTAAACCCCCTTTGTTTGCGGCTTTATGGCAATGGGGAAATGATGAGTACCCATATGATGTGATGATGTGCTAGATGCATACGCGATAGGGTGCCTTGGGTGAAGCCCGGGTTGTTGCATACATGCTGCATAAGTAGGACCTTTTTATTATATGCTCAACAATAGAAAACATGTATGTTGTTTGAGACATCCAAGCCTGTTCTTTGTGCATTACTTGTTTATATATATATTGCATACGAAGTGCTAACTTGCAGGTTGGAGGGTTCCCCGGGGTCCGTTAGGGGCGGCCGGGAGGAGATGTGTTTGTTACACAGTTTGAGGTCAGCCTTTGCTGACCCACGTTACTAATAATTTTTACAGGGCAAGGATCGCAAGCAGGAGCTAGCTCGCCGGCCAGAAATGCCTAAGCCTCATGAAGTGTTACCTTTTTGGTGTAGCTCTACTTTTATGACATTGTATGTTTGATGCCCATGTTGACCGGCTTGCATGCCGAGGTATACTAGGAGTGCCTATGCACTTTTATGACTGATGTATTATTTGAGTTTGGACTCACTTTTGTTGTAAGGCCATAAGGCCATTTTGTTACTCTTGTAGGTGTGGATAACTTCTAGTCATGCTTGTTGTTTCCGCTGTGTTGTGTTATGAGTTTTGAGATTGGGTAGCTATATCATCTTATAATACTGAAGCTGTGACGTCTGTATGTTGTGGGGCCCCGGTCAGACCCATATTATACGGTCATTACAGGGGAGGTGTTACACCCCCCTCCCCATCTGCGTATTGTTTGCCCGGGTTGTTGAAACCGAAAAATCGGTCTCTTGCGGAGTTCGACCCTTGGGGAAGGTGTAATCACACACTTACTTCTCTCTCACAATCTAACCAACCGAAGACTTAGCACAAGGAACAGACCCAAGGCTCCAACACGGAGGTCCCACCACACACCCGAAAGATCTTAGAGCGCTTCCCCTCCTTAGCCAAGTTCTGAGCTAAGGATACCTCAGAAAGCGCAAGAAGACCATAGCACAAGCATGCCTTCTGAGGTACCCCCTTGGGTCTATTTATAGTTTTTTTTGAAAACGGTCTGCCAACAGCCAACCTCCGTTGTTCTAAACAGCTATATGCAGTCCATATTGGCCTGCCAACAACATAACTCCACTGTTCTGAAAGGCTATGGGCAGACCAACATGGGTAGAATGGTAAGAAATACATCATACAACACTTAGGCGAGTGGCCCCTGAGAACCTCCACTCGCATGGGGTGGCGAGTGCTCGATGGTGCTAGCACTTGGCGCCTCCCTATGGCACTGGGCGAGTGCAGGCTAGAATTACCCCACTTGCCAATTGCCTGCCGAGATCTATGGGCGAGTGCAAGTCTGCTGCTCCACTCGCCCCTGTTCCTCTCCACCCCACCTGGGTGAGCCGACATATGCCGAGATGTCACTCAACGTTAAGGGGCGTCGAATGAACAAGCCTCGCTCGATGCTGGGGCGGAAGGCGTCGAGTGGACTCGACGCCAGTGGAAGGCGTCGAGTAGACTCGACGCTAGGGGCCCGACTCGCCTGGCTTGGCTAATCTGTCTCCTGTCGATCCCCACTCGCCGGATATGGGGTTGTACACAATCCTTGCTCTTTGCGTGTTTGTCCCAAGCTCGGAAAGAAACATCCAACCTCGCAAAATACGGCGAGTGCGGCAGGAGCCAAAGAGATTCTTTTGGTGGGATCCACCAACGACTATATATATGTGCCCGCGTACCTGGGCGACCTTTGTCATTCCCCTTACTCTGACCTTGTCGAGATGCCTCTTTCCAAAGAGCTCCAAGAGAGGTTGGATTGTGCTTGCGGGTTCAACGCCGCTCGCGCTGCCAGTCTGGTCGCTGTATCTTCCAGCGTCTTGCCACGCGAGCCGCTAAATCCTCAGTACGCCAAGAAGGCCAAATCAGCTCCAAAAACTGCTGAGTCAATCTACCGTCATCTGGCCTTCACTCCAGATCATGGGCTCGCCTCTTCCTTCGAGCCAACTCTTGAACAAAAGGGAATGAGTGTCATCGAGATTCCTGCCGACCCGGACAGTCATCAGATTGACAGCGAAGACTCCATGCTGCGAGTCGACTCCCTCCGCGATTACTCGCGGCCTCAAACTCCTCCTGCTACCCGCCTGCGAGACCCATCTCCCCCTTTGGGACTACATGGCTGGACTCACTGAGGACAAGGTCGCTAGCTCGCGCCCCTTCCCGACAACCCACACTTGCTCCTGCACTCGCGGGAGGAAATGTCGGGGATATCCCAATTCCGAGCTTTGAGCTCATGTCCCCAAGGACTCAACTTCCGGGTCACAATAAGAACCTTGACTTTCCCACTTCATACACCCACCGAGGGCAGCCGAGCTCATCCCGTAAGCTCTAGTTTCATATGACCATCTCGCATAGTTCTTTGAAGCACTCGCCTATTATGTTCACCAGGATTAATTATCTTTGCTGGTCTCCCTGGCCAATCCGAGGCGGAGGAGTCTTCTGAGCTGACTCGCCATTCGCCTCCTCCTTCTCCCAGTGTGATAGAAAACTTCCTGGACGTCTCGCTAAACTCCGCCGAGCTGAGGAGGCGAGTCGTTGAAGTCTTGAAGAAATAGGGACTCGAGCTGTGCTGGATCCAGGAGGAAAACAATCTCAGTGAGCAGAGGCTGGAGGCACTAGAGCGGTACTATGTACTGCTCGCTGACGAGGTGAAGCGCAGCTCGGCAAGCAGGATGACGTCCCCCACTCCGTTCATAGACATGATCAGTGAGAACATGCGGTTCATCCACCAGGACCTGAAACTGGTCCGCGAGTTCAACAACCCGCGCCGACCTCCGGGGATGGGTACGCGAGGCCGGGGTAAATGAAACAGGCTTCCTACCTGAGCCTACCGGCACTCGCCCCCAGCCCCCTCAGCTCACGCGCACTGAAATAACTTCCGCTTCCTGTTGTACTTTCTTTTTCTAAACTGCGAGAACCCCTTTTTGTAATAACTTGAACAATTTTTAGATTTGACTGCTTATTGATTCTGCATAATATGCTGCTCTTTAGATTCAACTCGCCATAGGATAGAATAGGTCGCAGGGTAGGCGAGCCGGACTGACCGGTCGGCTCGGGCATTAAATTCAGTTTCTATAAATAGGCCCCCTCACCTACCCCCAGGCCATCTCCATTACTGCCGATTTACACCCTCTTCTTTTTGCCCTTATCCCCACTTCCACTCGCTCTAGAACCTTTGAAACAATGGGAAATACACGACCTGATGCCGACGGGAGGTCCAAGTGTGCTCAGCAATTCGCCGAGTACAACTTCTATGAGGAAAACACCTCCGAGCAAGAGCTCGCCGACTTCATTCCCGACTACATCCCTGCGGGGTTCTCTGCGTGCCGACTCGTGGCAGGCGAGGCCATCAACTCATTCTTGGAGGATGAGCTCATCATCTCCATCTCGCACTCCGAGGGGGGGTTGCTCCTCCCCCTATGGCCAGAGATCTGCCAAATCCAGAAGTACTACGGGGCGGTCCCTACCCAACTGAACCCGAATGTCATCGCCGTGATGGTGGAATTCACCTGCTGAAAGACAACTTAGGCAATTGATAATCTACCGATACCAATTGTAAGTTAGGGGATAGACCCGATTTACTCTAGAGGGGGGGGGGGTGAATAGAGTAACTTAAAACTTTTTGGCTAAAAAAAATTTATCAGAGAAATAACTGATAATAGAGTAGTATAAAAAGAAATGCAAACTAAGCTAAACTACACTATCACAACACAACAAAACAAAGAGAAAATGAACAACCAGACAACACAAGAATTTTATAGTGGTTCCCCAAACTGGGTACATCCACTCTTCTACCATCCTGGTAGGAATCCACTATCAGGTTTTTGATCAGGTGACTGCCACCACAAGATCTATTTACAGGGATATCTCATAACCCTTTAGGCTTTTGATCAGGTGCCCAAAAACCAACAATAAACTTTCGAAGGGAGTTAATAAACCCTTTGTACAGGAGGTTGAGAGAGTTGATGGTGTCTTCTCTTTTCTCTATTCAACGGAGAATACTTTCTGTTGTCAAAGCTCCTTCTGAAATAATGAATGGTCCAGAAAGCTTGGAGCCTTGCTCAGGGTGTAGGTCTTCAGCCTTGTCTTGAAGAGATCCAGGAACTTTCTGACTGATTTAAAGTTGTTGTTCTTGACTATTCCTGGAGTAGAAGTAGAAAAAAATTCTTGATATTTGATGGTTGTTCTTCTTCAGTTTTCAAAAAGAACAAGGAGAAAACAGAATGTTTTCAGTATAGAGAAGAAGTAGATATTCTTCAGTATATTTCTGTATCTTTTCTCTGTATATCACTGTGTGTCCTTTTTGATTTTCTTGCTTGCTTGTATCACCTCTGTGTTCTTCTTGTCTAAAAGAAAATTCTCTTATATATTCTGCTTTCAAATTCTCCTTTTGAATTTTGAATTACAAGCATTAATTGCTGACTAATTCTGGAGGATGAAACAGTTGGAAAATATTCTTTAATGAGTTTCCCCAACTGTCCCATTAAAATAAGCAAGCAATTAACCCTGATGAACACCATAATTAATGATGCCAATAACAGCTATATTCATTTCAATATAAGCATTAATTACTCAGGAAATCACTGCTAAATAATATAATAAATAAGGTCAGAAATAAGGAAAACTTCTAAGTCTGGCTCGGGACAGAATTCGTTGAGCTCTGAACAGAATTCGTCGACTGGAGTTCCAAGTTCGTCGAGCTGATAATTCCTGTTCGGCGACCTGAGCTCGGCGAACTGCATTCTGGAAATAACTTGCCAAATCTGCGCTCTAAGTTCGTCGAACAGAGAATCTGTCTAAATGAAGAGATCGTCGACTTGAGCTCGAATATCGTCGAGCTCAACTCAGAGAAATAACTCTGAGTTCATCGATCTGCGATCGACGATCGTCGAGCTGAGTTCGAAGAATTTCGAACTGAGAATCTGAACTTCTGAATTCTTCTAAGTCTTGAGTATACTGAAGTCCTCTGCAGGCTGGTCCATGAAGATTGATACTAATGACTAGCCCAAAATCTAGGACTAACAGACTTGACTCTGGCACTAACAGACTTGACTCTAGCTATACAAGGTGGGTCAAACATTCCAATTAGTGAACCTAGCCCAAATTCAAACTATGTATCCAGCAATCTCCCCCTATTTGGGTGAGGTCACTAATACAAGCAAAAGAAAACAATCACAAAGCAGAATAAAATATATCTAGCAGAAAATAAAACATCCAGCAGATATGTACACAGGTGATCATGATTAACAACTAGAGTTCATAAAATACAAACTAAACACAACAGTCACCTGTTCTTCTTTGGTTTCTCTTTGTCAGCTTTGTTAGATTTTTTAGAGGGCTGTCTGAATATAATCTCTCTATTTGGATTTGCAGCTTCTCTTTTTTACATTGTCATGTATGATGCTCCAATTATATTGCATGAGGTGTCCCTTAGTACTACTGCTTCAGGATGCATACTCATATAGTCATCTACATTGAAAAATTTATTAGCTTTAGCATACCTCTTGAGCTTTTCTTTTCTATAAGATGATATTGTGATGTACTATGATGGATCTTTTCCTTCTACTTTAGCTTTATTGATCATAGAAAGTCCAATAAGCTCTTGAAACCTGACCATTTTTGTAGTTGTTTCCTGTTTTGGATCTACAAAAGGGATAGGTGGAGATTCTGGCCTTTTAGGACTAGAGTCATTCTTTGAATTATCAGGAGAAGCTGAAGTACTTTTCTTATCTGTAGTAGGAGGAGGCTTGCTCTGAGAGGATTGCTACTGACTGCTGCCTTGTGGTCTTGGCTTGGAGTGTCTTTGATAGGTCTTGGTAATAGACGCTGATCCTTGAGTCACACTTCCAGAGGCCCCAGCTGATGGAGGAGGAGGAGGGTCTTTCCTGAAGTGCTTAGGAGGAGACCTGTACCTTCTTCTCTTCTTCCTTTCTTTTTGCTCATTCTTTGATAACCACATCCATTGTGGCATCCCATGGTAAGCAGTAATCTTTTGTAGAATATAGTTGGGAGTGTCATGTGCAGGATTTGGCTTGGGAGCAGCCTTTGGAACAATGTTCCTTTTCTTAGCAATCTTCTTCTTGGCTTTAGGATCATCACAATCTTCAGAGTCATCATCATCATTGTCTTCAGAAGATTCAAGAGGATTATCATACATATCATTAATCTCCTTCAAAATTTCCTTAGAAATTTGCTTTTCAGCTTGAGGTAGCACTTGAGATTCTGAATTTTCTAGTACAGCAATACTTTCAGAAACTATTTGATTCTCTTCCTATATGTCTGCAAGAATGATATCATCCAGGTCTGATATAGGACTATCATCCATTTTGTAAGTTGGAGGGGAGATAGCCTTGGGAGCTGATTCTGTGAGTGGCTCAATAACTACAAAACTTGCCTTTAGTTGCTTAACAACCTCAGGGATTATAGAGGAAGTATAGCAAACTATAGCCATAGAATTCTCTAGACAAACATCTTGTAAGCAATTTGTATAAGCATAATCAAATGAATTTATTAAACTGAATAAATCTATTGTGTGATTGACAAAGCAATCACCAACAGTCAAAATTTCTGGAAGATCTGCTGGCTCAACTGTACAACTCATATCAATCTCAACTTCCTCAACTTCTGTATTCATATATACATCTGCATCTGCTGCTATATTCAACTGTACATCTGCTGCTGCTGCTGCTGGAGGAGAGAGCAATAGAACTTCTTCATTGGATATCTCCCCATGCCTGGTTTCAGAAGGTCCTGAAGCCAGGCCCCCAGAAGAAGAAGGGACAGTGGGGGCCACAACAATGAGAGAAGATAGGGAGGAAATAGAATCAGCAAGAGGTTTAGTGGCCTCTGCTATAAGCTTTGAGAAAAGGGGAGTGATGTGTTCCAGAAGAGAGGGAAGGGAAGGGGAATCCATTTGCATAAACTCAGAGGGTGTCTGAGTTGATACAGAAAGATGGAGGATGGATGATGAAGGGAAAGGAGTGGTGTCTGTCATGGGTTCATCTGTGGATGATGGTGTGTGGATGAGAGATGATGATAACAGATCAAAAGATGGAATGGATAGAAGGTTGGTGAGTGGTATGTCAACAAGGTGTTGTGGTAATGGGGATGAAGGGGGTGAGTTGTGCTCTGGATATTGAATTGGTGTTGGGTGATGCACTGGAGAGGCAGTGGTGTTGGAGCATGAATTTGTGATGTGGATGGTTGTTGGTGGGGAGTAGATGAAGGAATTTGAACTTGTGGAGGAGTAGGTTGTTGTTGGGATGGAGGAGAGGGAGTCTGGATGGAGGGAATGATATCTTCTGGAGGTGGGGGGTTAGGTGTAACAGCTCTTGTATCCTCAGAAGTTTTGGAAGAGGTTGAAGCTGTTAAATTTTCTCAACGTGGTCAGCAAGATAGCCCAAACACCAAATTAATATCTTCGGAGCTACCCAGTTCGCACGCTGAACCTGCGGAAACCCAAGGACTAGAGGTTGCACCCAACAAAACAATGGAAGCACAAGAAGATCTTATTATGCATTCACTTCTTTACAATCCGAGGCATACATAGCGAGACATGATTTCGCTAGTATTACAGCTGTAAACAGAAGAAACCAAAAAACAAGCCGGGCAGACAGCACTCCAGTCCGCCGAGACCGCGAGGTCGCCGAGACCGCCGAGACCGCTGAGCTCGCCCAAGCTATGCTGCAATCCGCCGAATACCACGGAGTCCGCCGAGACCGCGAGGCCGCGCGGACAGACCGTTATTCGCCTCCTGCTGAACCCGAACTGAGGAACTCCCCTACCCGCCTGAAGCCGGCGGACAGGTTATTGAAGCTGGGAAAGTTGAAACAGAACTGACAAGCCGCAGAGCGACCTCCTGCTGAGTCCGCAGAGACCGCACACTTCCAAGCACTGACCGAAGTCACAGCCAAACTCCTGGCTCCTTGAAGTTATCCGCGCGACCTGCACACAGCAAACCGTCAGCCTGTAACAATCCGCGCGGACTGAAAAACACAGACCGCAGCACTCGCCCAACCCAATTTACTGTTCACTCACGTTACTTAGGTTACTGTAGATGTGCCAGGGGGGTCCTATTTATAGGCAAGGTGAGGAGTGTGGTCACCGCCCAAGAGATAGCGACACCGCCCCAGTCCGCGCGAACACAAACGACCGTCCGCTCAGTCCGCGAGGACTTAGCCAGTCACCAAGGGAAACCGCCAGGAGCAAGGCAACCATTTGACGAACCCTCTCCAGTCCGCCCAAGCTAAGCGGACAAGGCACCAGCCCGCAAAGCTCCAACTGCTTCAGGACAGCACCCTCTTCAATGGCAGTCCGCACCAACCCGAGGCAGTCCGCAAGACTCACACCTCAATCCTCCACAAGTCCACGACCAAAGGCAAACAGCAACAGTCCGCCCGGTCACAGCGGACTTCGCGGATACGGCGGACACCATGAACTTGACACCAAGTGTGACCAAGTCCAAAACCATCAAGGGCCAGTGCGAGCATGGCGGACACAAAGTCCCGTCCGCCAAACACCCTAGCACAGACCGCAACCAGTCCGCGAGCTCCTCGCACTTGTCCAACACAGCAGCTACTTCCCGGACTCCAAACATCAGTCCGGGAACCGGTCTCCACAGCAAGACCTGCTGTAACACCTGAGCTCGACAAGGCCTCAGCCAAGCTCAAAACCCAGTCCGCAACAGCCAAAACCGCGGACACACCAGTCCGCAAGGCTTCCCGCGAACTCGAGCCAACCCGCCAACAGCGCAAGCTTGCACCCGCGACCACTGAGCAAAGCATCAGTCCGCAAGCCTCTCTATCCGTAGATACCAGGCCGCACCAAACCGCGGACTCCATGCAACAACCCGCTCAGAACACAGCCGGCTTCCACCAGACTTTTCACCAGGCCGCAACCTCAGTCCGCCCAGTCCGCCCAGTCCGCCCAGTCCGCCAAAGCTGTCCGCCACAGGCCGCGCGGCCTGTTCCGTCACCCACTTCCACTTCACAAATTTCAACACTCCCCCTTGAAGTGAGAAGTGGTGACCAAGCCCAGCAAGCTGCGCAAGAATTCAAAAGGCCCCTTCGACAGCGGCTTCGTGAAGATGTCAGCAAGATTATCTTCACTCCGAACATGCCCGACCAACAGAGACCCCTCCAACACCTTCTCCCTAATGAAGTGGTGATCAATCTCTATATGCTTGGTCCTAGCGTGACACACTGGATTGTTTACCAGTTTGAGAGCACTCTCATTGTCACCCCGGAGTAAAGTAGGCCCTTGCACTTCTTCATGAACATCCTCTATGAGTCTCCTCAACCAAACGACTTCCCGAGCAGCCAAGGCCGAAGCCTTATACTCCGCCTCCGTGGTTGAAACCGACACCGAGTCCTGCTTCTTGCTACACCACGAGATGCTAGCTGAACCGCAAGTGAACACATAACCTGAAGTAGACCTTCGATCATCCGAATCACCGCCATAGTCAGCATCCGTGTACCCGAGCAACGCAAACTCTGCATCCCTTCCATAGAGAAGTCCCATCTCAGAAGTCACCTTGATATACTTCAGAATTCCCTTCGCCGCCACTAGATGAGATTGCCTTGGTTCAGCCATATACCGACTTACTCGGCCAACAGCATAAGTTATATCCGGCCTTATAATCGTCGGGTAAATCAAACTCCCAACAAGAGCCCTGAACACCAAGGGATTATTAAGCACCCTTCCCTCATCTCGTCGAAGCTTCAGCCCAGATTCCAGTGGAGTAGAGCACTTCTTCCCTTCGCCCATGCCAAACCGCTTCACAATGCGATCAGCATACCCTTTCTGGCTAATGAGAACCCCGCACTCCTTCCTCTCCACTTCCAGACCAAGAAAGTGATGCAACTCTCCCAAGTCTTTCATCTCGAAGCGTATAGCAAGCTCTGCCCTGAGCCTTGCTACTTCCTCCTCCGAGTTCCCTGTGATGATCATATCATCCACATACAGTAGGACCAAGACTCTTAGCTCTCCCTTCTTCTTGACGAACAAGCTTGAATCCGAGTTAGAAGCCAGGTATCCACAGAATTGCAAGTACTCTGCAATCTTCCCATACCACGCTCGAGGAGCTTGCTTCAACCCATAGAGAGCCTTCCTGAGTTTGCAGACATAGTCCGGATGCTTTTCAGAGACAAAACCAAGCGGCTGATCCATGAAGATGTCCTTGTCAATCTCTCCGTAAAGAAAAGCATTCTTCACATCAAGTTGCCACAACCTCCATCCCTTGCTAGCAGCCAAGGCGATCACCACTCTTACAGATGTCATCTTCGCAACAGGACTGAATGTCTCCTCATAGTCTTCTCCATACTGCTGTGAGAATCCTCTAGCGACCAGGCGAGCCTTGAACCGATCAATGCTCCCATCAGCCTTCTTCTTCAACTTATACACCCACTTGCAAGTAACCGGAGTAACGCCATCAACCTTGGGCACAAGGTCCCAGGTTTCATTCTTCTTCAGAGCATCAATCTCTTCTTTCATGGCATCATCCCACTCCTTCACTCCAGTGGCCTCGTTGAAGTTTGCAGGCTCTCGCTCATCCAGAGGACCTGCAAAGAAGCAGGAGACAAAGCTCACTGCATTCCCATCACAGTACCGAGCCGGTGGCTTAACCACCCTCTTCGATCTCCGAAGACACGGCTCCTTGCTCACGGCTTCCGTTGCTTCTTCAGGCTCCACTCCTACTTGGGGCAAGCATTGAGCAGTGCTCCCCCTGCTTCCTGAGCCAGAAGGCTCAGCCTCGGAGTTCGAAGCAACAGGAGCTGCTGGTGAAACAGCAAGCTCCTCTTCTAAGCCTTCAGCAGCCTCCACCGGTGCTTCCTCAACCTTGCTACTTCCGGTAGGCTCCACCGAGCCACCTCCATATGACGTCAGCTCGTCAAAGACAACGTCTCTTGACACCACGAACTTCTTCGTCACAGGGTCCATGCATTTCCATCCCTTCTTCCGCTCATCATAGCCAACAAAGACAAGTTTCCTTGCCTTCACATCCAGCTTTGTCCGTGAAGCATCCGGGACATGCATGTAGCAAGTTGAACCGAACACCCGAAGGTGTGCAACACTCGGCTTCTCCTTCAGCAACAGCTCAATAGGAGTCTTCATGTTGATAGGGCTGAGTGGCATCCGGTTGATAACATAAGCAGCACAAGACATTCCCTCCGCCCAAAAGGACCTTGGGATATCTTTCGCATGCAGCCAGCATTTGCAGGTTTCCGTCAAATGACGGATCTTCCGCTCCGCTACCCCATTTTGTTGTGGAGTGTGAGAACAAGTAAGCTCCTGTTGGATCCCGTGCTTCCTGCAGAAGTTAGAAAACTCGGAAGAGACAAACTCCCCCCCGTTATCAGTTCTAAGCTTCTTAATCCGCAAGCCAAGCCGGCCTTCTACCAACTCCTTGAACTCCACGAACAAATGGAAGGCTTCCGACTTCTCCTTTAAGAAGTACACCCAAGTATACCTTGAGTAGTCATCAACCAAGACAAGCATGTATTTGCTTCCACCAAGGCTGGCAGTAACAGTCGGTCCCATCAGGTCGCCATGAATACACTCCAATGGTTTCTTGCTCCTTGTTTGAGATTTATCAAACGGAAGGCGATGTGCCTTACCGTATTGACAGCCCGCACAAACATGCCCATCACCAAAGGAGGACAACATCGGCAACCCCCTCACCAGACTTCTACTCGCCATTGCCTTCAGCTTGTCCATGCCAACATGCCCCAGCCTCTCATGCCAGATAGCCGCACTATCATTGGCCCTCATCCTATCAACATAGGCACTGGTGGAAAGAACAAACAAGTTCTTCACCCTCCTCCCAACATGAGCAACATCAGCCTTCACCGCTGATACGTTGCGAAGGAACCTCACGTCTGTTGGCCCAAACAAAACGTGATACCCAGCGTCCACCGCGTTGGTCACCGAGAAGAGGTTCTTCTTCATGCCCAGCACGTGATACACACTCCTTAACGTGAGTGGCCCCTGATCACTACCCAAAGACACGACCCCCTCCTTCTCTACTGCATAAACAGTATTATCAGCAGTGATAATAGCTTCATTACCTGAGTAAGCCTGCATGGAGGTGAACTTTGACTTGTCTCCGGTGAGGTGATGACCACACCCGGAGTCGATGATCCACTCGATGTTGAAGTCCTCAGCAGATAAGGCCCGGACACAAGTGCCCGTCATGAAAGCTCCTCCCCATTCTGCTTCTTCACTTCGTAAGCAAGCTTCCTCCTTTCCCGCAGCATGCCCAGGCTGCAGTTTGACCTTGCAGTCCCGCTTGAAGTGCCCTCGCTGATGACACCGGTAGCACTTCAGATTCTTCTTCCAGTCCTTAGGAGCATTGCTCCTCTCCGGCGGATATGAAGTTGAAGTCTCCTTCTCAACAGCGGCCTGCACCTTCTTCTTCTTCTTCCCTTCCCATCCCATCTTCTTGCCTGAGAAGAGAGCCTCGCTGCCTTCCTGATTCAGATTCACTCCAGCCATCTGCCTTGCTAAGCTCTCCTGCGAGGCAAGCAGATTCTCCAGCTCCAGCAACGACGACTGAGTAGCCCACCCTTGAACAGATGTAACAAAGGTCACATACTCCTTCCGCAAGCCGCGGATAATGTGCCTCTTCATCTTTGCCTCAGAGATAGGCTCATCAGGATCCAGTGCCGACAGCTCAGCACACAAGCTCTTCATCTTTAAGAAGTACCTGGAGATGGAAAGGTCTCCCTGAGTTGCCCTGGCCAACTCATTCTCCAGGAACTGAAGCCGCGCCACATTCTTCCTATTGAACAACTCATCAATGGTTGTCCAAATATCAGCAGCCGACTCACATCCAATGATGTGATCAAACAGTTCCGGAGAGACAGCTCTCTTCAGAACGAACTCTGCCTTAGCATTAGTTCTTCTCCAGAGCCTCACCTGCTCAGCAGTACCGAAAGCAGCAGTAACTTCCTGTCTGTCGTCTCCACCGACAACTTCCCACAGCTCCTCGCCTAGAAGATAACTCTTCATGCACGACTTCCACTTTTTATAGTTAGCCGGCGTTAAGAGTTCAATGCCAAGACCTCTTGCTAAGCTTCCTTCCATTGCAATCACCTGTTGGTACCCTTCAGCAGCTCCGAGCAACAACACAGGTTGATCACCACTCAATCACTGAGTAACAACACTGGTTGACCTCCGCTTACGCAACTGAACCTCCGCAACCTCAGAAACCTGGCTCTGATACCATGTTAAATTTTCTCAACGTGGTCAGCAAGATAGCCCAAACACCAAATTAATATCTTCGGAACTACCCAGTTCGCACGCTGAACCTGCGGAAACCCAAGGACTAGAGGTTGCACCCAACAAAACAATGGAAGCACAAGAAGATCTTATTATGCATTCACTTCTTTACAATCCGAGGCATACATAGCGAGACATGATTTCGCTAGTATTACAGCTGTAAACAGAAGAAACCAAAAAACAAGCCGGGCGGACAGCACTCCAGTCCGCCGAGACCGCGAGGTCGCCGAGACCGCCGAGACCGCTGAGCTCGCCCAAGCTATGCTGCAATCCGCCGAATACCACGGAGTCTGCCGAGACCGCGAGGCCGCGCGGACAGACCGTTATTCGCCTCCTGCTGAACCCGAACTGAGGAACTCCCCTACCCGCCTGAAGCCGGCGGACAGGTTATTGAAGCTGGGAAAGTTGAAACAGAACTGACAAGCCGCAGAGCGACCTCCTGCTGAGTCCGCAGAGACCGCACACTTCCAAGCACTGACCGAAGTCACAGCCAAACTCCTGGCTCCTTGAAGTTATCCGCGCGACCTGCACACAGCAAACCGTCAGCCTGTAACAATCCGCGCGGACTGAAAAACACAGACCGCAGCACTCGCCCAACCCAATTTACTGTTCACTCACGTTACTTAGGTTACTGTAGATGTGCTAGGGGGGTCCTATTTATAGGCAAGGTGAGGAGTGTGGTCACCGCCCAAGAGATAGCGACACCGCCCCAGTCCGCGCGAACACAAACGACCGTCCGCTCAGTCCGCGAGGACTTAGCCAGTCACCAAGGGAAACCGCCAGGAGCAAGGCAACCATTTGACGAACCCTCTCCAGTCCGCCCAAGCTAAGCGGACAAGGCACCAGCCCGCAAAGCTCCAACTGCTTCAGGACAGCACCCTCTTCAATGGCAGTCCGCACCAACCCGAGGCAGTCCGCAAGACTCACACCTCAATCCGCCACAAGTCCACGACCAAAGGCAAACAGCAACAGTCCGCCCGGTCACAGCGGACTTCGCGGATACGGCGGACACCATGAACTTGACACCAAGTGTGACCAAGTCCAAAACCATCAAGGGCCAGTGCGAGCATGGCGGACACAAAGTACCGTCCGCCAAACACCCTAGCACAGACCGCAACCAGTCCGCGAGCTCCTCGCACTTGTCCAACACAGCAGCTACTTCCCGGACTCCAAACATCAGTCCGCGAACCGGTCTCCACAGCAAGACCTGCTGTAACACCTGAGCTCGACAAGGCCTCAGCCAAGCTCAAAACCCAGTCCGCAACAGCCAAAACCGCGGACACACCAGTCCGCAAGGCTTCCCGCGAACTCGAGCCAACCCGCCAACAGCGCAAGCTTGCACCCGCGACCACTGAGCAAAGCATCAGTCCGCAAGCCTCTCTATCCGTAGATACCAGGCCGCACCAAACCGCGGACTGCATGCAACAACCCGCTCAGAACACAGCCGGCTTCCACCAGACTTTTCACCAGGCCGCAACCTCAGTCCGCCCAGTCCGCCCAGTCCGCCAAAGCTGTCCGCCACAGGCCGCGCGGCCTGTTCCGTCACCCACTTCCACTTCACAAATTTCAACAGAAGCCTTAGATGGCTTAGGTATGTTCCTCTCCCGCCTTCCAAACAAGGCACAAGTTAGTCTTTTGGAAGTATTTATGAATATGGTTTGGGAGACCAGGGATTCAGATACTTTTTCCTGAAGGAAAATTCCAAGAATTCTTCCAAAACAAACTTCCTTCTTACTATTATTCTTTCTGATCAAGTCTAACAGAATCCTTGCCCAATTCACTGCTTTCTTATTCACTACAATACACATTAACAGAAACTGCTGCCTGGTAATATAATCATGGGCAGTATGCTTTCCTAACAATACTTTGCCCACCACATCAACTAAAAATTTATATTCAGAAGACAAATTTTTCTTTAATAACTTATTAGGGTTCTCTCCAATATGACGCATTTTATTCAACATGTCATCAAACTCTGAACTATCAATCTCTAAATCTTCTTCACCATTTATCAAATCAAAAATTTCAGTTAAGACTGCGGGGGTTAAAGAAACCTGGTTACCAGATATTGTGTCTGTCATCGTGTCGGCGTCTGGAGTAGAGGAGGTGAATACCCATTCTCTGATTTCAGTAGCAGCTATCTTTATCCTGGTTGTCATGAATTTCTTCAACTGTTATTCCTCAAATAATTTCAGTATGTCCAGGAAAATTTGATTAGAATGTTAAAATGATTCAAAGTCTATATCGAATCTCATGTCGAATTTCATTGCCACAAGAGAGCTCGCCGGAATCGCCATTGATCGCCAGGAAAAGGAAACAAAAAGATCAAGTGCAAGGGGAACAGAAAGCGCGGGATGGAGCTCGAAGAAAACCTAATTATATGATTTTCAGAATATGAAGCGGCAGACTCCATCCTGCGAAATAAATAAAATTCTTCGATCTGAGTTCGACGAAATATTTTATTGACAAAAAAGTTCGTCGATCTCAGTCTGAAGAAGGGAAAAGTTTTCGTCGTTCTCAGGTCGACAAAAATTTTCTGAAGCAGTATCGTCAATCTCCGTTCGACGAATAAGACTTCACATAGAGATTTCGTCGATCCTTGGTCGACGAATTTTCTCAAGAAATTTTCTCAGTTCGTCGATCTCAGGTCGACAAACTGTGGCAAATTCTTCGACCACAGACAAAAGGCTAAATTAATGCATCTCCATTTATCATAGCTAGCTGATTCAGAAGAACAGATGTTTCTTTTGATCCAAAGATTTTGTGAAGATGTCTGCCTTTTGTAAATCAGTAGAGACAAAGGTAAGATTAATTTTCTTTTTGTCTGCACACTCTCTAATGAAATGATGTCTTACATCTATATGCTTAGTTCTATTATGATGCATTGGATTCTGTGCAGCTGAAATTGCACTAGTATTATCACAAAGTAGAGTTGAATTGTTTAAATTGACACCATAATCTAGGAGTTGGTTCTGAATCTACAGCATCTGTGAACAACAACTGTCAGCTGCTATGTACTCAGCTTCTGCTGTTGAAGTAAACACGGATGTTTGCTTCTTGCAAAACCAGGACACTAGCCTATCACCAAGAAACTAACATGTCCCTGATGTGCTCTTTCTGTCCACTCTACATCCAGCAAAGTCAGCATCTGAGTATGCAGTCAACTCAAATCCTGACTCAGTTGGATACCAGAGTCCTAAATATGGGCAACTCTTTATATATCTCAAAATTCTTTTTAGGAAAATAAGGTAAGATTCTTTAGGGTTCACCTAAAACCTTGCACAATGACATGTAGCAAACATGATGTCTGGTCTACTTGCTGTGAGATACAATTGGGACCCAACAATGACCCTATATAGTTTCTGATCAACAGGTTTCCCATATTCATTAGATTCAATCACAACATTAGCAGTCATAGGTGTTCTCTTAGCTGAGGCATCAGCCATCCCAAACCTTTTTATTAGCTCCTTAACATATTTGGATTGGGTTAAGAAGATGCCATCAAGCGTCTGCTTCACTTGGAGACCAAGGAAGTAGAAGAGTTCACCTATGCTACTCATTTCAAACGTGGAATGCATAAGGTCAGAGAACCTCTTGCATAGTTTGGAATCAGTAGATCCAATAATAATGTCATCTACATATATTTATACTAACAAAATTTTATCATGATGATGCTTTATGAACAAAGTCATATCTACAATGCCTCTAGAAAAGTTTTGCTCTAAGAGAAAGCTAGCTAAGGTTTCATACCAAGCTCTTGGAGCTTGATTTAGACCATAGAGAGCCATATGCAATTTGAAAACATAAGATGGATGGGATGAAGAGATAAAACCTGGTAGTTGTTCCACATAGACCTCTTCTTTGAGTTCACCATTCAGGAATGCACTCTTGACATCCATTTGGTATACTGTGAACTTCTTGTAGGCTACATAAGCTAGGAATATTCTGATAGCTTCAATCCTTATAACAGGGGCAAATGTCTAATCATAATCAATGCCTTCCTCTTATATATAACCTTGTGCTTTTAGCCTTGCCTTTGTTAAAATTCAACAAACCGCAGACGCCCCCTTGGATACCCTGTTGAAAACTCAACAAACCGAAGGAGAATACGCCCACTTATAATGTTGAAAGTTTTCCCGGATCGTGGAGTTAGCATGGGTTATCTCAACAAAGCAGTAACAACCAGCAACACATGCAGCACAAGCTTCTTTATTGATCAAGAGCAAACTTCTTTACAAGGCGAGACATACATGGCGAGACATGCTTCACCAAAACCCAACACCGGGAGAGCAGAGACAGTTACAAAGACAAGAACAAAAAACAAGCCGCGCGGACTCAATCAACAAGCCGCCGACCTACTGCTGTGGAGTCCGCTCAGTCCGCCAGGTCGCCAGACCGCAACCCAAGCCGCGCGGACTCACCCTTATTCCAATGCTTAGCTCTTCACCGCCGATCTGCAGGCCGCCAGACCGCACAAGCTGCGTCACCGAATGGAACAGTCCGCCTGAAGCAGGCGACTTTCAGAACCCCGAACCAAGTTGCCAAAGAGAAGACCGCCTGGTCGCTATCCGCGACCTGCTGTTTACCGCCTGTTGCTTAACCGCAGAGTCCGCACTGTCCCTGACCTCAATCAGAGCCAAGTCCTGGCTTTCCAGCGCTATCCGCACAACCTGCACAGCACAACCGGGTCAACTCTCTATCCGCGCGGACACTAAAGTCCAGACCGCAGCAACTTACGCGAGCTCAATTACTGTTCACTTACTTCGGTCTAGGTTTTGTTGCTCCTGATGTGACATGGGTCCTATTTATAGGCACGACGATGAGTATGTCCACCGCCCTAGCCGATAGGATCACCGCCACATCCCGCAGCTAGAACAAGTGTGTCCGCCAGCCCGCGGACACACATTCCAGTTCGCCGCTCCTGTGCAGATAGCTAGTCTGCCCCAGCTTCTCCAAGGCCGGACTCCAATATCCAGCCCGCCTTGCCGCCAGAGGACAAGCCAGGACCACCACAGCCGGACTCCACAACAGCCGTGTCCGCCATTCTGCGGACAAGGCATCAGCCCGCAAAACCCGAGCCCGCAGCCTCGCCATCAAGGCACCTGCCGGACTCAGCGGACACCCGGCTTCCGTCCGCATATCCCAAGTCCATTGCCTCATTGCCAAGGCACCTCCGGACTTAGCGGACACGCCAATCCAGTCTGCTAACAGCAGACTCCAGTCCGCAACTCCTGAGTCCATAACCTCGTCACAAGGCTAAACCGGACTCAGCGGACTCTGGCTCCAGTCCGCACGCTCCTGCACAAGCAATTCTCCAGTCCGCATTTCCCCAAGCTATCAAACAAGGCAACAACACTTCTACTACGCTTGGCGGACTGAGAAACCAGCCCGCGCTCCACAGCGCGATCTCCCCGGACTGAGCCATCTTGGACTTGGTTCAAATCACACCAAGTCCAGTCCACTGGCCACAAGGGCCAGTCTGCACTTACTGGCGGACACTGGATCTAGCCCGCCATACCGGGCGACCTCCAGTTTCTATCCGCGCTGACCGGCGGTCTCCGCGGCTTCCCGCTGCACCAGAGCAAGACCAAGGCAACTGCCAAACCGGTCTGCCGAGCTCCAGTTCTTCAGTCCGCTTTATGCCGGACTCCGCGGATAGCATTTCTATCCGCCCGGTTACTTCCTGGGAGTCAACCGCCTGCTGAGCATACACTGGCCTGTCAGACCGCCGCTGCTGTCCGCGTAGTCCGCGCGAACAGACCACCCAGGCCGCCACAGAGCAAACCGCCTGCAACATCCCTGCCGACCTAGCAGTCCGCCAACCCTGTCCGCGTAGTTCGCGCGGATAGGTTTCCCAAGCCTTCCATTCACCAACTTTCACTTCACAGAATTCAACACTCCCCCTTGAAGTGAGAAGTGGTGAATAACTCCAGCAGCTCCCGTAACCTTGCACCTGGTCCTTCCGATAGCATCTACGAAGAGATGTCAAAGACATAGTCCTCGCCCCGCATATCTTGGACCATGAGGGAGCCCTCCAGCATCTCCAAAAAGGAGTAATGCTTCCCTCTGCCTTCTTCAGCTTCAACCTCCACTCTTGCATCACAGGAGTATCACCAACTTCCTTGGATACTGAAGTCCAAGCCTCGTTGCCTCTGAGAGAAGTCACCTCTTCAGACTTGGTGTCAACCACCTTCTTGATTCTAGTGGGGTCATTACAGCCAGAAGAACCTTGCTCGACCTGAGGGCTAACAAGGAAACACGGAACCAAGTCTGCCGTGTTCCCTTCACAATATCGAGCTGGTGGCTTACTGATCCTCTTCGGTCTCCGAAGAACCTGATCATGGCTAACCACCTCCGCTGCTATTGAACCAGCTCCGTTCCCGGGCAAACCCGGAACAATGCTCCCTTTGCTCCCTGAACAAGACGCCTCCTTACTGGAACCAAGAGCACCTGGAGCAACGCTCCCCCTGCTACCTGAACAAGAAGACTCCCCTCTTGAACAAGAACTGCCTGGAACATCGCTCCCCTTGCTTCCTGAACCGGAAACCTCCGCCTTCGAGCCAGAAGATCCTGGAGCATCGCTCCCCCTTCTTCCCGACTCTGACGCCTTTGCCCCGGAGATAGAACAACCTGGAGAACCTGGTGACTCAGGCAACTCAACTTCCTTAGCAGCAGCCTCCTTCAGCCCACCATCTGACCTGCTTATCTCTAGCTCCACATAAGAGCTACCCCAATACGGCGTCAACTCATCGAAAACAATGTCTCTCGACACTATGAGTTTCTTCGTCGTAGGATCCATACACCTCCATCTTCTTCTCTGCTCATCATACCCAACAAAGACTAGCTTTATCTTGAGAGCACCCGGAGAATGTAAATAGCAGGTAGATCCAAACACCCGAAGGTGCTTCACTGAGGGCTTCACTCCGAACATCAGCTCATAAGGAGTCTTCATTATGATCGGACTAAGAGGCATCCGGTTGATGACATGAGCAGCACAGGCTATTCCTTCCGCCCAAAGAGCCTTCGGAATGCCTTTACTCTGAAGCCAACACTTGCAGGTCTCCGTTAACCAACAGATCATCCGAGCTGCAATACTACCTTGTTGTGAAGTATGTCCACAAGAAAGCTCCATCCGAATCCCTTGCTTCCTGCAAAAGCGTGAGAACTCGGTTGAGCCAAACTCACCACCGATACTTGTCCTCAACACCTTGATCCTCCGGCCAAGCTGGCCTTCCACAAGCTTCTTGAACTCCACAAATAAGCGTACCATGTTGGACTTCTTCTTCATAAAGTATACCCAAGTATACCTAGAATAGTCATCAACCAATATCAGCATGTACCTGCTGCCTCCAAGACTGGCCGTGACGGTCGGTCCCACCAGAGCACAATGGACAACTGCCAATGGTGCATTACATCTGGATTGTGCTTTGTCAACCATGAAGCGATAGGCTCCACTTTCCTGACATCCCGCACACCCCCGACCATCGCCATAGGATGACAATCTAGGCAAGCCTCTTACGAGTCTTCTTTCCGCCATTGCTTTCAGCTTGTCCATCCCTACATGCCCCAGTCTTTCATGCCAGATAGCTGCACTATCACTGGCATTCCTCCGATCAACTCCAGAACTAGTTGATATCCCAACTACGTTCTTCTCCTTCCTCCCTACATGAGCTACGTTCGCCGAGAGCAAGACAACCTTGCACTCCTTCCGAAGATGACCTTGTTGCTTGCATTTATAGCACCTTGGTCCTTCCTTCCTCTTCCTATCATGCCTAGGAGAAACACTCCTTTCTTCCTGATACGAAGTAGAGGGACCATCTTCAGCAGCAACCTTCACCTTCTTCCTGAACAACCCATCAAGGGAAGTCCAGACCTCCGCAGCTGACCGACATCCACTGATGTGGTCCAAGAGCTCCGATGAGATCACCTGCTTGAGAATAGACTCCGCTTTCGCATTTGCCTCCTTCCAAGCTCTCATCGCCTCAGCATTGCCAGCAGTATCCTCTTGTCTTCCTGCTCCGCATACAACCTCCCAAAGGTCCTCGCCAAGAAGAAAGCTCTTCATACAGGACTTCCACCGTTCACAGTTCGTCTCTGTAAGGAGATCAATTCCAAGACAGCTTGCATCCTCCACTGCCATGGTTCTACCACTGGTTTCCTCTACAGACGAGCAACTACTTCCATTGAGCACTGCTTGACCACTCCAACAACCTCGCTCTGATACCATGTTAAAATTCAACAAACCGCAGACGCCCCCTTGGATACCCTGTTGAAAACTCAACAAACCGAAGGAGAATACGCCCACTTATAATGTTGAAAGTTTTCCCGGATCGTGGAGTTAGCAGGGGTTATCTCAACAAAGCAGTAACAACCAGCAACACATGCAGCATAAGCTTCTTTATTGATCAAGAGCAAACTTCTTTACAAGGCGAGACATACATGGCGAGACATGCTTCACCAAAACCCAACACCGGGAGAGCAGAGACAGTTACAAAGACAAGAACAAAAAACAAGCCGCGCGGACTCAATCAACAAGACGCTGACCTACTGCTGTGGAGTCCACTCAGTCCGCCAGGTCGCCAGACCGCAACCCAAGCCGCGCTGACTCACCCTTATTCCAATGCTTAGCTCTTCACCGCCGATCTGCAGGCCGCCAGACCGCACAAGCTGCGTCACCGAATGGAACAGTCCGCCTGAAGCAGGCGACTTTCAGAACCCCGAACCAAGTTGCCAAAGAGAAGACCGCCTGGTCGCTATCCGCGACCTGCTGTTTACAGCCTGTTGCTTAACCGCAGAGTCCGCACTGTCCCTGACCGCAATCAGAGCCAAGTCCTGGCTTTCCAGCGCTATCCGCACAACCTGCACAGCACAACCGGGTCAACTCTCTATCCACGCGGACACTAAAGTCCAGACCGCAGCAACTTACGCGAGCTCAATTACTGTTCACTTACTTCGGTCTAGGTTTTGTTGCTCCTGATGTGACATGGGTCCTATTTATAGGCACGCCGATGAGTATGGTCACCGCCCTAGCCGATAGGATCACCGCCACATCCCGCAGCTAGAACAAGTGTGTCCGCCAGCCCGCGGACACACATTCCAGTTTGCCGCTCCTGTGCAGATAGCCAGTCCGCCCCAGCTTCTCCAAGGCCGGACTCCAATATCCAGCCCGCCTTGCCGCCAGAGGCCAAGCCAGGACCACCACAGCCAGACTCCACAACAGTCGTGTCTGCCATTCTGCGGACAAGGCATCAGCCCGCAAAACCCGAGCCCGCAGCCTCGCCATCAAGGCACCTGCCGGACTCAGCGGACACCCGGCTTCCGTCCGCATATCCCAAGTCCATTTCCTCATTGCCAAGGCACCTCCGGACTTAGCGGACACGCCAATCCAGTCTGCTAACAACAGACTCCAGTCCGCAACTCCTGAGTCCATAACCTCGTCACAAGGCTAAACCGGACTCAGCGGACTCTGGCTCCAGTCCGCACGCTCCTGCACAAGCAATTCTCCAGTCCGCATTTCCCCAAGCTAGAAAACAAGGCAACAACACTTCTACTACGCTTGGCGGACTAAGAAACCAGCCCGCGCTCCACTGCTCAATCTCCCCGGACTGAGCCATCCTGGACTTGGTTCAAATCACACCAAGTCTAGTCCACTGGCCACAAGGGCCAGTCCGCACTTACTGGCGGACACTGGATCTAGCCCGCCATACCGGGCGACCTCCAGTTTCTGTCCGCACTGACCGGCGGTCTCCGCGGCTTCCCGCTGCACCAGAGCAAGACCAAGGCAACTGCCAAACCGGTCTGCCGAGCTCCAGTTCTTCAGTCCGCTTTATGCCGGACTCCGCGGATAGCATTTCTATCTGCCCGGTTACTTCCTGGGAGTCAACCGCCTGCTGAGCATACACTGGCCTGTCAGACCGCCGCTGCTGTCCGCGTAGTCCGCGCGAACAGACCGCCCAGGCCGCCATAGAGCAAACCGCCTGCAACATCCCTGCCGACATAGCAGTCCGCCAACCCTGTCCGCGTAGTCCGCGCGGATAGGTTTCCCAAGCCTTCCATTCACCCACTTTCACTTCACAGAATTCAACAGCCTTGTTCCTGATGATAAGACCTTAAACATCTAGTTTGTTTATAAATACACATTTAGTTCTAATTACTGGGTAGTTTTTGGGTCTTGGAACTAAATCCCAAACTCTACATCTCTCAAATTGGTTGAGCTCCTCTTGCATTGCAATAATCCAGTGTGGATCTTGCTGAACATCTTTTATGGATTGGGGCTCAGTTTGAGATATGAAGCAGACATGTATCATGTCCTGGTGGAGTTGATGCCTTGTCTGCAAACCCACTGATATGTCTCCAATCACTTGAGATACCTGGTGATCTCTAAGTGTGACTAATTTAGAAGGAGTTGGTTGTGTAACAACTAGGGGAATTAATTTCTCTTGTGGAATTATGGTAGCTGTTGTTGGATCTTCACTGAGTTCAGTGTCATCATCTTCACTATCTTCAGCAACATGTGGAGAAGGTTGTGTAACAGCCTCATTGGTGAGGGTCAATTCATCCAACTTCTCACACAGATGTGGTTCCTGCAAGTTCTCACTGGTAGAAAGGTTCTTCTCCTTATAAAACATGTTAGTCTCATCAAAAGAAATATGAATAGACTCTTCCATTTTTATAGATGATTTATTGTATATCCTATAAGTCTTGCTTACTTGGGAATATCCAAGAAAAATTCCTAGTTCAGCCTTGGCTTCAAACTTTCTAATGTGTTTCTTGTTGTTGTTATGAATGTAACAAATGCAACCAAAGACTCTAAAATAATCTACTTTAGGTTTCTTCCCTTTGAGTAGTTCATAGGAGGTCTTGCCCTTAAGCTTGTGAATCAAACTTCTATTCAGTACATAGTTTACTATGCTTACAACCTCTGCCCAAAAGGATACGAGCAAGTGAGCATCTGTAAGTAATGTGCCTGCAGCTTCAATCAGTGTTCTGTTTTTCCTCTCAGCTACCTCATTTTGTTGAGGAGCTCTAGGAGCAGAGAAACAATGCCTGATACCTTCCTTCTCACAGAATTCTTGCATGGGAAGAGACTCAAACTTAATACCATGATCACTTCTGATTAATGCAACTGGAGTAGAGTACTCAATCCTTATACTCTTAAGAAAATCTATAAGAACCTTGAAGTTATCTGACTTGTTTCTCAAGAAGAAAACCCAAGTGAACCTTGAGAAGTTATCAACAATTACTAAGGTATAAGACTTCCCTCCTAGGCTCTGTACAGCAATGGGTCCAATTTGATCCATGTGTAGCAAATACAGAATCCTAGGTGAATCACTCTTATTAAGTGACTTAAAGCTATTTTTAGTTTGCTTACCTAACTGACAAGTCCTGAAAAAGCTTTCCTTCTTGTAGTGGCAAGAAGGCAATCCTTTAACAAGGTTGTCCCTAGAGAGTTTAACAATATTTTTCAGGTTTACATGTCCTAATCTCCTATGTCAAAGATCATTATTATTACTAGTTTGGTTAAAGAGGCATATTTCAGTTTTAGCTGACTTAAAATTAACTACATAGATATTTCCTACTCTAGTACTAGTTAATACTACTTGGTCTACAGAAGTAATAACACATAAGGTTTTATTAAAAGATACCTGAAACTTTACATCACATAATTGACTTATGGATATCAGGTTGTGCTTCAGTCCACTTACATAAGAAACTTTCCTGAAGGTGACTGCACCAATTTTGACCTTTCCATATCTTTCAGTCTGGCCATAATTGGAATCACCAAATATTACTTTGGGTCCTAGCTTTGACTTATAGTTGATTAAGTTGTCCTTGTTTCCAGTCATATGCTTTGAACAGCCACTATCCAGATACCACTGTTGCTCTATGGTGGGATAGTCTTTCATCTGCAATAAAGTAGATTAGCTATTCTTGACCCAGGTTACCTTGGGTCCTTGTTTATTTACATAATTAAAACTGGAGATATAAGAGTATTCAGGTTGATTTTTATAACTTAAGGGATGAAATCTTTTAGGTGGAATTATCCACTAGGTGAATGGATTAACATATTCTCTTGGTTGATTAAATGATCTGTAGGAATTAAGATTTCTGTTATTCTGAACTAGGGTCGACAAATTCTGGTAAGTTCGTCGAGCTGAGGTCGACGAATTGGGATGAGTTCGTCGAACTCCGCTCAGAGAATGAAAGTGATCATTCTCTGTGCCCCAATATCGTCAATCTCCATTCGACGAACCATACTGGTTCGTCGATCATAGTTCAACGAATAATTATAATAAAAGTTTGTTTTCGGAGTTGGTCGACTTGAGTTTGACGAACTGTACAGATTTTGTCGATCTGAGTTCGACGAAGTCTGCTGAACATTATTATAGTTTAGATCTTTCTTATTCTTTCTCTTTTTCTTATTCTTTTGTTTTAATTCTATTTGTTTAACATTATTGTCATCTATCCTTTCCTTGCCCTTTTCTGAAATAAATTTTATTGGAGTTGTTAAAATATTCTTCTAAATCAGTGGGGGTTGGCTTGATGAAGCACCTAAGCCCAGCTTGCCATTAAGCCTGACATTCACTGTGCTTGTGATGTCCATCAGCTTGATACTTCTCCCATTTAGGGATTCTTCAAGTTTCCTAGCCTCAGTTAATTCAGTTTTTAATGTGATGATCTGTTCATTAGTTAGGGTTAATTCATCTTTTAATTTGATATTTTCAGAAAGCAAGTTTTCTTGTTCAGTCAATTTTTCTTTAAGTTGTTTAATCTCTTTTTCAGAATTAATTAAATCAATGCATAAAGATTTAAATTTTGTTCTAAAATTTTCTGAATTAAAATCAAAGGAAGATAGTACATGATCCTCTTCAGATAGAGGTTCTTCACTATCTGATTGCTCAACTTCAGATAGGCTGCTTGATGCATCAATGGCCATCAAGCAAATCTCCTTTGCCTTAGCCTCTTCTTCATCTTCATTGGAGCTATAATATGAAGATTCATCTTTAGTTTCACTCCATGTTTCATCCACAAAGCCTTTCTCCTTCCTTTTATGATTGTTGGAGGACGACTTGCTGTAGTGCTGCTTCCTAGGTTCCTTTTCTCTTCTTCTCTCCTTCTTTTGGTTCTCTGGACACTCTGATATAAAGTGTCCTGGCTTCCTGCAACCAAAGCAAACAACTTCTTTAGTTGGGGTCTTGTCATACCTTGGCTTGTCATCTTGCCTAGATGACTTTCTTCTGAAATCCTTCTTTGCCATCTTGTAAAATCTCTTGATAAAGAGACTTAGAAGTTTTTCATTAGTTGTTGGAGCTTCTGATTCTTTAGACGTCTTGAATGTTATGCTTTGCTCCTTTTTTGCTGCTGAAGGAGTCTTCTGCTCTGCAGCTTCTCTTGTCTTTATTAGTTGTTCATAGGACTTGAGCTTTCCAAGAAGAAATTCAGTGAAAATATCATTTAAACTTCTGGCTTCCTTGATTGGTCATATTCTGGAATCCCATGAGCTGAGGAGCACATGAGGATTTTGTCATTGACTTCTGTGAGGGTGATGCCCTTGTCCAGAGTTTTCAGCTCATTGACGATTGAACTTAGTCTGTTGTACATGTTACTCACAGACTCTGACTCATCTTTATTAAAGTTCTCATATTGTGAGATGAGATTTGATCTCCTTTCCTTTCTCTCATCTGCAGATCCAACAACCATCTGGTTTAGAGAATCCCAAATAGCCGTAGCTGAAGTGCACTCTGCCACTTTCTGGAAAATGTCATCTGACATTGTCTGAGCCAGAATGTTCATGGCCTTGGCATCAACTATCTTAGCCTTCTTTTGAGCATCTGTCCACTCAGGTGGTGTAACAACATGAGTACTCGAAGTAGAAGTAGATGTAGTCTCTAGAACTGGTGGTCCTGTCAAAATAACATTAAAAATATCTTGATCAATAGAATTCATATATAGTTTAATTCTTGCCTTCCAGATAGCAAACTTATTCAGATTGCAAACTGGAGGTCTGATGCTTGCATAATCTTTATTCTGTGCCATGAAATAAAATAAACAGAAAAATTAGGAAAAAGGAAAATCAGATGTAACAAGGATCTTTTGGTTCAAGTGTTAGCTTGTACAATCAAATTAACACCCCTCTGATACCTATTGAAAGACAACTTAGGCAATTGATAATCTACTGATACCAATTGTAAGTTAGGGGATATACCTGATTTACTCTAGAGGGGGGGGGGGGGGGTGAATAGAGAAACTTAAAACGTTTTGGATAAAAAAAACTTTATTAGAGAAATAAATGATAATAGAGTAGTATAAAAAGAAATGCAAACTAAGCTAAACCACACTATCATAGCACAACAAAACAAAGAGAAAATGAACAACCAGACAATACAAGAATTTTATAGTGATTCCCCAAACTGAGTACCTCCTGTAGGAATCCACTATCAGGTTTTTGATCAGGTGACTACCACCACAAGATCTATTTATAGGGAGATCTCACAACCCTTTAGGCTTTTGATCAGGTGCCCAAAAACCAACAATAAACATTTGAAGGGAGTTAATAAACCATTTGTATAGGAGGTTGAGAGAGTTGACGGTGTCTTCTCGTTTCTCTATTCAACAGAGAAGACTTGTGGATTTCTATTGTCAAAGCTCCTTCTGAAATAATGAATGATTCAGAAAGCTTGGAGCCTTGCTCAGGGTGTAGGTCTTCAGCCTTGTCTTGAAGAGATCCATGAACTTTCTGACTGATTCAAAGTTGTTGTCCTTGAATATTCCTGGAGTAGAAGTAGAAGAAAATTCTTGATATTTGATGGTTGTTCTTCTTCAGTCTTCAGAAAGAACAAGGACAAAACAGAATGTTTTCAGCACAGAGAAGAAACAGATATTCTTCAATATATTTCTGTATCTCTTCTCTATATATCACTGTGTGTCCTTTTTGATTTTCTTGCTTGCTTGTATCACCTCTGTGTTCTTCATGTCTAAAAGAAATTCTCTTATATATTCTGCTTTCAAATTCTCCTTGTGAATTTTGAATTCCAAGCATTAATTGCTGACTAATTCTGGAGGATGAAACGGCTGGAAAATATTCTTTAATGAGTTTCCCCAACTGTCCCATTAAAATAAGCAAGCAATTAACCCTGATGAAGACCATAATTAATGCTGCCAATAACGGCTATATTCAGGAGAATATGAGCATTAATTACTCAGGAAATCACTGCTAAATAATATAATAAATAAGAATAGAAATAAGGAAAACTTCTAAGTCTGGCTCGGGACAGAATTCGTCGACCTCTGAACAGAATTCGTCGACTGGAGTTCCAAGTTCGTCGAGCTGATAATTCCTGTTCGTCGACCTGAGCTCAGCGAACTGCATTCTGGAAATAACTTGCCAAATCTGCGCTCTAAGTTCGTCAAATAGAGAATCTGTTTGAAAGAATAGATCGTCGACCTGAGCTTGAATATCGTCGAGCTCAACTCAGAGAAATAACTCTGAGTTCGTCGATCTGTGATCGACGATCGTCAAGGTAAGTTCAAAGAATTTCGAACTGAGAATCTGAACTGCTGAATTCTTCTAAGTCTTGAGTCTACTAAAGTCCTCTGCAGGCTGGTCCATGAAGATTGATACTAATGACTAGCCTAAACTCTAGGACTAATAGACTTGACCCTGACTATACAAGGTGGGTCAAACATCCTAATTAGTGAACCTAGCCCAAATTCAAACTAGGGATCCAACACCTGCTACCTCCGCCGAGAGCGGATAGAGTTCAACCTGACGGTCTTAAGGAAACTCTTCATCTACCGCGCGACCAATGTCGGGGTCGCCATCCTGACCGGCTCATAGTTCAAGGTCTGCAAGACGGCCAACAAGAATAACAATTGGTTCTCAAAGCTCATCTTTATCTAGGGTGAGCTCGGCAACATACCCTTCTCGCCTCGGCAGAGTAGCGAGGAGGAGTACTGGCGCCCGACGGTGACGGGCGATGATGCCGAGCTGCAAAAGTTCTTCCACGGCAAGGACTTCGAGGTCGCCTTCATTCAAATGGGCCTCGACTCGCTCCCCTCGGTTCCGCCCGGTGAATGTATAGCTCTTTCCCTTCTTTCCTCTTCAGTGGGCTCCCTTAATAATAAGTTTATTTTTTTTTCTGACTCCAAGTATTTTTCTACAGGGGATGGGCTGATTCCCGAGCACCTAACTTTTGCGGACTCGGGACTCTACCCAGACCCACTCGCGCGTGAGCGGGCAGCCGTAGCAGCCTGACAAAGAGAGTTGGGGTTGGGCAAACATTCCTCCGTCAAGAAGCGACCCAACCCCGCGGGAAGAACTCCCCCCCCCCCCCCCCCCCCGCCGGTAAAAAAGATGTAGATGCCTCTGGCGGTATCCAAGGGGAGACAACAACAACAACAAATATTCCTGAGCTCGTTGGAGACCACGCTTGAGAAGTCGCCAGAGAAAGACCAGAGCGGAGGCGACCCGCCTGCCTCCAACGCCGCCGAGGATCTCGCGGCCCACGAGCTAGGCCTGCCGAAGGACCACTAGAACTATGGTCTCGGTGGGAAGGCCAAGGACCGGCTCGGCGAGCCAATGCTCTAATGGGATGAGCAGACTCACCGAGTCTCCATCTACTCTCTCATCCCCTCCTGGTCAGAGCGCCACCCTCCCAGCGGGCATGCCTATGCCCTAGAATTCGGGTTGTATGGCTCCGAGGAGGCCACACCCTATAACGACATATGCCTCCAGCGGCTCGCCCTTGAGAGCTCGCGAGCTCAAATGCGCGCGCTGGAGCTTACGCATATGTTGACTCCCGCAACTTCCACCTCTGCCATAATTTGGCGAAGGCGGAAAAAAGTGTGATATCGTGAAGGACGACACCGCCGACCTGACGAAGAGGCTAGGGATCGCCGAGGGCCTCCTCGCCAAAGCTTCCAGCGGGGTGGTAAGTATCGGTTGACCCCTTCTCCTTTTTTACTTTGGTTTTCCACAGTTTCTTACCTTTTCTTGCTTGGCAGGATGCCGAGACCGCGGACTGCATGCGCGCTCGCGCCGCCAAGATGGAGGAGAAAAACAAAGCATTGGAGGAACATAACAAGGGGATCCGGGGCGAGGTCACTCGCTTAATGGACATCATCCTCCTCCCCTCTGGCGGCGAGTCGGGCGCCCCAGTCCAAAGGCCAAAGATCTTTAGCGAGGCGGAGGTCGCCAAGAAGCTGCGTGTCAACTCCATCAGCACTGCCGACTACACCCTGCAAGTCATGCGAGACTTGTAGGTGATGACAGAAGGCTGTGAGGAGATGACTGTGAGGGACTTAGTGTCGGAGATGTTCTCCCCTACCGCTTACCCCTAGCGAGAAGGAAGAAAGCTTCGGCTCGCTCTTCAAGGACGTCTCCGGCTACAAGGATGACAATTCTGGAGGGGAGGGCGAGAGCTAGCTAATCTTGTTTCATCTTTGTAATGATCTCTCCCCCCTAATTTTGTAGCCTCGCCGAGGCGAGCTCCTCTTTTGTAATGAAATGTATATTAATGAAAAATCACTTTGCCAAATATTCCTTCTCTTTTTTGTTTACTTTTTGTACTGTACTCACGCGCATGTCGCACCTTCACTATGCGACCTCGCTAGGATAACATTCGCTGCTAGAATGTACATGAGTTAGGATACATACCCATGAGGAGACCTTGAGATCTAGCCAGCTGTAGACAATCAGGGGGTAGACCACTCACCGTGCTGGACCCGTGAACACCCAGCTCGCCTGCGAGATTTCTTCTCTTTAGAGACTTGTTATAAATCAAAATTTTCCAAGTAAACTCTCGATGGGGGCGGAATGTAACTATTGAGAACCACCTCGGCTCGCCCTTCTTTAGTGGATGCTGATATCTCGGCTCATCATTTTTGATCCTGCCGTGCTTAGATAGTGCAACCACATGGTGGTTGCCGAGATCTCGGCTCGCCACTACCTGCTCTCCTGGGGATTTTTGGGTCTGGCTCCCTGCAGCTCCCGCCCCAAGCTAAACTTCAGATGCCTTGTGTTGATTGGCAATCGCAGCCCAGGACTTTTGGTTCTGGAGAAACAACGTTATTCCCCGAGGATGCCTATCTTGTCAGCTAGGTGAAAGCCTAACAACGGGAAAAGCTCGGGACTTAGCTCTAGAGCAAGAACAATGTCCACCGAGGACCGCTGCCTTGCCAGCTAGGTGGAATCCTGAGAGCGGAGCATCTCGGGACTTGGCTCCAGAGCAAGAACAATGTCCACCGAGGATCCAGGCCCTGCCAGCTAGGTGGAAGCCTGACAGCGGAGCATCTCGGGACTTGGCTCCAGAGCAAGAACAATGTCCACCGAGGATCCCGGCCCTGTCAGCTAGGTGGAAGCCTGACAGCAGAGCATCTCGGGACATGGATCCAGAGCAAGAATAATATCCACCGAGGATCTCGACCCTGCTAGCTAGGTGGAAGTCTGACAGCGGAGCATCTCGAGACTTGGCTTTAGAGCAAGAACAATATCCACCGAGGATCCCGACCCTACCAGCTAGGTGGGATCCTAACAACGGAGCATCTAGGGACTTGGCTCTAGAGCAAGAACAATTTCCACCGAGGATCCCGGCCCTACCAGCTAGGTGAAAGCCTGACAACGAAGCATCTCAGGCCTTGGGTCCAGAGCAAAAATGACGTACACTAAGGATCCCGGCCCTACCAACTAGGTGGAAGCCTGACAACGGAGCATCTCGGGACTTGGATCCAGAGCAAGAACAACGTCCACTGAGGATCCTGACCCTGCCAGCGGAGCATCTCGGGACTTTACTCCAGAGCAAGAACAATGTCCACCGAGGATGTCGGCCATGCCAGTTAGGTGGAAGCCTACCAGCGGAGCATCTCAGGACTTGGATCCAGAGCAAGAACAATGTCCACCAAGGATCCCGGCCCTGCTGGCTAGGTGGAAGCCTGACAGCAGAGCATCTTAGGACTTGCCTCTAGATCAAGAACAATGTCCATCGAGGATCCCGGCCCTGCCAACTAGGTGGAAGCCTAACAACGAAGCATCTCGTGACTTGGGTAGACTCCTCGAGTGACATCTAGCCTTGTCAGCTAGGTGGGAGCCTGGCAGCGAGATCTGCTCGCGGCTAAGGAAATCTTGGCCTTCCACGAACACCATTGCCAAAAAACTGAAAGGTCAAAAGATTTAATTATTTAACAAAGGAAATTACTTGCATATTTCATGGATAGAAACGCTTCAAGTCATCACCACTCCAGGTATGACTTAGAGTCTCACCCTCCACATCCTGGAGGTGATGCCCTCCTGACCTAAATGTCTCTTGTACAATGTACAGACCTTCCCAGTTGGGTTTGAGCTTCCCCACGACAGCGGATCTTCCGGCTGTATCCACCTTTTTCAAGACCAAGCCCCCCTCCGTGAATTGTTTGATCTGAACTTGCTTGTTAAAGTACTTGACCATTCTTCATTTGACCTCTTCCTACTGGATAGCTGATAGGTCGCACAGCTCCTCCACCATGTACAGGGAGGGCCGCAGCTCATCATCGTTCTCATCTCGCCACTCTTCTCTACCTCCTTCTGCCTCAAATACCCGAGGTGTCCTGACCTCGAATTCTATAGGAAGTACTGCCTTGTAGCCATGATGGGTTTGAAAGGGGTCTCCCCTATGGCTGTGTTGGGGTGGTCCTTAAGGCCCACAAGACTAAAGGAAGATGTTCTACCCAGCTCCACTTCATGTTCTCAACTTTCTTCTTCATGAGGTTCACGATGATTTTGTTCGCCGCCTCCACATGTCTGTTTCTCTTGGGGTGGTGGACCGATGCAAACATGAGATCAATCCCAAGTTGCCTGCAGAAATTGATGAACTCGGTGTTGGCAAATTGTGGCCCATTGTCTGTGACAATGGCCTGGGGCAGTCCATGCCGGCAGATGATATCCCCTCATACAAAGTTCCTGATTACTTGGGAGGTCACCTTGGCCAATGGCTTCACCTCCAACCACTTAGAAAAATAATTGATCATGACTAATAAGAACCTCCTTTACCCACTGGCCTGGGGGAAGGGTCCCACCAGATCCATTCCCCATATGGTGAAGGGCCAGGTTGTTGTGATGCTCCTGAGACGCTGAGCTGGAAGAAGTTCGAGAGGGGCGAACAACTGACACTTGTGGCACTTCTTCGTGAACTCAGCAACATCATGGCCCAGGGTCGTCTAGAAATACCCTTGCCTAACTATCCTCCCCTACAGGGTCCGGCTCCCAGAGTGACTCCCGCACTCCCCAAAATGGACCTCTTCCAAAATCCTCGGGATCTCCCTCTCGGCCACGCAACGCGCCAACATCCTTGAGAGGGTCTTCATATACATCTGCCTGTCGCGCATAAGGTAGTATGTCGATTTATTCTTGAACCGTTTCTTGTCCATCCCCTCTGGAAATTCTCGTGTGGATAGGAAAGTTGCAAAAGGATCCATCCACAAGGGGTATTGGTCTATCTCCATCAACTCCCCCTCTTCGATGGACGGGCAGAACAAGTCGGTGATGGTGCCACCCACCCTGGGTTTGTCCTTGGACAATTGATCCACCTGCTCATTTTCTTCCCTTGGAATGTGCCAGATGGAGAATGTCTGGAACATGCTGATTACCCCCTCACCTTTGTCATGTACAACTGGAGAGTTGGCTCTATTGACTCGAACTCCCCATTGATCTGGGAGGCCACCACCATGGAGTTGTGAGGACCTCCACATCATGCACTCCCAGCTCCCTGGCCAGGCATAATCCTGCTATCACTGCCTCATACCCAGCTTGATTGTTGGTGATGGGAAAATGTACTACCACGGTTTGCTCTATCCTTACTCCCTGGGGGCTCCACAAGATCACCCCCACCAGCAAGGAATGCTTCCTGAACTGCCATCCACCATCACCCTCCAAGGGACCGGGCGGGTGAGTTCCGTCTCTGCCACCTCGACCACATAATCAGCAAGAAAGTCGGTCATCACCTGGGCCTTGATCGAGAGGCGAGAAATGAAGGATATGTCGAATTCACTCAACTCCACCGACCACTTTGCCAACCTCTTAGAGTGTTCCACCCCCTCAAAGATGTTGCGGAGGGGGTGGTCAGTCACCACCCGGATGGAGTGCGCCTGGAAATAGGGTTGGAGTCTCTGAGCCGAGATGACCAGAGTAAAAGCCAGCTTCTATAAGATCAGATAGTGGAGCTCCGCCTTCCTCAAGAACCTACTCACATAGTAGATAGACAACTGCTTCTTCCCTTCTTCTCGGACCAAGAAGGAGCTCAAGGCCTCAGCTGCCACCCCAAGATATAGGGACAAGTCCTCCCCTTCCTTGGGACCTTGGAGGAGCGGAGCCTAGGTCAACTGCCTCTTCAAGGCTTGGAATGCCTCCTCATACTCCTTGGACCACTCGAACTTCTGACCCCCCCCCCTCAACGCTTTGAAGAATGGGGAGCACTTCTCTCCCGCCCGAGAGAGGAACCTGCTCAGCCCGGCCAACTATCCTATCAGCCTCTAGACCTCCGTGGTATTCTAAGGTGACCCCAACTCCATGATCGCTCTCACCTTATCAGGGTTGGGCTCTACACCTGCAGGAGTAATGAGATAGCCTAGGAACTTACCCCTGCTTGCCCCGAAGACAAACTTCAAGGGGTTCAACCTCATTTTGTATTTCCGCAGGGTACCGAAGGTCTCCTCCAGATCCTGGAGATGAAAGTCCACCTCCCGGCTTTTGATCATAAGATCGTCTACGTACACCTCCAGACTCCTCCCCTTTTGCTCTTGGAAGACTTGGTCCATCATCTTCTGATATGTTGCCCCCCGCATTCTTTAGCCCAAAGGGCATCATCTTGTAGCAGTAGCACCCATCCCTAGTGATGAAGGAGACATCTTTTATATCGGGCGGATGCATCCTGATTTGATGATAACTTGAAAATGCACCTAAGAAACTCATCATGGAAAAACCGATGGCTGAATCAACCAGCGCGTCGATCCGAGGCAAAGGATATCAATCCTTAGGATATTATTTATTTAAAAAAGAAAAATCAACACACATCATCCACCGACTGTCTCCTTTTTTATCCATTACAATATTGGAGACCCAACCGGGGTATTAGATCTTGAACACGAAGCCGGCCTTGAGGAGGTTGGCCACCTCCTCCCTGATGGGCTCAGCCAATTTGTCCGTTGTGAACCTCTTCTTCTGCTGGATGGGGCAGGCTCCTGGATCCAGGTTGAGGCGGTGGCAGACAATGTCTGCATCGATCCCCGACATTTCCGCCGTGCTCCACGCGAAGACGTCCACGTTATTCTGGATGCACTTCAGCATCCTCCCCTGGTCGTCTATGCTTGTCACGACCCGCATTTTTCACCGCCAAAAAAATAAATAAAAAGGTATCAGTGTAAGGGAAAAATGCGCATCATGATGGCACGTCAGCAGGGGATAACTGCGGACGAGGCAAACACCTACTTAAACAAGAAGAAAGATTTTTTAAGTTATTTAAATGTAAAAATCAGTTTAAGTGTAGTAGTTAGGTGTATCCCTCAGCTTAGTGGCTCATCTAGTCCACAAGGAAAAATAATTAAACGCTGTGGAAAAGTACTTCTTTTATTAAATTAGGCATCCTACAAGAGCATAGAGGTTCCCAAATGACACCTCAAGGCACACAAGTTCTAAATTTCGTAAAAGTAAAAGTAGTTTTGTACGGTCGTTAAATATAATGATTTTACTTTTTTTAAAAATATGTAATGCATGAGGTAATAATAGTAATTTTATACTTGAAAATAACTATCACGCAATCCTACCATAAAACATCCCAGAGAGCAAGTACTCTTATACACAGAAGAGAGCTAAGAAACTAGCAAATACCCAAAATCAACAATCATGTGGGTGTCAACAACCTGACACGAACCCACATAAAACAAAGTATGTCTGAAACTAGCAAAGAAAACAAAACAACCAACTACCTCGCTGAGCCAAGTCAACAACAACGGCCTACACAGCCGCATAAGCACTCCAAAACCAGCACCGAAGAGTCAGCTACAGCTCTGAACCTGAGGCATTCCAAAGACAGAACACCTCAGCAAGAAAGTACAAGTGATGGCAAAAGAAATAAGCCACAAGTACAAAAGTCAAGGGGTACCAACCCAAGATCAAAGGAAAAGTACATAAACAAGTACAACAGTAGGGTGCATAAGTAAAAGAGAAAAAACTTACGTGAAGCGTCACGTACAACAAATTGCCCAAAGCGTGCAAGGCTATAAGGGAGAACAGATCAAGATTTAACCATTGGAGGAGAAACAAACCCATATTAGCCAGCTGTGTTCAATTCTACCAAAAACAACACGGGCGAGGTGGTCAACTCATCTAGACACAACCCTAAAGACAATCATCCGTTTAAATTCGAGGAAGGCTAAACACTCCACCAAACACCTCAAATGCCCAAAAACTCGGTAGAGCCCCACAAGTGCTAATAAGGAGATCAAACGTTGCGGCGATGGATTTCACCCACTAAAAACACCTGCAACGAAGGAAACTCGGAGGCAAAACCCCGTAATGATCCGGGTTTAGAGCTCAGAGGCACACCACAACCCAATCGGGGCCTAGAGGCTTGTCTTGCCCCACGACATCGCCACGAAGAAAAACTATGGTAGACAACTCAAGTCAATAACGACACGTCGGATTCTACTAGATAATTCTAGAATGAGAATCAGTTGATCAACCCTTATGACAGATTTCACGGTCCTAAACAACTCTTAACACATCCTATATAATAGTTAAGAATGATTAAAACCATTGTTGGAACATTTCCACTGAATTTCTACAACACTTACAAGATTAAATTATCATGATGAAACTAATAACACAAGTCGATTCAATGGAAAAAGTTAAATATATCTACCACGGAGAGGACATCAGTGCAAAAAATTGAAGAACAAGGAAATTACCAGTTACCATCAAGTTTGAAAGAAGAAAGAAAAGGGAAAACCACCACTTGTCTTGGTTTCGCTGGAAAAACTCCTTAAAATCGCTCCTTGTCGTAGATCGGGGTTAAAGAAGATGAGGGGAGTCAAAATCCAACAGGAAATAGCCACGATAGAAGTTAGGGCCAAAAACCCTAACGAGAAAAACTCAAGAAATGGGGAAGATCTTACCACGATGGTGAAACACACGACGAGGACTTTCTGGATCTATGATCGGTTCGCGATTTCGAGCACCAAAGCACCGTCAACGGCCATCGGAAGAAGTACAGACGGACAATCTCTTTCTCGCTCACGCCACTCTGGATCGGGAGGTAGACAAAAATCTCGGTCGGTTTACAGGTGAAGAAGAAGGAGAAGGTATTTATACTAAGGGTGATAACAGGATAAACAACAAAACATACCGGGTTCATCTGAACCAGTTTTCCCGAGACAGAAGGAATGGCTTACTCGAGTACTAAGGGGCGATTACTCGAGTATTAAGACGACTACTCAAGTAATGCAAAGGGGATTACTCGAGTACAAGGCGACTACTCGAGCACTCCAAGAGGATTACTCGACTACAAGGCGACTACTCGAGTACTCCAAGAGGATTACATGAGCACAAGGCGACTACTCGAGTAGTGAAGGCAGAACTACTCGAGTACAAGGGAAGAATCTCTCAAGTACCAGGATGGAGAATTACTCGAGTGCTATGACACGACTCGAGTGCAGAAGGAAAGTACTCGAGTACTAGCAAGTTACTCGAGTTCAAGAAGGCAGGCACAACTCGAGAACAACAGAAGGACCACTCGAGTACCAGGAAAAATAGTACTCGAGTACTGAAGAAGAAATATCTCGTGTACACCAGAACTACTCGAGATCAAAGGGCACTTCTCGAGACTTCAGAGAAAAATATTTCTCGAGTTCGGGCGGGCTTTACTCGAGTACAAGAAAAGGCCTACTCGGGAACAACAGATACTTCTCGAGAACAAGGAGGTACTTCTCGAGTAACAGGCACGCATTACTCGAGTACTGAAGATAGGTAACTCGAGTACTTGAAGATACTTCTCGAGAACTCCAGGTCCTCTCGATAACTGAGCAGGATAGATTTGAAAATTTCGGATTGTCTTGAATTCTGGGATAAAAGCAGACTCTAAGAACTTAGCAGGGGAGACAACCCTAGAATCCGACGCACCAACCTTGAGACAATATCAATAAATGCTCACACTAGCAGAAATCATCACAAAGATCCAAACACCCCGAGACTCCAAAATGCTCGGGTCGCAACAAAACTGGACAAGATTAAAACCTCAAATCTCCATCATTTATTAAGGAAAAACTTCTAATCCCAACAGATGCAAAAACACACAAACGGTGCAGCGCTAACATCATAACGAAGAAGGGTAACGCCGTGACGTCATAATTATGACGTCGACAGACCAAATAATAACACCAGAAAATCGGGGGCGTTACAGTTACACCCCCTAAAAAGAAGCTTCGCCCCGAAACTTAACACAACCTTAAAACCAAACCCAAACAAAACCTAATTATTACCAAAAACCTGAAGACATACCTGAACTAAGGGAAGAGATGCCGATGAGATTCTCTCATCGCCGATTCTAATTCCCACGTCGCGCTCTCGACGTCTTGATTTCTCCAAATAACTTTAATCATGGGGATGGTCTTTCTCCGCAACACTCGATCTTGAGAATCCAGAATACGAACATGTTCCTCCACATATGATGGCGCCATGGATCCCCGTCTGAAAGCATTCGTGGATTGGGATGGTCATTGCCGCAAGCTCACAGATGGGATTTCTACCTCGACGCCAACGCCGCCGCCAAAGAATTCGTGGATTGGGATGGCCGTTGCGCAAGGTCACAGATGGGATTTCTAGCTCGACGCCAACGCCGCCGCCACTATTAATTCTACCTCGATGCCAACACCACTATTAATTATATATTAAATAAAATATATAATTATGAATAAAATAATTATAATTATATATTTTATTAAATTGTTATTTTATCGATTGTTATTTTAAGCAATCTTATTTCAAGCATTTTAATTTTGTATTGCATGATGGGTGCTTATAACCATCTTTCATTTTTTTATTCTTCATGCAAACTCTATGCTTTATTTAATTCATGATGGGTGCATATAACCATCATGAGGGTGTTAATTTTCTAAGGTGGAGATTGAGTGGTGTAGCCTATATATAGGCATAGATTGTTTTCATATGGTTAAGTTGAATGAGAATTTGAAATCTTACCTCCAAAAGGAATCTCCCCCCTCTCCCTCCTATTCTAATTTCGGCTCCCTCTCAATCCTAGCCTTCTCTCCCTCTTCTAGCCAACAACCTCCCCTCCCTCTTCTAGCCACCAACCTCCCCTCCCTCCTCCTTCTCTCGGCCACCCAAAGCCCCTCCTTCACAAGCCACCACCCCCTAGCCCCCTCTCCCTTTCATCCATAGCCGTCCGACCTCTCTCAAGCACAACCCGACCAACCCCTTCACCTTCAAGGAAGACTCCGGCCACCCCTCTCTCTTGGTGGTTAGAGCAAGGTGCTTGTGGTAATCTCTTGTGGATCTCGGCCATGGCACGACACGACGAAGGAGGACGAGTTTCCTCTCCATCCAGCGTAACTCCGGCGGAACCGTGGAAGAGCGATTCAAGCGAGATAACCAGAATCATCTATTCCGGTTTGGGTAACGAAAAATCTCTACCGTTGTGTGTTTTCTACTCTTGATAGATCTTGTGGCATATACGTGTTGCGTGGCTTGTGAAGCGTTTGAAATTTCGTGGTTAAATTTTCATTGATATTGTTTGTGTTTTTCTTTTTCCGTTTAAGTTCGTGAGGCGTGGTGCCCCTCGTTTTATTTTGTTGGGAGAGAACCACCCTTGTCCGAATCTTTTATTTTCGGTGAATTCTCTTTTGGTACAACAACGCTCGACCGAACCATGTGGGTTCCTTTCGCTTGAGAGGACCTTGGCCTATTGCCTTGGTACTATCTTGAAGGGCTTTGCGAACCCTCCGTCGTCTATGTTTAATGAATATCCGAGTTGGGAGGTTTCTGAGTTTTGGTTGCTTGAGCGTTACGTGAGAGTTAGCGGAGAGCGTTGCATTAGTTACGTCAATCACCATAACGCCCAAAAGGACTAGCATACATCAATTTGGTATCAGAGGGAGGTTCACGTCAATTTCTTAATTGACACCCTCCCCCTTTTATTTAGCACGTTAACACGCACTTTGTATGCACGTTTAGAGTCAAAATAATAATAAAACAAAATTTCTGGTCTGCCAATAACGGCTTTAATTTCTTATTTTTCAGCAAAAAAAAAAAAATAATAATCTTTATATTTTATTCTGCAAGAAAATCTATTTTATATTAATATTACCTTAGTGGTTAAGCGGGAACAATTCTGACAAACCTATTTTAATTGGGCCAGAAGCGTTTCTCATTGTATGTGCACAGATTTCAGATCGAGTTTTCTCTCCGGTTATCACAATATGGCCTACGACGTCAATGTTTCCCGAGGAAAATCATTAGGTTCCATTAGGGACGTTAGAAAGCCATTCCAATGCCCGGTAGTGGATGAGATTAAGGCGTTGATTGGCCAATTAAAGGCTAGCCAAGTAATACCATTTCTCCCAAGGCAACACCCTAGTTATCCTACGGACGGCGCTAGTTTCATACCGATCTTTAGGAATGAATATAAACCAAATGCCCAGGCCAAACAGAAAATAACTGATGATTTGGCTACCCTTAAACACGGGAATAAGTCGGTCTCCGATTATATGCAACTCTTTAAGGATTTGACGGTTAGGAGCGGTGTGAAGGAATCGCCTGAGGTCACCCTTTTCAGGTTTCGTAGGGGGTTGAGCCCCTACATCCAGGGAAAGTTATTGCGATATGGTCACACCGATCTAGACACCACCTTTTGCATGGCATTGGAAATAGAGAAGCACCAGATTCCTAGGAGTAAAGTTCCCTCATATCAGACGATTACTATAGGTGAGTCTAGTGGCGAATCTGGTCATGGCTCTATTGTGCATCCTACCCTGATTATGCCCGTAGACCATTTTGATTCTCCCCCTGAGTTGTCTGATTTAGTTGTAGACTCCCCTGATGAGTCTAAGGTCGTGACTAGGACTGTGCCCGTCACTGAGGACGAGGCTGATTACGTTGGCGATTTGAGTGACGATGAGGAGATTGGTTACCCTAGTGACCTGGACGAGGACTTCTCCTCTGAGGAATCATCTCCTCTTCCTTTCGGCGATGTTTCTGAGGCGTCTCCCATGATAGTTACGGAGTCTTCTGATGAACCTGAGTCAGAAGACATTCCGGCTGAGTCACCCGATGTTGAGAGCTTACCTGTTACTGATTTAGGTGATGACCTGCTAGAACACGAGCTAGTTCCTTGTAGCTCGGAACATATTGAGGTGCCCATTTATTTAGCTTCCCCGTTAGATCAATCCAGTCGGATAAGTGCGAGTGAGGATCACAATATTATAATGGTTGACCCAGAATTAATAGATGTTTCAACGGTATTGGAAGAGTCACCTTGGGATCGTTGTTCAATTTGGGATAATCTTAGTGGTGTACATCCGGGAGATAGTTCATTGATATTATCATCATTGCTTGAGGGTCATACTAATTTAGATTCTCCCCGGGATTCGATTTGCCCAACCCTCCATCATGATTTAGACAATGTACCTACTTCGTGGGAAGATTTGGTTAGCGAAGGATGTGATGTTTTGGAAGATTTACCCTGTGTGGGAAGGCTATTTGTGGATGACAATCCGGTTGAGTTTTCGGTAAGGACGAATCTACTGTTTGATTTTTCCTTTGATTTTGATGGCTTGCACCCAGAGGATTTTTCTTGGACGTTAAATTCATGTTTTGACAGTGAGTACGATTTAGTTCCTCCTCCGGAATCGCCCATGTCGACTCCTCCTCCGGTTCACTTGACTCGATTAGATGACTTGTTAGGGAACGAGCTTGTCATTTCTAGCCCGAGATATCTGGAGATGTTTATTTATCCAGCTTCCCCATTAGACTTACCCAGACGGATGTATGTAAGCGATTTGTTAGTTGTCGCGTTCGGTCTTTCCACTACTTTTCATAGATCTAACTATGCTGTTCCTAGGATGGACCGTTCATCTGACCGCTTGGCGTTGGGTAAGCCTTCGTGTTGGACTGCTAGTGATTTCATGGCGATGGTACGTTTTGATGTGGTGTCCCCTAGACACAATTATTTGCAAAGCCCAGTCGCTTGCATTTATCCTCCGCCTTTTGATGATCCGTGCATGCCCACATTAGTGAACGTAGTTGGGTATGTTGAGTTGTGTCTCCCGCACTACCTTTCAACTCCGGGAGCATACCACTCTATAGTTGGTGATGTGTGTTTTCCGCAGTCATTTCTTTGTGAACTTTTTAAATCAAAATTTAACTCTAAATTTAAAACTACGACGTTGGACTCCACGAAAATCGTTAATGAATGTAGAGCACCTGTGCCACCAGACTTAGTCCCGTTATTTTCTACTGTTAACTCAAGTCATGTTGCACATGGGTTCACCCCTCACAGTTTTAATTTAATTAGGCGCATTCTTAACCTCTTAATCAATCAAGAAGCATTTGTTAAATCACTTGCTAGTTCGTGTCGGAGGGTCTCCCACCGTTATGTGGACAATTTGGGTTTGATTTGTCTCACCCCTGAACGGATGCCCCCGGGCACCTTAAAAATATTAACGAATTGGCAAGTCCATCCTTTGCGAACCTTAAGGGAGTTTGGTAACATCACTTTTCTATTAGAATTTTCCACTGATTGCGGCATAGCTTCTATTTTCATCATTTCATATTTTACGCTTCATGCTTCTATGTCACTTGAAATGTCTACCTCTCTGTATATATATTCCACTTTGAATTCTATCGGGTTGGGTGGTGCAAGTTTCCCAGGATCGTTCTCTTTCTCGTTCTCCATCAGAGGTATGTTAGTTGATGTTGTGGAAACTGATTTTCCTTCGTTGGCTAATGCGTTTTTGAGGTCCCCCCAAAACCACTTTTTGCCTTGCAGGTTCTTCTTCCTCGTCGACGATCTTCCATGCGAGTACTCACAGGCCTACTCATCAGTGATGAGTATTTTTGAGAGGGGGAGGATTAATGGCGCCATGGATCCCCGTCTGAAAGCATTCGTGGATTGGGACGGTCATTGCCGCTACCTCACGGATGAGATTTCTACCTCGACGTCAACGCCGCTGCCAAAGCGTTCGTGGATTGGGACGGCCGTTGCCGCAAGATCACGGATGGGATTTCTACCTCGACGCCAACGCCGCCGCCACTATTAATTCTACCTCGATGCCAACGCCGCCGCCACTATTAAATAAAATATATAATTATGAATAAAATAATTATAATTATATATTTTATTAAATTGTTATTTTATCGATTGTTATTTTCAGCAATCTTATTTCAAGCATTTTAATTTTGTATTGCATGATGGGTGCTTATAACCATCTTGCATTTTTTATTCTTCATGCAAACTCTATGCTTTATTTAATTCATGATGGGTGCATATAACCATCATGAGGGTGTTAATTTTCTAAGGTGGAGATTGAGTGGTGTAGCCTATATATAGGTATGGATTGTTTTTATATGGTTAAGTTGAATGAGAATTTGAAATCTTACCTCCAAAAGGAATCTCCCCCCTCTCCCTCCTATTCTAATTTCGGCTCCCTCTCAATCCTAGTCTTCTCTCCCTCTCCTAGACGCCAACCTCCCCTCCCTCCTCCTTCTCTCGGCCACCCAAAGCCCCTCCTTCACAAGCCACCACTCCCTAGCCCCCTCTCCCTTTCATCCATAGTCGTCCGACCTCTCTCAAGAACAACCCGACCAACCCCTTCACCTTCAAGGAAGACTCCGGCCACCCCTCTCTCTTGGTGGTTAGAGCAAAGTGCTTGTGGTAATCTCTTGTGGATCTCGGCCAAGGCGCGATGCGATGAAGGAGGACGAGATTCCTCTCCATCCGGCGTAACTCCGGCGGAACCGTGGAAGAGCGATTCAAGCGAGATGATCGGAATCATTTATTCCGGTTTGGGTAACAAAAAATCTCTACCGTTGTGTGTTTTCTACTCTTGATAGATCTTGTGGCATATGCGTGTTGCGTGGCTTGTGAAGCGTTTGAAATTTCGTGGTTAAATTTTCATTGATATTGTTGGTGTTTTCCTTTTTCCGTTTAAGTTCGTGAGGCGTGGCAGCCCTCGTTTTATTTTGTTGGGAGAGAACCACCCTTGTCCGAATTTTTTATTTTCGGTGGATTCTCTTTTGGTACAACAACGCTCGACCGAACCGTGTGGGTTCCTTTCGCTTGAGAGGACCTTGGCCTATCGCCTTGGTACTATCTTGAAGGGCTTTGCGAACCCTCCGTCGTCTATGTTTAATGAATATCCGAGTTGAGAGGTTTCTGAGTTTTGGTTGCTTGAGCGTTACGTGAGAGTTAGCGGAGAGCGTTGCGTTAGTTACGTCGATCACCATAACGCCCAAAAGGACTAGCCTACATCAACATACAAAAGATTGGGCTGAATCTGGGGCACCGCGTCAAGGACTTGACGATCACTACAGACACACTTCCGTAACTGGCTCACATGGAGCACATCATGGACGCCAGGAAAGGTAGCAAGCAAAACCAGCCTATAAGCAGACATTCCGATGCGCTCAAGAATCTGGAAAGGTCCCACATACCAGGGGTCTAACTTGTGGTTCCTTCCAAACCTTTTAATGCCAGACATCGGAGAAACCTTCAGAAAAATCAAGTCCCCAACGACAAACTCCAGATCAACCCTTCGCCGATTAGCATACTTCTCATAATGCTCTTGTGCTATGCGGAGCTTCTCTCGAATATCAGTTACATCACAATTCATCTCTTCAAGGGCTTCCAGACATAACAATGGTCTCTTACCAACCTCAGCCCAAAACAAAGGCGTCCTACATCGCCTCTCGTACAAGGCCACAAAATGGGTCATTTGCAGACTCTCTTGATAACTATTATTATAAGCAAATTTCATGAGTCTAAGACGCTCATCCCAAGCGCCTCCGTGATCCAATATGTAACATCTGATCATATCTTCCACTATTTGATTAACTCGCTCTGTTTGACCATTCATCTGCGGATGATAGGCAGAAGAATATCTTAAATTGGTACCCAACCCCTCCTGTAAGCTCTTTCAAAAACGAGACATAAACCTAGAGTCTCGATCCGACACGATACTAATAGGAACTCCATGCAATCTGATGACCTCTTCCAGGTATAATTCAGCTATCTTCTTCATACAATATCCAATCTTAAAAGGGATGAAGTGTGCACACTTAGTTAATCTATCAACTATTACCCACACCGAGCCGTGCCCACGGAGAGATCTTGGTAGACCAGTTATGAAATCCATCGAAATACTCTCCCATTTCCAACTTGGAATATCGAGCGGTGTTAATTTACCTCCAGGCCTCCTATAGTCATCCTTAACACGCTGACACGTAAAACACTCTAGCACAAACTTCGCGATGTCATTCTTCATTCCTGACCACCAAACAATTTGCTTTAGATCCTTATACATCTTGGTGGAACCAGGATGGTAGGCTACACCGGAACCATGAGCTTTAACACAGATCTTAGTCCAAATGTCTCCAAAGGCAGGGACGCAAAACCTACCCCGATACTTCAAGGTATCTAACTCATCCAAGGATAAATCAGGAAGCTCTCCCTTCACAGTCCTATTCCGGAGGTGAAACAAATCCGGATCATCCTTCTGATGTGCTCTAGTTAGGGAAATCCAAGAGGGTTCTTCTGCTTCTAGACTTGCGGGCATAGTACTACCCCCAATCTGAATATCCATCAACTAGAATTCTTCTACCAAGGACTGTACCGACATATTGAAAATTTTCGCGGTTTTTCTACTCAAAGCATCGGCTACTACGTTAGTCTTTCCCGGATGGTAGAGAATTTCCACTTCATAATCAGCCACATATTCCAACCACCGCTGCTGGCGCAGATTTAGCTCTTTCTGAGTAAAGACGTACTTTAAACTCTTATGGTCCGTATAGATCTTGCACAACACGCCATACAATAGGTGTCGCCAAAGCTTCAACACATAAAATACAGCAGCGAACTCCAAATCGTGCGTAGGATAGTTTCTCTCGTGAATCTTCAATTGCCTCGATCCATACGCGATCACCTTACCATCTTGCATTAAAACACAACCAAGTCCGATGTGTGATGCATCAACATACACACATACTCAACTCCTTCAGTAGGTAGGGTTAAAATTGGAGCAGTACATAATCTCTTCTTCAACTCTTGGAAGGCTTCTTCACACTTATCACTCCAAATGAACACGGTGTTTTTCTGTGTAAGTCTAGTTAGAGGAGCAGACAACACCAAAAACCATTCCACAAATCTTCTATAGTAGCCAGCCAAGCCTAAGAAGCTCCTAATCTCCTTAAGTGTAGAAGGTCTCTCCCATTCCATCACAGCAAAAATCTTGGTCGGGTCAACAAAAATACCGTCCTTGCTTACCACATGACCCAGAAAGGACACCTGAGGTAGCCAGAATTCACACTTGCTCAACTTCGCATATAACTTATGCTCCCTCAGGGTTGACAAAACCAACCGCAAATGCTGAGTATGCTCCTCAATATTGCGAGAATACACCAAGACATCATCTATAAACACAATAACAAATCGGTCCAAGAAATCCTTAAACACCATATTCATCAAATCCATGAAAGTAGAGGGTGCATTGGTCAAACCAAAAGACATCACCAAAAACTCATAGTGTCCATGCCGCGAACGGAAAACGGTTTGTGGGATATCAGTCTCACGAATTCTCAACTGGTGGTAGCCTGAACGAAGATCGATCTTTAAAAATACTGAACTACCACGCGACTGATCGAACAGATCATCAATTCTTGGCAAGGGATACCTATTCTTAATGGTTACCTTGATCAATTCTCTATAATCGTTGCATAGCCTCATCGATCCATCTTTCTTCTTTACGAACAAAACTGGAGCTTCCCTTGGAGAGGAACTTGGTCTAATAAAACCACACCTCAGCAACTCATCGAGCTGAGTACGCAACTCATCCAACTCACGCGGAGCCATACGGTATGGTGCCTTAGTAATCGGGCGAGTACCTGGCTCGAGGTCTATCATAAACTCCATCTCTCTCTCAGGAGGAAGTCCTGGAAGACTATCAGAAAAGATATCTGGAAACTCTCGCACCACCGAGACATCCTCAAGACGTGGCGAATCAAAAGTTATTTCTGGGGCAGAAATAGAAACTAAAAATGCCCCGCAACAAGACTCTATAGCATGACAAGCACGTACCGCAGAAATGACAGGGGAAACCCTGTCCTGAAATCCATAGACGCTCATAGGTTGGCCGTTGTCCATCCTGAAATCCAATCGCTTAGCCTTGCACTGGATGAACGTATCGTACTTGGACAGCCAGTCCATGCCCAAAATCACATCAAAATCAGCCAGATCCAAAATCATCAAATCCGCAAAGGCCAGAAAATTGCCAAGATAAATAGGGCATCTCAAAACTCCTTGGTTAGATATCACCGAATCACCGGAGGGAATTTTGACATTGAAGGAATCCTCTAACTAAACCATATCCAAACGATGTCTATTTACAAAACTCCGCGCCACAAAAGAATGGGTGGAACCCGAATAGAAAAGGACGCCCACCCAATTATTTTGCACCTTAAACTCCCCTAAAACCGTAGCATACATAACTAAACGAACGATAACTAGGGCAACAACAATAAATAATAAGGATAAATTAAACTAGGGCTAACCTGATATCACTTGCGTAGAGGTTTGAGGTTCCTCGCTGGTCATCACGTTCAACTTCCCTTTTCCTTTGTCCTGGGTTGGCGGCGGCGGCAGAGCTCAAAGCGGAGCAGGCTGCAGTGCGAACTGAGCCTGGGGGCACGAAGACTTCTGATTTCCCTTCTGCCCGCACTGGAAGCAAATCCTTTCTTTTATCCAGCCACGACTCACATCATGCCCCACCTTTGAACAGTATGAGCACACCAGATCTCCCTTGGGTTTGCCTTGGATGGCGAGCACCCGCTGCTGCTTCTGAGTAACGGTCCTCTTGAAACACTCTCATAAGGGTGGCCAGGTCGATCATAGAAGCTACATATATCCCCACGTTTCTTCTTCGAAGAAGGGCCAAATGCCCTAGAGCTTCCATCTTCAACACCTTTCCTCTTCTTTTTCCTCGCCGCAGCACCACGGTTCTTGGCATTTTCAATTACCTCCACTTTCAGTGCAGCTTCCACTGCCATAGCATAAATGTCAGCTCTATAAGCGCATGCCAACTGTTGGACATCACTTCTTAGTCCTCCCAGGAAACGTTTCACTCTACCCTCCTCAGAAGCTACTAAATCAGGAGCAAACCTACTCAGTTTGCTAAACTAAATCTTGTATTTGCTCACGGTGAGCTGTCTCTGCTTTAAATGCAGGAAATTGTTCATCAATCGGTCCTGCTCGACCGAGGGTAGAAACCTTTTCAGCAGCACCTTCTTGAAGGACTCCCAAGAACATCCTTCCGCCAAACTTTCCTTCTCTTGAATCCACCAGGTCTTTGCTAGGCCTTTTAGCTGGTTGGCAGCAAGCATCACCATCTGGGCTTCAACAATCCCTGAATACGTAAACATCTCATCCATAGTGATAATCCACTCATCCAAAACAATGAAATCGGCACTCCCGTCATAAGTGTGAGGTCTCAATCGCTGGAAATACGATATAAGGTTCATCTCTGGCGGTAACGTCATCGGGGGCACTAGAGGAGCAGGGGTATCAGGCAGGGCTTATCCCAAGGCAGGATCTTGTACTAAAGGTTGCTGCGCGGAAGCGACAACCATGAAAGACTGAATTTGCGATTGCATCAAAACTAATTGTCTCGACAGAGCCTCATTGCTCTGACGCAGACCCTCGATAATCTCATCACTTTGCGCTCCTGACGACTCGCCCTCCGACTGGGGAGTCGACCTCGTCGTAACACGCGTTGGCGACATTTCTAAAAGGCAACAAACAACTCATCAAAATCCTAGCTTACAACTAAACCACTCAACTAGTTTAGACCATACTTAAAGACACTTGCCTAAGCTGCAACTTGCTCTGGGATTTTATAATGATGATATGTCTTACTTAGGATGATGTCCTCTCATCCCATTTACTCATGTGTCTATGATATGAATGCATGAATTCTTCATTCTTCTTTAATATCATGTGTGTACATGTGTCATCATGTAAACCTTAACCTAGCATGCGTGTTTATGCAATGATATACTATGTATGCAGTGCTATGCATTCTAATAAAGGCCTTAATACATGTTATGAGCGGCGTACACATGAAATGTTATGCATCCCATACTACATAACATCGCATGCAACGAGAAAAGAAAACGTGCTAATGGGCACCCATGTGATGATGGTTATGCATCTCATACTACATAACCGTCACATGTTGCCTCCTATGGTGAATCCATATACAAACACATATTATGCATCTCATACTACATAATATGCCCCGTATACTTCTTATCATGCTATTAGTGTAGTGAATATGCTTCAGTTAAGGCGTATTGATGACACATTAGTGTGTGTATGTAAATGAAAGAAGGAAACACACTAAATGGTATTGGTTGGTTCGACCAACTTGTCAAACCAACCTGGCTCTGATACCAACTGTCACAACCCGCATTTTTCACCGCCAAAAAAAAAATAAAAAAAGTATCAGAGTAAGGGAAAAGTGTGCGTCATGATGCCACGTCAGCAGGGGATAACTGCAGACGCTCAGGCAAACACCTACTTAAACAAGATGAAAGTCCACCAAGTGTCAACTACCTTCACCTATGGGGGGAGGGAATAGGTGACGTGCAGCATTTTTGTGGAATTAAAATTGTACCTGCACACGAAAATAAAACAGCACAGCAAATAGAGTACACAAGCTATTTATAGTGGTTCCCCCTTCGACCTATCTCCCAACAAGGGACGACTCGGTCTTTTCACCAACAGGATTGAAATCCAATCCTTGCACTATCGGAAGGATCCCTTCCACACGTAGGAGTCAACACTCCCACACCACGGGTTGCACCCAACCCTTAAAACTAGGAACCAACGTTCCTTTACAACAAATATGAAACAAGAATGTACAAGAAATACAAACAACTTTTGGAGACTAAGGTGTCCCTATTCGTTCGATGACGTATTCTTGAAGTAATCGAAGAGTCCACAACCCTAGCTCTCACTTGGAGAGAATCTCCCCGGAACCGGCGGCGGCAAGAAGGACGGCGGCTAGATTCTCTGGAACGGCGGCGACAACGGAGTGCGGCTGCTGTACTTTGGAGATTCAAACTTCGTAGCAAAGCTAGCAAGGTCTTCCAACGGTCACACTAGGATCGATCGTCTCGATCGATTCGGACGGGAAAAGTTTTCCCGATCAACAATTAAGAGACAAAGGATCTCTAGTTAGACGCGTGAGACTCTAAGCTTGGCTAAGCTTCTGTCGCCGGGAGATCTGGAAGAAACCACGATCTAGCAGCCGGCGATCGACCAGCACGAGCGGCGACGGCGGCGGCGGAGGTATCGCGATCTAGGTCACGTCGGCGGCTCGGCTTTTTCAAATCTTCTTCGCTGCTGTACTGTTCAAAAATACGCGTGTATTTATACAGTCAAATACTCTTTTATTACCGTTATGGGTCCCACCTGAAGAAACCCTAAAAGCGGTTCAAAATAGAGCCTTATCATTTGATCCGGTCCAGTGGGATCCAGAAAATCGCCCAAGTCAAAATCGGCGAGAATCGAAGGTGATTCTCGTCGAATCGGCGAGAATCAAAGGTGATTCTCGTCGATTCGGCGAGAATCAAAGGTGATTCTCGTCGATGTTGACTTGTTTGCCCGCTCTGATTTAGCCTGATAGAGACGGCGAGAATCAGCCAGTGATTCTCGACGATTCGGCGAGAATCGCTAGTAATTCTCGCCGAATCGGCGAGAATCACTTGGTGATTCTCGTCGATTATGACTTGGCGTCAGAGTCGCATGCTTTGATGTAGCCGGATAGAGACGGCGAGAGTCAGCCGGTGATTCTCGACGATTCAGCGAGAATCAAAGGTGATTCTCGCCGAATCGGCGAGAATCACTTGGTGATTCTCGTCGATTCACACTTAGACGATTTTTCATCTTTCCACCCATGAGCTGCTCTTTGACCCATACTTGCTCCTTGTCTGCTCTTGCATGATCACAGCCCTGTACTTGAAAATAAGTACACTCCAATAGAGAGAGTGCACGTAGGCCAACACACTGATCTGCTCAACGAGGGATTACGTCGTGCAGACCCGTGTATATTGACCTACTGCACCCTGACATTGGAGTGCACTTAGCGTGGAATAACTGCAAGCACAACTTAAAAGGTTTTATCAAATACATCGTGAATTCATCTTAGCTTGACAGGTGGCTTCGTCAAATCCAGGTAATTGTGGATACAATACCCAACAATCTCCCCCTATTTGACGGAGCCAAAATCCCACTAGCTAAGATGAATACAACCATCCAGATAATATATACATCATATATAATTTAAAGATACGGCACAAGGAAGTAGAGGCAAACATGTCAAAGCTTGAGTCAATCATAAATTTATATATATATATATATATATATATATATATATATATATATATATATATATATATATATATATATATATATATATATATATTCCCAAGATCGTTCATATAACAATAATAAAAGATAAAAATGTTCATGAGACAATGACAAGCTATAAATTTCTGTCTATTGCTCTTTGGCTAGGTCATCCTTAAGTTTTTGAGCCAAAAACTTCTTTCTTTGCCTCTCAACGTACTCCTTGGGCTTTGGATAGTATCTTGGAGGAGGAGCTTTATCTGCCGCCGTGTTGGTCCTGAAGAAGATGTTCCGTTTAGCTTCATATGTCTTGTGCAGCTCCCACTCATGCTGGCTGTATACTTCGTTCCGATTGATTTCCCCTTTTTCTTGTAGCCAGAATGTGTCCAAGATGATACTCTTTGATACCGGACTCCACCTTTCGTTCCTTACTTCATCCTCCTTCAATCTGATTCTCTTTTCAGCTTGCGTTTCCTTAGAAGTCCCTTCTTGAGATTTTCGCTTGTCCCTAACTTTTTCTAGGGCTCCTTGGTCAAACATTGCCATCAGTTTTGCCTTGGAGGTGGCCCTAGCAGCCCTATGAGCCTCAGCTTCACTTAATGGAACTTCTTCAACACTTGGTCCCTCATCAGCCGCTGTATTAATTTCAGGAGCAGGAGTACCCTCAGGATTTTCAGGGATGTTAGCGCCTAGCGCCTGTTTGAGCATCCACCAGCAACTGTCATAAACATATAAGTTTGACTGCTCAAAATTTTTGATTATGATTTCTTGAAGCTCGACCATCTTAGCTGTATATTCTTTCTCCCCCTTTTTGGCTTCGACTGCAATGGAGTTTGCATAAGAATTCAGTGACTCATCAATGTGCTTTGTAGTCTTGGAGAACTCGGTAACCAAGGCTTGTTGATTGCTGTTAAGAGTCACCATATTGCCATCAAACTTTTGAATATTATTTGCTACGACATGAGCATTCTGATTTACTACGGCGAGAGTATCGGTGTTCTTTTTTAATCCGTCCATAAGAAGAGTTACAGCTTGACCGGCCGCTGTATACTTGTCTTCAAACTTCTTTTCCATCACATCCAGTTTGTGATTGATCTCCACCACGTTCTTGAGCATGAGATTCTCAGATTTCTTAATTCTTTTTAACATTTTATTTTGAGCTTTCTCAAAAGATGCTTTGAGCACATCCACGATACCTTGAATAACATTTACGGTGTGATTGGCTAGATCGGCTCGTAGTGGATGATCCTGAGGCATGCCTTGGCCTTGCTCTTCAGCAGATGCACTTATAGAGCTGGACACTAGCACAGTCTCTAAGGGGGGAGTACTTGCAGCCTCTGTAGATTTCTCGGAAGTACTAAGCAGTCTCTGCTGAGAGGAATCCCGCTCCACTGTTGCACCAATGTTCTCAGGAACGATCTCAGGAGCGTGCTTGTCAGATGGAACTTCAGTGATGTCCTGAGGCTCCAATGCTTCCTGTCCCACATTTCCTTCTTCCTCATCCTCATCATCCATGAAATCATTCTCAGCTGCATCGTCTTCCAAACCTTCCTCAGTAGTCTCCTCTACATCACCTCCGGCTCCTAGATCGTTCAGATTCAGGGCCGCCTCATTTTCCATCACAGCTTCACTTTCTTCTTGTAGATCTGCAACTGCATCTCTAGCTATCTGAGAGATGCTAGATATGACATTAGCAGAAGCGGGTAGAGGCTCCCCCTCAATTCCTGCAGTTAGTGCATCAGGAATTTCACTGGGGATTACTAAGGAATCAGCCACAGTTCTGTCCTCGGCTGGAGATACTTCTTGTTGTTCTACCACGGCAGCCTGCCCAATGCGTCTCTCCCATCTGTCAAATACGCTCGAGTCCATTTTCTTCAAGTAATGAAGTGGAACTCCTTTACTCATGTCATACCTATCTCCGTTTAACTGATTGAGATATAGACTGATGATTCGGCCAAAGCTAGGAGATCTGAGAGTGTCCTTTATCTTCTCAAAAAGCAATGCCCCCCAGTTGAATCTTTTTCTGCAGATAATTGCCACAAGGATCTTGAACATGTCCGCAGAGATGTGGTCATGAGAGCCCGGTTTGCATATGAGTACTTTCCCAATGATGTCTGACAGAAGTTTCCCCTCCTCATTCATATCCTTTCGCTTTATCGATCTAGTTCCTCGAGCGAGTCCACAGAATAATAATGTCCTGGTTTTATCCTGTTCCTCCAGATAATCCTCGTGCGCAGAGCTAGTGAGCTGCAAGTATTCGGTCAGCTTGCTTGCAGACATCTTGATCTTTGCCCCTGCAACCTTGCACTTGATGAGAGAGTCTTCATTCCGGAGTTTGGCGGTTGCGAAGAACTCCATCACTTCCTTGTCCAAGATTTTACAGGGGTGCTCCAGTATGAATGAGAGTCCAGCCTCTTCAAGCATGATAATGATGTTTCTGAATTCATCAGAAGCATGTGAGAACCCTGTTCGAACCAACTCACAACCAGTGACCAGGACGGCGGTTGACCTTGGAGCCATTGCAAGACTGAAATCCCAAGACTACGCCTAATCAGGAATCAAGAGGGAAGCTACACTAACAGTAAGTCACTGTAAGGGTGAGAAAGTGGTTACCCAAGAGCGTAGAAGGTGAGAATCGACGGAAACGGCGGGAAACCGGAAGAAGATCGCGACTTTGGTCGATCGAACCCGCCGAGACTTGGACGAGCGCCCTGGACGCGAGAGGAGTGATCTACGGAGGGAAGAATCGGCGAGTTGCCTGCTTGATATCAACGGAGGAAAAGGAGGGATTCCTGCGGTTGTCGACGGAAGGGGAAGAATCGGCGAGTTTCCTTCGGTGAGCTTCCTGCGGAATATGAAGGGTCGGCGGGATACTGTGCGATATCGACGGTTTTAAAAGGGGTTTTAACGGTTTCCGTGTGAAGAGCGAAAAGATAAGGTTCGGCGGGAGTCTTCGGGTTAAGCGGGTTTTAGCGGGTTTCCAGTTTGTCTAAGTCGAAAGCGAAGGGATTCTTTAATAGGAATCTACGGGTTAAGAGGCATGCCGGATTCTCGAAGTCTTCTGATATCAAGACAATTTAAAAAATCTTCTAAATATATATATATATTTCTTAATGCCAGTCTATTTAGGGTTTGAACGGGGTTTTTCCATACATTTCTTGATGTCAATTGTAAGTTGTAGTGATTTCCAATGACGCATCTTCGTTAGTTTTCAGTGAACTGATTTACGCTTGTAGATGTTAGTTCTTGAATCTACCAGTGGAATTACCGATAAATCTTCATTGATGTATCTAAGGTTTAAGTTTACCGTGTTAACCTATCCTTAAGTGTACACACATATATGTGTATATATATATATATAAATATATATATATGTAAATGTCGAGACAATATGACTCAAGACTTGGAGCTGATCAAAAATACCTGGGATTGTGAGAGTTATCATTTCGCCCCTCTGGTTAAAACATACCAGGTGCTCAATGTGAGTATGCCCATGTAGATATCACTTCTGTTATTCCAGATGCTTGTTCCAATTCAGTCTTGAAACATCTACTGTCTAGTTACCATCATATTTACGAGAACCTAGACTACCCTGCAAAAGAGAGTTACTTTACCTTAGGAACCCAATACATATTGGGTCCTAGGTTCTTGTTAGCATAAACACTCGAATGCCTTCCCTCAGAAATCCTGTCAGGAAGACTACCTCTGCGCAGAAGATGTGGATAGACCCTTGCCCTTGACACAGAGGGGTTGTGCCAACAGTCTATGGCAAAGTGTCCCACCTTGCCACAACACCAACATGTGTGAATGTTGTATCTCCGTTTCTGACCTGATCTAGTGACTGAGGTAGTCATGAGCCTAGGTCCAAACGGGATAGATCTGGATCCGCTCCCAAAATTGCCTCTTCCACCGTGACACGTGGAAGGGTGGAAGGAATGCATGTAGCGAGCGTCACGAGGCCTGGGAGGTGGTGCCTTCCTTTCAGTCAGCCCCCTTCCTGAGGCCCCATGAGAACTTACAGCATGACTTCTAACCTCCCTTTCCTGTGTCCTTGGGTGGAGAGAAGAGTTCTGAGAGCTGATACCAGCAGATTCATGCCGAGTAGGGGCAGTGGCCGAGAATACAAAGGGCTCAGAATAAGCCTTAGGTATTCTCTCATGGGTGGCCATGACGACCCTTGCACTATGGGTGTCTCCACATGAGGACAGATCACCCTTGCAGTGAACACGATTATTCCTGTGATCATACCTGAAGGCATGATGAGTACCCTTCCTGCTTGGAGTGGGGGGTCGGAATACCGTTTCCCCATTTCTCCATGAATAGATAATTCGGGAGATCCACCCATTTTCTTCCTTTCTCTTCATAGCATCAACCTTGGAAAAGTTAGATACTATCCTTTTCTCATTCTCTAGACTACTCTCTAGATCTGAGATTTTAGAGTCCTTGACCTTGTTGGATGCCAATTGGAGAACCAACAAGATCTTCAGCCGAGCAATCTCCTGAGCTTGCTCTTCAACAAGTAGATTGCTTTTCTGAAGGGCTCTCTTCAGGGAATCAGGATTTTCTGAAGGGGAACAATTCCTGTCTTCAGGAACTTCAAGAGAGACGGGGCAAGATGAAGAAGTTACCTGCTCTTCAGTGTTATTGTCACTAGCGCCAGTGACCGTTGTGTCATCCTCATCAGAACTGCTTTCCTCAATTTCTTCTTCAGTCTCGGACAAGGAAACTGGAGCTCTGATGCTGTCCGATTGATCCTTGCCTTCATCTTCAGAGGCAAGGACCCCCACATAGGCTTCATCCTCTAGTTGACAGCAGATCCCATCTTTCTTTGATCCCCCCATCAGCTCTGAGATCATTACCCACATAGATTTGGCCATCCCACATTTTTCCAATCTAGAGCGAGAAGTTCCAGACCAGACATCCATGATAATCTGACGAATCATCTTGTCCAGATTAAATAATGAGAGTTCCGTCTCCGACATCTCAGCAATACACTTGGGCACTTGGATAATCTTTCCAGAGCCGGAGGTCTTCATAGGAATAAAAGGACCCTTTTCCAGGATGAAAGATGCTCGAGGATCGATAGCCTCCAAGTGATACGACACTCTCATCTTCCAGACGGGATAATACTCCTTTGTGCATGTGGGAAGTCTTAGTGGAGAGATCTCATGATCCAGCTCCATGCTTCTGACACTGGTGGCAGGATTCTACTCAAGGTGTAAACCTTTTTGATGAGCAACCTGGCTCTGATACCACTTGAAAGTCCACCAAGTGTCAACTACCTTCACCTATGGGGGGGGGGGAATAGGTGACGTGTAGCGTTTTTGCGGAATTAAAATTATACCTGCACACGAAAATAAAACAGCACATCAAATAGAGTACACAAGCTATTTATAGTGGTTCCCCGATTTGGGTACATCCACTTTCCCCCTTCGACCTATCTCCCAACAAGGGACGACTCGGTCTCTTCACCAACAGGATTGAAATCCAATCCTTGCACTATCGGAAGGATCCCTTCCACACGTAGGAGTCAACACTCCTACACCACGGGTTGCACCCAACCCTTAAAACTAGGAACCAACGTTCCTTTACAACAAATATGAAACAAGAATGTACAAGAAATACAAACAACTTTTGGAGACTAAGGTGTCCCTCTTCGTTCGATGACGTGTTCTTTAAGTAATCGAAGAGTCCACAACCCTAGCTCTCACTTGGAGAGAATCTCCCCGGAACCGGCGGCGGCAAGAAGGACAGCGGCTAGATTCTCGGGAACGGCGGCGACAACGGAGTGCGGCTGCTGTACTTTGGAGATTTAAACTTCGTAGCAAAGCTAGCAAGGTCTTCCAATGGTCACACTAGGATCGATCGTCTCGATCGATTCAGACGGGAAAAGTTTTCCCGATCAACAAATCAAGAGACAAAGGATCTCTATTTAGACGCGTGAGACTCTAAGCTTGGCTAAGCTTCTGTCGCCGGGAGATCTGGAAGAAACCACAATCTAGCAGCCGGCGATCGACCAGCACGAGCGGCGATGGCGGCAGCGGAGGTATCGCGATCTAGGTCACGTCGGCGGCTCGGCTTTTTCAAATCTTCTTCGCTGCTGTACTGTTCAAAAATACGCGTGTATTTATACAGTCAAATACTCTTTTATGACCGTTATGGGTCCCACCTGAAGAAACCATAAAAGTGGTTCAAAATAGAGCCTTAACATTTGATCCGGTCCAGTGGGATCCAGAAAATCGCCCAAGTCAAAATCGGCGAGAATCGAAGGTGATTCTCGTCGAATCGACGAGAATCAAAGGTGATTCTCTTCGATTCGGCGAGAATCAAAGGTGATTCTCGTAGATGTTGACTTATTTGCCCGCTCTGATTTAGCCTGATAGAGACGGCGAGAATCAGCCAGTGATTCTCGACGATTCGGCGAGAATCACCAGTGATTCTCGTCGATTATGACTTGGCGCCAGAGTCGCATGCTTTGATGTAGCCGGATAGAGACGGCGAGAGTTAGCCGGTGATTCTCGACGATTCGGCGAGAATCAAAGGTGATTCTCGCCGAATCGGCGAGAATCACTTGGTGATTCTCGTCGATTCACACTTAGACGATTTTTCGTCTTTCCACCCATGAGCTGCTCTTTGACCCATCCTTGCTCCTTGTCTGCTCTTGCATGATCACAGCCCTGTACTTGAAAATAAGTACACTCCAATAGAGAGAGTGCACGTGTAACACCCCCTATCCGTCGCATAGCATATAGCAGTAAGTCCGGCCGGGGCCCGACGCCATATACCACAGACAGACCGGGTGGTTACGTATGGAAACCATCCAACCAATCTCAACGTCCTACACAGAGCATTCTAGCGGAAGCAATTTATAAGAGTTACAAATCAAGAACCCAGCACAAGCATGAATGTCCACTAAAACCAAAAGGAATGTCATTACAAAATACTCAAAAGTCGGCCTTAAGGCCTTACGAGATGTTTCATTTGTCTATTACATGATTTACCAACCTCGGCACGCAGGCCGACCATACATGAATAAAATAGAAAACATTTCCACTTGGGCCTTCGAGGGCCAGCTTCGCAAAAAGGGCTTTAACCCGCTATTGACCGCTTGGTCCAGCTGCACCTGCAAGCAAACAAACCACCGCACGGTGGCAAACAAAGCAACGGTCAGCAATGCTGACCAAATTATAACGATCCCGCCCCCAACTCGGGGCGGCGATGCTCCTTCCCTGCAGTTCATTAGCACAAGCGAGCAATGCATATAACCATAGCCATCTCATCACAGACGTTGGCTCGTACGGCCACACGTCCCGTGCACTCAGGGCACATTCTCGGCGAACCGGTCGATGTCACGTCAATTAAAGCCATTAACATTCCGGACTCACCACCGCCACTTAGACGGCCATTCCTATGAGCAATTCGTCTTCATGGTATTGGTCACGTCAATTTAAGCCATTGACCACCGAAGACTCACATCTATGCCAACGGCGAGTGCCATGTAACTTTAGGTCTCTCTAACCCGAACGACATAAAGCGGGTACGGCTCCATCTAACCCGTGCTCACATCGCAACGGCAATTTAAGCCATTTGCGCGGGTCAAACTTTCACCGAGTCCCATTCTACCGCAAGACACATAACCCCGTTATGTTCATGTTGGCACTCAGGCCACCAAGTTGGCAAGACCTCGTGTCCGCCCAGTTTTCCGGGTGCACCTTTGGGTTAGTCCCCAAGGCTCCCTGCTGCAATCTACCGCGTAGAAAACCCGAAAACACCAAATAGCACGGAGTCTTCTCCGGCCTTATGCAATGCAACATCACCGATCCGAACTAACATGTCCGGGTAGGCTTCAACCACAATGCCTATGTCCGTTCTCGCATACGGACGCTAAACAACGGGGACTTTACATATCTACCCGAAGGAATGCCTCCAACTCTTCGCAAACTCGCGAGAGAGGGCTTCCTATGCTAAGAAAGAAAGCTATCAAGCTCACAAGTGAGGATCGTTACCCTTGCGTTCCTCTTTGGCGCCATCGAAATGTAATCGGATAGAAATCACCGCGCTTGCGTTGCCTCCGTGGATCCGGAGTCGGCTTGCGATTCGGAGCTCCGAAGCTCCTCCAATGGCGGATCTAGCTCCTCTTCCTCTAGCCTTGGCTCTTCTTTCTCCAAGGGTTTGGAGAGAGATCAAGTGATGAAAAGTGTGGATTTTTCTAAGTCAAACCCGTGTATATCCTCCCAGGAACCATCCCCAGCCGTCGGATCTCAACCTAAGAAAACGAGCGGCTTTGATTCGGGGCTGAAATGCCCAATCTGGGCCGAACACGGCTTGGCACACGCCCGTGTCCAGGGCCGTGTGCCGCATTCGCCGTCAAAATCGAATCTTCTGAACACGCACACGGGTATCGAACACGCCCGTGTTCGAGCTGACACGCCCGTGTTCCAGCTGACACGGCCGTGTAGCCGGCCGTGTACCCATGATTTTTCCCCCGTTTCCAACCCGAGCACTGCACGGGTTCTAGGACACGCCCGTGTCCTTGCCCGTGTCACATTGACACGCCTGGGCCCCCAGGCCGTGTACACGGGACATTTCGTCGAGGGGAGAACGACGACTGGATGACACGGCCTTGGACACGCCCGTGTCCTAGGCCGTGTGCCTTGTCTCGACGACCGTCGAGTGAATCTCGACGATTTCACCTTGACGCTCGTCGACACGGGTCGACACGCCCGACGACACGCCCGTGTCGCGGGCCGTGTGCCCATTCTCGACGAATCGTCGAGAATAACTCGACGATTTCACGGCTAAGTGTCGACACGGGTCGACACGCCCTGCGACACGCCCGTGTCGCAGGCCGTGTGCCCATTCTCGACGAATCGTCGAGAATAACTCGACGACTTCGCGGCTAAGTGTCGACACACGCTTGACACGCCCTGGGACACGCCCGTGTCCCAGGCCGTGTGCCTTCAGCCAGAAACCAAAACTGGCCCAAAACGTCCCCCTTTGCTCCTTTGAGTTTCGGGGCGTTACAACTCTACCCCTCTTAAAAGAATTTCGCCCACGAAATCACATAAAGGGAAAAACATGTACAAAACAAAATTTGTACCTGAGCGGAACAACTCCGGATATTCGTCAAGCATCGTCTGCTCTCGCTCCCAGGAGAGCTCCTCACGACCGCAATTGTCCCACCGGACTTTGACCATCCTGATCTCTTTATTGCGTAGCCGCTTGACCTCCGAGTCTTCAATCCGCACGGGCTTGACCTTTGTCGTTAGCCCACTATCCACCGGCACTTGATCGACCGCGATCACTTGCGTAGGCTCTTGCACCGCCTTCCTAAGTACCGAAATGTGGAATACATCGTGTAAACCACTTAGCTCCACAGAAAGCTTCAACCTATAGGCCGCTTCTCCCACTCGCTCCAGAACCTCGAACGGTCCAAGGTACCTCGGGCTTAGCTTTTTCAATCGCCGCACCCGCGAGACACCCTTGAACGGCTTGATCTTCAAGTATACATAATCGCCCACAGCGAACTCCACGTTCCTGTGCTTGGCATTATAGTACTTTGCTTGCCGGTCCTGAGCCATGAGCAACCTCTCCCGAATGGTTCTTACCAAGGAAGTAGCATCCTCCACTTCCGATCGCTTATACAACTTTGACTCGCCCGTTTCTAACCAAGACAACGGCGTGCGACATCTTCTACCATAAAGGGCCTCGAAAGGCGCCATCTGAATACTTGCTTGGTAGCTGTTGTTGTATGCGAACTCCACCAAATAAAGATGGTCCTCCCATTGCTTTCCAAAGTCCAAGACACACATGCGAAGCATGTCTTCCATGGTTCTATTGACCCTCTCGGTCTGCCCATCCGTTTGTGGATGGAAGGCTGTGCTAAACTTCAGCTTTGTTCCCAACATTTGCTGCACCAGCCTCCAATCATTGGACGTGAACCGCCCATCACGGTCACTCACGATGCTGCGGGGCACACCATGAAGCCGTACTATATTATCCACATAAAGCTTCGCCAGCTTCTCCACCGGATCGTCCTTCCTATGCGGAATAAAGTGCGACACCTTCGTTAATCGATCGACCACCACCCAAATGGCGTCGTTCCCCTTCTGCGACCTTGGCAAACCATGCACAAAGTCCATAGAGATGTCGTCGAATTTCCACTCCGGAATAGGCAAGGACTTAAGAAATCCTCCCGGCTTTTGGCACTCCGCCTTTACTAAGGCGCAGGTTTGGCACTTCGCTACGTATAGCGCCACATCCTTCTTCAAACCCGGCCACCAAAATAGCTTCTTGATATCGCGGTACATCTTCGTGCTCCCCGGGTGAATCGAGTACTTGGTATGGTGTGCCTCGTACAACAACTCCACCCGTAAATTGCCCACACTTGGGACGCACAAACGACCGTCTTTCCAAAGCAATCCGTCCTCCACGACGAATTGGGAATTTGACCCATCCAGAGCCTCTATCATGAACTGCTTCATATGAGCATCCATATCCAAAGCCTGCCGAATCCGATCAGCCAGGTCATATTGGACTTCAGTCCAATTCAGCACTGCTTCAGCGCTAGATTGTCTATCCACACAAACAATCTCCAACGCCTCCAGCTCCTGCACCAACCGCTCATCATGCACTGATAGCCAATTCGCTTGAGCTGGGGCTCGGCGACTCAATGCATCCGCAACCGCATTCCCTTTGCCAGGCACGTAGTGGATCTTAAAAGTATAGTCCCCCAGGAACTCCATCCACCTACGCTGCCGCATATTCAAATCTTTCTGATCTATTAGATACTTTAGGCTCTTGTGATCGGTGTAGATGTCAATCTTCACACCGTACAAATAGTGTCTCCACAGCTTCAAGGCAAAAATCACGGCCGCTAACTCCAAGTCATGGACCGGATAATTCCTCTCGTGCACTTTTAGTTGTCTCGAGCCATAAGCTATCACGCTGCCGTGCTGCAGTAGCACGCAACCCAAACCGCTGCCTGAAGCATCGCTATATATCTCATAGCCTTCGGTCCCAACCGGCGAACTCAACACAGGCGCCGTGGTCAACCGACACTTCAATTCCTCAAAAGCTCGCGCGCACTCCGGCGTCCAAACGAACTTATGCTCCTTCCTCGTCAAAGTAGTGAGAGGTAGCGCTATCCGCGAGAAGTTCTCTACGAAGCGCCTATAATAACCGGCAAGCCCCAAAAAGCTCCGGACTTCTGCTACCGTAGCAAGCTCAGGCCACTCCCGTATCGCAACAATCTTCGCCGGATCCACCGCAATACCCTCTCCACTCACTATATGCCCGAGGAACGCCACTGAGGATAGCCAAAACTCGCACTTCGAGAACTTGGCATACAACTGGTTTCTCCTGAGTGTCTCCAACACCAAATGGAGATGCTTGAAGTGATCCTCCTCACTTTGCGAGTACACCAAAATATCGTCGATGAAGACGATCACGAAATGGTCTAGGTACTCCCTGAACGTCCTGTTCATCAAGTCCATGAATACTGACGGCGCATTAGTCAGCCCAAACGGCATGACCGTAAACTCATAATGCCCGTATCTCGTACTAAACGCTGTCTTCGGGATATCACTCTCCCTTATCCGCAGCTGATAGTACCCAGACTTGAGATCTAACTTCGAGTACACCGTCGACCCGACTAACTGATCGAAGAGATCATCAATCCGGGGGATCGGGTACTTATTCTTCTCAGTCAGCTTGTTTAGCTCCCGATAATCAATACACAATCTCAAGCTTCCGTCCTTCTTCTTAACAAAGAGGACCGGTGCGCTCCAAGGCGAAGAACTCGGGCGCACATACCCTTGCTCCAACAACTCTTGCAGTTGAACCTTCAGCTCCGCCATTTCCTTAGGCGCTAGCCGATACGGAGATCGTGACACAGGCTTTGCACCTGGCACTAGCTCGATAGTAAAATCTATCTCCCGTTGTGGCGGGGCTCCAGGAAGATCTGCAGGGAACACATCAGGGTATTCCGATACCACTGAAATACAATCCATAGCGGGCTTCGGCTTTGCAACCTCCACTAGAGTGAAGAACAGTTCTGCTCCGGCACGAACTGCCTTAACCACTTGAAGAGCAGACATCAATGTTTTGCTCGACCCCTTTAAGCCCTTAAACGTCGTCTCACGACTCGCTCCCAGCTTGACTTCCTTGCTACCGCAATCTATATGGGCCTGCTGCTCCGAGAGCCAGTCCATGCCAAATATGACGTCAAACTCCACTAACGGAAGTAAAGACGCCCGCAGGTCGAACTCCTGCTCTCCAATACGAGTCTTAACCTCGCAGATCCTAACCGCTCGCATCGAACACCCATTGGGCAATAACACATCCAACTTGTCCTTCGCCATCGAAGAAGGGACTCCGATGCGTGATATAAATCCTTCGGACAAGAAGGAGTGTGAAGCTCCCGTATCAAAGAGTGCTCGTGCGGGATTTTCACAAATCATTACAAATCCTAAACAAGCAGTGGTAAGGTAGCATATACATAACAAGCATATAAAGGAATTGACTTGCTATAAATTAAACCGTACCTGTCACCACGTCAGCTTGTTTAATGGCCTCCTGTTGGCCAAGATTATAGACCCTTGGTTGGGCCGGAGCATAGTGGGATGCGGTCGACTCCACCGCCTTTCCCTTCTCTTCGTAGGTAGCTCCTGGCCTCCTTTCGGACTTAGGACGTCCGCTCCAACAATCACGGGCAAAGTGCCCCGTCTTGCCGCAAGTAAAACACGCACCCGGGGTCCGACCCGTAGTCGCCCCAGAAGCGCCAGAAGGAGCTGGACCCGAAGTCCTATGCTTCTTGAAAGCCCTCCGATAGCCAGACTTCGAAGTAGTCGGCACTTTAAACTCAGACTTCTTTTCACCCAAGCTTTTCTTTGCCTGTACACTCCTCATGTCCTTCTCCAAGGACCGGGCAGTATTGACCAAGGTTAAGAAACCCTGCGTCATCGGCCCCGACAGTAATAGTCTCAGCTCATCCCTCAGACCTTCGTAGAAGCGATTAGTCTTGCGCTCCTCATCCATGATGGTAGAGCTCACATAACGACTCAACCGCGTAAACTCGTGGAGATATTCATCCACGCTTCGCTCACCCTGCACCAACCTCAGGAACTCATTCTCCATTGAAATCCTCTGAGTAGAAGGGAGGTATCTTGCTAAGAACAATTCCGAGAACTCTTCCATCGGAACGTCTATCAATTGTCTTCCTCTCAGATGATGCAGCTCCAAGCCTTCCCACCACATCCTTGCTTCACCGTCCAACAGGAACGTAGCGATGGTGGTCATCTGCCACTCCTCCGTCTCCGTCGCTGTCATGACTCTCTTCACCCTAGAGAGCCAGTCTTCAGCCTGCGATGGGGTTCCCAACCCCGAGAATAACGGAGGGTTAAAGCTCATTACATGCTTCAACTGCCTCTCAGTCGCCCTCCTTGGCACTATTGGTTCTACAACCACTTGCTCCATCCTCCTCGGCTCCGCCTCTTGAAGAGGTACTTGCTCCATCACAGGAGCTGGCTGCTGCGCTTGCCTCCCAGGCTGCGCATTTATCACGGCTAGCACCGCTTCAGCCACCAATCTTATATTTTCAGCCGACAAAGGTGTTGCGGGAGCAACTTCTGGTGCACTACTTGCCTCAGAACCTCGGCGTTCTGACGGCCCAACACCACTTCTGGTCACCTATAGTGGTACAAAACACCGTTAAGCGACCAAATAACATTGCAAACAGCAATTATAGGAACACGCAGGTTCCTCAAACACGAGTATTTTCATTCCTAAGTGGACATTCATGGGTTCTCTTTACTGTTATAACGATGACGCACACAATGTGCTCACCACCCCTTAAAAAGAATTCGCCCACGAATTCAATTCAAGCCCGACCAAAACCAGTAGTCTGATACCAAATTGTAACACCCCCTATCCGTCGCATAGCATATAGCAGTAGGTCCGGCCGGGGCCCGACGCCATATACCACAGACAGACCGGGTGGTTACGTATGGAAACCATCCAACCAATCTCAACGTCCTACACAGAGCATTCTAGCGGAAGCAATTTATAAGAGTTACAAATCAAGAACCCAGCACAAGCATGAATGTCCACTAAAACCAAAAGGAATGTCATTACAAAATACTCAAAAGTCGGCCTTAAGGCCTTACGAGATGTTTCATTTGTCTATTACATGATTTACCAACCTCGGCACGCAGGCCGGCCATACATGAATAAAATAGAAAACATTTCCACTTGGGCCTTCGAGGGCCAGCTTCGCAAAAAGGGCTTTAGCCCGCTATTGACCGCTTGGTCCAGCTGCACCTGCAAGCAAACAAACCACCGCACGGTGGCAAACAAAGCAACGGTCAGCAATGCTGACCAAATTATAACGATCCCGCCCCCAACTCGGGGCGGCGATGCTCCTTCCCTGCAGTTCATTAGCACAAGCGAGCAATGCATATAACCATAGCCATCTCATCACAGACGTTGGCTCGTACGGCCACACGTCCCGTGCACTCAGGGCACATTCTCGGCGAACCGGTCGATGTCACGTCAATTAAAGCCATTAACATTCCGGACTCACCACCGCCACTTAGACGGCCATTCCTATGAGCAATTCGTCTTCATGGTATTGGTCACGTCAATTTAAGCCATTGACCACCGAAGACTCACATCTATGCCAACGACGAGTGCCATGTAACTTTAGGTCTCTCTAACCCGAACGACATAAAGCGGGTACGGCTCCATCTAACCCGTGCTCACATCGCAACGGCAATTTAAGCCATTTGCGCGGGTCAAACTTTCACCGAGTCCCATTCTACCGCAAGACACATAACCCCGTTATGTTCATGTTGGCACTCAGGCCACCAAGTTGGCAAGACCTCGTGTCCGCCCAGTTTTCCGGGTGCACCTTTGGGTTAGTCCCCAAGGCTCCCTGCTGCAATCTACCGCGTAGAAAACCCGAAAACACCAAATAGCACGGAGTCTTCTCCGGCCTTATGCAATGCAACATCACCGATCCGAACTAACATGTCCGGGTAGGCTTCAACCACAATGCCTATGTCCGTTCTCGCATACGGACGCTAAACAACGGGGACTTTACATATCTACCCGAAGGAATGCCTCCAACTCTTCGCAAACTCGCGAGAGAGGGCTTCCTATGCTAAGAAAGAAAGCTATCAAGCTCACAAGTGAGGATCGTTACCCTTGCGTTCCTCTTTGGCGCCATCGAAATGTAATCGGATAGAAATCACCGCGCTTGCGTTGCCTCCGTGGATCCGGAGTCGGCTTGCGATTCGGAGCTCCGAAGCTCCTCCAATGGCGGATCTAGCTCCTCTTCCTCTAGCCTTGGCTCTTCTTTCTCCAAGGGTTTGGAGAGAGATCAAGTGATGAAAAGTGTGGATTTTTCTAAGTCAAACCCGTGTATATCCTCCCAGGAACCATCCCCAGCCGTCGGATCTCAACCTAAGAAAACGAGCGGCTTTGATTCGGGGCTGAAATGCCCAATCTGGGCCGAACACGGCTTGGCACACGCCCGTGTCCAGGGCCGTGTGCCGCATTCGCCGTCAAAATCGAATCTTCTGAACACGCACACGGGTATCGAACACGCCCGTGTTCGAGCTGACACGCCCGTGTTCCAGCTGACACGGCCGTGTAGCCGGCCGTGTACCCATGATTTTTCCCCCGTTTCCAACCCGAGCACTGCACGGGTTCTAGGACACGCCCGTGTCCTTGCCCGTGTCACATTGACACGCCTGGGCCCCCAGGCCGTGTACACGGGACATTTCGTCGAGGGGAGAACGACGACTGGATGACACGGCCTTGGACACGCCCGTGTCCTAGGCCGTGTGCCTTGTCTCGACGACCGTCGAGTGAATCTCGACGATTTCACCTTGACGCTCGTCGACACGGGTCGACACGCCCGACGACACGCCCGTGTCGCGGGCCGTGTGCCCATTCTCGACGAATCGTCGAGAATAACTCGACGATTTCACGGCTAAGTGTCGACACGGGTCGACACGCCCTGCGACACGCCCGTGTCGCAGGCCGTGTGCCCATTCTCGACGAATCGTCGAGAATAACTCGACGACTTCGCGGCTAAGTGTCGACACACGCTTGACACGCCCTGGGACACGCCCGTGTCCCAGGCCGTGTGCCTTCAGCCAGAAACCAAAACTGGCCCAAAACGTCCCCCTTTGCTCCTTTGAGTTTCGGGGCGTTACAGCACGTAGGCCAACACACTGATCTGCTCAACGAGGGATTACGTCGTGCAGACCCGTGTATATTGACCTACTGCACCCTGACATTGGAGTGCACTTAGCGTGGAATAACTGCAAGCACAACTTAAAAGGTTTTATCAAATACATCGTGAATTCATCTTAGCTTGACATGTGGCTTCGTCAAATCCAGGTAATTGTGGATACAATACCCAACACAAGAAGAAAGATTCTTTCAGTTATTTAAAGGTAAAAACCAGTTTAAGTGCATTAATTAGCCGTATCCCTCGGCTAAGTGGCTCATCTAGTCCACAGGGAAAAATATTTAAACGCTGCGGAAAAGTACTTTTTTCAAATTAGGCATCCTACAAGAGCATAGCGATTCCCAAAGGACACCTCAAGACACACAAGTTCTAAATTTCATAAAAGTAAAAGTAGTTTTGTACGGTCGTAAAATATAATGATTTTACCTTTTTTTAAAACATGTAATGCATGAGGTAATAATAGTAATTTTATACTTGAAAATAACTATCATGCAATCCTAGCATAAAACATCCCGGAGAGCAAATACTCTTATACACAGAAGAGAGCTAAGAAACTAGTAAGTACCCAAAATCAACAATCTTGTGGGCGTCAACAACCTGACACGAACCCACATAAAACAAAGTATGTCTGAAACTAACAATGAAAACAAAACAACCAACTACCTCGCCGAGCTGATGCAATAACAACGGCCTACACAGCCGCACAAGCACTCCAAAACCAGCACTGAAGAGTCATCTACAGCTCTGAACCTGAGGCATTCCAAAGACAGAATACCTCAGCAAGAAAGTACAAGTGATGGCAAAAGAAATAAGCCACAAGTACAAAAGTCAAGGGGTACCAAACCAAGACCAAAGGAAAAGTACATAAACAAGTACAGCAGTAGGGTGCAGAAGTAAAAGAGAAAAAGCTTACATGAAGTGTCACGTACAATAAATTGCCCCAAGCGCGCAAGGCTATAAGGGAGAACAGATCAAGATTTAACCATTGTAGGAGAAACAAACCCCTATTAGCCACCTGTGGTCAACTCCACCAAAAACAACACGGGCGAGGTGGTCAACTCATCTGGACACAACACCAAAGACAATCATCCGTCTAAATGCGGGGGAGGCTAAACACTCCACCAAACACCGCAAATGCCCAAAAACCCGGTAGAGCCCACAAGTGCTAATAGGGAGATCAAACGTTGTGGCGGTGGATTTCACCCACTACAAACACCCGCAACGAACAAAACCCAGAAGGAAAATCCCGTAACGATCCGGGTTTAGAACTCAGAGGCACACCACAACCCAATCGGGGCCTGGAGGCTTGTCTCGCCCCACGACATCGCCACAAAAAAAAAATCATGGTAGACATCTCAAGCCAATAACGGCACGTCGGATTCTACTAGACAATTCCAGAATGAGAAGCGGTTGATCAACCCTTAGGACAGATTTCACTGTCCTAAACAACTCTTAACACATCCTACATAATAGTTAAGAATGATTAAAACCATCGTTGGAACATTTCCACCGAATTTCTACAACACTTACAAGATTAAATTATCATGACGAAACTAATAACACAAGTGGATTCAATGGAAAAAGTTAAACATATCTACAATGGAGATGACATCAATGCAGAAATTTGAAAAACAAGGAGATTACCAGTTACCATCAAGATTGGAAAGAAGAGAGAAAAGGGAAAAACACCACTTGCCTTGGTTTCGCTGGAAAAACTCCTTAAAATCGCTCCTTGTCGTAGATCGGGGCTAAAGAAGACGAGGGGAGTCAAAATCCAACAAGAAATAGCCACGATAGAAGTTAGGGCCAAAAACCATAACGAGAAAACTCAAGAAATGGGGAAGATCTTACCACGATGGCGAAACACACGACGAGGACTTTCTGGATCTATGATCGGTTTGCGATTTCGAGCACCGTAGCACCGTCGACGACCACCAGAAGAAGTACAGACGGACAACCTCTTTCTCGCTCACGCCGCTCTGGATCGGGAGGTAGACAAAAATCTCGGTCGGTTTAAAGGTGAAGAAGAAGGAGAAGGTATTTATACCAAGGGTGATAACAGGATAAACAACAAAACAGACCGGGTTCGGCAGAACCGGTTTTCTCGAGACAGAAGGAATGACTTACTCGAGTACTAAGGGGCGATTACTCTAGTATTAAGACAACTACCCAAGTACTGCAAAGGGGCTTACTCAAGTACAAGGCGACTACTCGAGTACTCCAAGAGGATTACTCGAGTACAAGGCGACTACTCGAGTACTCCAAGATAATTACTCGAGTAAAAGGCGACTACTCGAGCACTGAAGGCAGAACTACTTGAGTACAAGGGAAGAATCTCTCGAGTACCAGGATGGAGAATTAATCGAGTGCTCTGACACAACTCGAGTGCAGAAGGAAAGTACTCGAGTACTTGTAAGTTACTTGAGTTTAAGAAGGCAGACACTACTCGAGAAGCACAGAAGGACCACTCGAGTACCAGGAAAAATAGTACTCGAGTACTGAAGAAGAAATATCTCGAGTACACCAGAACTACTCGAGATCAAAGGGCACTTCTCGAGACTTCAGAGAAAAATATTTCTCGAGTTCCGGCGGGGCTTTACTCGAGTACAAGAAAATGCCTACTCGGGTACAACAGATACTTCTCGAGAACAAGGAGGTACTTCTCGAGTAACAGACACGCATTACTCGAGTACTGAAGATAGGTAACTTGAGTACTTGAAGATACTTCTCGAGAACTCCAGGTCCTCTCGAGAACTGAGCAGGATAGATTTGAAAATTTAGGATTGTCTTGAATTCCAGGATAAAAGCAGACTCGAAGAAATTTGCAGGGGAGACAACCCTAGAATCCGACGCACCAACCTTGAGACAATATCAATAAATGCTCACAGAAGCAGAAATCATCACAAAGATCCAAACACTCCGGGACTCCAAAATGCTCGGGTCGTAACAAAACTAGACAAGATCAAAACCTCAAATCTCCATCCTTTATTAAGGAAAAACTTCTAATCCCAACAGACGCAAAAACGCACAAATGGTGCAGCGCCAACATCATAACGGAGAAGGGTAACGCCCTAACGTCATAATTATGACGTCGACAGACCAAATAATAACACCAGAAAACCGGGGGCGTTACAATGCTCATCCCCCCACTAATCTGCACCTTCTCCACCCTGCCTCCCTCGGTGAGAACCTCTATCTTCACCACCTCCTCGACTATCTATGGGTGAGTGCTCTTCTGCTTCTCCACTCGCCGCTGTTCAGCTCCACCCCACCTGAGCGAGCCGACATATGCCGAGATGTCCCTCCACGCTAAGCGGCGTCAAGTGAACATGCCTCACTCGATGCCGGGGCAGAAGGCGTCGAGTGGATTCGACGCCAGCAGAAGGCGTCGAGTGGATTCGACGCCAGCGGAAGGCGTCGAGTGGACTCGACGCTAGGGGCCCGACTCGTCTGGTTTGGCTCGTTTGGCTCCTGTCGACCCTCACTTGTCGGATATGGGGTTGTACACACGTATTATTCTATCTGGGCGCGATTTTTCGCTCATGCTTGTTTTTTTTCGTCGGGGCGCGGTTTTTTCGCCCTGTCGTGAATGTTTTGCACGGGCACGTTTTTTTCGCATGAGTGTTTTTTTCGCCCGGGCACAATTTTTTCTCCCGGACGCGATTTTTTTGCCCATGCGGGAATTTATCTAGCATGCGCGTATTATTTGCACGACGTGAATTTTTCGGTTGGGAGCAAATTTTTTGCCCGGGCCCGAATTTTTCGCCAAAGCGCGAATGTTTTGCCCGGACGCGATATTTTTGCCCAGAGGCAAAAATACGGTCGAGTTTTAAAAAATCGGGTCCAGGAAAAAAATCATCCACGGGAGAAAAATTTGTGCCCGAGCGAAAAAATGCGCTCGGGCAAAAAAATCGCTCCAGGGCAGAAAAATCACGCCCGGGCAGAAAAATCGCGTCTGTGCAGAAAAATCACGTCGTGCAGAAAAATCGTGTCAGGGCGAAAAAAGCGCGCCCGAGCGAAAATTACGCGCCCGGGCAGAAAATTCGCACCCAGGGGAAAAAATTGCTCATGTGCGAAAAAATAGCGCTCAGGTGAAAAAATGCTCGCCCGTGCGGAAAAATGCGAACCCGGGCAGAAAATGCATGCATCGAGAAAAAGTGCGTTCGTGCGAAAAATGCGCGCCAAGACAGAAAGATGCGTGCCTAGACAGAAAGATGTGTTTTGGGCGAAAAAATTCCTGTCGGGCTGAATAATGCCCGCCCGAGCAAAAAATACCCGCCGGAGCGGAAAAATGCATGCCTGAGCCTAAAAATGCGAGTCTGGCCGAAAATGCTTGCTCGGCCGAAAAATGCTTGCTCGGCCGAAAAATACGCGTCTTGTCGGAAAATTGCGCGACCCGTCAAAAAATTCACTATCGGGCAAAAAATCCGCCCCCGGCAAACAACCAAGTTGACATCAAGGTCTTTTTGATAGATGTGAGAATTGCGAATGAAAACCTCACAAGATCAGAATTGATGGAGACATGTTTTCCTTTATAACCAATTCTTATGAGAATTAAAACGAATTCCAATTTCGAAGTATTTTTAAGAACGCCGAACGCTGGAATATAAATTGTGAATTGAATTTCAATTCCAACGTCCCATTTCTGACCTTTAAATCGAGCATAGGCTCAAAATTGACTATAAGTGGACTTAAAATTGACCGTGTTTAAAATTGAGCATCAGTGACCATGAAGTTTGATTGCATGACCAAAAATGATGGTACGTCAGCCAAAAAAAGCGGGTGTGAGCATATTTGAGAGTGGACACACAAGTCAAAGAAAACTCTCTAGATTGAATTTGTTTGAAATTTTTTTAGAAACACTTATTTAACAATATTTAATGGAGTCTTGTATGATTTTGTTATTTGGGCTTCACATCACTTGATGGAAAAGCTCGAAATCAAAATGGAGTGAATTTAAAATATTTGGAGGAAATCTTTTATGTGGATGACACATTTAGGCTCCGTTTGGGGGGACTTATTTTCACCGGTCAAGCGGTCACGACCGCATGTACCGGACCTTAATTAAGTCCCGGTTCATGCGGTCGTGACCGCTTGACCGGTGAAAATAAGTCCACCCAAACGGAGCCTTAATGTCATCGTGCCAATATAACTTAAAAAGGTGAGTATATTCATCATTTCACTCATCCTTATTTTTTCAAAAAACATAAGAAAAATCAATGAATCACCCGGGTGTGCTCATGCATCGCACGGACATCCGAATTTGGAACTTAGGATTAGAGAATCTGAAATTGATATTTGGGATTTGGGAATCCAGAATTGGGATATGGGAATCTGGATTTGAGATTTGGGAGTTTGGAATCCGAATTTGGGATTTCAGATTTGGGAATCCATATTTGAAATTTGGGATTGGGGATTTGAGAATTCAATTTGTGATTTGGGAATTCGGATATGAGATTTGAGAATTCGGATTTAGGATTTGGGATTTTAGATTTGAGATTTGAGATTTCGAATATGGATTTGGGATTTTTGATTTGGCAATCCAAAATTGGGATTTGAGATTTGTGATTTGAGATTGTGAATTTGGGATATTGTAATCCGTATTTTGAATTTGGGATTTAGGATACCAAATTCGGATATGAGATTTGAGAATTCAGATTTAGGATTTGGGATTTTAGATTTGGGGTTTGAGATTTCGAATTTGGATTTGGGATTTTTGATTTGGGAACCCAAAATTGGGATTTGAGATTTGGTATTTGAGATTCTGAATTTGGGATATTGTAATCCGTATTTTGAATTTGGGATTTAGGATACTGAATTTGGGATTTGGTATTTAGGACTTCAGATTTGGGATACTGGATTTTAGATTTTGGATTTTGGATTTGGGAATCTAGATTTCCGATTTGGTATTCCATATTCTTGATTTGGGATTTCAGATTTTTTTTTAGATTTGGCATTTGAGATTCCTGATTTGAGATTTGAGATTTCAGATTTGTGATTCTCAATTTTTGATTCTTAGGTTTGAGCATTAGAATTTGGGATTTCAGATTCTGGATTTGGGGAACTTGATTTTGTATATGTGATGGAGGATTCCATATTCCGGATTCAGGATTTTGGATCCCAGATTTGGGATTTAGGATTTCATATTCGACATTCCAAATTCGGGATTTCAGATTTTGAATTACATATTTCGGATTCGAGATTTAGTATTCTGGATTCGGGATTCCAAATTTCGGACTCTGTATTTTGGAGTATGGGTTCGGGACTCCTTATTTGGTATTTTGGGTTCGGGATTCCAGGTTCTGGGTTCTGGATTTCAAATTTCGGATTTGGGATTCCGAATTCCAGGTTCGGAATTCAGGATTTTGGACTTTGGATTCAGCGTTCCGGATTACGGGTTTGGGATTTCAGATTCTGTGTTCGGGATTCGGAATTTTGGATTCTGGATTCTCGGTTTGATATTTCGGATTTCGGGATTCCGTATTTTGGATTCGGGATTCCGGATTTGGATTCTGCGTTTCGGATTTTGTATTTGGGATTCTGAATAGAGGATTTCAGATCCCGGAATTGGGATTCTAGATTCCGGATTCTACATTCGGGATTTCATATTTCATATTCGGGATTCCGGATTCTGAATGCGGGATTTTGGATTTTGGATTCAGGATTTCTGATTCCGAATTCAAGATTCTAGATTCCAGATTCCTTATTCAGGATTCCGGATTTGGGGACTTTTTGAATTGAATTGCATTTTTCACAAAATAGTTGTCATGTTAGAAATGCATTTAACTCTCCAAATTAACGTACGTTGTTGTGTGCGTTGATTTTTATATGACATTTTATCTCTTGCGCATAAATCAACGTGCATTACTTTCATTCCGAACACAATTTTATGCAAGTCGAATTCTCCTCTTTCCGTCGCTCGTCATATTCTTATTTACCACATGCGTCGATTTCATCCCTTTTGTACACAGAGAAAATATCTTCTTAAATCGAATAGTAATTGTCTTATGATGAGTTCTTCTGGCAGCAACGTGTGCGTGTTTTACGCGATTAATACACATCTTGCTTCATTAATTTTAGGATTGGAAATACGTTTTTTTACACAACGAAATCTACTAATTATAACCGTTGGGAATTAACTACATAATTATTGTTTGCAGTTTTTGGAGAATCCTGCATGGGAGTTTTGTCGAATCGTTTCATATACATTTGTTCCTACATTCTCTCATGCTTATATGTTCTTCCAGTTTGGTCTCACAGTTTTATTTTTGCTTTCTTGATGTTTGGTTCATCATGTGGGTGTTCGGGTGTTATGTGATTCATTAATGTCCACACACATCAGAGTTTTTGAGATCCAGCTAAGTGTTGTACCTTGTAGCAATGAGGTTCAGTTAAAAGCAGCTGGATGGTGGTGCAACTTATTTAAGGCAGTGATCACTCGCCTTACCAGACTCCATTCAAAATTATATATTATTGTCTCTTTATTAATCTTTCTATTTACTGGTGGTTCTTCGCAACCTTGTTTTTTGTAGATCTAGATTTTATATTATAATAGTTTTTCAAACTGAAATTATAAATTAGTTGGAGAATATATTAAAAATATTGCAACAATCTAAAGAGGTTGTATGATACATCATCTAATTTTTTGCGAAATGGTTATGTTGGGCTATCATCCCACAAGTCTCATAGTACTAGTGTGAACTCGTCAATCAGTATTCTTTAAAGAATCTACGACTAATAAGATAATAAAATCAAATAATCAAAAATTATTTTGTCTATTTTCATTTTTATTAGTATTGTAATTTATTGTATGTATTTTAAATGTTAGCAATTACACATGACCTCTAGATTTGATGATTCTGTCGGGATCAAACATGAAAAATTTAACGGAAATAGTTTTCGTCATTAACAAATAAAGTAGAATATTCTCTTAATACCTTAGATCTTTTCCACCATCTTCGATTATACAGTAAAAACCGAAAACCCCAAAGGTGCTATAATTACAAACGCATTCACTCTTCCAACGTCTTCATCCTCTAGTGTGAACACCAGTAGAATATATGTTAGATGTACTTATAGAGATCCAACAGATATAGAATACTATTGCCATCAACGGTTTTTTAGCACTTTATCTGACATGCTTTATGATGTTTCTCTCTAATAACGTACAACTAAGTATTTGTGTTATGCAAATAAAGCGCGTTCTAACCTCAATAATGCCGGTATTAAATGCTGCAATATCTCCAACCTCCACAAATGCAAGATTAATGCCTCCAAGAAAATCAATCCTCAACTTCACCAATTAGATTCTCTTCCTCATTCATGGTTTGGGTTTTCCACTATGCGTAGACATGATCAATCCAACCATATGTTGAAATTCAAAATTTTATTTGCATTGATCAAAAACATAAGAATAAGAATTCTAAATCTACCAATGACCATGCTCCTAAATTCCATCTCTCAAAATCTCATACTCAAGTGTAAGAACCATTAGAAATATTTTCATCCTGATTCCCGCCATCAGAAACCCAATCACGCGAAACCTAGTTTTTCAGTCTAAAACCTAAGTAATGGAAAATGGTGCTTTATTTGTGGCCTAAAACCTAAGTAATGGAAAATGGTGCTTTATTTGTGGCTGTAAAAATATTTGTCAGCCAAATTCTTCTTCAAGAAGACAGTCTGTGATGTACAAACCTCATGTTATCAAGCCTTAGTTCAATATGATCCATTCACCAAATCAACTCATCTTTAGGTTAGATTATACTCCTAGTCTTCTTCTTACTTGTTCATCGAATTTGTGGCTTGATTTCAAAGAAAATGTTTGAGGGGCCACACTATCATTTATAAGGAAGGCTCCCCCATGATCTCCCCCCGAAATGGGAGATCATGAGTTTGACTGGTCAACCCCACCTCCCATGATGTGGAGAACATGGGGGGTGGGGACCACTTCCTCTCTCTCTACGAAAACCGCCCCCTTTGGGGGGAAGCCGCCGCCGTCCTGGCCGGCCGCTGCAGGTCGCAGCCAGGCCGTCAGGCCGGCCTTGCCGCTGCAGGCTGCGGCCAAGCCGCCAGGCCGCCGGCGGCCTGGCCGCTGGCCGGTCTCGCGCCCAGGTCGGCCTTGTCGCAGCTGGCCGCAGCCACGCCGCCAGGCCACCGGTTGCCTGGACGCAGGTCGACCTTGCCGCCGCAGGCCGCAGCCAAGCCGCCGGGTAGCCGGCCTTGCCGCCGGCCTTGCCGCCGGCATGCCGCCGGCCATGCCACCAGCCAGGCCACCGCCGAACGGCCATGTCGCCGACCAGGCCGCCTCCGGCTGGCCGCCTCCAGTTGGCCGCCTTCTGCTGGCCGCCTCCACCGCTTGGCCGCCCCACCACCATGGACGGCCTGCCCACCGTCCGATCATGGTGGCTTTCCTCGCCATCAGATCTGGTGGGTAACCACCCACTAACCCACTACATTGGTTGTGGGGCCTGCAATAAACCTCTCCTGGAGAATATAAAAGGAGCCCTAGGGCCTCCTCACTCATCACCTTTTAGCTCCTGATCATCTTCTTCCTCAGGTCAGAGCTCTGCCGGACTCCTCCCTTAGGTCATCCTCCAGCCATCTCGAGTCACCGCGAGCCACCACGAACCACCAGAGCACCACCAGCTGAAAAACGCCCAAGTCCCAGAGCGAGTAGAGGAGGAAGAAGACGATCCTTGCAAGTTGGCGCGCGGCGGACCCGCAATCCAAGATTTAGAGCACCAGCGTCGCCACTCAAATTCTTGTACCGAAAATGCTCCCGCGACGGAGCCTGTTGCACACGGGGAGCTGTAGTCCTCTTCTCTCACCTCAAGTTGTAACAGGAGCGGCATGTCGCCCCGATTTTCTAAACGCACTGTAACCGCAAGCAGCTAGTGGATTTTGACCGGCACAGATCCGGTCACGTGGTTTTTTACCCAATTGAGGGGTTTTTCCATGTCATCACATCTTGAGTCAATCTTTCCTTTTCTCTGACTGTGTGCGCGCTCGATCGCCCCGCAAGCTAAGGCGGTCCAATTAAATCCGGTCCGACCGGGGCATCGAGTTAGCCCGCAATTGTTTGGCGCCGTCTGTGGGAATACGATTCCCAGCATCCTTCAAAAGAACAAGATCACCGAGCTTGCCACATCCAAGTTCTGCCTCAATGGCAAAAAGAAGCGCTCGCACCACTTAAGGTTCCGCCCTTGGCGGACATGTCGAACCCACACGTTCCCACTCTTTGGTGGACGTGCCATTGACGGCTGAAGCCGCCTTCGCCCCCGCCACCGCCCTTGAGGGGCATGTTCGCCATATGGAGGAGTAGCAAACTGAAATGCTTGCTCTGCTCAGGAATCTGGGAGTGCCTCCTGCTCCTCCTGTAACATCTCATTTCCAACTAGACCCCTAAGAGTGGTTTTGGCCATGACTAGGTCATGACAAACCCTAGAAAGCCAGAAATGGGCCAAGAGATAGGAGGCCAAGGTGAGGATCACCATGGTCTGCTAATAGTAGAATTTTGAACAATGGTTTAGAATGACAATGGGGCTTCACCATGGCCCCAAGACCCTACCACAACACTCCCAAACATTTTGGGAGCCCCATTAGAGCCAAAAGGACCCATTAGGGTCAACCCAAGAGGCCGAGTTGACCAAGGTCAACCATAGCCCTAAATGGGTCAAACTAGCCTACTTAGGGCCAACTAACCTACTCCTAGCCTAAAGGACCCCTCCTATGCCCTCCTAACCCTAAAGTGAGGTAAAATGGTCACTAAGGACACATTGGGGTCAGCCCTAGAGGCCAGGTTGACCCAAGTCAACTCAAGCCCTAACCTGGTCAAAGTACCCTTACTAAGGGTATGTGACCTCCAAAGTACAGGGTAACCCTACATAACCCTACCTGGACCCTAAGGGAAGCCAATGGGTCACCCAGGACCCATAGTGGTCAACCCAATTGGTCATGTTGACCCAAGTCAACTCTAGCCCTAAAATGGTCAAAGTGCCCTTACCAAGGGACATGTGACCCCCAAGATGCCCAACCAACCCTACGCAAGTCTTCCTAGACCTCAAGGGAGTCCAATGGGTCACCAAGGACCCATTTGGGTTAACTCAAATGGTCATGTTGACCAAGGTCAACTCTATTCTAGTGTTAGGTCAAATTAGCCTAAATGGGCTAACCCAAGCTCAAACCCATTTCCCCCACTTGGGCTAACCTCATTTTATTATTAATATGAGTTAGTGGGCTGCCAATAGGCTGGAGGAGAGATTAAAATTCGGCCATGGTGAGTAGGAGAGAGAAAGCTCCATTTTTCTCTTTAATGGAGGAGAGAGAAAGTGAGAAAAGAGGCCATTCATGGCCAAGGGAGATCAAGGGCCTCTCCAATTGATTCCAAAGGCTGAATACATTCCCCCTCATCAGTTTTAAGGAGTTTAATAGCCATGGCCAGCCATTCAAGGTGGCTGAAATCAATTCCTCCAATATGGAAGAGAGAGAGAGAAGAAAGAGAAGGCCATTCATGGTGGGGAAGGTGAATCACCCCTCCATTCTTCACCAATTAATTAGTATTCATCTCCCCTATCAGTTTTGAGGAGTTTCCAAATGAATTGGGACAAAGGGGAGGTGAATTTCCATGGGTTTTCTCCAAAACCGAAATTCCAATTCATGACCATTAATGGATTTGAAGCCATGACCCTCCCTCTCCTCCAACCCATTTGATGCTTTTAAAAGCTTCCCTGGGCCAAGAGGTATCGTTTCCACCCTTCACCTAAAGAAACCGGGCGGTTTGGTAGTGAAGTTGCAAGCTTCGGAAAGCTCCACCACCGGCCATGGCGCACCGCCACCACACTCGACGACAAGCTCGGTTAAAGGTCCTCCTCCTCTCCTTAACTCGCGGGTAGATCCTAGGAATCCTTAGGCTTGAGTTTCGGGCTCAATTGAGCCCGATCGAATCCGGGATTTCTCCTGGTTTCGGCAAGAAAAATTCTTGCTTAATCCGCCGGAAAACGCCTCTCCGGCGGCGGAGCCGCCGCCTGACGATAGCCACCACCTCAACGGAGGTGTTGGTGGCGGTGGTCGGCCGGGGAAGGGGCTGGATCGCCGGCGGCAGGGCTTGGAAGTCGCTCCAGGCAGAACAAATCTCAGTCGTTGGCTCAGTGGGGACGATGACCAGATGCCGTCGATCTGCGCCAAGATTCGTGCGGCATCAGATTAAATACTATAGGAATTAAATAAGAATCATTTCATTTCTGTCACACTGGATGTATTTAATGTATTTAAGTTTTAAAAATACTTAGGGACCCTGAGTGGAAATTTGCCCAACATGAACATTGTAGCTTAGGGTGTCTAGTTTGCAGCAAAAATTGTTTGGACCCTTTTGGGTCACTGGTTAGACCAGGGCACCCATTTTGGTGGGACATACCCTTAGGACTAGGCAGTCACTAAATTGAGTGCCCACTCTTCACCCCAAGCCCAAATTGGCTGAAATTTTGGCAGAGAGTCTATCCTAGACATACCTAGGGCCTGCCAAAAAATGGGAATTTTTGGGGAAAATATTTCTATAGTTTTGGTAAATATTTAATAATCATTAGATAAATTAAATAGGTGCCCTAAACACATCCAAACCCTCCCAAATTTTGGTGAGTGGTCCCTGGGCTCCAATTAGGTTCCTGTATAAAATTGCATCTGATTTGGATGTGTGTTGAATAGGTTTTGACCCAACCCTATTTATACCCTATGAAGGGCATTTTGGTCAAAAGTGGCACTTTTGGTCTTGAGTGACCAAATCACCTCAACAGAGGCTGAAATTTTGGCCACTGATATAATTTGACTTTTTACACTCACTTTTGGAGTTTGGAGTGGATTGGGCTAGGGTAGCCCTAGAAGTGTAGGGTAGGCCCTTTAGGGTAAATTTCTAGGGTTTGGAGAAATTGGGGTCAAAAGACCTTGGATGGACTTAAGACTTGGGAATGATGCCCATAGGGTTGCTATGGTCCTGTGGTTAAAATTTTAGGGCTTTTGGAAGACTTAAGACCCCTTAAATCCATAACCCTAGTTTAGGGCACTAGCTTTGAAACCATAAGATCTAATACCAAAACTTTCTGAAAAGGCCTGAGATTTTGAATGGGTAGTTGTTTAGGGTATACCTATCTCTGGAAATTTTATAATAAATTTTGGATGAATATGTTTGGTACTTTATTCACAAAGTCATATTTTACAATTTTCACTTAGGAATTTTTGCAGCAAAATATACTTGATTTAAACCTGATGAAACTTAGCAAGGGGCTTATAGTCATGATACCCATCTCTGTAAATTTTTATGAAATTATTGAAGAATGATATTTGGTAGCTGCTTCTTTAACTGTTTAATTCTATGAAACTTTGGAAAATTTATTAATGGCAGTTAGATTGTCTGAAAAATTATAATTTCCTCATCATGATGTTTCTAGTTCCTTATGAAGCTCTAGTAATTTTTACATAATTATTGGAGACATATCTGTGGCACTTCCTTCATGTTTATCTGATTTTAGGAATTACTTAATTAAATCCTTTAGAGGTCAAGAACTATCTGGAAAATTATGAAAGTTGGCAACCAATAATATTTCTCTGTTATTTAGTGAATACAAATTTTAGGAGGCCATTGCCTGAGAAAATCTTATGGTTCATGTTCAAAATGACTATGGCCTAGTTTTTGAGGAAAATTCAATAAATAGTAGATTAATTGGGAAAAATATGATTTTCTGAATTTAGTCTATATTTATCATAATAGACCTCTGATAATTATCATGAGGGTACTGGATGAGTATTTCATGTACTTCCCTTTTTACGGGTCACGTAGCTTAAGTGGTCTGCATATAGCAAAACTGCAGGATTTCATTTGGATATGAATTAGGGCACGTATGATGGGTCTTGATGGTTTGCTGTAAGGACAAGTGGAATGGGCTGCATTTTTGGAAGATGAGTGAGTAGGGTGTGGTTGTCTAGGGTTTAAAGGCGTTCGGGTCCGGCGAAAGATCGTCCTACCCAAGGAGAGTTGGAGTCAAATTACCCTAGGATTAGCATATCGGAATATGAGAAACAAAGGGTAAGGGAATCAACCAATAATAAATTAAGTACCTTGCGAAAGGGAACGCTGGGCGTAATCCCAGCATAGTTCCTAGTGCCCCTTGAGAGCCCTTCACAGGGAATGCCAGGGGCAGTCCTGGGTTAACGTAAATTGATTAACAAGCTGGAAAGAGTAACTTAGTAATTAGGGTTGCACAATCCACAAACACTGTTAGCACCAGAAGTTAGCTGGGAGCTTCGGCTCGGATGGTTAAAAGACGGACTTTTGGTCCGGGGAGCTTCGGCTCGGGTTTTGTTTACGCTAAATTTGCATGTGCATAAAGGAAAGGAAATTAAGGTGGTGGGTCTTCGGTATTGGAGGGTCGATGCACCGACGCCAATACGTTGACCCGGCAAGTGTGGTTAACACTTCGCCAACAGAAGTCCGGTGCGCCAGCCGGCAAGAGTACGCAGGAGTCCGCTTCGTGCACCAAGCGTTGAGGCGTACGATAGGTCTGACCGGTAGTGCTTTACTGGTTTAGAGGTGGGCGAGGCCCAACCCACCGCTTCCGTCTGCCACTACGGAGGTATCCTGGGAGGTTTCGGCTCCAAAAAGGGGGAACTAAAGGTCTGTGTGCACAGAGTCAGGTGTGTGCGTTGCACTTGCATGTCCATCATACCCACTTGCATGTCATAGCATAATCGATTCACTTAACCCCTGACACCTAATGTATAAGTGGAATGGGACGCTTATACATTAGGACCTGCAAAACGACCCCTTAGTCTATAAGCTTGTGTGGGCAAGTTTATAAATTAAGGTTAATTTTGATATACTTAGTTACTGCTGTTTGACCACCGACACCCCAGCGTATAAACCAGTATGGGACTTTTTTTTATACGATGGGAGCCTTGCAAAAGACCCCTTGGCTTATGTGTTTTTCACATAAGCGAAGGTTACATTTCACACTACAGCTTATTGTCTTTATATGTTATAGAACTTGCTAGAATAGGACCGCTGCCATCTGCTTTTGATATTCTCCACCTTCAAGTCCTCCCCTTTCTTCCTCTCCGCTCGGTGCCTAGGAGCCGTGGGGGAAGGGGTGGGGGATGATAGGACTTAGTCTTTTAGACTAACGGTTTTCGAACCGCATCATTTAGGGGATCGCGGAGACCAGCATGGAGGAGCAGCCCCAGAGACCGGTGCGCTTGGAGGTGGGGCAGTCTAGCTCCGGAGTTCACACAGCCGGGACCGTGAGTCTCGACCCTGAGTAGTTTTTCAGTTTTTGCTTCCGCATGAGTGATTTTGTAGTGAGGATATGTTGTACTGGGCATAAGCCCGTGTTTGCTACTCTGATGTCATTTTCTGTGGACACTCCCTTCGTGGAGTTATTTTTATTATGTCATGTGATTCTCTGTGGACAGATAGTTTACATTTACTTCATTATTTTGCTACTTTATGTGATCGAATTGGCCGGCAGAATCGGCGCTTTGTGGTGATGACCCTTCAGGGCGTGAAGGAGTCACCGCAAAACGGCGGTTCTGGGCCTAAGACCCCGGTGTCGAAAAAGAAAAAAAAAAGGGGGGTCTTACAAGTGGTATCAGAGGAGACCTCGATCGAAAAGTAGCCGTCCACAACCCTGGGTCACCCCCGCGTGGGTTTAGTTTGGGGACAAACTAAGCAGCGGAAGCAGTGGTGTGCCCATACGGGGGGGAAATCACATGTAAGTTGTCCACTTTCATTAGGCATTGAGTCGATTATCTACTAATGTAGTTCGTTTTGCAGCCCCCAGCTCAGCCCACCCCACAAGGTGGAGCTCAGCAGACTCCAGACATTGCACCACCTCCCATGGTCCCCACACCTTTCCTCTAGTCAGACATGGGGCAGACCCTTACAGCTATCCTTGAGGCCTTCCGAGCTCAGCAAGCCCCAGCCCAGCAGCCAAATCCAGGGGCCAACTGGATGAGCACCTTCCGAGGACTCTCTCCCCCATCTTACTTGGGGACAGAGTCGGCAGTACGGACAGAGGAGTGGCTGGATGTGATGTACGAGATGTTGACTGGGATACGATGCCCTTGGGAGGAGAGGGTGGCCCTAGTGGTATCTTGCTTGGAGTCACATGCCAAGCGGTGGTGGAAGACGCTGTTGGACACGACCTTTGCTGATAGAGAGATTGCAGAAATCACTTGGGAAGAGTTCAGGGCCACGCTGCTGGAGCACTTTGTTCCTCAGTCGGCCAGGGATGAGTTGGAGGAGCGGTTCTTGCAGCTGAGGCAGGGCACCAGGACAGTGGTGGAGTACCACCGAGAGTTCGATCATTTGGCCCGATACGCGGGCTCCTATCAGCTGGATGAAGCAGGATACGTCAAGAGGTTTTATAAGGGCCTAAAAGAGGAGTTGAGGGAGGCCCTGCTTTTTGTCTCTGACGGGCCCATCTCCCGGATTTTGGAGATGGCGAAGAGGATTGAGGCCGATTGGCACACCACTCGGGGCCGGAAACGGCAAGCGGAGGACCAGGGCCGGAGGGCCCGAAATGATCAGCGGCGAGGCACCGTATCAGATGGAAGAAGGGCAGAGGAGCAGCCTCGTCAGGAGTTGAGGCAGGAGCCGAGAGAGCAGATGGTCTTGGCCCCTCAACCTCCCCGGATCCAGGAGATGCAGAGACCTCGGGGTATGGCGTATCCCCCGCCGGAGTGCTTCCACTGTCACCAGGTGGGACACCTCCGGAGAGACTGCCCTATGAGGGGGGCACCACCTCCAGCACCACGGGGTGGCCCACCGGCCCAGCATTTCGGAGGCCGAGGACGCGGCCGAGGATGTGGTTACCAGGGAGGCGACCGCAGGCAGAATGGGGAGCAGATTTACGCTTTGGACTTAGCACAGCCCCGGAACCCGGACAGGGTTATTGCAGGTATGAGAGTATCTTAATTTTGGATTCATTCATGACTCATATTAAGTGTTAATAGAACTACTAAACGACCTAGGTTAGAAAACCTTACACCATAATTTCTTTCAAACTGATTAGGAATGGTGATGGTGTGCGGCAAGCCTGCCCACACCCTGTTCGACACGGGGGCATCGCACAACTTCGTGTCGGAGGATTTCGTCAAGGACCTGGATCAGATTCGTTGTTATACGGGACTACCCAGGAGGGTGCGCCTCCCCAATGGGATGGAGATCCAGTCCACAGAAAAGTGCCTCCTAGAGGTTACCATAGACGGGTTGACACTCGAGGCCCCGGCGACGATCCTGAGGATGCCGGACTTCGACCTCGTCTTGGGCATGACATGGCTTGTCTGGAACCATGCCCAGATTGATTGCCCGGCAGGGAGGGTCGTGCTCAGCCACGGCGATACTTATGCAACGTTCGAAGGTACTACACCGGTCTCCCGTCGCTTGCTTTCATCTATTCAGGCCATTAAGGCTCACATGCAAGGAGACGAGGTATATCAGGTATTATTCGAGATGACTGAGGAAAAGGACCTGATCGCTAGCATTCCGGTGGTTCGTGACTACGCCGATATTTTTCCGGATAAGCTGCCAGGACTGCCTCCGCATAGGGAGAAGGATTTCCAGATTCAGTTGGTACCGGGGGCTAAGCCGGTATCCAAGGCCCCTTATCGGATGGCCCCGAAGGAGTTGGCGGAGTTTCGGACACAGTTACAGGAGCTGGTGGAAGCAGGATTTGTTAGGCCGAGCTCCTCATCATGGGGAGCTCCTGTCCTATTCGTGAAGAAGAAGGATGGCACTCTTCGCCTGTGCATTGACTATCGAGCACTAAACAGGCTGACCGTCCGAAATACCTATCCGCTCCCCAGGATAGACGAGTTGTTCGATCAGCTGGAGGGAGCCCATTACTTTTCGAAGCTGGACTTGAGATCAGGCTACTACCAGCTGCGGATCCAGGAGGAGGACATTCCGAAAACGGCCTTTAGTAGCCGATATGGATTGTATGAGTTCATCGTGATGCCCTTCGAGCTCACGAATGCTCCGTCAGCGTTTATGAGCCTCATGAACCGGGTCTTCGAGGCTTATTTGGATGTGTTCGTCATAGTGTTCATAGACGACATCCTTATCTATTCTAAGACGGAGGAGGAGCACACACGACATCTAGCATTGACCCTGGAGAGACTGCGGGAGCATCGTCTTTATGCGAAGTTCAGTAAGTGTCAGTTCTGGCTGAAGGAGGTGGCTTTCTTAGGTCACATTATCAGCGGAGCCGGGCTGGCAGTGGACCCGGCAAAGATTCGAGCTATTTCGGAGTGGCCGCAGCTGAAAACAGCCACTGACGTACGGAGTTTTCTAGGACTTGCCGGTTATTACCGGAAGTTCGTAGAGGGATTCTCTCGAATCGCCCTCCCGCTCACATCCTTGACGAAGAAGGAGGCACCATTCGTGTGGACCCCGCAGTGCCAGACAGCTTTCCAGGAGCTGAAGGATCGGCTGACCTCGGCTCCCATTCTCACTCTCCCCTCGGGGAGGGAGGGATTTCAGGTCTACACCGACGCATCATATCAGGGGATGGGAGCGGTGCTGATGCAGAACGGACACGTCATAGCTTATGCCTCCCGCCAGCTGAAGGCCCATGAGAAGAACTACCCAGTACATGACCTTGAGATGGGGGCAGTTGTATTCGCACTGAAGATATGGCGGCACTACCTTTATGGAGTCCACTGTGATATATATTCCGATCATAAGAACCTTAAGTACGTGGACACGCAGAAGGAACTGAACATCAGGCAAAGGCGGTGGGTGGAGTTTCTATCTGACTATCAGTATGAGATGCACTATCACCCGGGGAAGGCAAACGTGGTAGCAGATGCACTGAGTCGGAGAGCCGCCACAGCAGGAGCAGAGCCTCAGTTGATGTCTATGGAGCTGCTGCAGAGACTAGAGGACATGCACATTACTCTGGTATCGTCTGATGATCCTGAGCTCTATGAGGAGTACTTGGCCGCGATAGGCGTTACCGATGACATCAGAGACCGGGTCAGAGAGGGACAGAGGCAGGATGCCAAGTTGGAACCCATCCTCCAAGCTCTGAAGGCAGGCACTGCAGGAGATTACACACTGAGGGACGATCTGGTGTGCTTCAGAGGACGGGTGTATATACCGGAGGGAGGCCAGATCCGGGAGGATATTATGACGGAGGCGCACTGCAGCCGGTATTCTGTACACCCGGGGATCACAAAGATGACGGCTGACTTGAAGAAGACGATGTTCTGGCCGGGCATGAAGAAGGACGTCTCTTACTTCGTGACCCATTGTGAGGCATGTCAGCTAGTGAAGGCGGAGTGCAGGAACCCCGCAGGATTACTGCAGCCACTCCCGGTGCCGGAGTGGAAGTTTGATGACATAGCCATGGACTTCATACATGGGATTCCCCGATCTCGGACAGGGAATGACTCGATCTGGGTAATCGTCGATCGGTTGACCAAGGTGGCTCGATTTATACCGATCAGGAAGGATGATTCAGTAGGAGTACTGGTGCAGAAGTTTGTGGAGCAGTTCATTCGTTATCATGGTGTGCCCAGGACGATAGTGTCGGATCGGGATGGCAGGTTCACCTCCAGGGAGTGGAGATCCGTGCAAGCTTACTTAGGCACGCGATTGACTTTCAGCACTGCATTCCACCCCCAGACAGACGGGCAGACAGAACGCACCAACCGGACGCTGGAGGACCTTTTGAGGCTATGCATCTTGGATCGCGGGGAACCGTGGGAGAAACTCTTACCCCTTGTCGAGTTCTCCTATAACAACAGCCACCAGTCCAGCATTAGGATGTCGCCTTACGAAGCCTTGTACGGGAGGAGATGCCGGACCCCGCTCTCATGGGTGCAGAACGAAGATCCGAAGGTATTGGGGTCAGAGTTTGTTGAAGACACCGAGGCACAAGTGAGGCTGATCAGAGACAGGATGCTTGAGGCGCGGAGTAGACAGGCTAAGTATTACGACGCCCGGCATCGGCAGGTGGAGTTCCAGGTGGGGGACCGGGTGTTTCTGAAGATCCGGCCCATGCATGGAGTTTCACGGGTGCGTGGTCGGAGGAAGAAGCTCAGCCCTAGGTACATAGGTCCTTACAGGATCCTGGAGCGGATCGGACCCCTAGCCTACCGGCTGGAGTTACCACCAGAGCTGGAAGCGCTGTACGACGTCTTCCACATTTCTTCTTTGAGGAGGGCCCTGCTACGCCCGGAGCAGCAGATTCTGACTACTGAAGGGCCGGTAGCTTCAGACCGGTCGGTCCATTTGGAGCCTGTGAGGATCGACGACCGAGGAGTGCGGGTCTTGCGACGCAAGAAGGTCCCACTAGTCAAGGTCCTGTGGAGGAACCACGGCCAGGAGGAGCATACCTGGGAGCCACAGGACCTGATGCGACAAAGATACCCCGAGCTATTCAGTCAGGTATACCTCTCAGACCCCTCAAGATGTTAATTTATTTTTCCTGCTTTAAGTATACTAAGGGCTGCTCTAGGTAGATAGGGGCTTATCTTTGTTTATTGGGGGCTTAACTTTGTTTATTGGGATTTTGGTTCGCCGTTTGGGCGAAAGGGGTCTTAGATCTAAGTTTTCCCATAAAATCAAATTTAACAAACAAGGCGTCATAATGGGATGTTACAAGACTCTTTTCTTCGGTAATAAGACCCGTAGGTCCAACCTTGATTTCGGGGACGAAATCTTTGTTTTGTTTATTGGGATTTGTAACATCTCATTTCCAACTAGACCCCTAAGAGTGGTTTTGGCCATGACTAGGTCATGACAAACCCTAGAAAGCCAGAAATGGGCCAAGAGATAGGAGGCCAAGGTGAGGATCACCATGGTCTGCTAATAGTAGAATTTTGAACAATGGTTTAGAATGACAATGGGGCTTCACCATGGCCCCAAGACCCTACCACAACACTCCCAAACATTTTGGGAGCCCCATTAGAGCCAAAAGGACCCATTAGGGTCAACCCAAGAGGCCCAGTTGACCAAGGTCAACCCTAGCCCTAAATGGGTCAAACTAGCCTACTTAGGGCCAACTAACCTACTCCTAGCCTAAAGGACCCCTCCTATGCCCTCCTAACCCTAAAGTGAGGTCAAATGGTCACTAAGGACACATTGGGGTCAGCCCTAGAGGCCAGGTTGACCCAAGTCAACTCAAGCCCTAACCTGGTCAAAGTACCCTTACTAAGGGTATGTGACCTCCAAAGTACAGGGTAACCCTACATAACCCTACCTGGACCCTAAGGGAAGCCAATGGGTCACCCAGGACCCATAGTGGTCAACCCAATTGGTCATGTTGACCCAAGTCAACTCTAGCCCTAAAATGGTCAAAGTGCCCTTACCAAGGGACATGTGGCCCCCAAGATGCCCAACCAACCCTACGCAAGTCTTCCTAGACCTCAAGGGAGTCCAATGGGTCACCAAGGACCCATTTGGGTTAACTCAAATGGTCATGTTGACCAAGGTCAACTCTATTCTAGTGTTAGGTCAAATTAGCCTAAATGGGCTAACCCAAGCTCAAACCCATTTCCCCCACTTGGGCTAACCTCATTTTATTATTAATATGAGTTAGTGGGCTGCCAATAGGCTGGAGGAGAGATTAAAATTCTGCCATGGTGAGTAGGAGAGAGAAAGCTCCATTTTTCTCTTTAATGGAGGAGAGAGAAAGTGAGAAAAGAGGCCATTCATGGCCAAGGGAGATCAAGGGCCTCTCCAATTGATTCCAAAGGCTGAATACATTCCCCCTCATCAGTTTTAAGGAGTTTAATAGCCATGGCCAGCCATTCAAGGTGGCTGAAATCAATTCCTCCAATAGGGAAGAGAGAGAAAGAAGAAAGAGAAGGCCATTCATGGTGGGGAAGGTGAATCACCCCTCCATTCTTCACCAATTAATTAGTATTCATCTCCCCTATTAGTTTTGAGGAGTTTCCAAATGAATTGGGACAAAGGGGAGGTGAATTTCCATGGGTTTTCTCCAAAACCGAGATTCCAATTCATGACCATTAATGGATTTGAAGCCATGACCCTCCCTCTCCTCCAACCCATTTGATGCTTTTAAAAGCTTCCCTGGGCCAAGAGGTATCGTTTCCACCCTTCACCTAAAGAAACCGGGCGGTTTGGTAGTGAAGTTGCAAGCTTCGGAAAGCTCCACCACCGGCCATGGCGCACCGCCACCACACTCGACGACAAGCTCGGTTAAAGGTCCTCCTCCTCTCCTTAACTCGCGGGTAGATCCTAGGAATCCTTAGGCTTGAGTTTCGGGCTCAATTGAGCCCGATCGAATCCGGGATTTCTCCTGGTTTCGGCAAGAAAAATTCTTGCTTAATCCGCCGGAAAACGCCTCTCCGGCGGCGGAGCCGCCGCCTGATGATAGCCACCACCTCAACGGAGGTGTTGGTGGCGGTGGCCGGGGAAGGGGCTGGATCGCCGGCGGCAGGGCTTGGAAGTCGCTCCAGGCAGAACAAATCTCAGCCGTTGGCTCAGTGGGGACGATGACCAGATGCCGTCGATCTGCGCCAAGATTCGTGCGGCATCAGATTAAATACTATAGGAATTAAATAAGAATCATTTCATTTCTGTCACACTGGATGTATTTAATGTATTTAAGTTTTAAAAATACTTAGGGACCCTGAGTGGAAATTTGCCCAACATGAACATTGTAGCTTAGGGTGTCTAGTTTGCAGCAAAAATTGTTTGGACCCTTTTGGGTCACTGGTTAGACCAGGGCACCCATTTTGGTGGGACATACCCTTAGGACTAGGCAGTCACTAAATTGAGTGCCCACTCTTCACCCCAAGCCCAAATTGGCTGAAATTTTGGCAGAGAGTCTATCCTAGACATACCTAGGGCCTGCCAAAATATGGGAATTTTTGGGGAAAATATTTCTATAGTTTTGGTAAATATTTAATAATCATTAGATAAATTAAATAGGTGCCCTAAACACATCCAAACCCTCCCAAATTTTGGTGAGTGGTCCCTGGGCTCCAATTAGGTTCTTGTATAAAATTGCATCTGATTTGGATGTGTGTTGAATAGGTTTTGACCCAACCCTATTTATACCCTATGAAGGGCATTTTGGTCAAAAGTGGCACTTTTGGTCTTGAGTGACCAAATCACCTCAACAGAGGCTGAAATTTTGGCCACTGATATAATTTGACTTTTTACACTCACTTGTGGAGTTTGGAGTGGATTGGGCTAGGGTAGCCCTAGAAGTGTAGGGTAGGCCCTTTAGGGTAAATTTCTAGGGTTTGGAGAAATTGGGGTCAAAAGACCTTGGATGGACTTAAGACTTGGGAATGATGCCCATAGGGTTGCTATGGTCCTGCGGTTAAAATTTTAGGGCTTTTGGAAGACTTAAGACCCCTTAAATCCATAACCCTAGTTTAGGGCACTAGCTTTGAAACCATAAGATCTAATACCAAAACTTTCTGAAAAGGCCTGAGATTTTGAATGGGTAGTTGTTTAGGGTATACCTATCTCTGGAAATTTTATAATAAATTTTGGATGAATATTTTTGGTACTTTATTCACAAAGTCATATTTTACAATTTTCACTTAGGAATTTTTGCAGCAAAATATACTTGATTTAAACCTGATGAAACTTAGCAAGGGGCTTATAGTCATGATACCCATCTCTGTAAATGTTTATGAAATTATTGAAGAATGATATTTGGTAGCTGCTTCTTTAACTGTTTAATTCTATGAAACTTTGGAAAATTTATTAATGGCAGTTAGATTGTCTGAAAAATTATAATTTCCTCATCATGATGTTTCTAGTTCCTTATGAAGCTCTAGTAATTTTTACATAATTATTGGAGACATATCTGTGGCACTTCCTTCATGTTTATCTGATTTTAGGAATTACTTAATTAAATCCTTTAGAGGTCAAGAACTATCTGGAAAATTATGAAAGTTGGCAACCAATAATATTTCTCTGTTATTTAGTGAATACAAATTTTAGGAGGCCATTGCCTGAGAAAATCTTATGGTTCATGTTCAAAATGACTATGGCCTAGTTTTTGAGGAAAATTCAATAAATAGTAGATTAATTGGGAAAAATATGATTTTCTGAATTTAGTCTATATTTATCATAATAGACCTCTGATAATTATCATGAGGGTACTGGATGAGTATTTCATGTACTTCCCTTTTTACGGGTCACGTAGCTTAAGTGGTCTGCATATAGCAAAACTGCAGGATTTCATTTGGATATGAATTAGGGCACGTATGATGGGTCTTGATGGTTTGCTGTAAGGACAAGTGGAATGGGCTGCATTTTTGGAAGATGAGTGAGTAGGGTGTGGTTGTCTAGGGTTTAAAGGCGTTCGGGTCCGGCGAAAGATCGTCCTACCCAAGGAGAGTTGGAGTCAAATTACCCTAGGATTAGCATATCGGAATATGAGAAACAAAGGGTAAGGGAATCAACCAATAATAAATTAAGTACCTTGCGAAAGGGAACGCTGGGCGTAATCCCAGCATAGTTCCTAGTGCCCCTTGAGAGCCCTTCACAGGGAATACCGGGGGCAGTCCTGGGTTAACGTAAATTGATTAACAAGCTGGAAAGAGTAACTTAGTAATTAGGGTTGCACAATCCACAAACACTGTTAGCACCAGAAGTTAGCTGGGAGCTTCGGCTCGGATGGTTAAAAGACGGACTTTTGGTCCGGCGAGCTTCGGCTCGGGTTTTGTTTACGCTAAATTTGCATGTGCATAAAGGAAAGGAAATTAAGGTGGTGGGTCTTCGGTATTGGAGGGTCGATGCACCGACGCCAATACGTTGACCCGGCAAGTGTGGTTAACACTTCGCCAACAGAAGTCCGGTGCGCCAGCCGGCAAGAGTACGCAGGAGTCCGCTTCGTGCACCAAGCGTTGAGGCGTACGATAGGTCTGACCGGTAGTGCTTTACTGGTTTAGAGGTGGGCGAGGCCCAACCCACCGCTTCCGTCTGCCACTACGGAGGTATCCTGGGAGGTTTCGGCTCCAAAAAGGGGGAACTAAAGGTCTGTGTGCACGGAGTCGGGTGTGTACGTTGCACTTGCATGTCCATCATACCCACTTGCATGTCATAGCATAATCGATTCACTTAACCCCTGACACCTAATGTATAAGTGGAATGGGACGCTTATACATTAGGACCTGCAAAACGACCCCTTAGTCTATAAGCTTGTGTGGGCAAGTTTATAAATTAAGGTTAATTTTGATATACTTAGTTACTGCTGTTTGACCACCGACACCCCAGCGTATAAACCAGTATGGGACTTTTTTTTATACGATGGGAGCCTTGCAAAAGACCCCTTGGCTTATGTGTTTTTCACATAAGCGAAGGTTACATTTCACACTACAGCTTATTGTCTTTATATGTTATAGAACTTGCTAGAATAGGACCGCTGCCATCTGCTTTTGATATTCTCCACCTTCAAGTCCTCCCCTTTCTTCCTCTCCGCTCGGTGCCTAGGAGCCGTGGGGGAAGGGGTGGGGGATGATAGGACTTAGTCTTTTAGACTAACGGTTTTCGAACCGCATCATTTAGGGGATCGCGGAGACCAGCATGGAGGAGCAGCCCCAGAGACCGGTGCGCTTGGAGGTGGGGCAGTCTAGCTCCGGAGTTCACACAGCCGGGACCGTGAGTCTCGACCCTGAGTAGTTTTTCAGTTTTTGCTTCCGCATGAGTGATTTTGTAGTGAGGATATGTTGTACTGGGCATAAGCCCGTGTTTGCTACTCTGATGTCATTTTCTGTGGACACTCCCTTCGTGGAGTTATTTTTATTATGTCATGTGATTCTCTGTGGACAGATAGTTTACATTTACTTCATTATTTTGCTACTTTATGTGATCGAATTGGCCGGCAGAATCGGCGCTTTGTGGTGATGACCCTTCAGGGCGTGAAGGAGTCACCGCAAAACGGCGGTTCTGGGCCTAAGACCCCGGTGTCGAAAAAGAAAAAAAAAGGGGGGGTCTTACACCTCCTCTAGCACCGGTTAACCCACCACCGCCAAGTCATGTTAAGGAACATGATGCTCCAAGACAAGTGGCGCCCGGAGAATACTCTGATGCCGCCAATTCCACTCACCGAGCTCATGGAGGAACCGAAACAGGGGGACACCGCCGCAACTAGGGAGACGAGGCCCGACCTCCCCCGCTCGAAAGATTCACCCGAGAAGAAATCCGAGAGGTGATCGTAGAGGAATACCTGCAGGCTGGCCGACGGGATATTCACGCTCGCAGACCACTCTGCCAAGGCTCCCCCGTCACACTGTAAATCTTGGCACATCTAATTCCTCTTGGTTTCAAGCTGCCGAACATCGAGACGTTCGATGGAACAGACGATCCGTTGGAACATGTCAACCACTTCACTACTATCATGAGGATCTACAACGCACCCGATCAGTTGCTCTGTCAAGTGTTCCCCGCCACCCTCAAGGGGCAAGCCCGCACATGGTTCCACTCCATGAGGGTGGGCACCATAGCCAACTTCACATAGCTAACATGACATTTCATGGATCAATTCATAGCAAATAGAAGGATCGTCTGCGACCCTTCTCATTTATCAGGTATCCGCCAGAACGAAGGGGAGTCCTTGAAAGACTTCTTCCGCAGGTTCTCTACAGAAGCTCGCCAGATCCCAAGTGTCGACCCAGAGCTGTTAAGAGGGGTGTTCCTTGGGGGTCTCCGTCCTAGCGGCTTCTATTCAGCACTGATGAGGGAAACTGTGCCCAGTTATCCAGATCTTGTTCACCGGGTCGAAGCCCAGATAGCGGCTGACGAGGCCATCGAAGCACACTACCAGCAATTTGAAAGTGGGAAAAAAAGGAAGAAAGGAGAAGAACAAAGTCTCATAAGACAAGAAGAGCGGCGTCAGGCTGAGCGCCATGGAGACAATCGTCGACGTGACCCTCAGAGGACTGGGGGGCAACATCCACTTCAAGAATACACCCCTCTGAATAACACCCACACTAACATACTGTACGCAATTCAGAATGATCCGGCATTCTAGCGGCCAAGAACATCACGACCATACCCTAATGCTGACCATACAAGGTACTGTGAGTTCCACCACACGCATGGTCACAACACCGAAGAGTGTGTCAGGCTGAATGATGAAATCGAGCGTCTCGCCCGCTAAGGGATCCTTGGGAGATTCCTGCAAGGGCAAGCACAAAACTAGCAAACGCAATATCGTGAAAGATACCAGTAAAACCCACCAAAGGGAACTGGTGGGGGGAGGTCGATGGTGGGCAACATAGAGACCATCGCCGAGTCCCTGACCCAGATACCTTCAGTAAAAGGATCAGCTAGGAAGCCAAATACACAGCTGTGAAAACAAAAGACTACTACTCGTCATCCGAGCCAGAATGCTCATTTTCAGAAACATCAGCAAAGCTGAGGCCGGATGTGTCACATTCCACACCCTTGCTAACTACGCGAAAAGCCTTCGAGACACCACGCCGAAGCGCCAGCTCACGAACATCGTCCATCTGGGGCTCCACCTCCTTGGACCAAATCTCGTCGCGAACCTCCTCTGCAATCATGCTACAGTCTCGCATGTAGTCCAGCGAGTCCAGGTATTCTGCAAGTCCTGCAGCCTTCAGCTCCGACGCATGGCTGTCAGAAGACAACTTCTCTACTTGGGTCTTCGCCGCCTACAGCTGAGTATCGAAGCCGGTGACCTCATCCCGTGCCGCCTGCAACTGGGTCTCCAAGCCCAAGGTCTCCTCCTTCGAGTGCTTCAACATCTGGGTGGTCCTCTCCACCAGGGTTTTCTCCACCTCCAAGGCTGCACGCGCGTCCTCTAGCTCGGATCTCAGCGCCGACCCAGTCCGGCGAAACCGCGCAATGTCTCGATCATGTTCCTCCTTCGAGGAGGCAAGCAAGCTCGACGTTAACCGGAGCTTCTCCTGAAGAGCAAGATACCCATCTTTCAGACTCACATAATGGTCATTCCAGGTTACCGCAATCTGGGCTTGAGTCTCTATCTGTGCAAAGAAAAGGGCGGAAGTTAGCACCGAATAATGAAGATGGCGAAAAACAATCTCCACAATAAGCCAAGCCACTTACCGCATCACTCATTGCCCTCAAGGAGGACATCCGAGGGGCCACCGCCTCCGAAGACACCTAAGGAACTGGGGACGCAAGTATCTGCACCTCGGGAGTCGACTCAGGACATGCATTAGAAGGGGCCGCCGCCACCACCATATCAAGGACAATAGAAGGGGCCGCCACAGCCTTTCTCTATCGTCTCCCTTCCTGAGAAGTCCCGACAATCTGAGCTGCATCCGAAGAGATATCACACCGCAACAGTCGCTTCTCCTCCACATAGACAAAAATATTAAAAAGGCGGTTGGCTAGTTCACTAGGCTCTGAAAACCCAAGCACCGGAGAGAATTCTCGTTCCTTCCCCTTCACTCGACTGTAGTGATCCGGCAGTGTGTCCCACGCTTGGGGAAAGCCTCACGAATTCCTAACATACCCAAACAAAGTGTTCCCATGTCGACGATCTTTTTGAGCCTCAAACTACAACCAACTCTTGTTGCTACGGACCTCCACCCGCTCGCCACCATCGGGGAGAACGTCACACCAATCTCAGAACTGGTCCAGGGAAAGCTGTCCTCCATGCCCGCGAAAGAATGCAGCTAAGCACATGATTCGAGCAATTCCAACAGGGACAAACTGTGAAATTGGCACCTCACATAACTTCAAAATCCCGATCACCTCCTTGCACGGCGGGAGGCGGAAGCCGGACCATAAAGAAACCTCGCAAATCATCAGCCAGCCACAAGGAGGATTCTGAACTCGCTCCTCGGCACGTGGGATCCTCACCTCCAAACTAGCAGGAAGCCCATATTTCTTCCTCCAAATCTACACACCGTCTTCAATTAAAGAGGAGCGCAAGTACATCAGACCAGAAGAGCATTTTAAGACCTGCACAATGCAAAGGTAAAAGGGGTTAGCTTTGCCCAAACTACACGCAAAACAAACGTGCGCCACACACCAAGTCAAAGGAAAAAGCTGCCTGCACATTCCTGTGTGCACGAGGCTCGGTGAGCACCAGGCCGGGACGCGCGCGGCCTGGGCGCGCGCACGGACTCGGCACACGTGGCCTGGGCACGCATGGCATACCACGCTCGCGGCATATCGCGGGCGCGGCATGAGCGCGCGCGGCATGCCACGCGCACGGTCGGCCACGCACGCGGCCTGCCGCGGCCGCGAGTGGCCTGCCGCATGTGGCATGAGCACGCGAGGCATGCCTCACGCCGTCACCCGAGCGCGCGGCCTGCCGGCCAGGTCGCCCGGGACGCGCGCCGGGCCGCACATGGCTAAGTTCAGCATTTTTTGCCGGCTGACCCCCTTGCGGCGAGATCGCTCCGAGTACCTTAGAAACACTGCCCTTCACCATCTCCACCCGCTCGCCGGAAGTTGTCATGACGATGGGAAAGGGGGGGCAACAGGAAATCCTTCTTCCCTCGCTCGTGGCACTCTCAGGCAAGAAGAATTTGGGGAGCAATTGATGGGTCACACTATCATTTATAAGGAAGGCTCCCCCATGATCTCCCCTAAAAATGGGAGATCATGGGTTTGACTAGTCAACCCCACCTCCCATGATGAGGAGAACATGGGGGGTGGGGCCCACTTCCTCTCTCTCCACCAAAACCGCCCCTTTGGGGGAAAACCGCCGCCGCCGCCTGCCGCCGCAGGCCACAGCCAGGCCGCCAGGCCGGCCTTGCCGCTGTAGGCTGCGGCCAAGCCGCCAGGCCGCCGGCGGCTTGGCCGCTGGCTAGGCTCGCGGCGAGGTCTGCCTTGTCGCAGCTGGCCGCGGCCAAGCCGCCAGGCCGCTGGCGGCCTGGCCGTAGGCCGGCCTTGCGGTTGCTGGCCGTGGCCAAGCCGCCGGGCTGCCGGCCTTGCCGCCGACCTTGTTTCCGGCCAGGCCGCCGCCGGCCGGTCATGTCGCTAGCCAGGCCACCGCCGGTCGGCCGTCTCCACCGCCCGGCCGCGCCACCACCATGGATGGCCTGCCCACCGTCCGATAATGATGGGCTTTCCTCACCATCCGATCTAGTGTGTAACCACCCACTAACCCACTACATTGGTGGTGGGGCCCTCCATGAACCTCTCCTTGAGGCTATAAAAGGAGCCCTAGGGCCTCCTCATTCATCACCTTTTGGCTCCTGGCCATCTTCTTCTTCAGCTCAGAGCTTTGCAAGACTCTTCCCTCAGGTCATCCTCCAGCCACCTCGAGCCACCGCGAGCCACCACGAACCACCAGAGCACCACCAGCTGGAAAACACCCAAGTCCCAGAGCGAGCAGAGGAGGAAGAAGACGATCCTTGCAAGTTGGCGCGCGGTGGACCCGCAATCCAAGCTTTAGAGCACCAGCGCCACCACTCGAATTCTAGTACCCAAAACGCTCCTACGACGCCGCTTATTGCACACGGGGAGCTGTAGTCCTCTTCTCTCAACTCAAGTTGTAACAGGAGCGACCTATCGCCCCGATTCTCCCAACTCACCGTAACCGCAAGCAGCTAGTGGATTTTGGTCGGCACAGATCCGGTCACGTGGTTTTTTACCCAATTGAGGGGTTTTTACACGTCATCACATCTTGAGTCGATCTTTCCCTTTCTCTGATTGTGTGCACACTCGACCGCCCCGCAAGCTAAGGCGGTTCAATTAAATCCAGTCCGACCGGGGCATCTAGTTATCCCGCAATAATGTTCATCCTTTTTTGATCATTCTTGCTTTACCACCTTCAGGGCATCAGTGGAGTAAGCGTGATCTTAAGAGATTCATCTTTGGCATAAATACTTGGACGTGGGCTATTTGATCTTAAATTGACATCTTAGAAGACTCTTGTCATGCATGATGTGCTTTATGCATCGAGAGTTAGAAAGAATCTGGTGAGTGAATCCTTATTAGTGAAGAAGGGTTATAAGATTGTAATGTAATATAACAAAGTTGCCATCACTGTGAATAGTGTTTTTATTGGGAAGTATTTGTTGTGATGGACTATTTAAGTTAAATGTTGATGGTTTAAAGTTAATAAATTTTCTTCATCTTTGATTCCTTGTTTCTTTAATGATTTTTGGCATGTTAGATTAGGACATGTAAACTCTGATTGTATTAAAATAATGATGTCACTAAATCTGAATCCTAAAATTATTATTTCTCAAAATGTTAAATGTTAAGACTTGTGTACAATCTAAATTTTCTAAAAATCCATTTAAATTAGTTAAAAAAACTTCAAAGAATTTAGAGTTAATTCACTCGGATGTGTGTGACTCAGCCAACCAACTCACTAGAGGTGGAAATAAATAATTTGTAACATTCATCGATGATTATACAATATTTTTTGCCATATATATTTAAAGATAAAAGATGAAGTATTTTCATATTATAATATTTTCAAAGCTGAAATAGAAAATCAATTAGGTTCCTTCATTAAGAATCTTAGATCTTACCAAGGTGGAGAATATACTTTCAATGAATTGACCCATTTCTATTAAGAATAAGTAATCATTCATCAAGTAACCGCTCTTTACTCACCTCAATCAAATAGTGCAGCTGAATGTAAAAATCTAACTGTGATGAATATAGTTGTCAAGTTAGTTGTTCCAGTTCCCCAGAAAATTTTTAGGAAGAATCATTGCTTACCTTCTATTTTATCCTTAATAGGACACTTTCAAGACATAATGGGAAACCACATTTGAATTATTCAAACTGAAAATTCCAAACCTCCATATTCTTAGTGTGGGGGGAATTTAGATAAGGTAGTCATTCCTGAGCCTAAGTAAAAAAGGATAGGACCTAAAACCATAGACTTTACTTTTATAGGATATGCATTTAATAGTGGTGCTAATAGATTTCTCATAACCAACTTCTAAATTAGTGAGATCTCTAATAATAATATTGTAGAAGTTAGATACGCATTTATTTTGAAAATAAATTTTCACATCAATTAAAATTCTAATCTCAACCTTTTAGTAGCTCTACCCAACCGACTTTTTTTAGACTCATTAAAAATTGACGAGCATGGAAAAAGTAAAAGAGTTGGAATCAAAAGAACATTTGGAGATGATTGCTTCACTTATCTAATTAAAGGGGGTCCTAGCTCATATGAGAAATCCATGAACTCATCTAACTCTTCATTTTGAAAAGAAGCAATAAATATTGAAATTAACTCAATTCAAGAAAATAAAATGTGGATTCTAAATGATCTATGTCCTAGTGCTAAAGCCATAGGAGTTAAAAATCTTTAAGAAGATACTTAAGATGGATGGCTATGCTTTGAAAAAAAATGGATAGACTATTTAGTTATTTATGCCTCTGTAGTTAAATTCACTTCTCTTTGTGTGCAAGTTGACACATCCTAAAATTCATATTCGACCAATTAAACAATATAGGGGACCTAACTAGTTCAATCGACCTTTTTTTAATAAGCCTATTTAGGGCTAGTAATGTTAGGCTTCATCCTCCATGGAGTTAAGCATGACCGAGGGAAGTCTTATACCTAGAATAGCCGCCTTGCAGTTGTTCTATAACTCTGGTCAACGACCACTACCAGATGCTTATCCTACTAGAAATTACAGAATAATAGAATGCCAACCTATAATAAATGCGAAGAAATGAAAGCATCAAGTTCATACATCATGATTAGTATATAAATTTCAATAAATTTATGTAGAAATGCAAGCATACATATGACTACACTAGGCCTCTATCTGAATCTAAATAATACATAAAATTATATTAGGAAACACTCAAAATCTCACACCATCTACGAGAGGAGGCACCAATACATGTTGCATCATCATGTCAAGCCTTGTCTCCTTGCCCTAGCTATCCTCCTAGATCGGGGGTTGTTGCTTCTACTGGGTTTGCTACTTAATGATATGGTATGATAACGGTTAGTCAAAAAGACTACGTGATTTCGTATCTGCTCCCTTGATGACTCTTATGCACCAAACAGAAGGAAGGAATATGGAGTCTACAAATTAGCAGTTATATAAGTAAGTGAAATGTCAGAATTTATGTTTAACTAGCCATTATTATACTATAATCAAAGCTATGTGTATAAGTAAAGTCTATGGATTGCAATTGCATTAAAAGAACAAGTATAATAACATGTTTAAAAGAGCATGAATAAGCAGTATAAATAAAGAGTAGATTATATAATGGGCTAATTTTAACTTAACTTATAAAAATGTCTATACAAATTTATAAGTATATTATATATAAGTACAATAAATAACTCATCATATAAAGTGTTCATACAAATTTATATGATGTGGAACGTTTTTGCGATGCAATGCAATGTAATGTAATGTATGTATGAATGTTAAGTCACTCATGATTTAATCACACACACACACACACACCCTCTATATTGACATAAATAATAGTTCCCACTTTTTGAGAGTAGATAACCTCTCAAGCATCTCCCATCGTGGTTAGATAGTGGCTGTAAAATGGGCTTCTCCATTACTAAGTGGGTATGCACACTACTAGGCATAGGCCTTATGCACAGCTCGATGCAAAACCACCGTTGAATTACGTACTTTTTGCTTAGCTAAACCAACAGTCTTAATAGGTAGTGGAATGGTCAACTAGAAAACATCACCAAGATATCAGTTAAGCTGGCCCACAAAACCACAACCCCCAAAACTAGAGTTTTACCCTCATCTACCAGCAGTATGCTAACCAGTCAATATCGTAAACCCAACACAAGCAATCCTATCAACTAAGATCTGTATGCAAACACTGTATGATAACACTCATAAGTGTACTCAAGTTTTGTACTCGTGCTAACCAACACCCAAGGGCTAGCAATCAAGTCCTTAATATAATAAAACTAGGATATAATCATATCCTTCAAACTACATCAAAAACCACTACCACGATTACAAAGTTATCATTATCCTAAAAACCCTAAGGTCTAACTCTACTGTATTGAAGTGTGTATAACATGGGAATAATTTCTCAGGATCCTAAATGATTACTTATTTATCTAGTAATGTAATGAAAGTTAGTAAATAAGGTTTCACCATAAACCTCATTTTAACTTACATTGGAGTTCTCTTGGGATAATATGGGCTTAAACTAAACCAACAAGCCCTATCCACACCATCTCACATTCTAGGGAACACATTATCTAAGTAACCTAAGCTAAACAAAAGACCTAGACTTTGGAATGTACTGTTCAACCAATTATGACCCTCTTATTGCCATAAACTAAAGTGGCCTAAAACATCTCTAAGTGAGGTGTATGATATGTTATCTAGGAGATCATTCATTTGTTACTTACACATTTATACCCTTGGGTGAAAAGGAGTATGTATTACCATAAATATTCATCAAATGTCTCTATATGACTAGTATAAACCTAAGTGTGCATGTTCTTACATTATTCAAATTTGATCTTCTACATGATTGACAACTTGCAGGTCTTATAAAACCAACAAGGGTTGACATGATTAAGTGTATGAACATCTGGTTAAAATCAATAATTAACGTAATTCTAGTGCCATTAAGAATCATCTTCAAAATATATGTTTATGTGTTCACATTTCCAATTATGGTCAAGTTGCATCTTATCATCATGTGAGCATGTACAAATGGTGAACAAATAGTAAGTGAGCAATATAAATATCTTATTTTGACAAATATCAATTTGTAGCAATATCCAAAATAATTTCTAAGCATAATGAATTATATATGTTGCATGAATAAGGCCAAGACTCATAAAATTATAAACTAATTCAAAACAATGCTAAATGACCTAAATTTTTCATCTGAGATCAATTATAACATGGTTTGACCACAATAATAATTTGGGGTTTTATTCCAACCAAGAAGCCATATTATTTTCATTAATATCATGTGACAAATATTTAATTAACCCTCAAAACTTAAGAAAAATGAGCTCCAAAAATTCTAAGAACTTTGGAGCTCTTTCTGAGATTGTCATGTTATTCAAATTTCAAGTTAGTTAAACAAGAATTGACTGAGATATTTAAAAAGAATAGAAAGCCCTAAATTTTGTGTAAAATGCAAATCACTTAAGTTGTGTCATAAGGGCATTCACCCTAATTTCAACTGTAAATACTCCCAAATTTATATTGAAGGTCCTACAAGACCTATTTACACTCATAAAAATGTGGGTGTTTAACTAAATCATTTACCCATTTTTATTTTATAATTCCATAATGTATGGTTAAATAATTTTTGAAGCTTTAGGAAAATGTGTTCCAAAAATTATGAAACTCTCTGGAAATATTTAATATGTCCTCAAACACATGTGTATTAAATTTCAGGGTCAAAGAAGTGATAATTTAGAATTAAACACAATACACTATCCTTATGCATATTGTGATATTGAATTAGATCATAATCTAGAATTAAACACAATACAATGTCCCTATGCATATTGTGATAGTGAATTAGAAATTAATTTTTGGGAGCTACATGTCTCACTGAAAAATGAACAACCACAATTTGGAAATTGAAGACCAAGAGATACAACGTTTTTGTTGAGTACTTAGTATGAATGTGTCTAAAACACATATTTTTACAATTAAGGTGACTTGTGTAGTTTGGCATATTTAAATTATCCTAATAATGTCATTGTTATACATTTTTCCACATTTGGGGATTTCTACAAAAATTTAATCTTGTTGCGGGTCACCGAGTTTTCCTTCATTCTAGAAAATTTTTAGCTCGGAGTTGGACCAGGTGCGCAAACAGTCAATGAAAAACGACGACGATGACATGGAGCTTTTTTATTGTGGAAAAACGAAAAAGGTGAAAAACGACGTGATCAGATCTATGCAGAGCAAAAATCCACTATATAGTTTAAAGTTACAAATTTTGGAAGTCTCCTTGAAGGGGGACATGCCAGCTCTCCATTACAAGCTTTAAATACAGGAGGAGCAGGAAAATAATCTAAGTTCACGATGCTTTGACGAGAGCATTCTCTGACGTGACCACTGCGCCTTCTTCTGGAGCAGAATATTAGCTAGGTCCTTGGGGATTGGATGAGAGTGTTCTTCTGGAAAAATGGCTAAGTTCTTGAAGTTTTGAAGTCTGCAGAGCTGTGAAGCAAGCATCCAGGAGAGTATTCTTCTAACATCTTCTCTTGCGTTGAGAACTAAGTGGCCTAGAGAGGGAGCAGAGCGATTTATAATGGGAGGAACAATCTTAGTCCCATGTCCTCGCCGAAAAATTTCAGATCTCTCTAGCCTCTAGAGTTGCTTACCTTCAAATGAGGGCCTAAGATCCATTTTATAGTTTTCTGTAGGGTTACACTATAAATTGTGCCAGGACAGATAATAAGGTGGCAAATGGTGTCACTCTGTTATGGTTACTTTCATCATCAATTTTTACGAAATGATGGAAGTGTTCCCCGGGCGGTTAGGGCGGCCCGAGAAGGTTACTACGTAGTGGTCAGAGGTGGTGGAGGCAGCCGACGGTGCATCCGCACGATACGCGGGGCGCGCGCCCCTAAGGGAACACTTGTGTGTATTGTGCGCGTGTGCTCCACGCACTTTGCGCTCATGTGCGCCTCACACTGTTTGCTTGCGCGCCCGAGGGGCCGCGCGCAAGCCCTAAGGGTCGCGCACACATGGGTGTGTAGTGGTGTCCCCATGTGTCGCGGGGGGCGTGCTTGTGCTTGGGCTGGTTGCGCTTGCGGGTGCTTCTTCTCGTGCTGTTGCCTAGCCTCCTACAATTCGGTTTGAGAAAACTTAGGGGGAACCCCGTCAAATTTTCATGTGTCTTGACCCGCGATGCGATGAGCACAAAATATTTACTCGTGCTTATGATGACTGGGAGCCGTATGATTATTTTCTATCAATTTTGAAGTTTAGGAAAGGTTTTTCTATCAGTAGGGGGGAAACTCTTGCCCCTTTTCAAGATATCTTAGTGAGATATGATTGAACATGTTTCCCCTTTAAGGGGAGATGATTTTGGCAGAATATATTCCTTTCTTCATGAGGCCTTCTATTTCTAGCCTGCTATTGGCTTTATAAATTAGAGGCTGTACAGTGCTTTCATTTACGCTTTAGTGGAACCTTTGGAATTTTATCCTGTGGAAATTTTCTTACCGTCACGTCCCCCTCCATGAAGGTCAGTGAATTTTCTCTTTGAATAAATTATTTCAAGTTTAAGAAAAGGTGAGGCAAGCAAGCATGGCAGGGCTGGGCCGGTACAGTTGGCAGCAGTGCCTGGGCATGCGAGGCTGCTCATGGTGGCATTGTGCAGTGACCTTGTTGTAAACATGTATGGGTTCCCGCACAACCTCAACTCCACAAACCAACTACACTTAACACCAAATACCAACAAATGTAACCTGCGATACCACCCTCTCAAACCGCCTACCCGCGCGGTTAGCAGCTCGGCGAGAATAGCAACAACACACGGCTGCGGCTACCAGGCGAGTTCCTCCTCTTCGGTCGGCGAGCTCAACCCCACTCTCGTGCGAGACCGCCCGGCGAGATGGCTCCCCACTGCGAGCTGTACCCCTTCCGCGAGCTGGAACATGCGAGATCAACTCCAAAAACGGCGAGCTCACAACCCGCGAGACCAAACTAGTCGCGCGGCGAGATCACAACCCGCGAGCTCCTTCTCTCGCGACGAGATCACCGAGTCACTCGGCAAGTTCTCCTGCGGGCTGCACAACACAATACACTCTAGCGCTGCGACGCTCCTCCCTCAAACCAAAAAAATGAAATGGGGAAGGTAATTTCACTATCTCATCAATCTCCAAATGAACTACATACATGCCTATATATAGGCTATCCCAACAAATAGTAAACGGACACATGACACCGCATTGAATGCCACTCCTAACCGCTATCTCCCTGTATTAAATGTAAAACAACATATAATTAATAACTCAAATCACTCATAAAACTTGTTGACCGTGTCAACAAAGTCAAAGTCCAACACAGTCCCCCTCAAACTTGGAAACACATACCGAGTTTGCCTTTAAGCCTCAGGAACGTCTCCACCTTCAAAGCCTTCATGAAGATATCCGCAATCTACTCTCCGGTGGGGCAATACACCACTTCAACCTTTTTCAGCTCCACCTGCTCACGGAGGAAGTGGTACCTCGTCTCGATGTGCTTGCTACGCCCATGTAGCACAGGATTCTTCGTGAGCTAGATGGCCGACATGTCATCAATGTACAACATCATAGGCCCATCCTTCGGATGATGTATCACCTCCAAAAGATTCCTTAGCCAAATTGCCTGACAAGTACAGGCCGCTACTGCTATATACTCCGCTTCACATGATGACAAGGCAATCATTGTCTGCTTCTTTGAGCTCCATGAGAACACTCGTGTTCCTACATTGAAAGCATATCCGGAAGTGCTCTTCCGATCGTTCACGTCACCACCGTAGTCATTGTCTGAGTACCCAACCAACTTCAGCTCCTCTTCGGTGGAATACTTCAGTCCATGACCTCTCGTCACATTCACATATCTCAGGATCCTCTTTTCAGCCGTGAAGTAGTCCTGCTTTGGTTCCTCCATATACCCGCTAACGACTCCAACAGCGTACATGATGTCGGGTCGGGTGAAGGTCAGGTAGCATAGGATCCCCACCAAGCTCTTGAATAAAGTGGAGTCTACCGCTCCCTCCTTCGAGTCCTTCTTCAACTTTGACCCCAGATCAGCGGGAGTGGAGATAGCCTTGCTATCCTCCATCCTGAACTTCTTCAAGATCTCCTATGCGTACTTCTTCTACGAGATGAAGATCCCATCTTTTCTCTGCTGCACCTCCATGCCTAAGAAGTAGTTGAGCTCTCCCAGATCCGTCATCTCAAACTCCTTCTTCATCATCCTCTTGAACTACTCGTACATAGAAGGGTTGTTGTCAGTGAATATCATATCGTCTACGTATAGACATATAATCATCATGTCACCGTTCTTCTCAACTTTTGTGTAGAGAGCATACTCATGAGTGCTCTTCACATAGCCATGTTTCTGGAGGTATGCATCTATCCTCACATTCCAGGCCCGGTCTCCTTGCTTCAGCCCATACAGTGCCTTGTCCAACTTGCACACTTTCCTCTCTTGCCCTTTCACCACATATCCTGGGGGCTATTCAATGTACACATGTTCCTCCGGGTAGCCATTCAGGTAAGCAGATACAACATCCATCTGCATGATCTTCCATCCATGGTGAGCTGCCAGTGCGATGATCAACCTTATTGTGTCAATCTGCGCTACTGGGGCAAACACTTCATCGTAGTCCACTCCTTGGACTTGTCGGTAGCCCTTTATGACTAGCCTTGCCTTGTGCTTCTCTACGCCTCCATCTTTGTTCTTTTTCACCTTATAGACCCACTTCACCCCGAGGGGTTTGTGGCCAGCAGGTGGATCCATCAACTTCCAAGTGTCATTTTTCTTGATGGATTCTATCTCCACATCCATTGCTTTCCTCCAAGTTTTTTCTTGGGCAGCTTCATCATAAGAGTGCAGCTCACAATCTACTAAGAGGCAATGTAAAGAAAAATTGTTAAATGTCGGTGCCATCTCCTCATAAATCTCCTCCAACCTCCTCATCCTAGGTTGAGGACGATCATATTTGCTTCCGCTGGTGCTAGCTCCACCAGTTCTCCTACCACTAGTACTTGCTCCACTTGAGTATGGGGTGAGAGCTCCCCCTGACTCTCCACTAGGTGGTGATGGTGGCACCGCTCCACCCATCTCAGCTTCGGCTTCCTGACCATCCTCCTCTTCATCATATTCAAAGAACATCCCCTTGGTGCTTCTCACCTCATCATCCCAGCTCCAGTGACTATCCTCCTCGAACATGACGTCCCTTAAGATTATAACCTTCTTCGTCACCGGGTTGTACAGCTTGTAAGCTTTGCTCATCGGAGCGTAACCCACCAAGATGCACTTCTCACTTCTGTCATCTAGCTTCTTCCTTCTCTAGTTCGGGGCATGAGCATAAGCTACACATCCGAAGACCCTTAAGTGCTTCATGCTCGGATTCCATCCACTCCATGCTTCAAATGGAGTCATGAACTTCACACTCTTCGTGGGGCATCGGTTTAGCAAGTACACAGCAACCTGTACTGCTTCTGCCCAAAGCTTCTTTGGCAACCCCTTGCCCTTCACCATGCTACTTGCCATGTTCATGATGGTCAAGTTCTTCCTTTCCGCGACTCCATTCTGCTGAGGTGAGTACGCCGCCATCAGCTGATGTGAGATCCCCCATTCTTTGTAGAAATTATCAAACAACCTAGAGGTGTACTCCCAACCTCTATTTGTCCTCAACCCTTCAGTGATTGACGGCTTTCCTTCTCCGCCATCGTCTTGAACTCCTTGAACCTGCCAAGGGCCTCAGCCTTCTCTCTTAAGAAATACACCCAACACTTCCGACTGAAGTCATCGGTGAAGGTGATGTAGTACTTGCTCCCACCTACTGATGTAGTCTCAAATGGACCAGCTATGTCCGAGTGAACTAGTTCAAGTTGCCTTCTCGCTCTTCGGGACTTTCCACCCTCGAATGTTTGCCTCTTCTGCTTCCCCTTGGTACATGCCTCACAGACCTTATATGGAGGCGAGATCATAGGCGGTCCTTCAACCATCTTGGAATGAGATAATAGTTTCAACCTTATGAACCCCAGATGGCCCATCCTGTGGTGCCATAACCATGCTTCCTCTTCTTCCTCCATCCTCGAGAGACACATCGTCTCCTTAGCATCCATCCTCAGTGTGAAGAGACGATTTGTCGTCATGTTTACCTTTACTACCTCTCTTCCTTGATGGTCCTTCATGACCAAGGACCCATCCTTCAACAACATGTAGCACCCTTTCTCCACCAGCTGCCCAAGGCTTAAGATTTTACTCTTCAAGCCTGACACATAGAACACGTCATTGAGGTGCAACTCCTTGCCATTTAATGTGACCACAATCATTCCTCTTCCTTCCACTGATATCTTCGAAGCATCACCGAAACTGACCTCACCACATTTGGTTTGAGGCTGGTAAACAGTTCCTTCTCTCCACATATGTGGTTTCTTGCACCTGTATCCAAGTACTATACTCCATTCCTCCCACCTTCGGCTCCTCTGTAGGTTAGGAACATCATCGGATCGCCACCAGTATTGCTCACTTCTGCATAATGGTTCGCCTTTTATTTCTTCCTCGGTGCCCAACAGTCATAGCTAATATGCCCAAACTTGTTACAGTTGTAACACTTATTTGGGACATATCTCCCCGGCCTCTTCCTTCACCTATTCCTTGGTCTCTACCTCTTCCTCTTACTTCTTGTCTCCCACCATGAGGTTGCTCCACTTCTCTTTGGTGGTAGGAATTTCTTCCTTGATCTCTTCCTCCTCTTCTTCCTCTACCTCTTCCTTGATAGCCACGACCACGCTGGCCTCCTCCTCTTCCAGAGCTCTCTCCAAAATTCAACTGTGACTGGAGTGCTTTACCCAAGCCACTTGACTCCTCCTCGTCTTGTAGCATGCGGTACTCATGAGCCTATAGAGATCCAACTAGTTCATCCACAGTCATCAAGGTGAGATCCTTCGATTCCTCAATCGCCACCACCACATGCCGGAACTTCTTTGACATAGAGCGTAAGAGCTTCTCCATGATGCTTACGTTATCTATCATCTCTCCATTCCTCTTCATCTCATTCGTGAGCGTCCACAGAAGGGTCACATAATCTCCAATCATCTTTGAACTCTGCATCTTCATCACTTCTTACTGAGCTCGAAAGGATTGCAGCTTCACCTTCTTAGCTTTGTCAACTCCTTGAATGGAGCGTTGCAACACTTCCCATGCCTCCTTCGAACTAGTCGCATTTGAAATCTTCTCAAAGGTCGCCTCATCGACATCTTGATATAGTAAGAAAAGAGTCTTCTTATCGCTCTTCTTGGACTCCCTCAACGCCGTCCTTTGTGCGTTAGTCAATGCCGCCTCTGCTTCTGTAGTAAGCTCCTCATATCCATCCTCAACTATGTCTCACAACTCCTTTGAAGAAAGTAGCACCCTCATCTGGATGCTCCAGTTGCCGTAGTTTGTCTTTGTCAACTTGGAGACTTGTCCTAGTATAGCACTACCCATCTCCATCACTTCAAGACTTCAAATCTTCCGAGCAACTTCCAAGATTCGTAACCTCCATCTGATACCACTTGTTGGAAACGTGTATGGGTTCCCGCACAACCTCAACTCCACAAACCGACTCCACTTAACACCAAATACTACCAAATGTAACCTGCGAGACCACCCTCTCAATCCGCCTACCCGCGCGGTTAGCAGCTCGGCGAGAACAACAACAACACACGGCTGCGGCTACCAAGCGAGTTCCTCCTCTACGACCGGCGAGCTCAACTCCACTCTCGCGCCGAGACCGCCCGACGATATGGCTCCCCACTGCGAGCTGTATCCCTTCCGCGAGCTGGCACAGACGAAATTAACTCCAAAAACGGCGAGCTCACAACCCGCGAGACCAAACTAGTCGCGCAGCGAGATCACAACCCGCAAGCTCCTTCTCTTGTAGTGAGATTACCTAGTCGCTCGTCAAGTTCTCCTGCGGGCTGCACAACATAATACACTCTAGCGCTGCGCCGCTCCTCCCTCAAAATGAAAAATGAAAAAGAGGAAGGAAATTTCACTATCTCATTGATCTTGAAATGAACTACATACATGCCTATATATAGGCTATCCAAACAAATAGTAAATGGACACATGACACCGCATTGAATGTCACTCCTAATCACTATCTCCCTGTATTAAATGTAAAACAACATATAATTAATAACTCAAATCACTCATAAAACTTGTTGACCGGGTCAATGAAGTCAAAGTCCAAAACCTTGCATGTCGTATGTTGTGCGACCCAAACGAAAATAGAGGGCGGTTGCGTATAGGCGGCAGCGAGGCCTTGCGCGGCCCGCATGGCCGTGGCGTGTGGTCGCACGTGGTAAGGCCGCACGACCCGCGCAGCAACGAATTTTGTCTGGGGCCGCGCAGCAGCTGCTCGTGTCCGGGCGCGCGCAACAGCGACTCGTGTCCAGGCCCACACAGCAGCTACGCTTGGCCACGCCTTGTGGCTGTGCGGCCCATGCAGCAGCAGTGCGCTGCTATGTGCGGCATGGCTGCGCGGACCACACAAACATGGCACAACTTGGGTGCCCTCGGTGGAACTTCACGAGCTAGCACAGCGGTCTTCGGTGGTTCGCTCATGCGGTAGCACTTTTCCTGCGCTTGGATTTTCTACACTGCAGCTTTCATGCTGATTTTTATTGCAGATTTTTGGACGTGATGTCCCGTCGTGGTTGTTGCACCTTTCTTTGACTTTGTGGGTGGATCAGGTGCACTCGTAGTGGAAGCGCTTTGGTATTATTGCAGACGTGGAGATTAGGATTTCTTCCCCTTAGGAGTGCATTCAAAATCCTCCTCAGGGTTATTTCGCCATCACGCAGGGATGCTTGAAGGCGGGCTTCTGAATCCCTCTTGTAGAGGAAGTTATTGCGGTTTTGAAATTTTGCGGAATTTCGATTTCCAGTTTTTGACTGTTAGAATGACAAGGATCATGTGGCTATTTTTCTTCTTTTGAGAACACTGCATGTGAATGACAATTCGGTTTTTTTGCAAGTGGTGCGAGGTCTACCTCGGTAATGGTGATCGGGTCGAGGTTCAGAGCAATAAGGGGTGGTTTACATTTGAGAAAAAGACCGACTACCATCACAGAGGGACGATGCTCCAATTTGTTGAAAATCCTTAGTGGTTGCCAGAGATTTGGTAGGATCTCTCAAAGTGCTCCCATCGCCTTGAAGGACTAGAGTGTGACTTTGCCCCATTGTTGGGCTTTAGGGATCCTTACGAGATACTGGACCTTCTTTATATGATTGGTATGTTCATTACTGAGAAGAGATTGGTTCTTGCGGGCCTCCCGACAGACATAGAGCAGAGCAATGCCATTTCATTTGGGTGGTAAGAAGAGGAAGCTGGAGTTCTTGTAGAAGAAAGGGGAAGGAGGCTCATCCTCTACTGCCCCTGAGGCTATTATTGAAGTCGTTGATCACTGCTCGTACGAGCCAATCATTGATCCACCACCTGCTGAGACCAAGGAGTCCCCGAAGCTTCCTGCGGACGAGACAATTCCTCAAGAGGACCCCAAGCTCCCGCTAGTGATGGCGAGGGGTAAGAGGTGAGGATCATCTTCTTGCCGACCCATAATCCTGAAGGTATTCCAATTACTCTTATCGCTTACTTCCTTGATTTGCTCTTATTAGTTATCATGTCTTGCCATTTTTTATTTGTAGTTGTACGAGGTGCACGAGATCATGCAGACATAGGATAAGAACTATATGACCATGAATGATGAATTCCTTTCCCTTCAGACGAGGTTGGAAGCATCGGAGGATTCATTGTCTCTTGCTAGAAAGAAGAAAGAGAAGGTTCTTTCCCTGCTAGTTAAGTCGGAGTCTGAGTTGCCTACTTCTATGGCTAAGGTCGAGATTATTTATGGGAAGCTAAGTGTTGCTGGCGCGTAGGTTGAGGCTCTCCACAGGAGGCTGGACGTGGTTGATGCGAACCTTGATGAGTCACTTTGATGTACTGAGGCAGTTGATGTGGCAATGTCCTAGTTGGAGGCTGAGATGGAGCAGTTGAAGAAGAAGAAGGCCCAACTTTCCCTTGCGCAAGTTGGCGACGAAACTGTATGAGCCATTTTGGTGGCCAAGTACAAGAAGTCTAATGACATCATGCTGGAGCGGTCCTGCATTTCGGAGGAGGCCCACTATGAGATGATGGAGACTGAAATTGATTCACTTGTAGAGGATGAGCGTGACATCGCATACCACTTGGGCTTTGTAAGGGGTTTCTGGCTTCTCAGAGGTTACCAGAGCGTGACGATCTGGGCGTGGAGGATGCCTCATGTGATGACACTGATGTCAATATCGAGGGATGATACCATTGTATCTTCCTTTCATTTGTTTGCTTGTTTTGCTTCTACTTCATTTTGATAGGTTTGCATCGTTGCATGCTTTTTATATTTCATGATGATGTAGCCCATAGGGTAGATTTTGTTTTTAGTGAAGATTACTTTTTCAGACCTTGCACCTTTTGTTTGTGCTACCGTATATGTGGGCAGAACTTTAGTGTTAATCCTTTGCAGCTGCAGGCTAATGCCGAGTTTGATCGTTGGTGCTTGAGAAGAGTGTGGCGGCAAACATTAGATTGCTTATATCTTAGGGTCTACCCTGGATAGAGGTATGGAAGATCCTCATTTATTCGCGCCTTGGAGAACCGAGGTTTGTCTGGGTGGAGATGGCGAAGAACCTTTGGTCATTCGCGCCTCATGAGAACTGAGGTCCTTCTGGGTGGAGGTGGCGAAGAACCTTTGTTCGTTCGTGCCATAGGAGTACCGATGTCCATTTGGGTGGAGGTGGCAAAGAACCTTTGTTCGTTCGCGCCTCGGGAGTACCAGGGTCCATTTCGGCTGAGGTGACAAAGAACCTTTGTTCGTTCGCTCCACATGAGGACCAGGGCCTGTTCGGGTGGAGGTGGTGAAGAACATTTATTTGTCTGTGCCTCGGGAGGATCAGGATTCATCCAGGTGAAGGAGCAGGAGGACCTTTGTCCATCTCTCCTGAGAGGTGCAGAAGGACCTTTGTCCATCTCGCTTAAGAGGTACAGAAGGACTTTCATCCATCTTGCTTGGGAGGTGTAGAAGAACTTTTGTCCTTCTTGCCTGGGAGGTGCAGAGGGTATTTCGTTCGTCTCACCTGGGAGGTGTAGAAATACTTTCATCTATCTTTCCTGGGAGGTGCAGAGGGACTTTCGTCTGTCTTACCTAAGAGGTACACAAGGACTTTCTTCCATTTCGTCTGAGAGGTGTAGAAGGACCTTTGCCTATCTCGCCTTAGTAGTAAGGAGGTCACCATACCCAAGCTTCTGTACGGTCGTTGTAGTAGAATAAACCAAATTTAATTGCATTGACGTTGAAAGAAGATATATGGGCACACGAGTTTGGCCATGCGACTTGTTATTCATACAGTTGTGGGAGATTAATCCATGTTGGAGCCTAGGGTTCCCATCTCTTTAGTTCGACAATATCAAATCCCGTGTATTTGATCGTATGAGGTTTGGGTATAGTGTGCAGGTTTACAGGTACGGAAAAACGAGAAAATCAAGCTCTGGAACCTATCGCCGAGCGCTAGCGCTACCTCCGCACTAACTTCTAGAATTAATTCAGGACGAGTGCTATGTGACCTACCGCCGGGAGATAGCTCCTTGCCGCGACAATCTAGCTCTCTCTATGAGTTTCAAGACATCATGCTACCTCCAGGAGACAGCTCTGGACCGTGTCGCGATAGCTCTAAAAAGCGAAAAAATATTATTTTCGAATATTTTTCCAAATGGGCTGGACAGTTGTCACATCAACGCGCATTGACCTACCATCGGGTGCTAGCTCTACCGCCGACGGTAGTTTATTTTCTTAATACGTATAAAAGCATGCCTCTTTTCCTGGAGACATCAAGAGAGAGATATTCTGATTCTAGGGTTCGTGTGCCGTCTAAGAACAACGTTCCATCGCATCCATCAAAGGAAGAGAAAGTTGCCTCCCTGCCATTCACGCATGAAGATCTCTGGCGAGCAAATGACTACAACAATAGAGAGGAGTTGATCAGTTTTAATAGAACGAAGATATTTAGCGCCGATCACGCACCGCTCAACGAAGGATTCGTCTAGAGGGAGAATCACTTTAAATCTTCTTTAATCTCTTATTATGTTTTATCTTTTCTAACTGTTTTGTAGGTGAGAAAAATCGACCGGTGAAGGTCATTAGAATCCGGGAAGGATTTCATGGGAAATTATTCCGAGGAAGGGACGTCTAAATCGGGGGATCTAGTGGGGCTCTAAGACACTTCCGGGAAGAACGGTGAAGAGCTGGCTCGAAGACCTTTCTAAGGAGGGAAAGGGAGAGAGCCAACTGGTCCGGTTAGTGGGTCAGTATAGAAAATGAAAACGAGTTTGTATTTCACCGCCTTTGATCTTCAGTGTTATGGAGATCTAGTTGTTTATAATTGTAAACCACTTTTGTTTCTTCTGAATAAAATTATTATTCAGTCTTCATTCTTATTGTAATTGTGTGGTTGTATTTCGGTAGATCTTTGAAGGGTGTGTGCATCTCCAAGGCGAGATTTATCCAAGAAAAGGAGTTCTGTGACCTACCGCCACACACTAGCAAGCTAGCGCCCCGCAGTAGCATCCAGAACCAGTTCTCATGGATATTATTATTATTATTAATTTTTAAATTAATTTGCAATCCTTATTCACCCCCCCACTCTAAGGTTGGCCACCTGATACAACAAGTGGTATCAGAGGGAGGTTACTTGTGAAAGAGATAAAATCCTGAAGTAAGATGACCAATGTTAAGCATGCTTTCTCTGAGGGTCAAGGTGTTAGTAGACCCCCACTTTTTATGGGGAGTGATTATAACCACTAGAAAACTTGCATGAAGATATTCTTAATGACACAAAAATTGGATATATGGGCCTTAGTAGAAACAAAATACACCACACCCACAATCACTGTAGCCAATACAATTGTAATCAAACCGCAAGATAAATGAGATGACGTTGATAAACTGAAATGTATTAACAATGAAAAGTCATGAACTCTTTATTCTGTGCATTGGATAAAACTGAATTCAATGAAAAGTCATGATATCTAGAGTTTACTTGAACTGACTCATTAAGGTACCTCACAGATGAAGGATTCAAAACTATTTCGACTAGAATCTAAATAAGAATAGTTTCGGATGGAGATCGACGAGGAGATGGATAGCAAGTACATTCGTTTCACCAAGATTGGCAATGCCTCTAGATCTCTCAGGAAGACATACTCAAATGGAGACCTAATGAGGAAGATCCTGCGATTGTTGCCTCCACGATTCAACCCAAAGGTGACGGAGATTGCTGAATCACATGATATCAGCACCCTCAAGATAGAGAGGCTCATTGGAAAACTGAAAACCCATGAGCTCGAACTAAAGATACAAGCAGAGGAATACCCCAGGGAAATGAAAACGAAGGGGCTGGCACTAAAGGCTGCAAAAGTGAGGAAGGTTGCTGAAGAGTTTGAGTACGAGCACGAAGAAAGCCTCTATGTTCGAGAATTTAAAAGATTTATGAAGAATCCCAAGAGGCAAGGAAAGTTCAAAAAGTTTCTGAAGAGAAGTGCTGAATAGAAGAAGAGGTTGAACAAACCATCAAAGGAGATAGAGGGTGATGATGAGAAATCTCTACTAGAGTCCTACCGCTAACATAAGCCTGGGCACATCAAGAAGGAGTGTCCAAGGCTCCAGTAGGAGGAAAAGGAGAAATAGAGAAAGGACAAGGGAAGGAAGAAAGTGCTGAAGGCGTTAACATGGGACAAAGTTGGATCTGACGAGTCAAGCACTTCCGCTTAAGTAGTGAAGATGATGCAAATCTGTGCCTCACGGGGAAGAATCAGGATGAGTCCGACAACAAATCCAATGTCCATAGCGCAACTGAGGAAACCCCACCTTCTTATAATGAACTCTTTGAAATCTATGAACATCTTTGTGACAAGCTAGATGAGGTAATTCTTGAGAAAAAGTCCTTCAAAATTAAAAAAAAGAAGATAAAAAAGGACTTAGAAAATCTAAAGTATGAATTAATTAAATACAACAAAGAGAAGATCGAGTTCTAAGAGTGCTCTCACTCGGTGGCAACGATCAAAGAGCTAAAAGAAAGTCTCTCTAAGACATCCTTGAAAATGAACAATCTAATTAATGAAAAGAATGACTTAGAGAAAAAACTTCAAATATTGCTTGCAAGAATAGAAGAAGGTAAAAAGCAATTCACAAATCGGTGCATAATGCTAGTCATGGAAAACATCGCCCTAAAGGCGAGATCCATGATATAAACTGTGTTATCCAGAAATTTGGAATAGGGCAAAAATATCTAAATATGTCACTGGGAGCACAGTGTCATGGATCTGGAAAGTTTGGACCGAGGTACGTAAGTCAAACGTTGCCGCCCAACGGTAACCAACTTCTAGCTAAGTCTAATGCTCTAAATAAAAAATCACAAAATGAAATCAATAATTTTGGAAGGTTGTCCCCATCCTCCAACACGAGCTCTAGAAACAAGAAAAAGGTGACATCCACTGCTTATATCTTATATGCAAACTGTGAAAAGTTTAGTCACACATCTAGCTCGTGTATGAGGAAAGGTGACAAGAAAACTATGCAAATCTAACTATCAAAGTCTTCTACCTGTCGTATGGGTGGGACAACTTGGGTAACCAAATCTTTACCCTCATCTTCCTTTTAGGTATGTTGACAGGCTAAGGACAAGGAGAACATGTGGTACTTGTACTCTAGATGTTCCAAGTACATGATAGGAGATAAAGACAAGTTCCTTAACCTAGAGAGGAAGAAAGGTGGCATGGTGACATTCAGGGATAACAACAAAGGACATATTCTTGGAATCAGCACTATAGGTAACAAAGCATTTTCAATTTCAAATGTATTGTTTGTAGATGGACTTAAGCATAATTTGATTTCAATTAGTCAACTCTGTGATAAAGGCTTGAAAGTATTTTTTGAATCCTCTACGAACACCAACAATATTATAGATGCAAAAAGGAATAGTGTTTTGCTTACTGCTTATATGACTCATAATGTTTACACTGTTAGTTTTAAAGATATATCTATTTCTGATTTGAAATACTTAATTACCAAAAATGAGGAATTAGATCTTTGGCATAGGAGAGTAGGACATTTAGGAAGTAAACTAAAAGTCAAACTCTCAAAACATAAATTAGTTCGTGGGCTTCCAAAATTAAGTGGTAGTTTGACCTCTTTATGTGCTTCGTGTCCGTGTCAAAAAGGAAAATTTATCAAAACCTCTTTCAAAAGCAAAAATGATATATCCATGTTTAGACCACTAGAACTCATAAACATGGATCTATTTGGTCCTTTTAGTATATGTAGTCTAGGTGGAAAATGATACGCGTTTGTTATTGTAGATACTACTCCCATTTCTGCTGGATAATCTTTCTCGCTAACAAATCTGACACATTCATTGAATTCACAAATCTATGCACTAGACTACAGAATGAAAAGGAACCAAAGATAAAATGCATAAGGTAAGATCATGGGGGAGAGTTTGAGAATGTAAACTTCACAAACTTCTATAACAATCTAGCAATTGAGCACAAATTCTCTGCCCCACAAACTCCACAACAAAACTTGGTAGTAGAAAGAAAGAACTGTACACTCCAAGAACTAGCACACACAATGCTCGTCGAGTTCGGCTTGCCTTGATATTTTTGGGCTATAGCAGTCAACACAACAAGTTATATGATGAACCGGGTCATGCTTCACCCTATTCTTAAGCGAACTCCATATGAGCTATACTTCGATAAGAAGCCCTCTGTATCATATTTTAGAGTCTTTTGCTGCCCGTGTTTTATTCTAAACACTAAGAATCTCTTAGGAAAATTTGACAAAAAATTAGACCATGGCATCCTCTTAGGATACTCTAGTACGAGTCGTGCCTATAGAGGCTATAATAAAAGAACCTTGGTTGTTGAAGAATCGGCTCACGTGCACTTTAATGAAAATACACCAACTGAAGAATCTAGGCTGAATGAAGAGGAAGTTGATGATGATGTACCGTTGGGAGATAAGGGAGAGGAGAGAGAAGTAGTCGATGTTCAAACTCATGTGCAAGGATATAAGCCTCCAAGCACACTAAAATTTTCAAAACAACATCCACGAGAACTGGTGAAAGGAGAAACCTCACATGGGTTAGAACACGGTCAGCCCTGCATGAATCCTTCTTGAACCTATGTTTTATATCTGAAATTGAACCTAAGAATATTTCAGAAGCTTTAAATGATGAATCTTGGTTCTTGGCTATGAATGAATATTTAAATCAATTTGAGAGAAGTAAAGTCTGGGTATTAGTGGAGCGTCCAGATTGCCATCCAGTTATCGGTTTGAAATGGGAATATAAAAATAAGCTTAATGGTGAATATAGGATAGCTAGGAATAAGGCACGGTGGGTTGCACAAGGATATTCACAAATAGAGGGTGTGGACTTTGAAGAGTCATTTGCACCGATTGCACGTCTTGAATCTATTCATATATTTTTGGCATTTACAAGTTATAAACAAATTAAGTTATATCAAATGGATGTTAAGAGTGTATTTTTAAATGAATATATCATGAAAGAGGTGTATGTTGAGCAACCACCAGGCTTCAAGAATGCTGACTACCCAAATCATGTATACAAATTAGTGAAGGCCTTGTATGGACTGAAACAAGCACCCCGTGCTTGGTATGTTAGGCTCATGACTTTTTTCCTACAACATGATTTTAGGATGCATAGTGCAGACACTATAATATTTGTGAAGCACGAAAATCTCAATCTGATTTTATTGCAAATTTATGTTGATGATATCATCTTTGGTGCCACAAATAAAATATATATAATGAAATTATCACCTTAATGCAATCCGAATTTGAAATGAGCCTAGTTGGAGAGTTAACTATTTCTTAGGATTTCAGATTTCTCAACTAAAGGATGTAATTTTTATAAGTCAATCGAAATACATAAAAGATATGCTTGTGCGATTCGGCTTTGAAAATCTGAAACAAGTAAAAACTCTAATGAGCACATCTCTAAAATTAGGAAAGGATGAAATTGGCATTTTAGTGCACCATACTTTATTTAGAGGAATGATCAGATCACTTCTTTATCAAAGTGCTTTTAGACCTGATAGTATATTTGTGATGTGTCTTTGTGCTAGATATCAAGCCAATCCTAAAGAATCTCATTTCAAAGCTGTTAAACACATTTTAAGTATCTTGTAGGCATCCAAAATCTTGGTCTTCGATACCATCACACTACTGACTTCACGTTCCATTGATATTCCGACTCTGATTATGTTGGTTGTTCACTCGATCGTAAGAGCACGAGTGGTACCTGTCACTTCCTAGGTCCGGCTCTAGTGTCATGGTCTAGCAGGAAATAAAACTCGGTTTCCCTCTCCACTGCTGAGGCTGAGTGTATAGCTCTAGGAAGTTGTTGCGCACAAGCACTTTGGATGGCACAAATATTAGAGGACTTTGGCGTAAAATTTAAGAACATTGACCTTAGGTGTGACAACAAGAGTGCCATAGACTTGATAAATAATCCAATACACCACAATCACTCTAAACATATTGACGTTCGTCACCACTTTATCTGGTATCACATTAAGAAAGAGAACGTGAAAGTGAGCTTTATTGGGATTGACGATCAACTTGCTGATATATTTACCAAACCCCTCCCCGATGCTCATTTTTGGCTACTTCGACTGGAACTGGGCATTTTGGATCTCACTACTTGATCATGCTGCATTACCTACTGGCATCAGGGCATTTTTTCTTCTTTTGGGTTGTTGTATTTGTTTTGGTTTGTTTATGTTGGCTGTATTTTTTTGGTTGGTTTTATGTGTTTCTGCTTTTGTTTTCTTTGTTTCTTTCATTTATCTTACAATCAAAAATAAAAAAAATCACAAAACTCCAAAAACATGCTCTTCCCTTCAGTTTGTTTTATTTGTAGTTTGATTTTTTAGTTCGTTTATTAAAACAAAAAAATTATAAAACCCCAAAAATCCAAAAAAAAAAAATTGTGGATCGTTAATTCTAAGGACATGCATGACTGGAACCTAGAGTATAGCGATTACGTCCAATGTTTGATTTAGGATTGTTAGTCCCTGCTAACATTGTGTGATTATGTCATGATGTGTCGAATCTATATGTACTTAGGTATTGTGTGCAACTTGACAATATAGTGTATGTTGAATATGCCTCTAGATATGTGTGAAGATTTAGGTAGAGTAATGACATTACACTATTCACACATCCTTAGAAAATGCACTCATGTAGAAATTCATGCATACATGTTATAACTCATGATATTGTGTCTAACATGCTAGAAATAACTTGAATAATCAATGTTACGGTGTTCATGTTTTTATATCAAGCTTAGAACTTTGGGCCAAAATTCTAGTGCATAAGAATTTTATATACATGTTAAAGTGTATCTATCTATGTGGGTAGATTTCGATTGATTTGGGGTCCTTGAACTCAAAAATGATATAAATTGATAGTGAAAAAAATGGGTAAATCATATGCTATCAAATCATATGTTAAGGATACCCCCAAAAACTACTCACTCCTCTTGATAAGTCTTCATTAGTATTGTGAGGATGAACACCTTGGTCAAAAGAATCGTTTCGATCTTGTGCAAAGACTAAAACTTAAGTTAGAGCCCCTTGTTTGAATCTTTGTATGAAATAGATAGCAAAGTGACATGATTTTTCACTTTATTTCTCTTGTGCTAGCATATTGAATTATTGAGATAAAACATGTACTAAAAATTATTTTTACTTTATGTTTTTCTTTTGATTCTACAGTACACATGTCATTGTTCTATCTAACTCTTCCATGCATAATAATTGGACTTCTGCTGCATTGTATGTCTATAACACATATGTACTAGTATGCGATTTCTACTCTTGACACTTACAATGTTACACTGTATTAACTCTATGAATCTTTTAGCATTGTACTCCAAATTGATTGTGTATTTAGTTTAACTTGTGCTGTCCAAATTTCTTTTACTCAGAAAAACTCGCCAAATCAACTGATTTTTATTGGGTAGGTCTATTTCATGGTGTTCCGCTCCAATTTTTGCCTCGATTGCTTATGATTGTTTTGTATGCATTTGCACCTGTTCTCTCATCTCTTTAGTATTTCATGACTTAGGGAGAGTGGTGAGTGTTCACGAGACTTGTTCGTTAACCCAGACCCTTTCAATAATATCAAAAGGGGGAGTATTGAGTGTTCATGAGAGTTTTCATGACTATATCTTATGCTGGTTTAGTGTTAAGCGTTGCTTAGTCACCCAGGGGAAGATAGATCTCATGTTTGGGGAGCACACACACATGGGGAGCATATATGTAGGGGGAGCCATGTTGATTAGTATTGATTATTTCGATATTTCTTAGTTCAACCTACTATATTCCACGATTACTTACTGGATGACACTATACCTTACTCTTATTTTTATATCTAATGAATGAAATTTGATATTATCAAAAGGGAGATTTTGTTGGAGCGTAGGGTTCGTATCTCTTCAGTTCAACAATATCAAATCCTATGTTGTAATTGATCGTACGAGTTTTGGCTATAATGTGCAGGTTTACCGGTACAAAAGAATGAGAAAATCAAGCTCTGGAACCTACCGCCAAGCGCTAGTTTCTAGAATTAATTCAGGACAAGCGCTCTGTGACCTACCACAGGGTGATAGCTCCTTACCGCGGCACACTAGCTCTCTCAATGAGCGTCGAGACATCATGCAACCGCCAAGCGATAGCTCTGTACCGCGCCGCGATTGCTCCAAAAAGCGGAAAAATATTGTTTTTAGATATTTTTCCAAATTAGCTAGACATTTGTCACATCAACACGCATTGACCTACTGTCGGGCACTAGCTCTAGCGCCAACGATAGATTTTTTTCTTGAGACGTATAAAAGTGCGCCTCTTTTCCTAGAGACAATAAGAAAGACATTCTGATTCCAGGGTTTGTGTGTCGTCTCAGAGCAACGTTCCAATGTCTCCTTCGAAGGGAGAGAAAGTTGTCTCCCTCACATTCGCACACGAAGATCTCCGGCGAGTAAATGACTACAATGACCAAGAGGAGTTGATCGGTTGCAATAGAATGAAGATCTTTAGCAATGGTCACGCACCGCTCAACGGAGGAATCGTCTTGAGGGAGAATCACTTTAAATCTTCTTTAATCTCTTATTGTATTTTTCTCTTTTCTAACTATTTTGTGGGAGAGGAAAATTGACTGGTGAAGGTCATCGGAATCTGGGCAGGATTCTGTGAGAAATCTTCCCGGGAATGGGACGTCTAGATCGGGGAAAATAGTGGGGCTCTAAGACACGTCTGGGAAGGTAGGTGAAGAGCCAGCTTGAAGACCTTTCCGGGGAGGGAAAGGGAGAGAGCCAACCGGTCCGGGTAGTGGGTCGGTATAGAAAACGAAAAGGAGTTTGTATTTCACCGCCTCCGATCTCCGACGTCATAGAGATTTAGTTGTTTGTAATTATAAACCACTTTTGTTTCTTCTGAATAAAATTATTATTCATTCTTCATTCTTATTATAATTTCGTGGTTGTATACTGGTAGATCTCTAATGGGTGAGTGCATCTCCAAAGCAAAGTTTATCCAAGAAAACGAGTTATGTGACATACCGTCGCGCGCTAGCAAGCTAGCGCATCGCGGTAGCATCCAGAACCAGTTCTCCTGGATATAACTTTTATTTTTTAAAAAATTAATTTGCAAACCTTATTCACACCCCCTCTGAGGTTGGCCACTCGATCCAACAATCCGGAGAGTGGCGAAGTTTCCTCTACAAGATCTGTGAGTCAAGCTCTAGCAGTATCTTCAGGAGTAGCATCCTGCGCCTAGACTTCTATTGTGATGCCTTGCACGAGCGCATCTGCTCGAAGCACCCTTAGCAGCAGTCCTTGTAGGATAGCATTCCATGTCATAGCTTGTGTCTGAGGGGTTCCCAGGGTGACTAGCAGGATGATGCTTCCCAGAATGGGGATCGTCGGATGCCATATGATGTGGGTGGTCACTTCACATAGCTAAACGTCCCTTCTAGAGACTCCTAGTTAGAGAAGAGTTGACAGGAACAACACATTGGTGGATATGTCATCGCTAATAAATATCTCGCTTACTTCAACAGGGGGATATCTAATATTGCTCGTATATGTTGAGGGCTTGACAACGATCATTGGGTACTGGGAGTGGCTGACCTGGATAGTTCTTGTTGAGTTCCGGGAGGTGTTCCTTTATAGCATTGCCCCCTTGCGGTCCTGGTTGGGGCAAGGGGTGTTGTCGCCCTCTTTACTTTGAACTTCTTGAGGAGGCCGAGGTGCACAAGTTGCTCAACTTCCTCCTTTAGGCGCATGCATTCCTCGGTGTCAGGCCGGATCCCTCGGTGATAGTGGTAGTATCTGGATTGATTTCTCCTTCTTAGGTGGAGTTCCTTGGGTCTCTATAGTTTGGGTGGTCCTAAATAACATGCTAGACCTCCGTGTGAGAGGCGTTGAGCGTGATGAGGTGTTGCTGCCCCCCATCCTAGATGTTTCATCAAGGTGTCTACGTCCTTTTCTAGTTGTTGAGTCTGTGCATTCTTCCTTCTTACTACTTTAGTGGCCTTGTCATGGTGGGTGGAATGATCCATTGGGAGTGATTCCTCCCATGGTCGGGCCCCTGAGTTCATGCTTGGTGTGCAACACAGATCACTCCACTGAGCGAGCAATGGCCCAAAGGGAACGATGTCTCACCTTCCACCTTGGAATACACCACCTGGGACAGAGAAGCTTTAAAGTCTCTTTGTAGGGTGAGTGCTTGAGCTTGACATTCCTCCATCTGGCGCATTTGTTCCTCCACGAAAGATGCTATGACAGCGATTATCTCCTCGAGGCGCGGTGTGTGTGTGGCTGGCAAGAGTCACTGGAGGCTTGATCATTGAGCTCCTTGCAAGAAGCTTTATTTGCAGCCGTTATTGCGACTAGTTGGGAGTGCTTACGCAGGCCAAGTGTTGTCCTCTTATGATTCCTTAGAGCTTTTGGGAACACCCTTCCCGTAGATGGTGCTAAATTGTTGCGAGTCACCTAATTTTCCTCCGGTCCAGAGAATCGTTCGTAGCTCGGAGTTGGACGAGACATGCAAACAATCAATGAAAATAGTAGCAATCATAGGAGGCTTTTTTACCGTGAAAAACCTAGAAAGGGTGAAAAACCATGTGGTTGGAAATGTGTCGGGACAAAGTCCACTATATAGTTTAAGGTTACGAATTATGGAAGTCTACTTGGAGGGTGACAAACCACCTCGCAATTATAAGTTTTAAATACAGGAGGAGCAGGAAAATAATCTAAGTTCACGAAGCTTTGACACGAGTATTCTCTGACGTGCTCCTCTGCTCCTTCTTCTGGAGTGGAGAATTGGATAAGTCCTCGGGGCTTAGATGAGAGCATTCTTCTAGAAAAATGGTTAAGTCCTTGAAGCTTTGTAGTCCGCGAAGCTGTGAAGCGAGTGTTTAGGAGAGTATTTATTTTTTGAATACGGAGAAAATGCGGGGCGTGACAGTATTCTTCTGACGTCTTCTCTTGTGCTCACGGGGGCATCCACATGAACGTTAAGAGCATCATGCGTTGAGCTTTGAGCGCTAAGCGGACTAGAGAGGGAGCAGAGCAAATTCTAAGTAGTGGAACGATCTAAGTCTCGCGTCCTCACCGAAAAACCTCAGAGCTCTCTAGCCACTGGAGTTACTTGCCTCCAAATGATGGTCTGTGACCCTTTTATAGTTTTTTGAAGGGTCATGCCGGTAATTGCCCATGTGCAGATTTTAAGGTTGTGAAGGACGTTGCACCGTTCCGGTTACCTCGGTCTCCAATTTTCACGAAATGATGGAAGTGTCCCAGGAAGCTCGGGCGACCCTGACAGGTTGCCCGACGGCGGCTAGAGGCGACTGGGGGCAGGGGTGGTAGTTGACGGAGACCGTCGGTACGGCCGCGTGATGTGTGGGGTCCGTGCGCACTGTGCACACATGTGTGCCCCAAGGTCCATGTGCCCAAGCGTGTTCAGGGGCACGCCGCACATGTCCCTGCACTTCACATGGGGAGTTGCTTGCGTTTGGGCCGGTTGCACCTGCAGATGCTTCTTCTTGTGTTGATGCTTGGCCTCCTACCGCTCGGTTATGGAAAACTAAGGGGGACCCCATCAAATCCAACTGTTTTGAGACTTCTTCCAAAGTTTTTTTATTATGATAATAAGGGCTAGATAAAAATTCCAAAAATTTAATTCCACCAGATAGGGCTAATTATTCCAATAATACAATTCTGATGAAATAATTAAATATTTGCTCAAACATTTAAAAAAATGCTTTAAAAAATTACCAAACTTTCTGGATATGTTCAATATGACATTATTCACTCATGGTTAAAATTACACAATCATCAGAGCTCTAATTAAAGAATTATACAACCAATATCATTTTCCTTTAATTTGATGTGACAAAAATTAAATTAATTTCCTAGGGAGTTCTAAACATCCCAACAAATTATGCCACCCTAATTTGTGAAGATAATGCAAAGGATACAACTTTAATATTGTCTACTTGGTCTGCATGTGCCTCGAAGTTGATAAAATATTTATTCTAAGAAGACTAGTATAAGTGTGACATATTAAATTTTAGGTATATAAGGGTATTGTGCTCAAATCATTTTGAGTGAGAAAGCACCTATGAAAATAGTTCCAAATGACTTGAAACTTCAATAATTGATTTTTATCATGCATTCAGGGGTGTGTAAAAAAATTCAAAAATTTATCTTAAGAGTAATACTTATTTATTTCAACCATATGACAAATTTGTAATTATCAAATATTTGCTAAAACTGTAGAAGCATCTTCACAAAAAAATATGAAACAATTAGGGGTTGTGTATACAAAATTTCACATGCATGGGAATTGCATGTATATTAAAATACACAAAATACAAAAGCCATGTGGTTAATATGACAGAAATTTAGAATTTGATTTTAGGGAGCAACAAGCAACCAAAAAATTGTGCCAATATTTTTTTTGAAAAGGCCGGATCAAGAAATACTTTCATGTGGAGCAGAAGGTCTGGATCTAAAAGAAAGAGGCCTACAATTGGGTTTGAATTTGGTTGTATTAAAACTCATAGTTCAATTTGGCCTATAGATAGCTAATTTGCACTGATCTTAAAGTAGATTAAGTGGCAGTTGTGTTTCTTTTTTCTCTAGTCTAAGGACTTGACTTTCCCGACCTAGAAGGGAGTTTTTGGCTTCCCTTGTAAAACCCTAGATTTGATCAAAACTTTTCGCTCGACGAACGCAATGTCGTTCGACGAACGTCGAAGGCTTAAGTGTGGAGCTCGCTCGACGAACTCAAGTCCGTTCGACGAACGTCGAAGGCTAAAGTGTGGAGCTCGCTCGACAAACTCAACGCCGTTCGACGAACATCGAAGGCTAAAGTGTGGAGCTCGCTCGACGAACTCAACCCTGTTCGACAAACTCCGTTCGACGAACTCAACCCTGTGCGACAAACTCCGTTCGACGAACTCAACCCCGTTCGGCGACTTATTGAAATAAGATATCGCCGAGTGGTGACACGTGTCAGATGGCTGGTGAGCGGCCAGTGAGGGGCGGTTGACTTTTCAGCTCAAATTCGGGCCATTGCTTCGTTTTGATGAATTGATCGTATGGCTGGGGTTAAACCCGAGGCCACTTATGCAAAGGGGTGTGGGATGAGGCGATAATATTTTTCTTCTCACTCTCTCTCTTCATTCCATCTTCTCCTTTGAGTGTTCTTGAGAAGAGAACTAAGGGGTTGGAGCTAAGGTGTTGTGCTGAGCTTTGTGAAGGTGCTGAAGAGGATTCCCTCATCGGAATCAAGATCTGAAGCTATGTCCGTGGAGAGGAAATCATTGTGTGCATTTCCAACTGGATAGAACTCAAACGCCATGACTCCAAAGAGAACTACAAGGGTAACGATTTTCTCCCGGACAAGTGAAGTCCTCAATATGCATACTTGCATGGATCCCCTTACCAAAAGGTGAAAAAGGGTGGATTCCAATGGGTAGATAGGTTTGATCCCCATATATTCCTGCATTTAGATCCGGAAATGTAGAGTACGGAATAGACATGCTGTGAGAAACCCATCTGGACAAATTGGTTTGGATTGGTGATGTCTTTATGCTTTGCATGCCGGAGAATACTCTGTGAAGATACGTGTAGGTGTACATGTGAAATTCCGGGTCAAGGGGCGTGCAGGATGCTGAATCAAAGTACTGGAGAAATCTCCAGGAAAATACACAAAAGAAAGTATAATTCGAAGAATTGTTACTGTCGCCGGGCAACAGTGAGTGTCGTCGGGTGTTGGCTTCCAGAAAGCTAAAATGTTGTTTGGCCTGTCTCTATGAGACCTGAGGGGTTAATGTATGAGAAACTGAGAGCTTTGATAGCCCAGTAATGGTGGGTGCCAGGCTGAAATGGAAGAAGCCGTGTGGCTTTACTGTGCCGTCAAATTAAGTACCTCTGAACGACAGATTCGTTAAGTTAAGTACCTCTGAATGGGCAGTTGGTCGTTAAGTTAAGTACCTCTAAATGACAGAGTCGTCAAGTTAAGGACCTCTGAATAACAAAGTTAGTCGTTAAGTTAATTATATCTGAACGACGTAGTCGTCAAGTTAAGGAGCTCTGAGCAACAAAGTTAATCGTTAAGTCGGGGACCTCTGAATGGTGGTGATACACGGGAAGGCGTATACACCAAAAAGATGCCCTAAGTGCACGGGGCGTGTGGCCGTTGAGCCTACGTCTATGGTGAATGGTGCTTAAATTGCACGTTGTAAATGCTAGGATATATATATGATGCCTTGTTTGTAGGGATGGAGGAATGCCGCCCCGAGTAAGGGGTGAGATCGTTATAAACGTGTTAGCAAAATGCTAACCGTTGCATTGTTTGCCACATTTTGGTGGGCCATTTTGGGCAGGGGTTGGAGAGCTAAGTGGGAAGTAGCGGGCTGAAGCCCATGTGCTGCAATTGGCTGGCCCTTGAAGACCCAAAATCGAACATTTACTGTGTTCATGTGTGGCCGGCTTGCGTGCCGAAGTATGAAACAACTTTTTGTTAATTGAAACAGTTGTAATAAGGCTACGACCGAAACATGTGTTATATGTATATATATATATCATTCATGTTGTGTAATGGACATTCTTGTTATGTATGGGTTCATAAACTAAAATGCTTCCCTCTAGAATGCTCTAGTTAGGGTGCGTTCATAATTGAACTTGGATTTGGAAACAACTAGTAATCTCCTTACCTGTCTGTAGTATATGGCATCGGACCCCGGCCGGACCTTCTGTCATATGCTATACGACAGATGGGGGCGTTACAAAATTGGTAGCGGAAGTCAGGAGTTTCCTAGGACTTGCTGGCTATTATAGGCGCTTCGTAGAGGGCTTTTTGAAGATTGTTTTACCTCTCACGACATTGACTAGAAAGAATCAAAAGTTCACTTGGTCGCCGGAGTGCGAGAAAGCTTTTGAAGAATTGAAGGGTCGACTGACCACGATGCCAATATTATGTTCGTCATGTGGTTCAGAAGGCTTTGAGATCTATAGTGATGCATCTGAGAGCGGCTTAGGAGCGTTCTTTTGCAATATGGGCATGTGATTGCTTATGACTCTCTCCAACTTAAAGTACATGAGTGGAATTATCCGGTTAACGATCTTGAATTGGCAGCCGTACGTGATATTCTCTCTTAAATTATGGCGACATTATGTATATGGCTTGAAGATTGATATCTTTACAGACCATCAAAGCCTAAAATATTTCATACATCAGAAATATCTCAATATGCGACAACGGAGGTGGATGGAGTTCCTTGGGGACTACACCTTCGAAATTCATTACACTCCTTGGAAGGGGAATGTCATCGCTGATACGCTGAGTCGCAAGACTCCAACACGAGCAAATTGGTTACAGATGCATGATGAGCATCTGATTCGTGAGTTGGAAAGGCTGGATATATCTTGTGTTGACAAGAGAATGAGCGAAGAAGTATGCTTGAACTGGACGGAAGTGCAATACGACCTCGCGGACAGAATTCGTCAAGCTTTGGAACTAGACGAAAGCATGAAATGCTATATGGCAGAGTCAAAGGATGGGTCAAATTCCCAATTCTCTCTAAATGACGGTCTTTTGCGAAAAGACGGTCGGTTTTGCGTCCCTAAAGTTGGTACAATACGAGAGGAGTTGATGTATGAGGCACATTTTACAAAGTATTCAATCCACCCTGGAGAACTAAAATGTTCAAAGATATGAAGAAATTGTTCTGGTGGCCAGGCATGAAGAAAGACATCGCACATTATGTGGCGAAGTGTCAAACTTGCGCTTTAGTGAAGGCCGAGTGCTAGAGGCCAGGGGGATTCTTGAAGTCTTTGCCTATTTCAGAGTGGAAGTTCGATGACATATCTATGGATTTTGTGCATGGGCTATCGAGATCTCAGAAAGGAAACAACACCATCTGGGGGGTTGTTGATCGGTTAACTAAAGTGTCGCACTTCATTTCAAATAGGAAGGATGATTCAGTGGAAAAACTGGCCAAACTATATGTAGATAATATAGTACGACTGCACGGTGTCTCCCGTACCATCGTAAGTGACTGAGACGGGCATTTTACTTCTAATGATTGGAGGCTAATCCACCAACTGTTAGGTACCAAGTTAAAGTTCAGTACGGTCTTTCATCCTCAAACGGATGGTCAGACCGAGAGGACCAACAGAACTATGGAGGACATGCTTCGAATGTGCGCCCTAGATTTTGAAAAGAGGTGGGAAGACCATCTCTATATGATAGAGTTCGCCTACAATAATAGTTATCAAGCTAGCATACAGATGGCGCCCTTTAAAACTTTATATGGTAGTAAATGTCGTACTCCATTAGCTTGGGCGGAAACAGGCGAATCTAAATTGTATAAGCATAAGGAAGTTGAAGAGTCAAATTCAACAATACGCACTATTCGAGAGAGGCTACTGATAGCTCATGATAGGCAGGCGAAGTACTAAAACGCCAAACATCGGGACGTGGAGTTTGCGGTGAACGATTGGGTATATTTGAAAATCAAACCCTTCAAAGGCATGTCTAGAATACAACGCTGGAAAAAGCTGAGCCCGAGGTATCTTGGTCCGTTTGAAGTGGTGGAGAGAATTGGAGAAACTGCTTATCAGCTAGCACTTTTTGGTAGAGCTGAGTGGATTGCATGATGTATTTCATGTCCCAGTGCTACGCAAAGCTGTGAAAGAGCTATCACAAGTGGTTGTTGTGGATCGACTATCGGTCGATAATTGGCTAAAAACGAAAGTTAAGCCCATTCGGATCGAGGATACGGCGGTCAGGCAATAACGGAACAAGACAATCACGATGGTCAAGGTCTGGTGGGACAACTATGGTCGGGAAGAGTTGACATGGGAGCGAGAGCAAACCATGCGAGAGGAATATCCCGAGTTTTTTGTATAGGTTGTTGTAACATCAAATTTTGCGAATAAAAGTTGTTGTAAATTTGAAGTTGTTGTCTTCCTTATAGCTGTGTGCCAATTTCGGGACGAAATTCCAGTAAGGAGGGGAGGGTTGTAACACCAAAGATTTGACCAAAAGTTTTTGCTCGACGAACTCAACGACGTTCGACAAACGCCGAAGGCTAAAGTGTGGAGCTCGCTCTACGAAATCAATGCCGTTCGAGGAACGTCGAAGGCTAAAGTGTGGAGCTTGCTCGATGAACTCAATGTCGTTCGATGGACGTCGAAGGCTAAAGTGTGGAGCTCGCTCGACGAACTCAACCCCGTTCGACGAACTGAATTTGACGAACTTAACCCCGTTCGATGACTTGTCGAAATAAGATATCTCCGAGTGGTGACACGTGTCAGATGACTGGTGAGCGGACAGTGTGTTGGGTACATTGGAAAATGTGTACCAGATTTGAAGAAGCCTCACCCTACTCAGTGATATGCATCAAGGTGTATTTGATGTTATTTTGAGTTTATGTGTGCAGGTTAAGAAAATGCAAGAATGCAGGAAAAAGTTTCTAAGTCCATGTGTCGACACCTAGAAAAGCTGTGTCGATACTTATGAAGGCTTATGTCGACACTGGAGAAAAGCTGTGTCGACACTTGGAGTTAATTGTGTCGACACTTGGAAGGGCTGTGTCGACACCAGAAGAAACTGTGTCGACATGCAGAGGCAGTGTCGACACACAGTGAAGTATTATCGACATCAACTGTGTCGACACCAAGAGGCAGTGTCGACACACAGGAATACTTAGTCGACATCAATTGTGTCGACACCAAGGGGCAGTGTCGACACACTGAAGACTCTGTCGACATCAACTGTGTCGACACACAGGACTTGTGTCGACACACTGCAAAGTGTTCATCAACGTTAAAGTAAAGAAGGCTTGTGTCGACGCACAGAATCAGTGTCGACACATTCAACAGAAGGCTGTGTCGAGAAGCATTAACAACAACATGGGAGATGTGTCGACACCACCAAGGCTTGTGTCGACACTTAGTCCACTTGTGTCGACACTTAGTCTACTTGTGTCGACACATGATGAAGATCAGACTCGACACTTTCAGACAGAGACAATATTTTTAAGAAGTGACTGGTTGACTTGACAGCTGCCATTTCTAACCGGTCTACTACAACTGTCAAAGCTGTCAGAAGTTTGTTAGAAACTGGATCAACCGGTTACCATGGAGGAAGACTATATAAAGGCTTTCTCCTTCAATAGAAGAAGTGATTATCACAATTAATATAGAAGAGTATTGAAGTGTGGAACATACACTTATAACTAACAACACAAAAGAAGAAGAAGACCTTCGAAAGAAGATCTAAGAAGTTGGTGAGAGAGCTCCATCTAAGAAGTGCAGTTGCTGAACCAGGCTGCCAAGAAAGATTCAGATTGAGATCTGAATCTCAAGTCAGAAGCTGATTGAATATCAACTTCACAGGAGATTCAACCCTACTGAGTTCAGATTCAAGAAGCTTTGAAGAAAGCTAAGAGAGGTTGTTCTCTGCTATCAGATTCTTCCAAGAACTGATCAAGAAGCCATCTATCCCTTCTTTCTCTATCTGGGTGGTGGTTAATTACTTTATTAAATCAATTTTCTATAGGATCTATTATAGATCTGAGCTGTAAGCCTGTGTTATAAAAGCTGAGTGTAGGAGAATATTTTCTCTGAGTGGTAGGCCTTGTTGAAGGCTAAGGTAGGGCTGTGAGCCTGAGTGTAGGAGATTGTGATCTCTGAGTGTAGGCCTTATTGAAGGCTGAGGTAGGGCATTTTGCCTGAGTTGTAGGAGTGTGGACTCACTCTGAGTGTAGGAGCCCTGTTGGGGTTCTGATCTACTATAAGATCTAAGGATCTGAGGTAAAGTGCAGAAGTTAGGCCGAATCTAGTACACTGCTAGATAGGTGAAGGGAGAAAGTGGATGTACCAGACCTTGAGGAACCACTATAAAAATTATGTGCACTCTGTGATTGAATGTTGCTGTGAATGTTGTGCTGTGTTAGCTGTAGAAATTTGCAGTTTCTTGTTATTTAACTAAACAGATTTTCTGCCTTAAAAAGAAAAAGGAATTAAACCTATTCACCCCCCCCCCCTCTAGGTGGTTAGGCACTAATTATTTCAAGTGGTATCAGAGGGAGGTTCCTCAAAGAAGGACTTAACAGTCTGAGTTGGATCCTTAAGGCAGATTCAAGATCAAGAAAATGAGTTCTGGAGAAAATCATAAGGAACTAGGTTCTATGAAATTACCCATATGCAGAAAGGAGATATTTGACATCTGGAAAGAAAGGGTCATGCTGTTTATGGAGGCTTCTGATCCTAGGATATACATTATAGTAAAGGAAAGTCCTTATATTACAATGAAGATTTCAGTTCTAGATGCAAACCAAAGAATTCCCAAGGATTATTCAGAGATGACCAAGGATGAGATCATCTTGGCCACTATGGATAAAAGAGCCCAGAACATCATAGTAAGTGCCATTGATGATGCAACTTTCCAGAATTTGATTCACTGCAAGACCTCCAAAGAAATGTGAGATACTTTGATAGTCTACATGGAGGATTCTGAAGAAGTCAGACAAGATAGAAAATCTATGCTGAACCAGGAATATGAAAGTTTCAGACAAGAAAAGTCTGACAGTATAACTGAGTGTTATAAAAAGTTCTATAGAATAGTAAATGAGCTGATGTCATATGAGAGAATCTTCAGTACTTATGAACTGAATGATAAATTCCTAAGATCTTTGACAAAGGATTGGGACACTAAGATTTGTGCCATTAAGGAAGTGACCAAACTTGCAGATATCTCTCCACCAACCTTGTTTGGAAAACTGCTGTCATATGAGATGCAGCTGATGGCAAGGAAAGAGGAAGAGAAAAGTGCAAAAGGTGAGCATAGAGAAAAGTCTGTGGCTTTCAAGGTTGAAGCCACTAGGAAGAATAGGAGGATGTCTCCATCACCTCCTAAGATAGTTGCTGAAATTGCTTCAGATAATTCAGACAACCAAAGTTCAGAAAGCAGTGACTCAGATGAAGACTTTGCAGCATTTACAAGACAGTTCCAGAGATTCCTGAAGAAGAAGCAGTGGAAGACTAAGCCTTCCACATTTCAGCCTAAGGATGATTATTATCAAAAGAGGAAGTCATCCAAGAAGGACAGGAGCAGGTCTAAGCCAAGTAAATCTACAACATCAAAGATAGTTTGCTACTGCTGTAATAGGCCTGGACATGTTGTAGCTGAGTGTCCAGATAAAAGAAAAGAGTCTACTGATAAAAAGAAGACTCAACACTAGAGCAAGAAGGAGAAATCCTTTGTTGCTAAGAAGGAAAAAAGCTTGACAGACCAATCATCTTCAGAGTCAGAATCTGAAGCTGAGGCATACATTGGTCTATATGCAGCAGATGAAGAAGAAGAATTTCTGCAAGTGCTGAACTCTATCTATGAACAAGAAGACCATCAGTGCAAGGGACTGATAACTGTGTCAGAAGAAGACAAGTGCCAGGATCAGCCTGGTCCTAGTAAGGTACAATGTGTTTCTAGAAATTCAGATTGCAGTACTGGGTCAGAGTCAGAAACTTCTGCATCAACTGATGTGGATGGGTCTGAGTCTGAAGGTGATATTCATCAGTTGATAGATGAATATGGAGACTTGGTGCAGGCACTGAAGAAAAGCAAAAACTTGGCCAAAACTTTGGCTAAGGAAATTGCAGATCTTAAGATGGCTACATCTGATTCAGAGAAGTTGTTGGATCAGAAGTTGAATGAGATAGCCAGACTGAAAAACATTACTGTTATTCAGATGGGTACTATCACATTCAAAAATGATCAGGTTAAGAATCTGGAGATTAGACTTCAGAAAGAAAAGGAGATTGTAGCTAGTTTTTCTAAGCCAAAATCAGTTTTACCCTTAATTGATGAGTTTGTGTCTCAAAAGGGTAAAGCTGGATTAAGGTTTAAGAGAACTGCATGGACTGCTAAGTCCAATAAGAAAGGCAAAGCCTCAGCACAAAATAAGAAATCTACTGTAAACAATTCAGCTAAGGTTGTACCTAAACAAAGCTATAACAAGTTTGAGTGATGGTGCTGTGGCAAGGTAGGCCACTTTGCCTTAGATTGTTGGCACAATTCCAGTGTCAAGGAGAGTAGCAGTCTGCCTGTTAGAAGACCTGCAGGTAGATTTGTTAAATTTCAGGCTAACATGAACCAAAGACCCAAAACTCATTTGGGTTATAAGGTTAAGTAATTTTTGTTGCAGGTTAGTCCAAGTTGCCATGCCCCTATATGGTACTTGGACAGTGGATGTTCCAGGCACATGACTGGAACAAGGGGGTTGCTGAAGGACTACTCACCTATCATGGATGGCCCTAAAGTAACCTTTGGTGGTTCTGAAAAAGGAATCATTAAAGGCTTTGGTAACATTTTTAGTAACCAGATTACTATCACTCAAGTGGCCTATGTAAAGGGTTTGAAATACAACCTTATAAGTATAAGTCAGCTGAGTGATTTAGGATATGATATCTCATTTGTTAAGAATGGATATCATATCAAAAGGTCAAGTGATCAAAAAGTCATATTGACAGAATATAGAAAAAGAAATGTGTACTGTCTTAACTTTGCGTTTGAGAACAATATTTCTCCTATTTGTCTTGTAGCTGATGAGAGAGTCTCTCATTGTGTTAAATGACATATGAGGCTGGCCCATCTTAACTACAAGACTATTGGCCAACTCTTTAGCAAAGAGTTAGTGAGGAATGACCCTCAAGTTAAGTGTATAAAGGATGAGATATGCTCAGCTTGTCAAAAAGGCAAGCAGACTAAATCCACCTTTCATAGCCTTGAAAACAAGGATTCAGTGAGGTGCCTATACCTCTTGTATATGGATCTATTTGGTCCTATGCCAGTTCATAGTCTAGGTAGGAAGGTCTACACTTTTGTGGTGGTAGATGACTATTCTAGATATTCATGGGTGTTCTTTCTGAGACAAAATTCTGAAACCCCAAGAGTTTTATATAGTTTTGTCAAACAAATTCAGAATGAACTGGACAGTACAGTGGTCAAAATCAGAAGTGACCATGGCACTGAATTTCAGTCTGAGAGTATGACAAGTTTGTGTGAAGAATTTGGGATTTTTCAAGAATTTTCCTCACATAGAACACCACAGCAAAATGGTATTGCTGAGAGGAAGAATAGAACACTGATTGAGGCTGGTAGAACTCTATTGAGTGACACTTCTCTTCCAGAATATATCTGGGCTGAGGCAGTAAACACTGCATGTCATGTGATCAATAGGGCTACTATCACCAAAATCCACAAGAAGACCCCCTATGAGATTATGAAGGGTAGAAAACCAAATCTATCCTATTTCAGGATCTTTGGTTGCATGTGTTATGTCCTTAACAATTGAAAGTCTTATCTAACCAAGTTTGCTGCCAAATCCCAAGATGAGATATTTGTTGGGTACAGCAACAATAGTAAGGCTTATAGGGTCTACAACTTGATTACTCAAGTTGTAGAAGAGTCTGTACATGTTGTCTTTGATGAAACAAGACTGATTAACTATGAGTTGCCAAGTAGTGCTTGCAGTTCTACATGTATAAATGAGAGAATGGACAAGCTTACCATTACAGAAGATTCAACTGCAAATCAGGAAGTGGAAAATGGTGGCTGCTGTCCACGGGGAGTACAAGACTCTCCAGAGGCTGATGAAAACCAAGAGGTGCAGCATAATGAAGAAACTGGAGGTGTTCAACCTGAAGATAGACTACCTCCAGCTAATAGACACTTAAAGGATCATCCAGCAAATCAGATAATTGGTGATCCAAGATAAGGTGTACAAACAAGGAGCAGGAATCTGAACACAGTTCTATGCTCTAGTTTCTTATCACAAGTAGAACCCAAGAAATTTGAAGAAGCAGTTCTAGACCCACATTGGATTGATGCCATACAAGAGGAGCTGAATCAGTTCAGAAGGTGCAAGGTCTGGAAATTAGTTCCTAAACCAAAAGACCAAAACAACATTGGAACAAAGTGGATCTTTAGGAACAAACTGTATGAAAATGGGATCATTGTGAAGAACAAAGCTAGACTTGTTGCAAAAGGATATAGGCAGGAAGAGGGTATTGATTTTGATCAAACCTTTGCCCCAGTAGCAAGACTGGAAGCAATTAGGATGTTCCTTGCATATGCAGCATATCAAGGCTTTAAGGTATTCCAAATGGATGTAAAATCAGCATTCCTAAATGGAAATTTAAAAGAAGAAATCTATGTAGAGCAGCCCTCAGGTTTTGTTGATCCTCTCAAACCTGATTATGTTTATAGACTTAGGAAAGCATTATATGGGTTAAAGCAAGCCCCAAGGGCCTGATATGAAACCCTGTCTACTTTCCTCATTGAGAACAAATTCTCAAGGGGGAAAATAGACAAGACTTTATTCCTTAGGGAATCTAAAGGAAAGATAATCCTAGTCCAAATATATGTTGATGACATAATATTTGGGTCTACAAAAAGTAATCTTTGTAGAAAGTTTGCAAAACTTATGCAAGGAAAATTTGAAATGAGTAGTATGGGATAACTTAAGTTCTTCTTGGGTCTCCAAGTAAAACAGACTGATGATGGCTTGTCCATATGCCAGTCTAAGTTCACCCTGGAGTTAATTAAGAAGTATGGTATGGAATCATCCACTACCATGAGAACTCCTATGGGGACAAGTGTATCTCTTAGCAAAGATGATGCAGGGAAACCTGTAGATGAAACTTTGTATAGAGATATAGTTGGCTCCCTCCTATATCTGACTGCTAGTAGACCAGATATCATGTATGCTACATGTGTCTGTGCTAGGTACCAATCCTGCCCTAAAGAATCTCATTTGACTGCAGTAAAAAGGATTTTGAGATATCTTAAGAGCACACCTAATATAGGCCTTTGGTACCCTAGGAATGAAGATTTTCTACTGATAGGCTATTCAGATGCAGACTTTTCAGGTTGCAAAGAAGATAGAAAAAGTACTACAGGTACCTGCCAATTTCTAGGAGGAAGATTGACGTCTTGGAGCAGTAAGAAGCAGACTAGTGTGACAATTTCCACAGCTGAGTCTGAATATGTGGTAGCAGGAAGTTGCTGTGCACAGTTGTTGTGGATTTAGCACCAGCTAGAAGACTATGGTATTCAGGTAAGTAGAACACCTTTGCTTTGTGATTCTACAAGTGCTATTTCTATTGCTAATAATCCTGTTTCACATAGTAGGACTAAGCACATAGAAATTAGATACCATTTTCTTAGAGAACATGTAGAGGAAAAGGACATCTCACTAGAATTTTTCAAAACAGATAATCAAATTGCAGATATGTTTACTAAGCCTCTAGATGAAACTAAATTCAATAAGTTTAAAATTGAATTAGGCATGTTGAACATAGATTAGTTTCACAAATTTGGCTAAGTAAAATTGTGTCGACGCAAGGAGTTGTCTGTGTCGACAAATAGAAGTGGTGTCGACATTCTAGGGAAATGATGTCGACACATCTAGAAAAGTTGTGTCGACACTTCAGGAAGTTGTGTCGACACATCCAGGATAGCTGTGTCGACACTGGAAATAAGTGTCGACACATAAGTTCTGTCGACTATATTGGTGTCGACACATGCAGATGTCTGTGTCGACACTCAAACACTGAGTCGTCAGTTAAGGATATTTGTGTCGACACATCATAATTGGTGTCGACACATAGAAATCAACACCGTTGTCGAGACTTAAGTAGTAAGTGTCGACACTTTTCAACAGTGTCGACACATTTAGAGTATTATGACGCACCTTTTTACCTTCGTTTTTAGAAAGGTATAAATAGGTCATCAACATTGTCTGTCGACACACTCTCCATAGTTTCGAGACCAAAACTTTATGTCGATAACTCTCTCATCTAAATTCAAGATTTTCCTCAACCCTAATGGCGCCAAAGATCGAGGACAATGTCAATGAAGGATACGAACTGGTTCGGAACGCATTTGATGGAGCGAAATCAGAAATTACAGGAGTAGTAACCCTAATTGCTGAGAATGGGTTGGAGTTTCTAGTATCTGAACCAACTAAGATTTGGAAGAAGGAGATTCTAGAATTCCTTGGTGCTACTACCCTAGATCAAACTGGACTCAAAATTAGATCCACAGTCCATGGAGTCAAGGTGAAAATCACCCAGAAGAGTCTAAGGAAAGTTCTTCACCTGCCAAGAACACATGAAGAAGTAGATGTACCTGCATCTAAGCTAAGAGAAGCACTTCAATGGTGTGGACTGGATTCCACCATGAAGATTGGCTCAGCCTTGAACAGGAAAGACATGAATATGCAAGGAAAGTTCTTATCTGAAGTGGTAGGGAAGGTGATTCTGTGCAAGCCAGGGGGCATGATAGAATATCAGCCCATATGTTCAGCTTAATGACCAGAATCATCTATAAACTAAACACTGATTGGTCAGCAGTTATATTTGAGAAGATTAAGGAAAGTATGAAAAAGCCAAATCTGGGAAGAATTGTGAGCTTGTATTTAGCTGGAATAATACCTAAAGTTATGGACCAAGCTGTTGGATCCAAGATAAATCATATGAGGAGAATGGACATCAGAATCATCTCCAGGTGGGAGAGAGTATTAAATAAGGACATGCCCACTCCAGAGAAGGAAGCCTCATCATAGAGGAAGTAGAAGAAAACCAAAATGGCTCCTGAACCTTTCAATAGCTCAGAGGAGCAAGCAACTTCCAGTTCTAATGAGGAAGAGACTGATAATGCTGGAAGGTCACCAGTAAAAAATGTAGATGCACAGAGGCAGGGGGAGCAACCATCTGCTAGCCCCATCCACCTGGATCCACTCCAGGGTGAGCCTTACCATGAGGAAGTGCCAACTCACTTGGACGGTGAACTGGCTACTTAAATAATCCTTGAGGTAATTCAAGAGGTGAATCAGTCAATTCTTAATGATAAAAATGAGACACTAACTGAATTTTTGCATGATATTGACCAGCCAACACAACAACACAGTCAAGATGTAATCATGGAGGATACATCAGCAGTTGCTGATGCTCCAGAGATTAGAGACTCTCCAGTGCCTACTCAACAAGAGTTTACCTTAGAAGATCTGTTTCCTGATTTAGTGCCAGCTAATATTGAGGGGGAGCATGCTGGTTTTGAGGGGGAGAAAAATGCTTTTGAGGGAGAGCAAGCTAATCTTGAGGGGGAGCAAGTAGAATCTCAGGGGGAGAAAGCAAGAGTTGAGGAGGAGCAAAAGACTCAGGGGGAGCAACCTAGAACAGAAAGGGAGTTGCCTCCTAGTCCTAAAGAAAGAGTTAATATAGCCAGTACCTCAGATTCTGAGGATGAAGAAGCTATAAGGGCTAAAAAGAGGAAGCTTATGGTCTTGAAAAGGAGAAGCCAAAGCTACAAGAAGGCATTACAAACTGTTGCTCCACAACCTACCCCAACAGCTGATTATAGCTCATTGTTGGTAGCCTTGCAGATCAAGTTAGATGAGCAAAGGATTGTCATGGAGAAGTATCTGGATCAAAATCATAAGGATTTCCGACTCTCTTTGGCTCAGGATATAAAGTCAATAAGATTTGAAGTTAATCAGCATAAGACAGAAATGACTGATTGTTTCCATAAGGGTGGAAATGCTGTGGTTTTCCTAGCCAAACATCAAGAGCAAATCAAGACTCAAGTGGATGATATAACAGTGAAGCAAGGCTATGTCTTAGAGAATCAGATTAGAATGAATGATAATCTGACTGAATCACATAATGTGATTGTCACTGAAATGAAGAACATTGCTAATGCCCAGAATGCAGCAAGGATTACAGCCCAAACAGAGTTTGATAAGCAATTACAAGAAGGACTAGCTGCTGTAAAAACTGCTATTATAGATTCTCAAAAGACTATTTCTGCCCAGCTGCTGAAGTTAAAATCTTTTTATAAAGGTGGTGTCAATTTTCTGGATGAACAAATCAGATTTCAAAAGAACGATCTCAGGGATCATGTTGCCAGAGAAGTCATAAAGGGGGAGAGAGTATTAGTCAAAGCTGGCTCAGACCATGCTAAATGGATTTCCAATAACATCAGAGCCACACTTGGATATCCACCCCTCTGTGATGATGACAATGTGGCTGAATCAGGAGTGCATCCTGCATATTTTGGAGGAGAGCAAGCTGAAGTTGCTCAAGTTATTTATCCTCCAACTGATTTTGAGATGATTCATCAAGAAATACAGTCTATATACAACCCTCTAGAAGGTGCTCACAATGTTATCATAGAAAAAGTAGACATGCCAGTGTCAGAAGCAATTTTGAACAAAGAGCAAGAAGCTCTCTTATCAAAGAAAAGATTCAGAGAACAGGCTGAATTAAAGCCTGATTTTGAGCAATGGAGTCCTACTTCTAGGAACATTATACTGACTGCTTGGAAGGCTGTCAAGGATAAAACCCATGATAGGGGTAAATGGTATTCTGAATAAGAATGACAAAAATATGAAGCTAGTAAAGAAGCCATTGTTCTACATAGAAGAAAGGCTGAAGCTGGGAAGATACCTCTTAATGCTCAGGAGCCTAGCAAATATTTCCCTAAGCCTTTTCATTATTTTGAAAGGCAGAGAATAAGGGATGAAGAACTAAAGAAGAAAGATCTTAAGGGCAAGAAGCCTGCTGATGATACTGATGCTCCTGTGCAAGCAAAGATCAAATCAGGTCAAGGAATTGTCATCAAGGAGCCAGAGCAGGCTTAGAATAAGTTTACTTGATTTTGTAACATTGTAAACCTTAGTGTTTAAAATCTATGTAAACTTTTATTAAAGAAACTTTTGAAGTTTAAACAAAACTAGAATGAATGCTCATTGTGTTAGCATTATTTTTCTGTGATGATATATTCTATATGTTTTGTTTAGTAGTTACCCGGTCATATAATGTTGTTATACATCATAATGCGTATTTGTTATGAATGGTGTATATCATTGACTAATGGTTATGACTTCTCCAAATAGGGGGAGATTGTTGGGTACATTGGAAAATGTGTACCAAATTTGAAGAAGCCTCACCCTACTCAATGATATGCATCAAGGTGTATTTGATGTTATTTTGAGTTTATGTGTGCAGGTTAAGAAAATGCAAGAATGCAGGAAAAAGTTTCTAAGTCCATGTGCCAACACCTAGAGAAGCTGTGTCGACACTTATGAAGGCTTATGTCAACACTGGAGAAAAGCTATGTTGACACTTGGAGTTAATTGTGTTGACACTTGGAAGGGTTATGTCGACACTAGAAGAAACTATGTCGACATGCAGAGGCAGTGTCGACACACAGTGAAGTATTGTCGACATCAACTGTGTCAACACCAAGAGGCAGTGTCGACCCACAGGAATACTTAGTCGACATCAATTGTGTCGACACCAAGAGGCAGTGTCGACACACTGAAGACTTTGTCGACATCAACTGTGTCGACATACAGGACTTGTGTCGACACACTGCAAAGTGTTCATCAAAGTTAAAGTAAAGAAGGCTTGTGTCGACACACAGAATTAGTGTCGACAAATTCAACAGAAGGCTGTGTCGAGAAGCATTAACAACAACAAGGGAGATGTGTTGACACCACCAAGGCTTGTGTCGACACTTAGTCCACTTGTGTCGACACTGAGTCTACTTGTGTCGACACATGATGAAGAACAGACTCGACACTTTCAGACAGAGACAGTATTTTCAAGAAGTGACTGGATGACTTGACAGCTGCCATTTCTAACCGGTCTACTACAACTGTCAAAGCTGTCAGAAGTTTATTAGAAACCAGATCAGCCGGTTACCATGGAGGAAGACTATATAAAGGCTTTCTCCTTCAACAGAAGAAGTGATTATCACAATTAATATAGAAGAGTATTGAAGTGTGGAACATACACTTATAACTAACAACACAAAAGAAGAAGAATACCTTCGACAGAAGATCTAAGAAGTTGGAGAGAGAGAGAGAGCTCCATCTAAGAAGTGCAGTTGCTGAACCAGGCTGCCAAGAAAGATTCAGATAGAGATCTGAATTTCAAGTCAGAAGCTGATTGAAGATCAACTTCATAGGAGATTCAACCCTACTGAGTTCAGATTCAAGAAGCTTTGAAGAAAGCTAAGAGAGGTTGTTCTCTGCTATCAGATTCTTCCAAGAACTGATCAAGAAGCCAGCCATCCCTTCTCTCTCTATCTGGGTGGTGGTTAATTACTGTATTAAATCAATTTTCTGTAGGATCTATTATAGATCTGAGCTGTAAGCCTGTGTTATAAAGCTGAGTGTAGAAGAATATTTTCTCTGAGTGGTAGGCCTTGTTGAAGGCTGAGGTAGGGCTATGAGCCTGAGTGTAGGAGATTGTGATCTCTGAGTGTAGGCCTTGTTGAAGGCTGAGGTAGGGCAGTTTGCCTGAGTTGTAGGAGTGTGGACTCACTCTGAGTGTAGGAGCCCAGTTGGGGTTCTGAGCTACTGTAAGATCTGAGGATCTGAGGTGAAGTGTAGAAGTTAGGCCGAATATAGTACACTGCTAGATAGGTGAAGAGGGAAAGTGGATGTACCCAGACCTTGGGGAACCACTGTAAAAACTGTGTGCACTATGTGATTGAATGTTGCTGTGAATGCTGTGCTGTGTTAGCTGTAGAAATTTGCAGTTTCTTTTTATTTAACTAAACAGATTTTTTGCCTTAAAAAGAAAAAAGGAATTACACCTATTCACCCCCCCACTAGGTGGTTAGGCACTAATTCTTTCACAGTGAGCGGCGGTTGACTTTTCAGCTCAAATCCGGGCCATTACTTCGTTTTGATGAATTGATCGTATGGCTGGGGTTAAACCCGAGGCCACTTATGTAGCGTGGTGTGGGATGTGGAGATCATAATTTCCTTCTCACACACTCTCTCTTCATTCCATCTTCTCCTTTGAGTGCTCTTGAGAATAGAACTAAGGGGCTAGAGCTAAGGTGCTGGGCTGAGCTTTGTGAAGGTGCTGAAAAGGATTCCCTCATCAGAATCAAGATCTGAAGCTAGGTCCGTGGAGATGAAATCATTATGCGCATTTCCAACAGGATAGAACTCAAACGTCTTGGCTTCAAAGAGAACTACAAGGGTAACGAGTTACTTTCAGACAAGTGAAGTCCCCAATATGCGTACTTGCATAGATCCCCTCACCAAAATGTGAAAAAGGGTGGATTTCAATGTGTAGATTGGTTTGATCCAGATATATTACTGCATTTAGATCCGAAAATGTAGAGTACGTAATAGGCATGCTGTGAGAAGCCCATCTGAACAAGTTGCTCTGAATTGGTGATGTCTTTATGCTTTGCATGCCGGAGAAGACTCCGTGAAGATATGTGTAAGTGTACATGTGAAATTCGGGGTCAAGGGGTATGCAGGATGTTGCATCAAAGTCCTGGTGAAATTTCTAGGAAAATACCCAGAAGAAAGTACAATTAGGAGAATTGTTACTGTCGTCAGGCGACAGTGAGTATTGCCTGGCGTTAGCTTCCAAAAAGCTAAAATGTTGTTTGGCTTGTCTCTATGAGACCTGGGGGTCAATGTATGAGAAACTGAGAGCTCTGATAGCCCAGTAATGGGGGGTGCCAGCCTGAAATGGGCGAAGCCGTGTGGCTTTACTGTACTGTCAAGTTAAGTACCTCTGACCGAAAGAGCCGTTAAGTTAAGTACGTCTGAATGGGTAGTTAGTCGTTAAGTTAAGTACCTCTGAACGATAGAGTCATCAAGTTAAGGATCTCTGAACGACAAAGTTAGTCGTTAAGTTAATTACCTCTGAACGACGTAGTCGTCAAGTTAAGGACCTCTGAACGGCAAAGTTAACCGTGAAGTCGTGGACCTCTGAACGGTGGTGATACACGGGAAGGCGTGTACACCGAAAAGGTGCCCTGAGTGCACGGGACGTGTGGTCGTTGAGCCTACGTCTGTGGTGAATGGTGCTTAAATTGCACATTGCAAATGGCACGATATATATGATGCCTTATTTGCAGGGATGGAGAAATGTCGTCTCGAGTAAGGGGTTGGATCGTTATAAACAGGTCAGCAAATTGCTGACCGTTGCTTTGTTTGCCATGTTTTGGTGGGCCCTTTTGTGCAGGTGTTGGAGAGCCAAGTGGAAAGTAGCGGGCTGAAGCTTATGTGCTGCAATTGGCTGGCCCTTGAAGACCCAAAAGCGAACATTTACTGTATTCATGTGTGTCCGGCTTGCGTGCCGAAGTATGAAACCACTTTTTGTTGAATGAAACAGTTGTAATAAGGCTACGACCGAAACATGTGTTATATGTATATATATATATATATATATATATATATATATATATATATATATATATATATATATATATATATCATTCTTGTTGTGTAGTGGACATTCTTGTTATGTATGAGTTCATAAACTAAAATGCTTCCGCTAGAGTGCTCTGAGTTAGGCTGCGTTCATAATTGAATTTGGATTTAGAAACAACTAGTAATCTTCTTATCTGTCCGTAGTATATGGCGTCGGGCCCCGGCCGGACCTTCTGTCATATGCTATAGGACGGATGGGGGCATTACATTCCTAATACTAACTAATCACCTCCATCGTCGGTCAACACCACCACCTTTCTCTCGATGAGAGTCGTTGATGGGTGGTGCTTGTTGAGTTTCTCTATGAGGATGGCACAACGCTTGTGCACGCAGCGGAAAAGAAAAACATCAAGAAAAACCCAAAGAGATGTGGATCGGGCCATGAACGTTGAATCAAGAAGTTAGCAAAACTAGGCAAAAATTACCTCGATGGCGTTGAGTCACAACTCAACGGAGATGCTCCAAACTTTGTCTTCTTGCTAGTGGCGAGTTCTACGTGGAATAATATCCACATTTCTGCAGAAGTCCACACGAGCGGGAGAACACCTGGCTTTCCGTCACACGGAAAATCGGGAAGAACGATGACCGCACCTTGCTATTCCACGGACTGCTAGGTCCGCGCCAGGAAGAGCAACCCCAGCGACGATCGCCAGAGATGAGGAGGTCAACGGAGCGAACACGGCGGCGGCGGAACCCTTCCGTCGGCGGCGGGATTCAGGATCGGCGGAACGATCGCGGAACGGAACTCTTCCGTCGCGGGTTTCGATCAGCTACCAGAGAAAATCGAGCAAGCACCCGAAAACCCTAAGTGTTGTATTTATACCAAAGGTATAAATAAACCTAGGCTTATCGCTATCCGCAGACCACCCAAGAATAAGGTTCAGAATCAGCGAGTATCAATCGGCGAGAGTCGGCGAGAATCGGCGAGAATCGATCAGCGAGCATCACCATGGATCGGCGAGAATCAGAGTACAATACTCGACGATTCTCGCCGATCGTCGAGCCTCACTTGATGATACACGTCGAATCTCGTCGACCGTCGAGCCACGGTCGACGATACATGTAGAAGTCGTCGATCGTCGAGAATCAGCATATTGATTCTCGACGATTCTCGTCGATCGGCGAGAATCAGAGAGACGATTCTCGCCGATCGGCGGGAATCAGAAGACGATTCTCGACGAATGTTATCGACCCTCGGACGACAATCCTTACCAGCCCTCCAAGGCAACATTTGCCCAACCCGACGATCCTTTAAGGCAACACTTTGCCCACAACCCCATTCAGGTCGGTGATTGGCAATCTTTACCAACACAGTCAATTATCCAACTTCTCCACATCTCTTATGTGCGACCATGCAGGCTCATATCGCATTGGCAGTGAGATTACATGTTTGATCACTTCCAGATCACAATGGTAACTCCAACAGACTCCCACTTGATCTCGAAAGTATCAAAGCAAAAACCTCACAAACAATGAGCGGCATCTAGCAATGCATCATTGCTCCCCAAGCAATAAGAGTTCATAACTCATAAGCCTTTATGACCAATGTATCAGCGTTGTCTTTGTCCCTTTGTCCCTTACATCCGGAAAGAACTAGAGGCATGGACCGTGTCACCCTCGTAATAGCTCAATCCAAGTTTCTTGATCCAGGACGGACTTCCAGAGAATGGTGAGTCCAATATCACATATTGACTCAACCAAGCATGGCCATGCATTTCTCAGTCCAGTTCCATCAAGGGGCCTATGGATGCAACTCCTGTCATACAGGAGGATAAATCCCATATCTGCTCACACACAAACACCCAAATGATTCGTAACATGCCCAATTACCACCCTTATCATCAACCTTTCTCAAGGAAGACTTTAGATGGCATCAAAGCATGCTCTTCCTCACTTGATGAATGCTGTGACTTCAGGTCAAAGGATCACAACACCATTGTCAATTGAGACCTACTCGTGACACGATTGGATGACAATCCACAGAGTAGTCTCAGGTTGGGTCTGTCCAGTACAACTTGTTCACTAACAAGTACCCACGTGATGACTTGATATCACAATATCATGACCTGTGAGAACCGGTCATCAGTCAACGCACGTGCTAGTCTTCATGTACCATCATCACCCTTAGCTTCTATGATGATACTCGACCAGGGACCTTTAAGAATGAAGCTTCAAATAAATCATGGGCTCTCACATTCAAGTCACGTACTTGATGTCCCATGGAAGCGAACATTCTAAGGGTATCTATTATGTTAACATTTAACTATCATATAGAAAAAGACATAATAAAAGAACTTGCCATTAATTGTAAAAGGAAAAACTAGGTACACAGTTCATCATATGAACAAACAGCCAACAAAATACATAGATTACATACAACCCACAAGATTCTCGCTAGAGTTGATCATTTAGGTATCGTATACCCATCGATCTAGTATGACCATCATGCTTTCTCTGCGCGAGAGGCTTTGTCAGTGGATCCGCAATATTCTCCTCAGTCGGCACTCTGCAAATGTTTACATCTCCTCGTTCGACAATCTCACGAATAAGATGAAACCGCCGAAGTATGTGCTTGGAGCGCTGATGAGATCTAGGTTCCTTAGATTGTGCAATTGCACCATTGTTATCACAGTAGAGAACTACGGGACCAACAATGCTAGGAACTACATCAAGCTCGCCGATGAATTTCCTAATCCATACAGCCTCCTTCGCCGCATTAGCTGCTGCGATATACTCGGCCTCAGTTGTATAATCAGCAACTGTCTCTTGCTTGGAACTCTTCCAGCTCACAGCTCCTCCATTCAGGCAAAACACAAAACCTGACTGAGACTTGGAGTCGTCTCTATCAGTTTGGAAGCTAGCATCTGTGTAACCAGTTACAACGAGCTCTTCCTCTCCACCATACACCAAGAACACATCCTTAGTTCTTCTCAAGTACTTCAGGATATTCTTGACTGCAATCCAGTGACACTCACCGGGGTCTGACTGATACCTGCTAGTCATGCTCAAAGCAAAGGAGACATCGGGTCGAGTACATAACATCGCGTACATGATTGATCCAATTGCCGAAGCATATGGAATCAACTTCATGCGGTCCTTATCTTCATAAGACTTTGGACATTGGTCCTTAGAGAGATTCACACCATGAGACATGGGCAAAAATTCTTTCTTGGACTCAAGCATGTTGAACCGCTTCAACACCTTTTCGATGTACGTACTCTGGGTCAAACCCAGCAACTTCTTCGATCTATCTCTATAGATCTTAATACCAAGTATATAAGTCGCTTCACCCAAATCATTCATTGAAAAGCAGTTCCCTAGGTTGTTCTTAACAACTTTCAGGGTAGGAATGTCATTCCCAATCAACAGTATGTCATCTACATACAATATCAGGAAGACAACAATGCTCCCACTGATTCGCTTGTAAACACAAGGCTCATCTTCATTCTTGATGAAACCAAACTCTTTGATTTTCTCATCAAAACGAAGATTCCAACTTCGTGAGGCCTGTTTCAGTCCTTAAATGGACTTATTCAGCTTGCATATTTTAGTGGCTTCATCTGGGGATACAAAACCCTCGGGTTGTGTCTTATACACTTCCTCAAGGAGGTTTCCATTAAGGAAAGCCGTTTTGACATCCATCTGCCAGATCTCGTAGTCATAATACGCAGCAATAGCAAGCAATATTCTAATGGACTTCACCATAGCAACAGGGGAAAAGGTCTCATCATAGTCAATACCATGAATTTGCTTGAAACCCTTAGCCACCAGTCGCCCTTTGAATGTCTGTACATTCCCATCCATGTCGGTCTTCTTCTTGAAGACCCACTTGCACCCTATGGGTCGTACCACTTCAGGTGGTTCCACCAAGTTCCAAACTTGGTTTGCATACATGGAGTCCATTTCAGATTTCATAGCCTCAAGCCATTTGTCGGAGTCCGGTCCATTCATAGCCTCTTGGTAGGTTGCTGGTTCATCATCATGATCCATAAGCAACACATTACCTATTTGAGACACGAGAAATCCATATCTCTCAGGCTCAAACCTCGGTCTACCAGATCTACGTAGGACTTGTGTTCCCTGAGCAGGTTCTCTAGCTACAACATCTTGTAGTCCTGTCTCAGAATCCAATTCCGGTTCATTCACTACATGTGGTTCTTGAACTTCTTCAAGCTCTACCTTTTCAGTCTTTCTTGATAAGAACTCTTTCTCCAAGAAGACACCAGTCCTTGCGACAAACACTTTGCCCTTAGACGGTAGGTAAAAGTAATACCCTTTCGTTTCCTTAGGATATCCCACCAGATAACATTTATTCGATTTGGGTTCCAGCTTGTCAGGCATTTGACGTCTCACGTATGCCTCACAGCCCCAAATTTTAATGAACGACATACTAGGACGCTTCCCAGTCCATATCTCATATGGTGTCTTCAGAACCGTTTTCGTTGGAGCGCGATTCAATGTCATTGCAGCAGTCTCTAAAGCAAAACCCCAAAAGGAAACATGCAAGTCTGCATGACTCATCATCGAACGTACCATGTCTAACAGAGTACGATTTCTCCTCTCAGACACACCATTATGTTGTGGTGTTCTAGGTGGAGTGAGCTGTGATACAATACCACACTCTTTCAGATGATCACGGAACTCATGACTCAGGTATTCGCCACCTCGATCAGATCGGAGTGCTTTAACCCTTTTACCCAACTGGTTTTCTACTTCATTCTTGAACTCTTTGAACTTTTCAAAGGTCTCGGATTTGCACTTCATAAGATACACATATCCGTATCTACTGAAATCATCAGTAAATGTAACAAAGTAGAAATACCCACCTCTAGCCATGGAACTCATGGGTCCGCATACATCACTATGTACAACACCCAAGAGATCCTCAGCCCTCTCAGTATAACCAGTGAAAGGAGCTTTAGTCATCTTGCCTAACAAACAAGATTCACAACGCTCAAATGATTCATAATCAAATGAGTCCAAGAGTCCATCTCTATGGAGCTTGGATATGCGCTTCTCGTTGATATGGCCCAAACGACAATGCCAGAGAAAAGTAGGGTTCGAGTCATTTGTTCTTAGTCTTTTATTATTTTCTACATTACAGATCAGATGGTCCAAGTTCAAAACATAAAGACCATTAAACAATTGGGCTACAGCATAACAAACATCATTCTTAAATATAGAACAACAATTGTTCTTAATTATAAAAGAAAGTCCAATCATGTCCAAACATGAAATAGATATAATGTTTCTAGTTATGGCCGGAACAAAATAACAGTTATCAAGTTCTATTACAAGCCCACTGGGCAAAGAAAGACGGTAAACTCCTACGGCTACAGCATCAACTCTTGCTCCATTGCCGACGCGGAGGTCCACCTCCCCTTTACTCAGCAATCTTCTCCTTTCCAGTTCTTGCACATTTGTACAAATGTGAGAACCACATCCGGTATCCAATACCCAAGATGAAGGAGCAGAAAGGTTTATCTCTATAACGTAAACATTAGAAGCGGAAGTCATACCTCCCTTCAATTTCTGCAGACCCTCAATGTACGAAGGACAGTTCCTCCTCCAATGACCAGCCTTGCCACATTGGTGGCATTTCCCTTCCTTCACCGTGCTTTTCTTTTTCATCAGTGCAGAAGACTTGGGCTCAAGATATGACTTAGGTCCCACCTTCGTCTTCTTAGAGCCCTTGGCCTTGCCCTTGCCCTTATGCACCATCAGTATGGGGCTGGCAGGCTTGGCCTTCTTCATATTGATTTCGGTAGTTCTCAACCTGCCTAGGAGTTCGGGCAGTGTCTTGTCTATCTCATTCATATTGTAGTTCAAGACGAACTGCTCATAACTGTCCGACAATGATTGCAGGATCAGATCCGTGGCCAACTCTTGACCAAGAGGAAAACCCAGCCTTTCGAGGTTCTCTATATACCCAATCATCTTGAGTACGTGAGTCCCTACTGAGTCTCGAACTCCCATCTTGCACTGAAACAACGCTTTTGTGATGTCGAACCTCTCTTGACGAGCCTGCCCTTGAAACATTTTCTTGAGATGCTCGTCAATCTCCTTGCACCCCATGTTCTCATGTTGCTTCTGAAGCTCAGAGTTCATAGTGGCAAGCATAAGGCATTCGACATCTAAAGCATCGTCAGTATACTTCTTATAAGTATCTTTCTCAGCACGGGAAGAGTTCCCGGTCGGCACCTCGGGGGCTTCTTCTTCCAAGACATAGAGCTTTCGCTCTTGCCTGAGAACAATTCTCAGGTTCCTGTACCAGTCCATGTAATTTGTCCCACTGAGCTTATCCTTCTCAAGGATGGCTCTCAGAGACAACGTGGAGTGTGAAACACTTGCCATGGAATTCTACAAGAATTTATGCAGAATAAAATCAGTACCAAAATTTCAAATACAATTTATTTTAATTTGGACTTCAATTAAAATACTCCCACTATTTTGTTCGAAATGATAGCCCTCACTAACAATTCGGAGAGTTCATGCGAGCTACTCTCTTAGTGGACAAGATCCGTATTTCACCGACACTATGAGTCCGCTTTGGCGTTCCTCTCACGATGTGGTTATTTAGGTAGGAAACGCTTGCCAATTGCATTCTCATGCAATTCTTGTATGGTTGGTGAATAACTCCTTATTCGCATCCATCATATGGTGCATGCCAACCCTATGCCTCTAGGCACTCAACCTTTGAGGTCACCTAGTTAAGTATGACCCGATGTCGACAGTGGGATATCACAATTATCCGCTCACACCCTTACCAAGATAGATTAATGCACCTTGCTTTGGCAAGCCCACACTTCATCGATCGAGGCAGGAAGAGTGTCATCCATCGGAAGGCATCCGAACACTTAATATTAGATGAAGGGATTTTGAATATAGGTTAACATTTAACCATGATCAACATTTAATCAATGTGCACATCCAAAGAAAAACAATTCTAAACCACATGCATCCCTTATGTGCATATCCTAACACCATCAACAATTGATAGAAGGAAGGGCTAAATCTGAACATCCGGAAACTTCCAAATCCTCAGATTTACATGCATTGGGCAAAGGCAAAGACAACTCAACTTAAAGCAGTAGACAAGCTCATCTCTCTTTGTTGGATTCAAAATCCAAAACAAAATCGAGGGATGGTTACTGCTAAGGAGATCACAATTTCTAACAATTAGAAATTGCCACACAATTCCAGAAGTTCTTGGCGGGATACCAAGACTAAATCTAGACATTTAGAACACTTCTAAATCCCTAGGTTTACACGCACTGGAATAACAGACTTCCAATACAACGATCATGGCCGCAACCTGGCTCTGATACCACTGTTGGGTTTCTCTATGAGGATGGCACAACGCTTGTGCACGCAGCGGAAAAGAAAAACATCAAGAAAAACCCAAAGAGATGTGGATCGGGCCATGAACGTTGAATCAAGAAGTTAGCAAAACTAGGCAAAAATTACCTCGGTGGCGTTGAGTCACAACTCAACGGAGATGCTCCAAACTTTGTCTTCTTGCTAGTGGCGAGTTCTACGTGGAATAATATCCACGTTTCTGCAGAAGTCCACACGAGCGGGAGAACACCGGGCTTTCCGTCACACGGAAAATCGGGAAGAACGATGACCACACCTTGCTATTCCACGGACTGCTAGGTCCGCGCCAGGAAGAGCAACACCAGCGACGATCGCCGAAGATGAGGAGGTCAACGGGGCGAATACGACGCCGGCGGAACCCTTCCGTCGGCGGCGGGATTCAGGATCGGCGGAACGATCGCGGAACGGAACTCTTCCGTCGCGGGTTTCGATCAGCTACCAGAGAAAATCGAGCAAGCACCCGAAAACCCTAAGTGTTGTATTTATACCAAAGGTATAAATAAACCTAGGCTTATCGCTATCCGCAGACCACCCAAGAATAAGGTTCAGAATCGGCGAGTATCAATCGGCGAGAGTTGGCGAGAATCGGCGAGAATCGATCAGCGAGCATCACCATGGATCGGCGAGAATCAGAGTACAATACTCGACGATTCTCGCCGATCGTCGAGCCTCACTTGATGATACACGCCGAATCTCGTCGACCGTCGAGCCGCGGTCGACGATACATGTCGAAGTCGTCGATCGTCGAGAATCAGCATATTGATTCTCGACATTTCTCGTCGATCGGCGAGAATCAGAGAGACGATTCTCGCCGATCGGCGGGAATCAGAAGACGATTCTCGACGAATGTTATCGACCCTCGGACGACAATCCTTACCAGCCCTCCAAGGCAACATTTGCCCAACCCGACGATCCTTTAAGGCAACACTTTGCCCACAACCCCATTCAGGTCGGTGATTGGCAACCTTTACCAACACAGTCAATTATCCAACTTCACCACATCTCTTATGTGCGACCCTGCAGGCTCATATCGCGTTGGCAGTGAGATTACATGTTTGATCACTTCCAAATCACAATGGTAACTCCAACAGTGCTCCGGTGACTTGGGGTGGCCGAAATAGTGTTTCTGAGCATGAAAATTTTCTTGGCCATTTCTCCATGGATTTCATTGGAATCAAACTCAATTAAGCTCAATTCTCTTCCTAATTTGTCTAAGATAATAACACTAAGAGATAGGGGAGGAAACTCTCAAGAATGGTGACTAGAGATGGAGTAAAACATTAGGGAGCCATGGTGGTGGCCAGTGAGCTTGTCCTAGTTGAAAACCTCCATTTCTCCATCAATTTCCTCAATTTAAAGTTCTACTACATTGTTTGGGAGATGTGGAAGGTGCCTGTGGAAATTATAGAGAGTTTTTGAGGCTGAAGAGAGGAATGACATTATATAGGGGGTCAGTTTTTGGCTTTGGAATCTCCTCCATGACTCCATATAGCTCCATCTTTGCTGCTAGCTGACTGTAGTTGAATGGTGAGCACTTCTAAATGGCATCAAGGTGCATATGAGCTATAGTCCAAATTCAGAAGGACATCTCGTGTAATTGGCCTCAAATATCTATAATGTTCCTTAAGAATGATTTAGGCTCGAAAGCACCTTACCTTGACGATCACACACACAGTTCTTCTCATCATTTTCCACACTGCGCTCGATATTAAACATTTTCGCTTCTCTTCAACCTAAATTGTGGCCAGTACAATTAACATTTTTACCTCTCTTCATCCAAATCAATGGAGGGTACACTCAACATTTCTGCTTCTTTTCATCCAAAATTGTGGGCGGTACACTTAAAATTTCAGCTTCTCTTCATCTAGAACTAGGGGTCGAAAGTACCTCACCTCGGCGGTACACTTAACATTTCTGCTTCTCTTCATGCAGAACTATGGGCGGTACACTTACCACTTCGACATCTCTTCATCCAGAACTAGGGATGAAAAGTACCTCACCTTGATGATCTTACACGCAGTTCTTCCCATCATTCTCCACACTGCGCTCGGCACTTAACACTTTCTCTTCTCTTTATCCAGAACTGTGGGCGGTAGACTTAACATTTCTACTTCTCTTCATCCAGAACTTGGGCTCAAAAGTACCTCACATCAACGATCTCACACACAGTACTTCCCGTCATTCTCCACACTGCGCTCGTCACTTGATATTTTCTCTTCTCTCCATACAAAAATGTGAGCGGTGCACTAACATTTCCATATTTCTTCATCCAGAACTAGGGCTTGAAAGTACCAAATTAAAATTAAAATTTGTATTTCTAAGTCCTCTGCAAGTCTCTATAAACTCACCTTGACGATCTCACACGTAGTTCTTCCCGTCATTGTCAGCACTGTGCTCGACACTTAACATTTTTTCTTTTCTTCATCCTGAACTCTAGGCAGTACACTTAACATTTTTTGCTTCTCTTCATCCAGAACTAGGGATCGAGAGTACCTCACATTGACTATCTCATGCACAGTTCTTCCTGACATTCCCCACACTGCGCTCGACGGTCCATTCGCACAAAGATCTTGATGTATACTTCAACCAATTCCTTTTCTCTCTTCAGTTCTCCATTGTGTTGTACTTTCTCCGTGAGGTCCTTCCCCTCGATCACCATTAATGATCTTTTTCAGCCACCACATGTTTTCCTTATTCTTACCCTCCTGTTAGCAACATTCCCCTCCTTTTTCTAGTATTTTCCCAAACATTGACCTATTAACCTAATGCTCCTTGTTGCACCTCCTACCGTCATTTTCCACGTTGTGCTCGATGATTCACTCTCACGACAATGACCGACATTCCAAGTAATTATATGGGCAAAGAACAAGAAAAAAATATCAAATAATGAGTTAAATCTTGAAAAATTCCTAACATATCCTGGTAAAGTAATTGTTCCAAACCATGAGCTCACATTCAGGACTCAAAAGATCTTTGCTCATTCCAGTGTCAAAGTAAAGATGGCAGAAGGAGGGAGGGAGCGAACAATGACAACATAGAAACCCAATCATCCTTCTTACCTTCGGATCTTGAATGACATGGGAAGTGGGAATAAAAGTTATAGAACAATTTAAACTCTTGGTAAGCTTGCTAACATATAAGAGAATCAAAGAATACATAAAGAGTGCCGGAAATATCTAAATCAGGATATTAGGTAGTACCACCAATACTATTGGCAGAGATGTGGAACCATTAGCAAAACAATTAGGTGGAAAAGATGAATAACTTACACTAGACAAATGAAAAAACACACAAATTACCTGTCATATGATTAGAGGCACAAAAGTCGATGATCCAAGTGTGTAAGATAGATGAAACACAAGTAATGGGGTTATCCGGGTGAACATATGAAGACGTAGAATCAGGAAACTGAGCTGTCCACAAGTATCTGTAAACTAAAATTATAATTCTAATTCTTATTCCTAAGTCCTCCACAAGGCTCTATAAACTCACCTTGACTATCTTACCCATAGTTGTTCCCATCATTCTCCACACTGCGCTCGACACTTAATATTTTGTTTCTCTTCATCAAGAATAGTGGGCAGTACACTTTAACTTTTCCACTTCTCTTCATCTAGAACATGGGCTCAAAAATAACTCACCTCAATGATCTCACGCGCAGTTCTTCCCATCATTCTCCACACTACAGTCGACACTTCACATTTTCATTTCTCTTCATCCAGAACAGTGCGTAATACACTTAACATTTTCGGTTCTTTTCATCTAGAACTAGGGCTCAAAAGTACGTCTCTCGATGATCTCACACACAGTTCTTCATGCCATTCTCCACACTGCGCTCGACACTTGATATTTATGCTTCTCTTCATCCAGAATTGTGGGCGGTACACTTAACATTTTCGCTTCTCTTCATTCAGAACTATGGCAATACACTTAACATTTCTTCTTCTCTTCACCCAGAACTTTGGGCGATACAATTAACACTTTCAATCTCTTCATCCATAACTATGGATCGAAAGTTCCTCACCTCGCCAATCTCACACGTAGATCTTCCCATCATTCTCCACACTGTGCTCGACACTTAACATTTCATATCTCTTCATCAAGAAATGTGGGCAGTAAAATTAATTGTTTGGCTTTTCTTCATCCAAAATTGTGGAAGGTACACTTAACATTTCCGCTATACTTAATCTAGAACTAGGATTCAAAAGTACCTCACCTCGATGATCTCATGGCAGTTCTTCCAGTCATTCTTCACACCGCGCTCGACACTTAACATTTTTGCTTCTCTTCATCCAGAACTATGGGTGGTACACTTAACATTTTTGCTTGTCTTCATCCAGAACTAGGTATCGAAAGTTCCAAATTCAAATTCAATATCAAATTCCTAAGCCCTCCACAAAGCTCTGTAAACTCACCTTGACAATCTCACGTGCAGTTCTTCCCGTCATTCTCCACATTGCGCTTGACACTTAACATTTTGGATTATCTTCATTAAGAAGTGTGGGTGGTACACTTAACATTTCCGCTTCTCTTTATCCAAATCTAGGTCTCAAAATTACCTCACCTCGACAATCTCATGCACAGCTCTTCCCATCATTCTCCACACTACGCTCCACGGTCCGTTCGCACGAAGATCTTGTTGTATACTTCAACCAATTCGTTTTCCTCTTTGGCTTTCCATTGTGCTGCACTTGCTCAGTGAGTTCCTTCCCCCCCGATCCCATTAATGAGCTTCTCCGGCCACCACATGTATTCCATGTTGTTTACCTCCTATAAGTAGCATTCCCCTCCTTTTTCCAGTATTTGCCCTAACATTTACCTATTAACCTAAAGCTCCAAGCTGCACCTCCTCCCATCATTCTCCATGTTGCGCTCGACAATCCACTCTCACGACGATGACCAACATTCCAAGTAAAAGTATAGGCAAAGAATAAGAAAAGAGAAAAAATAGAGAATGAGTCAAATCTCTACAAATTGCCAACATATCAGCCTGGAAAAGGTTATGTTCAAAGCAATGAGCTCACATTCAGGACTCAAAAGATCTTTTGCAGCATTTCAGAGCTGCAAAGTGTAAAGGGAAGAGGGAGGGAGGGAGCAGTCAAAAACGGAACATAGAATCCCAATCATCCTACTTGCCTTCGGATCTTGAATGACACAAGAAGTGGGAATGAAAGTCAGAGAATAATTCAAAATCTTGATAAGTTTGCTAATAGATAAGAGAATCAGAGAATATTTAAAGAGTGCCGGGAAGATCTAAGCCAGGATATGAGGTAGTAGCGCAAATACTCTTGGTTGAGACGTCGAACCATCAAGAAGACAATTAGGTGAAAAGATGAATTGGTGACACTAGGAAGGCAAGAAAAAACACACAAATTACTTGTCATATGATTAGAGGCACATGAGTCGATGATCCGAGTGTTTAAGATAGATGAAATGCAAGTAATGAGTTTACCTGAGAGAATATATGGAGACGTAGAATCAAGCAACTTTGTCGTCCACAAGGCTCTATAAACTCAAATTCTATTTCAATCTCAAATTCAATTTCGTATTCCCAAGTCCTCCATAAAGATCTGTAAACTCACCTTGACGATCTCACATGCAATTCTTCCCATCATTCTCCACAATGAGCTTGACAGTTAACATTTTTGCTTCTCTTCATCCAAAACATTATGCAACACACTTAACATTTCTACTTCTATTCATACAACACTACGGCTCGAAAGTACCTTATCTCGACAATCTCACACGCAGTTCTTCCAATCATTCTCCACACTAAAAGTAGCCTCTGATACTAATTGTAAGAAATGGATAGATCTACTTTACACTGGGGGGGGGGGGGTGAATAAGCTATTTTAAAATCTTGAATTAGTTTTATAGCGGATTTAAAAACTAGTTATATATATATATATATATATATATATATATATATATATATATATATATATATATATATATATATATATATATATATATATATATATATAAGCAATCACAGCACACAAATAAAGAGAATAACAATCACATACGATACAAGGAAATTTATAGTGGTTCCCCAATAAATCTCGGTACATGCACTCTTCTACCACCCTGGTAGGAATCCACTACAGGTTTTTGATCAGGTGCCCTGCCACCATATGTTTTTGCTCAGGTGCCCTACCACAAGAAGATCTATTTTTCTAAGGGAGATCTACCAACACTTTGAGCATTTGATCCGGTGCCCAAAAACCAATCTAAGTATTTTGATCAGGTGACTAAAGAACCAAGAGATTAACTTTTGAAGGGAGTTATAACCCTGTACACAGTTTATGAAAATAAATTAAAAGTTGATGATGTCTTCACTTTCAAGATTCTCTGAGAAGACTAGTGGATTGATGTTGAAGCAAAAAGCTCCCCCTATGTTGAGTAGAATTTGTGATTGAGGGATAAGCTTTTTTTCAGGGTGTAGGCCTTCAAGAATGTTGTTTCTGAAGAAGGAAGACTTTGCGCAAGCAGAGACTGAAAATCTAATTCTGTAAGAGTATATGTTGATCTGCAAGTCTCTAAGTCAGTATATCTAGGTCTGTAACCTTGAGGCAGCAATCTTTTGTACATATATATATATATAGAATGCCGAGAGGACTTAAAACATTTGAATTAATCGATTCTAAAATGTCTGAGGAATTCCCGAGAATGGTAACTATCTTGGAAATTGATTAGCTTTAAACTCTGTGATATATCCATATTTAATGCTGTCTCTAAACAGCTATATTCGTTAGAATATTTTGCATTAAATATCAGAGTCATAACTGTCTGAAATTAAGCCTTTAAATTATTCTGCCTTAAGAATATATAACAGCCTGAATTAAGCCTGAAATAGTTCTGCCTTCTATAAATAAAACTGCCTAAAATACTGCAAAGATTTAATTGAACTCAACAAGCATTTCATCGACCAGAGACCGAAGTTAGTCGAACTGAATCTTCTTATTTGTCGACCTGAGCTCAGAATTTGTTGAGCTGAGCTTGACTTTCGTCAAGCTGAGTTTCTGAGTAGAGATCGGAGTTCGTCGACCGGAGCTTTGCTTTCGTCGAGCTAAACCCAAAGAAAAAACTCTGCGTTTGTCGAGCTGAGCTCGACGATCATCAAACTGCGCTCAGCTTTCGTCAAACTGATTTTTGCATTCGTTGAATTGCTTTTCTCTGGAGTTCTTCTGAAGGCAATAACCCTGGAAATAACCTATGACCCAAGACTATACAAGGTGGGTCAAACTAAATATCCTAATAGTAATCATAGCATAAATCAGTAATAGGGTTCCAACAATCTCCCCGTATTTGGGTGAGGATATTATTTACAAAGGGAAAACACAATGCATAAATTATCTAGTAGAAAAACTTTCTGCAGATATAAAAATAAAGTGTTTTGAAAGTTATAAAAATAAACATAGTTATAAGAACATAAAATCAAAAAATCAATTGACTTTTTTAGGAGCATCAGATGTAGAGTCAGAAGATGATTTAGTAAAGATCATCATCCTGTTTGGATTTGCAGCTTCCTGTTGACTCATCTTCATATCTTGAGAGCCAACAATTTTCAAAGAGGTAGTCATAGGCACTACTGCCTCTAGATGTAAGCTCATGTATTTGCCCACATTGAATAAGTTTTTTTAGCATACCTGTCAAGCTCTTTTTGTCTGTAAGAAGACATAGTTGAGAACTGAGAAGTGTCATTCCCTTCAACTTTAGCTTTCTTTATTTGAGATAGAGCAATAAGTTCATTAAACCTTGTCATTCTAAAGTTTGGGTCCAACTCTGGATCATAAGCTGGAGATGGTGGCCTCTCTGGGCTTGACTGCTGTTGCTGCTGTCTTCTTTGACCTGGATGCTGCTGGCTGCTGCTCTAAGATTCTGACCTTGAAGGTCTGTCTTTGCTGTCATGAGAAGCTTTTGGATAATGATAAGAAGTCATTTGAGAATAAATATGACCCACTACTCCTACTGCTGGAGGAGGAGGAGGAGAAAGTCCTCTCCTAGACCTTGGAGGTGAATAATACCTCTTCATCTTCTTCCTGTTCTTCATTTCATTTTTTGAGAACCTGATCCAGTGGGGAAGGTCTGGAGTGAGTGGTATTCCATGAAGAACATAGTAAGGAATATCTGCTGTGGTTAAAGGTTTAGGAGCAATCTTTGTTGGAGCCTTCTTATTTATCTTCCTTTTCTTAGATTCAGAATCCTCTGAATCATCTGATTCTTCATCATCATCAGAATCTTCTGCAGGCAGATCATACAATTCATCTAACTGCTTAATTAAATCAGTCTGATCAGCAAACTGAGCCTTTGGATGTACAGTTATTATCTCTTCTTCCTGCTCCATATCTTCATTAAGAAGATCATCAAGGTTGGGCATTTGGGTTTCATCCCACGCAAATGTAGGAGGGGAAGAAATCTGTACTATAATATCCATTGCATTATCATCTGCTACTGTAATTTGAGAAACTGGAGCAATGCTAGAAGAAACTTCTATCAGGCTGGTCCTTAGTTGTTCTAAAATTGAAGGACTAATATGAGCTGTCTAACATACTATAGCCTTAGAGGGATTGTTGACCCTGAAATAGGCGATACTTCTAAAGGCAGCCAGCTCGCTAGTCGCGGCCTGCTCCGGGTTCCTCTTGGAAGTCGCGACGTCTTATGATGGGCGGACAGGTTTTTCATCCGCTCAGGCCGCGCAACTGGAGCGGTCTCAGTGGTCTGATCGCCCAGGCCGCACATTGTTCCTTTGGTCGGCAGGGGCCGCGGACTGCTTCTTCAGTCCGCCCCTGCAGACCGCGTGCCTTGTTCCGCTAACTGCCCCAATCTCCATCCTTACAGGTGACGTCCAATGTTGACGGACTCGGATGTCTATCCACCCAGACCGCCACAACATCAAGCGGCCTGCCTCTAGGCCACACACCTTCACCAATGTCGACAACCCTCCAGCTCGCCGCATTGCCAGATTGGCGACCTGACCCCAGGCCGCCAGTCAGCTACCCCAGTTTCCACCTCGCAAACACGCGCGGCCTGCCTCGTCAGTCCGGCAGGTCGCCAATCCCTTGTCACCCAGCAGGCGCGGCAAGCCTTTCCCTTCAACAGACGGCAGACTTCGGCAGATGGGGCGACCTGCCTCGTAAGTCCGCCAGGTCGCCCAGCCGGCCAATTCAATTGTTTACGGTCTCTATCAGTCCGCCTAAGGAGAGAGGATGCTCTAGCTCTCCGGCTACTCGCAAAGATCAGCGCACATCCCATTCTCCGCGAGCTGGGAGGACTCGAGGTGCAGTCAAACCTTCCAGTCAGCCTACATTGAAAAACCCCAGTTTCAGCTTCAGCAGCCAGCCGCTTCGTTCAACAGCAGAGGCAGACTCAGTTTACCCACCACGAACTCGGCGGATTCTACTCGCAGTCCGCCACGCAGCCTCCAGCACCCGCTTCCCGAATGCGTGCGGATATCCCTCAACTCGCACCATTGGCGCGGGCTCGCTCAGCTCAACAGGGGCGGACTTATTGCGCATTCCTCCACTCATCCTCCAGCACCCACTTCTTCCCAGCAGCAGGAAGACAACTTCCTCAGCTCGCACGTTTGGCGCGGGCTCGCTCAGTACAGCAGGCGCGGACTCTTCCCTGTCCGTCAGGCATTAGAACCAGTTCCAGAAGCAAGTTCGTCCGCACTGCCTCATGTGGACTCCGCAGACTCGACGGACTCAAGTCTTTATTCGCACAAGTTAATGCCTCACTGGGGATAACATCACCGAAAGCCATTACCTCCTCGGGCCTATAAATACACCCCCATACCTCTCATTCGTGGACAGTCTCATCACTCTCGCGCTCGAGGACTCCCAGCGACAAGCTCAATTCTTCACCTCCTACGGACTCCTCTCAGTCCATGCCCCCTCTTCTTGTAACCACGCGGCTTGCGAGCCTCAGTTCCCAGCCCGCACGGCCTCCTCTCTGGTACCTTTCCTTGTCCGCCAGCTTCCCCTGTGTACCCTTTATTTGCTTTCTTGAAAGGTGTAATGCAAGCTGTAATAACTCAATATTAATCAAAGGAAAGCTCGTCATAAGAGTGACATTTAGGCCGCGGCGGACGAAGTCTGCTGTTGCCGCTGCTAGCGACCCCCTCTCTTCTTCTCAGCTCAACTCCCTCGGCATCAACCTGCAAGCACAACTATCAAAGTAACTGTCTGCTCGACAGCTCTTGATCAACCTTCCCAACCTCTCCGCACTCGGATCAACTCCCTTCTCTCCTCTATCCCCGCAATCCTTGAACAAGCGCTTGCTCCACTCTCGATCACTCAGAAGCTTCCTCCCTCTCCTCAACCCCGCAATCCTCTTCTTCACCTAGCTTGTGAGATCGAACAACCCGTTAACTAGGCGGTGCCGTTTTCGCGCATCAACAGTTAACACGTGACCTTTAGATCCGAACAGACGGTGAAAACCGACAGTTAGCTATGCCAGATCATCATTCAGCCGAGAACCTTGCTCAATGAAGTCCTATAGATGATCCTCTCTAGGAGGCCTTCGAGCAATCACGCTGTGAAAATTCTAAGCAATTTCAAGTAATCAACCAAATTCTTGCTGTGATCACGCAGCGATTAGACACACAACTTGCAGCAGCTCCAGTTGCTCCAGCTGCTCCGGTCAATCCAACACCAATATTGGAGCATCAACTGGCTTATCCTCCTGCTTACCCACCGTTCTATCCTCCTTATACAACAACCTTTCCGCAAGGGCCTGCAGCCCCTTTGCGACCTCAAGATGAAAAGTTTGCAGCTCGTCAAAACCTCTTCCGGGAAGCAGCCCGTGGAAGTCCTGGAAGATTGCTCAACTTTCAGGGAAGTCATCCTTACCCATCAACTCCTGCCTTTGCTCCTCCTACAGCAGTTTTTCCTTTCTATCCTCCTCCTCCTTTTGTAGCTGTAACATATGCTCCCTTTTATCCTTATGTTGTAGGAGAGCAGGAAGAGCCTTCGTCATTTACAGAGAATGTTCATCATGAACCTACTCCAGCTAATTTCAGAGAGCCCTGGTTACCAATCTACACTAGAGAGACTGATCCAACGAAGCACCTTAAAGCCTTAGAAATGGCCGTTTCTCCCAAAACTCTCTCAGATGCAACTAAGTGCAAGCTCCTTGTAACAACCTTTCATGGACAAGTGAGGCATTGGTTCTATCGTCTTTGCCCTCAGTCCATCACTTCCTTTACTGATCTGCGAAGGGAGTTCTTGCTCAGATTTTCTACTTCAACCAAGAGAAAGGGAGGTCCAGAGGACCTCTTTGAGATCAAGCAACGTGAGAACGAGACTTGGTCTCAGTTCGTTGATCGATTCCAGAGAGAAATATTGGACATCGAGATTGTTGGTCAAGAAAAGTACCGAGTGGCTCTTATCCACGGTCTTCGTGAAGGGCCGCTCAAGTTTGAAGCTAATATTCGAGCACCAAGAACATACCAAGAGTTGATTGCTTTAGCCAACTCATACATCCGAGGCAAAAAGAGCAACCCAGGCTTCATCTCTAGGCTTATATCAGATAAAGATCCTTCTCACAAGCAGCCTCCGAGGTCTCCTCACAAAGATTTCCCAACTCACTCAAGGAGAGAAAGAAGATTTCAGCGCCATTGATACCCTTTTTCGAGCCGTGATCGTGCTCTAGATCAGTCGCTACTACCAGCAGCTCCATCTTCACAAACAGCTGCGGTCCATCAACAACAAGACGATGACTTGCATCAGTTTGAACTAGATGAAGCCATGCTATAAGTAAGCCAAGTCATGAAGGATAGGGCTAACTACAAAAGGCATTATTGACCAGCTGATCAAAGATCTAAAGACTCAGATCCATATTGCGAATTTCACAAAGAGCCAGGCCACCTAATTGAAGACTGCCGAGCACTTCGCTAACTTGTGCAAAGGATGCTCGGGCAGGGTAAAATACGCGACCTGCTTCCTAAAGATGATTGCCCTGATCCAACAACCTTAAAGGGAAAAGAAGTTGCAGACATTCCTTGTTCCTCAAGTGGAGTGAGCCTAGTCGAAGAACACCCTCTCCTTGTTGTTAATAATACTGTTGAATGCTTCGATGCCGATGACGAGGGCGTGCTTGGAAGACTATTCTAAGCCGACAAAAGACTTCACAGTTCTTCAAAGTTTTTTCAAAACCATGATGGGTTATCTTTATTCTTACTCTTTGAACATTTTCATCTCGAAACACTTCTAAGTGTTCCTTCTTGCATTTCAATAAAGTTTACTTCAGAGATCCCATACTGATACATTTACCTTTTTGGAATGCTTCTTCCTCTATTTTCTCTTTGTCAAAGAGATCGCTGAACCACTGAGATATCGCCAAGTCTTGTTTCCCTCCGTAGATTGTTCTCTGGCACGACCTCTATGACCACATATTGTGGGGAGTGTTCACGTATGTGTAGTGGGAGCCATTCAATCTACGATGGTGGGCTTCAGACTTCGGATCCTATCCGACATCTAACATAGAGTGTGTGCCGGGGAGGCCCCATGAATTACCTCTACTGTGCTTCGTTAAGGATACATTATAGTTACGGTGATCTTTGCATGACAAGCAATGGCGATAAAGTGTAGCCTTGTCTCTTCGATCATCTCACAACTGTGATGGCCGAATACTCTATGGTACTCTCAATCCGTGCCTTCGCAGGATCCACAACTCTGCTGATCTTTCCACAGACAAGCAATGTTATAGGCCCCTTGGCGCAACTAGTCTCATTGATTAGTGATGTTGTACCCGAGGCAAGAGAGCAGTGTATCTGTCGTTTCGTTAGTATTTTGTGCATGTCTCCCTTTTGTGCTCTATCAAGGGAGTATAACTAGTCCGCTCTAAGTAGGACTATAATGGTGATGACCTTTCTTGGTCATCTCCGAGTATACGCCTCTTTTTTATCAACTGCCTCTTTCACAGTTGAATAAGTTAAATCCGACCTACCAAAAGGACTTGCAATAATCTTTTCTGCTTATTCTCATCTTATATGTATTGCTTGCTCAAAGCTCTATTAGATGATGATCTACAAAGCTCTTCATTACTCTTATTAAATGCTAATGACATCAATCATTGATCAAAGAATCTGGCTCTCCTTGATTAACAAGCCATGCAAGCGGAGTCTAATTAAGATAATCTCTTCTTATTGATCTGGACTTCATATTCAAGATATCATATCTTACTACAATTACCATTACAGTCTAATCTTTATTCAGATTTGCAGAATGCGTTAAGCTTTTTCTCTACCAATGTGATCATATCTATCCTATTATATCAACAGTCAACATTCGACTTATTGATCTGGACTTCATATTAAAGATATCATCTTTAATATAGCAAGAAGATCACTATTTTGGTTTGATCTTCATTCAATTATTAGCATAGTGCATCAGGCATTTCCTCTACTATTTGATCATATCCATCTTATCTCATCAACAGTTAGCATTCGCAAGTTCCATTCAGGTACTTGCAGCATAGCTCACTATATTATTTCTGCTGCTCACTCTTCTCTTTTCAGTGATTAGCAGACACCTGCAAACCTTATCCAGGTACTTGCAACTTAGTATTTTTCATCATGGCTGCTTCTAACTCTCTTTTTGCAGAGATCAGCAGATGCTTGCAAGTTTCTTCACAGGTACTTGCAACTTTCACATATTATGTCTGCTTTTAACTCTCATTTTGCAGAGGTCAGTAGATGTTTGCAAGTTTCTTCACAGGTACTTGCAACTTTCACATATTATGTCTGCCTCTTACTTCTCTTTTACAGAAACCAGCAAACACTTGCAAGTTCTCTCCAAGTACTTGCAACTTGTTTTTCCTTTCATGCATATTGCTTACTCTTCTTTTGGTAGAGGACAACAGGTGCTTGCATGCTTCCATAAAGTACTTGCAAGTTATTATGCTTCCAAGTTTTCCTCTCACCTTCGTTTTGCAAAACTCAGTGGAAGACATCTTCTTCATTTTGCAAAGGCAAACCCAGGTGCACATAAGATGTACCTTCCATACATGTCTACACTAACTTTTACTTTACAGGAAAAAGACAGGCAGCACCAAACTCCCAAGGAGAGACATCAAGTTCTATCTCTCCTTGTCCCCTCCTCTTTCTTTGGGCTGGATAATGATTTTCGTGGGTCTCCAAATTTTTCGAAGTTCCCTTCTGAACTTAAAAAAGTGCGGGGATTATGTTAACCCTGAAATTGGCGATCCTTCCCAAGGCATCCAGCTCGCTAGTTGCGGCCTGCTCCGGGTTCCTCTTGGAGGTCGTGACGTCTTAGGATGTGCGGACAGGTTTTTCTGTCCGCTCAGGCCGCGCGGCTTGAGCGGTCTCAGCGGTCTGATCGCCCAGGTCGTGCATTGTTCCTTTGGTCGGAAGGGTTCGCGGACTGCTTCTTCAGTCCGCCCCTGTAGACCGCGTGTCTTGTTCCGCTAACTGCCCCAAGTTCCATCCTGACAGGTGACGTCCAATGTTGACGAACTCGGATGTCTATCCACCCAGACTGCCACAACGGCAAGCGGCCTGCCTCTAGGCCGCACACCTTCACCGACGTCGACAACCCTCCATCTCGCCACATAGCCAGATTGGTGACCTGATCCCAGGCCGCCAGCCAGCTACCCCAGTTTCCACCATGCCAACACGCGTGGCCTACCTCGTCAGTCCGGCAGGTCGCCCATCCTTTGTCCCCCAACAGACGCGACAAGCCTTTACCTTCAACAACGACAGACTTCAGCAGATGGGGCAACCTGCCTCGTTAGTCTGCCAGGTCACCCAGCTGGCCAATTTAGCTATTTACGGACTCTATCAGTCCGCCTAAGGAGCGCGGATGCTCCAGCTCTCCGGCTACCCACAAAGATCAGCGCACATCCCGTTCTCCGCGAGATAAGCGGACTCGAGGTGTAGTCAAACCTTCCAGTCCGCCTACATTGAAGAGCCCCAGCTCCAGCTTCAGCAGCCAGCCGCTTCGTTCAACAGCAAAGGAGGACTCAGTTTACCCACCGCAGACTTAGCGGATTCTACTCGCAGTCCGCCACGTAGCCTCCAGCACCCGCTTCCCAGATGCGGGCGGATATCCCTCAGCTCACACCCTTGGTGCGGGCTCGCTCAACTCAGCAGGGGCAAACTCATTACACAGTCCGCCACTCAGCCTCCAGCACCCGCTTTTCCCCAGTAGCAGGCGGAGAACTTCCTCAGCTCGCATGTTTGGCGCCGGCTCGCTCAGTACAGCAGGTGCGGACTCTTCCCAGTCCGCCAGGCATTAGAACCAGTTCCCGAAGCAAGTTCGTCCGCGTGGCCTCATGCGGATTCCGCGGACTCGGCGGACTCAAGTCTTTACTCGCAGAAGTTACCGCCTCACCGGGGGTAACGTCACCGAAAGCCGTTACCTCCTCAGGACTATAAATAGACCCCCATACCTCTCATTCGTGGACAGTCTCATCACTCTCGCGCTTGTGGACTCCCGGCGACAAGCTCAATTCTTCACCTCCTGCGGACTCCTTCTCTCAGTCCGTGCCCCCACTTCTTGTAACCACGCAGCTTGCCGGCCTCCGTTCCCAGCCCGCACGACCTCCTCTCTGGCACTTTTCCTTAGCCGCCAACTTCCCTTGTGTACCCTTTATTTGCTTTCTTGAAAGGTGTAATACAATCTGTAATAACTCAAAATTAATCAAAGGAAAGCCCGTCGCAGGAGTGTCATTTAGGCCGCGGCGGACGAAGTCTGCTGTTGCCGCTGCTTGCGGCCCCCTCTCTTCTTCTCAGCTCAACTCCCTCGGCATCAACCTGTAAGCACAACTGTCAAAGTAACCGTCTGCTCGACAGCTCCTGATCAACCATCCCAACCATCTTCGCACTCAGATCAACTCCCTTCTCTCCTCTATCCCCGCAACCCTTGAACAAGCGCTTGCTCCACTCTCAAGCACTCAGAAGCTTCCTCCCTCTCCTCAACCCTGCAATCCTCTTCTTCACCTAGCTTGTCAGATCGAACAATCCATTAACTAGGTGGTGCCGTTTTCGCGCATCAACAGGGATCATGTTCAAAAACTGGATAATAACTCTGTAAAGTATCAAAAACTGATAATAAAGAATTCAAGTTCACTGTAGGATTAAGTAAAATATCACCAACAGTTGTTATTTCTGGTTCTGCTGCTTCTTCTTCTTCTTCAACTGAACAAATCATATCTGTATCCTGTAGACTGTTTGGAGAGACTGCTGCTGCTGCAACTTCAACTATTGGAGCTTCTTCATCAGACATCTCCCCCTGCCTGATCCAGGGAGACCTGAATCTAGGCCCCCAGAAGAAGGGACAAGGAAGGAAGTGGATAGCTGAGAAGGTAAGGCAGAGATAGAAGCAACAAGAGGAGCTATAGCTTAATCTATCAGCTTTTTGAGGGTTAGAGTAATAAATTCAGGAATATTTGAAGCAATGGAAGAAAAGTCCACATACATAGACTCAGGAGCAGTTTGAGTAGATGTTGAGGGTAGATTTAGGGTAGAGGAAGATGGAGTAGATCTGTTTGCACAGGTTGGGCAAATAGTGAAAGCTCGGGGAATGGATGATGGAGGAATGACAGAGGGAATGTCATCAGGAATGATTTCCAGGATAGGTTATTGTGATGGAGATACATATGATTGAGGTGGAGTTGTATGCAATAGAGAAAAGTGAGTAGTAGAAGATAGTAGTGGAGATGAAGGTAGAGACAGATGAATTGGAGATTCTGGATAAAATGAAGTGGATGGAATATCTTCAGATGTAATAGGTGGTAGAGGTGATTTAGGAAGAGAAGCATCAACAAGTGGAGTTGATGATGGAATAAGAGAACGAGGCGAATATGGTAGGTGAGATGGTGGATATAACTGTCTAGGGGAATGGTGTGGAGATGGAGGAGGAGAAGAAATATGAGGAGCAAAAACTTCTGCTGGACATGGAAAAGTGGTTGTAACAGCCCTTGTGCTTTTAGAAGCTGTCCTGGAGGGTTTAGCCCTGGATGGCTTTGGGATTACCCTCTCCCTTATTCCAAACAAAGCAGAAGTAAGCCTCTTGGATGCATTATATACACAGTCTTAGAGACCAGAACTTCTGGATATTTGGTTTGGAGGAAGATACCTAGAATTTTGCCATAGCTGACATCTTTCTTATTAATCTTCTTCTTAATTGAATCAAATAACATTGTTCCCCAATTCACATATTTCTTATTAACCAAAGCACACATTAACATAAATTGGTACCTGATGACATAATCATGTGCAGAATGTTTTCCCAACAAAACTTTACCAGCAACATTGGCTAAGAATTTATATTCAACAGAAAAATTCTTTTTCAGTAGGCGATTAGGGTTTCCCTGATTGTGTCCCATTCTATCTAGCATTTCATCAAATTCAGTATTAGATATTTCTATGTCATCTTCACCATTTTTGAAACCAAAAATTTCAGATAAAATATCATGTGGTAGAGAAACCTGATGTCCTGTGACTGATCTAGTAATAGTTGTAGGGTCTTGAATCTTTGCAGTATAGACCCATTCCTTAATTTCCATAGTGGAGAGCTTGATTCTGGTGGACATAAAGTTTCGCAGATGTTGCGCCTCAAACAGTTACAAAATATCCTTAAAGATTTGATAAGAATGACTGAAGGAGTCTATATCTATATCAAATACTGCATCAAACTTCATTGTTGAGAAATCGCCTGTGACACAACCATTTTCCTGCAACACAGAAAAGATTGTTGGAACCCCACCTTTATTTAGGGTTGATTTGGGCTAGGTTCACTATTAGGATTGTTAGATGACCCAACATATATAGTCTAGGGTCATAGGTTTTTATCAGGGTCAAGGTCAGTCAACAACCTAGATTGTTTGGCTCTCACCTTCAGAAGACTTAGAGATAGAAGACCTCCAGAGAAAAGCAATTTTTTAAGAGACAGAAAGTCATTCGAAGATTAGCTGAACAGAGCTCGAAGATCGTTGTTGGGTCTATTGATCACAATATCCCAGATTTGTAAGAAGTCAAACGGGTCAATGACATACACACATAATGTATTTGATGTGTGCTTTAGTTCATGCATGCAGGTAGTCCATGATTGGATAGGTGAAGAAAAATGAGTTGGACAGTAAACTCAAATTTCATCGAACTCAGCTCAGAGTTCATCGAATTCAGCTCGGTGATCATCGAGCTCAACTCAGTATTCCTTGGGTAAGCTTAAAAACTCAGGATTCATAATTCGTCGAATTCAACTCAAAGTTCGTCGAGCTTAGGTTACAGTTCGTCGAGCTCAGCCCAAAGCTTGTCAAGTTAAAGTAAGAGAAAAATTGACTAAGGCAAAAAGCGCTGACACCACTGAGAAGATCAAAGTTCGTTGAGATCAGTTTGCGGTTCGTCGAGCTCAGCTAAAAGCTTGTCAAGCTAAAGCCAGAAAATTTGTCTAAAGCAAAAGCACTGAGACCGCTAAGAATAAGGCATTAAGACCGCTGAGACAGCTGAGACAGTTGAGAAGATGATGTTAAGACGGCTGAGACAGTAGAGACAAAATTAGCTGGAAATTTTCTAAGTCCAGAAGTGTTGAGTGAAGCAGCTTCACTCAACGCTTCTAAATAAAGTAGGAAGCACTGAGACAGTTAAGAGGTAAACAGCTGAGAACAAATCTAGCAGGATTTTTTATAAGTCCAGAAGCATTGAGTAAAGCAGGTTCACTCAATGCTTCTAATGAAGAAGGAAGTGCTAAGACAGTTAAAAGCAAAAAACCGCTGAGACCGTTGAGACAAAGGCTTGTCTCAACTGATAATAAAAACCGCTGGGACTCCTGAGACAAAAACACTGAGACAGTTAAAGTGCAAAACCGCTGAGACAACATATAATAAGAAAGTGCTGAGACAAAGGCTTGTCTCAGCTAATAATGAAAAACCACTGAGACCGCTGAGACAAAACCACTGAGACAAAGCCAGGGAATGTTCTAAGTCCAGAAGCGCCGAGAGTCAAGGCTGACGGCATTGAGTGTCTTAACACCACTCAACGCTTAATGGGATTCTGGAAAATTTTCTAAGTCCAGATGTTGATGACCACTACTGACGTCATCAAAGTCAAAATTGCACGAAGCCGTTGCGGGAAAGCTGCTACAACACCGAAAGATGTTTTGTCCTTTTCTGATGGAGTTGGCGCTCACCAATACTTGGGAGGCCCACATACTATAGTCCCGTTGATTCAAATCAACAGATATAAATGGGGAAACAGAAATGGGATTAGGGTTAACGAATCAAACGAACAAAAAGAGAAATTGATAGAGGCGGCTGGACATTTTTCTTCCCATCAAGCTTGAAAGCTAAAGTCCAGCCAAGATAGCCTGAAGGCAAAAGAAGGATAGCTGAAGCACTTCAAGCTCAACAAGTATGTTCTCAACAGAACAGTTTAGCTGACTCATCTCATCAGCAAGGTGGAAGCTGCTCAGCTATGCAGTAGTAAAAAGTGATAGCTGTAGAAGAAGGCTGATTCCTTCTACAGCAAGTGAGATAGACTGAAATCTGCTCAGTCCAGCAAAGTTGACTCAGAGTTATTTCTCTGAGTCAGTTATTTTATTTTCTTCAACTTAGTGTATTTATTTCCTTTAGGATTCAAGTTACCTTGATCTGAGTGTAGGGCACTTTGTGCCTGAGGTAGGTGACAAATCTATCACTGAGGTAGGTGCCTTGTTTGGGCACTAAGGTAGGATCCATGTGAGGATCTAATATATAGGGCTTAAGTGCCTGAGGTAGGATAGTTCTGCTCTCTGAGGTAGGATCTAAGTGTGGATCTGAGGTAGGGTTGTCCTCCCAGCCTGAGTATAGGGCCTTGTTCCTGAGATAGGTGACTGAAAAGTCACTGAGCTATAGGTGACAAGTTTGTCACTGAGATTTTAGGCCTTGGAGGAGGCTGAGCTGTAGTTACCTGAAAGGGTACTGAGTTGTAGGAGTGCTGCAACACTCTGAGAGTAGGGCCGTGTGCCTGAAGTTGTAGGGCTGAAAAACCTGAGTGTATGCCTTAGAAATATGGCCGGGGTAGTTGATCAGTGGATCACTAAGCTATAGGAGTTCTATAGAACTCTGATGTTGGAACCCTTGTGGTTCTAAGTTGGATTCTGAGAAGAATCTGTGTGTAAGGCTGAGGGCCTGAGGTGTAAGCTTTGAGGAGCATAAGTGGAGGAGATTGTGCCGAGTCCAACAAATAAGTTGGATAGGTGGAGAGGGAAAGTGGATGTACCCAATTGCGGAACCACTATAAATTCTGGTGTTTGCTGTGTGTGCTTGTTTTACTTTATGATTACATGATTTAAGGACAAGCTATAGATAAAACAAGTTGAAAACATAAAAAAATTTATTAAAAGCTCAAATACCTATTCACTCCCCCCTCTAGGTGATTAGCTAACCTAAAGTTAAATAACTTTCAAGTGGTATCAGAGAGAGGTTCCTCAAAAAGGATTTAACAATTTGAGTATACCTCCAAGGTTAGCTAAAAGATAAGTAATGGGGTCTGGTGTAAACTATAAGGAATTAGGAGCCATGAAGTTGCCAATCTGCAGAAAGAAAGGGTTTGGGCTTTGGAAGGAAAGGGTCAGGATGTTCATGGAAACTGCTGACCCTAGGATCTACATCACAGTCCAAGAGGGATCCTTCATACCCATGAAGATCTCAGTTCTGGATGCCAACATCCAGACTCCTAAATCATATGAAGAAATGAACAAGGATGAGCTCCTCCTTGCCTCCATGGACAAGAGAGCTCAAAATATCATTGCCAGTGTAGTAGATGATTGTACATTCCAATATTTGGTGCACTGCAAGACCTCCAAGGAGATGTGGGACACCATAGTGGTGTTCATGGAGGGTTCAGAAGAGGTGAGGGATGACAGGAAATCCATGTTTAAACAGGAGTATGAGGCCTTCAGACAAGGAAAGTCTGAGGGCATTGTTGAAAGTTTTGAAAGAATTTTCAGAACTGTTAATGAACTGAAAACTTATGGAAAGGTCTTCAGCACCTATGAGCTGAATGACAAATTTCTCAGGTCCCTCACCAAGGATTGTGACACAAAGATCTGTGCCATCAGGGAGATGGGCAGGCTAGTAGACACACCACCTCCAACCCTATTTGGAAAGCTACTGTCATGTGAGATGCAGCTTGCTGCAAGGAAGGAAGATGAAGAGAAGACCAATAAGTCATAGACCAAGGTGAAATTTGTGGCTTTCAAAGCTGATGCTTCAAGCAGGAGCATAAGGAAGATCTCTCTAGTGAGGAGAACTGCTATGTCAGAATCTGAAAGCTCCAGGTCCAGCTCATCTGACAGGCATACATATGATGAGGACCTTGCTGCCTTCTCCGGGCAGTTTCAAAAATTCATGAAGAAGGGGCATTGGAAGAGCTGAAGGCCCTCTTCCTCCTCTCAGTACAGAAGGAAATCCTCTAAGGAGGACAGGTATGCTCCTAACACTAATAAACAATCTTCCTCTAATATTATTTGTTTTTACTGCAGCAAACCAGGACATGTAATTGCCGACTACCCAATAAAGAGGAAAGAAGAAAGAGTGAAGAAGTACCACAAGGGAAAGAAGAAAGAGAAGTCCCTAGTGGCCAAGAAGGAGAAGACCTAGTCTGACTCTTCCTCTGAGTCAGACAGCGAAGAAGATGAAGCCAACATTGGGCTTATTATTGTTGCTGAAGTGGAACCTAAAGACTTCCCTGCTGCTATAATAGGGATCAAGGCCCCTCTATCACACTCAGATAGTGACTCAGAGGTGAATGAAGATGAAGAAGGAGATGCTCAGTTCCATGGACTAATGAAAATAACAGATGAAGAAAGCAGCCAGGATCAGCCTGGTCAGACTCAGGTACATGTTAAACCACATTCTTTTATTTCTAGTCATGTGGATAACTCAGTCTCTAAAGCTCAATCATCAAGAGATGAAGGGGATTCAGACTCTGAGGATGATGTAAACTCCATAATTGTCAAGTATGGAGAACTTCTTGAGGCTTTCAAGAAATGCAAACTACTTGCCAAGAGGCAGGCAAAAGAGCTTCTTAATCTTAAAGCAGGTGTGAAGACTAAGAAAAGGCCCTCACTGACATGGCTACTCAAGCAGCTCAGCTTAAGGAAATCATTGACACCAGTGGATTTGCCGTTCTCCCAGTGACCATAATAGCCTTCATGGTCATACCTATTAGAAGGCAACAACACTCTCTGAAAAGGAGTTTGTGGCAGTGAGGCTAGAGGCATAACTGGTGCCTTCCCTTTTCCCTTTCCTTTTGGATTGGAAGGTCTAGTAGGTCCCCTAAATCCCAACCCTTTCTTACCAGCTTGGGTAAGGTGGGTATCAATTAAGGGCAGCACAGTGCTTGGCTTAGAAAATTTGCTCACTAGTAATTTCTCATTTAATAGATCATTTTTAAGTTTCTGGATAAGTGTCTCATTTGAGACACTTACCACAGACTCTCCAAGAATACCCCAACAAAATGGGATAGCTGAGAGGAAAAATAGAACTCTCATAGAAGCTGGAAGGACACTATTAAGTGACACATCTCTCCCAAAATACTTCTGGGCTAAGGCAGTAAATACTGAATATCATGTCCTAAATAGGGATTTTGTTAACAAGTTTCACAAGAAAACTCCCTATGAGATTATGAAGGGCAGAAAACCAAACCTTGCCTAACTCAGGATCTTTGATAGCAAATGTTATGTGCTCAACAATGGAAAGTCATATCTGACTAAGTTTGCTCCCAAATCCTATGAGGGGATATTTGTTCGGTACAATAATCATAGCAAAGCATATAAGATCGACAACTTGAAAAATTAGTTGTATAAGAGTCTGAAAAAATAGTTTTTGATGAATCTTCTATGATCAACAGTGAGCTGCCTAGCTCCTCATCTAGATCTGCAGGTTTAGAACATGTGATGGATTAACTGACCATAAAGGATGCTCCTCTAGCTGCCCAAAATGAAGATAATGGTGTGTATGTTCCTGAAAAAGGATAAAGCTTGCAGGACATGAGTGAAGATCAGCTGTGTAACGCCCCCATTCGTCACATGGCATATAACGGTGGGTCCGGCCGGGGCCCCACGTCATATGTCACAGACAAGTAGTGGAATTACTTGTGGAAATCAAATTCTATTCGCATCCTTAACTCAGTCCATTCTAGCGCATCATGTTTTAAGTTAAATAACTCAGCTCAGAGAATGTCCACTTCTATATAAACTCCACATTTATATAGCAACACCAGGAATGTATACAATGCACACACACAGGCCTTAAGGCCGTACAAATTTCTCTTTTCACACAATTACATTTTCGTACATCGGCACGCAGGCCGGCCACACATGCAATCCAAACACACTTCTTCGCATGGCCTTCAAGGGCCTTTAGCAGCAATCCATCCACTCCACTTGTTCATTCTAGCTGCAATTTGCCATCCAAGCCAAAACAAAAAACAAAGTAATGGCCAGCATTCGCTGACCCCTTTATAACGACCCTACCCCCTACCCGGGGCAGTGGTTCCTTCCCTGTATGCATTGCCATCATCTATCATCAAGCATCATATGTATCATTCTCTTTATAAACCTATAGAGCACATTCACATCACCAACGTCGACCGCAGCCAGACGCTTCGTGCACTCAGGGCACCTTACGGTGTACCGGAAACCCGTGGTAACACAACCAACGAAAGGTAATTAACTTGTTGGTTGGCAGGTCCTAGTCACCCCAACACGCATGTTGGTTGCATTCCGCCCAAACCAAGCAGAGGTACGTACCGCATGGCAAACATGAGCATTAATCCATCATATCGACCCGCTTTTATTTCGGTGTAGCAAGTCGGGCTATCGCACGCTCCCGAAAACTGCCACCAATCGATCTCTCCAACATGCCCAGGTACAGGTTAGCCTTGCCCGTGCTCACATCATCACTGGCGCACCGTGACGCGGGTCGGCCTTCCCTTCCTGGGTAGCCGCAGCTTTCCGCTCTCGCAGAGCAAACGAGCACATGCAGCGCTCACATCACAAGGAGCTTATGCAAAGCATCCAAGATCATATCCATGGTTAGCTCACGCATGAGCATACCATCTACACATAGCATTCAGTCATGCAAGACACAAAGCAAATAACATCTTTGCAAACCCACGGAGTCTTCTCCGGTTTACCCATGATCATCACGATTCCAGACTAACGGTCTAGATGGGCTTCACACAGCATGCCTATGCCGTACTCCACAATTCCGGCTCTAGATGCAGACTCAACCACGAAATCACTTCGCGAATCCACCTTTTGGTGGAGGATTCTACGCGTATGCATAAAGAAAGGACGTCGATGTCCAAGAAGGAGATCGTTACCCTTGAAGATCGGTTCGGTGCCATGACGTAGCCGGACGGAAGTCACCGCCTTGACTTAGCCTTCACGAATCCGCTCTCGGATCTTCGCTCTGCACTCCGCAGCTCCTCCAGCAGCTGGCTTTTCTTCCACCTTCCTTCCCTTGCACTCCCCTCTTCTTGCTCTCTCTTGAAATGAGAAGAATAAGAGGAAGATGAAGAGGAAGGGTTTAAATCCCCTTTTCCCCAGCCTTAGCAACACATGGACAGAGCCTAGCCATTGGATCCATAACCATGGAATCGAACGGCTCAGAATTGTCCAGAAAAGCATGAACACGGCCTGACACACCCTGTGACACTCCCGTGTCACAGGCTGTGTCCCTTAAGCGGCAGTCAACTAACTTAAAGCCAGCCAATACACGGCCGTGTGACACTCCCGTGTCACACCTTACATGCCCGTGTCATACCTGACACGCCCGTGTTGGACACCCGTGTTCATCAGGCTGCACAACCTCAAAATCACCCGAGATCCACACGGCCCTGGGACACGCCCGTGTCCCAAGCCGTTTTCCCATGACACGGTACCAGACACACCCTAGCTCAGAGTCGTCGGGCTGAGATCGTCGACCGCGCTGACACGCCCTGCGACACGCCCATGTCACAGGTCGTGTCCCTTACTCGACGATCGTCGCTCAACGTTCGACGTTCGACGATCGACAAGCAAATTCATCGAACCGAGGGGACACGCCCTCGGTCACGCCCGTGTTCCAGGGCATGACCACCCAAACACTTCGTCGACCGAAAATTCGTCGACCAAACACCAAACTCCTCAATCCAGGCACGACACACCCTGGGACATGCCCGTGTCCCAGGCCGTGTCACCCCACCTGAAACCCAAATCTAGTTTTTGGGGGGGTTACAATCCTCCCCTCCTTCAAAGAATTTCATCCTCGAAATTTGTCTCACTCCATTCAGTCACAACAAAAGTGCTCAACAGAACAAACACATCATTCGGACGATAGCACAATCAAACCAAATAACAACACAGTCATATATCCATCTAACCTGCCATTTACATATCATATATCACAAATACAGCTACATAACATTCACATCCACACATGGAAGACGGGTCACACTTATTTCCGCTCATCCGTATTATTTTGCAGATAGCGTTTAAATTCTTCGGTAAAGGCCAAATTGAAAATATGAGGTTGAACTTCATCAATTGCACTGTGCGGCTCTTGCATTTCCATATTATGCAATCGAGGCTGTGTCCGGGATGCAGATGACTCGGCCACTGCTTTACCCTTATCTTCATAAGACACACCCGTTGTTTTCTCACTTCTAGGAGGGCCTCTTCGACAATTAGAGGCTATATGCCCATGTTTTCCACATTTAAAACAGGTACGTGTCTCAACACCTCTTTGTCCATACATTGCTTCTGACGCAACATTCGAAGAGGTTTGTTCCGCGGGCTTGAACCTCTTCTTCTCTCATTTCTGAAAATTCAATTGTTCCGACTGCGGCACTTTGAATTCTGGCTTCTCCACCGCAAGTCTCCTCGTTTCTTGCACTCGCTTCATATCCTTCTCCAATGCACGGGTTGTGTCTACCAACGCTTGGAAGCCTTGGCTCACCGAACTCAGGAGTGCCAATCTTAACTCATCCTGAAGGCCCTCATAAAATCGATTCGTCTTTCGGGCTTCCTCGGCGAAAGTAGATCCCGCATACCGCCCCAGTCTAGTAAATTCATGCAGGTACGTATCAATATCTGTCTCACCCTGCACCAGAAGTAAAAACTCATTCTCCATAGCAATCCGCTGGGACACTGACACGTACTTGGCTAAAAACAAGAGGGAGAATTATTCCATGGACACCTCCGCTAACCCTCGACCGGACAAGTAATGCACTTCCATCTCATCCCACCATAATCTCGCGTCTCCTTCCAGCAGAAAAGTGGCGAAAGTCACTTTCTGCTCCTCCACCATCGTGATTGCAGTCATGATTCGTTTTACTCTCGCAAGTCAATCTTCCGCCTGCGTTGGAGAAACCGCTTGGCCAAACGTGGGTGGATGAAACTCCATAAATATTTCAACTGCTCATCAATAGACTCTTGCCGAACACCAAGCTGCACAGGTACCACTGCAGGCCTTGCAGGTTGTGTCTGCAATACTGCGAGCACTGTTTCCATCGCCACCCGAATGGTCTCCGCCAAGGGAGGCGTGGGCGCGTCAACCGGTGTTACACACTCATCAGACCGCTGGGGCTCAGACAGAACAGCTCCACTCCTCGCCACCTATCAATGTACAAAACACCATTAATAATTCATATCCTAACGGTACTGATACATTGACTACACACTCACGCACATCACATGCATGAAATACATTCCTAGTGGACATTCGTGAGTTCAATTCTGTTCTCTCCTCCCAAACAATCTCAACCTGGCTCTGATACCACTTTGTAACGCCCCCATTCGTCACATGGCATATAACGGTAGGTTCGGCCGGGGCCCCATTCCATATGTCACAGACAAGTAGTGGAATTACTTGTGGAAATCAAATTCTATTCGCATCCTTAACTCAGTCCATTCTAGCGCAGCATGTTTTAAGTTAAAGAACTCAGCTCAGAGAATGTCCACTTTTATATAAACTCCACATTTATATAGCAACACCACGAATGTATACAACGCCCACACACTGGCCTTAAGGACTTACAAATTTCTCTTTTCACACAATTACATTTTCGTACATCGGCACGCAGGCCGGTCACACATGAAATCCAAACACACTTCTTCGCATGGCCTTCAAGGGCCTTTAGCAGCAATCCATCCACTCCACTTGTTCATTCTACCTGTAATTTGCCATACAAGCCAAAACAGAAAACAAAGTAACGGTTAGCATTCGCTGACCTATTTATAACGACCCTACCCCCTACCCGGGGCAGTGGTTCCTTCCCTATATGCATTGCCATCATCTATCATCAAGCATCATATGTATCATTCTCTTTATCAACCTACCAAGCACATTCACATCACAAATGCCGACCGCAGCCAGACGCTTCGTGCACTCAGGGCACCTTACGGTGTACCGGAAACCCGTGGTAACACCACCAACGAATGGTAATTAACTTGTTGGCTGGCCGGTCCTAGTCACCCCAACACGCATGCTGGTTGCATTCCGCCCAAACCAAGCAGAGGTACGTACCGCATGGCAAACATGAGCATTAATCCATCAGATCGACCCGCTTTTATTTCGGTGTAGCAAGTCGGGCTATCGCACGCTCCCGAACACTACCACCAATCGATCTCTCCAACATGCCCAGGTACAGGTTAGCCTTGACCGTGCTCACATCATCACTGGCGCACCGTGACGTGGGTCGGCTTTCCCTTCCTGGGTAGCCGCAACTTTCCGCTCTCGTAGAGCAAACGAGCACACGCAGCGCTCATATCACAAGAAGCTTACGCAAAGCATCCAAGATCATATCCATGGCTAGCTCACGCATGAGCATACCATCTACACATAGCATTCAGTCATCCAAGACACAAAGCAAATAACATCTTTGCAAACCCACGGAGCCTTCTTCGGTTTACCCATGATCATCACCAATCCAGACTAACGGTCTAAATGGGCTTCACACAGCATGCCTATGCCGTACTCCACAATTCCGGCTCTAGATGCAGACTCAACCACGGAATCACTTCGCGAATCCACCTTTTGGTGGAGGATTCCACGCGTACGCATAAAGAAAGGATGTCGATGTCCAAGAAGGAGATCATTACCCATGAAGATCGCTTCAGTGCCATGAAGTAGCCAGATGGAAGTCACCGCCTTGACTTAGCCTTCACGAATCCGCTCTCGGATCTTCTCTCCGCACTCCGCAGCTCCTCCAGCAGCTGGCTTTTATTCCTCCTTCCTTCCCTTGCACTCCCCTCTTCTTGCTCTCTCTTGAAATGTGAAGAAGAAGAAGAAGATGAAGATGAAGGGTTTAAATCCCCTTTTCCCCGGCCTTAGCAACACATGGACAGAGCCTAGCCATTGGATCCATAACCAGGGAATCGAACGGCTCAGAATTGTCCAGAAAAGCATGAACACGGCCTGACACGCCCTGTGACACTCCCGTGTCATAGGCCGTGTCCCTTAAGCGGCAGTCAACCGACTTAAAGCCAGCAAGTACACGGTCGTGTGACACGCCCGTGTCACACCTTACACGCCCGTATCATACCTGACACGCCCGTGTTGGACACCCATGTTCATCAGGCTGCACAACCTCAAAATCACCCGAGACTCACACGGCCCTGGGACACGCCCGTGTCCCAAGCCGTGTGCCCATGACACGGCACCAGACACGCCCCAGCTCAGAGTCGTCGGGCTGAGATCATCGACCATGCTGACACGCCCTGTGACACGCCCGTGTCACAGGCTGTGTCCCTTACTCGACGATCGCCGCTCGACGATTGACGTTCGACAAGCAAAATCGTCGAACCGAGGGGACACGCCCCCTGTCATGCCCGTGTTCCAGGGTGTGATCACCCAAACACTTCGTCGACCGAAAATTCATCGACCAGACACCCAACTCCTCAATCCAAGCACGACATGCCCTGGGACACGCCCGTGTCCCAGGCCGTGTCACCCAACCTGAAACCCAAATCTAGATTTTGGGGTGTTACAAGCTGGACACAGCCAATGAAGTCAATGATGTTGAAGAGAGGTTGCCTCAAGCTGTTAGACATCTAAAGGATCATCCCAGACATCAGATCATTAGTGATGGTAGCTAAGGGGTTACAACAACGAGCAAAAGCCTGAACATAGCCATGTACTCTAGCTTTCTGTCTTATATTCAACCCAAAAGGTTTGAAAATATCAATATAGACAAATTTTTGATTGTGGCAATGCAAGAATAACTGAACCAGTTCAAGAGATGTAAGGTCTAGAAGATAGTTCCTAGACCACATAGACATAACATCATTAGAACCAAGTGGATCTACAAAAATAAGTTAGATGAGAATGGTGCTATAATTAAGAACGAAGCTAGATTGGTGGCTAAGGGATATAGACAAGAGGAAGGTATTGACTTTGATCAGATCTTTGCTCCAGTTGCTAAAATAGAAGACATGAGACTATTCCTTGCATATGATGCACATAAGGGATTTAAGGTCTACCAGATGGATGTGAAGTCAGCCTTCCTAAATGGTGACCTAAGAGAGGAGGTCTATGTTGAGCAGCCATCAGGTTTTGTTATCCTAACTCTCCTGATTATTTTTATAGGCTTAGGAAAGCATTGTATGGGTTGAAGAAAGCCCCTAGGGTATGGTATGAAACCATGTCTAACTTTCTCATTGAGAACAAATTCTCAAGTGGAAAGATAAACAAGACTCTATTCTTAAGAGAATCAAAGGGAAAGATCATCCTAGTCCAGATTTATGTAGATGACATAATCTTTGGATCTACTGATGATAACCTCTGCAAGAAGTTTGCCAAACTTATTCAAGGGAAGTTTGAGATGAGTAGTATGGGTGAGCTTAAGTACTTCTTGGGGCTCCAAGTAAGATAGTCTGAGGATGGATTGTCCATCTCTCAGTCTAAGTTCACTAGGGAGTTAATTAGAAAATTTGGTAGGGAGAGTACCTCCATAATGAAAACTCCTATGAGGTCAAGTATGTCAATAGATAAGGATAAGATAGGGAAACCTGCTGATGAAACCATGTATAGAGTAATAGTTGTCTCCCTCCTCTATCTTACTGCTAGTAAGCCTGACATCATGTATGTTATATGTGTTTGTGCTAGATACCAGGTTTGCCCTAAGGAGTCTCATTACTTTACTACAAAAAGAATTATGAGAAATCTTAAGGGCACACCATATCTTGGCTTATGGTACCCTAGGAATAGTGATTTTGAGCTAACTATGTATTCAGATGCAGATTTTGCAGGCTGTAGAGAAGACAGGAAAAGCACATCTGGCTCCTGCCAATTTTTGGGAGGAAGACTTGTTTCTTGGAGCAGCAAGAAGTAGACTAGTGTTGTCATATCTACAACTGAGCCAAAATATATATCAGCAGGGAGTTATTATGCTCAACTGCTGTAGATCCAACACCAGCTCCAGGACTACAACCTAAAGCTAAGTAACACTCCATTATATTATGATTCTATTACTGCTATCTCTATTACTAGGAATCTTGTCTCTCACATCAGGATTAAGCATATAGAGATTATATATCACTTTATTAGGGAGCATGTGGAGTGTGAAGACATCAGTCTTGAATTTTTCCCCACTGACAAGCAAGTAGCTGATATATTCACCAAACCACTAGATGAAGCCAAGTTCAACACCTTCAAATTTGAATTGGGTATGTTGAATTTAGTTCAGCTTCAGTAGCTCTCTATATATCTTTGTTTTTTTCAGGTAGTGTTAATCTATATAGGATCAACAAAGGAGAAATGGACTAAGTGTCCAGGCATTGAGTGCGCTGAGACAAGATCAAGCGTCAAGTGCACTGAGTCTAAGTGCTCAGGCATCGAGTGCGTTGAAACAACTACAAGCGTCGAGAGCGTTGAGTGATTCGAGTTCACTCAATGCTTACTCCCAATGACATCTATTTGCGGCTAAGTATTGGGATCAATTCCAGTTGTTAATCTTTTCTTGATCATAAACAGGTACGTGCCTCTCCATCTTATAAAATAAAAATTACTATAAATAGAAGGTTATGTGCACAAAACAAAAGAAACTGTTCCTCGCCCTTCTCTGCTCCTTGCGACGAAATGACAAAAGCTCGCAAAATCTACACCAACTCACAGAAGATATGGTGCCATAAAGATTGGATTTCCTGCTCGAAGGTTTTGAGTGAGTCAGAAATGGATTCAAGGATGCACTTGAGGAAGTTCAGTTAGTTCTCCATCTTCTACAAGTCGCTGACCTAGAGTATGTTCTCTCTGAGCCCAGTCTACTTCGGAAAAAGAGAGGTACTTGAGTTATACTCAACTGCCAAGGTCGACTCATCATCCACTAAACTTAGGTCCTTAATCAGTGGAAACAAGGTTAAGATTACCCCCCAGAGACTGATCAAGGCTCTATAACTACCGAAGTTCAGAGTGTCAGATGAAGAAAATGAAATGGATCAAACTGATTTCAAAGTTTCTCTAAAGTGGTGTGGACTCTCAAAGCACACCACTGGATTGATTTTGAGGAAAGAACTGAACCTGAAAGGAAAATTCCTTGTAGATGTCATTTGAAAGGCACTGCTGTGCAAGTCTGGCTCCCATGACAAAATTTCCAAAAAGATGTTTGAGTTAATGGAAAGGGTGATTCTTTCTAAAAGGATAGATTGGGGAGAGTACTTTTTGACAGAATTATAGAGTGTATCCCAGAACCAAACCTGGGTAGAATTCTATCTCTGTTTCTGCACAATAGTGTTCCAGGGATCCTTAACATAAGGCTAGGAACTAGAATCCATCACATGAGAAGGATGGACTCAAAAATGCTTGATAAATGGGAAAGATTTATGCAACCACACCAACAGTTTGATGAGAAGAAGAAAAAGAAGGCAATGATAGTTCAAGATGACAGCACTGACAGCAGTTCATCTAAAAAGAGTGAGGAAGAGCCCCATGATCCACAGCTTTCTCAATCTACTGAAGAGACCAGGAGAGATACAAGTGCTCAGGTATCATTTTCTTTTGAACCTATAGTATGGATTCAAGTGAGCAGAACTCAGACTGAGGAACTTCAAGCTAATGCTATGGATATACCTCCAGTTGAGGTTGCTGAAGAGATTGTCAACAAGATCTCCACAGAGATGGATGGGGAGTCCTCCAAGTCTCCAGCTCCTACTGAAAAGAAGTTGCACCTTCAGAATAAGATATACATGGTGGATATAGGCATCATAGTGAGGGGCACAACTCCCTGAGCAAGTCATGGAAGATGCTTTTACTGAGGGTGAGCAAACCCAACTCTTGCGGGAGGATATTCAGATTCCTCTTGGGGATGAACAACCTATTGCAACACTGGAAGAAAATACTAAAAACATCAATGCTACGGATCTGGATGTACCTATGGACAATGTTATGGTTAAGGGGGAGATTCACACTGAATTCCATGCTCAAGGAACCATTTATAATATAGACTCTTCTGAATTAGATATGGGGAATGCTGCTGCTGATAACAATAGAAATCAACACTCTTTAGAATTTGAAATGGCTAACTCACATGCAAGAGCAGAACTCAGGCTAGTGCAATAACCAGTCTGTAATGAAGGTACATCAAATCAAAATGATTAGATGCCGCCATTCTTTCTGGCTCAACTGAAAGGGTTGTTGGATGAATAAAGGAGGCAGCTAGAGAAATTTGTGGATGAATCCATCAAGAATCTCAGGAATAATCTGATAACAGAGATTAAATCTATAAGATTTGAGGTTAATCTTCTAAAGGCCCATACTGTCAAATTTTTCTTGAGAGCAGCGCCTGCTATTACCTTCATAGAAAGCAAGCTAACTGAAATCAGCAATATTCATTCTGGGATTGTGGGAAATCAGACAATTACTGCCAACAACATGCTAGTAATCCACAATGCACAAAAGAAAGTGATGGAAATACACAAAACTATTATTGAGAGAAGAATGAATGCATGTGCCCAAGTTCTAGATGATCACTTGCTCAAGCTCAAGGGCCATGTCACCATTGGTATCAACTATCTAGATGATCAATTAACAAAGGCCTACTCCTCTCTGACTAAAAATATCTCTGAAGAAGTAAAAAAGAGGGAGAAGGAAGTAATAAGGACCAACACTGAAAATGATGTATGGAGTATAAATGTGATCAGAGGATCCCTTGGTCTTGAATAAATAACATATGATAACATCCCTACTTTTCCTGACCAGATTAATAAAGCACTGCAAGATGGGAATCAGTATGGTACCAAATACAATGATCAGGATGCAGAGTATTATGATACTCAGCAGTATGATATTCAAGATGCTACATAATGGGCAGAACCTTCTACAACAGCTGAATTTCCTACATTCAACCCTACTGTTGACCAAATGATGAGAGCTAAAGTAAAGTCTCTTGCTGAGGAAGAGGAAGATGGCAGGTTGAGCAAGAAGAGATACAGGGAAGAAATGGAAACCATGCTAGTTTTTGAACAATGGAGTCCTCAATCAACGACTATTATTCTGTATGTCTAGGATCTAGTCAAGAATAAGAGCACTGAAAGGGGAAAGCTCTACAGTTCCCTAGAATTGGCCAAGCATGAGAAGAATGAAGAGGATAGAAGGAAGTTTATAAGGGATAGGAGGCTAGGTAAACTACTGCCAGATGCTGTGGAGCCCAGCAAGTACTCCTCAAATCCATATAGCTATTTTAAGAGGCAAAAGAAAAAGCAAGGGGACAAAGCTAAAGCTGCCAAGAAGCCTAGCAGGGGCATAGTCAAAAGGGAACCTGAAACTTAGAAATGTTTCTTATTTTACTTAAGGGATGTAGGAAATGTGTTTTGTTTTTTGCACACTTCCAAAACATTAATCTTTTTGTTAATGAAAATAATATTTCTAGTTGTGTATAATTTATCTCACCTTTCTACTGAAATGTTATATTTGATGAATATGGGTTAGTGTATATCATTATCTAAGGTTTTGACTTCTTCAAATAGGGGAAGATTGTTGGGTCCATTGATCTCAATGTCCCAGATTTGAAGAAGGTCTACCGGACAATGGTATACACATGTTTGTTTCTGATGCATGCTATCAGTTATATGTATGCAAGGGGCTCTTTGTTGCTTTAATTAGACAGGTTATCCACGTGACAATGATAGGAGGACATAAGACATGATGCAGACAAGGCTCAAATTTTTCTAAGTCCAGATGTGTTGAGTGAAGGCAGTTCACTCAACGCCAGATGGGCTTAAGCATTGAGTAAAGACTAGAAATTCAAAACCTCAGCAATTTCAAGGCAGAAATCTAGTTAAGTCCAAAATCATTGAGTGAGAACAATTCACTAAATGCCTATAGGCAGAAGCATTGAGTAAAGCTCAACCAGTCAATGTCGCAGAGAATCTGCCAAGTAATTTGGATATGTCCATAAGCGTTGAGTGAAAGCAGTTCACTCAATGCTAAGCAGAGAAAGCGTCGACAGAACATTATTCAGTCAGAGCTGCAGTATTGTTTGATACAGAATTCTGTCTAAGGACAGAAGCATTGAGTGATGACAGCTCACTCAATGCTTATTCAACAAAAAATATGTCTAAGGATAGAAGCTCTAAATGAATGCAGTTCACTTAACGCATCTTCAACAAAACAAGCAAAGGCAGAAGGCGTTGAGTGAAGATAACTCACTCAACGCCTTCATACAGAAAAAATCAGCTAAGTCCAGATGCGTTTAGTGATGAAGGCTCACTGAACGCCTATTCAGTTAGATTGTAAATGTCTATATTCATTGAGCGATGATTGATCACTCAATGCCTGAATATGCAGAAATCTGCCCAAGTGTTTTGGCATTAAGTGACAAGGCTTCACTCAACGCCTATGCAGAATTATGAATATGTCCAAGTCCACAGGTGTTGTATCTTGATGACGTCAGTAAAAATTCAAATGTTGCGGGAACTGAACAGTCTACGACAAATAGTGTCACTTGCCTATTGTACAACATTTAATGCTAAAGAGAATTTGCAGCTACCAACTTCAGGTGGTCCCACTGGTCAAAGAGTCGTGGGACGACGAGATAGAAAAGCAAGAGATCAAGGAAGAAATTAACTTTTGGATAATGAACTTTTCGTATAATGAGCTTCATCTTCTTCCTCTCGAGCCAGTTGTAGAGCTTGAAGAAGTGGTTCATTTTGTTGATCTAAAAGTACAAGAAAGTTAGTTTTTGACCTACATAACTTCAACAACAAGTTTAAAGAGCTTTCTCTCTAAGGTATACGAAGGTACAAAGCAAGCCCTAGCTATAGTGACTTCACAGCTCAAGCAGAACTAATCTTGAAGATCTATTCCTGGAGCTATGAAGAAGAAAGGACTGAATCATTTCAGTTTAGGAAAAGGCAGACTCAAAGACCGTTTCTATGCAGTCATTCAACAACAATAACTGTTGGGTCCATTGCCCACAATGTCCTAGATTTGAGGAAGTCAATCTCGTCAATGATATACATAAAGTTGTATTTGATGTATGCCTGAGTTCATGCATGCATGGATGTCCTAGCAATAATGATGGGATAGGTAGCCTAAGTGGTTAGGTCAGGTAAACAATTACCTAAGGTGTGGATAGATAAAAAATTGTTTATGTCCACGGGAGTTGAGTGAAGGTCACTCACTCAATGCTAGATGACTTATAGGGCTGAGTGAAGCCTATACAGTCAAAGCCAAAGTAGTGGCATGCTGAGAAAGTGACTAAGTCCACGGGCATTGAGTAAAGTCAACTCACTCAATGCCATACAACAAAAGGCTGTGAGTCAGGCTAATGCAGTAAAAGCCTAAGAAGAATTGTTCAGAAATGTGGCTAAGTTCACAGGCGTTGAGTGAGTATCACTCACTCAACGTCATACTCTATATTCATTGAGTATTTCCTTATAAGTCAAAGCCATAGAAAATCTGTGCTGATATTTGTCTAAGTCCAAATGTGTTGAGTATAGCTTACTCACTCAACGCTAGATAAATAGAATAAAATCTGTTAAGTAACTTGGCGTCGAGTGGAGCTTGCTCACTCAACACCAAGGAGCAGAAAAATATGGCTAAGGCAGAAACCGTTGAGTGAAACATGCTCAATCAATGTGTAACACCCCCTATCCGCCACATAGCATATAGCAGTAGGTCCGGCCGGGGCCCGACGTCGTATGCCACAGACAGACCGGGTGGTTACTTATGGAAACCATCCAACCAATCTCAACGTCCTACACAGAGCATTCTAGCGGAAGCATTAAATTAAAGTTGAAATAAAGAACCCAACATTAGAGCCTGAATGTCCACTAGTACAGAATAGGAATGTTATACAAAATACCCAAAATAAGCCTTAAGGCCTTACAAAATGTTTCACTTCCAATTACATGTTTTACAAACCACGACACGCAGGCCGGTCACACATGAATAAAGCAGTAAACACTTCCAATTAGGCCTTCAAGGGCCGGCTTCGCATTCGGGCTTTAGCCCGCTATTGACCGCTTGGTCCAGCTGCACCTGCAAGCAACATACCACCGCACGGTGGCAAAACAAGGCAACGATCAGCTATGCTGACCAAATTATAACGATCCCGCCCCCAACTCGGGGCGGCGATGCTCCTTCCCTGCATTTCATTAGCATAAGCGAGCAATGTATATATATAGCCATTTCATCACAGACGTTGGCTCGCACGGCCACACGCCCCGTACTCTCAGGGCACATTCTCGGTGAACCGGTCGATGTCACGTCAATTAAAGCCATAGACATTCCGGACTCACCACCGCCACATGGACGGCCAAACCTATGAGCAATTTGTCTTCCTGGCCTGGGTCACGACAATTTAAGCCATTGACCGCTGAAGACCCTATGCTAACGGTAAGTGCCACGTGCCTTTAGGTCTCTTTAACCGAACGACATAGAACGGGTACGGTTCCATCTAACCCGTGCTCACATCGCAACGACAATTTAAGCCATTTGCGCGGGTCAAACTTCCGCCGAGTCCCATTTCCATCACAAGTCACATAACCCGGTTATGTTCAAGTTAGCGCTCAGGCCACCAAGTTGGCAAGATCTCGTATCTGCCCAGTTTTCCGGGTGCACCTTTGGGTTAGTCCCCAAGGCTCCCTGCTGCAATCTACCACGTAGAAAACCCGAAAAACAACCAATAGCACGGAGTCTTCTCCGGCATTATGCAATGCAACATCACCGATCCAGACCAACTTGTCCGGGTAGGCTTCACACATCATGCCTATGTCCGTTCTCGCTTACGGAATCTAATCAACGGGGACTTCACATATCTACCCGAAGGAACGCCTCCAACTCTCCGCAAACTCGCGAGAGCGGGCTTCCTATGCAAAGAAAGAGAGCTACTCATGCTCAAGATGAGGATCGTTACCCTAGCGTTCCTCTTTGGCGCCATTGAAAAGTAATCGGATGAAAAGCATCGCACTAGCTTTGCCTCCGTGGATCCGGAGTCGGCTTGCGATTCGGAGCTTCGAAGCTCCTCCAATGGCGGGATCTAGCTCCTTCTTCCTCCCTTGGCTCTCCTCTCTCTCTAAGGTTTTAGAAAGATAACACTTAAGAAAAAGTGAGGGATTCTAAGTCCAATCCCGGGTATATCCCTTCAGGAACAACCCCCAGCCGTTGGATCTCAAAATAAGGAAACAAACGGCTTTGATTCGGGACTGAAATGCCCAATCTGGACCGAACACGGCCTGGCACACGCCCGTGTCCAGGGCCGTGTGCCTCATTCACCGTCAAAATCGAATCACCTGGAACCTCACACGGGTATCGAACACGACTGTGTTCGAGCTGACACGCCCGTGTTCCACCTGACACGGCCGTGTACCCCATTATTTTTTCCCCAAAATCAACCCGAGCACTGCACGGGTTCTAGGACACGCCCGTGTCCTTACCCGTGTCACCTCAACACGCCTGGACCCCAGGTCGTGTACACGGTCTCGACACTCGACACTTCGTCGAGCGAAGATCGTCGACCTACTGACACGGCCTTGGACACGCCCGTGTCCTAGGCCGTGTGCCTTGTCTCGACACATTGTCGACACCAAAGTGTCGACTTCCCGGGACGAGTGTCGACACGGGTCGACACGCCCTGCGACACGCCCGTGTCGCAGGCCGTGTGCCATGTCTCAACACTTCGTCGACCGCAGAGTGTCGACTTCGCGGCTAAGTGTTGACATGGGTCGACACGCCCTGCGACACGCCCGTGTCGCAGGCCGTGTGCCTAGTCTCGACACAATTTCGAGACCAAAGTGTCGACTTCCCGTCTCAGTGTCGACACAGGCTCGACACGCCCTGGGACACGCCCGTGTCCCAGGCCGTGTGCCTGCTTCCAGAACCCAAACTGGCCCAAAACGTCCCCCTTTGCTCCTTTGAGTTTCGGGGCGTTACAACTCTCCCCCTCTTAAAAGAATTTCGTCCTCGAAATTACATAAAGGAAAGACATGTACAAAACCAAAATTTGTACCTGAGCGGAACAACTCCGGATACTCGTCAAGCATAGTCTGCTCTCGCTCCCAAGAGAGCTCCTCACGACCGCAATTGTCCCACCGGACCTTGACCATCCTGATCTCTTATTGCGTAGCCGCTTGACCTCCGAGTCCTCAATCCGCACGGGCTTGACCTTTGTCGTCAGCCCACTATCCACCGGTACTTGATCAACCGCGATCACTTGCGTAGGCTCTTGCATCGCCTTCCGAAGTACCGAAATATGGAATACATCATGTAAACCACTTAGCTCCACTGAAAGCTTCAACCGATAGGCCGCTTCACCAACTCGCTCCAGAACCTCAAACGGTCCAAGGTATCTCGGGCTTAGCTTTTTCAATCGCCGCACCCGCGAGACACCCTTGAACGGCTTGATCTTTAGGTACACATAATCACCCACAGCGAACTCCACATTCCTGTGCTTGGCATTATAGTATTTCGCTTGCCGGTCCTGAGCGATAAGCAACCTCTCCCGAATGGTTCGCACCAAAGAAGTAGCACCCTCCACTTCCGATCGCTTATACAACTTTGACTCACCCGTTTCTAACCACGACAACGGCGTGCGACATTTTCTACCATATAGGGCCTCGAAAGGCGCCATCTGAATACTCGCTTGGTAGCTATTGTTGTATGCGAACTCCACCAAATAAAGGTGGTCTTCCCATTGCTTTCCGAAATCCAAGACACACATGCGGAGCATGTCTTCCATAGTTCTATTGACCCTCTCGGTCTGCCCATCCGTTTGCGGATGTAAGGCTGTGCTGAATTTCAGCTTTGTTCCCAACATTTGCTGCACCAGCCTCCAATCATTGGACGTGAACCGCCCATCTCGGTCACTCACGATGCTGCGGGGCACACCATGAAGCCGCACTATGTTATCCACATAGAGCTTTGCCAACTTCTCCACCGAATCATCCTTCCTATGCGGAATAAAATGCGACACCTTCGTTAATAGATCAACAACCACCCAAATGGCGTCGTTCCCCTTTTGCGACCTTGGCAAACCGTGCACAAAGTCCATAGAGATGTCGTCGAATTTCCACTCAGGAATAGGCAAGGACTTAAGAAATCCTCCCGGCTTTTGACACTCCGCCTTTACCAAGGCGCATGTTTGGCACTTCGCTACGTAGAGCGCCACATCCTTTTTCAAACCCGGCCACCAAAACAGTTTCTTCACATCACGGTACATCTTCGTGCTCCCCGGGTGAATCGAGTACTTGGTATGGTGTGCCTCGTACAACAAATCCACCCGCAAATTGCCCACACTTGGGACGCACAGACGACCGTCTTTCCAAAGTAATCCGTCCTCCACGACGAATTGGGGATTTGACCCATCCAAAGCCTCTACCATGAACTGCTTCATACGAGCATCCATATCCAAAGCCTGCCGAATACGATCAGCCAGGTCATATTGGACTTCAGTCCAATTCAGAACTGCTTCAGCACTTGATTGTCTATCAACACAAACAATCTCCAACGCCTCTAACTCCCGCACCAACCGCTCATCATGCACCGATAGCCAATTGGCTTGAGCTGGGGCTCGGCGACTCAGCGCATCCGCAACCGCATTCCCTTTGCCAGGCACGTAGTGGATCTTGAACGTATAGTCCCCCAGGAACTCCATCCATCTACGCTGCCGCATATTCAGATCTTTCTGATCAATAAGGTACTTCAGGCTCTTGCGATCGGTGTAGATATCAATCTTCACACCGTACAAGTAGTGTCTCCACAGCTTCAAGGCAAAAATCACGGCCGCTAACTCCAAGTCATGGACCGGATAGTTCCTCTCGTGCACTTTTAGCTGTCTCGAGCCATAAGCTATTACACTTCCGTGTTGCAGTAGCACGCAACCCAAACCGCTGCCTGAAGCATCGCTATAAATCTCATAGCCTTCGGTTCCACATGGCGAACTCAGCACAGGCGCCGTGGTCAACCGACACTTCAACTCCTCAAAAGCTCGTGCGCACTCCGGCGTCCAAACGAACTTATGCTCCTTCCTCGTCAATGTAGTGAGAGGTAACGCTATCCGCGAGAAGTTCTCTACGAAGCGCCTATAATAGCCGGCAAGCCCCAGAAAACTCCGGACTTCCGCTACAGTAGCAAGCTCAGGCCACTCCTGTATCGCAACAATCTTCGCCGGATCCACAGCAATACCCTCTCCACTTACTATATGCCCGAGGAACGCCACTGAGGATAGCCAAAACTCGCACTTCGAGAACTTGGCATACAACTGGTTTCTTCTTAGCGTCTCCAACACCAAATGAAGATGCTTGAAGTGATCTTCCTCACTTTGCGAGTACACCAAAATATCGTCGATGAAGACGATCATGAAATGGTCCAAGTACTCCCTGAAAGTCCTGTTCATCAAATCCATGAACACTGACGGCGCATTAGTCAGCCCAAACGGCATGACCGTAAACTCATAATGCCCGTATCTCGTACTAAACGCTGTCTTCGGGATATCACTCTCCCTTATTCGCAGCTGATAGTACCCAGCTTTGAGATCCAACTTCGAGTACACCGTCGACCAGACTAACTAATCAAAGAGATCATCAATCCGGGGGATCGGGTACTTGTTCTTCTCAGTCAGCTTGTTGAGCTCCCGATAATCAATACATAGTCTCAAGCTTCCGTCCTTTTTCTTAACAAAGAGGACCGGTGCGCTCCAAGGCGAAGAACTCGGGCGCACATACCCTTGCTCCAACAACTCTTGCAGTTGAACTTTCAGCTCCGCCATTTCCTTAGGCGCTAGCCGATAAGGAGATCGTGACACAGGCTTTGCACCTGGCACTAGCTCGATCATAAAATCTATCTCCCGCTGAGGCGGGGCTCCAGGAAGATCTGCGGGGAACACATCAGGGTATTCCGATACCACTGAAATACAATCCAATGCGGGCTTCGACTTTGCAACCTCCACTAGTGTAAAGAACAGTTCTGCTCCGGCACGAACCGCCTTCACCACCTGAAGAGCAGACATCAATGTCTTGCTCGACCCCTTTAAGCCCGTAAAAGTCGTCTCACGACTTGCTCCCAGCTTGACTTCCTTGCTACCGCAATTTATATGGGCCTGCTGCTCCGAGAGCCAGTCCATACCAAATATGACGTCGAACTCCACCAACGGAAGTAAAGACGCCCGCAGGTCGAACTCCTGCTCCCCAATACGAATCTTAACATCGCAGATCCTATCCGCTCGCATCGAACACCCGTTGGGCAACAACACATCCAACTTATCCTTCGCCATCGAAGAAGGGACTCCGATGCGTGATATAAATCCTTCGGACAAGAAGGAGTGTGAAGCTCCCGTATCGAAGAGTGCTCGTGCCGGATTTTCACAAATCAATACAAATCCTAAACAAGCAGTGGTAAGGTAACATGTGCATAACAAGTATTTAAAGAAATTGGCTTGCTATAAATTAAACCGTACCTGTCACCATATCAGCTTGTTTGATGGCCTCCTGTTGGCCAAGATTGTATACCCTTGGTTGGGCCGGAGCATAATGGGATGCGGTCGACTCCACCGCCTTTCCCTTCTCTTCATGGGTAGCTCCCGGCCTCCTCTCGGACTTAGGACGTCCGCTCCAACAGTCACGGGCAAAGTGCCCCGTCATCCCACAAGTAAAACACGCGCCCGGGGTCCGACTCGTAGTCGCCCCAGAAGCACCAGAAGGAGCTGGACCCGAAGTCCTATGCTTCTTGAAAGCCCTCCGATAGCCGGACTTTGAAGTAGTCGGCACTTTAAATTCAGATTTTCTATCACCCAAGCCTTTCTTCGCTTGCACATTCTTCATGTCCTTCTCCAAGGACCGGGCAGTATTGACCAAGGTTAAGAAACCCCGCGTCATTGGCCCCGAGAGTAATAATCTCAACTCATCTCTCAACACTTCATAGAAGCGATTAGTCTTGCGCTCCTCATCCATGATGGTGGAGCTAGCATAATGACTCAGATGAGTAAACTCATGGAGATATTCATCCACGCTCCTCTCACCCTGTACCAACTTCAGGAACTCATTCTCCAACGCTATCTTCTGTGTCGAAGGGAGGTATCTAGCCAAAAATAATCTCGAGAACTCCTCCATCGAGACATCACCAAGTTGCCTACCTCTCAGTAAGTGCAGCTCCAATCCTTCCCACCACATCCTCGCTTCACCGTCCAAAAGGAACGTAGCGATGGTGGTCATTTGCCACTCCTCCGTCTCCGTCGCTGTCATGACTCTCTTCACCCTGGAGAACCAGTCTTCAGCCTGAGATGGGGTTCCCAACCCCGAGAATAACGGAGGGTTAAAGCTCATTACATGCTTAAGCTGCCTCTCAGTTGCCCTCCTCGGCACCACCGGTTCCACAACCACTTGCTCCACTCTCCTCGGCTCAGCCTCTTGAAGAGGTTCTTGCTCCATCACAGGAGCGGGCTGCTGCGCTTGCCTTGCAGGCTGCACATTTATCACGGCCAACACCACTTCAGCCACCAATCGAATATTTTCAGCCGATAGAGGTGTTGCAGGAGCAACATCCGGTGCACTACTAGCCTCAGAAACTTGGCGTTCTGACGGCCCAACACCACTTCGGGTCACCTATAGTGGTACAAAACACTGTTAAGCGACCAAATAAATTGCAAACAGCAATTATAGGAACACGCAGGTTCCTCAAACACGAGTATTTTCATTCCTAAGTGGACATTCATGGGTTCTTTTTACTGTTATTACGATGACGCACACAATGTGCTCACCACCCCTTAAAAATAATTCGCCCACGAATTCAGTTTAAGCCCGACCAAAACCAGTAGTCTGATACCAAATTGTAACACCCCCTCTCCGTCACATAGCATATAGCAGTAAGTCCGGCCGGGGCCCGACGTCGTATGCCACAGACAGACCGGGTGGTTACCTATGGAAACCATCCAACCAATCTCAACGTCCTACACAGAGCATTCTAGCGGAAGCAGTTTATAAAAGTTGCAAGAAAGAACCCAGCATTATAACGATCCCGCCCCCAACTCGGGGCGGCGATGCTCCTTCCCTGCATTTCATTAGCATAAGCGAACAATGTATATATATAGCCATTTCATCACAGACGTTGGCTCGCACGGCCACACGCCCCGTACTCTCAGGGCACATTCTCGGTGAACCGGTCGATGTCACGTCAATTAAAGCCATAGACATTCCGGACTCACTACCGCCACATGGACGGCCAAACCTATGAGCAATTTGTCTTCCTGGCCTGGGTCACGACAATTTAAGCCATTGACCGCCGAAGACCCTAATCTATGCCAACAGTAAGTGCCACGTGCCTTTAGGTCTCTTTAACCGAACGACATAGAACGGGTACGGTTCCATCTAACCCGTTCTCACATCGCAACGACAATTTAAGCCATTTGCGCGGGTCAAACTTCCGCCGAGTCCCATTTCCATCACAAGTCACATAACCCGATTATGTTCAAGTTGGCGCTCAGGCCACCAAGTTGGCAAGATCTCGTATCTGCCCAGTTTTCCGGGTGCACCTTTGGGTTAGTCCCCAAGGCTCCCTGCTGCAATCTACCGCGTAGAAAACTCGAAAAACAACCAATAGCACGGAGTCTTCTCCGGCATTATGCAATGCAACATCACCGATCCAGACCAACTTTCCGGGTAGGCTTCACACATCATGCCTATGTCCATTCTCGCTTACGGACTCTAATCAACGGGGACTTCACATATCTACCCGAAGGAACGCCTCCAACTCTCCGCAAACTCGCGAGAGCGGGCTTCCTATGCAAAGAAAGAGAGCTACTCATGCTCAAGATGAGGATCGTTACCCTTGTTGGGTACATTGGTCAAATGTACCTGATTTGAAGAAGCCTCACCCAACTCAATGATATACATCATAATGTATTTGATGTATGTTTGAGTTACTTGTGCAGGTTAAGAAAGTACTGGACTGAAGCAAAAAGTTTCTAAGTCCATGTGTCGACACCCAGAGGGAAAGTGTCGACACTTAAGAAAGCTTGTGTCGACACCCAGACAAGCAGTGTCGACACTTGGAGTCATTGTGTCGACACCTGGGATGCAGAGTCGACACCAGACAGGAAGTGTCGACACTTGGAGCTGTGTCGACACTCAGTGAAGAAAAGTGCAGACAGAAAGTGTCGACACAAGGAGCTGTGTCGACACTCAGTGAAGCTGTGTCTACACCAGAAAGTGTCGACACTTGGAGCTGTGTCGACACTCAGCAAAAGTCTGCAGAGTCTAAGTACAAGTGTCGACACTCAACACAATGTGTCGACACTATGCAAAAGAGTCAGCATTTAAAGTAAGTGTCGACACTCAACTCAATGTGTCGACACTCAACAGAAGAGTCAACATTTGAAGTATGTGTCGACACCCAGAACAATGTGTCGACACACAGCTAAAGACTCAACACTTGAAGAAAGTGTCGACACATGGAGCTGTGTCGACACTTAGCAAAGAACAGAAAGAACAACAAATTATTCTAAGTACAAGTGTCGACACTATGGGAATGTGTCGACACTCAGCTGAAGTCTCAACAACAAGAAGGTGTGTCGACACAAGGAGTTGTGTCGACACTCAGCAAGATTCAAGATAGAAGACTATGTGTCGACACCAAGAAGCAGTGTCAACACTTGACAGATTCAACACAAGAAGTTGTGTCGACACAAAGGAGATGTGTCGACACATAGAAGAATTCAGCAAAAGCTAAAAGAACAAGTATTTGTGTCGACACTCAATTTTAGTGTCGACACATGCAGAAGAATCTGTGTCGAGACATACAAGGAATTGTGTCGACACCTTGTAGACTTGTGTCGACACTTATACAACATGTGTCGACACTTGGACTGTAAGTGTCGACACTTAAAGACAGAAAGTCTCGACACTTATAAACAGTTAGAGATTTTCAAGAAGTGACTGGTTGACATGACAGCTGCCGATCCAGCCGGTCTACAGCAACTGTCAGAGATGTCAGAAGTCAGTTATGAACCGGACCAGCCGGTTACCATGAAGAAGGCCTATAAATAGGCACTCACAGTTTACAGAAAGAGTAGTGAGAATAATTAAAAGTAATTGATCAGATTATTCAAGTAATCTGTAAAGTGATACACAGAGTAATAAACACAAGAAGATCTTGCATTCCATCTGCAGATCTAAGAAGTTGGAGAGAGAGGGCTCCTTCTAAGAAATCAGCCTCAGGAACTAGGCTGAGAAGAAGGATTCAGAATCAATTCTGGATCTTAAGTAGCAGAGGTCAAAGAACAACTGCAGAGGATTCAGCCTTATTCAGTTCTACTCAAGAAGCTTTGAAGAAAGCTAAGTCAGGGTGAATCCAGCTGAGTTCTTCCAAGAACTCATCAAGAATCTCTCAACTCCCCTCCTATAATTCTGAGTTGTAGAGTCATTATCTGTATTACATTTGTAACTTGTAGGATCCATTGGATCTGAGTGATTGTAAGCCTATATTTATAAAGGCTGAGGGTAGGGCTTGTTAGCCTGAGTGTAGGAGATATAGATCTCTGAGTGTAGGCCTTGGATTGGCTGAGTGTAGGCCTTGATTGGCTGAGTGTAGGCTTTGGGATAAAGCTGAGTGTAAGGCTTTGGGCCTGAGGTAGGAACCAATTTGGGTTCTGAGACAGTGGAGAAGTTAGGCCGAATCTAGTACACTGCTAGATAGGCGAAGGGGGAAAGTGGATGTACCCATATCTTGGGGAACCACTATAATACACTGTGTGCTGTGCTGTGTTTGTGCTGTGGATGATCTGTGTTTGTTTGATTATTGCTGATTGCTGTAATAAACTAGTTAGAAATCTGTGATATAACTGTTTGGCTGCCAACAAAGTTAGAAAAGGATTAGGTCACCTATTCACCCCCCCCCCCTCTAGGTGTTTAGGTACCATATCTTTCAAGTGGTATCAGAGCCAGGTTCCTCAAAACAAGGACTAACAGTCTAAGGAGATCCTGTTTGGCAGAAATAGTCTAAGTCAGAAAACAGATTCAAGAAATTCAAGAACTTCAAGAAACATGGGTTCTTATGAGAATCACAAAGAGTTGGGTTCCATGAATTTACCCATATGCAGGAAGGAGATCTTTGGAATCTGGAAAGAGAGGGTAAGGCTATTTATGGAAGCCTCTGACCCTAGAATATACATCACAGTAAAGGAAGGGCCTTATGTGCCAATGAAGATTTCAGTATTGGATGCAAATCAGAGGACTCCAAAGGATTTCTCTGAGATGACCAAGGATGAAATTGTCCTAGCCACCATGGACAAGAGGGCACAAAACATAATAGTGAGTGCCATTGATGATGCCACCTTCCAGAACTTAATTCACTGTAAAACAGCAAAAGAGATGTGGGATACTCTCATTGTCTATATGGAAGGTTCTGAAGAAGTTAGGCAAGATAGGAAGTCCTTGCTTAATCAGGAGTATGAAAGCTTTAGACAAGGAAAGGGTGATAGCATCACTGAATGCTACAAGAAGTTCTATAGAATAGTTAATGAACTCATGTCTTATGGAAGAGAGTTCAGCAACTATGAACTGAATGACAAATTCCTAAGGTCCCTAACCAAAGATTGGGACACCAAGATCTGTGCCATAAGAGAAATGGCAAAGTTGGGAGAAATTCCTCCTCCTACACTGTTTGGTAAGTTATTGTCATATGAGATGCAGCTGACAGTGAGGAAAGAGGAGGAGAAATCTACTAGGACTGAGCACAAGGAAAGGACTGTTGCTTTCAAGACAGAAGTTCCCAGAAAATGCAGGACTAAGTCATCAACTCCACCTCCAGAGGTAGTTGAATCTGAGTCAGAAGAGTCTGTCAGTACAAAGTCTACAAGCAGTGAGAGTGATGAAGACTTTGCTGCCTTCACTAGACACTTTCAGAAATTCCTGAAGAAGAAACAGTGGAGGTCCAGACCATCTACTTATAAGGGAAAAGAAGTCTTGTATCAGGAGAAAAAGCCTTCAAAGAAGGACAGGAAAAAGACAAAGACAAGCAAGGCAACTGGATCAAAGATTGTGTGCTACTGCTGCAATAGTCAGGGTCATGTTATTGCAGATTGTCCTGAGAAAAGAAAAGAATCCAGTGACAGGAAAAAGACTCACTTTAAAGGGAAGAAAGAGAAGTCTTTTGTTGTCAAGAATGAGAAGACTCTTTCAGATATTTCTTCTTCAGACACTGATACTGATGCTGAAGCCTACATAGGGCTATTTGCTGAAGAAGAAGAGGAAGAATTCATGCAGATCTTGGAGTCAATTTATGAACAAGAAGACAGTCATTGCCAAGGACTAATGGCTTTGACAGACAGTGCCAAAATCCTAGAGCAGCCAGGACCCAGTCAGGTACAAGGTTCATGTTCAAGTTCAGTTTCTTGTTCAAGTTCAGAATCAGATTTTTCTTCATCAAGTGATGAGAATATATTTGAGTCTGAGGAGGATATTCATCAGCTCATAGATGAATATAAGGTGCTGTTACAGGCTTATAAGAAAAGCAAATCCCTTGCCAAAAGTCAGGCAAAGGAAATTGCTGAACTTAAAGCTGCTGCAACAGATTTTGAGAAGCAATTTGATCAAAAACTGAATGAGGTAGCCAGGCTGAAACACATTACTGTGATTCAGATGGGAACTATCACTTTTAAGAATGATCAAATTAAGTGTCTGGAGAACAATCTTCAGAAGGAGAAGGACTTGGTTGCTAGGTTTTCAAAACCTAAATCAGTGCTACCTTTAATTGATGAATTTGTTCATCATAAAGGCAAGGCTGGACTGGGCTTTGTTAGACCTGCAGGGAGTGAGCAGTCCAAGTTTAAGTCCAAGGGCAAAGCCCCAACATTCAACAAGCCTGCTGTAGTCAAGACAGCAAAGGTTGTACCTAAGCAAAGGTACAACAAGTTTGAATGCTGGTGCTGTGGCAAGATTGGCCATTTTGCAATGGGCTGTTGGCACAATGCCAGTGCCAAGGTGAGTAGCAAGTTACCTGGTGGAAAGCCAGTAGGTAGCTTTGTCAAGTTGCAAACTAACAATCACCAAGGACCCAAGATTACTTTGGGTTCTAAGGTTCATTAATTTGTTTTGCAGGTGAATCCAAGTGGCCATACCCCAACATGGTACTTGGATAGTGGATGTTCCAGACATATGACTGGAAAAAGGGGACTACTGAAGGACTATATTCCAATCAAAAATGGTCCTAAAGTGACCTTTGGTGGTTCTGAAAAAGGAATCATCAAAGGGTTTGGTAACATTTCTTCAAACCTTGTTACCATTACTCAAGTGGCTTATGTTAAAGGGTTGAAACACAACCTTATAAGTATAAGTCAGTTAAGTGATGTAGGGTATGACATCTCATTTGTTAAAAATGGTTGTCATATCAAGAGGTCAAGTGATCAAGAGATCATTTTGACAGGATATAGGAAAAGGAATGTCTATTGCCTAGACATTATGGTTGAGAACAATAGTTCTCCAGTTTGTCTTGTAGCTGATGAGACAGTCTCTCATTGTGTCAAATGGCACAAGAGGCTTGCCCATCTTAACTACAAGACAATTAGCAAACTCTTTAGCAAAGAGTTAGTGAGGAATGGTCCTCAAGTTAAGTGTGTTAAAGATGGCATTTGCTCAGCTTGTCAAAAGGGCAAGCAAACTAAATCCACCTTTAAAAGCATAGATAACAAAGATGCTGTGAGGTGTTTGTACCTCTTGCATTTGGATCTCTTTGGTCCAATGCCAGTTCACAGCTTAGGTAGGAAGGTCTATACCCTTGTAGTTGTAGATGACTACTCAAGGTTTTCCTGGGTGTTCTTCTTAAGACAGAAATCTGAAACACCTAGTGTCTTCTACAGCTTTGTCAAGCAAATTCAGAATGAACTTAATAGTACTGTGGTCAAAATTAGAAGTGACCATGGTACTGAGTTTCAATCTGAAAGCATGACAAAACTATGTGAAGACTTTGGGATATTTCAAGAATTCTCTTCACCTAGAACACCTCAGCAAAATGGCATTACTGAAAGGAAAAATAGGACCTTGATAGAGGCTGGTAGAACCCTACTAAGTGATACATCACTACCAGAGTATTTCTGGGCTGAAGCAGTTAACACTGCATGCCATGTGATAAATAGGGCTACCATCACTAAAGGGCTAAACAAGACCCCCTATGAAGTTGTGAAAGGCAGGAAACCAAATCTATCATACTTTAGGATCTTTGGTTGTCAATGCTACATACTTAACAATGGGAAGTCTTACATAACTAAGTTTGCTGCCAAGTCACAAGAGGGAATATTTGTTGGGTACAGCAATAATAGTAAGGCTTATAGAGTCTACAACTTGACTACACAAGTTGTAGAAGAATCAGTGCATGTAGTTTTTGATGAGACAAAACTAATTAACAATGAGTTGTCTAGCAATGTATGCAACCCCACAGGTTTGACAAAGAAATTGGACAAGCTTACTATAGAAGAAGTACCAGCTGCAAGACAGCAAGTTGAGGAGAGTAGCTGTTGTCCAGGGGGAGAACTACATGTGCCAATAGCTGAAGAAATCCAAGGTATACAGCATGATGCAGATGCTGAAGAGGTTCAACCTGAAGCTAGGATGCCTCCAGCCCACAGGCATCTTAGAGATCATCCAGTAGAGCTGATTATTGGAGATCCAAGACAAGGAGTTCAAACCAGGAGCAGATACATGAATGCAGCAATCTACTCCAGCTTTTTGTCTCAAGTTGAACCTAAGAAATTTGAAGAAGCTATACAAGATCCACAATGGACTGAAGCTATGCAAGAAGAGCTTAATCAGTTCAAAAGGTGCAAGGTTTGGGAGCTGGTTCCAAAGCCTAAAGACCACAATGTAATAGGAACTAAGTGGATCTACAGAAATAAGATGGATGAACAAGGGGTCATCATAAAGAATAAAGCAAGACTGGTTGCAAAAGGATATAGGCAAGAAGAAGGTATTGATTTTGATCAAACCTTTGCCCCAGTAGCCAGACTGGAGGCCATAAGGATGTTCTTGGCCTATGCAACCTATCAAGGATTCAAGGTTTACCAGATGGATGTCAAGTCAGCATTCTTAAATGGTAATCTTAAAGAAGAAGTCTATGTGGAGCAGCCTTCAGGTTTTGTTGATCCAACTCTACCTCATTATGTCTATAGACTTAGGAAAGCTTTATATGGGTTAAAGCAAGCTCCTAGAGCTTGGTATGAAACCCTATCTAGTTTCCTCATTGAGAACAAGTTCTCAAGGGGGAAAATAGATAAGACTCTATTCCTTAGGAAATCTAGAGGCAAAGTCATACTTGTCCAAATATATGTAGATGACATTATATTTGGGTCTACTGAAAGCAGCCTTTGCAAAAAGTTTGCAAAACTTATGCAAGGTCAGTTTGAAATGAGTAGTATGGGAGAGCTGAAGTTTTTCTTGGGTCTCCAAGTTAAACAGACTGAAAGTGGTTTGTCCATTTGTCAGTCCAAGTTCACCCTAGAACTCATAAGGAAGTATGGTATGGATTCATCCAGCACCATGAAGACTCCTATGGGGTCAAGTATGTCTCTTAGCAAGGATGATGCAGGGAAACCTGTGGATGAAAACTTGTATAGAGGGATAGTTGGCTCCCTATTGTACTTAACTGCTAGTAGACCAGACATCATGTATGCTACATGTGTTTGTGCCAGGTATCAAGCCTGCCCCAAAGAGTCTCACTTGACTGCAGTCAAGAGAATTTTGAGATATCTAAAGGGCACTCCCTATCTAGGCCTCTGGTACCCTAGGAATGGAGACTTTGATCTAACAGGTTATTCAGATGCAGACTTTGCAGGATGCAAAGTGTATAGAAAGAGCACTACTGGAACCTGTCAATTCCTAGGTGGAAGACTAATTTCATGGAGCAGCAAAAAGCAGACTAGTGTGGCTATCTCCACAGCTGAGTCAGAGTATGTGGCTGCAGGAAGTTGCTGTGCTCAACTTCTGTGGATTCAACATCAGCTAGAGGACTATGGATTTCAGGTAAGTAGAACTCCACTTTACTGTGATTCTACAAGTGCTATTTCAATAGCTAATAACCCTGTATCTCATAGTAGGACAAAACATATTGAGATTAAATATCACTTTCTTAGAGAACATGTAGAAAGAGAAGATATTTCACCTGAATATGTTAAAACAGATGAACAAGTAGCTGATATGTTTACTAAGCCACTAGAAGAAGCTAAGTTCAATAGATTCAAAATTGAACTAGGTATGATAAACTTAGACTAAGTTTACAGACTAGAAAATTGACTAAGTAAAAAGGTGTCGACACATAGACAAGTCTATGTCGACACAGAATAGTGGTGTCGACACTTCAGGAAAAACGTGTCGACACATCTAGGAATGTAGTGTCGACACTTCAGAATGTTAGTGTCGACACATGTCAAGTAGGTGTCGACACATCCAATATGGTGTCGACACTTATGTTTTACTCAGAATTTTCTAAGTAAAGTCTCGACGATGTGTCGAGTTATGTTGTGTCGACACATAACCAAGTGTCGACACATAATATCTGTTGACTAAACTTGTGTCGACACATGTGTGTCGAGACATTATAAGTCAGTGTCGACACTTATTGCCAGTGTCGACACATGTTAAGCTAGCTGTCCCGCCTGTTCACCTTCAAAATCAGAAAGGTATAAATAGGGTTCTGTCTCTGATTGTCGACACGCTTTCAAAGTTTCGAGACCACAACTATTGTGTCGACATTTCTCTTTTTTCAAGACTAATTCTCCAAACCCTAATGGCTCCCAAGCTCGAGGAGAACGTTAACGAAGGCTATGAACTTGTGCGCGGCGCGTTCGATGATGGAGATCAAGAAATTCAATCGGTGGTAACCCTAGTCAGCGATTCTGGACTAGAATATTTGGTTTTAGAACCAACCAAGATCTGGAAGAAGGAAGTTCTTGAATTCCTTACTGGAGGTACAGTTGATGACTCTGGATATAGAATCAAATCCAGAGTGCATGAATCCAAAGTCAAGGTCTCACCAAAAAGTCTGAGGAAGGTACTCCAGCTACCTAAGACTCAAGATGAAGAAGTTTCTACATCCAAGACCAGGGAAGCTCTTACCTGGTGTGGACTTGATCCAAAGCTGAAGATAGGTTCTGTCTTTAACAGGAAAGACATGAACAGTCAAGGAAAATTTCTGTCTGAAATTGTGGGAAAGGTCATTCTCAGTAAGCCTGGAGGGCATGACAGGGTGTCAGCCTCAATGTTCAATGTCATGACAAGAATTATCTTCACCCTAAGAACAGATTGGTCAATGGTAATCTATGAGAAAATCAAGGAGAGCTTGAAGAAGCCCAACCTGGGCAGAATACTAAGTCTCTATCTAGCTGGTACAATACCAGAGGTAATGAGCAATGCTGCTGGAAGCAAGATTAACCACATGAGGAAGATGGATTCCAGGATATTTTCTAGGTGGGAAAGGGTGCTGTCAAAGGATATGCCTACCCCTGTAAAGCAAGTTACTGAGAAAATCACTCCTCCCAGGAAGAAGAGAAAAACTGCTGCTGTGGCATAAGAGTCCTCCAGCAGTTCTGAAAGTGAAGAACAGGTGGTGTTCACACCTGATGATCAGGAGGAAGAGACAGTGGTAAAGACTCCTGCTCCTCAAGATGTAGCTGAGATCCAGGGGGAGCTACCTCAAGCTAGCCCCATCCATAGGGATCACAGCCAGGGGGAGCTTCCAGTAGTAGAAGAACCATCTACTCTGGACAGTGAGCAAGCCACCATCATTATCCAAGAGGTACGCACTGACTTAAAAACTGTAGACTATATTATAGAAGATGCTAATTTGTCTGATGTCCATCAGCAAACTCAGCTAGACAAACAAGTTCCAGATGTTGTTCTAGAAGACAAATCTGCTGAACAAGTAGTGGTACCTGAGTCAGTGGTTGAAGAACAAAGACTATCTCCAGCTCCATCCCCTCATGAATATACAATGGAAGATTTGTTTCTGAATTTAGATCAAGAGGATTTTGACATGGACAAGGTTGCTGAAGATAAGAGTGCTGCTGCTGAGGGGGAGCACATGGAAGTTCTGGAAGAGCCTATTAGGCTAGAAACTGAGAAAGCACCTGATGTGCAACCTGAGAAGCCTCAAAGCCCTAAGGACAGGGTTAATATTGCCAGCACTTCTGCCTCTGAAGATGAGGAGAGTGCTAGGGCTAAGAAGAAGAAACTATATGTTTTTAAAAGAAGAAGCCAGAGTTACAAGGAAAGCCTTACAATCCATTGCCCCACAGCCTATAGTTCAACAAGCTCCAACTGTTGACTATAGTGCTTTACTGATTGCACTACAGGTAAAAATGGATGAGCAAAGGAAGGCAATAGAGGCTTATGTGGATGAAGGGCACAAGTCCCTACAGTTTGACCTTGCACAAGATATAAAGTCTATCAGGTTTGAGATGAACCAGAACAAGAAGGAGATGACTGACTGCTTCCACAAGGGTGGGAATGCAGTAGTCTATTTGGCAACTCACCAGGAGAAGATCAAGGCTCAGGTAGATGATGTAGCATTAAAGCAAGGATATGTGCTGGAGAATCAGTTAAGAATGAATGATAATTTGACTGCCTCCCACAATGCTATAGTCACTGAGTTGAAGGATAAGTCTGCTGAACCTTCTACATCTGCTGCTGCTGCAAAGGCTGACTTTGATAAAATATTCCAAGCTGAGATTACTGCTGTCAACACTGCAATACAAGATTCCCAGAAAGCAATCTCTGAACAACTTACAAAGCTTAGACCTTATTTTAAAGATGGAATCAGGTACTTGGATGGTCAAATCCGATTCTAGAAGGATGATGTAAGAGATCATGTTGCCCAAGAAGTCATAAAGGGGGAGAGAGTGTTAGTCAAGGCCAGTTCTGAACATGCTAAGTGGATATCCAATTCCATCAGGGCTACACTTGGATATCCTCCCCTGTGTGATGACAATGAAGTTGCTGAATCTGAACTGAACCCTGCATATTTTGGAGGTGAGCCACAAGAAGTAGCTCAAGTCATTTATCCACCTCCAAATTTTGAAATGATTCAAGCAGAGGTGAGCACAATGTATAGCCCATCTGAGGGCAAGGACAATGTCCATTTAGAAAAGGTTGTTCAACCTATAACAACAGCTATGCAAGAGGCCTTAGACAAAGAAGAAGAGGCAAGGTTGTCAAAGAAGAGGTTTAGGGAACAAGCTGAACTAAAGCCAGACTTTGAACAATGGAGTCCTACCTCTAGAAACATAATTCTTACTGCCTGGAAAGCTGCTAAAGACAACACTACTGATAGAAACAAGTGGTTCTCTGAAGCAGAATGGAGGAAGCATGAGATCAGGCAAGAAGCCATTGTTCAGCACAGAAGGAAGGCTAAGATGGGAAAGCTACCTCCTACAGCTGTGGAGCCTAGCAAGTACTTCCCCAAGCCATACCACTATTTTGAGAGACAAAAAATCAAGGCTGAAGAACAAAAGAAGAAGGACTCAAAAGGCAAGAAGCCTGCTGATGCTGAGCCTACTGCTGCTACTGCTGTCAAGGCTAAAGTCCAAGCTGGCAAAGGCATTGTTATCAAAGAACCTGATCAGAAATAGATTAGGAATTAATTTGAAGATTGTTGTAATCTTTTGTATGAGAAACATTTTTGTAAATCATTAAAGATGTATTAGAAAAATGTTAGAATAATTTATGATAAATATATTTTCATGATTGTTCTGAGTATGTGTCTATTTCTTGTTCATTCTGCAATGTTGAATGTGTATATGTGTGAAGTTTTACATGTTCATGTTAACCCTGCTGATTATAATCTGCTTTACATCATTTTGTAATTTTTAATTATGGATGGTGGATATCATTGACAAAGGGTTATGACTTCTCCAAATAGGGGGAGATTGTTGGGTACATTGGTCAAATGTACTTGATTTGAAGAAGCCTCACCCAACTCAATGATATACATCATAATGTATTTGATGTATATTTGAGTTACTTGTGCAGGTTAAGAAAGTACTGGACTGAAGCAAAAAGTTTCTAAGTCCATGTGTTGACACCCAGAGGGAAAGTGTCGACACTTAAGAAAGCTTGTGTCGACACCCAGACAAGCAGTGTCGACACTTGGAGTCATTGTGTCGACACCTGGGATGCAGAGTCGACACCAGACAGGAAGTGTAGACACTTGGAGCTGTGTCGACACTCAGTGAAGAAAAGTGCAGACAGAAAGTATCGACACAAGGAGCTGTGTCGACACTCAGTGAAGCTGTGTCTACACCAGAAAGTGTCGACACTTGGAGCTGTGTCGACACTCAGCAAAAGTCTGCAGAGTCTAAGTACAAGTGTCGACACTCAACACAATGTGTCGACACTATGCAAAAGAGTCAGCATTTAAAGTAAGTGTCGACACTCAACTCAATGTGTCGACACTCAACAGAAGAGTCAACATTTGAAGTATGTGTCGACACCCAGAATAATGTGTTGACACACAGCTAAAGACTCAACACTTGAAGAAAGTGTCGACACATGGAGCTGTGTCGACACTTAGCAAAGAACAGAAAGAACAACAAATTATTCTAAGTACAAGTGTCGACACTATGGGAATGTGTCGACACTCAGCTGAAGTCTCAACAACAAGAAGGTGTGTCGACACAAGGAGCTGTGTCGACACTCAGCAAGATTCAAGATAGAAGACTATGTGTCGACACCAAGAAGCAGTGTCAACACCTGACAGATTCAACACAAGAAGTTGTGTCGACACAAAGGAGATGTGTCGACACATAGAAGAATTCAGCAAAAGCTAAAAGAACAAGTATTTGTGTCGACACTCAATTTTAGTGTCGACACATGCAGAAGAATCTGTGTCGAGACATACAAGGAATTGTGTCGACACCTTGTAGACTTGTGTCGACACTTATACAACATGTGTCGACACTTGGACTATAAGTGTCGACACTTAAAGACAGAAAGTCTCGACACTTATAAACAGTTAGAGATTTTCAAGAAGTGACTGGTTGACATGACAGCTGCCGATCCAGCCGGTCGACAGCAACTGTCAGAGATGTCAGAAGTCAGTTATAAACCGGACCAGCCGGTTACCATGAAGAAGGCCTATAAATAGGCACTCACAGTTTACAGAAAGAGTAGTGAGAATAATTAAAAGTAATTGATCAGATTATTCAAGTAATCTGTAAAGTGATACACAGAGTAATAAACACAAGAAGATCTTGCATTCCATCTGCAGATCTAAGAAGTTGGAGAGAGAGGGCTCCTTCCAAGAAATCAGCCTCAGGAACTAGGCTGAGAAGAAGGATTCAGAATCAATTCTGGATCTTAAGTAGCAGAGGTCAAAGAACAACTGCAGAGGATTCAGCCTTATTCAGTTCTACTCAAGAAGCTTTGAAGAAAGCTAAGTCAGGGTGAATCCAGCTGAGTTCTTCCAAGAACTCATCAAGAATCTCTCAACTCCCCTCCTGTAATTCTGAGTTGTAGAGTCATTATCTGTATTACATTTGTAACTTGTAGGATCCATTGGATCTGAGTGATTGTAAGCCTATATTTATAAAGGCTGAGGGTAGGGCTTGTTAGCCTGAGTGTAGGAGATATAGATCTCTGAGTGTAGGCCTTGGATTGGCTGAGTGTAGGCCTTGATTGGCTGAGTGTATGCTTTGGGATAAAGCTGAGTGTAAGGCTTTGGGCCTGAGGTAGGAACCAATTTGGGTTCTGAGACAGTGGAGAAGTTAGGCCGAATCTAGTACACTGCTAGATAGGCGAAGGGGGAAAGTGGATGTACCCATATCTTGGGGAACCACTATAAAACACTGTGTACTGTGCTGTGTTTGTGCTGTGGATGATCTGTGTTTGTTTGATTATTGCTGATTGCTGTAATAAACTAGTTAGAAATCTGTGATATAACTGTTTGGCTGCCAACAAAGTTAGAAAAGGATTAGGTCACCTATTCACCCCCCCTCTAGGTGTTTAGGTACCTTATCTTTCAACCCTAGCGTTCCTCTTTGGCGCCATTGAAAAGTAATCGGATGAAAAGCACCGCACTAGCTTTGCCTCCGTGGATCCGGAGTCGGCTTGCGATTCGGAGCTTCGAAGCTCCTCCAATGGCGGGATCTAGCTCCTTCTTCCTCCCTTGGCTCTCCTCTCTCTCTAAGGTTTTAGAAAGATAACACTTAAGAAAAAGTGAGGGATTTTAAGTCCAATCCCGGGTATATCCCTTCAGGAACAACCCCCAGCCGTTGGATCTCAAAATAAGGAAACGAACGGCTTTGATTCGGGACTGAAATGCCCAATCTGGACCGAACACGGCCTGGCACACGGCCGTGTCCAGGGCCGTGTGCCTCATTCGCCGTCAAAATCGAATCACCTGGAACCTCACACGGGTATCGAACACGCCCGTATTCGAGCTGACACGCCCGTGTTCCACCTAACACGGCCGTGTGGCCGACCGTGTACCCCATCATTTTTCCCCAAAATCAACCCGAGCACTGTACGGGTTCTAGGACACGCCCGTGTCCTTACTCGTGTCACCTCAACACGCCTGGACCCCAGGCCGTGTACACGGTCTCGACACTCGACACTTCGTCGAGCGAAGATCGTCGACCTACTGATACGACCTTGGACACGCCCGTGTCCTAGGCCGTGTGCCTTGTCTCGACACATTGTCGACACCAAAGTGTCGACTTCCCGGGACGAGTGTCGACACGGGTCGACACGCCCTGCGACACGCCCGTGTCGCAGGCCGCGTGCCATGTCTCGACACTTCGTCGACCGCAGAGTGTCGACTTCGCGGCTAAGTGTCGACACGGGTCGACACGCCCTGCGACACGCCCGTGTTGCAGGCCGTGTGCCCAGTCTCGACACAATTTCGAGACCAAAGTGTCGACTTCCCGTCTCAGTGTCGACACAGGCTCGACACGCCCTGGGACACGCCCGTGTCCCAGGCCGTGTGCCTGCTGCCAGAACCCAAACTGGCCCAAAACGTCCCCCTTTGCTCCTTTGAGTTTCGGGGCGTTACACAATGCTCTCAACGCCATGTTTCAGAAACTTGATAAAGTAGAAAGCGTTGAGTGAGTCGTGCTCACTCAACGCTCTTAACGCTTAAGATGCTAAAGAAGCTGGAAATTGGCTAAGGCAGAAAGCGTTGAGTGAGGAGTGCTCACTCAACGCTCTCAACGCCTAAAGTATGAAAATCATGGCAAGGGACAAGGCATTGAGTGAGACATGCTCACTTAACGCTCGCAACGCTAAGCACACAGAAAAGGCAGAAAAATAAGCTAAGGCAAAAGGCGTTGAGTGAGGCTCACTCACTCAATGCTGTCAACGCCTAGATAGATAGAATTCTGTCTAAGTACCTTGGCGTTGAGTGAAGCTCATTCACTCAACGCATATTCTACTGATGCTCGATTTTGGTTAAGTCCACAGGTGCTGACATCAGCAATATCTGTAAAATTGACAAAGTCAACTAATTTTAAATCAAGTATGGAGAAGCTACAGAACATGACAAACTATGTCGCGAAGCTACTATACGTCTTCTTCCGTTAATGCAAGGTGCAGTTGGATGCTGTAAGTGGGCCCCACTGATTTCTTAAAGCCGTTGATTGTCAAACTACAAAAAGAAGAGAGTGGCCAAGACGACAACAACTTTTAGGGCTTTATCAATTTAAAAAGTTGCGGTTGGACTTCTTCTTCCTTGCCATTGCTGCCGAGAAAAAGGTTTAAGTCTTCCCGTAAGAACCAAAAAGTTCAGTTAGCTGGTTTCATATTCACCTGCACCGGCAAGATCAGAAGGACTACCTTCTGAGGGAGAAACAGAAGCAGAGAACAAGTTCTACAGATCAAGTTACTTCACAGTTCAGCAAGCTCAAATCTGAAGATCTACTTCTGAAGCTGAGAAGAAAAAAGAACAAAGTGGTTGACTCTATCCTAGGAAGGAAGAGGAAGCAGAGCAGTTTACTGCTAGTTACTTCCAGCTCAAGATCCTTGTAGCTGTGACGAAAGATTGAGCTGAGATAACTCAATGGGCTATCACAAAGAAATTTCTCTGTGATAGATATAAATATATTACACTCCAATAGGATCATTTTGGATCTGAGTTGTAGGGCTCTCTGATCCTGAGGTAGGGCAAATTTTCCTGAGCTGTATGATCCAGTTTGGATCTGAGGTAGGTGGTCAATTGATCACTGAGCTATAGGAGAGGAATACTCTCTGAGTGTAGTACCTTTGGGTCTGAGGTAGGATCCCTAGAGGATCTAAGGTAGGGTTGTCCTCCCATCCTGAGTGTAGGATCTTTGACCAGTGGTAGGTGATCTGCTGATCACTGAGTTGTAGGATTTTGTAGCTGAGTTGTAAGTCTTGGAGGAGACTGAGAGATCCTGAGGGATCTGAGGTGTAAGATCTTTGGAGATTAGGTTTGGAGAAGTGCCTTGAATAACAAGAAGTTGGCAAGGTGGGAGGAGAGTGGATGTACCCAAAAGTTGGGGAACCACTATAAATCTGTGTGTGCTTTTTGTGTTATTTTCTTTGTGCAGGTACTTGAAAGCTAATTACAGCCAACACACTAAGTACTAAGGAAGATAAAATTAAAAGCTAATAATATCAGTAAAACAACCTATTCACCCCCCAAGTTGTAAGTTACCTTGAAAATAAAGACTTTCACTAACCAACCTTTCAATTGTAGGATCATTACTGATCTGAATGTAAGCTTGATCTATAAAGGCTGAGGTAGGATCTTTCTATAGATCTGAGCTGTAGGGCCCTTGGGCCCGAGTTGTAGGATTCTAGTTGGGAATCTGAGTTGTAGGATCCTTGTGAGGATCTGAGGTAGGGCTAAGTACTAGAGATGTAGGAGGTTTATCCTCTAAGGTAGGATTTAGTGTTGGATCTGAGTGTGGGAATTTCCTCCAATCCTGAGTGTAGGACTTCGCCTAAAGTCCACGGTAGGTAGTCTGGTGCATATTACTGAGTTGTAGGAGATTACATCTCTGAGTGTAGGGCCTTGGGCCTGAGTGTAGGACTTAGAGGAGTCTGAGAAATCCTGAGAGATTTGTGTTGTAAGCTCTTGGAGCCAAGTTTGCAGAAGTTAGCCTTATCTAACAAGCTGTTAAAAAGGTGGGAGGGATAGTAGATGTACCCATACTCTGGGGAACCACTTTAAATCATGTGTGTGTTCTTGAAAGCAAAGCTAAACTAATCACAATTCACCAAAGTCAAAATAAAATACTAAAAGAAAGAAAAACATATTCAACCCCCTCTAGGTGTTTAGCTACTCTTGAATATAAAGACTTTCAATAATTATGGGTTAAGGATTGTGTGGCAGGTCTACAGGCTCGTCAGTCATCATATCGACGGGAGTTGACAGATACACCTTGGGTGGTTGGGTTTGGTCCTCGGTGCTCATTCTAGAGGCTCCTTCTGTGTCAGTGGACGATTCGGCTTGGTCCTTTGGTGATAAGCTCCCAAAGGCTCCTTTCATGCCAGTTATAGGCTAGTTGGGCTGTATTCTTGGTGCATATCTACTGAAGACCCCTTTAGAGCCATAGTACACAGAGGCTCCATTATTATGTTCTTAGCATTGAGGCGTATGGAGGACTAGGCTTGGTAGTGTGGATACCCGCCTGGTAGTGGAGACGCCCGCTCTACTATCACCATTTGGCCCGGACGGATGACGCCTGAGAGATTAGCTATCTGCTTGAAAAGTGGGAAATATAAGTCTATGTCGGCATAACAGTGAGCGTGTATGTGAGTATGGGTGAGTCATCATATTGCATTCATGTCATAACATTGCTTTGCACTACATAATATCCTCATCATATAAATTTATATGGGCACTTTTATATGATGAGTTATTTTGATGTACTCGACCCTTAACTTATAATTTTGTATGAGCATTTTTATAAGTTAAGTTAATTTCTGTTCTTTTGATTAACGTGATGTTAGTGTAGATTGTTAATTACTCATTGTTGATCACTGTTCATACTTGTTTATTTAAATGTGCTAATACTTACATATATGAACTGCTATACAATAATGCTCGTGCCACTTGAATGTTGATATATAATACTGCTATATTAAGCTCCACCTTATTTTTCTCCGTCTGGTGCCTAAGAGTCATTGGGGTGAGCGAATATGATAGCCACTTAGTCTTTATGACTAACAGTTGCTATGTCCACCATTTTAGTAGGATACCCTGCCGATGGAGCAGCAGCAGCGCCAGGTGCAAGAGGACTTCCAGGTCAGAGAGACATGGCCTGATACGACGTTACCCTCACTTCCTTTTGTGACCGATGTGAGTTGTGCATTATGATGTATCCTTCGGGCAATGTTTTGTATACTCTGATATTAAAGAAGCCGAGTAGCTTCTTATTTACTGATGTACTCTTTTGTACACTTACTTATGCGATATAATGACTTCTATGCTCTTCTTTTTGGTTGGGTTGGCATTGAGATATCGGATTGGCCGGCACGATAGGCGGCTTATGGTAAAGATTAGCTATTGTGCTGATGCTACCGCAAGGCTGATATTTTGGGCATAAGACTCCCCTCGGTCGTATCGTGTGTTCCGAAAGGTCTTACAAATGGTATCAGTTTGCATCCATCCTATGATAAAGAAGTCATTGAACGTGGTATTACCCCCGCACGATTATTCGGTTTGCTAACAAACTGGATTAGCGGAATAATGGTATGCCCATTTGTGATTCACACTAAGTATGTCCACCTGTTACCATATGTTTAGCCAACCTGACCCAAAATCTGTGTTTTGTACGTATGTCCAGTTTGCGGCCACTCTGATAGCTCACTCGACGATTCGTTGAAAGTGTCGAGAGCGTCGAGTGGTATTGCCACGCGATACTCACTATTACCACGCGACAATATTTGTAAAGTTTACTCAATGCTTTATTGAAGACGTTGAGTGCGTCGAGTCTACTCAATGCTTCGTTGAAAGCGTCGAGTGCTATCGCTAGCGATACCCACTGTCGCCAGGCGATAGCCACCTTTACGTTCTATTTTATAGTTTTTGGGGTGTTACAAACCTCCCCTCACAGAAATTTTGTCCTGAAATTTTATTCATCTATAGGAAAACAATACAAAACTATTACAACTTTACTTTTATAGAAACACTCATCTCGCATGGTTTGCTCACACTCCCATGTCAATTCTTCCGAACCACAATTATCCCAAAGGACTTTGACCATCCCGATTGCCTTGTTTCGCAGTTGCTTGATCTTCATATCCTCGATCCAAATGGGTTTAACTTTCAACGTTAGCCCACAATCGATCGGTACTCGATCACCCGTGATCACTTGCGTTGGCTCTTTTACAGCTTTCCACAATACTGATATGTGAAACACATCGTGTAAGCCACTTAGCTCTGCCGAAAGAGCTAACTGATAGGTAGCTTCTCCAATCCGCTCAACCACTTCAAATGGACCAAGATACCGTGGACTTAACTTTTTCAAGCGCTGAATCCTGGACACTCCTTTGAATGGCTTTATCTTCAGATATACCCAATCGCCCACCGCAAACTCCACATTTCGGTGCTTGTCATTACAGTACTTCGTTTGCCTATCTTGGGCTACAAGTAGCCGCTCTCTTATAGTGCGTATAGTCAAATTTGCATCTTCGTCTTCCTTACGCATATACCACTTCGACTCGCCTATTTCCGCCCAAGCTAAAGGAGTACGACATTTCCTACCGTATAGAGCTTCAAACGGTGTCATGTATATACTAGCTTGGTTGCTATTATTATAAGTTAACTCGATCATATAGAGATGATCTTCCCAAAATCTATCTCACACATTGAAAGCATATCTTCCATCGTTCTGTTTACCCTCTCGGTCTGACCATCCATTTGAGGATGAAAGGTCGTATTGAATTTCAGCTTGGTACCCAACATTTGATGAATAAGTTTCCAATCATTTGATGTGAAACACCCATCTCTATCTCTAATGATGCTATGGGGCACACCGTGCAATCGTGCGATCTGCTCAACATAAAGTTTAGTTAATTTTTCAACTGAATCGTCCCTCCGATTCGGAATGAAGTTTGCTACTTTGGTCAACCGGTCTATGATTACCCAAATGGAATCATTCCTGCATTGTGATCTTAGCAAACCATGGACGAAATCCATTGAGATATCATCAAACTTCCATTCCGATATTGGTAACTGTTGGAACCCCAGTTTGGATTTGGGTAAGGAACACTATTAGGAATATTAGAATGACCCAACATGTATAGTCATGGGTCATATGATTATTTCTAGGACAGGTCATTCAGAAGGAGTCTCTAGAATTGCAGAAAAGAAGTCCGAGAAATGCAGTTAAGACAAAGTCAGAAAATCAGATCGACGATTGTCGAACGCAGTTCGACGAACGGCGATCTCCGGTCGACGAATTCTGAGTTACTTCTCTGAACTCAGGTCGATGATCTCAAGACTCAAGCAAGGCTGTGTCGACACCATCACAGCAACTGTGTCGACACTCAACAATTCTCTCAACTCGACGAACACAGAAACTGAGCTCGACGAACTGCTAGCTCCGGTCAACGAACGCAGGCAAGATATTCAGCTCGACGAATCTAGCTGAGTTCGACGAATGTCGAACACAGGTCGACGATCGATGAACTCGACGAATGCTCAGGTCGACGATTTCTGCGGAATCAGAAACAGTTGGCAGAATTAATTGGGGATTAATTTCAGTCAACATTCTCAGTGAATATAGCCGTTCAAACAGACAGTTACAGTTGGATTAATTATAGATCAATTCCCAATGCATATCCACTCTCGGGAATGTTTTTCTTCCGCCATCAAGGCCAAGGATTTTGAATGTCTGAATATATACAGAGAAAGAGAACAAGAACATAGACAACAGAGACACAAGATACAGAGAAAAAGAAGAACAGTAATAAACATAGAAAGGGCAATATCACTACAGAAATTAGCAGCCCTAGACCAGAGGAGACAGCTATCATAAGAAGAAGAACATCCATTCATATCAAGAGTCTTCTTCTTCCTCATTACTACAGGACAACAAATATTCTATCTGTCAGAAGTTCCTGAAGGATACTCTGGTCCAGGCCTGAAGATTGAAGGCCTATCACCCTGAAGCAGTGCTCCAGATTTCTCTGCACCATTCAAGATCTCAGGGGGAGCAAATCTGCTAACATCAGTATCCACTTGATTCTTCTCTCTGATTGTTGACAGAGAAGACAATATCACTCTCTCACCCCCTCCTGTACAAAGGGTTGTCATCTCCCTTCAAAAGTGATTCCTGGTTGCAAGTCTCCTTCCAAAAGACTTGAGGTTTTGGTTTTTGGGGACCTGATCAAAACCCATTGGTGGCAGTCACCTGGTCAAAAACCTGAGTGGATTCCTACCAGGGTGGTAGAAGAGTGGACTACCCAGATTTGGGGAACCACTATAAATTTCCTTGTGTCTTCTGGTTGCTTGATCTTCCTTCCTGATTCTGTGCTGTGTTTTAACTCTAATTAGTTTAGTTAAGATCTATCCTCTTTCAATTGGTATCAAAGCGAGGTTGGTTAAAATACCATACCTTGAGAGGTTGATTGGTTGCACAGGCTAACACCTAAACCAAAAGATCTTTTGGTAGATCTTAATAATCTTTAGAGTTTATCATGGCAAAATTTGATGAGTTTTCAAGCACCAGACTACGCATGTGCAATCTAGATAAGTTTGCACTATGGAAGACAAGGATTAGATTTTATATGGACTCCATTGATGAAAACATCTTTAAATCTATTTTGTCAGGTCCAGCTCAATCTCAGCAAACAACAAGTCCAGATGCTGTTCTATCATCCCAATGGACACATGCTCAACAAAAGATGAAGATTGCTGTTGCACAAGCTATGAACATTCTAGCACAATCAATGTCTGATGACATTTTTGAAGAGCTTGCTGAATGTTCATCTGCAAAAGAGATGTGGGACTCCCTCACAACATTGGCTGAAGAAGAAGCAAGAGCAATAGAATTTTGCCTAATGGCAATAGATGCTTCTCGCAGCAGCTATGCTGAAGAATCAGAAGAACCAGAATATGAATCAGAAGAAGAAGATCAGGTAATTTCTACCCTTGATCTTTCATCAGGTATAAATCTTCAGAAAATCTTAGTTCAAAATATTTCGTCGAACGGAGACCGACGAAATCAATCCTATTCGTCGAACTCAGATCGACGATCGCTGAACAAAGATTTTACTTTGAACTATTCAGGATTCTGTGCTCGACGAAATCAATGCTATTCGTTGAACAGAGCTCGACGAAAATGGATCACAGAAAACAATTATTATCATTCTGTGAACAGAGCTCGACAAACTAGATATCATTCGTCTAACTCAGCTCGATGAAAGTACTTTAATTCGTCGAACTCAGAATTTCAAAGCAGAAATTTTTATCCTTTTATTTCTGATTATTATAAAAGAGAACCAGGACCCAAGGTCATCTGGGTCCAGAACTCCTAACATCTCCTTGCAGGAAAAGAATTCAGTCCAGCAAATATATAGGCCATATTAGTGGCTGTCAGATTTAGGTAAGGAAATGCAAATAGGGGGAGATTGTTTGTTTTACCACAGAGGAATAAAGGCTATGCAAATAAGGGGAGATGCCTATAAATGAAGTTGCAGAAATTCTAGCAGCAGCAACAACAACAGATTATAATGCTGCAAATTTGGGCAAGGATCAACAACAACAACAACAGTAGTATTACTTGATCCAGATTTATGGGGAGATTGTATTTAATTGCCTTGTATTTTACTTACATTTCTGTAAATAGTGTCCTCACCCAAATAGGGGGAGATTGTTGGAACCCCAGTTTGGATTTGGGTAAGGAACACTATTAGGAATATTAGAATGACCCAACATGTATAGTCATGGGTCATAGGATTATTTCTAGGATAGGACATTCAGAAGGAATATCCAGAATTGCAGAAAAGAAGTCCGAGAAATGCAGTTAAGACAAAGTCAGAAAATCAGATCGACGATCGTCGAACGCAGTTCGACGAACGACGATCTCCGGTCGACGAATTCTGAGTTGCTTCTCTGAACTCAGGTCGACGATCTCAAGACGCAAGCAAGGCTGTGTCGACACCATCACATCAACTATGTCGACATTCAACAGTTCTCTCAGCTCGACGAACACAGAAACTGAGCTCGACGAACTGCAAGCTTCGGTCGACGAATGCAGGCAAGATATTCAGCTCGACGAATCTAGCTGAGTTCGACAAATGTCGAACTCAGGTCGACGATCGATGAACTCGACGAATGCTCAGGTCGACGATTTCTATGGAATCAGTAGCAGTTGGCAGATTTAATTGGGGATTAATTTCAATCAACATTCTCAGTGAATATAGTCATTCAAACGGACAGTTACAGTTGGATTAATTATAGATCAATTCCCAATGCATCTCCATTCTCGGGAATGTTTTTCTTCCGCAATCAAGGCCCTTTGTTTTTGAATGTCTGAATATATATAGAGAAAGAGAACAAGAACATAGACAACAGAGACACAAGATACAGAGAAAAAGAAGAACAGTAATAAACATAGAAAGGGCAATATCACTACAGAAATTAACAGCCCTAGACCAGAGGAGACAGCTATCATAAGAAGAAGAAGAACATCCATTCATATCAAGAGTCTTCTTCTTCCTCATTACTGCAGGACAACAAATATTTTATCTGTCAGAAGTTCCTGAAGGATACTCTGGTCCAGGCCTGAAGATTGAAGGCATATTACCCTGAAGCAGTGATCCAGATTTCTCTGCACCATTCAAGATCTCAGGGGGAGCAAATCTGCTAACATCAATATCCACTTGAGTCTTCTCTCTGATTGTTGACAGAGAAGACAATATCACTCTCTCACCCCATCCTATACAAAGGGTTGTCATCTCCCTTCAAAAGTGATTCTTGGTTGCAAGTCTCCTTCCAAAAGACTTGAGGTCTTGGTTTTTGGGGACCTGATCAAAACCCATTGGTGGCAGTCACCTGATCAAAAACCTGAGTGGATTCCTACCAGGGTGGTAGAAGAGTGGACTACCCAGATTTGGGGAACCACTATAAATTTCCTTGTGTCTTCTGGTTGCTTGATCTTCCTTCCTGATTCTGTGCTGTGTTTTAACTCTAATTAGTTTAGTTAAGATCTATCCTCTTTCAGTAACGACTTTAGGAAACCACCGGGCCTTTGACACTCAGCTTTTACTAGGGCGCAAGTCTAGCACTTCGCCACATAAAGTGTGATGTCCTTTTTCAACCCGGGCCACCAGAATATTTTCTTTTTATCTTTGAACATTTATGTACTCCCGGGGTGGATTGATTACTTGGTAAAATGCGCCTCGTACATCAACACCTCCCGTAACTTGTAAATATTTGGGAGGCACAATCGACAGTCTTTCCATAAAAGACCGTCGTTCAAGAAGAATTGAGAATTTGACCCATCCACTATCTCCTATCAACACAAGATATAACTAGAGCCTCCAACTCATGAATCTGACACTCATCATGCATTTGTAACCAATTTTCTTGCGTGGGAGTTTTACATCTCAAGGAATCTGTGACTACATTTCCCTTCCTGAGAGTGTAATGTATTTGGAAGGTGTAGTCCCCGAGGAACTCCATCCACCTCCGTTGTCGCATGTTCAGATCCTTTTGATCTATTAAGTACAGACTCTTATGGTCTGTGGCTATGTAAACTTTCATGTCATATAAGTAATGATGCCAAAGCTTAAGTTAACGCACAGCCGCCGACTCCAAGTCGTGGACTGGATAATTTCACTCGTTCACTTTCAACTGGCGTGAGCCATAAGCAATAACCTTTCCTAACTGAAGAAAAATGCAGTCTACGTTGCTCCCTGAAGCATCACTATAATACTTATGTCGTTCGTACCACATGACAAACTCAAGATAGGCGTCGTGGACAAACGACTCGTAGCTCCTAAAAAAATCGCGCTCACTCAGCGCCCAAACAAACTGTTGATCTTTTCTCGTCAGTCTAGAAAGAGGTAAGGCTATCCACAAAAAGTTCTTTATAGAGAGTCTGTAGTAGCCAACAAGTTTAAGGAAGCTCTTGACTTCTGCTACAGTAGATAACACAAGCCACTCCCGTATCGCAACTATGTTCGTCGGATCCACTGCAATACCTTCTCCACTAACCACATGGCCAAGAAAAGCCACTGACGACAGCCAAAACTCGCACTTTGAGAACTTGGCATAGAGCTTGTTTCTCCTCAGGGTGTGCAAAACCATCCGCAAATGATTTGCATGATCTTCTTCGGACCGAGAGTACACTAATATGTCGTCAATAAAGATGATCACAAATCGGTCTATGTACTCTTGAAAAGTCTGATGCATTAAGTCCATGAATATAGATGAAACATTTGTTAGCCCAAACGACATTATAATGAAATTATAATGATCGTATAGTATTCCATATGCCGACTTTGGAATATCACATACCCGAATCCTCCACTGGTTATAGCCAAATTTTAAACCTAGCTTCGAGTATACAGTTGACCCAACCGGCAGATCAAACAAGTCATCATTCAGGAGTATCAGATACTTGTTCTTCTCTGTCCTCTTGTTCAGCTCTCGATAGTCAATGTATAGACGCAAGCTTTCGTCATTCCTCATATCAAAGATGACTGGTGCACTCCAAGGTGACACACTTAAACGTAAATAGCCTTACTCTAGCAATTCTTAGAATTGAACAAGTAATTCCGTCATCACCTTTGCCACTACTCGATACGGTGAGTGGGCCACAGATTTCGCATCTAGAACCAACTTAATAGTGAAGTCACTCTCTTGCTGGGACATGAACCAGGGAGATTGTTAGGAAACACATTTGCATAAACCGATACAATAGGAACGTCACTCAAACTGGGTTTCAGCTCAAAGTCCTCTATTGGCATGAAGAATCACTTCGTGAACCTAGTCTCTCGTTCGGTGTTCTGTCCCAGTGTGACTTCCTTAGAGTTACAACCTATACTGGTACGCTGCTCGAGAGCTAGTCCGTACCCATGATCACAACAAACGTAACTATTGTTAGCACATATGCTTCCAAACCAATGACATGACTTCATAACTGCATCTTAACACAAACTTCTACCCGTTTTCAACTTTAATTCTTAAGGCAATGTCATTCCAATCTCGTGTATAATACCAACATAAGCACAAAGGGAATACATTATGCCCAAAAAAAGACTTCTTAATTAGTCACCACCAAAGGTTTGTACATGCAAAGTATGCACTATTTCAAAAAGTAGAACTTAGAGTTCACTACTATAGCAATTTATTTAATTACACTTAAACTTCCATTTCGGTTTGCTATCGTCGAAGGGCCACTTCAGTAGTCTCGGGAAATTTGTCCCACTTTGCCACATGAGTAGTAGGTACGTGGAGTTCGCCCTGTAGCTGCTCCAGCCTTAGCCTTCTTTGTCTTCGAGACACCACCTCAACAATCTCGGGAAATATGTCCTTTCTAGCCACGCGTATAGCAAGGTGAATCTTGACGCTTCGACGCTCTAGCCTTGTGTTTACATTTCATGCGGTGAGCAGACGTTTCAGGACTTGTAGAGCTTGAAACCCTGAACTCTAGCGTCTGGTGGACTTTTTCCAAGTCCATCTCCAACGACCTAGCTGACTGCACCAATGTTTGTAATCTCATTAACTTTGGACATATCAATAGAAAATGAAGTTCATGTCGCAAACCAACAAAAAATTTGGTGATCTTAGTCTCCTCGGTTTCAAACACAAACTTTGCATGTTGTCTCAGCACAACAAATACATGTAAGTACTCCTCGACCGTGCATGGTGTAACACCTCCCCTGTAATGACTGTTGAAATTTGTGAAGTGAAAGTGAGTGATGGATCAGGTCGGGCGGTCTGGGCGGCCTGTGTTTGCGGCCTGGGCGGACTGGTGTGCGGCCTGGGTGGTCTGTGGCCAGGGAAGTCTTGGTGGCTTGGGCGTATAGTGGAGCGGCCTGAGCGGACTGTGTTTGGCGGTCTGTTGGCGGTGCTCAGCTTGATTTGCTGCCTTATAGTTAGCCGGTTCTTGGGGTAACCAGGCGGATTGGTAGTTGTATCCGCGACATTGTGACGGGCTGGTTTTGCATCCGCGGAGTCTGCCTTTGCGGACTGGCTTTGGAGATGTGCTTTGGTTCTTGCCGAGCTCTCCGGTGGAAGTGGATGTCATATCCTTATGGCGGACTGTCCTGATGATTGGCGGTCTGGGTCTTTCGTGTCCGCCATGCTCGTGCCGGTTGCTTTATGGGCTGCTGGACTTGGTCATTTTCTATGACAAGTCCATGGCGTCCGCAGTGTCCGCAGAGTCCGCTGTTGACCAGGCGGACTGTCTGTTGGTCGTGGACTCGTGGCGGACTATGGCGTTGTTCTCGAGCTATGCAGACTGCCTCCTTGTCCGTGTATAGTGTGCGGACTGATGTAGGATGGGTTGTGGTTGTCTGCATGATGAGGTGAGTGGAGGACTAGCGCTGTGCTTGCGTACTATGCGGACTGGCGTAGTGTCCGCATGGTGGCGGACTGTATTTGACCTGGCGCCTGACAGGTTGTTTGAAGTCTGGCCAAGTCCTTGCGAACTTGGCGGACTGGGTTGTGTTGGCGTACGGGCTTGGGGCGGTGACTCTATTCACTAGGGTGGTGACCAAACTCCTCACCTCACCTATAAATAGACCCCCCGACACATCTACAACAACTGAGTGAACAGTAAGTTGGGACTGTGTCAATCGTTGCGGTCTGGATTTTCCTGTCCGCACGGGTTGAGTAGAGATAACTATTTGATGTTTGTAGGTCACGTGGCTAGCACTGTGAAGCCAAGAGTTTGGCTTTGACTTCGGTTAGGATTAGTGAAGTTTGCGGTTACAATCGGCGGTCTCAAAAGGTCGCTTCTGCGGCTTGTCAGTTTTTCTCTGCTTCTGTTTTTCCAAGTCCAATAACCTGTCTGCCGGACTCAGGCGAGTAGGCGGTCTGTTCTTCAGTTCAGTAGTAGTCAGCGAATAACGGTGTGTCCGCACGACCTCTCTGTCTTGACGAACTCTGTGTTCTATTCGGCTTCTAGCAGCAGCAGTTCGGGCGGCTTCGGCTACTTCAGCGGACTGGGCGGTCTCGGCGGTCTCCAGTTCTGTCCGCCTAGATTGTTTTGTTCTTTTTGTTTTTCCTTGTGTACTGGCAAAATCATGTCTCGCCACGTATACCTCGCCCTGTAAAGAAGTTATTAAATATATGATCTACTTGTTCCTTCTACTTGAATTTGGTGTTGAGCTTGCTTTCCTAGGTTCCGCATGATCAAGGTGTGTTCATGATAGTTCTGAGGATATTAATTTGGCCTTAGGCTATCTCGTTGACCACTTTGAGAAAATTCAACATGGTATCATAGCCAGGTTCAGTTGATTGAGAGGTGATCAACTTGTGTTGTGCTCTGTGCTTCTAGAAGCTTAACCAAAGTTTGTTGCAATGGAAGTGAGTTATGCAAGAGGTCTGGGCATTGAACTCTTAACACTGACTAACTTTAAAAAGTGGAAGTCATGCATGAAGAGTTACCTTTCGGGTGAGGAGCTATGGGAGGTCGTCGGTGGTGATGACAGGCAGGACGTTACAGCTTCTTTTGGGACTGCTGAGCAGGTAAGGCTCTGGAGAAAAACAAATGCAAAGCCGGATTTTGTTCTCAAGAGGGCAGTTTCACCGGAACTGTTTGATCATATCATTGTATGTGAGTCAGCCACTGATATTTGGATAACTTTTGATGAGTTATTCAATAGGAAGAATGTGGCGAGACTTCAGTTCCTGTAGAATGAGTTGGCTAGAACAAATCTAGGAGACCTGACCATCTCGAAGTTTTTCCTGAAGATGAAGAGTTTGTGTGCTGAGTTATCAGCACTTGATCCTGATGAGCCGATCTCTAAGGCTAAGATGAAAAGGCACATAATCCGCGGCTTGCGGAAGGAGTATGTTGCCTTTGTAACATCTATTCAAGGTTGGGCAACTCAGCCATCTCTGCTGGAGCTTGAGAACCTGCTTGCTTCGTAGGAAAGTTTGGCCAGACAGATGGCTGGAGTGACTATCTCTGAAGGAGATAGTGAAGATCTATTCACAGGGAAGAAGAAGAAGAGATGGGAAGGGAAGAAGAAGACTGTTGTTGAAAATGAGCCTTCAACTTCTTATCAGTTAGAGAGGAGCGCTGCTCCTAAGAAGGATTGGAAGAAGAACTTGAAGTGCTACAGGTGTCATCAGCGGGGACACTTCAAGCGTGACTGCAAGGTTAAATCTCAGCCTGGGCATGCTGCAGGCAAGGAGGAAGCTTGCTCTAACACTGAGGAAGCTGGATGGGGCGGAGCTTTTATGACGGGAACTTGTGTCCGTGCTTTATCCGCTGTCGACTTCAACAATGAGTGGATCATGGACTCCGGGTATGGTCATCACCTCACCGGAGACAAGTCGAAGTTCTCCTCACTGCAAGCTTACTCAGGTAACGAAGCTATCATTACTGCTGATAACACTGTTTATGCAGTAAAGAAGGAGGGGGTTGTGTCCTTGGGTAGTGATAAGGGGCCACTCATGTTAAGGAGTGTGTATCATGTACCGGGCACGAAGAAGAACCTCTTCTCTGTGACCAATGCGGTAGACGCTGGTTATCATGTTCTGTTGGGCCAACAAAAGTGAAGTTCCTTCGCAATGTATCAGAGGTAAAGGCTTATGTTGCTCATGTTGGGAGGAGAGTAAAGAACTTGTTTGTTCTTGCAACAAACTCTTATGTTGATCGGATGAGGGCAAATGATAGTGCCGCTATATGGTATGAGAGGCTTGGGCATGTAGGAATGCATAAGCTGAAAGCTATGGCTCACAGTAGTCTTGTGAGAGGCTTGCCTAAGCTATCATCCATTGGTGATGGTCACGTTTGCGTGGGGTGTCAGTACGGCAAGGCTCATCGCCTTCCGTTTGATAAGTCACAAACGAGGAGCAAGAGACCATTAGAGTGCATCCATGGTGACTTGATGGGACCAACCGTCACTGCTATCCTTGGTGGGAGCAGATACATGCTTGTTCTGACTGATGACTACTCAAGATATACTTGGGTATATTTCTTGAAGGAGAAATTAGAAGCCTTCCGGTTGTTTATGGAGTTCAAGGAGCTAGTGGAGGGCCGACTTGGCTTGCGGATTAAGAAGTTTAGAACAGACAACGGTGGTGAGTTTGTCTCCTTCGATTTTTCTAACTTCTGCAGGAAGCACGAGATCCAGAGAGAGCTTACTTGTGCTCATACTCCACAAAAAAATGGAGTAGCGGAGCGGAAGATCCGTCATTTGACAGAAACCTGCAAATACTGGCTTCATGCAAAAGACATTCCTAGGTTCTTCTGGGTAGAGGGGATGTCTTGTGCTTCTTATATCATCAATTGGATGCCGCTCAGTCCGATCAACATGAAGACTCCTTTTGAGATGTTGATGAAGGAGAAGCCAAGCATGGAACACCTTCGAGTGTTTGGATCAACTTGCTATCTGCATGTCTCAGATGCTTCAAGGACAAAGCTTGATGCAAAGGCACGGAAGCTTGTCTTTGTAGGCTATAATGAGCAGAAGAAGGGATGGAAATGCATGGACCCTGCGACGAAGAAGTTTGTTGTATTAAGAGATGTGGTCTTTGACGAACTGATGTCGTATGGAGGTGGTTCGGTTGATATACCAGATAGCAAGGTTGATGAAGAGCAGAAGGTGGCTGCTAAAGTTCTGGAAGAGGAGCTTGCTGTGTCACCAGCAGCTCCTGTTGCTTCAAGCTCTGGGGCAGAGGCTTCTGGTTTAGGAAGCAGGGGAGCATTGCTCAAAGTTTGCCCGGGAATGGAGCTGAGCCTGAAGAAGCAATGGAGGTTGTGAGCTAGGAGCAGACCCTTCGGAGATCAAAGAGGGTTGTCAAGCCACCAACTCGATATTGTGAAGGGAATGCAGTGAGCTTTGTCTCCTATTTCTTTGCAGGCCCTCTGGATGAGCGAGAGCCATCAAACTTCAATGAGGCCACTGGAGTCAAGGAGTGGGAAGATGTCATGAAAGAGGAGATGACTGCTCTTAAGAAGAATAAAACCTAGGACCTTGTGCCCAGGGTTGATGGCATTACTCCAGTGACTTGCAAGTGGGTGTATAAGTTGAAGAAGAAGGCTGATGGGAGCATCGAAAGATACAAGGCTCGCCTTATTGCTCGAGGATTCTCACAACAGTATGGAGAGGACTATGAGGAGACGTTTAGTCTAGTTGCAAAGATGACTTCGGCTCAGGTGGTGATCACCTTGGCTGCTTGCCAGGGTTGGAGGATGTGGCAGCTTGATGTGAAGAACGCCTTTCTTTACGGAGAGATTGATAAGGACATCTTCATGGACCAGCCACTTGGTTTTGTTTCTGAAGTTCATCCGGACTATGTCTGCAAGCTCAGGAAGGCTCTCTACGGGTTGAAGCAGGCTCCTAGAGCTTGGTATGGGAAGATAGAAGAATACCTTCAATTCTCCGGATATCTTACTTCCAACTCAGATTCAAGCTTGTTCATCAAGAAGAAGGGGGAGCTTCAGGTCTTGGTCTTGATGAATGTTGATGACATGATCATCACTGGGAATTCATAGGAGGAAGTAGCTAGGCTCAGGGCTGAGCTTGCTATACGCTTCGAGATGAAAGACTTGGGAGAGCTTCATCACTTTCTTAGTCTTGAAGTGGAGAGGAAGGAGTGTGAGATACTCATTTACCAGAAAGGATATACGGATTGCATTTTGAATCGATTCGGCATGGGCAAAGGTAAGAGTTGCTCTACTCCTCTGGATCATGGGTTGAAGCTTCGACGAGATGAAGGAAGGATTCTTCCTGATCCCTTGGTGTTCAGAGCTCTAGTGGGGAGCTTGATCTACCTGATGATTATAAGGCCAGACATTTCCTACGCCGTTGGCCGAGTAAGTCGGTTTATGGCAGAAGTCTCATTTGGTGGCGACAAAGAATATCTTGAAGTATGTCAGGGCTACTTCTGATATGGGACTCCTCTATAGGAGGGACATGGGCTTTTCTTTGCTTGGATACACGGATGTTGATTATGGTGGTGACTCGGATGATCGAAGATCAACTTAGGGTTATGTTTTCACTTGTGGATCAGCTTGCATCTCGTGGTGTAGCAAGAAGCAGGATTCAGTGTCCGTCTCTACTACGGAAGCAGAGTACAAGGCTTCGGCCTTGGCTGCTCGGGAAGCCATCTGGCTGAGGAGGCTTGTAGAGGACATCCATAAGGAAGTGCAAGGTCCTACTTTGCTCCGAGGTGACAATGAGAGTGCTCTCAAATTGCTGAACAACCCAGTGTGTCACGCAAGGACCAAGAATATTGAGATCGAGCACCACTTCATAAGGGAGAAGGTGTCGGAGGGATCTCTTATGGTCGGGCATGTACAGAGTGAAGATAATCTTGCTGACATCTTCACGAAGCCACTGTTGAAGGGGCCATTACAACAGTTACGAGGATTGCTAGGCTTGATCACCACTTCTCACTTCAAGGGGGAGTGTTGAAATTTGTGAAGTGAAAGTGGGTGATGGAGCAGGTCGGGGGGGGGGGGGGGTCTGGGCGGCCTGTATTTGCATCCTGGGCGGACTGGTGTGCGGCCTGGGTAGTCTGTGACCAGGGAAGTCTTGGTGGCTTGGGCGTCTAGTGGAGCGGCCTGAGTGGAATGTGTTTGGCAGTCTGTTGGCGGTGCTCAGCTTGATCTACGGCCTTGCAGTTAGCCGGTTCTTGGGCTAACCAGGCGGATTGGTAGTTGTATCCACGGTATTGTGGCGGACTGGTTTTGTGTCCGCGGAGTCCGCCTTTGCGGACTGGCTTTGGAGATGGGCTTTGGTTCTTGTCGAGCTCTCCGGTGGCAGTGGATATCATATCCTTGTGGCGGACTGTCCTGATGATTGGCGGTCTGGGTCTTTCGTGTCCGCCATGCTCGTGCCAGTTGCTTGATGGGCAGCTGGACTTGGTCATTTTCTGTGACAAGTTCATGGTGTTCGCAGTGTCCGCTGTTGACCGGGCGGACTGCCTTTTGTTCGTGGACTCATGCCGGACTGTGGAGTTGTTCTCGAGTTGTGCGTACTGCCTCCTTGTCCACGTATAGTGTGCAGACTGATGCAGGATAGGTTGTGGTTGTCTGCATGATGAGGTGAGTGGAGGACTGACACTGAGCTTGCGTGATGTGCGAACTGGCGTAGTGTCTGTATGGTGGTGGACTATCTTTGACCTAGCGCCTGGCAGGTTGTTTGAAGTCTGGCCAAGTCCTTGCGGACTTGGCGGACTAGGTTGTGTTAGCGCGGGGGCTGGGGAGGTGACTCTATTCACTAGGGTGGTGACCACACTCCTCACCTCGCTTATAAATAGACCACCTGACACATCTACAGTAACTGAGTGAACAGTAAGTTGGGACTTTGTCAATTGTTGCGGTTTGGATTTTCCTGTCCGCACGGGTTGAGTAGAGATAACTGTTTTCTTTTTGCAGGTCGCGCGGCTAGCACTGTGAAGCTAGAAGTTTGGCTTTGACTTCGGTCAGGATCAGTGAAGTTTGCGGTTACAATTGGCGGTCTCAGCAGGTCGCTTCTACAGCTTGTCTGTTTTTCTCTACTTTAGTTTTTCCAAGTCCAATAACATGTCCGCCGGACTCAGGTGGGTAGGCGGTCTGTTCTTCAGTTTAGCAGCAGTCAGCGAATAACGATGTGTCCGCACGACCTCGCGGTCTCGGCGGACTCCGTGTTCTATTCGGCTTCTACCAGCAGCAGTTCGGGCGGCTTCGGCGACTTCAGCGGACTGGGCGGTCTCGGCGATCTCCAGTTCTGTCCGCCTGGATTGTTTTGTTCTTTCTGTTTTTCCTTGTGTACTGGCGAAATCATGTCTCGCCACGTATACCTCTCCATGTAAAGAACTTATTAAATATATGATCTACTTGTTCCTTCTACTTGCATTTGGTGTTGAGCTTGCATTCCTGGGTTCCGCATGATCAAGGTGTGATCTTGATAGTTCTGAGGATATTATTTTGGCATCAGGCTATCTCGTTGACCACTTTGAGAAAATTCAACACCTCCCCTGTAATGACTTAATAATATTGGTCCGACCGGTGCCCCACAACATACAGACGCCACAGCTTAAGCATTATAAGATGATATAAACTACCCAACTCAAAACTCAGACAAAAAACAACATAAACAAAAGAGAAAAACCAGAAGTTATCCACTAACACATGAGTATTAACACGGCCTTATGTCCTTACAACATTTCAGAGTCCAAAATTCAACCATAACATTAAGTGTCAATGTGCATAAGCACTCCTAGGCTACCTCGGCATGCATGCCAGAAAATATAGTACCTAAAGCATTACATTCCACAAAATAGAGCTATAACACTTCATGAGGCTTATGCCTTTTTGGCCGTCGAGCTTGCTCCCGCTTACGATCCTTGCCCTGTAAAAATTTGCTTGTAACGTGGGTCAGCAAAGGTTGACCTCAACTGTGTAACCAACACATCTCCTCTCGGCTGTCCCTAGCGGACCCCGGGGCACTCCATCACCCTGCAGGTCAGCACTTCGTATGCTAAATACAATAACATGTAAAGCTATAAAGCAGGTTTGGATGTCTCATACAGTAAACACGTTTCTATGTTGAGTATATAATAAAAGGGGCCTATAATGCAGCATGAATGCAATCTCGGGTTTCACCCAAGGCACCCTAAAGTGTATGCTTATAACACATCATCACATCAGGTACTTCCAATTTCCCCATTAGCGTTCAAGACGCAAACACAAGGGTACTCTAGATTCCCCTAAACGGCATACAAGCCACCACACAAACAAACTGATAAGAAACCTTGCTAGACCCCACCCGTTCACGATGACTCAGGCCCGACTCTAATATCGGGATCAAGTCCACTGAAGGAGACCCAGCGGGACCCAACTAGAATCGTTCGGGCTTGCCCAAAGCTCGTCATTCTCATCAGTTCCATAGAAGGGGGAGTTGTCTCGCAGGGACACTCTCCACACATGATTTTGCAACATCACGGGCTAGCCAGCTGACTGCAGAGACAAATCACACCTTAGTACATCACAATCCCACGTCTTTCCCGCCCAAATCCATCGTTCGTACCGTAACATTCCTGCGCCCCTAGGAAACTATCTACCGTCATAACGGAGCTAACCTTCTCCGGTTCCGCATACACGTACTCACGCGAAATGAGGGGGGGGGGGGCGACATACAACATCACAAACGACGTCTTGCCGCTATGTATCATTACCGAGTCGGACTAACGGTCGCGACTGTGGCTTCACCCACAATGCCTAGTACACTAACAGAGCAGATTTCTAGTGCAATAACATGTCAGGGACGGACACAATCGATCCGGTCGCTCTTCTTGAACCATGGCAACCTGAATCCCTCTCATTTGAGAGACCTGGTGCCTAGAGTGCTTAAAGGAAAATAAGAATAGAGTAGATGTCACACACGCATCCTAAAACCGAGATGAGAAGTGTCGTTACCTTACGACTCCTCTTCTTAGCCATGAAACCCTTGTCTTTCACGGATGAAAACGAGCGCCTTCGCGTCCTCTTCACGGATCTGGCCTCGGAACGACGATCAGAGGTCTAAAGCTCCGTCAACGGCGGAAGAAAGCTCTCTTCTTCCTCCTCCCTCCTTTCTCTACAAAACCCTAACTCTCACTTCCCAAAAAAGAAAGATGAGGAGAAATAATGGTTCAGCCCTATATAAGTACTCTAGAGGAGAATCTTGGGCCTTAGGATCAAATCCTAGAAGAATTCGGACAGCTAAAAACCCAAATGACAGAACTGCTTCCGTCTGCTACCTCCGGGCGATAACTATCTACCGCTGAGCAGTAATTTCACGAGCACTCGGCCAGAAAATGATGTCGCGCTAATGCCGACGATAAGAATAACGCCGCGCGGTAGCATCTTGCTCGACGAACGGGGCCCTACGTTCGACGTTCGACGAATCAGGGCTATTGCCACGTGATACCTACTATCGCCGGGCGATACCTACTATCGTCGGGCTATAAACCTCCAGCGCTCGATGAACAGGACTTTCGTTTGACAGTCGACGAAATGGGGCTAACACCGAGCGGTACCTAGCTAACGCCTCGCGCTAGCATTCAATACTCTCAACGCCTGACCACTCAATGCTCTCAGCGCCTGGCCACTCAACGCTAAGCTACCGCCGGGCGATAACTACTACTGCTGGGCAATAGCTTCCAGAGTCTCGTTCTGAAAACGGGGGTGTTACAACTTCTCCCCCCTTAAAAGAATTTCATCATCGAAATTAGTCTTCAGACCGAAAGACAGCAAGAAAACAGTTTCAACAAATTTTAACATTATTACAACAACTAAACAGTAAGAAAAATGTTACAACACCTCAAAATATAGTTGCAACATACCAAACACTGTTCCATTCAACATCATATAAATAACTCGGGATACTCTTCGTGCATGGTTTGTTGTCGCTCCCAAGAGAACTCGTCCCACCCGCAGTTGTCCCAACTCACCTTTACGGGCTTCACCTCTTTGTTCCGTAACTGCCAAACTTCTGAATCCTCTAAGCCCACCAGACGGACTTTAATCCTCAAGTCCTCTTCTACCAGCACCTTCGCCGGTTCGATCACCACACTAGCCTCCACCAAGGCTTTCCTCAAGACAGAGAGATGGAAGACATCGTGTAATCCACTCAATTCTGTGGACAACTCCAACCAGTAGGCTGCTTCTCTGATTCGTTCTATAACCTCGAACGGTCCCAAAAACCTCGGACTCAACTTTTTGAGTCGGTGAATCCGCGGAATGCCATTGAACGACAGATAGACCCAGTCTCCTACCGTAAACTACACATTCTTATGACGAGCATTAAAATACTTTGCTTGTCGGTCCTGGGCAAGCTTCATGCGCTCCTGAATTGTTCACACCAACTCGTATGCATCGACCACCACTTCGTTTCCCAAAAGTTTTGTGTCTCCCGCCTCTATCCAGTATATTGGCATTCGACACCGCCTTCCATACAAAGCTTTGTATGGCACTATCTTTATACTTGCTTGGTAACTGTTGTTATAGGTGAACTCTACCATGAAGAGGGGATCTTCCCACTTCTTCCCAGAGTCAAGAGTACACATCCTCAACATATCCTCCATTGTACGGTTCATTCTTTCTGTCTGTCCATCAGTTTGAAGATGGAACGACGTACTGAACTTAAGCTTCGTGCTGAGACTTTTCTGAACCAACCTCCAGTCTTTGGATGTGAATCGACGGCGCGATAACTAATGATACTCTTAGGAATCCCATGTAGTCGCACAATGTTGCGAACATAGAACTCTACCAGCTTCTCAACGCTGTCCTCTTTCCGGTTTGGGATGAAATGGGCCACTTTGGTAAAGCGGTCCACAGTCACCCAAATCGCGTCGTTTCCTTGCTGCAATTGAGGTAAGCCATGCACAAAATTGTGCGAACAGACAAGAATAAACCGGAAAATGGAATAATAGAAATCTTTATTATCCAAAAAAGTTGTGTATTACAAGGTATAACCTCCCTTTTATAGAATGGAGGAGATGAGAGAGAATACAAATAAATAATGTGGGACTAAATAATTACAGGTACATGCTGTTTAACATAAATACAAGTCGACCAAGCCGCGCGGTTAGATGAATAGGCTAATCATCTTGCATCCACCAGGAAGCTTAGGTCGTACTTTCAGGCCCATTCGATTCAGGTAGTGACGGATCACCCCCTCCGTCGCATCTTGGAGTGGGTGGATCACTCTGGGAGGTTTGACAAATGGTCGATAGATCTCAGTGAGTTCGACCTCACTTTACTGCCGGCTTGCCATCAAGGCACAAGCGGTGGCTGACTTCCTAGCAGATTACGTAGTTGAGATCCAAGAGGCTGAAGCACCCCCTCGAGTGGCTTGGGAGATGCTGGTAGATGGAGCATCAGGAAAAAAATTCTTTTGGAGGAGGGATGATCTTGGTAAGTCCAGATGGGACCAGAATTGAGCAGGCTTTGAAGATCCACTTCGCGATCACCAACAACCAAGCAGAATATGAGGCGATCATCGCAGGGCTCAGGTTAGCTTGGGAGCTGGGCATATAAGATATTTGGGTCACCACGGACTCTATGGTGGTGGCGGGCTAGATCAAAGAGGAGTTCGAAGCGAGGGAGCCCACCCTCCAGCTGTACCTAGGGAAGGTCAAAGACACCATCGGGTAGTTCTGTAGCTTTTCGATTCAGCACGTCCCGAGGGGTGAAAGTGCTCGGGCTGACCAACTCGCCAAATATGGCCCTCGAGCCGGAGGAACGTTAACGGAACTCTTCAGGCCATCAATAGAAGAGGGAGAACTTATGGAGATAAACCAGCAAGGGTCTTGGATGGTGATGGTGACGAGGTCCGGCCATGTGCTCGAATTGCTCGTGACCGGTTGATGGTTGGCGGCGAAGTCCAGCCACTTATTCATGATGATGTTGCTGATAAGGCTGCTGATCTCCGCCATAGAGAGTTTGTTGATTGGGACGATCGTTGTCGTAAGCTTGAAGATGAGATTCTACCGCGACATCCATCGCCAACGTCCACTAAATCTCCGCTACATGTTATGCATGTCGTCCTCCGTTACTGTCACATAAAAATATATGGTTATAAATTATATATTTATAATTATATAATTTTAAGCATTTTATTTAATTTTTAAGCTTTTTCTCTTTTAGCATTTTATTTAATGTTATTGTTATTTCCATTATTATTTCAATTTTTATGTTGGAGATGGGTTGCGTATAACCATCTAAGTTTTAGATTATTGTTGTATGGTGGAGATTGAGTGGTGTATCCTATATATATGCTTGCATGGGTAATGAAAAGGAGAGAGATAAATGAAAAGAAAAAAACCCTAATTCTACTTTGAGAATTTTTCCCCTCTCCCTCTTGTGGCTGCCCCCTCCCTTCTCCCTCCTCTTGGAAAATTTCGACCACCCACCTCCTTTTCCTCCTCCTTGGCTAGGTTCGGCCACCACCTCTCCTCCCCCCTTCTTGGTGCCTCTCAGCCACCCTCCCCCCTCTCTCCCTTGGCTAGTTCGGCCACCAGCCATCCCTCCCCTCCTCCTCTAAGCCCTTGTGGCCGACCACTTCTCTCCAATTCCCTCCCTTTCCTCTTGAAGAAATCTAAGGAACTTTCATGTATCATCTTCCGTGGATCTCCTCCGGTGACTCCGAAGAAAACGACGTGCGTCTTCTCCTTCCGGTGCGGCTCCGTGGAATTTCGTGGAAGTGGATCTTTCCACCTTCATCGTGTGATTCCTCCACTCATCCTTGTTGAAGATTTGAAGGTCTATTGCATGGGATTGGGTAACGAAAAATATATACTCTTGTGTGATTCTTTTATTAACTAGTTGGAGGTTGCAAGACGTCGACTTTTATCGCCGGCTTTTGAATCCGTCATTTTTAAAATCTGATTTTGCTGTTTATGTTCTTCAATTTCATTAATCGAATCCGGATCGGGTGGATCCTTTTTGCTTGATCCAAATATTGGCAAATAGCCCTTATTAGATCTCTAAAGGATTGACGAACCTTAATGTTATATTCGGATTTTTGGGAGCGAACAAGACTAATTTTGGATCATACTTTTAGTCAAGTTCTTCTCGGATTGTGGGTGAAACGTTGCGTTCTAAATGACAAATATTAGAGCGGTTAGGAGTCATAATTTTAGGTGTTGTGAATGTTGTGGAATTGTTTGGTTAACAAGGATTACGCGCGCTAAATTAATCTCGTGTGTTAAAAGACTTCAATCAAGAACTAAACCGTTTGATTGAGCGAACGTAGAATTGGAACAGATGAGAGTAATTCGGTGTCTTTTGTCCGTTGCGTTTCGTCAGGAGACATAGCCTGCATCAATTTGGTATCAGAGTCAGGTTGTGCTAATTTTTTAATTAGTACCATCCTAGGAAAAAAATTACTTAGAACGCTGTCACGCACTTGTATGCACATCTATTTGTCAAAATTAACAAAAAAACAATTGCTTGATCTGCCAATAGCGGCCTATATTTTTATTATTTCAGCAACAAAATCAATTTTTTTTTAATATTCTTCATATTATTTACAACAAGAAAATAAAAAATATAGATCTATTACCTTAAGTAATTAGCAGGAACAATTACATCTTTGAAAATTAAATACGGCCAGGCTATTCATTCTTTGTTTGTGCACCAGTTCCGAGTGAGTTTTCTCTCCGGTTCTCACTGAAAATCCTATTTGATGTTAATGCTTCCCTTTTAGACTATTGGTATGATAAAGCCATGTCTAAACACACCCGAGCCTTGCCATCATACCCTAAGAATTCTAATCTTCCCCAGACTTCTCTTCACACTAAGAGTGAGATATTCATCTATGATGGTTATGTTGATCCCAAATTTTTTAGATACTGGCTTAAGTGGGTAGAAAACTATTTTGATTATCACGAATGGGATGACCACCAAAAGGTTAACATTGTTCTAGAGCGATTAATAGGTCGAGCCCGCGTGTTTTGGTTAAATGAAGAACGTCGTGTTAGTAGCTATAAAATTGCTTGGCCATACATGTGTAGCCTACTCTTAGATCACTTTGATCCCGCCTACCTACGTACTAATAGCACCACACCCGTTAGCAAGAATAGTTTCATCACTAGACCCGTATCTGCTTATAGGAGTGAACCTACGTCTCAGGATAAATCCTATCCCCATAGAGGTAGTAATACCCAAAGTGTGTCTGTTCCCACCTCTAGGGAACATAAGCCACTTAGACCCCAAAATTTGAACTCGAAAGAGGTTACTACTAGGGTGTCTGCACCTTTAGCCTCGATGTCTAAGCCCCCTGATATAGTGACTGATACCCAAGGGATGCAGATATAGATGTGGTGTCTTTTCATCCTGAGGATGCTGATGTTGATATATTATCCCTAGATTCTGAAGATGACAAGCTAGGAGACAGTATTCCTTCACGTACGATAGTTCCCAATGAGTCTGATGATTCTGAAAGTGAGGGAATCCCTAGTGATTTAGAAGACGATGTATGGGATGATTACATTCCAATCTGTGAGAGTGTTCCGAGAAGTGTGGGTTATCCCACGATAATTTCACATGATGCTAGGGGTATGTCTGATCCATATACTATCGAATGCCCAGTTCAGCCTTCCACCTTTGTCTTATTAGGGTCCCCCCGAGTGTTATTTCCCAGTGCTTTTGACTGAGCCCACCATTGATGGCGATGTTGGCATCTTTGACGAGTTTAGCGATGTTGAGGAATTCGATTACCCCAGTGACATGGAAGAGGAGATCTCTGTTGGATCCCTAGTTTGATTTGGTCTAGGTTCACTAAGTTAGGATCTTGTGACCTATTATGTATAGTCAGGGTCATAGTTTTGTCCTAGAGTCTAGGCCAAGTTCTTAGGATCAACACTGAATGGACCAACCACCATCAGACTGCCAGAGACTCAAGATTTAGAGATTTTCCAAAGACTCAGAAAAATGAGTTCGACGTTCGTCAAACTCAGGTCGACGATAGTCGTGCTCAGCTCGACGATCTCAGAGAAAATTCTCTGAGCTGAGCTCGACGAACTTGATTCTTTGGTCGACGATCCTTGGACTGTACCTTCAGCATTCTAAGTCCAGACTTTGTTCTCTAGACTCAGGTCGACGAACTTAGTACTTTGCTCGACGATTTCTGAAATTTCTACTTCAACTTCTTGATTCCAGAAGTTTCTCAATTTTTCTAAGTCCAGAATCATCTTCAGTCGACAAATTCAAGATTCTCAGCTCGACGAACTTGGACCACTTTGGCTAGAGTTATCCAGCAGCAGTTTGTGGGTCTCATCTCGACGAAACAAATTCTCAGGTCGACGATTTCTGGATACTTCACTTCAACACTTCATTCAAGAAGCATCTGAAATATTCTAAGTCCAGAAATACTTTGCTGAACTTCAGTCGACGAAACCACTTATCAGCTCGACGAACTCCATACACAGAAAAGGCAAAGTTTCTAGAGAATGCAGTTCTGTTTTAGCTCGACGATCTTGGAACTCAGCTCGACGAACAGAAGCCATCTGGTCGACGAACACAGCATCTCAGCTCGACGAACTGTGAACTCAGCTCGACGATTTCTGTTATCTGTTCAACGAATCCAGACATAGTTATTTCCTTCCTTATACCCCTTCTTACTGCAATAATTCCTGTGTAATTAATGCTCAAATATTCTCTGAATATAAACATTAAAAGGAGCATTGATTATGGTCTTCTCCAGGATTATTGCTTGCCGTTTTTCCAAGGGATAGTTCGAGAAATAATTCAATGAAGTTTATTCTCAAGGCCGTCAGCAATTAATGCAGAGAAATTCAAATTTCGAAAGAGAACTTCTCGATAGGAAATATAAAAGAAATTTTCTCTCCTTTCCTAGATACAAGACACACAGACATACAGAGAGTCACACAATTAGTCTGAATCAAGGATTTCTCTGCTCACTCTCAATACAGAACTCTGATAAAGAGAAGAAGCCCTAGACCAGAAGAACATCGGCTATCTGAAGAAGAAGAACAATCAATCAAAAATCAAGAGTCTTCAATCTTCAACTCTCCAGGACACTTCAAAGGACAACATCAATTCCATCTGTCAAGAAGTTCCTGAAGATCTTTTCTGGTCAAGGATTAAAGATTGAAGGTCTATCACCCTGAAGCAAAGCTCCAATTTTTCCTGAACCATTCTACATCTCAGGGGGAGCTCTTTGCTAAAATCATTTCCACTTAAGTCTTCTCAGTTGTATATTGAGAAAGAGAAGACAATATCATCTCTCACCCCCACTGTATAAACGGTTATATCTCCCTTCAAAAGTTATTCCTGGTTGCAAGTCACCTGATCAAAAGACTTGAGGTTTGGTTTTTGAGCACCTGATCAAAAGCTCATTGGTGTCAGGCACCTGATCAAAAATCTGAGTGGATTCCTATCAGGGTGGTAGAAGAGTGGATGTACCCAGGTTGCCCTTTCTTTTATTCTTACTGTGTTTGTGCTAGCCAGGTCTGCTGTGTGTTTGTGGTTATTTATTTATTATTCTGCAGTTTTTATTTACAGCAAAAGCTGTAAAGTTTTCTAAAGGATTTTTGGATACTCTATTCACCCCCCCTCTAGAGTATTTCAGATCTAACACATCTCTTTCAATTGGTATCAGAGCCAGGTTATCTGTTAGTTATACAAGCTAACCCTTGAACCAAAGATCCTAAGATAGATCTGCCTTTTCATTCCTATTAGATTTATTCTCACACAGCATGACACAGCACAAGTACTATGCAAGCACTAGACCTCCAGTATGCAATCTGAATAAGTTTACCATCTGGAAGGCAAGAATCAAATTGTACATGAACTCTATTGATGAGGATATCTTTAATTCTATTTTGACAGGTCCTCCTCATGCCACTGCCTCTACATCTATAGCAGCTTCAAGCACAAATGCAGTCCCACCACCTGAGTGGACTGAAGCCCAGAAAAAGGCAAAGATTGTTGATGCCAAGACAATGAATATACTGGCACAAATAATGTCAGATGATATCTTTCAAAAAGCGGCTGAATGCACCTCAGCCAAAGCCATTTGGGACTCCCTAAATCAAATGGTGGCTGGATCAATAGATGAAAGAAAGGACAGGAGATCCAATCTCATATCCCTGTATGAGAATTTCAAGAAAGAAGAAGCTGAGACAGTAGCTGATATGTACAATAGGTTAAGCTCAATCATCAATGAGCTAAAAAACTTGGACAAGGACATCACCCTCACTGAGGTGAATGATAAGATCCTTATGTGCTTCCCAAGCTCATGGGATTCAAGGATCTAGCCCATCAAGGAGGCCAGAAGCCTAAATGTGATTTTCACTGAATCTCTTTTAGGAAAGCTTAAGTCCTATGAACAGCTGATCAAATCCAAAGAGTCAGCTGAGCAAAGAATACCTCCTCCAGCAAGAAAAGAACAAAGCATTGCATTCAAGGCTGCTAAGGAGACAGAGACTTCAACCAGAAATGAAGAGCTGATGAGTCTTTTTGCCAAAAGATTCTACAAAATGGCAAGGAAAGACTTCAGGAGAAAGTCATCAAGGCATGATGACAAACCAAGGTATGACAAAACACTAACTAAAGAAGTGGTGTGTTTTGGTTGCAGGAAACCTGGACACTTCATCTCTGAGTGTCCAGAGAATCAGAAGAATGAGAAGAGAAGAGAGAAAGATACCAGAAGACAGCACAACAGCAGACCTTCCTTCAGCAAATATAAGAAGAAAGAGAAAGGCTTTGTGGCTGAATCTTGGAGTGAAACTGAGGATGAATCATCATCTTCCAGCTGCAGTGAAGATGAATAAGAGGCAAGGTCCAAAGAGGTTTGCCTCATGGACATTGATGCCTCTAGGAGCCATTCAGAAGAAGAAGATTCATACAATGAAGCAGTTTCAGATTCTGAAGCTGACAAGGTATTATCTTCCTGTGATTACAGTTCTAATTCATTTAAATCTGAATTTAAAACAATTTGCATAGACTTAATTAACTCAGAAAAAGAAATTAAGACTCTTAGGGAAAAATTAGGAAACCTAGAGAATGTTAATTCAGAAAACAATAGGTTAAAGGATGAATTAACCTTAGCTAATGAACAAATTATACTGTTAAAGACTGGGCTATGTGAGGCTAAACAACTTGAGAAATCTCTCAATGGGAGAAGCCTCAAGCTGATGGACATCACAAGCACTGTAAATGCTAGATTGAATGGCAAGCTAGGCTTGGGTGCTTCGTCAAGTTTGCCCCCTATTCTCAAGAAGAACATTCTAACTACCCCCATTAAATTTGTTCCAGCTAAGGGGAAGGAAAAAATAAACCACAATCAAACCATAGAACAAATTACAAAACCAAATGGTCAAAATAACAAAAATCAGAAAACCACAAATAAAAATAAAGTTCAGCAGAATTCGTCGAACTCAGATCGACGAAATGCTGCCCGTTCGTCAAACCCAACTCGACGAACGCTGAACGCAAACTTTAGCTATAATTATTCGTCTAACTGCGATCGACGAACTCTGTATGGTTCTTCGAGCAGAGGTCGACGAACTTGGGGCACAAAAAATGAACATGTTCATTCTCTGGGCAGAGATCGACGATCTTATCCCAATTTGTCGAACTCTGGTCGACGAACTCATAATAATTCGTCGATCCCAGAAAGACTTAATAAAAATTATAACTATAACAACAACTTCAACAAATCTAGGAAACCATTTAATCCTGTAGCTAAAAATTATAACTATATCAACCAAGACTTGATGCATGCCTGTTTTCTCTCTCAAGTTGAACCTCTATACATCCATGATACAGAGCAAGATCCTCACTGGATCATTGTAATGCAGGAGGAATTTGACCAATTTGAGAGATGTAGAGTTTGGGATTTGATTCCAAGACCTCAAAATGACCCAGTAATTGGAACCAAATGGGTATTTAGGAATAAACTGGATGCCCAAGGTACAATTGTGAGGAACAAGGCTAGGCTTGTTGCTCAATGATACAAACAAGAAGAAGGAATAGATTATGATCAGACCTTTGCACGAGTTGCAAGATTAGAGGCCATCAGAATTTTTCTAGCCTATGCTGCCTTCAAGAAATTCAAGGTGTATCAGATGGATGTGAAGAGTGCATTTCTAAATTGTGTACTAAAAGAAGAGGTTTATGTTGAACAACCTCCAGGTTTTGTCTCTCCAACTCATCTTTCTTATGTATTCAAGTTGCATAAAGCTCTCTATGTTCTAAAGCAAGCTCCAAGTGCTTGGTATGAGACCTTATCTAGCTTCCTGTTAGAGCATGGTTTCACTAAAGGCATAATATACAAAACATTATTCACTAGGCACCATAAGGATAAAATTTTGTTAGTACAAATATATGTGGATGACATCATATTTGGGTCTACTGATCCCAAACTATGCAATAGGTTCTCTGACCTCATGCATTCAAAGTTTGAGATGAGTAGCATGGGTGAGCTCTCCTACTTCCTTGGTCTCCAAGTGAAGCAGCTACCCGATGGCATCTTCATCTCCCAAACTAAATATGCTAAAGAGCTTCTCAAGAAGTTTGGGATGACTGATGCCTCAGCTTAGAAAACACCTATAGATACTAATGCTGTAGTAAATTCTGATCCACATGGGAAACCTGTTGACCAAAAGTTATATAGGGGCATTGTTGGGTCCATACTATACCTTACAGCAAGCAGACCTGATATCATGTTTGACACATGTCTTTGTGCTAGGTTCCAAGTGAACCCTAAAGAATCTCACCTTACTTTCCTAAAAAGAATTTTGAGATATATAAAGAGTTGTCCTAGTCTAGGCCTATGGTATCCTACTGAGTCAGAAGTTGAGTTAACTGGATACTCAGATGCTGACTATGCTGGATGAAGGGTAGATATAAAAAGTACCACAGGAACTTGCCAGTTCCTTGGTATGAGACTAGTGTCTTGGTTTTGCAAGAAACAAACATCTGCGTCTACATCAACTGCTGAAGCAGAGTACATTGCAGCTGGCAGTTGCTGTTCACAGATATTGTGGATTTAGAATCAACTCCTGGACTATGGTTTCAACTTAAATAATTCAACTCTACTTTGTGATAACACAAGTGCTATATCCATAACATAGAATCCAGTCCATCATAGTAGGACCAAGCATATAGACATTATGCATCATTTCATTAGAGAGTGTGTAGACAAAAACAAAATCAAACTTGTCTATATCTCCACTAATTTACAAAAAGCTGATATTTTCACCAAACCCTTGGATGAAAAGAATCACTTATTCTTTATAAATCAGCTGGACATGCTAAATGGAGAAGCTTTGATCTAACTTCTGTCTGCAGTCGACGAATTTGCCAAAGTTCGTCGAATGGAGTTCGATAAACTGGGGAAAGTTCTTGAGATATTCGTCGAGCGGAGATCGACGAACTCTCTGTGAGTGAAGTTGTTTTCGTCGAACGCAGATCGACGAATCTGCTTCAGAAGAATTTCATCGAACGGAGCTCGATGAAATGTCTTCAAATCTTCAGACTGAGCTCGAAGAATTATTTAACCTCAAATTATTTCGTCGACCTCAGATCGAAGATCTTTTTATTTATCGTGGAATGGAGTTTGTCGATTCATATTCAAGAAAACCCTATATCTAGGTTTTCTTCGACCTCCGTCCCGAGCTTTCTGTTCCTTTGCACTTGATCGTCATTTTCTATCACAGGTACTCTCATGGCGATTCCACCAGGAACCCTTGCTGCAATGAAGTTCGATACCGGCTTCGATGTCGACTTTGATTCGTTTCAACATTCAGACCCCATATTTCTGGATATTCTGCAACTTTTGGAAGAACAACAACTGAAGAACCTGATGACAACAAGGATCAAGCTATCCGGAACTGAAATTAGAGAATTGGTTTATACATCTTCAACAATAGAGGAGAATACCATGACTGGATCAATTGCGGGTAATACTGTTTCTCTATCTCCCGCCGTATTAACTGAAATATTTGGATTGAAAAATGGAGAAGAAGAATTAGAGATTGACAGTGAAGGATATGACATGATGCTGAACATGATGGGTTACTCTGGAGAAAACCCTAATAAATTGCTGAAGAAACATTTATCTGCAGAATTTAAGTTTCTTGCAGATATTGTTGGGAAAGTCTTGCTGGGCAAGCATACTGCACACGATTATATAACCAGGCATCAATTTCTTATTACGTGTGCAATAGTCAACAAGAAACAAGTGGACTGGGCTCAGATCATCTTTGATTTGATCAAGAAAAAAATAACAAAAAGGAAGTTTGTTTTGTAAGGATCCTGGGGATCCTTTTAAAGGAAAAAGCTGCTGAATCACTGGTCTCCCCGACCATATTCATTAATGCCAGCAAAAGGCTCACTTGTGCCTTGTTTGGCAAGTGGGAGAGGACAATCACATAGCCTTCTAAGGCCTTATCCTCTGCCACCAAAGCTTTTGAGAGCACTAGGGTTGTAAAAGCCACTCCACACCCTTCTGAAGAGATCACTCTTTCATCCCCATCTCTTCCAGCACTCCAAACCTAACAACCCTTTTCCCCACTTCCCTCTATTCAATAACAACAACAACACCAATCCCAACAAATTGTTCATGTTACTACTCCAGCTACCTCACCTGCCACTTCTCCACCCCTAGATCTTACTAACATCCCCTCATCCCCTATTCAAGAAGATCATCAACCCTTCCCTTCTCCAACACCACCTTCATCTCCTCTTCCACCACACTTATCCTCCATACCATCTTTCAATCTACTGTCATCTCCTCCCAATACTCCTCCTCATCCAACTGAATCCATCCAGATGTCCAAATGCAAGATGCTCCTCCTCCATCCTCACCATCTTCTACCATCCCTCCAAATGTTTCCACTCAACCACCTTCTGTAACACCTTCTGCAACTCCACCATTGGACCCCTCCACAATTTCTTCTGTCATTGCCCTCATCACACCCCTCCTCAAAATAATAATAGCAGAGGCCATTACACCTCTTGCTACTTCCATATCTACCCTATCTGCCAATATATCTGCCCTCACTGCTGCCGCCTCTTCAGTCAGGGGCCTGGCTCCAGTTCACATTGAAACCAGGCAGGGGGAGATGCTTGATGAAGAAGCTGCAGTAGCAGTAGTTTCAGTTTCATCAGCTCCAGCTCCAGCAGATGCAGAGGCAGCAACAACAGAAGATACAAAATTTATTGATTTCATTCATTTTATTAAGACTGATATGGATTTAGATGAGTCAGTTACTGAAGAGATTCTTACTGCTGGTGATTTTATTTTAAATCCCACAGTAGATTTAGCACATTTACTGAAAATTTTTGATACTGCATTTTTGAGTTTCCTTCCAGCAGATTATACTAAGCCATCTTTGGCTATTATCCCCTATTCTTCTCCAATATGTCCACAAGTTACCAAGTAACTTAGGGACAGTTTTGCTGCTTCAGAGCCTGCAGTCATGCCATCCACTCCAGAAGCTATTTTTGCTCCAAGCTTTGTGACGGATGACTCTCCAATGCTAGATCTTGATCCTTTGATCTTAGCTGACATTGAAGAAGAGAATAAGGCAGTTGCTGAAAGCACTGTCATAGACAACTCTCCATCTCCAGATCCAATTGCAGTTTCTCCTCCAGCTCTCTCTCAGACTGAGAAACCTATTATTTCTGTTGAGGCCCTGAAAGCTTTAAATGATCTCTATGATAATCCTCAAGGATCTGATGATGATGACGAGGATGAGGATGAGGATTCTGATGAGGATCCAAAGAAGAAGAAAGTATCTAAGAAAAGGAAAGCTCCTCCTCCTTCTAAATCCAGCCAATGACACTCCCTACTATATCCTTCAGAAGATAACTCCATATAAAGGGATCCCTGCTTGGATGTGGTTATCTAAAAATGAACAGAAAGAAAGGAAAAGAAGCAGAAGATACTCCCCTCCACCAACTCACAGATATAGAAAGGACCCTCCTCCACCTGCTGGTGCTTCAGGCACAACTTCTCAAAGGACTACCCAATTTCAAACTTATCAAAGACATCAGGGTAGGTCCTCATCTTTAGAAAGCAGCCAGCAAAGACAATATCCTTCTGGCAAGCAGTACTAACCTCAACAACAGAAGCAACATCAACAACAAAAACAACAACAATTCCCTGAACATCAACAAGCAGAAAGCTCCAACAGAACTCCTTCTCCTCCTGTACCCTTTGACGATCCAGAAACATGTACTTCAGCTAGGATGGCCAGGTTCCAAGAACTTGTTGGCCTTTCTATGATCAACAAAGCCAGAGCTGAAGGAAAGGATCCCTCAGAATATACAACAAAGTCAAAGTACAGGAAAGAAGAGCTTAAGAGGTTTGAGAAAGCTAACAAATTTTTCAATGTTGATGATTATATGAATTTGCACCCAGAAGCAGTAGTCCCCAGAGCCACATCTTTGAAGATTATAGGGGCTGCTGATATGACCATGACCAAAGTGCAAGCTTCAGATCCAAACAGAGAAATTGTTTTTACTAAGCCAGGAGACAAGAGCAAAGAAGAAAAGCCCAAAGAGAAGAAGCAAAAGAAATGAGTTCTGAACTGTTTAATTTCTGTTATGTTTATAACTGCTTTCTTATTTCTGAACAAAGCTTATCAGTATATATATATCTGCTGCATGTGTTCATTTTTCTCTGCCAGATATATGTTTTTCCTGCTTTGTTTATTTTCAGTTTAGTCGAATTCTGTAATTAGTGACCTCACCCAAATAGGGGGAGATTGTTGGATCCTAAGTTTGATTTGGGCTAGGTTCACTAAGTTAGGATCTTGTGACCCATCATGTATAACCGGGGTTATAGTTGTGTCCTAGAGTCTAGGCCAAGTTCTTAGGATCAACACTGCATGGACCAGCCATCATCAGACTGCCAGAGACTCAAGACTTAGAGATTTTCCGTAGACTCAGAAAAATGAGTTGGACGTTCGTCGAACTCAGGTCGATGATAGTCGTGCTCAGCTCGACGATCTCAGAGAAAATTCTCTGAGCTGAGCTCGACGAACTTGATTCTTTGGTCGACGATCTTTGGAATCTACCTTCAGCATTCTAAGTCCAGACTTTATTCTCTAGACTCAGGTCGACAAACTTAGTTCTCTGCTCGATGATTTCTGAAATTTCTACTTTAACTTCTTGATTCCAGAAGTTTCTCAATTTTTCTAAGTCCAGAATCATCTTCAGTCGACGAATTCAAGATTCTCAGCTCGACGAACTTTGACAACTTTGGCTAGAGTTATCCAGCAGCAGTTAGTGGTCTCAGCTTGACGAAACAAATTCTCAGGTCGATAATTTCTGGATACTTCACTTCAACACTTCATTCAAGAAGCATCTGAAATATTCTAAGTCCAGAAATACTTTGCTGAACTTCAGTTGATGAAACTAGTTATCAGCTCGACGAACTCCATACATAGAAAAGGCAAAGTTTCTAGAGAATGCAGTTCTGTTTTAGCTCGACGATCTTGGAACTCAGCTCGACGAACAGAAGCCATCTGGTCGACGAACACAGCTTCTCAGCTCGACGAACTGTGAACCCAGCTCGACGATTTCTATTATTTGTTCGACGAATCCAGACTTAGTTATTTCCTTCCTTATGCCCCTTCTTACTACAATAATTCCCGTGTAATTAATGCTCAAATATTCTCTGAATATAACCGTTAAAAGTAGCATTGATTATGGTCTTCTCCAGGATTATTGCTTGCCGTTTTTCCATGGGACAGTTCGGGAAATAATTCAATGCAGTTTATTCTCAAGGCCGTCAGCAATTAATGCAGAGAAATTCAAATTTCGAAAGAGAACTTCTCGACAGGAAATATAAAAGAAATTTTCTCTCCTTTCCTTTATACACGACACACATACATACAGAGAAGTAACACAATTAGTTTGAATCAAGGATTTCTCTGCTCACTCTCAATACAGAACTCTGATATAGAGAAGAAGCCCTTGACCAGAAGAACATCTGTTATCTGAAGAAGAAGAACAATCAATCAAAAATCAAGAGTCTTCATTCTTCAACTCTCTAGGACACTTCAAAGGACAACATCAATTCCATCTGTCAGGAAGTTCCTGTAGATCTTTTCTAGTCAAGGCTTAAAGATTGAAGGTCTATTACCCTGAAGCAAAGCTCCAGTTTTTCCTGAACCATTCTACATCCCAGGGGGAGCTCTTTGCTAAAATCATTTCCACTTAAGTATTCTCATTTATATATTGAGAAAGAGAAGACAATATCATATCTCACCCCCACTGTATAAATGGTTATAACTCCCTTCAAATGTTATTCCTGGTTGTAAGTCACCTGACCAAAAGACTTGAGGTTTGGTTTTTGAGCACCTGATCAAAAGCTCATTGGTGTCGGGCACCTGATCAAAAATCTGAGTGGATTCCTACCAGTGTGATAGAATAGTGGATGTACCTAGGTTAGGGAACCACTATAATTTCTTGTGTTGTCTGGTTGCCCTTTCTTTTATTCTTGCTGTGTTTGAGCTAGCCAGGTCTGCTGTGTGTTTGTGGTTATTTATTTATTATTCTGCAGTTTTTATTTACAATAAAAGCTGTAAAGTTTTCTAAAGGATTTTAGGATACCCTATTCACCCCCCCCCCTCTAAAGTATTTTAGATCTAACACATCTCTTTCACTCTCCTCTGAAGTGCCACCCCATATGATTAACCAATCCATCCTCATTCATATCTCGGGTCCGTCACCCATAGTAGTTGAGGAGTTTCCCGATCATCTTGAGTTAGATGACAAAACTAGTGCGTTGGAAGAATTACCTAGTGAGGGAAGAATATTCTTGGAAGATTTGAGTAGTATTAATTCGGAAGAACTTTATTTGATGATAACTCCATTTTGTGACAATCAATATGATTTTTATCTTCCTCCGGATCTGACTTTTCTGATCCTCTTTTCGGATCATGTAACTCGACTAGATGACTTTGTTGGACACAGATTTGTTATAACTAGCCTGAGACTTTTGGTGCTGCCACGTTAGTATCCCCTCCATTGGACATGTCTCGTAAGATATGTATTAGTGATTTGTTAGAATTCGTGTTCGGTCTTGTCACAATATTTTGTAGTTCTGTATCTTCCAAATTTCCTATGATTAATCAATTCTCTGATTATACGTCTATGATGAGGTCGTCTATTGCGTCCACTTCTGATTTCGTGGCGGGTGTGCCTCTTGGTTTGCCTCCGTTAAACGTTAAATATAAATTAAATCGATTAAACCAATTAGCACCTTCTTATTTTCAACCATGCCATGATATCTATGCACCCACTCTTATGGCCATAGCTATCCAATATGAGTCGTGTCATTTGCTTGTCAACTTACTCCCGAATGTACCCAACTTACAAGTTGATGGTGCAATTTTAGTGCGGTCACCTCCCAATCGGTTGTTGACTGACACCATCTTGAACATAACATTTATTAAAGCTGACCCATACCTGATTTATATTGAAAATGGAGACATTAAGATTTTTTTGGATTTTATGAATGATTGGGCTGTTTCACCCATTTTCAACGTCCTGGATTTTATGTTGTATGTTTCTCCTCCTCCAGAGAGGCTATCTCTGTCGTTTCTTCCTCCCACTAAATGTTCTCATGGGTTGGGGAGTGAAGTTATTGTCGTATCTATCTTCCACTGGAATTCCATGGTACTTGCACTGGTTGGTAAGACAAACGTCATTTCTCTTTCTGTCACTTTTATGTCTAGTTTTTCAGAAACCTTGGTTGTTTTTGTGATGCTGCACAGGTTACTCTCGGCTATTACTTGGGAGCTCATCGTACTACATTTCGATGCTGCTTTACTCCACCACGCTCTCCCAGGCTACTCATCAGTGATGAGTGATTTTGAATGGGGGAGGATTGATGGAGACGAGGTCCGTCCATGTGCTCGTAATGCTCGTGACCGGTGGATCGTTAGCGGCGAAGTCCCGCCACTTGTTCATGATGATGTTGCTGATAAGGCCGCTGATCTCCGCCATAAAGAGTTTGTTGATTGGGATGATCGTTGCTGCAAGCTTGAAGATGAGAATCTACCGTGACATCCATCACCAACGCCGCGCCAAATCTCCGTTACATGTTATGCATGTCATCCTCCGTTACCGTCACATAAAAATATATGGTTATAAATTATATATTTTTATGAATTTTATTTAATTTTTAAGCTTTTTCTCTTTTAGCATTTTATTTCATGTTATTGTTATTTCCATTGTTATTTCAATTTTTATGTTGGAGATGGGTTGCATATAACCATACAAGTTTTATATTATTGCTGTATGATGGAGATTGAGTGGTGTATCCTATATATATGCTTGCATGGGTGAAGGAGAGAACAAGACGCCATGGGAGACCGCCTGATCGCCCGCTCTCCAAGTCTCCTGAGACAAACTGGCAGACCGCCAGGATACCAACAGCAACAGTCCGGCAACCAAACCATTGGAGAGAAACCGACAGACCACACGATATGTAATCCGCTAGAGTTAGACTGTCAGACCGTCCGGTCTCTATTCTGCAACACTCCCCCTCAAGTTGGCGCATATATATCGATCATGCCCTGTTTGTCGCAAATGTGATGAAAGGAGGCAGATACCGGCTTGGTGAAAATATCAGCCAACTCTTTATCGGAGGTGACGAATGAAGTACAAATTTGTTCCTTCAGAATTTCTTCCAGAATAAAGTGGCAGTCGGCTTCAACGTGCTTTGTTCTCTCATGGAAGACCGGATTTTTGGAGATGTATATAGCGGCCTTGTTATCACAAAACATAGATAGAGGATGGTTATAGACCTCTCCTAAGTCAACCATGAGAGCTCGTAACCACTTCAACTCACACGTGGTCGACGCCATATTTCGATATTCTACTTCTGCACTGGACCTGGAGACAATAGACTGTGTCTTGCTCTTCTAGCTCACAAGGTTTCCCCCTACGAAGGTGCAAAAACCTGATGTTGACCTGTGGTCTCCTTTACCATCAGCATAGCTCGAATCTTAGTACGCTTCAACCCGCAAATTACCATTATTCTGAAAGAGTAGTCCTTTCCCAGGGGCTGATTTAACATACTCCAATATCCTCATGGCAGACTGTAGATGGCACTTCTTAGGAGCTTGCATGAATTGACTAACCTTGCCAACAACATAGGCAATATCGGGTTTGGTCGCCGTGAGATATATAAGTTTACCAACCAGATGTTTGTACCTCGTAACATCTGAAGGAAGAGGAGAGTCATCCGTGCAGCTTTTATCTTCTCCAGTCGCCATATGGCATCAGGAAAGTTTAGCCCCAGTCAGCCCTACCTCTTTTAGCAAATCAAGAGCATACTTGCGTTGAGAAAGGAAAAGGGAATTGGGCTTCCGAGAGATTTCTATTGTACAACCCCATATACAGCCGAGTGGGATCCTCCCCAGGTAGCGGGCCCGGGATATGCTATGGGTGATGATTTGGTGCAGCCCCGTTCGAGCACATATGAGCGCTCGTGCATATGCGTGGTGGTTTTATTTGTAAAGGCAATATATATATATATATATATATATATATATATATATATATATATATATATATATATATATATATATATATATATATATATATTATATATATATAGATGGATAAATAGATTTTAATGAGGAGAATATAAGGATAGATTTTATTATACAAAGAGGGGGAGAGAGGGGGCTCGGGTACAACACAACAAAAAGGAAAAAAGAGAAATAGAAGTGGGAGCGGGCTCGTTTACAGCACAACAAAAAGGAAAAAAGTGAAATAGAAGTTGGAGGGGGCTCGGGAACAACAAGGTAGGGAAAAGAAAAAAGAAAGAAGAGCAGGGGGCTTGGGTACAGAAAGAGGAAAAAGGGGGCAAGCAAGGAGAGTGGGGATCGGGATTTATCTCCCAGCACAGCTGGGCCGCCTGGAGCAAGGCCGAGCCCAAGCTTTCCTTCCCCATCGGTCTGCTGGAACAATGCTGAGCCCAAGCTTTCCTTCCCCGTCGGCCGGCTGGAACAAGGCCGAGCTCAAGCTTTCCTTCCCCGTCGCTGCCTGGAGCAAGGCCGACCGAGATTTTATCTCCCGTTGTCGCCCAGAGCTAGGTCGGCTAGGAGCTCCTCTCCCGGCTCCTCCTCGCTGCCTGTAGAGGCCGAGCCCTAGTCTTCCTTCACTATCGCAGTCGCCTGGAGAAAGGTCGGCTAGGAGCTCTTCTCCCAGCACCGCCTTCAGCAAGAATAGCTAGGAGCTCCCCTCCCGACACTGCCGTCAAAACACGCGTCAAGGGTAACGAAGTTTCTTTTTGGGCAGGTGAAGCCCTCAATTAACATATTTGCATGGAATCCCCTCTCCACTAACGGGTAGGGGAAGGGTGCTCTCCGACAGGTTGATGTGTACATCCCCGCAATTAATTGCATTTAGTATCCGGAAGTGTGAGTACAGATTTAGGCATGCTGTGTGAAGCTCATCCAGACGCGTGAGCCGGATTGGTGATATTCTGGGGTTCCTGGAGAATACTCTGAGGAAGTTGTATATTATCTGTTTACCGGGAATAAGCACCATAGCCCCGAAAAAGGTGTGAGCACAATGTAATTGGTCTGCTTTTAGTCAACTAATGTTTAGCTTGCCGTCGTTTGTCGAGACATCGACGTACAGTTGTTGTATTACCAAGCGGGAAATGGCGTGCCTAAGCCCAAGTTAGTGCCGGCCCTCGAAGGCCTATTTTGCTTATGTTGTCGGCCTGTGTGCCGAAGTATGTAATTTATATTCCTGCAAATTAAAATGCTCGTGATGCCTTGTGCAGGCCCTAGAAGGCCTATATTACGTTGTTGGCGGCCTAATTGGCGCTGCGTAAAGAAGAATTGCTCGGCGAGATTGCGCCATTGGTAGGGCGGGTGAGAGCATTTTGCATAGACCGAAGGAGACACATCTGGATAGGAGAGAGTTAGTCATGAGATCCTCCTTAGATGTTCCGGCCGGCCAAGAGTGCTCTCTGAAGGTATCTTAGCTCAGTATTTGGCTTGGGAGGGGAAGAGTTTGTTAGTCTTCCGAGTATGAGGTGGGACCTCCACGCTGAGACCTTGGGTCTGTCCCTTGTGTTCCTAGTCTTGTACCTAGATCGTTAGTATTGCAATATGAAGGTCGGGCGGTGTGTTGCTGTTCGGAGACCGGGCGGTCTGGAGGTCTATCCTAGCTGACCTGTCTGCCGGGCTATTGATGTTTGGTGTCCTAGCCGGTCTGGCGGCTTGTCTCAGACGACTTGGAGACCGGGCGGTCTAGCGGTCTCCTATGGCGGCTTGCTCTCTGTGGCCCTTGTTATCTCCTCCTGTTGGTTGTCGGGTGGTTAGCTGGCTCGTCTAACCGCACGACCTGTCCGGTTTGTCTTTTTATAAAGCTGCATATACTTGTAAATTTTTAGTCTCATATTGCTTAATTGTAATCTCTCTCATCTCCTTCATTCTATAAAAGGGAGGCTATACCATTGTAATTGATAACTTTTTTGGATAATAAAGTTTGCATTACTCCAAATTTTCGGTCAGCTTTTTCCTGTTCGAACATGGTATCAGAGCCCTTGGTATTTTACTCCTGATTCTGTGAGCTTCCTCTGTCCGCGCGACTTGTCCGCGTAGCTTGCTCCTTCTTCTCGCAACCTATTTGCGACTTGTTTTCTATGCCTGTTTGCTCCTTGTTTGTGCGACTTGCTCCTTCTTCTCGTGACCTGTTTACGACCTGTTCTCGCAATCATTTTCTTCTCTTATCATGCCTATTCATGCGGCTTCTGTCTCTTCTTTGTCACTGCCCTTTGTGTGCGCGGCCTACCTCTTATTTTTCTCCGCGACCTGTTTTCGTGGTTGCTCTGCCTCTTCTCTCGCCGCGATCTCCCTTTATTTGCGTGGCCAGTTTCTATTTGTGCGGTCTCTTCTCTGTTAGCACGACCTATTTGGTTTTCTCGTTAACTCCTCCCAGTTCGCGCGGTCTTCTCTCTCTGTTGTTCCCACGGTTTTATCTCTAGTCGTGCGACTTCTTTCCCTCTGCTTTGCTCTCTTCTTTGCTGCGGCCTTCATAGCCGCTCGTCCTGCTTGCTGGTCGCCCGGCTTAGTCTTTCTGCCCTTGTTGCCGCGGCCTTCTTATCCTTACTTCCTGCTGTTCTCGCGCGGTCTCTCTTCCATGGCCTCCACCTCCTCCACACAGTCTGCCTCGGTGGTCACCTCTTCTGGTAGTGCCCACGTTGTTACTCACTGCAGATGGTTGATCAACTCTGGTGCTACAAATCATATGACAGGCAATCCTCAATGTTTTTCTCTTCTAGAAACACATGATCGGTTGCCCCCGATCTGTATTGCTGACGGCTCTTCCTCTCTTGTCAATGGGACGAGAGTGGTTCTAGTCACTTCGTCTCTTTGCCTGACCGATACCCTCTATGTGGCCAAGTCTCGTGCAATTTATTATCGGTTACTTCTCTTTACAATCAACTACGGTGTTCCGTCACATTCACTCCTACTTCTTGTTCTTTTCAGGATCCGGACTCCCAACGGATGATTGCTACTGGGACTAAGAGCGGCGGCCTCTACTTCATCGACAATGTTTTTGCTCTATCCGCCTTCTCCTCCTCCTCTACAGATCTTATCCAATGGTATCTTTGCCTTGGTCATGCTCCTCCCTGGCTTCTTCGCCAGCTTCTGCCCCACCTCACTCTGTATCATCCACCTCTCAACTGCGATGTATATCAGCTTGGCAAGCATCACCGCTCCTCCTTCCCACCGACGCAAAGCTCAGGCTCTTCCTGTCCATTCGATCTCGTTCACTCTGACGTCTGAGGTCCTGCTCCTACCCTCACCATCGGTTGAGGTAGTTCATATTTTGTCACCTTTATTGATGATTTCTCTAGGTGTACGTGGGTGTATCTTCTAAAGGATCGCTCCGAACTATTCTCTGTCTGGACATCGTTTTATTATATGATTAAGACTCAGTTTGCTACCTCTATTAAACTCCTTCTTTCTGACAATTCTAAAAAATATCTTAGCCATGATTTCTCTTCTTTCTGTATGCAACATAACGTTATTCATCAAAATAGCTGTGTAAACACCTCACAGCAAAATGAGGTGGCGGAACGCAAAAACCGTCACCTACTCGACATCGCTCGCACTCTGATGATACAAATGCATGTTCCTCGCTCCTATTGGGGCTATGTTGTCCTCCTTTCCTGCTATCTCATCAATCGCATTCCCTCCACAGTTCTCAATGGTGCCACCCCATTCTCCATTCTTTATCCGAATAAGGATCTGTTTCCTCTTACTCTGCGCATCTTTGGGTGCACCGCCTTTGTTCACTCTCCCGCTGCCACCCGTGATAAACTCTCACCATGGGCCACTAAATGTGTCTTTCTGGGGTACTCTCCCACTCAAAAGGGTTATTGTTGCTTTGACCCCGTTACCCGGAAGCAGTTCGTCTCTGCGGATGTCACCTTCTTTGAAAATGCCTCTTACTTCTCTCCAGTTTCCTCCTCTACTCCTGATGATCCTACTTCTCATATCAACCCCTTCGTTCCATCTACCCCTACTGACGTTCCACCACCTCAACCATCTCCACCCTCTCCTCCCCCATGTCCACCTCCCGCAATATCTCCCTCCTCTCCGCAGCCATCTCTCTCTACTCCCAGGCCAGCTCTCTCCACCATGGATTCTCCGGATACATAGGAACCCGCTGACCTGGATCTCCCCATTGCTCTTCATAAAAGGGTTTCAACATGTACCCAACACCTACTTGCTGCTATTTTTCCTATGATCATCTTACCCCTTCTCGCAGTGCATTTGCGCTGGTTATCTCGGCCACTGCCACCCCCCGTTCCTACCAGGAGACCCTTACTATTCCTCATTGGAAGGCTGCCATGGATGAGGAGATTTCTACCCTCATTGAATGGGGTACCTAGACCCTGGTTCCCCCATATTTGGGCACTGATGTAGTTGGCTGCCGCTGGGTCTTTATTGTTAAATTCCATCCCGATGGTAGTGTGGATCGTTATAAGGCCCGCCTGCTGGCCAAAGGCTTCACTCAGACATATGGTGTTGATTACTTCGACACCTTCTCTCCCGTTGCACGTCTCAGCACCATTCAGGTCCTTCTCTCTATCGCTATCAACAGGGATTGGCCCATTTCACAGCTGGACGTTAAGAATGCTTTTCTCTACGGTGATCTGCAGGAAGATGTTTACATGGAGCAACCTCCTGGGTATGTTGCTCAGGGGGAGACACGAGTATGCCGGCTAAAGAAGGCTATCTATGGCCTCAAGCAGAGCCTTCGTGCCTAGTTTGACAAGTTTAGCGGCATTGTTGCGTCCATTGTTTTTACAAGAAGTTCAGCCGATCACTCCTTGTTCGTTCGAAAAATCGCCTCTGGTATGGTAATTCTTGCGGTTTATGTTTATGACATTCTTCTTACTGGCGATGACCAGGATGGAGTAACTTTGACAAAGAAATACCTCCGTCAACACCTGCTCACAAAGGATATGGGCTCCCCAAAATACTTTCTGGGGATTGAAATCTCGAGGAAACCCAACTCCATGGTCCTTTCCCAATGGAAGTATGCTCTTGATCTTCTAAAGGAGGCAGGTTTGACTGGTGCTAAACCTGCCCGTTGTCCCATGGCTGCTGGAGAAGACAAAACTTGGACAGATGACTCACCTCTTCTATCCGATCTTACAAGGTACCAACATCTGGTTGGCAAACTCATTTATCTCACAGTAACCAGACCCAACATCTCTTATGCTGTTGGCAAGGTGAGCCAGTTTATGCAAGCTCCTAGGGAGTGTCATCTACAATCTGCCCTGAGGATATTGGAGTATATTAAAGCAACACCAGGGAAGGGTCTCCTTTTTCAGAAGAATGGTCACTTAAGGGTTGAAGTGTACTCAGATTCAAGCTATGCTGATGACAAAGGTGACCGCAAGTCAACACCAGGTTTTTGCACTTTTGTTGGAGGCAATCTTGTGAGTTGGAAGAGCAAGAAATAGTCTATGGTCTCTAGGTCTAGTGCAGAAGCAGAATATCGCAGTATGGCATCGACCACGTGTTAGTTGAAATGGTGACGGGCTCCTATGCTTGACTTAGGAGAGGTCTACAACTATCCTCTTCCTATTTTATGTGACAACAAGGACGCGATATACATCTCCAAAAATCTGGTCTTTCATGAGAGAACGAAACACATAGAAGTCGACTGTCATTTTATTCGGGAAGAGATCTTGAAGAAACAGATTTATACTCCGTTCATCACTTCCAACAATGAGTTAGCAGACATCTTCACCAAGCCGGTGTCTGCTTCCTTTTTCCACATTTGCGACAAGCTGGGCATGATTGATATCTATGCTCCAGCTTGAGGGGGAGTGTTGCAATATGGAGGCCGGACGGTCTATTGCTGTTCGGAGACCGGGCGGTCTGGCGGTTTATCCCAGCCGGCCTGTCTGTCGGGCTGTTGTTGTTTAGTGTCCTAGCAGGTCTGGTGGCTTGTATCAGACGACTTTGAGACCGGGCGGTCTAGCGGTCTCCTGTGGCGGCTTGCTCTCTGTGGCCCTTATTCTCTCCTTCTGTTGGTTGTCGGGCGGTTAGCCGGATTGTCTAACCGCATGACCTGTCCGGTTTGTCTTTTTGTAAAGCCACATATACTTGTAAATTTTTAGTCCCACATTGCTTAATTGTAATCTCTCTCATCTCCTCCATTCTATAAAAGGGAGGCTATACCATTGTAATTGATATTTTTTTTGGATAATAAAGTTTGCATTACTCCAAATCTTCGGTCTGTTTTTCCTGTTCGAACAGTTCGCTTGAGGGTAGTAGGTGCGCGGTCACCCCTCTTTTGGGACCCCGAACTCCACAGAGGTCAAATTTTAGCTTCAACACTTTTGGTGTGGTGAGCGTGGAGAGTGGCAAGCATGGAAGAAATCAGGTGAACGTCGTGGCTTTAGAAAAGGAACCAAGTGACAGCCAGGGTCATGCGCGGATGCTTTGTAGGTAAGGTCCTCATACTTCGAGTCGTCCCATCCTTGAATTTTAGGATTTTGGACAGTCTATATTGAGGCTTCGACGATGATTTCCACATTATTAAGGTGCCATTTTTATGAAATAAAGGGATACCCCGATAATTTTACATAAGTTGAATAAGAAGGAACCTCCTGAACATTTACCGGAGTCTAAAGTGATGAATGAATCCCGTAGAATCCATTTGCTAATATGGTGTCGTCTTTCAAATTGTGATAATTTTCTATCTGATCTATCCATTGATATTATGTGTAACATCCCTCAAACAACCAGACCCCTATGTGTGGTTTTTTCATGACTAGGTCATGACAAAACCTTAGGAAGCCCAAGAAGGTCAAGTGAACCTAGGAATGTAGGTGAGACCACTATGGTCTGCAAATAGTAGATTTCTGAACCCTAGTTTAAGATGATCATGGAGCTTCACCAAGACTTCAAGACCCCACCATGGTCTCACCAATCCATTGTAAGGTCCATTAGAGCCCTAAGGGTCCATTGGAGTCGACCCAAGGTAGCCAAGTGGACCTAGAACCACTATAGGCCTAAATTTGGCAAATTTCCCTAACTAAGGGCAGTGTGCCATAGTAAAGCCCAACTAACCCTACAATGGTCTTCCTAGACCTAAAGTGGGGTCAATGGGTCACTAAGAACCCATGGAGGGCAGTCAAAGTGGTTAAGTTGACCAAGTCAACTCTAACCCTAAATGGGTCAAACTGACCTATATAGGGTCAACTGACCTTCCCTTAGCCAAGTGGATCCCCCTAATGCCCTCCTAACCCTAAATTGAGGTCAATGGGTCACCTAGGAGCCATTGGGGTCAACTCTATGGCCTAAGTTGACCCAAGTCAACCTTAGCCCTAAAAAGGTCAAAGTGCCCTAACTAAGGGGCAAGTGACCTACAGTGTGCAAGTTGACCCTACCCAAGTACTTCTATACTTTAGGGGAGGCCCATGGGTCACCAAGGACCCATTGGGGTCAGCCCTAGTGGCTAATTTGACCAAAGTCAACCCTTGGGTCAAACTGGTCAAACTAGCCTAAATGGCTAACTCAAGCCCGATCCAAGTGGGCTAGGCATAGGCAAGTGTGACCCATTGGTCTAGGAGGTGGTGAGACACATTTTGGGCCCACTAAATTCAGAAATGGGTGACTAGGAGAGAGAAAGAGGGAGTTACCTAAAATTGGAGGAGAGAGAAAGAGGAGCTTAATGGCCATCATGGCCATGGAGGCCCCATAACACCCCCCCCCCCGTTTGATGGGGCTTTAACTCCTTGGAGGCAGGGGAGGAGGTTTCAGAGGTGGCCAGCCAGTGGAGTAGCTCAGCCATTCAAATTTGGTGAAACCGAAAATCACCATTAAGGGGCTTTAATGGTGTCATGAAGAATTGGGAAGTTACAAACATCCTCGCCCCAATTCCTTCATTAGAGACCTTCTCCAGGGCAAGGGGAAGAGTTTCCCCCGATTAGATCCCAGTCACAGAGAAGTTGCTATGGAGGTTGCAGAGGAGAAGAAGCTTGGTGGTCGGAAATGGCGAGGAGGAACAACAACCGCTCTCAGGCCGCGATTCAGGTCCTCCTCCACTCCTTTTTCCATGGGTAGATCTTAGTAATCCTTAGGGCCAAGTTTTTGGGCTCAATCGAGCCCGATCGGGAGAGCTTCTCTCCAAGTTTTTCCACAAAAAAATTACTCATCGGGTTCACCGGAATGGGGTGTAAGACCCCCCTCCCAGATCCCAAAACACAGCACGAAGGGGGAGTCTTATGCCCGGAATAGCCGCCTTGCGTTAGCATTAGCACACGGGCTAACCTGTACCACAAGATGCCTATCCCGCCGGCTACAACAATATCAATAGAGCATGCCAACCCAACCAAATATGATAAGCAAGAGAAGTCAAAATCCACACTAAGTAATAATGTCCAAATACATCAATAAAGGAGAAGCTAAAACATGCTCCTACAATATATCCGAGTATAGCTAAACATTTCCCAAACGGGCTACATCCGAGTATCAAAATACTAACATCCGTAACTAACGGTATCGATGGCACCGTCACCTCAGGCCCTATCGTCCTGGCCTGGCTGTCCTGCTGCGTAGTTTGCGGCGTCTCTACCTGCGGCGTGACCTCCTAAAAAGGAAGACGTAGCAACCATTAGTCGAAATGACTAAGTGGTTTCACATCCGCTCCCCCGGCGACTCCTCGGCACCGGGAGGGGAAAAGGAACAAGAGTACAGTATATAATATGTATGCAAGTAAAGGAAGTACAAGCAGGTGGAAGTATTGTAAGAGTAACAATAACATAAACTAGCAAATATTTAAGAGCTACAACAAACTATCATGTATAAGTAACAGCAAGAAAGTAACTTAACTTATAAGAATGCCCATACAAACTTATAAGTTAAGGATCAGGTTACATAAAGGTAACTCATCGTATAAGAGTGCCCATACAAACTTATACGATGAGGATCTTGTTGTGCAATGTTATGAAATGCTATGAATGCTATGCAATGACTCACCCATGATCACACCCATGCAATTGCTATGTCGACACAGACTATAGTTCCCACTTTTCGAGTAGGTAGCTAACCTCTCAGGAATCAGCCGCCGTGGCCAGGCGGTGACAATAGAACGGGCACTTCTACTACTAGGCGGGTATCCACACTACTTCACCTAGGCCTCCGTACGCCTCAACGCTAAGAACACAACAGCGGAGCCCATGCGTACTATGGCCCAGCGGGGTCTTGGGTAGATGTGCACCAAGAACACAGCCCGAACTGGCCTTGTGTGACCCGGAAGGGGCCTCAGAAGTAAGCACGAGGACACAGACCAACCGTTCACTTGGCACGAAAGGGGCCCCGGGACGTGAACACCGAGGACACAGCCCAACCGCCCAAAGTCTAACTGCCGACTCCCGTTGGTGTGACGACTGGCGAGCCCGTAGACCTGCCACACTATCCTTAACCCAGGATTACGACACCGCGTGTCGACTCACAACGCATGCAAATGCCACATCATCATATCATGGAATGGGCCTCGGAAGTGAGCACGAGGACACAGCCCAACCATCCATCCATACCTTATCACAACACAACCAACAAGTGACAGTCAGCACCGCACTTACATCCCTTCACAATACTACCCGTAGGGAGACGACACTCTAAGTATTGGACTACTAAACTCAATTCATTAATCAATCATACTCATGGCCATGATTTATTCCTCTGCATGACTTTCCAAATGATGACAACATAATATAACATGATGCGCATATAAAGATCTATCACTCTTTCCAAATGGTATGACATATTATAAACATGATGCGCATAAATAACAATCTATCAATTTCTATCAAGTCAATTTATTTAAATAAGATTGCTTCACAATTTGATTATATGAATTCTGATTGATAAGCTACATTAATCATGCAACAAATGATTAATCATAAGGGTTCATCCAAGCCAAATAACTTGCAATATTAATTCCACCGAATCCAAATCCATCTTCCATTAAAGCCCAGAATTTAGGTGCAGATTAAATCTGGATAGCAAATTCGGCCGGAGATTCCCGAAGCTACAGGAATCCGGTGAAGGCATGTAACCTCACGATAGAAAGGTCTTTCCATGTTCCACAACTTTCGTATTCAGACCTCAACCCATATTTGATGTTATCCTATTTGAAATCAGACTTGAAGTCCGCTGCGTACAGAACACAATTTCTGCATGCAGGATTCATTGAACACCATATTCGTTTAGACTTTCCCGTGACTACAGACTTCGTCTGAAGTCGTGCAACCATTCATTGGAAAGGTATTATCAAGGGCTTCAACTTTCATGTTTAGCCAAAAGCCCAGATCTGGCCATATCACACCTAAAAATTGCCACGATTCTGCACGCATCTTAAGGCGGAATGAACGACATCAGTTCATCTTCCTCCTCAAGGCGATCTTCCCAAATCATTCCAGAATTTCCTCCACCCTTATTCACTCTCATGAGGCCTTTGCTATTCATGAACCGTCCCCCATCTCCACATAGAAGATCAGAGAGGTTGAAGACACCACTAACCAAGAGCACAAGCCCCGGATTGGCCTTACCCTAGAGAAAGCATCATCTCACATGTCAAGACTCTTTTGAGTCGACGTCTCGCCTAGATATCTACAGATCTAGCACCAAGGGAGAGGGTAGGAAACTCACATCGATTCCAGCGGTTCATCCATTTCCGGCCATGGATCTCGTAATTCACCTTGTCGACATCTTCTCCCTCACGGTGATGGCGGATTTTCTCCTGTAGAACTTGCTCCAGCAGTTTTCTCTCTACAGAAGTTCTCTCAGAAAACAATGATTAAGTGAGCGTGGAAATGGTTAGGGTTTTCTCTCCCCCTTATATATGAAAAGTGACACGGGTAGGGACACGGCAGTGTCCTTACCCGTGTCCTGCTTGGCGAAGCGGCAACGACAGTTTCCATGTCGGTTCAATACTTGACACGGGTAGGGACACGCCCGTGTCCCGACCCGTGTCAAGACCCGTGTCCACATGACACGACCGTGTTCCCTGGCCGTGTCCTTCTCGGGATACATTTCGACGAACTCAACAGTTCGTCGATCTCGATCAAAAACGTCGACTGGAGCACACGGGTAGGGACACGCCCGTGTCTCTACCCGTATCATGTTAATTCGTCGAAGTCGACGCGCAGTTCGTCGATCTCGACACCTCTCGTCGAGTGTAACTCGACACACACGGGTAGGGACACGCCTGTGTCGCTACCCGTGTCACATGGTGTCGACACAGCTCGTCAGTCTCGACACGCCCTGTCGTGTGTAACTCGACACACACGGGTAGGGACATGCCCGTGTTGCTGCCCGTGTCGGTACCCGTGTCGACACAGCTCACCGATCTCGACATGCCTCGTCGAGTTCAACTCGACGCACACGCACACGGGTGGGGACACGCCCGTGTCTCTACCCGTGTCTCATGCTTGTCTAATTTCTCCTCCTTTTCACATGTGCTGCCCTGTTGTCAGCACTCTCCATGAACCCTAGTCAGCTCTCCTGACTCAAAACATGAACGAGGGGCCTAGAGCGATTCAGGACGTTACATGGGGCCCCTCCGGCGGCTGTGCCGCCGCCTGGCGACAGCCCCCACCTCAACGGAGGTGGTGGTGGCAGTGGCTGGTCATGGAGGTGCCTGGGTGGCCGGCGGTAGGAATTTGAAGTTGTCCCAGGAAAATTCAATCCAGGCCATTAGCGCACGAGGACGATGATGGGATGCCGTCCAAAAGTGCGCCAAGATTCGTGCAGAATAGAAATTAAACTATAGATTATATCGTACATTTTAATGAATTTGTCACACTTTTTTTCTATTTAATGTTTTAAATTATTAAAAATACTTAGAGACTCTGTATGAGATTGTGGTCAACATAAATATTGGTTTGAACTAATTTGTGTGCCTGGTTTGACCAGGGCACTCATTTTGGTGCGGTCTATACCTAGGGCTAGGCAGAAATTAAAATGTATGCCCACCCTCCATCTCTGGTCCAAATGACTTCAAAATTGGACAGAGAGTCACCCTAGATCATATCTAAGTCTTGCCAAAAAATGAGAATTTTTGGGGACACTTTTTCTATAGTTTTGGAAATTATTTAATTTCTCTAGGGTAATTTATTTTAGGGACCAAATGACATCCAAACTCACCCAAATTTTGGTGAGTGGTGCTTGGGGTCATTATAAAGCTCTGATTAAAATTTCATCTCATTTGGAGTTGGTTTAAATTGTGTTGGATCCCTAGTTGATTTGGGCTAGGTTCACTAGCTTAGGATTTGACCCATCATGTATAGCCAGGGTCAATTTTGTGTCCTAGAGTCTAGGTCAAGTCCCTAGGTTCAACTTCAGATGGACCAGCTTTCAACAAGACCATCAGAGACTCCAGACTTAGAGGATTTCAAGACTAAGTAAATTGAGTTCGACGTTCGTCGAACTCAGGTCGACGAAAGGTATTCTGCGCTCGACGATCTTGAGAAAATTCTTTATGCTGAGCTCGACGATCCTTTTTCTCTGTTCGACGAAGACTGAGATACTTCAACAGACTAAAGTCAGAGTAACTTCAGAATTTTTCTAATTCCAACTTCAGGCTTTGGTCAACGAATGAGATTCTGAGCTCGACGAACTTGGACCTCAAGTTCACAGCTTCTCAGGTCGACGAATGCAGTTCTCTACTCGACGAATTCTGAATTCAGAGGATTTGTGTCGACACTTAGGGCATGTGTCGACACCAGACAACTTATGTCGACACACAGGATATTAGTCGACACCAACTTATGTCGACACAGAATATCAGTAGATGCAGAATATTTTGACTAAGTCCAGAACTGTTCTCTGCTCGACGATTTGCGGTCAACGATTTGAATCCTTCTCAGTCAGAGACTTTTCATATTCTAAGTCCACAATCTTTCTTCGCTCGACGAATTTGGATCTCTGTTCGATGAATAATAATTGACAGTGATGATTATCTGTTCGACGATTTTGATTCTCAGCTCGACGAATGAAGATTGTCAGTTCGACGAATATTATAGCAGAAGTGACAAGATTCCCTTGAAGACAAATTGCTATTGTCTGGTCGACGAACTCATTAGCTCAGCTCGATGAACTGTGAATTCAGCTCGACGATTCATGTTCTTCATTCGATGATTCCAGAATAGGTCTTCTTCAGTTTTCCGTTGCCTTTCTTGGCGATGATTCCTGGATAATTAATGTCAGATCTTCTCGGAATGTTACCGTTAGAACGCGCATTGATCAAGGATTATTTCATGCCATTTTTCCATGAGACAGTTAGGGAAATCATTGATTGCCGCTTCCTTCCCAGGCCGACTACATTTACTGCTCTAGGTTTCAAATTTCGAGTGTTCTTCAGTCAGTAAGAAGTTAGAGAAGTTAAAAAAAAGAGGATACAGATCAAACAGTACTACAGACAGATAGATTACACAGGAGAACAATCTTATTATAATCAAAAAGTTCTTACTGCATTCAGCCAAGACTAGAGAACATCTTCAAGAAGAAGAAGAACAAACAATCACTATCAAGAGTCTCCTTCTCTCAATAATCAGGATAACTTCAGAAGGACAACAAGTTACTTCATCTGTCAAAGAAGTTCCTGAAGCAACCTCTGGTCCAGGCACTCAAGATTTGAAGACCTGTCACCCTGAAGCAGTGCTCCAGATTTCCTGATCCCTTCAAGATCTCAGGGGGAGCAATCTGCTACAATCAATCCACAGTCTTCTCAGTTGTCATTGAGAAAGAGAAGACACCATCACCTCTTTTTAACTCTTGTACAGGGTTTTAATTCCCTTCAAAATTATTCCTGGTTACAAGTCTCCTTCCAAAAGACTTGAGGTTTTGGTTTTTAGCACCTAAATAAAAGCTCATTGGTGTCAGGCACCTGACCAAAAACCTGAGTGGATTCCTACCAGGGTTGTAGAAGAGTGGATGTACCCAGGTTGGGGAACCACTATAAATTTTCTTGTGTCGTCTGGTTGCCCTTTTCTTTTGTTTTGGCTGTGTTGTTCTGTGATTGGTTAGGTTGCTGTGCTTGTTTAGTTATTTGCTAATTTGTTCACTTAGAATTACAGCAAAAGCTGTAAAAAGTTTTTAGTGAGCACAATACTCTATTCACCCCCCCCCCCTCTAGAGTATTTCAGATCTAACCTGCACTTTCAATTGGTATCAGAGCCAGGTTGGTTAAAATACCACACCTTATTGGTTGCACAGGCTAACACCTGAACCATAAAGATCCCTCTTGTTAGATTTGATTGTGTTGTTTCCTTTATTAGACTTATTTCTTCACAGACATGGCCCAAAACAAAGATTATGCAAGCATCAGACCTCCAGTCTGCAATCTCAACAGATTTGCCATCTGGAAGGCAAGAATCAAACTATACATGTATTCTATTGATGAAGATATTTTTGCTTCTATTGTAACAAGAGTACCTCCAGCACCTGCAGCTTCTACAAGCACCTCTGCCAACATGACTGTAGTACCTCCTCCAGAGAATAACGAGGCTTACAAGAAAGCCAAAATTGCAGATGCAAAGGCAATGAATATCTTGACTCAAACTATATCAGATGACATATTTCAGAAGGTGGCTGAGTGCACCTCAGCCAAGGCCATTTGGGATTCCCTCAACCAAATGGTAGCTGGCTCAGCAGATGAAAGGAAAGACAGGAGATCCAATCTTATATCACTGTATGAGAATTTTAAGAAGGATGAGACTGAATTAGTGGCTCTTATGTACAACAGGCTGAGCTCAATCATCAATGAGCTCAAAACCTTGGATAAAGACATCACCCTGACAGAAGTGAATGACAAAATTTTGATGTGCTTCTCTAGCTCTTGGGATTCAAGAATCTGGCCTATCAAAGAAGCCAGAAGCCTAAATGAGATATCAACTGAATCTCTGCTAGGCAAATTAAAGTCTTATGAGCAGTTGACCAAATCAAGAGAAGTAGCAGAACAGAAGACAACAACCCCAGTGAGAAAGGACCATAGTATAGCCTTCAAAGCATCCGAGGAAAGTGAGACCTCAACATCAAATGAAGAACTGATGAGCCTCTTTGCAAAAAGATTCTATAAGATGGCTAGAAAGGATTTCAGAAGAAAATCATCCAGGCAGGATGATAAGCCCAAATTTGACAAGACACCAACCAAGGAGGTTGTGTGCTTTGGATGCAGGAAGCCTGGACATTACATCTCTGAATGTCCAGAAAATCAGAAGGAGAAAAATAGAGAAAAGGACTCCAGGAGAAAACACAGCAGCAGACCCTCGTCCCGCAAGTATAAAAAGAAAGACAAGGGCTTTGTTGCTGAGACATGGAGTGATACTGAAGAAGAATCATCCTCTTCCAGCTCAAGTGAAGAAGATGAAGAAGCAAGATCCAAGGAGGTTTGCCTTATGGCAATTGATGCATCCAGGAGCTGTTCTGGATCAGAAGGAGAATCTGAAGATGAGGCAGCCTCAGACTCAGAGGCAGATCAGGTTCTTTCTAACTTTGATTTTAATTTTGATCTATTTAAAATTGAATTCAAGGCTATGTGCTTAGATTTAATTAGTTCATAAAAAGAAATAAAAACCCTTAGAGAAAGAGTAGGAAATCTTGAATCTGTCAACTCAGAAAATATTAAACGAAAAGATCAACTAACTCTAGCAAATGAATAAATAATTAAATTAAAATCTGACTTATGTGAGGCCAAACAACTTGAGGAATCTCTCAATGGGAGAAGTCTCAAGCTAATGGACATAACAAGCACAGTAAATGCCAGATTAAATGACAAGCTGGGCTTGGGTGCTTCATCAGGTCTGCCCCTCATAATTAAGAAAAATAATCTTACAACTCCCATTAAATTTATTTCTGCCAAAGGAAAAGAAAAGAAAATGAACAAACCAATGTCTAAAAACAAACCAAAATCCATAGACAAGAGAAATAAAAACCAGAAAATAGCTGATAATAACAAGGTTCAGCAGCATTCGTCGAACTTAGATCGACGAAATATGGCCAGTTCGTCGAACCCAGATCGACGAACGCTGAATGCAAACTTCAGTTATAATAATTCGTCTAAATGTAATCGACGAACTGTGTATGGTTCGTCGAGCAGAGGTCGACGAACGTGTGGCGTAGAAAATGACTACTATCATTATCTGAGCAGAGATCGACGATCTCAGCCCTATTCGTCGAACTCTGGTCGACGAACTTACAAGAATTCGTCGAACCCAGAAGGACCAAACTTAAATCATTTCTCTTACAGAAACTCTAAGTTAACTAATAAGCCATTCAATCCAGTAGCGGATTGGGTTATTCCACCTAGGAGATATCACCCCTTAGGTTATAAATCCCAACCTTCTTTGTCAGTTATTTCCAGCTTTTCTTTTCAACCAAATAAAGGGACCCAAGGTAACCTGGGTCAAGAACAGTTGAGTTTTGTTTTTCATTACAGGTACAGGTGAAGAGTTGTCCAAGGGTGAGTCATACCTGGTACTTGGACAGTAGTTGCTCCAAGCATATAACAGGCAACAAGGCCAATCTATCCAATTACAAGTCCAAGCTAGGACCAAAGGTGATCTTTGGTGATTCAAACAGTGGCCAATCAGAAGGATATGGAATAGTGAAGATTGGAGCAGTTACCTTCAAAAGAGCAACATATGTAAGAGAACACAAACATTACCTTATATCCATAAGCCAATTATGTGATGAAGGTTATCAGGTACACTTTAACTCTACCTCTTGTTCTATTATTGATAATGACAACAAAACTGTTTTAATTGGAATTAGACAAGGTAACATATATCTAGTAGATTTTATTTCTGCCAAAACTGATGTTTGTTTACTCAATATCACTAGTAACCAAAATGAGTTATGGCATAAAAGATTAGGTCATGTAAATCTTAAGAATATAGCTAGGTTATCTAAAGACAACCTTGTTAGAGGTTTACCTTCTGGCCCCTACAAGAACGAAAACCTATGCAGGGCTTGTCAATTAGGCAAGCAAACTAAAACTAGCTTGAAATCCATTAATAAAAGTGATTCACCTAGGATTTTGTATTTGCTTCATGTGGATCTATTTGGACCCATTGCAGTACAAAGCCTAGGAGGGAAGTCTTACACTTTAGTGATTGTTGATGACTTCTCCAGATTCAGTTGGGTAGCTTTTCTGAGAACTAAGTTAGATACTTTCAAGGCTCTTACAGATTTTCTCAGGACCATATAGATTGAGTTCTCTACTCATGTTGCATTGATTAGAAGTGATCATGGCACAGAGTTTGAGTCTCTTCTTATGCATGAGTTCTGTGAGAAGGAAGGTATCAGGCAGTGCTTCTTAGCTCCTAGAACTCCCCAACAAAATAGGTAGCTAAAAGGAAAAATAGGACACACATTGAATCTGCAGGCACATTATTGGAAGATTCTTACATGCCTCTATCCTTTTGGGCAGAAGCTGTGAACACTGCTAACTATGTCCTGAATAGAAGCCTTATACATAAGCTGAAAAATAAGATCCCCTATGAATTACTTAAAGGGAAGAAACCTAAAATCACTTATTTTAAAGTTTTTGGATGTATATGTTATATTCACACTAATAACAAAAGATACATTAGAAAGTTTGAGGCTAAGGCTGAAGAATGGATTTTTCTAGGATACTCCCAAGTAAGCAAGGCCTATAGGGTTTTTAATAAATCCACTCTTAAAATAGAAGAGTCAGTCCATGTATCTTTTGATGAAGCTAACATGTCTTATAAGGAGAAAGAGATTTCTACCAATAGCTTTTTGTAGGTTCCTCAACTGTGTGAGTCTATGGATGGACTAAACCTTACCCAAGAGGTGTCAACCCATCCTTCTCCATAGGTTGCTGAAAACAGTGAAGAAGAAATTCAAGTGGAAGTGTCTGAACTTCCCTCAACAGCTAGTACCATTCTTCAAGAGGAATTAATTACATAAGCTGTTGCTCAACAAACTCCACCAACTGATCTTGTCACACTTAGAGATCACCCCAGATCTCAAGTGATTGGAGACATTTCAGCAGGTGTACAAACAAGGCATCAACTCAACCAAAACTTGATGCATGCCTGTTTCTGTCTCTCAAATTAAACCTCTCTCCATCCGTGAAGCTGAGCAAGATCTCCACTGGATCATTGCAATGCAAGAGGAACTAAATCAGTTTGAGAGATGTAGAGTTTGGGATTTGGTTCCAAGTCCTCATAACTACCCAGTTATTGGAACCAAATGGGTCTATAGAAACAAGCTAGATGCTCAAGGGAACATTGTGAGAAACAAGGCTAGGCTTGTTGCTCAAGGCTACAGGCAAAAGTAAGGAATTTACTATGACTAAACCTTTGCCCCTGTTGCAAGGTTAGAGGCCATAAGAATATTCCTTGCCTATGCAGCTCATAGGAGATTCAAAGTTTTTCAAATGGATGTCAAGAGTGCATTTCTGAATGGAGTGCTTCAAGAAGAGGTTTATGTGGAACAACCTCCAGGTTTTATCTCTCTAACTCAACCCTATTTTGTATTTAAATTGCATAAATCTCTCTATGGTTTAAAGCAAGCTCCAAGTGCTTGGTATGAGACCTTAACAAGCTTTCTTTTAGAGCATAAATTTACAAGAGGAACCATAGATAAAACTCTTTTCACTAGACATCATAAGGACCAAATTTTGTTAGTACAAATATATGTTGATGACATCATCTTTGGGTCTACTGATCCCAAATTATGCAAGAGGTTTGCTGAACTCATGCATTCCAAATTTGAGATGAGTAGCATGGGTTAGCTTTCCTACTTCCTTGGTCTCCAAGTGAAGCAGCTCCCTGATGGTATCTTCCTCTCCCAAACTAAGTATGTTAAAGAGCTTATTAAGAAGTTTGGGATGGGTGATGCTTCAGGAATGAAAACACCTATGGCTACAAATGCTGTTGTGGATTCTGATGCAGCAGGGAAACATGTAGATCAGAAACATTATAGGGCAATTGTTGGATCCCTATTATACCTAACAGCTAGCAGACCTGATATCATGTTTGCCACATGCCTTTGTGCTAGGTTCCAAGTGAACCCTAAAGAATCTCACCTTATTTTCTTAAAAACATTTTGAGATATATAAAGTGTTGTCCTAATCTAGGACTCTGGTATCCTGTAGAGTCAGAGTTTGAGTTAACTGGATACTCAGATGCTGACTATGCTGGATGTAAAGTGGACATGAAGAGTACCTCTGGAACTTGTCAGTTCCTGGGTATGAGACATATCTCCTGGTTTTGTAAAAAGCAAACATCTGTGTCTACATCAACTGCAGAAGCAGAATACATGGCTGCTGGCAGCTGCTGTTCACAAATGTTATGGATACAAAACCAACTCCTACACTATGGTGTCAATTTAAATAATTCAACATTATTTTGTGATAATACTAGTGCTATTGCTATACCACAGAATCCAGTTCACCATAATAGGACTAAACATATTGATATAAGACATCATTTCATTAGAGATAATGTAGACAAAAAGAAAATTAACCTAATCCATATTCCTACTGATCTTTTAACACCCCCATCTGTCGCATGACATATAACAGAAGGTCCAGCTGGAACCCGATGCCATATACCACAGACAGTCGGAAGGATTACCAAATGAATAATCAAACCAACAAATTAAGACTACTCGTCCTAATCACACAGCATTCTAGCGGAAGTTTTTAAAGTTGAAAGAACCCAAACTTAAATCCATCAAATATGAATGTCCACAGCTATAACTACAGGAATGAAGCCCAAAATACACTGAAACGGGTACATGGCCTTATGGCCTTACAAATGTTCGTAAAAAATAATATGTCTTACAAACATCGGCTCGCAGGCCGGCCACACATGACAAATGTAAATATAACTATTCTACGGCCTTCTAGGGCCAGCACAGCAACATGGGCTCCAGCCCACTATTTGGCGCTCGGCTCCGCAGCACCTGCAAGCACATACCACCGCACGGTGACAAACAAGGCAACGGTCAGCTAAAAGCCGACCAAATTATAACGACCCCGCCCCTTACTCAGGACGGCGGTGCTCTTTCCCTGCATAGCATTAGTCCCATAAAATAATATAGCACAATTAAATTTCGCCATGGGTGTAGGCTCGCACGGCCAAACACCCCGTGCACTCAGGGCACATTCATGGTGAACCCTGACAAATCAGTGCATTCACCACCACCCACAGGATGGCAACAACATGTGAGCATTTAGCCTATCTGACCACCGCCTAAGGCTCCGACTATGCCTACGGCCAGTGCCCGTCTTCGGATTTCTCGCACCGTACCACATAGCCTAGGTCCAATTCCACTTGCCCGTTGCTCACTTCGCATATACAATTTAAGTCCTACGCGCGGGCCAAGCTTCTCTCGGATCCCAAATTTTTTCCAAAACAATCTCATAACCCAGTTATGATCAAGGCCGGTTCCCAGACCGCCAAGTTAGAAGAACACGTTTCCGCTCAATTTTTCGGGTACGCCTTGAAGCTAACCTCCAAGGATCCCTGCTGCAATCTACCACGTAGAAACCCGAAAAACCCAAAGCACAGAGTCTTCTCTGGCAAAACATATCAAATGCAACATCACCGATCCAGACAAAACACATCCGGGTAGGCTTCACGCACAATGCCTATGCCCGTACTTACGATTCCGGGCTCTATATGCAACATAAGGGGGACTATTCACATCAACCCCAAGGAACATCACGCACTCACCGTACACTCGCGGGAGCGGGATTCCCTATGCAGAAAGAAAGAGCTTCAAACGCTCAAGTTGAGAATCGTTACCCTTATAGTCCGTTTTGGCGCCATAGAAAAACTACGCGGACAGAACTCTTCGCAACGACCTTCCCTCCACGGATCCGCTCTCAGACTTCGAAACGGTGCTACGATGCTCCGCCGGCGTCCGGAAATCTCCTTCTTCTTCCTCTTCTCTCTCACTTTGGAAGGAGAAAGCTTTGGAGAGAAAATGAGGAATTAACCCCCTATTCCCGGCCTTAACAGAGCAGGATCTCATCTGGGCCGTCCGATCTTAATTAAAGAAAATGAACGGCTCAGATCTGCACAAAATACTCCAGACCTGGGCCGAACACGGGTTGGCATACGGCCGTGTCCCAGGCCGTGTGCCTCGATCCAGGCACGATCGTCGAACTGAGAGATGCACACGGGCCATGACACGCCCGTGTCTCACCTGACACGCCCGTGTCGGGTTCCTCGACACGCCCGTGTCGAGTTCCTCGACATGCCCGTGTCGGGTTCCTCGACACGCCCGTGTTCGGGGGCGTGTCACGCATAACCGCCACAGCAATGGACACGACCCAACTGCACACGGGTAGGGACACGGGTAGGCACACGCCCGTGTCGGATGACACGCCCGTGTCATCCGGCCGTGTTCCTGGCCGTGTCCTTCTCGGGTTGGAAACAGCCAAAAAATCACCAACCAGACACGGCCTTGGACACGCCCGTGTCCTAGGCCGTGTACCCCTATACAGGCAACAAAAATCCTTTTTTCGCGACCGACTCGCACACAATTTTTGGGGTGTTACAAATCTCCCCCACTTAAGGAATTTCGTCCCGAAATTAAACAAAGGTACACAAAATCTAACTGATACCTGAGTGGAACAACTCGGGGTATTCCTCCAATATAGCTTGCTCTCGCTCCCAAGAAAGCTCCTCACGTCCGCAATTATCCCAACGGACTTTTACCATTCAGACCTCCTTGTTGCGGAGTCGTTTGACTGCAACATCTTCAATTCGTACTGGCCTAACCCTTGTTGTTAACTCATAATCAACTGGTACCTGATTGTCCGCAACGATCTGCGAAGGCTCTTGCACTGCCTTACGCAACACCGATACGTGGAACACGTCATGCAGCCCACTCAACTCCGTCGACAGCTTCAACCTATACGCCGCCTCGCCAACACGCTCTAGGATTTCAAATGGTCCAAGGTATGTCGGACTCAACTTCTTCAAGCGTCGAACCCGCGATACACCCTTGAACGGCTTGATTTTTAGATATACCATGTCGCCAACATTGAACTCCACATTTCTATGTTTGGCATTGTAATACTTTGACTGTCTATCCTGAGCAATCTTCAGCCTTTCCTGAATTGTCCGTATCATTGAAGTGGCGTCTTCCACCGCTTGACGTTTATACAACTTCGATTCGCCTGCCTCCAACCAAGACAACGGCGTACGACACTTCCTCCCGTACAAGGCTTCGAAAGGCGCCATTCCAATACTTGTCTGAAAGCTATTGTTGTATGCAAACTCCACCATGTACAAGTGATCCTCCCAATTCTTCCCGAAATCTAGGACGCACATGCAAAGCATGTCCTCCATAGTCCTGTTGACTCTCTCGGTTTGGCCATCTGTCTGCGGGTGAAAGGCTGTGCTGAATTTTAGCTTAGTACCCAACAGACCATGCACCAACCTCCAGTCATTCGACGTGAAGCGTCCATCACGATCACTAACAATACTGCGAGGCACACCATGCATTCGTACAATGTTATCCACGTACAGTTTGGCTAACGTTTCCACTGGATCTTCCTTTCTGACTGGGATAAAGTGCGACACTTTTGTCAACCTATCTACAACCACCCAAATGACGTCGTTTCCCTTCTGCGACTTCAGCAAACCGTGCACAAAATCCATAGATACGTCGTCAAACTTCCATTCTGGGATAGGAAGGGATTTCAAGAAACCTCCGGGCTTCTGGAATTCCGCCTTCACCAATGCACAAGTACGACACTTGGCCACATAAAGTGCCACATCCTTCTTCAAACCCGGCCACCAGAATAATTTCTTCATGCCTCTATACATCTTCGTGCTTCCCGGGTGGATTGAGTACTTGGTATGATGAGCCTCATACATCAACTCCTCCCGAATATTATCCGCACTAGGAACGCATAGACGACCGTCCTTCCTTAGCAACCCATCTTCAACCACAAATCGGGAATTTGACCCATCCAAAGCTTCATTTAAGATCTGCTTCATGCTGCTATCCTGAACCAAAGCCCGCCGAACTCTATCCGCTAGGTCACACTGCACCTCTGTCCAAAACAGTTTCGCCTCGGCACTAAACTGCTTATCGACGCAAGATATCTCCAATGCCTCCAACTCTTGGACCAACCTCTCATCATGTACTGATAACCAGTTGGCCTGTGCGGGAATCTTACGACTCAACGCATCCGCCACTGCATTTCCCTTCCCAGGAACATAGTGTATCTTGAAGGTGTAGTCCCCTAAGAACTCCATCCACCTCCGCTGCCTCATGTTCAGATCCTTTTGGTCCAACATGTACTTCAAACTCTTATGATCGGTGTAAATATCGACCTTCTCACCATACAGATAGTGCCTCCAAAGCTTTAGAGCAAATATCACCGCCGCTAACTCTAAGTCGTGGACCGGATAATTCCTCTCGTGAACCTTCAGTTGTCATGAACCATAAGCTATCACTCTCCCATGCTGTAGCAAAACACAGCCCAAACCACTGCCCGAAGCATCACTATAGATCTCGAACCCTTCGGTTCCACTTGGCGAACATAAAATAGGCGCCGTAGTTAACCGCCTCTTCAACTCTACAAAAGCCTGTTTGCACTCTAGAGACCACACAAACTTCTGATCCTTTCTTGTCAACGTCGTGAGTGGTAGTGTTATCCGCGAGAAGTTCTCTATGAAGCGCCTGTAGTAGCCAGAAAGCCCCAGAAAACTCTGGACTTCTGCCACCGTAGTCAAAGTAGGCCACTCCCGTATCGCCACTATCTTCGCCGGATCCACAGCTATTCCTTCTCCACTGACAACATGACCAAGGAACGCTATCGAGGATAACCAGAATTCACACTTGGAGAACTTTGCATACAACTGACTTTTCCTCAATGTCTTCAACACCATGTGTAAATGCTTGTAGTGATCCTCCTCGCAACGCGAATACACCAGGATATCATCGATAAATACTATCACGAAATGATCCAGGTATTCTCTGAACGTCCTATTCATCAGATCCATAAACACGGATGGCGCATTCGTCAACCCAAACGGCATGACTGTGAACTCGTAATGCCCAAACCGCGTACTGAATACTGTCTTTGGGATGTCGCTCCCCCTTATCCTCAACTGATAGTAACCGGACTTCAAATCTAACTTCGAATATACAGTTGATCCAACCAACTGATCAAATACATCGTCAATCCTCGGGATTGGATATTTGTTCTTCTCCGTAAGTTTGTTCAATTCCCGGTAATCGATACAAAGCCGCAAGCTCCCATCTTTCTTCTTGACAAAGAGAACTGGTGCGCTCTAAGGCGACGAACTTGGACGCACATAACCTTGCTCTAGCAACTCTTGCAGTTGCACCTTCAACTCTGCCATTTCTCTTGGGGCTATCCGATAGGGGGAGCGTGACACCGGTTTGGCACCCGGTACCAGCTCTATAGTAAAGTCTATCTCCCGCTGAGGAGGGGCTCCTGGGAGATCATCTGGAAACACATCAGGATACTCGGACACAACTGGGATGCTGTCCAAACTAGGCTTTGGCGTTGAAGTCTGCACTAGAGTGACATATAGTTCTGCCCCAGACCGAACTACCTTGAACATCTGAAGGGCTGACTTCAGAACTTTCCCTGAACCCTTCATGCCCGCAAAAGTAGTCTCTCGATCAGTGTCCAGACCCAACTTGACTTCTTTACGGTTGCAATCAATACATGCACTTTGCTCCGAGAGCCAATCCATACCGAAGATTACGTCTAACTCCACTAAATGTAGAATCAACGCCCGCAAATCAAACTCCCGGTCTCCAATCCGAATCTTCACAACACAAACCCTATCCGCACGCATGGAGCACCCATTAGGCAACAACACATCCAACTTGTTTTCTGCCATCGAGAACGGAACTCCGATGTGCGATATAAACTTTTCGGACAAGAAGGAATGTGATGCTCCCGTATCAAAAAGGGCTCTTGCCGGAAACCCAAAAATTAACACAAATCCTAGCACTGACAAACGTAAGCTAACAAATACAAAGGTAACAACTATAAAAATTAAAACCACTGTAATTTAACTCATACCGGTCACCACGTCTGCTTGCTTTATGGCCTCCTGCAGACCAAGGTTGTAGACTCTAGGCTGGGCTGGAGCATGATGGGACGCGGTTGACTCCACCGCCTTCCCTTTCTCCTCATAAGTCGCTCCAGGTCTCCTCTCAGACTTTGAACGTCCGCTCCAACACTCCCGAGCAAAATGCCCCGTCTTCCCGCAGTTGTAGCAAGCTCCGGGGACTCGACTTGTAGTTGCCCCCGACACATCAGCCGAAAGGGGCTGAGTTCTAAGTACTCCGCTTCTTGTTCCACCTGCGGAAACTTGACTTGTTATGTGGCACCTTGAACTCGGTCTTCCTTTCTCCTGGGTACTTCTTCTCTTGAACTTTCTTTGCAACCTTTTCCAACGATCGGGCCGAATTGACCAAGGCTAGGAAGCCCTGCGCCTTAGGCCCAGCAAGGAGTAACTATAAATCGCCTCGAAGACCCTCATAGAATTGGTTGATCTTCCTCTCTTCTTCTGTAAACATAGCACCAGCATAACGACCCAACCATGTGAACTCATGCAAATATTCATCCACGCTTCTGGATCCCTGAGTCAACCCAAGAAACTGATTCTCCATCTCCAACTTCTGAGCAGAAGGTGCAAATCTGGCTAGGAACAATCTTGAAAATTCTTCCATCGGCACATCCGCAAGTTGCCTTCCCACTAGAAGATGAAACTCCATCTCGTCCCACCACAACCTCGCTTCACCTTCCAAAAGAAAAGTCGCTATGGTGGTCTTCTGCCACTCCTCAGTTATTGTGGCCGTCAAGACCCTCTTAATGGAAGAGAGCCAGTCCTTAGCTTGAGTTGGCGTTCTAACCCCATTAAACCTCGGAGGATTAAAGCCCGTCACATGCTTTAGCTGCCTCTCCGTAGTTCTTCTCGGCTCTACTAACTCCACTGTTGCACGTTCCACCACTCTCGGCTCTGCCAACCTAACCGGTTCTTGCTCATTCACAGGAGGTGCGCGATGCATTTGCTTTGCAGGTTGGGCATTTATCATTGCGAACACTGCCTCAGCCACCATCCTGATGGTTTCTGCTAAAGGAGGTGTAGCAGGCACGTCCCTTGGTGCACTACTTTCCGCTGATTGCGGACGCTCTGACTGACCAGCAGCGCTCCCAGCTGCCTATAGTAGCAAAGACACATGATTAGACGACAAACAAATTGCTAAAAGCAATCATTGGAACACTCAGGTTCCAACAAACAAGTGTATTTTCATTCCTAAGTGGACATTTATGGGTTCTTTTGATGTTATAATGATGACGCACACATGTGCTCACCACCCCTTAAAAGAATTCGCCCACGAATTCATTTAAGCCTGACCGTAACCAGAAGTCTGATAATAAATTGTAATACCCCCATCTGTCGCATGACATATAACAGAAGGTCCAACTGGAACCCGACGCCATATACCACAGACAGTCGGAAGGATTACCAAATGAATAATCAAACCAACCAATTAAGACTACTCGTCCTAATCACAGAGCATTCTAGCGGAAGTTTTTAAAGTTGAAAGAACCCAAACTTAAATCCATCAAATATGAATGTCCACAGCTACAACTATAGGAATGAAGCCCCAAATACACTGAAATGGGTACATGTCCTTATGGCCTTACAAATGTTCATAAAATATAATATGTCTTACATACATCGGCTCGCAGGCCGGCCACACATGACAAATGTAAATATAACTATTCTACGGCCAGCACAGTAACATGGGCTCCAGCCCGCTATTTGGCGCTCGGCGCCACAGCACCTGCAAGCACATACCACCGCACAGTGGCAAACAAGGCAACGGTCAGCTAAAAGCCGACCAAATTATAACGACCCCGCCCCTTACTCGGGATGGCGGTGCTCTTTCCCTGCAAAGCATTAGTCCCATAAAATAATATAGCGCAATTATATTTCGCCACAGGTGTAGGCTCGCACGGCCAAACACCCCGTGCACTCAGGGCACATTCATGGTGAACCCTGACAAATCAGTGCATTCACCACCACCCCCAGGATGGCAACAACATGTGAGCATTTAGCCTATCTGACCACCGTCTAAGGCTCCGACTTTTCCTATGGCCAGTGCCCGTCTTCAGATTTCTCGCACCATACCACATAGCCTAGGTCCAATTCCACTTGCCCGTTACTCACGCCGCATATAAAATTTAGGTCCTACGCACGGGACAAGCTTCTCTCGGATCCCAAATTTTTTCCAAAACAATCTCATAACCCAGTTATGATCAAGTCCGGTTCCCAGACCGCCAAGTTAGCAGAACACGTTTCTGCTCAATTTTTCGGGTGTGCTTTGAAGCTAACCTCCAAGGATCCCTGCTGCAATCTACCGCGTAGAAACCCGAAAAACCCAAAGCACGGAGTCTTCTCCGGCAAAACATATCAAATGAAACATCACCGATCCAGACAAAATACGTCCGGGTAGGCTTCACGCACAATGCCTATGCCCGTACTTACGATTCCGGGCTCTATATGCAACACAAGGGGGACTATTCACATCAACCCCTAGGAACACCACACACTCACCGCACACTCGCGGGAGCGGGATTCCCTATGCAGAAAGAAAGAGCTTCAAATGCTCAAGTTGAGAATCGTTACCCTTGTAGTCCGTTTTGGCGCCATGGAAAAAATACGCGGACAGAACTGATGCGTGTAATACGGCAAGCGCACCGGTCGCACAAGTAATAAAGTTTTGGGAGTAAATTCCCAAGTGTCAGTCTCTTGAGGAATGCAATTAGCGTAGAACGGCAACAGTACCGAGAATATTGTTATGAGAGTTAAAAATAGAACAAAAAGAAAATAGCGGACTCGGGAGATTGTGGATGTTTGATCTACTGAACTAGTAAAAACTATGCGGGTCGACGGCACCGCTTCGCAAGGTGAAATGGGTTTGTCGGCCGCTATGCCGAACTTCAGTTGGGCGAGTGGAAGGGAAACTAATGGATTGCAGCTTTCTTGTGTGGATTGCAATCGGACAAGGCACAGGAATGAAGTGGATGTGGGGTGAGTGAGGCGCATTCACAGACAGAACTCACAAGCATAAGAAGAAACTAACATTCCATTAACTAGAAAGTAAACTTGATATTCAGGGATGGAAATGTTCATTACACTGCTCAAAACAGTCATAACACAGAGGAAGGGGAAGAGGAGTAAACCAAAAGAGAATGAAGATCCACCGCGGGTCGTGGCCGGAGTAGCGAGTTGTCAATCCGCTTCCGGGCTCAGTCCAAGGAGGCTTCCGGTACCAACGATCTGTCACCTCGAAGGCCTTTAAGTCCGTTCTCTAGGTTATCTACTTCACCAACTCTGTAGGAAAGCTTGGAGTTGAAGTCATCAATGGCTGAGGGCTTCGCCGGAGTGTTGGAAAGCTTCGGAGTAAGTGGAAATGGCTTCCCGGCGAAGGTGGAAGTGATGGAGCAGCTGGAGAGGTGAAAAGGCGATTCCCGCGCACTCTCCGATCGCCGCAAATGACAGGCGTTGACCTAAAACGCGGAGCAGGGCCTTTTATACGGAGACAGCAGAAGCAGTGCGCACGCTCAGTGGCGCACGACCAGTGGTCGTGCGCACTGTAGGTCGATGATCGTGCGGCTTTTCCAAATAAACCTGCAACCTGGACAAGAAGCATCAGCATATACGCGCACGAGCAGTGGCGCACGACCAGTGGTCATGCGCACTATGGCCAGTGCTCGTGCGATTACCGAGACAGGGTTATGAAAAAGGGGGTGTAATGCGCACGAACAGTGGCGCACGACCAGTGGTCGTGCGCAGGAAGTCCAGTGGTCGTGCGCTTACCCCAGGCTGATTCAATAGAAAACGTAGACTAGTGCGCACGATCGGGGGCGCACGACCAGTGGTCGTGCGCATTAGATCCCCTGATCATGCGCAGTATTCATGTTTCACAATCATCCCGGAACATGCACACGACCCCTGTACCAGCAGAAGGGGCAGAAAGGCCACCAGAACATGCACACCACATCCCCGAGATAGGGCTAGAGAATAACACAAAAAATGGAAACACAGAAAGTACACAGAAGCGGGCCTACAGTGCACTTACTCGTGAAATAGGTACATAAACACAAATAAGCAATAAAGGCTCTCAAGTGTAGTGCTAAGAAGATAAAACTAGCCCAGATGAGTCCAAAAATCAGTGTAAAATGTGGACTCATCACACCCCCAAACTTAACCATTTGCACGTCCCGAGAAAATCATCACTCCATGGACTCGAAGATAGCTAACTGGCTCAGCAATTTCAGAAAGAAGTAAGACGGGAAATCAAATATATCATGAGTATAGAAGATATAATAGAAAAACTTTTTAATTATACAACGTAGTTTAAACTATTCGACAGACGTAAATAGATATTGTAATTGCTCAAAATTAGAATTCTGGAAAATCGTGCGATCATGTGCAGGAAGAAAGTAGGCAGGCCACTAAGGTGAGCATTGCCAAAGTTCGGGACTCAGGATCACCTCCAAAGGAATCCACCAATGTCGGGGACCATACGCTTGCACGTTCACACTCTCTCCACGGCGCGGGTTAGACTCAAGCGTGAATCAGTAGGACTTGTAGGAGGAAATGGGGCTTAGGCAGCGGCTTGGTGGTCAAAGATAAACATGAAGGCTCTATGCAACCAAAGCGAGCGAAAACAACCCGAACCAAAATAGCCACTTAGAAAAGAATGGGGCACACGCCCCCAGACTTAGCTTGAAATCCAGGTGTGAACACTGCTGAACCCGACCAAATTCAAAAAAGAGGATGGGGATCGAAATCTCAAAGCAATTCTTTCACATAAATATTTGTTTTTTTGATTGCGCGAATCAGCTTTTTATTTTCATAAATTGTTTTTTTCTTTTCTGCGCTAGCAATCCCCAAACGAAGCAATCAAAACGGGAATAAAATCATCACCCCCAAAAATAATGTCCACTAATCACAACCTCGGCAAAACAGGAATTACAAATCAGCTCAAGCATTTGATTGCGAAGGTGGGTTTAGCTTCAGGCCTTGGTGAAAGTGAGTGGAGCTGGATCAAAGGAAGGGTAGGCACAATATTGGCATGCAATGGTTAACAGGTAGGAAGGGCTAAACAAGGCTCAAACTAGCCAAAAAGAAGGCCTACGTCATGCTCACGCTTAACTAACCGTGCACCAATGCTTCGAGAGTAGCTTAGGGCAAGTTCTTAGCCACCGAGAAAGATGATCCTTCCCCCCGACTCGAGCAATACGAGTCTAGTGGCGGTTACACACATTCCTACACTATCGGTTCATTATCCCAGATTCAGATTTTGAGCAGTACAAACAATATTTACGTGTGCAGAAAAGAATAATTCTACGAGCATAAAGAAAAATTAGTTCTATCCTAACTCTACACAAACCATGAGTATTCGATTAGGAGCACTGCATGAGTTTTGAATGACTCAATCCTGAAATCCTAAGCCAGTACCACTATTTTAAAGTGTACACAAAAGCAATAAATTTAACTCGGGTTGTGCGCGTGGGTAAGAGCGCACTCGTGTGGGTGATTCAGTGTGTGCAACCAAAAAAAAACAAGAAAGAAGTAAATAAGAAACTGGAATGCAACAGAAGGTGCGGTGTAGTGACCACAGGCAGACTACCCCCCCCCCCCCAGACTTAAAGTTGACAACGAATAAAAATAAACATTCCAAAGAGGAGAAATAGCTAGGGTAGGAAGTTACCTATGCTCAAAATTGAGCATACCAGTCGGGCAATGAGATGTCCAAGTGCGGCCAAGTTGCCGCGTCTCTAATATTCCTGCACCTGCGATTAAAGGAGGCAAGCCAAACAAAATCTGGACACATATATATATATATATATGAAGAAATAAACAGAACTCAAAACACAGCATAGGACCAAACGGTCCAACTTGGGTTGTCTCCCGAAAGCCCTTTTGTTTACCGTCCTTAAGGTGGACCAAATACCTGTATTAGCAGTTCAAATAGAGAGTTCTTGACAGTAGCAAAAGGAAACAAAATTAAAAATAGAGCAACCAACATTCAACAAGTAGCAAGAAAGAGGATGGCACAATCAGCTATACGCAGATTTATGGTAAGTCTCGCCGGTGGGATGCGAGAGAACAGCAGAGTGTCTTTTTGCATTCGGGGTAGGCATTGTCCTATTACTGCGAGTGCACTCGTTCGCGAGCCGGAAGGCAGTGTAGCGCTCGTCGCGTAAACGGTTGGCCTCTTTCAGTTTCTCCACCGTGGGAGACTTCCAATGAAGGTAGGCTGTGGGGTTTGCTTGTATCGTGGTTGGTGGCGGCCTATCCGGCACCGTGACGGCAAACGGATCTGCCCAAGTCACAGATCGTTTAACAGAATTATACAAATTATTGTCCAGGGATTTCTCCCGAATAAAACTTAGTTCGCCCTGCTCAACAACAGAATTGGCTGGCAGTAGAAAGACAGTCGTGGCTTTGGTGCAATTGATCTCTTCGTAGACCAGTAGTTCCTGCTTCTCATCGACTTCTGGAGGAAGTCCGTTCTTTGGCGTCTTCTCCAGATGTGCTTCCAATGCGGGGGAACCTGAATCCAGCTTGACATCTGTGACACTCAGAGAAATGTTATTTGGGATGGAAGAAAAATGTAGGGATGTTTCATCGAGGGTGGACTCTTCGTTTGGCCAAGTGACACGGCCTTTGGAAAAGTCGAGGGATGCGCCACTGGCTGTTAGGAATGTGACTCCTAATATAGGAATGGAGTTATTGTCCTGTGGTCCCAAAACCTGAAAGTCAGTGGTGATACTGGTGCCGTTAACCTCGATTTCAACGTCCCGCACACCTCCCTCCGTGTCAACCAGATTGCCATTAGCTAAGATAAGTGATTTTCGATTTTCAATGTCAACTTGTAACTGCATCTTTGCAGCATCTTGCAAAGTGAGTATGTTGTTGGACGCCCCGGAATCGCATAATGCTGGAGTGTCGATGTTATTGATTTTACAATTAATGACAAGTTCGTTGCGGTTTCCCGAAGTGTCCTCCCCAAGGCGCTTTCCTTGTTCATGGGGGTTCTTTTCAGTGTTGCTCGGCAAGGTGCCTTGGGTGCGCTCGGAAACCACTTGAGCCAATTGGCCCAATTATGCCTCCAGTTTGCGCATCAAGGCGGCCTGATTTGTCATGTTGGTCTGGGAAATCTCAACAAACTTCTCGAACATTTCTTCCAAAGAATTTTTCTTAACGATGGGGGGCCCTTGGGAATAATTCGGTTGAGGCGGCCGCGGTTGGCTACCGGAAGCATACGCATCATTTTGATGCTGCCCCGGTTGCCATCTTTGGCCAGATGTGTTAGGATTCCAAGAAAAGTTGGGGTGATTTCTCAACCCCGGGTTGTAAGTATTCCCGTATGGCACTCCCCTGTTTTGATTGGCAACAAAATTAACAGATTCATTCAAAAACAAAGATTCATCTTGTACCTCAACTCCTGAGCATTCGAAGCTGTGATGATCAGTGCTTCCGCACCCTTGACATGAGATTTCCATCACTGGGGCGGCAGGAGCAGGCTTGGGGATATCCAAGGCAAACACTCCACTGGTGCTTCGTGGGATGTTTCTTCCCGCGGTCCAGTACGCACTGTGAGTTGCGGTGTCTTGCAAGACTTTCAGAGCATCATCTGGAGCAAGATTCATGATGGTTCCTCCGGAGGCAGCATCGATCATGGCTCGGTGGTGGGGATCAATAGCAAAGTAGAAACTTTCGACGAGATTCCACGTTTGGAATCCATGATTAGGGCACTTCCTCAGCAGCTCATTAAAACGCTCCCAAACTTCGGCTAAGCTTTCTTGATCGGCTTGCCGGAAGTTGGCTATTGCGCGCCTCAAGCTCACGATCCGACCCACCGGATGGAACTTAGCTAGAAATTTGGTAGTCAAAGCCTCCCAGGTTGGGGCTGTTACAGGTGGAAGGGAGTGAAGCCATGTCTTGGCTTTGTCTCTTAATGAAAAAGGGAAGAGGCGGAGCTTGACTGTTTCATCTGGGATTCCAGCGTAGCGGAACATGGCGCAGATCTCGGAGAATTCTGTAAGGTGAAGATGGGCGTCTTCAGTGGCCATTTCGGAGAACTGAGCGTTGTTCCGAATAATATTCAGAATAGCTGGTTTGATCTCGAACTGAGGATTGGTAATAGCAGGTCCGAAACCGGGGTATATACTCCCAACAGTGGGTGTAGTATAATCCCTCATGGTGCGGACCTGGGGAGGATTCACTTCATTTTCGTCGTCATGAGGTATCCCTCCAACTCGGTTTCCTGCATCAATATTCAGCTGGTCTCCCATTGGAGCAAAAATGATGGCTGCGGCGCGTCTTCGTGCTAAGAGAGTACGTTCGATCTCTGGGTCGTAGGTGACAAAATCTCTTGTAGCTCGGCCTTGCATTCACTGCGGCAAACGCTACACACTAGAAGAAACCGCAGTCAAAACCAAACAATACTAACTCTGATAAGAATATTGGAAGTCATCCGAAGTCGCTCTACAGTTGCATTCCCCGGCAACGGCGCCAAAAACTTGATGCGTGTAATACGACAAGCGCACCGGTCGCACAAGTAATAAAGTTTTGGGAGTAAATCCCCAAGTGTCAGTCTCTTGATGAATGCAATTAGCGTAGAACGGCAACAGTACCGAGAATATTGTTATGAGAGTTAAAAATAGAACAAAAAGAAAATAGCGGACTCGGGAGATTATGGATGTTTGATCTACTGAACTAGTAAAAACTATGCGGGTCGACGGCACCGCTTCGCAAGGTGAAATGGGTTTGTCGGCCGCTATGCCGAACTTCAGTTGGGCGAGTGGAAGGGAAACTAATGGATTGCAGCTTTCTTGTGTGGATTGCAATCGGACAAGGCACAGGAATGAAGTGGATGTGGGGTGAGTGAGGCGCATTCACAGACAGAACTCACAAGCATAAGAAGAAACTAACATTCCGTTAACTAGAAAGTAAACTTGATATTCAGGGATGGAAATGTTCATTACACTTCTCAAAACAGTCATAACACAGAGGAAGGGGAAGAGGAGTAAACCAAAAGAGAATGAAGATCCACCGCGGGTCGTGGCCGGAGTAGCGAGTTGTCAATCCGCTTCCGGGCTCAGTCCAAGGAGGCTTCCGGTACCAACGATCTATCACCTCAAAGGCCTTTAAGTCCGTTCTCTAGGTTATCTACTTCACCAACTCTGCAGGAAAGCTTGGAGTTGAAGTCATCAATGGCCGAGGGCTTCGCCGGAGTGTTGGAAAGCTTCGGAGAAAGTGGAAATGGCTTCCCGACGAAGGTGGAAGTGATGGAGCAGCTGGAGAGGTGAAAAGGCGATTCCCGCTCACTCTCCGATCGCAGCAAATGACAGGCGTTGACCTAAAATGCGGAGCAGGGCCTTTTATACGGAGACAGCAGAAGCAGTGCGCACGCTCAGTGGCGCTCGACCAGTGGTCGTGCGCACTGTAGGTCGATGATCGTGTGGCTTTTCCAAATAAACCTGCAACCTGGACAAGAAGCATCAGCATATACGCGCACGAGCAGTAGCGCACGACCAGTGGTCGTGCGCACTATGGCCAGTGCTCGTGCGATTACCGAGACAAGGTTATGAAAAAGGGGGTGTAATGCGCACGAACAGTGGCGCACGGCCAGTGGTCGTGCGCAGGAAGTCCAGTGGTCGTGCGCTTACCCCAGGCTGATTCAATAGAAAACGTAGAGTAGTGCGCACGATCAGGGGCGCACGACCAGTGGTCGTGCGCATTAGATCCCCTGATCGTGCGCAGTATTCCTGTTTCACAATCATCCCGGAACACGCACACGACCCCTGTACCAGCAGAAGGGGCAGAAAGGCCACCAGAACGTGCACACCACATCCCCGAGATAGGGCTAGAGAATAACACAAAAAATGGAAACACAGAAAGCACACAGAAGCGGGCCTACAGTGCACTTACTCGTGAAATAGGTACATAAACACAAATAAGCAATAAAGGCTCTCAAGTGTAGTGCTAAGACGATAAAACTAGCCCAGATGAGTCCAAAAATCAGTGTAAAATGTGGACTCATCAAGAACTCTTCGCAACGACCTTCCCTCCACGGATCCGCTCTCAGACTTCGAAACGGTGCTCCGATGCTCCGCTGGCGGCCGGAAACCTCCTTCTTCTTCCTCTTCTCTCTCACTTTGGAAGGAGAAAGCTTTGGAGAGAAAATGAGGAATTAACCCCCTATTCCCCGCCTTAACAGAGCAGGATCTCATCTGGGCCGTCTGATCTTAATTAAAGAAAACGAACGGCTCAGATCTGCACAAAATCCTCCAGACCTGGGCCGAACACGGCTTGGCACACGGCCGTGTCCTAGGCCGTGTGCCTCGATCCAGGCACGATCGTCGAACTGAGAGACGCACACGGGCCATGACACGCCCGTGTCTCACCTGACACGCCCGTATCGGGTTCCTCGACATGCCCGTGTTCGGGGGCGTGTCACGCATAACCGCCACAGCAACGGACACGACCCAACTGCACACGGGTAGGCACACGCCCGTGTCGGATGACACGCCCGTGTCATCCGGCCGTGTTCCTGGCCGTGTCCTTCTCGGGTTAGAAGCGGCCAAAAAATCACCAGCCAGACACGGCCTTGGACACGCCCGTGTCCTAGGCCGTGTACCCCTATACAGGCATCAAAAATCCTTTTTTCGCGACCGACTCGCACACAATTTTTGGGGCGTTACAGATCTACAGAGAGCTGACATTTTCACCAAACCTTTGGATGAGAAAAATCATCTGTTCTTTATAAATCAACTGGGAATGATTAATGGAGAAGATTTAAATTAATTTATGTCTGCAATCGACGAATTTTCCAGAGTTCGTCGAACGGAGTTCGACGAATTAAGGAAAGTTTGAGAGATGCTCGTCGAACGGAGATCGACGAATTCTCTGTGTGGGAACAATTTTCGTCGACCGGAGATCGACGAACATTGCTTCAGAAGATATTTCGTCGAACGGAGTTCGACAAACTATGTTCGATTCTTCTGGATGAGATCGACAAATTATTTGTCTATAATTTATTTCGTCGACCTCAGTTTGATGAACTGTTTCTTTTTCGTAGAACGGAGATTGTCGATTCATATTCTGAAAACTTATATCTAGGTTTTCTTAGACCTCAGTCCCGCGCTTTCAGTTCTCTTGCTCTCGATCGTCGTTTTCTCTATCTCTCTTGCAGATCATCAATGACGATTCCAGCAAGCACCTTGGCTGCCATGAAATTCGACATAGGTTTCGACATGGATTTTGATTCATTCCAACATTCTGACCCAATATTTCTCTACATTCTGGAACTACTAGAGGAACTTGGGCTCAAGGATTTTATGACCAGAAGGATTAAACTGCATGGAACTGAAATCAGAGAATGGGTGTACACTTCGACTGCTGCTGAGGAAAATGTTTTGACAGGAAATATCGGGAGTAATGCTGTCTCTCTATATCCCGTCGTTATTTCTGACATTTTTGGTTTGGTAAATGGAGAAGATGACATGGATATGGATTCTGAAGAGTTTACATCGATGCTGAAGTTGATGGGGGTTTTTTGGAAGCAACCCTAACAAGTTGTTAAAGAAACAACTGTCTGCCGCCTACCAGTTCTTGGCGGATATCGTGGGAAAAGTACTGATGGGCAAGAACACCGCACACGACTACATTACAAGACAACAATTCCTTATTATGTGCGCAGTGATCAACAAGCGTCCCGTTGATTGGAGTAAGATTATCTTTGAATTGATCAAGAAGAAGAACAACAAGAAAGAGGTTTTCTTTGGAAGAATCCTGGGGATCTTCCTCAAGGAAAAGGCTGGTGAATTCATGGTCTCCATGACCATCTTCATCAATGCCAGCAAGCGCCTCACCTGCGCTCTGTTTGGCAGATGGGAGAGGACGATCTCTAAGCCATCCAAGGCCTCCTCCTCTTCCATCGCTACTTCAGAAGCCACCAGGGCTGTTAAAGCCACTCCCTCACCTGCTGAGGAGATCCGTCCCCTTCCAGCACCCCTTCCAACCAAACAACTCCCTTCCTCTTCCATTCATTCTTCCATTCCATCTCCACAACATACTCTTGTGTCTGCTCCTCCTCCATCTCCACCACTGGACATCACTAACATTCCATCTTCCCCTCTACAAGCTAATCCACAACCAACACCTCCCGCTTCACCTCATGACACACATATCCTTACACCTCCCCAGTCTCCACTTCCCCCTCATTTGTCCTCCATTCCATCTTTCACCCAACCCTCAGACATTGTCATGCCAGATGCCACCATTCCATCTTCGTCACCATCCACTCATCACATATCTGCTATTCCACCCTCCATCCCATCCTTAGTTGCTCCCTCCTCCACACTTAATGCAACATCCTCTTCCCCCTCCTCCTTTGATTCAACTACCATATCCTCTATTCTCACCATTCTCACTCCCCTCATCAAAACCCTTATCACAGAGGACATTACACCTCTCGTGAATTCTATTAATTCTTTATATGCTCAAATTTCTGCCCTTTCTGCTGCCACCTCCTCAGTCCAGGGCCCGGCCTCAGTCCCCACTGAACCCAGGCAGGGGGAGATGCCTGATGATGAAGCAGCAACTCAAGCTTCAGATACAGATTCACCAGCAGATACAACTTCAGAAGCTTTTCCAGATTGCATAGATACAGAATTAGTTGATTTCATTAATTTTATTAATACTGATATAGATATTGCTGACATGGATATTGCTGAAACTGTTGGTGATTTTATTCTCAATCCCATAGTTAATTTACAAGAATTACTGCAATATTTTGATACTGTACATAGGCAGTCTCTTCCAGCAGACTTTGCTAAGACATAATTGGCTATTGTTCCCTATACATCTCCAGCTAGTCCAGCAGTTGCTAAGCAACTCTATGATAGTCTTGCTATCCTAGCTTTAGATTCAATCTCTACAGCTAGTCCAGAAGTTATTCCAGAAGCCATCTCACCCCCAAGTTTTGTTATGGATGACTCTCCTATGCCAGATTTGGATGAGCTAATCCTGGCTGATATTGAAGAAGAAAATAAGACAGCAGCTGAAAGCTCTGTCCAAATTGTTCCTCATTCCTGTACAGTCTCCTCCTCACCTGTTGCTGAAACTCCAGTTCCTGAAATTTCTGCCTTTGCTACAGAAAAAGCTGTTATTGATGACAAAGCTTTAAAAGCATTGGATGCTCTCTATGCTAACCCTCAGGGTTTTGATACTGAAGATGATGAAGCTTAGGATGATGATGACTCAGATGAAGAAGCCTCAAAGAAGAAAAAGAAACTGCTGTCAAAGAAAAGGAAGGCTCCTCCTTCTCCAACTCCTAAGCCTAATCCAACTGCTGACACCCCTTATTACATTTTGCATAATGTTACACCTTATAAGGGAATGCCTACATGGATGTGGTTATCCAAGAAGTAGTAGAAGGATAGGAAAAGAAGTAGGAGATATTCTCCTCCACCAGTCCACAGGTACAGAAAAGATCCACCTCCTCCTCCTCTTCCAGCAGCTGGTGCCTCTGGCTCTAGCTCCCAGAGATCTGCCCCCATGCAAACTTATCACAGACATCTAGGGAGATCCTCTGGAAGCAGCCAGCAAGGTCACCATTCCTCAGGAAATCAACATCAAATTCAGCAGCAGCAGCAACATATATCTGAAGAGCAGAAAGCTGATAGTCCTAAAAGGCCTTACTCTCCTCCAATTCCATTTGAAGATCCTGAAACTGCAAATACTGCTAAAATGGCTAGATACCAGGAATTAATTGGCCTATCATTGATCAATAAAGCCAAAGCTGAAGGAAAAGAAATTTCAGGTTACTCAACCATGTCTAAGTATAGAAAATAAGAATTGAAAAGATTTGACAAAGGCAACAAACTTTTCAATGTTGATGATTATATGAAGCTGCATCCAGAAGCAGTTGTCCCCAGAGCTACATCTTTGAAGATTATTGGGGCAGCTGACATGACCATGACTCAAGCTCAGGCTCTAGATCCCAACAGAGAAATCATTGTCAAAAAGCTAGGAGAAAAGCGAAAGGAAGACAGGTCAGTGGAGAAAAAGAAGAAGTAATCTTTATTTTGTTTTATTTTCTTTCTGCATTTGTTTTTCAAACTGTGTTGTTTGTTTAAACAAAGCCATGCATATATATATATATCTGCTGCATGTGTTAGTAATTCTCTGCCAGATATATTTCTTTTCTTGCTTTGTTTATCTATTTGTTTATGTTTTGAGTCTCTTAGTGACCTCACCCAAATAGGGGGAGATTGTTTGATCCCTAGTTGATTTGGGATAGGTTCACTAGCTTAGGATGTGACCCATCATGTATAGCCAGGCTCAATTTTGTGTCCTAGAGTCTAGGTCAAGTCCCTAGGTTCAACTTCAGATGGACCAGCTTTCAACAAGACCATCAGAGACTCCAGACTTAGAGGATTTCAAGACTAAGTAAATTGAGTTTGACGTTCGTCGAACTCAAGTCGACGAAAGGTATTTTGCGCTCCACGTTCTTGAGAAAATTCTTTGTGCTGAGCTCGACGATCCTCATTCTCTGTTCAACGAAGACTGAGATACTTCAACATACTAAATTCAGAGTAACTTCAAAATTTTTCTAGGTCCAACTTCAGGCTTTAGTCGATGAATGGGATTCTGAGCTCGACGAACTTGGACCACAAGTTCACATCTTCTCAAGTCGACGAATGCAGTTCTCTACTCGACGAATTCTGGATTCAGAGGATTTGTGTCGACACTTAGGGCATGTGTCGACACCAGACAACTTATGTCGACACACAAGATATCAGTCGACACCAACTTATGTCGACACAAAATATCAGTAGATGCAGAATATTTTGACTAAGTCCAGAACTGTTCTCTGCTCGACGATTTGCGGTCAACGATTTGAATCCTTCTCAGTCAGAGACTTTTCAGATTCTAAGTCCACAATCTTTCTTCGCTCGACGAATTTGGATCTCTGTTCGACGAATAATAATTGACAGTGATGATTATCTGTTCGACGATTTTGATTCTTAGCTCGACGAATGAAGATTGTCAGTTCGACGAAGATTGTAGCAGAAGTGACAAGATTCCCTTGAAGACAAATTGCTATTTTCTGGTCGACGAACTCATCAGCTCAGCTCGACGAACTGTGAACTCAGCTCGACGATTCCTGTTCTTCGTTCGACGATTCCAGACTAGGTCTTCTTCAGTTTTTCGTCCCCTTTCTTGGCGATGATTCCTGGATAATTAATGCCAGATCTTCTCGGAATGTTACCATTAGAACGCGCATTGATCAAGGATTATTTCATGCCGTTTTTCCATGGGACAGTTAGGGAAATCATTGATTGTGGCTTCCTTCCCAGGCCGACTGCATGTACTGCTCTAGGTTTCAAATTTCGAGTGTTCTTCAGTCAGTAAGAAGTCAGAGAAGTTAAAAAAAAGAGGATACAGATCAAACAGTACTACAGACAGACATATTACACAGGAGAACAATCTTACTACAATAAAAAAGTTCTTACTGCATTCAACCCAGACCAGAGAACATCTTCAAGAAGAAGAAGAACAAAAAATCACTATCAAGAGTCTTCTTCTCTCAATTCTCAGGATAACTTCAGAAGGACAACAAGTTACTGTTGGGTTTCTCTATGAGGATGGCACAACAGTTGTGCACGCAGCGGAAGAATAAAACATTAAGAAAACCCAAAAGAACTGGGATCGGGCCATGATAGTTGAATCAAGAAGTTAACATATAACTAGGTAAAAATTACCTCGGTGGCGTTGAGTCACAACTCAACGGAGATGCTCCAAACTTTGTATTCATGCTGGTGGCGAGTTCTACGTGGAATAATGTCCACGTCTCTGCAGAAATCCACACGAGCGGGAGACCACCGAACTTTCGTCGCACGGAAGATCGGGAAAGATGATGACTGCACCTTGCTTTCCCACGGACTACTAGGTCCGCACCAGGGATTGCAGCGCCAACGACGATCGCCGGAGAGAGAAGGAAGTCGACGGAGCGAGCACGGCGGCGGAACCCTTCCGTCGGCGGGATTCGGGATCGGCGGAGCGAACGAACGGCGGAACACTTCCGTCGGCTTCGATTCGATCAGCACACAAGGAACAGATCTATCCCGAAAAACCCTAAGTATTCTATTTATACCTAAAGTATAAAATAGACTTAGGAGTGTCGCTATCCGCAGACCACCCAAGAATAAGGGTTCCAGAGTCGGCGAGAATCACCAGCCGATCGGTGAGAATCGATCGTCGAGAATCACTAAGGATCGGCGAGTATCGGCTAGGATCGGCGAAAACCAGTCAGCGATAATCGGTCGGCGAGAATCACCAGCAGATTCGGCGAGAATCAATCGACGAGAATGCCCGATGATTCACGTCGAATCGTAGGTTGACGATTCTCGTCGATCGTCGAGAATCGCCGACGATACATGTCGAACAGGGTCGACGATTCTCGTCGATCGGCGAGAATCAGAGTACACTACTCAACGATTCTCGTCGATCGGCGAGAATCCGAGCACCAATCCACCAAGGAAACACTTTGCCCAACCCGACTCTCCTTTAAGGCAACACTTTGCCCACAACCCCATTCAGGTCGGTGATTGGTAACCTTTACCAACACAGTCAATCATCCAACTTCTCCACATCTCTTATGTGCGACCCTGCAGGCTCATATCGCGTTGGCAATGAGATTACATGTTTGATCACTTCCAGATCACAATGGTAACTCCAACAGACTCCCACTTGATCTCGAAAGTATCAAATCAAAAACCTCACAAACAATGAGCGGCATCTAGCAATGCATCATTGCTCCCCAAGCAATAAGAGTTTATAACTCATAAGCCTTTATGACCAATGTATCAGCGTTGTCTTTGTCCCTTTGTCCGTTACATCCGGAAAGAACTAGAGGCATGGACCGTGTCACCCTCGTAATAGCTCAATCCAAGTTTCTTGATCCAGGACGGACTTCCAGAGAATGGTGAGTCCAATATCACATATTGACTCAACCAAGCACGGCCATGCATTTCTCAGTCCAGTTCCATCAAGGGGCCCATGGATGCAACTCCTGTCATATAGGAGGACAAATCTCATATCTGCTCACACACAAACACCCAAATGATTCGTAACATGCCCAACAACCACCCTTATCATCAACCTTTCTCAAGGAAGACTTTAGATGGCATCAAAGCATGCTCTTCCTCACTTGATGAATGCTGTGACTTCAGGTCAAAGGACCACAACATCACTGTCAATTGAGACCTACTCGTGACACGATTGGATGACAATCCACAGAGTAGTCTCAGGTTGGGTCTGTCCAGTACAACTTGTTCACTAACAAGTACCCACGTGACGACTTGATATCACAATATCATGACCTGTGAGAACCGGTCATCAGTCAACGCACGTGCTAGCCTTCATGTATCATCATCACCCTTAGCTTCTATGATGATACTCGACCAGGGACCTTTAAGAATGAAGCTTCAAATAAATCATAGGCTCTCACATTCAAGTCACGTACTTGATGTCCCATGGAAGCGAACATTCTAAGGGTATCTATTATGTTAACATTTAACTATCATATAGAAAAATTCATAATAAAAGAACTTGCCATTAATTGTAAAAGCAAAACTAGGTACAATGTTCATCATATGAACAAATAGCCAACAAAATACAAGTTTACATGCAACCCACAAGATTCTCACTAGAGTTGATCATTTAGGTATCGTATACCCATCGATCTAGTATGACCATCATGCTTTCTCTGCGCGAGAGGCTTTGTCAGTGGATCCGCAATATTCTCCTCAGTCGGCACTCTGCAAATGTTTACATCTCCTCATTCGACAATCTCACGAATAAGATGAAATCGCCGAAGTATGTGCTTGGACCGCTGATGGGATCTAGGTTCCTTAGATTGTGCAATTGCACCATTATTATCACAGTAGAGAACTACGGGGCCAACAATGCTAGGAACTACATCAAGCTCGCCGAAGAATTTCCTAATCCATACAGCCTCCTTCGCCGCATTAGCTGCAACGATATACTCGGCCTCAGTTGTAGAATCAGCAACTGTCTCTTGCTTGGAACTCTTCCGGCTCACAGCTCCTCCATTCAGGCAAAACACAAAACCTGACTGAGACTTGGAGTCGTCTCTATCAGTTTGGAAGCTAGCATCCGTGTAACCACTTACAACGAGCTCTTCCTCTCCACCATACACCAAGAACACATCCTTAGTCCTTCTCAAGTACTTCAGGACATTCTTGACTGCAATCCAGTGACACTCACCGGGGTCTGACTGATACCTGCTAGTCATGCTCAAAGCAAAGGAGACATCGGGTCGAGTACATAACATCGCATACATGATTGATCCAATTACCGAAGCATATGGAATCAACTTCATGCGGTCCTTATCTTCACAAGACATTGGACACTGGTCCTTAGAGAGATTCACACCATGAGACATGGGCAAAAATCCATTCTTGGACTCAAGCATGTTGAACCGCTTCAACACCTTTTCGATATACGTACTCTGGGTCAAACCCAGCAACTTCTTCGATCTATCTCTATAGATCTTAATACCGAGTATATAAGTCGCTTCACCCAAATCCTTCATTGAAAAGCAGTTCCCTAGGTTGTTCTTAACAACTTTCAGGGTAGGAATGTCATTCCCAATCAACAGTATGTCATCTACATACAATATCAGGAAGACAACAATGCTCCCACTGATTCGCTTGTAAACACAAGGCTCATCTTCATTCTTGATGAAACCAAACTCTTTGATTTTCTCATCAAAACGAAGATTCCAACTTCGAGAGGCCTGTTTCAGTCCATAGATGGACTTATTCAGCTTGTATATTTTAGTGGCTTCATCTGGGGATACAAAACCCTCGGGTTGTGTCATATACACTTCCACAAGGAGGTTTCCATTAATGAAAGCCGTTTTGACATCCATCTGCCAGATCTCGTAGTCATAATACGCAGCAACATCAAGCAATATCCTTATGGACTTTACCATGGCAACAGGGGAAAAGGTCTCATCATAGTCAATAACATGAATTTGCTTGAAACCCTTAGCCACCAGTCGCCCTTTGAATGTCTGTACATTCCCATCCATGTCAGTCTTCTTCTTGAAGACCCACTTGCACCCTATGGGTCGAACCCCTTCAGGTGGTTCCACCAAGTTCCAAACTTGGTTTGCATACATGGAGTCCATTTTGGATTTCATAGCCTCAAGCCATTTGTCGGAGTCCGGTCCATTCATAGCCTCTTGGTAGGTTGTTGGTTCATCATCATGATCCATAAGCAACACATTACCTATTTGAGACACGAGAAATCCATATCTCTCCGGCTAAAACCTCGGTCTACCAGATCTACGTAGGACTTGTGTTCCCTGAGCAGGTTCTCTAGCTACAACATCTTGTAGTCCTGTCTCAGAATCCAATTCCGGTTCGTTCATTACATGTGGTTCTTGAACTTCTTCAAGCTCTACCTTTTCAGTCTTTCTTGATAAGAGCTCTTTCTCCAAGAAGACACCAGTCCTTGCGACAAACACTTTGCCCTCAGACAGTAGGTAAAAGTAATACCCTTTCATTTCCTTAGAATATCCCACCAGATAACACTTATCCGATTTGGGTTCCAGCTTGTCAGGCATTTGACGTCTCACGTATGCCTCACAGCCCCAAATTTTAATGAATGACATACTAGGACGCTTCCCAGTCCATATCTCATATGGTGTCTTCAGAACCGTTTTCGTTGGAGCGCGATTCAATGTCATTGCAGCAGTCTCTAAAGCAAAACCCCAAAAGGAAACAGGCAAGTCTGCATGACTCATCATCGAACGTATCATGTCTAACAGTGTACGATTTCTCCTCTCAGACACACCATTATGTTGTGGTGTTCTAGGTGGAGTGAGCTGTGATACAATACCACACTCTTTCAGATGATCACGGAACTCATGACTCATATATTCGCCACCTCGATTAGATCGGAGTGCTTTAACCCTTTTACCCAACTGGTTTTCTACTTCGTTCTTGAACTCTTTGAACTTTTCAAAGGTCTCGGATTTGCACTTCATAAGATACACATATCCGTATCTACTGAAATCATCAGTAAATGTAACAAAGTAGAAATACTCACCTCTAGCCATGGAACTCATGGGTCCGCATACATCACTATGTACAACACCCAAGAGATCCTCAGCCCTCTCAGTATAACCAGTGAAAGGAGCTTTAGTCATCTTGCCTAACAAACAAGATTCGCATCGCTCAAATGATTCATAATCAAATGAGTCCAAAAGTCCATCTCTATGGAGCTTGGATATGCGCTTCTCGTTGATATGGCCCAAACGACAATGCCAGAGAAATGTAGGGTTCGAGTCATTTGTTCTTAGCCTTTTATTATTTTCCACATTACAGATCAGATGGTCCAAGTTCAAAACATAAAGACCATTAAATAATTGGGCTACAACATAACAAACATCATTCTTAAATATAGAACAACAGTTGTTCTTAATTATAAAAGAAAATCCAATCATGTTCAAACATGAAATAGATATAATGTTTCTAGTTATGGCCGGAACAAAATAACAATTATCCAGTTCTATTACAAGCCCACTGGGCAAAGAAAGACGGTAAACCCCTACGGCTACAGCAGCAACTCTTGCTCCATTGCCGACGCGGAGGTCCACCTCCTCTTTACTCAGCAATCTTCTCCTTCCCAGTTCCTGCACATTTGTACAAATGTGAGAACCACATCCGGTATCCAATACCCAAGATGAAGGAGCAGAAAGGTTTATCTCTATAACGTAGATATTTGAAGCGGAAGTCATACCTCCCTTCAATTTCTGCAGACCTTCAATGTACGAAGGACAGTTCCTCCTCCAAAGACCAGCCTTGCCACAGTGGTGGCATTTCCCTTCCTTCACCGTGCTTTTCTTTTTCATCAGTGCAGAAGACTTGGGCTCAAGGTATGACTTAGGTCCCACCTTCGTCTTCTTAGAGCCCTTGGCCTTGCCCTTGCCCTTATGCACCATCAGTATGGGGCTGGCAGGCTTGGCCTTCTTCATATTGATTTCGGCAGTTCTCAACATGCCTAGGAGTTCGGGCAGTGTCTTGTCTATCTCATTCATGTTGTAGTTCAAGACGAACTGCTCATAACTGTCCGGCAACGATTGCAGGATCAGATCTGTGGCCAACTCTTGACCAAGAGGAAAACCCAGCCTTTCAAGGTTCTCTATATACCCAATCATCTTGAGTACGTGAGTCCCTACTGAGTCTCGAACTCCCATCTTGCACTGAAACAACGCTTTTGTGATGTCGAACCTCTCTTGACGAGCCTGCCCTTGAAACATTTTTTTGAGATGCTCGTCAATCTCCTTGCACCCCATACTCTCATGTTGCTTCTGAAGCTCAGAGTTCATAGTGGCAAGCATAAGGTATTCGACATCTAAAGCATCATCAGTATACTTCTTATAAGTATCCTTCTCAGCACGGGAAGAGTTCCCGGTCGGCACCTCGGGGGCTTCTTCTTCCAAGACATAGAGCTTTCGCTCTTGCCTGAGAACAATTCTCAGGTTCCTGTACCAGTCCATGTAATTTGTCCCACTGAGCTTATCCTTCTCAAGGATGGCTCTCAGAGACAAAGTGGAGTGTGAAACACTTGCCATGGAATTCTACAAGAATTTATGCAGAATAAAATCAGTACCTAAATTTCAAATACAATTTATTTTAATTTGGACTTCAATTAAAAACACTCCCACTATTTTATTCGAAATGATAGCTCTCACTAACAATTCGGAGAGTTCATGCGAGCTACTCTCTTAGTGGACAAGATCCGCATTTCACCAACACAATGAGTCAGCTTTGGCTTTCCTCTCACGATGCGGTTATTTAGGTAGGCAACGCTTGCCAATTGCATCCTCATGCAATTCTTGTATGGTTGGTGAATAACTCCTTACTCGCATCCATCATATGGTGCATGCCAACCCTATGCCTCTAGGCACTCAACCTTTGAGGTCACCTAGTTAAGCTGGACCCGATGTCGACAGTGGGATATCACAATTATCTGCTCGCACCCTTACCAAGATAGATTAATGCACCTTGCTTTAGCAAGCCCACACTTCATCGATCGAGGCAGGAAGAGTGTCATCCATCGGAAGGCATCCGAACACTTAATATTTGATGAAGGGATTTTAATTATAGGTTAACAGTTAACCATGATCAACATTTGATCAATGTGCACATCCAAGGAAAAGCAATTTTTCTAAAACCACATGCATCCCTTATGTGCACAACCTGACACCATCAACATTTGATAGAAGGAAGGGCTAACTCTGAACATCCGGAAACTTCCAAATCCTCAAATTTACATGCATTGGACAAAGGCAAAGACAACTCAACTTAAAACAGTAGACAAGCTCATCTCTCTATGTTGGATTCAAAATCCAAAACGAAATCGAGGGATGGTTACTGCTAAGGAGACTACAATTTCTAACCATTAGAAATTTCCACGCAATTCCAGAAGTTCTTGGCGGGGTACCAAGACTAAATCTAGAAATTTAGAACACTTCTAAATCCCTAGGTTTACACGCACTGGAATAACAAAACTTCCAATACAACAATCATGACCGAAAACCTGGCTCTGATACCACTGTTGGGTTTCTCTATGAGGATGGCACAACAGTTGTGCACGCAGCGGAAGAATAAAACATTAAGAAAACCCAAAAGAACTGGGATCGGGCCATGATAGTTGAATCAAGAAGTTAACATATAACTAGGTAAAAATTACCTCGGTGGCGTTGAGTCACAACTCAACGGAGATGCTCCAAACTTTGTATTCCTGCTGGTGGCGAGTTCTACGTGGAATAATGTCCACGTCTCTGCAGAAATCCACACGAGCGGGAGACCATCGAACTTTCGTCGCACGGAAGATCGGGAAAGATGATGACCGCACCTTGCTTTCCCACGGACTGCTAGGTCCGCACCAGGGATTGCAGCTCCAGCGAGGATTGCCGGAGAGAGAAGGAAGTCGACAGAGCGAGCACGGCAGCGGAACCCTTCCGTCGGCAGGATTCGGGATCGGCGGAGCGAACGAACGGCGGAACACTTCCGTCGGCTTCGATTCGATCAGCACGCAAGGAACAGATCTATCCCGAAAAACCCTAAGTATTCTATTTATACCTAAAGTATAAAATAGACTTAGGAGTGTCGCTATCCGCAGACCACCCAAGAATAAGGGTTCCAGAGTCGGCGAGAATCACCATCCGATCGGTGAGAATTGATTGTCGAGAATCACTAAGGATCGGCGAGTATCGGCTAGGATTGGCGAGAACCAGTCAGCGAGAATCGGTCGGCGAGAATCACCAGCAGATTCGGCGAGAATCAATCGGCGAGAATGCCCGATGATTCACATCGAATCGTAGGTTGACGATTCTCGTCGATCACCGAGAATCACCGACGATACACGTCGAACAAGGTCGACGATTCTCGTCGATCGGCGAGAATCAGAGTACACTACTCGACGATTCTCGTCGATCGGCGAGAATCCGAGCACCAATCCACCAAGGCAACACTTTGCCCAACCCGACTCTCCTTTAAGGCAACACTTTGCCCACAACCCCATTCAGGTCGGTGATTGGTAACCTTTACCAACACAGTCAATCATCCAACTTCTTCATATCTCTTATGTGCGACCCTGCAGGCTCATATCGCATTGGCAGTGAGATTACATGTTTGATCACTTCCAGATCACAATGGTAACTCCAACAGTTACTTCATCTGTCAAAGAAGTTCCTGAAGCAACCTCTGGTCCAGGCACTCAAGATTTGAAGACCTGTCACCCTGAAGCAGTGCTCCAGATTTCCTGATCCCTTCAAGATCTCAGGGGGAGCAATCTGCTACAATCAATCCACAGTCTTCTTTGTTGTCATTAAGAAAGAGAAGACACCATCACCTCTTTTTAACTCTTGTACAGTGTTTTAATTCCCTTCAAAATTATTCCTGGTTACAAGTCTCCTTCCAAAAGACTTGAGGTTTTGGTTTTTGAGCACCTGAACAAAAGCTCATTGGTGTCAGACAACTGACCAAAAACCTGAGTGGATTCCTACCAGGGTGGTAGAAGAGTGGATGTACCCAGGTTGGGGAACCACTATAAATTTTCTTGTGTCGTCTAGTTGCCCTTTTCTTTTGTTTTGGCTGTGTTGTTCTGTGATTGGTTAGGTTGCTGTGCTTGTTTAGTTATTTGCTAATTTATTCACTTAGAATTACAACAAAAGCTGTAAAAAGTTTTTAGTGAGCACAATACTCTATTCACCCCCCCTCTAGAGTATTTCAGATCTAACCTGCACTTTCAAATTGAAATCATGCAAACCCTAGCCTTGCCTTAAAAAGGGTATTTTGGTCAAAAGTGCACTTTGGGTTTTGAGTGGCCAAATCACCTAAACAGAGGTTGAAATTAGGGCCACTGACTTGGCATGGCTTTTAGCACCTCCCCATGGAAGATGGGGGTAGATTGGAATAGTTTTGCCCTAAGACCTAAGACCAAACCCTAAGGAAGGGCTTTTGTGTCTTGTGAAAGGCATGGGTTTAAAATATATTGAATGAACTTGAAATTTGGTTGAGAGAGTGCTAGGGTAGCTAAAACCCTCTGGTAAAAATATTAGGGGATTTGGGAAAGGGTAGGCCCCACAAAATCCTAACCCTAGATTAGGGCACAAACTTTGTAGTGCTAGAATAGGTTAGTAAAACTCCTTGAACAATAATAAAATTTGGGTAGTGTGGTCATAAGGATAGATTGAACCTTTAGTAATTTAATTGAGAATTTTGGGACATTAATTTTAGTACTTCCTTTATAAATGCATGAGGTATTCCTACCTATTTATCTGGATATTATGATCTCACTGCCCATTGGAAGTTCATGAAAATTTGGCAGAGGGAATTTCAGGCCTCATTGCTTATGTATGAATTTTATTAGAATTTTTGAATACATATTTGCAGTACCTACTTCACAAGCTCATTAATTTGGAAAATAGTTCAATAATTTGTTTAGAGCTCATTACTTGCTAATAATTTATGAAACCTAACTCAGTGCTTTTATATGTCCTTAAAATCATCCTTGAATTTTCTCAGAAGTTTTGGAAATGTTTTTGTTGCACTTGCCTCTTTAAATTGATAAAAATAGGTTATATTCAAAATTAAAATTAGAGGATAAACCTTGCTGAAAAATTAGGTGACTTTGGATTTTATGTTAAATAGTTATATTGAATGTATCGTAAATTTTGTGGAGCATATGTTTGTTGGAAATTGGTACCTCATGTTCAAACTTGGGATTTTGGATTACTAGAATAATTAAATAAATTATCAGATAAATTAGGAAAATTATGAAATTCTGGATTTAGGCTAAAAAGGTCATGATAGACCCCAATAATTATTATATGATTATCGGATGATTATTTTGAGTACCTTCCATTTTGCACTCCATATAGCTTATGTTGGTCTGCATTTAGTAAAACTGCAGAAGTTATGTTGGAATATGAATTTGGGAACATGAGTTGGAGTTAGATGTTTGCTGATTTGGATAAATAAGAATTAGTTCATCATTGGAAGTTAGGATGAGTGGAGTGTTGGATGGCTAGCGTTAGGTAGTGCTCGGGATCGACGAAAGATCGTCTTTCTCGAGGGGAGAAAGTGTCAAATACTGTAGGGTTAGATCCAGTACAACAAGAAAGGGTTTGGGAAATTTGAAAGCAACCAATAATAGTAAATGCCTTGCGAAAGGGAGCTTTGGGCGTAATCCCATCATAATTCCTAGTGCCTTCGAGAGCCCTTCACGGGGTATACCTTGGGCAGTCATGAGCTAACCTAAGCTGTAGGTAAAACTAAATTGTAAGAGTAACTAATGTAACTAGGGTTTCACTCTCACTCATCTCGATGTCTCAGAATGTTAGGTTGGGTCACTCGGGCAGTAGGCTCGGTGGATTTGGTGATGGGCAGGTTGGCCCGACGAGCTTTGGCTCCATTGTTGTTTGTGATGGGCAGGTTGGCCCGGCGAGCTTTGGCTCGGCTGTCGTTTTTGACGGGCGGGTTGGTCCGGGGTGCTTAGGCTCGGTGTTGATACATTAAGGTTGCATGTGCATAAAGTATAAGATGGTGGGTCTTCGGTATTGGAGAGTCGATGCACCGACGCCAATACGTGGACTCGGCAAGTGTGGTTTACCACTTGGCCAAATAAAGTCCGGTGCTCCAGCCGTCGAGAGTACGTAGGAACTCCGCTTAGTACACCAGCATTGAGGCGTATGATTGGTCTGACTGGTAGTGCAATTATCAGTTTAAAGGTGGGCGATGCCCAACCCACCGCTTCCATTTGCCACTACAGAGGTATCCTGGGAGGTTTGGCTCCAGAAAGGGGGAACTAAAGGTCTGTGTACACAGAGTCGAGTGGGTGAGTTGCACTTGCATGTTCACATCATGGCATAATTGTATTTCATGGCATAATCATTGCATATAACCTGAAACCTATTGTATAAGTGGTATGTGACGCTTATACAATAGGCCCTGCAAAACGACCCCTTGGATTATAAGCTCGTGCGAGTGTGCTTATAAGTTAAGGTTTATTTCAGTAAATATAAATGTAGGATTGCTAGAAAACAGACACCCTATCGTATAAATTTGTATGAGACTTTTTATACGATAGGAGCCTTGTAAAAGATACCTTGGCTTATCTGTTTTCACATAAGTTAAGGTTACTTTTCTTGTTCAGTCATTTTACCTTCATTCTATCTTGTATACTATAGAGTTGCTAGTTCAGTTTCGCTATCATCTGCGTATTTGTTATTCTCCGCCTTCATGTCCTCACCTTTCCTCCTCCCCGCTCGGTGCCTAGGAGCTATGTGGGAAGGGGCGGGCGATGATAGGTCTTAGTCTTTTAAACTAACGGTTTTCGAACCACATCATTTTAGGGGACCGTGGAGCCCAGCATGGAGGAGCAGCCTCGGAGGTCGGCACACTTGGAGATGGGGCAATCTAGTACCGGAGTTCAGACGGCAGGGACTGTGAGTCCTGTTCGCTACTAGTTGTTTTATAATCTTGCTTCCGCGATGAGAGATATGTAGTGAGGATTTTATGTAATGGGCATGAGCCCAAGATTTTAGTATTTTGTTATATCTGTGGACACTCCCTTCGTGGAGATTATTATTATATATGTGATTTTTTATGGACTTGCCTTTTATTATTTTGCTATAGTTGTGATCGGTTTGGCTGGCAGGATCGGCATTTTGTAGTGATGACCTTCCCGGGCGCGAAGGTGTCACCGCAAAGCATTGGTTCTGGGCCAAAGACCCCAGTGTTTTCAAAAGGGGGGGGGGGGGTCTTACAAGTGGTATCAGGGCAGACCTCAATCGAAAAGTAGCACTCCACAACCCCCTGGGTCACCCGCGCGCGAGTTTAGTTTGGGGCAAACTAAGCAGCAGAAGCAATAGTGTGCCCATATGGGGGATCACATGTAATTTGTCCACTTTTAATTTGGTTGAGTCGATTACTCACTGATGGCTTTTGTTACGTAGCCCCCATCAAAGCCTACCCCATAGGGCGGAGTCCAGCAGACTCCGAATGTTGCACCACCTCCCCTGGTCCCCACTCCGTTCCTACAGTCAGAGATGGGGTAGACTTTGACAGCTATCTTGGAGGCTTTTAGGGCTCAACAGGTTCCGGATCCGCAGACAAACCCGGGGGCCAACTGGCTGAGTATATTTTGAGGACTTTCTCCCCCATCCTACTTGGGGACAGAGTCGGCCGTTCGGATGGAGGAGTGGCTGGACATCATGTATGAGATGCTGACTGGGATACGATGCCTGTGGGAGGAGAGGGTCGCCTTGGTCGTCTCTTGCTTGGAGTCCCATGCCAAGATGTGGTGGAAGACATCGTTGGACATGACGTTTGCTGACAGAGAGGTTGCAGAGATTGCTTGGGGGAGTTCAGGGCCGCACTGTTGAAGCATTTTGTTTCGCTGTCGGCCTGAGATGAGTTGGAAGATAGATTTCTACAGTTGAGACAGGGTAGCAAGACAGTGGTGGAGTATCATCGGGAGTTCAACCACCTAGCCCGGTTTGTAGATTCATATCAGTTGGATGAGGCATGTTACACTAAGAGGTTCTATAAGGGCCTGTGAGAGGATCTGAGGGAGGCTCTACTGTTTGTGTCTGACGGTCCTATTCCTCGAATATTGGAGATGGCGAAAAGGATCGAGGCAGATTGGCATACTGCCCGAGGCAGGAAGCGGCCAACTGAGGATCAGGGGTGGGGAGTCAGAAATGATCAGTGGAGGGGCCGCATCACAGATGGGAGAAGAGCAGAAGATCAGCCTCGTCAGGAGGTGAGACAGGAGCAGAGGGAACCAGTAGTGGTGGCCCCTCAGCCTCTCCAGATGCGGGAGGTGCAGCGACCCGAGGGTATGGCATATCCCCCGCCAGAATGCTTCAACTGTCATCAGGTGGGGCATATCCGGAGGAACTGCCCCGTGAGGGGGGGCACCAGCACCAGCACCACTGGCTGCCCCGCCAGCTCAGTATTTTGGAGGCCGAGGACGTGGCCGAGGTCGTGGATACCAGGGCAGAGACCACAGGTAGGAGAGGGAGCAAGTGTATGCACTGGATCTGACTCAACAACGGAATCCAGAGCAAGTGATCACAGGTATGCCAGTTAACTTCAAGTTTTCTCTTTCCTAGATAATTAGAGTTATGGATATAGAACTGATAAACAAGGAAAGAAAATTAAAACTAGATTTCTAAGACTTTAAACTACCCTAGACATAGTCTTCATCAGCGTCAAGCCTGCCTATACACTGTTCGATACAGGTGCTTCACACTCATTCGTGTCAGAAGACTTCGTGGAAGGGCTGGAAGGCGTGGAGCGATTCATAGGCCTGATGATGAGGATATGGCTACCAGACGGATCAGAGTTATTCACCACCGCCCGCTGCAACATGGAGGCGGAGATCGGCGGGAAGACATTTGAAGCACCAGCAACGATCCTGAAGACGCCAGTCTTTGACTTGATCCTGGGCATGACATGGTTGCATTGGAACCATGCTCAGATCTCTTGCCTATCAAAGAGGGTCACCGTTAGGCATGGGGATTCCTACATCGTCATCAAAGGTATTAGACTTATTCCCCCTCTCTTGCTGTCATCTGTGCAGGTCGTCAAGACCCACTTATAGGGGGAGGAAGTCTATGAAGTGTTGTTTGAAATGGCTGAGGCCAAGAGTTCCATCTCGGATATCCCGGTAGTACGAGATTTTGCTGACATATTTCGAGAGAAGCTACCAGGACTACCCCCGCACTGGGAGCAGGATTTCTGGATACAACTAGTGTCTGGGGCTAAGCTGGCATCTAGAGCCCCTTACCGGATGGCCCTGAAGGAGCTGACAGAGTTTCGAAGCCAGCTCTAGGAACTAGTGGAGGCCGAATTTTTCCGGCCAAGCTCTTCACCATGGGAAGCCCCGGTGTTATTCGTCAAGAAGAAGGACGAGACACTTAAATTGTGCATCGACTACCGAGCTTTGAACCGATTGATAGTCCGGAATACCTATCCATTATCAAGGATAGATGAGCTGTTCGATCAGCTGGAGGGGGCGCATTTCTTTTCAAAATTGGATTTGAGGTCGGGCTACTATCAGCTGCGGATCCAGGAGGACTTACCGAAGACTGCCTTCAGTAGCAAATATGGGCTGTTCGAGTTTACTATGATGCCCTTCGGGCTCACGAATGCACCGTTAGCGTTCATGAGCCTCATGAATCGGGTGTTCGAGGCATATCTCGATGTGTTCGTCATTGTGTTTATTGACGACATCCTCATCTACTCGAGTACAGATGAGGAGCACACAAGACATTTAATGCTGACCCTAGAGAGACTGCGGGAGCACCAGCTTTATGCGAAGTTCATCAAATGCCAGTTTTGGTTGAGGGAGGTGGCTTTCCTAAGACATATCATCAGTGGTGTTGGGTTGGCAGTGGACCCAGCCAAGATTCAGGCTGTTCGGGATTGGCCGCAGCTGAAGTCGGCCTCAGATGTGCGGAGTTTTCTAGGACTTGCCGGTTAGTACCGGAAGTTCGTGGAGGGATTTTCTTGTATTTCTCTTCCACTCACATCCCTGATGAGGAAGGATGTGCCCTTTATCTGGACCCCGCAATGCGAGGTGGCTTTTCAGGAGCTGAAGGATCGATTCACCTCAGCTCCTATACTTGCCCTCCCTTCGGGGAAAGAAGGATTCCAGGTCTACACCGACGCTTCCTACCAGGGCATGGGTATGGTGCTGATGCAGAATGGTCATGTGATAGCCTACGCTTCTCAGCAGTTGAAGAAGCATGAGCATAACTACCCAGTTCATGACTTAGAGATGGGAGCGGTCATATTTGCTCTGAAAGTCTTGCGACACTATCTGTATGGTTTCCACTACGACATTTACTTTGATCACAAGAACTTGAGGTATGTGGACACGCAGAAGGAGCTGAACATCAGACAGAGACGATGGGTGGAGTTTCAAGCAGATTACCAGTACGAGATGCACTACCACCCAGGGAAGGCAAATGTGGTGGCAGATGCGCTGAGCCGGAAGGCCACAAACTCTGGAGCAGGTACGCAGTTGTTGGCCTTGGAGTTAGTTCAGATGTTAGAAAAGATGCAGATATCCTTGGTGTCCGAGGATCACCCTGAGCTATACCGGGAGTACCTAGCATCGTTGGTTTCCCCAGATGACATTCGAGACTGAGTCAGAGATGGGCAGAGGAAGGATGCCCAGCTAGAGCCGATATTTCGGGCCTTAGAAGTAGGTACAACTGGAGATTACTTGTTGAGGGATGGTCTAGTGTGTTTCAGAGGATAGATTTACATACCAGAGGGAGGCCAGGTCCGGTAAGATATCATGATGGAGGCTCATTGCAGTTGGTATTCAGTACACCCAGGAATTACGAAGATGACTGCAGTCCTGAAGAAGACCATGTACTGGCTGGGCATGAAGAAAGATATCACCTACTTCGTGACCCACTGCGAGGCATGCCAGCTGGTGAAGGAAGAGTGTAAAAAACCCGCAGGATTGTTGCAGCTACTCCCAGTGTCGGAGTGGAAGTTCGATGATATCGCGTTGGACTTCATACATGGGCTTCCCCGATCGCGGACAAGAAATGATTTGATCTGGGTGATCATCGACCAGATGACGAAGGTAGACAGATTTATTTCGATCAAAAAGGATGACTCAGTTGGTGTGCTGGTTCGGAAATTCGTGGAGCAGTTCGTCCGTTATCATGGCGTACCGAGGTCGATTGTATCGGATCGGGATGGATGGTTTACGTCCTAGGAGTGGAGATCAGTGCAGACTTACTTGGGCACTCGGCTGACATTCAGTACGACTTTTCATCCTCAGACTGATGGAAAAACGGAACGCACCAACCGGATTTGGAAGATCTGCTGCGACTTTGCATATTGGATCGCGGTGAGCCTTGGGAGAAGCTGTTGCCACTGATCGAGTTCTCATATAACAACAGCTACCAGTCCAGCATAAGAATGGCTCCTTATAAGGCCCTATACGGATAGAGGTGTAGGACTCCGCTTTCGTGGATACAGGATAAGGATCCGAAGGCTTTGGGTTTGGAGTTTGTTTAGGACACCGAGGCTCAGGTGAGGATGATACAGGACAGGATTCTAGAGACACAGAGCCGACAGGCTAAGTATTACAACGCTCGACATCGTCAGGTGGAGTTCCAGGTGGGGGACCAAGTGTTCTTGAAGATCCGTCCGATGCATGGGATTTCACGGGTACACAGTCGGAAGAAGAAGCTCAACCCAAGATATATAGGGCCTTATAGTATCATGGAGCAGATCGGTCCCTTAGCATACAGGCTGGAGCTGCCACCGGAGCTGGCGAACCTGCACGATGTGTTCCATGTATCCTCTCTTAGGAGGGCTCTATTACGACCGGAGCAGCAGATTACGGCCACGGATGGTCCGGTATCATCTGATCGGTCAGTTCACCTGGAATCGGTCCAGATCGACGATAAGAGAATACGAGACTTGTGTCGTAAGAAGCTTCCATTGTTCAAGGTCTTATGGAGGAATCATGGGTGAGAGGAGCACACATGGGAGCCTCGGGACTTGATGCAACAGTGGTACCCGGAGCTTTTTAGTCAGGTATTACTCACAACCTCTCGGGATGTTACAATTTTCCTTTCATATTTGAAACCCTGCAGGCCTAACTAGAATTTCGAGGACGAACTTTTTTTGTTTATGTATTAGGATTTGTAACATCCCTCAAACAACCAGACCCCTAGGTGTGGTTTTGTCATGACTAGGTCATGACAAAATCCTAGGAAGCCCAAGAAGAACAAGTGAACCTAGGAATGTAGGTGAGACCACTATGGTTTGCAAATAGTAGATTTCTAAACCCAAGTTTAAGATGATCATGGAGCTTCACCAAGGCATCAACACCCCACCATGGTCTCACCAATCCATTGTAAGGTCCATTAGAGCCCTAAGGGTCCATTGGAGTTGACCTAGGGTGGTCAAGTTGACCTAGAACCACTCTAGGCCTAAATTGGGCAAGGTGCCCTAACTAGGGGCAGTGTGCCCTAGTAAAACCCAACTAACCCTACAAGGGTCTTCCTAGACCTAACGTGGGGTCAATGAGTCACTAAGGACCCACGGAGGGCAGTCAAGGTGGTTAAGTTGACCAAAGTCAACTCTAACCCTAAATGGCTCAAACTGACCTACATAGGGTCAACTGACCTTCCCTTAGCCAAGTGGATCCCCCTCATGCCCTCCTAACCCTAAAGTGAGGTCAATGGGTCACCTAGGACCCATTGGGGTCAACTTTATACCCCTAAAAAGGTCAAAGTGTCCTAACTAATGGGCAAGTGACCTACAGCGTGCAAGTTGACCCTACCCAAGTACTTCTATACTTTAGGGGAGGCCCATGGGTAACCAACGACCCATTGGGGTCAGCCCTAGTGGCTAATTTGACCAAAGTCAACCCTTGGGTTAAAGTGGTCAAACTAGCCTAAATGGCTAACTCAAGCCCAATCCAAGTGGGCTAGGCCTAGGGAAGTGTGGTCCATGGGTCTAGGAGGTGGTGAGACATATTTTGGGCCAACCAAATTCAGAAATGGAAGACTAGGAGAGAGAAAGAGGGAGTTACCTAAAATTGGAGGAGAGAGAAAGAGGAGCTTAATGGGCATCATGGCCATGGAGGCCCCATAACCCCCCCCCCCCCCACCCCCACCCCCCTTTTGATGGGGCTTTACCTCCTTGGAGGCAGGGGAGGTGTTTTCAGGAGGTGGCCGGCCAGTGGAGTAGCTCAGCCATTCAAATTTGGTGAAACTAAAAATCACCATTTAGGGGCTTCAATGGTGTCATGAAGAATTGGGGAGTTACAAACCTCCTCTCCCCAATTCCTTCATTAAAGACCTTCTCCAGGGCAAGGGGAAGAGTTTCCCCCAATCAGATCCTAGTCACAGAGAAGTTGCTATGGAGTTTGCAGAGGAGCCGAAGCTTGGTGGTCGGAAATGGCGAGGAGGCACAACACCCGCTCTCAGGCCGCGATTCAGGTCCTCCTTGAAAGAAACAGTCCTAATCACCTAGAGGGGGGTGAATAGGTGACCTATATCTTTTTAACTTTAAAGGCAGAAATACAGTACAGTAATTGCAATTTAACAAGTATCACAGCACAACAACCATACAAGCATACATTCACAGAGTGCACACAGGATTTATAGTGGTTCCCCAAGGTCTGGGTACATCCACTTTCCCCCTTCGCCTATCTAGTAGTGTACTAGATTCGGCCTAACTTCTCCACTTCTCCTCAGATCCTCAGATCTTACAACTCAGAACCCCAAACAGGTTCCTACAACTCAGAGTGATCCCACTCCTACAACTCAGGCTCAATAGCCCTACCACTCAGTCTTCACTAAGACTTACACTCAGAGAACAAGGTCTCCTACAACTCAGGCCCTAGGCCCTACCTCAGTCTTCAACAAGACCTACACTCAGAGCACACTGTCTCCTACACTCAGCCTTTATAATATAGGCTTACAGCTCAGATCCCTAAGGATCCTACAAAAAATAAAGAGTACAAAGATTAATAACCACAACTCTGATTGAGAGAGATGAGTTGACTGGCTTCTTGATGAGTTCTTGAAATAACTTTGTAGAGATCAACCTCCCTTGGCTTTCTTCAAAGCTTCTTGAATTAGAACACAGTAGCGTTGAATCTCTTGTGCAGATGATCTTCAATCAACTGCTGTCTTGAGAATTAGATCTCAATCTGAAACTTACTTTTCAGCCTGGTTCAATAGCTGTCTTCTTAGAAGGAGCTCTCTCTCTCCAACTTCTTAGATCTTCACTTGAAGGTCTTCTTCTTGTTGTCTTATTTTTCACTTTATTGATCCACTGATCATTCTTTAATTATCACTTCTGTCAAAGGAGAAGACTCTTTATATAGACTTCCTCCAAGGTAACCGGCTGATCCGGTTTCTAACAACCTTTTGACAGCTCTGACAGTAGCAGTTGACCGGTTGAAATGGCAGCTGTCAAGTCATCCAGTCTCTTCTTGAAATCTCTGTCACTGTCTGAAAGTGTCGAGACAGATAGTCTTTATATGTCGACACAAATAGACCAAGTGTCGACACAAGTAGACTAAGTGTCGACACTAGCCTTCATGGTGTCGACACAACTCCTTGTGTTGTTGTAACAGCTTCTCGACACTGCTTCTTCAGAATGTGTCGACACTGATCCTGTGTGTCGATACAAGTCTTCTTCTTTAATACTTAGTTGAATTCTGCTAAGTGTCGACATAACTCCTTTGTGTCGACAGATCTTCTTGTGTTGAAACTTGCTAAGTGTCGACACATCTTCTTTATGTCGACACATGCCTTCTGTGTTAAAACTTTTGCTGAGTGTCGACACATCTTCTTTGTGTCGAAAAATTATTCATGTGTTGAGACTTTGCTGAGTGTCGACACATCTCCTTTGTGTCGACACTTGTACTTAAACTTTGTTGAAGTTTGTTGAGTGTCGACACAGCCTCCTAGTGTCGACACTTGTACTTGAACTTTGTTGAAGTTTGCTGAGTGTCGACACAGCCTCCTGGTGTCGACACTTTTGATGTAGACAAAGTTCCTCTGGGTCTCGACACTGCTTCTAAGTGTCGACACTGCTTCTAAGTGTCGACACTGATTCTTTAGACAATTCTTCACTGTGTGTCTACACTGCCTGTATGTGTCGACACTTTGCTTCTGGTGTCGACTCTGCTTTCCTGGTTCGACACAATTGCTCCATATGTCGACACAGCTTCTCTAGGTGTTGACACTAGCCTTCTTAAGTGTCGACACTTTTCTTCTAGGTGTCGACACATGGACTTACAAACTTTTATGTTTTCCCTGCAATTACTTAACCTGCACAAATAAACTCAAAACACATCAAATACAACTTGATGTATATCATTGAGTAGGGTGAGGCTTCCTCAAATCAGGTACATATATTCCAATGTACCCAACAATCTCCCCCTATTTGGAGAAGTCATAACCCTTAGTCAATGATATACACCATACATAACAAATTTTCAGTATGATGTACAACAATATTAAATGACAGGGAAAATACTTAAACATGTATGAACAGAACAAGTATTAACAATTATCTCAGAACAATTAATGTAATAGATTTGAACCATGACACAATGTTCATACTAATTCCAACATTTTCATTAATCAAAAGTTTACATAGAGTTTTAATGCAAATGATTACAATTTGTAAACTTAAGAAAATGCTATCCTATTGCTGCTCTGGTTCCTTGATTACAATCCTCTTTCCAGATTGAATCTCTGCTTGAACTGGAGCTTCATTATCATCAGCAGCAGCAGGCTTCTTCCCTTTGAGATCCTTATTTTTCAGCTCTTCAGCCTTTATCTTATGCCTTTCAAAATAGTGATAAGGCCTGGGGAAATACTTGCTAGGCTCCTGTGCATTAGGAGGTAGCTTTCCCAGTTTAGCCTTCCTTCTATATTGTACAATGGCCTCTTGCCTATTCTCATGTTTTCTCCACTCCAGGTCAGAATACCACTTACCTCTATCCAGGACATTGTCCTTAGCAGCCTTCCAAGCAGTCAAGATGATATTCCTGGAAGTGGGGCTCCATTGTTCAAAATCTGGCCTTAGTTCAGCTTGCTCTCTGAACCTTTTCTTAGATAATTGAGCCTCTTGTTCTTTTAGAACTGCCTCTGGCACAGGCTGGACAACTTTCTCAAGAATGATATTTTGATTACACTCAGGAGGACTATACATAGACTGGACCTCCTGATGTATCATATCAAAATCTGCAGGAGGATATATCACTTGAGCCACTTCAGCTTGCTCACCTCCAAAGTATGCAGGATTTAGTCCAGACTTTGCCACATTGTCATCATCACATAAAGGTGGATATCCAAGGGTGGCTCTGATAGAATTTGAAATCCATTTGGCATGATCAGAGCCTGCTTTGACTAGTACCCTCTCCCCCTTTATGACGTCTCTCTCTATGTGATCCCTCAGATCATTTTTCTGAAACCTGATCTAGGCATTCAGATAGTTAACTCCATCTTTATAGAAAGGTTTAAACTTCTGAAGCTGTTGAGTAATAGCCTACTGTGAATCTTCAAGCACAGTTTTAAAAGCAGTAAGGCTCTCTTGTAACTTCTTATCAAAATCTTCTTTGGCAGTTTCACTTTCTGCAGGTTGTGTAGTGGCTATGGTTTTCAGTTCAGTGACAATGGCATTATGGGATGCTGTCAGATTATCATTCATTCTTATTTGATTTTCCAGGACATATCCTTGTTTTACTGCCATGTCCTCCACTTGAGTTTTTATCTTTTCTTGATGAGTGGCCAAATAGACTACTGCATTTCCTCCTTTATGGAAGCAGTCAGTCATTTCCTTTTTGTTTTGATTCATTTCAAATCTTATAGATTTGATGTCTTGTGCTAGATCAAATTGCAGGGATTTATGCCCTTCATCCATATACTTTTCTATAGCTTTCCTTTGCTCATCCATCTTTATCTGCAATGCCACCATCAGTGAACTATAATCAGTAGTGGTGGCAGGCTGTGGAGCAATTGTCTGTAGTGCTTTCTTATAGTTCTGGCTTCTTCTCTTGAAGACTTGGAACTTCCTTTTCTTGGCTCTAGCAGCCTCTTCATCTTCTGAAGCAGAAGTGCTAGCAATATCCACTCTATCCTTAGGACTAGGATGTGAATCATTCTCAGTCCTTGTTAGCTCCTCAGCATTTCTTGGCTTCTCAGTCTCTTGTGTAGCAATTTCCTCTACATTCTCCACGTGCTCCCCCTCAATATTTGCCTTCTCCCCCTCAACAACAGCTATTTCTCTCTCAAGGTCTGTCTGTACAAGATCAGGGAATAGCTCCTCTAAGGTGAATTCCTGTTGAGAAGGGGCTGGAGAATCTCTGATTTCATCAACCACTTTATCAGCAACAGATGTGTCCTCCATGACAACATCTTGTGGTTGAGGTTGTATCTATGTTTGATGATGAACATCAGGTAATGAATCAGTCAAAACTTCATCCTCAATAGGGAAATCTAATTGATTAATTTCTGTGATTACCTCTAGTATGGTTTGAGTAGCCCTTTCACTCTCTAGTGGAGTTGGCTCTTCCACATGTAGAGGCTCCCCTGGAGTGGATCCAGGTGAATTGGGCTAGCTGAGGGTAGCTCCCCCCTGCCTCTGTGCATCTTCTTGTCTTGCTGGAGACTGTCCAGCATTTCCAGGCTCTTCATCATCAGGAGTAAAGACCACTTGCTCTTTAGAGCTGCTGGAGGATTCAGAAGCCACAATGGCTTTCTTTTTCTTCTTCTTCTGTGGTGTGTCCTTTTCTGGAGTAGGAATTTCTTTTGTCAATACTCTATCCTACCTAGAGAAAATTCTCAAATCCATTCTCCTCATGTGGTTTATCTTGGAACCTGCAGCTTGGTTTATCACATCAGGAATACTTCCAGCTAGGTATAGACTCAGAATTCTACCCAGATTGGGCTTCTTCAGGCTCTCTTTTATCTTGTTAAACAGAACTACTGACCAGTCAGTCTTAAGTTTGAAGATAATCCTTGTCATCAAACTGAACATATGAGCTAAAATTCTGTCATGTCCTTCAGGCTTGCTCAGGATGACCTTGCCAACTATTTCAGACAGAAACTTTCCCTGTATGTTCATTCCTTTCCTGTTGAACACTGACCCAATCTTCAGGTTTGAATCCAGTCCACACCATCTCAATGCCTCTCTAGTCTTAGAAGCAGATACATCTTCTTCCTCTTTTGTTCTTGGTAGTTGAAGTACCTTCCTGAGACTTTTTTGTGTGACTTTGACTTTGGTCCCATGAACTCTGGACTTAATCTTGAGTCCAGTATCATCAAGTGAAGCTGCACTCAAAAATGCAAGGACCTCCTTCTTCCAGATCTTGATTGGTTCTGATACAAAGTATTCCAATCCAGTCTCGGCAATTAGGGTTACCACACCTTTGATTTCGGGTTCCGCGTCATCAAAGGCGTGTCGCACGAGCTCATATCCTTCATTAATGTTCTCTTCTAGCTTGGGCGCCATTAGGGTTTTAAGAAATTTTGAATTTAGAGAAGAGAGATGTCGACACACAGGTTTGGTCTCGAGAATAAGTTGAGCGTGTCGACAAACACTGGGGAAAACCTATTTATACCTTTCTAGAATCGAAGGTGAAAAGGCGCGTCAAAATACTTAAATTGTGTCGACACTGTTGAAAAGTTCGACACTTACTTCTAATGTCTCGACAATAATGTGTCGACACCAATATAGTCGACAGAATATATGTGTCGACACTTACATATGTGTCGACACCACTCAGCTCGACACTTAGTCGAGACTCTACTAAACTAATTCTGTGTAAATCCTAAGTGTCGACACCACCCTGGATGTGTCGACACCTACACTGCATGTGTCGACACTAATTCTCTGAAGTGTCGACACAGACTTCCTAGATGTGTCGACATCATTTCTCTGAAATGTCGACACCACTCCTATGTGTCGACACAGACAACTCTGTGTGTCGACACCATTTTACTTAGACAATTTTGTAAACTATTCTAAGTTTATCATCCCTAATTCAATTTTAAATTTATTGAATTTGGTTTCATCTAAGGGCTTAGTATACATATCAGCTAGCTGATTATCTGTATTAATATATTCTAGTGAAATATCTCCTTTTTCCACATGTTCTCTTAGAAAATGGTATTTTATTTCTATGTGATTAGTCATACTATGGGAGACAGGATTATTTGTAATAGAAATAACACTTATAGAATCGCAAAATAAAGGTGTTCTACTTACTTGAATACCATAATCTTCTAGCTGGTGTTGTATCCATAGTAGTTGTGCGCAGCAGCTTCCTGCAGCAACATACTCTGACTCAGCTGTGGAGATAGCCACACTGGTCTGCTTCTTGCTACTCCATGATATCAGCCTTCCACCTAGAAATTGACAGGTTCCTGTGGTACTCTTTCTATCTTCCTTGCAGCCTGCAAAATCTGCATCTGAATAACCTGTCAGTTCAAAATCTCCATTCCTAGGGTACCAAAGGCCTAGATGAGGTGTGCCCTTAAGATATCTCAAAATTCTTTTGACTGCTGTCAAATGAGATTCTTTAGGGCAAGCTTGGTACCTAGCACAGACACATGTAGCATACATGATATCTGGTCTACTTGCAGTCAAATATAGTAGGGAGCCAACTATCCCTCTATACAAAGTTTCATCTACAGGTTTCCCTGCATCATCTTTGCATAAAGACATTGTTGACCCCATAGGAGTTTTCATGGTAGTGGATGATTCCATACCATACTTCCTTATCAATTCTAGGGTGAACTTAGACTGGCATATGGATAAACCATCATCAGTATGTCTAACTTGGAGACCCAAGAAGAACTTAAGTTCCCCCATACTGCTCATTTCAAATTGTCCTTGCATGAGTTTTGCAAACTTTTTGCAAAGACTACTTTCTGTAGATCCAAATATTATGTCATCTACATATATTTGGACTAAGATAATCTTGCCTCTGGATTCCCTAAGGAATAGAGTCTTGTCTATTTTCCCCCTTGTGAATTTATTCTCAATGAGGAAACTAGACAGGGTTTCATACCAAGCCCTAGGGGCTTGTTTTAACCCATACAAAGCCTTCCTAAGTCTATAAACATAATTAGGTTTAGTAGAATCAACAAAACCAGACGGCTGCTCAACATAGACTTCTTCCTTCAGATTTCCATTCAGAAAAGCTGACTTAACATCCATTTGGTATACCTTGAACCCTTGAAATGTTGCATAGGCAAGGAACATCCTTATTGCTTCCAGTCTGCCTACTGGAGTAAAGGTTTGATCAAAATCAATACCTTCTTCCTGCCTATATCCTTTAGCAACTAGTCTAGCTTTATTCTTTATAATAATTCCATTCTCATCCAGCTTGTTTCTAAAGATCCACTTAGTTCCAATAATGTTGTGGTCTTTTGGTTTAGGAACTAGCTCCCAGACTTTGCATCTTTTGAACTGGTTCAGCTCCTCTTGCATGGCCTCAATCCAATGAGGGTCTAGGATGGATTCTTCAAATTTCCTTGGCTCTACTTGGGATAGAAAGCTGGAGTAAAGAACTGAACTTAGATTCCTGCTCCTTGTTTGTACCCCTTGTCTGAGATCTCCAATAATTTGATTGGCTGGATGATCTTTTAAATGCCTATTTAATGGAGGCAGTCTGTCTTCTGGTTATACACCTTCAGCTTCTTCATTCAGCAGCTCCTCTTGTTCTTCTTCAGCAACAGGAGTATCTTGTACTCCCCCTGGACAGCAGCCACCATCTTCCACTTGCTGACTTGTAGTATGACCTTCTATTAAGGTAAGCTTGTACATCTTCTCAGTTACACCTGTAGAGCTGCAAACACTTCTAGGCAATTCATTGTTATTGAGTCTAGCTTCATCAAAAACTACATGAACTGACTCTTTTACAACTTGAGTAATCAAGTTGTAGACCCTATAAGCCTTACTGTTGTTGCTGTACCCAACAAAGATTCCCTCTTGGGATTTGGCAGCAAACTTGGTTAGATAAGACTTACCATTGTTAAGGATATAACACTTGCAACCAAAGATCCTGAAATAGGATAGATTTGGTTTTCTGCCCTTCACAATCTCATAGGGGGTCTTCTTGTGGCTCTTGGTGATAGTAGCCCTATTGATCACATGACATGCAGTTTTAACTGCCTCAGCCCAGAAATATTCTAGGAGAGATGTGTCACTCAACAGGGTTCTACCAGCCTCTATCAAGGTTCTATTTTTCCTTTCAGCAATACCATTTTGCTGAGGTGTTCTTGGTGAGGAAAATTCCAGAAAAATACCAAACTCTTCACACAATTTTGTCATACTTTCAGACTGAAATTCAGTACCATGGTCACTTCTGATTTTGACCACTGTACTGTTCAATTCATTCTGAATTTGTTTAACAAAACTATACAAGATACTTGGTGTTTCAGATTTTTGCCTTAGGAAGAACACCCAGGAATACCTTGAGTAGTCATCAACTACCACAAATGTGTAGACCTTCCTACCTAGGCTGTGAACTGGCATAGGACCAAAAAGATCCATATGCAAGAGGTATAAACACCTCACAGCATCTTTGATCTCAAGGCTATGAAAGGTGGATTTGGTCTGCTTGCCATTTTGACAAGCTGAGCATATCCCAACCTTTATACACTTAACCTGAGGACCATTCCTCACTAACTCTTTGCTTAAGAGTTGGTCAATTGTCTTATAGTTAAGATGAGCCAGCCTCTTGTGCCATTTAACACAATGTGAGACTTTCTCATCGGCTACAAGACAAATAGGAGAAACAATGTTCTCACTCATAAAATGTCTAGACAATAGACATTTCTCTTCCTATATCCTGTCAGAATGATCTTTTGATCACTTGACCTACTGATATGACAACCATCCTTGACAAATGAGATGTCGTATCCTAAATCACTCAGCTGACTTATGCTAATGAGGTTATGTTTCAAACCCTTTACATAAGCCACTTGAGTAATTGTAATAAGGTTGTTAGAAATGTTACCAAAGCCTTTGATGTCACAACCCGCATTTTCTCCGAAATTTAAGAAGTATCAGAGTAGAAGAAAACGCGCGTTGCGATGCCACGTCGGACAGGGGATAACTGTCGACGCTCAGGCAACCACCAGCTACTAAGACTAAGAAAGTTCAAAAGCTTTAATGATGTGAAAATCAATTATATTTTTGAGGCCGTATCCCTCGGCTTCGTGGATCAACTAGTCCACCCTTCAAAGTTATACTTATACGTAGCGGAAAATACTTTATTCATTTTTTAACACCCTAAGAGAATGCTTAAGCGTCCCCAGGGGACGCCTAAGGCTATGCAAAACCCTAGATTTAATTTATATACTATATATAGGGAATACCCTTTTTACGTGGTTTGAAAATAGTGATTAAGATTTTAAGAAAGGAAAACATGATGTCTATATTTTTGATATAATAATTATTTTCTTTTATAGGTTTTAAAGTAACTAGCAACCTAACATAAGTCATCCCAGAAGCAAGTTGAATAAACTCCAAAACAGGAAATCTAGCAGTATAAGCAAAGTACAAAACATCTAAAAGAGAAACCACCAGTGGGCGCCAACAACTGACACGAACCCACTGGTGAGTAGGTATATTTGTACTACAAGTCTAAAGTAACTACCTCCTAGGAGTGAGGAAAAGAAACTCAGCAGCAGCTATAACACTAGAAAACTCCAGAAGAACCCTAGCCGCTCAGTCGGCTATAAACCTGAACCTGAGGCATTCAAAGAAAAGAACGCCTCAGCAAAGCAATATATATATGAAAATGAAACAATAGTGTAAGGAAAAAGTGAAACGGGTAAGAGCTAAAGTAAACAAACGAAGGGATAATGCTCGCCATGAGTGAGTAAAAAGGGGTGCACCAAGTGCACGGGTGTAGTCAAGCCTCACAAATCTCTGCAGGAAGGATTAGGAAAATAAATAAATCCAAGTATAAAGCTAGAGCAGGAAGAGCCACCTAGTACTGGAGATGGACAAAATCAGAAATAGGGGCCTAGACTGGTGGCAACGGTCCAACCACGTTTAACAGGACTAAACATCTCAAGGTGCTGTGGTGGTGGCATCAGTCCAACTCAACCAAACAGCTCACATTGTCTTAATAAGACAAGAAGTAAAACAAGGGTGGCGACATCGGTCAGACCCACCTCAAAACCACATCCTACTCCAGCACTAAGTGACTCGGGAAAACCCTATCTGGTAGTTCCATGAACCACCATGAAGTCAACACTGAACCCTAAACATCTAGAGTAACCCGCCTAGGAGACTTAGCTGCCAAACGGCTGACGGCGTTGGTTAACTAGACCCGCATCTAACCTCGCAAACTATATTCAACTTGAGTACACAAAGCACTACAGAGAGTTAAACACTTGATAATATTATATTGCAAGCAATTATCTTGGGCTAAACTTCAGCATCAAGAGGTCTTAAACCTACGAATTTTATAAGTTTACCAACGAACTAAACCCATAATTTGTTCATTCAAGAGCCTTAATACGAGTGAAAGAGAGTAAAACAATACTAACTGTAACCGAGTGGTTTGATACTACACACGCACAAGAAAATTGATACAACACATGCACGCTTAGTTCACCAACGACACATATACGCGTAAATTTAGGGGTTTGATACCGCACAAAAGCACGGGGATTCGACATTACATGCAAACCGGGGGATTAACACTAGACAAACATGGGATTTGGGTGATTTTGACACAAATCCGATTTCGGAGAAACTACGGAGCAAGCTATAAAATACTCTTGCGACTAATTAAAACAACCCTTAGCAAAGGCATACACCCAAGGAAGACCGCAACCAATTAAATACCCCATGAAGCGAACAAACTTACTATCAGGGGGCTCTCGAGTTATATCCGATCGGGGTATAAATAAATAAGAGAAAACAGCCCAATAGCACCACCATGGATTTGCAGGAATAACAAAAGGGGGGGGAGACAACGCAATGACAATAACAAAGCAATGTATGCGAGGTTTGTACCGATTTCCATATGCAACGAAGTAAAAAAAAATATTCAGACAATCAATTCTCAGGAATCAAGCAAACAAGGCAAGGTATGGATTTTCTTTGGCAAGGGTGCACTTGCCTAGTTTTGTTTTTTAAGAAATTTGGCCAGCAGTCCTCTTCCCGAACCGATCGGCCGCAACCCACAAAAGCCAAGAAAACTGAAAAAAATATTGGGCGATTCAAGCAAGGAACCCGCAGCCCTCTACTCAAAAAATGGTGAACTCTCAAAACGTTTACCTCGGAAGGAAGGTCTTGCCTAGAGGAGCTCGGATCCGGCCTCAAACGAAGGTTTCGGGTGGAAAAGGGCGGCGAACGGGCAGTCGGAGCAGTGCCGGGGCTTCCGCCTTTTTCCTGTCTTCCGCTCGGGCTGCGACAGCGGGCCGCCAGGTTTGGGGGGAATTCTTAAACCTAATACAGATTATATATATATATATATATATATATATATATATATATATATATATATATATATATATATATATATACTTATTTAATTATATACATATATTTATATATATACACACTAACACTCATATATATATATCCATACATACACCCTAACACACATATATATATATTTATACATACACACTAACACATGATCGCAGGCACGCACACGTAAATTATTAAAACCTTGCATGTCTACAACACGCGTTATGCCCTAAATGCGCAAACATGAAAAATATGCTCGCACAAATGACGACTCGCTAACTAGCGACCGTCGAAAAGGCGCGAAAACTAACGCTCTCGGATTCCGAACAAATCCGCACCGTAGCTAAACACTCGGGCTACGAAAACATCGGCGAAGTCGGACACAACCTCCGACGACCACACACTTGGGCAAACCTCGCCCGAAGCCAAAGTACAGGGATTCCCTAAGAGGCTCTGCCGGGCCTCCAAAACAGACACCGGCTAGCTGGGGAAACCATACAACAGGCTATAACCTCTAAGAACACCTAACGAGGTACTCTAACAACGGCACGAGCCGGGAATGCGCCAACGTAATGCCAAAAGAGGACTTAAATAATTTCCGTAAAATTCGAGGGTGTTACAGTCACTCCCCCTAAAAGGAAGTTTCGTCCCGAAACTTTACGTACACTACTTCTACTAAAGAGGAAAGTAACAATATAAAAGTTACTAGAAATAAAACATACCCAACAAATCAGGAGAACAGGCGAGGGTAAGCCTCCCTCATAGCCGACTCTAGCTCCCAAGTCGCACTTTCCAAATCTTGATTCTTCCAAAGAACCTTCACCATCGGGACAGACTTTGATCGCAGCACCCGGTCCTGAGTATCCAAGATGCGGACCGGAACCTCAACATACGAGAGGTTGGGCTCCAACTGGGGCACGACATCCAAGACTTGCCCACTGCTCCACACACACTTTCGCAGCTGGCTCACGTGAAAGACATTATGCACGCCTGGGAAGTTGGCGGGTAGATCCAACCTATATGCTGCCACACCAATACGCTCCAAAATTCTGAATGGGCCCACATACCTCGGATCCAGCTTATGGCTCTTGCCGAACCTCTTCACTCCAACCATCGGAGACACCTTCAAGAAAACCAAATCCTCTACCGAAAATTCCAAATCAGACCTACGCCGTTGGCGTTTTTCTCATATATATCTCCTGAGCTAACCGAAGCTTTTCCCGAATGAGCTTCACAGCAACCTCCATTACCTCGAGAGCATCAGGACCCAACAAAGGCCTCTCACCGGCCTCAGTCCAAAACAACGGAGTTCTGCAGCGCCTCCCATACAATGCCTCGAAGGGAGCCATTTGCAAGCTCTCTTGGTAACTGTTATTGTAGGCAAACTCCATGAGCCGCAAACGCTCATCCCATGCTCCACCGTGATCTAGAATGTAGCACCTGATCATATCCTCCACAATCCGGTTCACCCGCTTGGTCTGCCTATTTGTCTGAGGGTGGTAAGCGGTAGAATATCTCAAGTCTGTGCCCAAACCCTCCTGCAAACTCTTCCAGAAACGGGAAGTAAATCTGGAGTCTCGGTCTGAAATGATGCTCACGGGAACTCCATGCAATCGGATGACCTCGCTCAAATACAGCTCTGCTATCTTCTTCATCGGGTAATCGATCTTATAAGGTACGAAGTGCGCACACTTCGTCAATCGGTCCACGATCACCCAAACTGAGTCAAATCCCCTTGGAGATCTTGGTAAGCCCGTAATGAAATCCATGGAGATACTTTCCCACTTCCAAGTCGGGATTTCCAAAGGAGTCAGCTTTCCACCAGGCCTCCCATGATCGGCATTCACCCGCTTGCAAGTGTAACATTCAGAAACATATCGAGCTATATCCCCTTTCATACCTTGCCACCAGGCGATCTGCTTCAAATCATGATACATCTTCGTGGATCCTGGGTGGTAAGCAACACTGGATCCATGAGCCTCTTTGCATACCATGCTCCTGATGCCTCCAACCGCGGGGATGCAAAACCTGTCGCGGTACTTCAAGGTACCCGAATCGTCGATGGAGAAATCCGGCAACTCCCCTCTCTCAACCCTGAGGTACAGGTGTAACAAATCTGGATCATCCTTCTGGTGCAACCTGGTGAGCGAAATCCAAGATGGCTCTGCCACTGCCAAACTACTTTGCAAATCACAGCCTCCCATAGAGATGTCCATCAACAAGAACTCTTCCACTAAACGGTCCGCCGTGAGGTTGAAGATCTTCCCTGTCTTGCGGCTCAGGGCGTCGGCCACCACATTGGCCTTGCCTGGATGGTGCTGGATCTCCACGTCATAATCGGCCACGAACTCTAGCCACCGCCGCTGGCGCAGATTCAGCTCCTTCTGAGTAAACACGTACTTCAGGCTCTTATGATCTGTGAAAATCTTGCACTGAGCCCCATAGAGTAGATGCCTCCACAGCTTCAACGCAAAAATCACCGCCGCAAACTCGAGGTCATGCGTAGGATAATTCCGCTCATGAGTTTTCAACTGCCGCGACCCATACGCGATCACTTTCCCCTCTTGCATCAACACGCCTCCGAGCCCAACATGCGAGGCATCCACATAAACATCATAGTCCTTGCCCTCCGTAGGCAATGTCAGAACAGGAGCAGTGCACAATCTCCTCTTTAGCTCCAAAAAGGCCTCCGCGCACTGCTCGCTCCAGATGAACGCTGCATGCTTCTGCGTCAGCTTAGTTAGGGGCACTGCCAAGGTAGAAAAGCCCTCAAAAAACCTTCTATAATAGCCGGCCAACCCCAAGAAGCTCCTAATCTCCTTGGGTGTGCTCGGCCTATGCAAATCCATCACCGCAGAAATCTTCACCGGGTCCACTGAAATGCCATCTTTGTTCACCACATGACCCAGGAAGGACACCTGAGGCAACCAGAACTCACATTTGCTCAACTTGGCGTACAATTGATGATCCCTCAAGGCAGATAACACCAACCGCAAGTGCTGATCATGCTCCGCAGCATTCCGAGAATAAATCAGAACGTCGTCTATGAATACGACCACAAACTTGTCCAGAAAATCTTTGAATACCCGGTTCATCATGTCCATGAATGCTGATGGCGCGTTGGTCAACCCAAAAGACATAACTAGGAATTCGAAATGTCCATGCCTCGATCGAAAAGCCGTCCGTGGAATGTCCGACTCCCGGATCCTGAGCTGATGATATCCTGATCGAAGGTCAATCTTGGAGAACACAGAACTGCCACGTAACTGATCGAATAAGTCGTCGATTCTGGGCAGGGGGTACCTGTTCTTGATGGTGACTTTGTTCAACTCCCTATAGTCGATGCAAAGGCGCATCGAACCATCTTTCTTCTTCACAAAAAGAACGGGTGCACCCCAGGGCGACGAGCTCTGCCTTATGAAACCCTTCTCCAATAACTCATTCAGCTGGGTACGCAGCTCCTCCAGCTCTCGCGGGGCCATCCGGTACGGCGCCTTAGCAATAGGACGCATACCCGGCTCCAAATCAATCATGAACTCGACATCTCTGGCCGGGGGAAGACCGGGAAGGTCGCTAGGAAACACATCAGAAAACTCACGGACAACAGGAATCTCATCCAACAACGACACACTGCTAACAGTCCCCAGCACCGAGACTAAGCAAGCAAAACAATCAGAACTGAATAAACTCTGAGCACATACCGCAGAAATCGCCGGAGAGTCCTGGCGCAGATCGCCATAAATACTCCCAGGCTGACTGTTGTCCTTCTTGAAATCCAAGTGCTTACCCCTGCACTGTATCACTGCATCGTATCTGGACAACCATTCCATACCCAGGATGACGTCGAAATCTTCCAAGTCTATAACCTTCAGATCCGCCTTGGCTGGGAAATCCCCCAACATAATAGGACAATACAGAATGCCCTGATCTGATATCACGGAATCACCCGAGGGGAATTTGACGCAAAAGGCATCACCGACACGATCAAGAACCAGCTGGCACCGCTCTACAAAGGCCCTAGCCACAAATGAGTGGGTAGCACCTGAGTCAAAGAGAACGCACGCCCAGCGGTTCTTTACCTTAAAACTCCCTATATAAATATCAACGGGGAAATTGCACAGTCAATAAAGAAAACAAAAGCCAGACTAATCTGCAAAAGAAGTAAAAGACTAGCGAGAAGGTTTACCTGAAATGACTTGCGTCGAAGTTTGAGCCTCCGCTGAAGATATCACATTCAGCTTCCCTTTGCCTCTATCTATAGACTGAGGCGGTGGCAACGCCTGAAGAGGAACTGGTCGGTGCACATACTGGAGCTGCGGGCATCGGGCCTTGGTATGACCTTTCTGTCCGCACTGATAGCAGACCTTGTCCTTCAACCAGCAACGAGCAACATCGTGCCCCACTTTCTTGCACAAAGTACACACCACATTCTGCCTGGGAGCTCCCTGAATAGCATGCACGTGCTCCTTCTGCGCCGCCGCCCTCTTGAAATACCTCTCAGCAGGATGGCCCGACCGGCCACAAAAACTACAAACCTCCTTGCTCCTCTTCCCCGAAGGAGCACCGGGCACAAGGGGACTCTTTGCTTCAGCAGCTTTCCTCTTCTCATTCCTCGCCTGCTGTCCTCTATGCTTCGCGTTTTCGATGGCCTCTACCTTCAAAGCGGCCTCCACTGCCCCAGCATAACTCATCGCTCCATGAGCCACCGCTAGCTGCTGTACATCGCTCCGCAGGCCACCGAGGAAACGCTTTGCTCTATCCTCCTCTGAGCTCACCAAACTAGGGGCAAAGCGACTGAGTTTGCTGAACTCAATCTCGTACTCGCTGACTGAGAGCTGCCTCTGCTTCAGATGCAAGAAATCATTCATCAGCCTGTCTCGCTCCACTGACGGTAGAAATTTCCGCATCAAGATCTCCTTGAAGCAAGCCCAAGTGCTTCCTCCTACCATTCCCTCCTTCTCCCTCATCCACCAGCTCTTCGCTAACCCCTTCAGCTGATAGGCGGCCAGCATCACCTTCTAATCCTCAGACACTCCAGCGTAGTGAAACATTTCTTCTATGGTGATCAACCAGTCATCCAATATCATGAAGTCCGCCTTACCATCATAGGTAGGGGGTCGCAGTCTCTGGAACTGAGTGATGAAAGCCATCTCCGGGGGCACCACCACTGGAGGCACCAAAGGGGCTGGGGGTACAGGAGGTGCGGGAACAGCTAAACCCGCAGCAGGGTCCTGCGCTCTCGGGGCTAGTCCTGCCACCACAGATAATAGGGACTGGATCTGAGACTGAACGTCCACCATCTGCCTCGATAGAGCCTCATTGCTCTGCCTTAGACTTTCCATAACTGTACCGCTTTGAGTACCAGAAGACCCGCCCTCAGATTGGGGAGTCGATCTCGCCACTCTACGCTTAGGCGCCATCCTAAAAAGATCAACAAACAAACATCAGAACCTAGTTCAACTACTAGGACAAAACAACAGGTACAGACAAACCTACATAAGTACTTGCTTTCACTGCCAACTTGCTCTGGGGTTTTTTTTATATATGTATATATATATTTATACAGGGGAAATAATGTCGTGCTTAACCTAAGATGGTTCACCACCATCACACTAACTCTTGTGCCTAAATCGAGAATGCATGAATTTATAATCTTTTGACTCAAAACCATGTGTGTACATATGTCATCCTACAAGTCTTTAGCTTGGCATGTTGTGCTTATGCAATGTTATGCTATGCATGATTGTTCTATGCATTCTAAAAAGGCCCTAATGCATGTTATGAGCGGCGTACACATGAAAATGTTATGCATCCCATACTACATAACATTTTCATGCAACGAAAAAGAAAATGTGCTAGTCGCATTCATGTGGTGAGGTTATGCATCCCATACTACATAACCCTCACATGTTGCCTCCTATGGTGGATCCATATATGAACACATATTATGCATCCCATACTACATAATATGCCCCGTATACTTCATGTTATGCTATGAGTGTAGTGTTCGTGCTTCAGCCAGGACGTGCTGATGACATATCGGTGTGTGTATGACATGATGCTAGACTTCTAATACCTAAAAGGAAAGGTTGCCCGACAAATTGTCAAGCAACCTCCCTCTGATACCAACTGTCACAACCCGCATTTTCTCCGAAATTTAAGAAGTATCAGAGTAGAAGAAAACGCGTGTTGCGATGCCACGTCGGACAGGGGATAACTGTCGACACTCAGGCAACCACCAGCTACTAAGACTAAGAAAGTTCAAAAGCTTTAATGATGTGAAAATCAATTATATTTTTGAGGCCGTATCCCTCGGCTTCGTGGATCAACTAGTCCACCCTTCAAAGTTATACTTATACGTAGCGGAAAATACTTTATTCACTTTTTAACACCCTAAGACAATGCTTAAGCGTCCCCATGGGACGCCTAAGGCTATGCAAAACCCTAGATTTAATTTATATATTATATATAGGGAATACCCTTTTTACGTGGTTTGAAAATAGTGATTAAGCTTTTTAGAAAGGAAAACATGATGTCTATATTTTTGATATAATAATTATTTTCTTTTATAGGTTTTAAAGTAACTAGCAACCTAACATAAATCATCCCAGAAGCAAGTTGAATAAACTCCAAAATAGGAAATCTAGCAGTATAAGCAAAGTACAAAGCATCTAAAAGAGAAACCACCAGTGGGCGCCAACAACTGACACGAACCCACTGGTGAGTAGGTATATCTGTACTACAAGTCTAAAGTAACTACCTCCCAGGAGTGAGGAAAAGAAACTCAGCAGCAGCTATAACACTAGAAAACTCCAGAAGAACCCTAGCCGCTCAGTCGGCTATAAACCTGAACCTGAGGCATTCAAAGAAAAGAACGCCTTAGCAAAGCAATATATATATGAAAATGAAACAATAGTGTAAGGAAAAAGTGAAACAGGTAAGAGCTAAAGTAAACAAACGAAGGGATAATGCTCGCCATGAGTGAGTAAAAAGGGGTGCACCAAGTGCACGGGTGTAGTAAAGCCTCACAAATCTCTGCAGGAAGGATTAGCAAAATAAATAAATCCAAGTATAAAGCTAGAGCAGGAAGAGCCACCTAGTACTGGAGATGGACAAAATCAGAAATAGGGGCCTAGACTGGTGGCAACGGTCCAACCACGTCTAATAGGCCTAAACATCTCAAGGTGCTGTGGTGGTGGCATCAGTCCAACTCAACCAAACAGCTCACATTGTCTTAATAAGACAAGAAGTAAAACAAGGGTGGCGGCATCGGTCCGACCCACCTCAAAACCACATCCTACTCCAGCACTAAGTGACTCAGGAAAACCCTTTCTGGTAGTTCCATGAACCACCATGAAGTCAACACTGAACCCTAAACATCTAGAGTAACCCGCCTAGGAGACTTAGCTGCCAAGCGGCTGACGGCGTTGGTTAACTAGACCCGCATCTAACCTCGCAAACTATATTCAACTTGAGTACACAAAGCACTACAGAGAGTTAAACACTTGATAATATTATATTGCAAGCAATTATCTTGGGCTAAACTTCAGCATCAAGAGGTCTTACACCTACGAATTTTATAAGTTTACCAACGAACTAAACCCCTAATTTGTTCATTCAAGCGCCTTAATACGAGTGAAAGAGAGTAACACAATACTAACTGTAACCGAGTGGTTTGATACTACACACGCACAAGAAAATTGATACAACACATGCATGCTTAGTTCACCAACGACACATATACGCGTAAATTTAGGGGTTTGATACCGCACAAAAGCACGGGGATTCGACATTACATGCAAACCGGGGGATTAACACTAGACAAACATGGGATTTGGGTGATTTTGACACAAATCCGATTTCGGAGCAACTACGGAGCAAGCTATAAAATACTCTTGCGACTAATTAAAACAACCCTTAGCAAAGGCATACACCCAAGGAAGACCGCAACCAATTAAATACCCCATGAAGCGAACAAACTTACTACCGGGGGGCTCTCGAGTTATATCCGATCGGGGCATAAATAAATAAGAGAAAACAGCCCAATAGCACCACCATGGATTTGCAGGAATAACAAAGGGGGGGGGAAGACAACGCAATGACAATAACAAAGCAATGTATGCGAGGTTTGTACCGATTTCCATATGCAACCAAGTAAAAAAAATATTCAGACAATCAATTCTCAGGAATCAAGCAAACAAGGCAAGGTATGGATTTTCTTTGGCAAGGGTGCACTTGCCTAGTTTTTTTTTGAAGAAATTTGGCCAGCAGTCCTCTTCCCGAACCGATCGGCCACAACCCACAAAAGCCAAGAAAACTGAAAAAAAACTGGGCGATTCAAGCAAGGAACCCGCGGCCCTCTACTCCAAAAAAAATGGTGAACTCTCAAAACGTTTACCTTGGAAGGAAGGTCTTGCCTAGAGGAGCTCGGATCCGGCCTCAAACGAAGGTTTTGGGTGGAAAAGGGCGGCGAACGGGCGGTCGGAGCAGTGCCGGGGCTTCCGCCTTTTTCCTGTCTTCCGCTCGGGCTGCGACAGCGGGCCGCCAGGTTTGGGGGGAATTCCTAAACCTAATACAGATTATATATATATATATACACTTATTTAATTATATACATATATTTATATATATACACACTAAAACTCATATATATATATATCCATACATACACCCTAACACACATATATATATATTTATACATACACACTAACACATGATCGCAGGCACGCACACGCAAATTATTAAAACCTTGTATGTCTACAACACGCGCTATGCCCTAAATGCGCAAACATGAAAAATATGCTCGCACAAATGACGACTCGCTAACTAGCGACCGTCGAAAAGGCTCGAAAACTAATGCACTCGGATTCCGAACAAATCCGCACTGTAGCTAAACACTCGGGCTACAAAAACATCGGCGAAGTCGGACACAATCTCCGACGACCACACACTTGGGCAAACCTCGCCCGAAGCCAAAGTACAGAGATTCCCTAAGAGGCTCAGTCGGGCCTCGAAAACAGACACCGACTAGCTGGGGAAACCATACAACAGGCTATAACCTCTAAGAACACCTAACGAGGTACTCTAACAACGGCACGAGCCGGGAATGCGCCAACGTAACGCCAAACGAGGACTTAAATAATTGCCGAAAAATTCGAGGGCGTTACATTTGATGATTCCTTTTTCTGAACCACCAAAGGTAACTTTAGGATCATCCTTGATTGGTGTATAGTCCTTCAGCAACCCCCTAGTTCCAGTCATGTGCCTGGAACATCCACTGTCCAAGTACCATATAGGGGCATGACCACTTGGACTCACCTGCAAAACAGATTACTTAACCTTAGAACCCAAATAATTCTTGGATCCTTGGTGCAAGTTAGTCTGACTCTTAACAAAACTACCTGTAGCTTTTCTAGCAGGAAGTTTGCTACTCACCTTGGCACTTAAATTATGCCAACAATCTATGGCAAAGTGGCCTACCTTGCCCCAACACCGGCACTCAAATCTGTTGTACCTTTGTTTAGGTACAACCCTGGTTGTTTTATCTACAACAGGCTTCTTGTTGAGTACTGGGGCTTTGCCCTTAGATTTGGACTTTACTGTCCAGACAGGTTTTGTAAACCCCAATCCAGTTTTACTCTTTTGATGTACAAATTCATCTATCAAAGGTAAAACAGATTTTGGTTTAGAAAAACTTGCAACAATCTCTCTCTCTTTCTGAAGAATAATCTCCAGATTTCTAATTTGATCATTTTTAAATGTAATAGTCCCCATCTGAATAACTGTAATATTCTTCAGTCTGGCTATTTCATTTAATTTCTGATTTATTAACTTGTCAAAATCTGTTGCAGTCACTTTAAGACTAGCAATCTCCTTAGCCTGAGTTTTGGCCAAGAGTTTTCTTTTCTTCAAAGCCTGCAACAATACTCTATATTCATCAATTAACTGATGAATGTCTCCTTCTGATTCAGATCCACTCACATCACTTGATGCTGATGTATCTGAATCTGACTCAGTACTAGAAATTGAACTTGAAAAACAATTTTGTACCTGACTTGGTCCAGGCTGATCCTGGATTTTTTCTCCTTCTGATAAGGCCATCAGTCCCTTGCACTGATTGTCCTCATGCTCATAAATTGAATTCATTAACTGTATGAACTCATTTTCTTCTTCTTCAGCAAACAAGCCAATATAGGCTTCAACTTCTGAATCTGTTTCTGAAGATGACATATCAGTCAGACTTTTATCCTTCTTGGCAACAAAGGACCTTTCCTTTTTGCTCTTGAACTGAGTCTTATTCTTGTCAGTTGACTCTCTCCTCTTTTCTGGACAGTCAGCTACTACATGTACTTGTCTATTGCAACAATAGCATACTATCTTTGAGGATGTAGTTTTACTAGACTTGGAATTTCTCATGTCATTCCTTGATGACTTCCTGTTCTGATAATAGTCATCTTTTGTCTGTGAAGTGGATGGCTTGGACCTCCACTGCTTCTTCTTGAGAAACTTCTGAAAATGTCTAGTGAAAGCTGCAAAGTATTCATCACTCTCACAGCTTTCTGACTTCTTGCTATCTGAAGTATCTGTTTCAACCTCAGCAACTTTTTGAGGTGGTGATGGAGACTTGCTTTTATATTTCCTAGTGACTTCAGTCTTGAAGGCCACGGCTCTTTCCTTGTGCTCCACTCTTGTAGTCTTTTCTTCCTCCTTCCTTACCATTAACTACATCTCATAAGATAACAGTTTTCCAAATAAAGTTGGAGGAGGTATGTCAGCTAATTTGGCCATTTCCCTTATGGCACAAATCTTGGTATCCCAGTCCTTTGTCAGGGATCTCAAGAACTTATAATTCAACTCATAATTGCTGAACTCTCTTCCATAGGACATCAATTCATTGACTATCCTATAGAATTTCTTGTAGCATTCAGTTATACTATCAGACCTGCCTTGTCTGAAGCTTTCATACTCTTGGTTTGACAAAGACTTCCTGTCTTGTCTTACCTCTTCTGATCCTGTCTTGTATTAGGTTTTGAAATGTGGCATCATCAATTGCACTTACAATAATATTCTGGGCCCTCTTGCCCATAGTGGCCAGAATTATTTCATTTTTAGTCATTTCTGAGTAGTCTTTGGGAGTTCTCTGATTTGCATCCAGAACAGATACTTTCATTGGCACATATGGCCCTTCTTTGACTGTGATGTATATTCTTGGGTCAGATGCTTCCATAAAGAGTCTAACCCTCTCTTTCCATATGCCAAAAATTTCTTTTCTGCAGATGGGCAATTTCATGGATCCTAGCTATTTGTGATTCTCAGTTGAACCCATTTTCTTGATTCTTGATTATTCTGATTCTGCCTACAGGATCTTTTACTCAGACTATTATGTCCTTTTTCAGTAACCTCGCTTTGATACCACTTGAAAGAAACAATCCTAATCACCTAGAGGGTGGGGGGTGAATAGGTGACCTATATCTTTTTAACTTTAAAGGCAGAAATACAGTACAGTAATTGCAATTTAACAAGTATCACAGCACAGCAACCATACAAGCATACATTCACAGAGTGCACACAGGATTTATAGTGGTTCCCCAAGGTCTGGGTACATCCACTTTCCCCCTTCGCCTATCTAGTAGTGTACTAGATTCGGCCTAACTTCTCCACTTCTCCTCAGATCCTCAGATCTTACAACTCAGAACCCCAAACAGGTTCCTATAACTCAGAGTGATCCCACTCCTACAACTCAAGCTCAATATCCCTACCACTCAGTCATCACCAAGACTTACACTCAGAGAACAAGGTCTCCTACAACTCAGGCCCTAGGACCTACCTCAGTCTTCAATAAGACCTACACTCAGAGCATACTGTCTCCTACACTCAGCCTTTATAATATAGGCTTACAGCTCAGATCCCTAAGGATCCTACAGAAAATAAAGAGTACAAAGATTAATAACCACAACTCTGATTGAGATAGATGAGTTGACTGGCTTCTCGATGAGTTCTTGAAAGAACTTTGTAGAGATCAACCTCCCTTGGCTTTCTTCAAGGCTTCTTGAATTAGAACATAGTAGGGTTGAATCTCTTGTGCAGATGATCTTCAATCAACTGCTGTCTTGAGAATCAGATCTCAATCTGAAACTTACTTTTCAGCCTGGTTCAATAGCTGTCTTCTTAGAAGGAGCTCTCTCTCTCCAACTTCTTAGATCTTCACTTGAAGGTCTTCTTCTTATTGTGTTGTTTTTCACTTTATTGATCCACTGATCATTATTTAATTATCACTTCTGTCAAAGGAGAAGACTCTTTATATAGTCTTCCTCCAAGGTAACCGGCTGATCCGGTTTCTAACAACCTTCTGACAACTCTGACAGTAGCAGTTGACCGGTTGAAATGGTAGCTGTCAAGTCATCCAGTCACTTCTTGAAATCTCTGTCACTGTCTGAAAGTGTCGAGACATATAGTCTTTATGTGTCGACACAAATAGACCAAGTGTCGACACAAGTAGACTAAGTGTCGACACTAGCCTTCATGGTGTCGACACAACTCCTTGTGTTGTTGTAACAGCTTCTCGACACTGCTTCTTCAGAATGTGTCGACACTGATCCTGTGTATCGACACAAGTCTTCTTCTTTAATACTTAGTTGAATTCTGTTAAGTGTCGACATAACTCCTTTGTGTCGACACATCTTCTTGTGTTGAAACTTGCTAAGTGTCGACACATCTTCTTTGTGTCGACACATGCCTTCTGTGTTGAAACTTTTGCTGAGTGTTGACACATCTCCTTTGTGTCGACACATTCTTCATGTGTTGAGACTTTGCTGAGTGTCGACACATCTCCTTTGTGTCGACACTTGTACTTAAACTTTGTTGAAGTTTGCTGAGTGTCGACACAGCCTCCTAGTATCGACACTTGTACTTGTACTTTGTTGAAGTTTGCTGAGTGTCGACACAGCCTCCTGGTGTCGACACTTTTGATGTCGACAAAGTTCCTCTGCGTGTTGACACTGCTTCTAAGTGTCGACACTGATTCTTTAGACAATTCTTCACTGTTTGTCGACACTGCCTGTATGTGTCGACACTCTGTTTCTGGTGTCGACTCTGCCTTCCTAGTGTCGACACAATTACTCCAAGTGTCGACACAGCTTCTCTAGGTGTCGACACTAGCCTTCTTAAGTGTCGACACTTTTCTTCTAGGTGTCGACACATGGACTTAGAAACTTTTATGCTTTCCCTGCAATTACTTAACCTGCATAAATAAACTCAAAACACATCAAATACATCTTGATGTATATCATTGAGTAGGGTGAGGCTTCTTCAAATCAGGTACATATATTCCAATGTACCCAACACTCCTCCACTCCTTTTTCCATGGGTAGATCTTAGTAATCCTTAGTGCCAAGTTTTGGGCTTAATCGAGCCCGATCGGGAGATCTTCTCTCCAAGTTTTTCCGCAAAAAAATTACTCATCGGGTTCGCCGGAGTGGGCCCCTCCGGCTGATGTGCCTCCGCCTGGCGACAGCCACCACCTCAATGGAGGTGGTGGTGGCGGTGGCTGGCCAGGGAGGTTCCTGGATGGTTGGCGACAAGCATTTGAAGTTGGCCTAGGAAAATTCAATCCATGCCGTTGGCGCGCGGGGACGATGACTGGATGCCGTCCAAAAGTGTGCCAAGATTCATGCAGAATAGAAATTAAACTATAGATTATATCATACATTTTAATGAATTTGTCACACTTTTTCTATTTAATGTTTTAAATTATTAAAAATACTTAGAGTCTCTGTATGAGACAATGGTCAACAGAAAAATTGTAGCCTGGTGAGTCTAGTTTACTACAAAATTGGTTTGAACCAATTTGGGTGCCTGGTTTGACCAAAGCATTCATTTTGGTGGGGTCTATGCCTAGGGCTAGGCATACATTAAAATGGATGCCCACCCTCCATCTCTAGTCCAAATGACTTGAAATTTGGACAGTGAGTCACCCTATATCATATCTAGGCCTGCCCAAAAATGAGAATTTTTGACGACACTTTTTCTATAGTTTTGGAAATTATTTAATATCTCTAGGGTAATTTAATTTAGGGACCAAATGACATCCAAACTCACCCAAATTCGAGTGGTGCTTGGGGTCATTATAAAGCTCTGGTTAAAATTTCATCTCATTTGGAGGTGGTTTGAATTGAAATCGTGCAAGCCCTAGCCTTGCCTTAAAAAGTGTATTTTGGTCAAAAGTACACTTTGGGTTTTGGGTGGCCAAATCACCTCAATAGAGGTTGAAATTGGGGCCACTAACTTGACATGGCTTTTAGCACCTCCCCATGGAAGATGGGGTAGATTGGAATAGTTTTTCCCTAAGACCTAAGACCAAACCCTAAGGAAGGGCTTTTGTGTCTTGTGAAGGGCATGAGGTCAAAATACCTTGAATGAACTTGAAATTTGGTAGGGAGGGTGCTAGGGTAGCTAAAGCCCTCTGGTAAAAATATTAGGGGATTTGGGAAAGGGTAAGCCCCATAAAACCCTAACCCTAGATTAGGGCATAAACTTTGTAGTGCTAGAATAGGTTAGTAAAACTCCTTGAACAATAATGAAATTTTGGTAGTGTGGTCATAAGGATATATTAAACCTCTCGTAATTTAATTGAGAATTTTGGGACATTAAGTTCAGTACTTCCTTTATATATGCATGAGTTAGCCCTACCTATTTATCTGGATATTATGATCTCACTGCCCATTGGAAGTTCATGAAAATTTAGCAGAGGTAATTTTAGGCCTCATTGCATATGTATGAATTTTATTAGAATTTTTGAATACATATTTGCATTACCTACTTCACAAGCTCATTAAATTGAAAAATAGTTCAATAATTTGTTTAGAGCTCATTACTTTCTAATAATTTATGAAACTTGACTCGGAGCTTTTATATGTCCTTACAATCATCATTGAATTTTCTCAGAATTTTTGGAAATGTTTTTGCTGCACTTGCCTCTTTAAATTGATAATAATAGGTTATATTCAAAATTAGAATTAGAGGATAAACCTTTGTTGAAAACTTCGGAGACTTTGGATTCTATGTTAAATAGTCATATTGAATGAATCATAAATTTTGTGGAGCACTTGTTTGTTGTAAATTGGTACTTCATGTTCAAACTTGGGGTTTTGGATTACTAGAATAATTAAATAAATTATCAGATAAATTAGGAAAATTATGAAATTCTGTATCTAGTCTAAAAAGGTCATGATAGACCCCCAATAATTATTATAGGATTATCGGATGATTATTTTGAGTACCTTCCATTTTGCACTCCATATAGCTTATGTTGGTCTACATTTAGTAAAACTATAGAGGTTATGTTGAAATATGAATTTGGGCACATGAGTTGGGGTTAGCTGTTTGCTGGTTTGGATAAATAAGAACGAGTTCATCATTGGAAGTTAGGATGAGTAGAGTGTTGGATTGGCTAGCGTTAGGTAGTGCTCGGGATCGATGAAAGATCGTCTTTCCCGAGGGAGGAAGTGTCAAATACTCTAGGGTTAGATCAAATACAACAAGAAAGGGTTTGTAAAATTTGATAGCAACCAATAGTAGTTAGTGACTTGCAAAAGGGAGCTTTGGGCATAATCCCATCAAAGTTCCTAGTGCCTTCGAGAGCCTTTCACGGGGTATACCTTGGGCAGTCATGGGCTAACCTAAGCTATAGGTAAAACTAAATTGCAAGAGTAACTAGTGTAACTAGGGGTTCACTCTCAATCACCTCGATATCTCGGAATGTTAGGTTGGGTCACTCGGGCAGTAGGCTCAGTGGATTTGGTGATGGGCAGGTTGGCCCGACGAGCTTTGGCTCGGTAGTTATTTGTGATGGGCCGGTTGGCCCGGCGAGCTTTGGCTCGGCTGTCGTTTGTGACGAATAGTTTGGTTCGGGGAGCTTAGGCTCGGTGGTGATACATTAAGGTTGCATGTGCATAAATTATAAGGTGGTGGGTCTTCGGTATTGTAGAGTCGATGCACCGACACCAATACGTTGACTCGGCAAGTGTGGTTTAACACTTGGCCAAATAAAGTCTGGTGCGCCAGCCAGCGAGCGTACGCAGGAGCTCTGCTTAGTGCACCAGCATTGAGGCATACGATAGGTCTGACTGGTAGTGCAATTACCGGTTTAGAGGTGGGCGAGCCCCAACCCACCGCTTCCGTTTACCACTACGGAGGTATCTTGGGAGGTTCGGCTCTAGAAAGGGGGAACTAAAGGTCTGTCTACAAAGAGTCGAGTGGGTGAGTTGCACTTGTATGTTCACATCATGGCATAATTGTATTTCATGGCATAATCATTGCATATAACCCGACAATGTTGGGTATTGTATCCACAATTCCTGGATTTGAGGAAGCCACCGGTCAAGCTAAGATGAATTGACAATGTATCTGATGAAACCTCTTAAGTTGTGCTTGCAGTTATTCCACGCTAAGTGCACACCAATGTCAGGGTGCAGTAGGTCAATATACACGGGTCTGCACGACGTAATCCGTCGTTGAGCAGATCAGTGTGTTGGCCTACGTGTACTCTCTCTATTGGAGTGCACTTACTTTCAAGTACAGGGCCATGTTTATGCAAGAGAAGACAAGGAGCAAGGATGGGTCAAGGAGCAGATCTTGGGTGGAAAGACAAAAATCCGTCTAAGTATAATTCGATGAGAATCACCAAGTGATTCTCGCCGAATCGGCGAGAATCACTAGTGATTCTCGCCGAATCGTCGAGAATCATTAGTGATTCTCGCCGACTCCTTCCGGCTACCTCAAAATGGTGCCAAGTAAGATTCGGCGAGAATCACTAATGATTCTCGCCGAACCCGTCGCTAAGCAGGTCATGAATACCAAGTGAAAATCGTTGAGAATCAACAAGGGAATCGTCGAGAATCACTCGGTGATTCTCGACGAATCGTCGAGAATCGTTAACTGATTCTCGCCGATTCGTCGAGAATCACCAATGATTCTCGACGAATTTTACTTGGCGTTTTCTCTGGATGCTGCTGGACCGGATTCTGCCGCTGGACTAGTTTGAACCGAATTTCGGGTTTCTACTTGTGGGACCCACAACGGTCATATTGTATGGGTCTTCAATGTATAAATACATGGGTATTTTTGAACAGTGTGGGGGCGAAGAAAACAAGAAATACGCGAGCACGTACAAACCCTAAATCGTCGCTTCCGCTCCGCCGTCGCCGCCGCCGCTCGCGATAAGCTGGTCGCCGTTGTTGATCGCGTCTCTTCCCGATCTCCGGCGACAGAAGCTTAGCAAAGCTTTGAGTCTCACGTATCTATCCAGAGATCTCTTGTCTCTCGATTTGTTGATCGGGAATAACTTCCCCGTCCGAATCGATCGAGATGACCGATCCTCGTGTGACCGTTGGAAGACCAAGCTAGCTTCGCTACGAAGATTGGATCTCTAAGTTCAGCAGCCGCTCATCATCATAGCCGTCGATCCCGAAGCAAGCCGCCGCTCGTCTTGACGCCGCCGGTTCCGGGGAGATCCTTTCCAAGAAAGACCAAGGTTGTAGACTCTTCGTTGACTTCACGAACACGTCGTCAAACGAAGAGGAACACCGTAGTCTCCAAACGAAGTTTGTATCTCGTGTACATTCTATTTTACTTTTGTTGTAAAGGAACGATTGTTCCGTGTTGTAAGGGTTGGGTGCAACCCTGTTTGTGGGAGTGTTGACTCCTACGTGTGGAAGGGTTCCTTCCGATAGTGCAAGGATTGGATTTCAAACCTGTTGGAGAAGTGACCGAGTCATCCCTTGTTGGGAGATAGGTCGAAGGGGGAAAGTGGATGTACCCAAGTCGGGGAACCACTATAAATTGCTTGTGTATTCTGTGTGCTGTGCTTTTTATTTTTATTGTGCAGGTACCGTCGTAAATTCCGCAAAAGCGTTGCACGTCACCTATTCCCCCCCCCCCCCATAGGTGAACTTTGTTGACACTAGGTGGACTTTCAAGTGGTATCAGAGCAGGTTACTCATCAAAAAGGTTAACACCTTGAGTAGAATCCTGCCACCAGTGTCAAAAGCAAGGAGCTGGATTATGAGATATCGCCACTCAAACTCCCCGCTTGCACAAAGAATTATTATCCCATCTGGAGGATGAGAGTGTCGTTTCACTTGGATGCTATCGATCCTCGAGCATCCTTCATCCTGGAAGAGGGTCCGTTTATTCCCATGAAGACCTCCGACTCTGGGATCCAAGTGCCCATGTGCATTGCTGAGATGTCAGAGACGGAACTGTCACTATTTAACTTGGACGAGAGGGTTCGTCAAATTATCTTGGATATCTGGTCTGGAGCTTCTCGCTCTAGATTAGAAAAATGTAGGACGGCTAAATCCATGTGGGTGATGATCTCCGAGTTGATGGGGGAGTCAGAGAAAGGTGGAATTTGCTGTCAACCAGAGGATGAAGCCTATGTGGGGGTCCTCACCTCTGAAGATGAAGGCAAGCATCTCTCGGACAGCATCAGAGCTCCAGTGTCCGTGTCTGATACTGATGAGACCAGTGAGGAAAGCAGCTCTGATGAGGATGACGCAATGGTCACTGGCTTGAATGACAATAACACTGAAGAGCAGGTAACTTCCTCATCCTGCCCCATCTCTTTTGAACTTTCTGAAGACAGGAACTGCTTTCCTCCAGAAGATTCTGATTCTCTGAAGAGAGCCCTTCAGTCAAGCAACCTACTTGCTGAGGAGCAAGCTCAAGAGATTGCTCGACTGAAGATCTTGTTGGTTCTCCAATTGGCGTCCAACAAGGTCAAAGACTCTAAGATCTCAGCTCTAGAGAGTAGTCTAGAGAATGAGAAATGAATAGTATCAAACTTTTCCAAAGTTGATGCTATAAAGAGAAAGCAAGAAAATGGGTGGATCTCCCGGATTATCAATTCGTGGAGAAATGGGGAAACGGTGTTCCGACCCCCCCACTCCAAGCAGGAAGGCAACTCATCATGCCTTCAGGTATGACCACAGGAATAGTCGTGGTCACTGCAGGGGTGATTTGTCCCCATGTGGAGACACCCACAGTGCAAGGGCCGTCGTGGCAACCCATGAGAGAATACCTAAGGCTCATTCTGAGCCCTTTGTATTCACTGCCACTGCCTCAACTCGGTGTGAATCTGCATGTCCCTGCTCACAGAAGACTTCTCACCACCCGAGGACACAGAATAGGGAGGATAGAAGTCATGGTGTAAGTTTTCATGGGGCCTCTGGAAGGGGGATGCCTGTGAGAAAGGCACCACCTTCCCGGCCTCATGACGCTCACAACATGCATTCCTTCCACCCTTCCACGTGTCACGATGGAAGAGAAATTTTTGTGAGGCGATCATGCTCTATCTCGGTTAGACCTAGGACCGTGACTACCTCAGTCACGAGATCAGGTCGGAAACGGCGATACAACATTCACCCATGTTGGTGCTGTGGCAAAGTGGGGCACTTTGCCATCGACTGTTGGCACAACCCCTCTGTGCCCACGGCAAGGGCTTATCCACATTCACGGGACAGAGGTAGTCTTCTTGACAGGTTTTCTGAAGGAAGGCAGTTGCGTGCTTATGCTAACAGGAACCTAGGACCCAATATGATTTGGGTTCCTAAGGTAAGGTAATTCATTTTTGTAGGGTAGTCTAGGTTCCCGTAAATATGATGGGAACTAGACAGTAGGTGTTCCACGACTGAAATGGAACATGCATCTCGAATAACAGAAGTGACATATATATATATATATCAGCATACTCACATCGAGCACCTGGTATGTTATAGTCAGAGAGACTCATTGTTAACTCTCATAATCCCAGGTACTTTTGATCAGTTCAAGGACATGCGTCATATTGCATCCTCATTTACATATATATCTCTATCTATGTGTATATTTATACTTATGCTTATGCATGTATGTGTGCACATCTAAGGATAGGTTAACTCGATACATGCAAACCTTTATACATCAATAAAGAGTTAACGAAGATATGTCATTGTGAATCTCGACAACTCACAATTGACATCAAGAAGTTTTTGGAAAAGCCTCGTTCAAACCCAAATAGATTGGCTTTAAAATATATATGTATTTATCATTTTTATATTGACTTGACATCAGAAGAATTCGAAAATGTTGCAATGCTTCTTAACGTGAAAATTCCTAGTAAAGAAACCTTTCAATTTCGACTTAGACAAATCCCGCCGACCTTTCATTTCCACGGGAAACTTACCACAGAGCTGAAATCCCGCCGACCCTGTATATACTTGGAATCTCACCGACCCTTCACCTTCCTTAAGAATCCCGCCGAAGGAGCAAGCTACACGAATCCCGCCGACCCTTCGCAGAAAACACGCCAAATCGCAAGGTTTCTTCCGCCGACCCGCAGGAAGCTCGTCGCACCGCCTCGTAAAATCCCGTCGAATCCCGCCGAACCCTGCAGGAAGCTCGTCGCTACACGAATCCCGCTTCTCCATCGTCTTCCCGTAAGTTCCCGCAAGGTTCTCGCAAGGTTCTCGTCGAATCGCACCGGCTTCCGTCGAATCCCGTCGAACCTCGCAGAAAACTCTCCTATCCACCGTAGGTCTTCCCAAAGGACGCTCAAGGAAGAGTTCTCGCAGGAAGCTCACCAACTCACTTCCGTCTACGCCCTTAGGTAACCTCTTCCTCACCCGTACTTGGACGTTCTCACTAGTGACGCTTTCCTTTTGAATGTTCATTAAAGCTTAGAGTAGGGCTTCTCTCTCTAGATCTGCAATGGCTCCAAGGACAACTGCTGGGTTGGTCACTGGTTGCGAGCTTGTTCGGACTGGGTTCTCCCACGCCTCGGACGAATTCCGCAACATCATTCTGATGCTGGAAGAGGCTGGGCTAACATTCGTCCTGGAGCACCCGTGCAAAATCTTGGACAAAGAGGTGCTGGAGTTCTTCGCCACCGCAAGACTCCGAAATGGCGACTCACTAATCAAAAGCAAGGTGGCTGGGGCAAAGGTCAAGCTGTCTGCCAGCAAGCTGACTCGCTTCCTGCAGCTTTCTAGCTCGGAGCATGAGGACTATCTGGAGGACGATGACAAAACCAGAACTCTCTTATTCTGCGGTCTCCCACGAGGAACTCGGTCAATAAAGAGAAAGGATATGAATGAAGAAGGGAAGCTCCTGTCTGACATTATTGGAAAGGTGCTCATCTGCAAGCCGGGCTCTCATGACCATATCTCAGCGGATATGTTCAAGATCCTGATAGCTGTTGTCTGCCGTAAAAGGTTCAACTGGGGGGAGTTGCTGTTCGAGAAGATTAAGGACACCTTGGGCTCTCCGAGTTTTGGCGTATCATAAGTCTGTATCTAAATCAGCTAAATGGAGACAGGTTTGACATGAGCAAAGGTGTTCCTCTACACTACTTGAAGAAGATGGACTCAAGTGTGTTTGATCGATGGGAGAGGCGTATTGGGCAGACTGCCGTGGAAGAACAACAGGGAGTATCTCCAGCAGTCACCCCCAATGAAGTTCCTGATACCTTGACTGCAGGAATCGAGGGGGAGCCTCTACCCCCTCATACTGATGTAGTATCTGACATCTCCCAGCTGGCCAGAGATGCTGTGGCAGATCTACACGAAGGAAGTGAACCTGAGCTGGAGAATGGGGAGGCCCCGAACCGAAATGAGCAAGGAGCCAAAGCTACTGGACTGGAGACTGCTGACAACGAGTTGGAAGATGCTGCTTATATAGATGATTTCTTGGATGATGACGGAGAGGAAGACGGGAATGAGGGACATGAAGTATTGGATGCTCCGGATCTTTTTGAACCTCCATCTGACAAGCATGCACCAGTGGATGGGGAGTCAGATAAATCTACAGAGGCCGCCAGCATTCCTCCATTAGAGACTGTGCTTGTATCCAGCTCTACAGATGCGTCTACTGAAGGGCAAGGCCCACAAGTGCCTCCGGCTCTTCCATTATGAGATGAGCTAGCCACTCACACTTTAAATGTCATTCAGGGCATTGTGAATGAACTCAAAGCCTCCTTTGATAAAGCTCAGAATAAACTGCTGAAAAGGATTAAGACATCTGAAAATCTCATGCTCAAGAATATGGTGGAGATCAACCATAAACTGGACGAGATGGAGAAGAAATTTGAAGAAAAGTACACCGAGGCCGGCCAAGCTGTCACACTTCTCATGGCCGGATTGAAAAAGAACACTGATACTCTTGCTGTAGTAAATCAGAATGCACATGTTGTAGCTAACAACATTCAAAGGTTTGACGGTAATATGGTCACTCTCAACGCCAATCAGCAGGCCTTGGTCACTGAATTCTCCCGGACCACCAAGCATATTGATGACTCCCTGCACTCCTATGCAAACTTCATCGCTGTCGAAGCCAAAAAGGGGGAGAAGGACTACATTGCTAAGATGGCTGAACTCCGAGAAGTCATGATCAATAACTTCGAACAGTCAAACAAGTACGTCTATGTGAGCTGCTGGTGGATGCTCCAACAGGCGTTAGGCGCGTTAGGCGTCGTTTTGCCTGACAATCCTGCAGGTATTCATGCTCCTGAGACTTCTATGGCTGCTGCGGGAGTAAGTGCTGCTGAGGGAATAGGTGCAAGTGCTGCCGATGTTCCCATAAGTGAAGCTGATGCTAGGGCTATTTCCAAAGCTAAACTGATGAGCATGTTTGACCAAGAGGCCCTAGCAAAAGCCAGGGGCAAGAGAAAAGCTCAGGAAGGGACCTCCAGGGAGACACTAGCTGAGAAGCGAATCAGAATGAGTGAGGAGGAAGTACGAAACGAAAAGTGGAGTCGAGTTTCAAAGAACATCATCTTGGACACCTTTTGGCTACAAGAAAAAGGAGAACTCAATCGAAACGAAGTATACAGCCAGTATGAATGGGAGATGCATAAGACGTATGAAGCCAAAAGGAACATCTTCTTCAGAAACAACACAGATGCAGATAAAGTTCCTCCTCCCAGATATTACCCGAAGCCTAAAGAGTACATGGAGAGACAAAGGAAGAAGTTTTTGGCACAAAAACTCAAGGATGACTTAGCTAAGGAAAGATAGTCAACAACTTGTAGCTTGTCATTTTCTCCTAAGAACATTTAATGCTTATTGTTATGATATGAACAATTCTGAGATTATATATATATATATATATATATATATATATATATATATATATATATATATATATATATATATATATATATTTGTATTTGAATATGTGAATGACTCAAGTCCTGATCTGGTTGTTTATATTCTCTTGTGCTGCATGTTTAACTTCTGAATGCTGTTTTTTATTATTTGATTAGTGTTATTTATCTTAGCTAGTAGGGTTTTGGCTTCGTCAAATAGGGGGAGATTGTTGGGTATTGTATCCACAATTCCTGGATTTGAGGAAGTCACCGGTCAAGCTAAGATGAATTCACAATGTATCTGATGAAACCTCTTAAGTTGTGCTTGCAGTTATTCCACGCTAAGTGCACACCAATGTCAGGGTGCAGTAGGTCAATATACACGGGTCTGCACGACGTAATCACTCGTTGAGCAGATCAGTGTGTTGGCCTACGTGTACTCTCTCTATTGGAGTGCACTTACTTTCAAGTACAGGGCCATGTTTATGCAAGAGAAGACAAGGAGCAAGGATGGGTCAAGGAGCAGATCTTGGGTGGAAAGACAAAAATCCGTCTAAGTATAATTCGATGAGAATCACCAAGTGATTCTCGCCGATTCGGCGAGAATCACTAGTGATTCTCGCCGAATCGTCGAGAATCATTAGTGATTCTCGCCGACTCCTTCCGGCTACCTCAAAATGGTGCCAAGTAAGATTCGGCGAGAATCACTAATGATTCTCGCCGAACCCGTCGCTAAGCAGGTCATGAATACCAAGTGAAAATCGTTGAGAATCAACAAGGGAATCGTCGAGAATCACTCGGTGATTCTCGACGAATCATCGAGAATCGTTAACTGATTCTCGCCGATTCGTCGAGAATCACCAATGATTCTCGACGAATTTTACTTGGCGTTTTCTCTGGATGCTGCTGGACCGGATTCTGCCGCTGGACTAGTTTGAACCGGATTTCGGGTTTCTACTTGTGGGACCCACAACGGTCATATTGTATGGGTCTTCAATGTATAAATACATGGGTATTTTTGAACAGTGTGGGGGCGAAGAAAACAAGAAATACGCGAGCACGTACAAACCCTAAATCGTCGCTTCCGCTCCGCCGTCGCCGCCGCCGCTCGCGATAAGCTGGTCGCCGTTGTTGATCGCGTCTCTTCCCGATCTCCGGCGACAGAAGCTTAGCAAAGCTTTGAGTCTCACGTGTCTATCCAGAGATCTCTTGTCTCTCGATTTGTTGATCGGGAATAACTTCCCCATCCGAATCGATCGAGACGACCGATCCTCGTGTGACCGTTGGAAGACCAAGCTAGCTTCGCTACGAAGATTGGATCTCTAAGTTCAGCAGCCGCTCATCATCATAGCCGCCGATCCCGAAGCAAGACGCCGCTCGTCTTGACGCCGCCGGTTCCGGGGAGATCCTTTCCAAGAAAGACCAAGGTTGTAGACTCTTCGTTGACTTCACGAATACGTCGTCGAACGAAGAGGAACACCGTAGTCTCCAAACGAAGTTTGTATCTCGTGTACATTCTATTTTACTTTTGTTGTAAAGGAACGATTGTTCCGTATTGTAAGGGTTGGGTGCAACCCGGTTTGTGGGAGTGTTGACTCCTACGTGTGGAAGGGTTCCTTCCGATAGTGCAAGGATTGAATTTCAATCCTGTTGGAGAAGTGACCGAGTCGTCCCTTGTTGGTAGATAGGTCGAAGGGGGAAAGTGGATGTACCCAAGTCGGGGAACCACTATAAATTGCCTGTGTATTCTGTGTGCTGTGCTTTTTATTTTTATTGTGCAGGTACCGTCGTAAATTCCGCAAAAGCGTTGCACGTCACCTATTTCCCCCCCCCCCCCCCCCCCATAGGTGAACTTTGTTGACACTAGGTGGACTTTCAGACACCTATTGTATAAGTGGTATGGGACGCTTATACAATAGGCCCTTCAAAATGACCCCTTGGCTTATAAGCTCGTGAGAGCGTGCTTATAAGTTAAGGTTTTTTTCAGTAAATATAAATATAGGATTGCTAGAAAACTGACACCCTATCGTATAAATTGGTATAAGACTTTTTATATGATAGGAGCCCTGCAAAAGATCCCTTGGCTTATGTGTTTTCACATAAGTTAAGGTTACTTTTCTAGTTCAGTCATTTTACCTTCATTCTATCTTGTATACTATAGAGTTGCTAGTTTAGTTTCGCTGCCATCTGCTTATTTGTTATTCTCCACCTTCATGTCCTCACCTTTCCTCCTCCCCTCTCGGTGCCTAGGAGCCATGGGGGAAGGGGAGGGGGATGATAGAGCTTAGTCTTTTAGACTAACGGTTTTCGAACCCCATCATTTTAGGGGACCGTGGAGCCGAGCATGGAGGAGCAGCCCCATAGGTCGGCACGCTTGGAGATGGGACAATCTAGTACCGGAGTTCATACGGCAGGGACTGTGAGTCCTGTTCGCTACTAGTTGTTTTATAATCTTGCTTCCGCGATGAGAGATATGTAATGAGTATTTGATGTATTGGGCATGAGCCCAAGATTTTAGTATTTTGTTATATCTGTGGACACTCCCTTCGTGGAGATTATTATTATATATGTGATTTTCTGTGGAATTATCTTTTATTATATTGTTACAGTTGTGATCGATTTGGCCGGCAGGATCGGCGTTTTGTAGTGATGACCTTCCCGGGCTCGAAGGTGTCACCGCAAAGCGGCGGTTCTGGGTCTAAGACCCCGGTGTTTTCAAAAAAAGGGGGGGTCTTACATTATGCCTATGGGATTAGATAATTTTAACACAAATAAATCCATAGATGTAATTGTATTAGAATGAGTTCTTTGAAAGTCTTTCAGACTCACTTCCTTTACTGGTATTTGAGCTGTATGAGCTAAGAAACAAGAATATTCTTCCACTGTATAATAGTTAGATGAACGAGTATAAAAAGCAGATATGGGACCTGATATCAAAACATTTAATGGTTCTATTGCTGGAAACCCTCCGAATTCAACGGGCTGTCATAAAATGAATCTTATCTCATCTATTCCGTTGTTCAGTATGCATTACAATATTTAAAACTGTCATAATTACAGTACCACAATAAGATCGACCATTCTGTAAATAACCCATAGGGAGAGACAATGTTGTTAAGTAATCATTTATATGATCATGACCATCACCAGCATCTAATTTTGATATCCTTTGTTTTAAGGTAGGTGTTTCTAAAGCTCCTTTATGATAGAAAATAAAATTGAATTCACTTGTATATGAAGAAAATACAGATTTTGATTCATTGCGTAATATATTCATTACAGATCCCACATTAATAATTATAGAATGTATGGTTTCACACATATCTATCCTTGTAAAAATAGAGAGGATGTTGTATTTGTCTTTAGACCATGTACCATTTCAAATAATAATTAAACAATATTGTAAAATGGGAAATGCCATGGAGGCATATCAGGTTTACGAGAACATGTCACGCAAAGGTCTTGTTGGAAGTCATTCCATGTATCATTCATTATTGACTAAGCTAAGGTAGGGAAGGTATCATCATGCATTTTATCAAGTTTATGATAAAATGAATAGTTTGGTGCTACAAGGAGCTCGAGAACTTGGCCAATAGAGTGTCATTTTAGTATGCACTATGAACTAATATTCATTTGGGCATCACGGAACTTACTTTTCATGGGAGTTATTTCATGATCGACACTATAACGTGCATTATTACTGCTGCATTTTTTGTGAATGTGGGAGTACTCTTGAGCAACTACAACTTTCATAGTGCCAGAATTAAACACCTGTGAGGCGATCATCCAACTTACTCTTTGCATCTGTGAGTTTGCAAATTTTCTTACTTATTTTCATAGAATCTCGAGTGTAGTTACTTTTTTTGGAGGGCAGTTACTTTTTTTTGTATGGCGATGACTTATGATTACTGTAATATGGAATTACTACTTACAACCCCTTCTGAAAACCCATATTCTCTAGAGCATCATGCATTGCTTACATATTTTAATTTTTTTCATCTAATTTATATACAAATTATGAACTAGGATGTTTTTTTCATGTAGCTCCAGTATCAAACAACATTCTTGCAAGAATTGAAGTGAAGAAAAAAACCATTGTCTGTGTGTGCCGTTTGAGAAGCTTGAAATGAAAGACATCTCCTTGATCTTAAAATTTCACAATTTCTTTATAAATTAGCTGCGCGAGAATCTGTGAATTTTACACATTTATATAGTTCTAATTTATTATTTTGTGTGTTTAATATGAAGCTATATATACTTTCTGAGCTACAAGGCATTGAGTGGAGTTAGCTTACTGACATGTTAGTACTGGATTGACTTTGTGTACTTTGTAAAATTACTTTTACTTGTAATAATGCAATTATATTCTTTAGTCCTGATACTAATATTGTACTTTCATGAACATTCTTGAGCATTCATGTTACTTCTACTAATTGAACGTTGTATCAAATTTGAGGCTGTTAGTTGTTCGGCCTGACATTTCATACAGCTCCGCCAAATTCTATATAAAAAGTTGGAGGAGTTGGTGCCTGATGTGTCTTTCCTGCCCCGCCCAGCCCAGCATAAATTTCATTTTTTGCTAGAATGATAATTGAAGCGCAATTTTGGATATTGGCAGCAAGACGAGCTTTTCTTGGCCTTCCACATGATTGACTACCCAGGATGGAGAGTCGTGGTGGAGTAGCTTGCATCGGGCACTCCATTTTGGTCATCTTTCTGCTGCAGGTCTTCTTATTCAAGCTGGTGCATCCCTAACAGCAGAGGACTCTAAGTGTCGTACACCCGTTGGCCTCTTTCTGGGTCTGTTTCTCAAGTTGTTGGCAATAATCTTGATTCAGTTGCAACTAAAGTCTATAGTTGGGGAAGTGGGACAAATTATCAGTTCAGAGACTTTTGCACTACCCCGACACTGGCTCGGCCACAGGTATATCCGTTGTGCATGCTCTCATTAGCTGGCAGGTCCGAAGGCTCGCCTGTGTGTGTAAGGGACCGCGAGCGCGGCTCTGCCCCAGGTAGACCCGCTGCGCAGGCTCTCATTAGCTGGCAGGTCTGAAGGCTCGCCTGTGGGGGAGAGGATTGGTTCTTGGTTCTTAGAGACTTTTGCAGTACCCCGAGCCTGACTCGGCCCCAGGTAGAGCCGCTGCGCAGACTCTCATTAGCTGGCAGGTCCGAAGGATCGCCTGTGGGGGTAAGGGACCCCGAGCTCCGCTCGACCCATGGTAGACCCGCTGCATAGGCTCTCATTAGCTGGCAGGTCCGAAGGCTCGCCTGTGGGGGAGAGGATTCGTTCTTGGTTATTGGAGACTTTTGCACTACCCCGAGCATGGCTAGGCCCCAGGTAGACCTACTGTGCAGGCTCTCATTAGCTGGCAGGTCCGAAGGCTCGCCTGTGGGGGTAAGGGACCCGAGCGCGGCTCGGCCCCAGGTAGACCCGCTGTGCAGGCTGTCATCAGCTGGCAGGTCTGAAGGCTCTCCTGTCGGGGAGAGGATTGGTTATTGGTTCTTGGAGACTTTTGCACTACCCCGAGCCTGGATCGGCCCCGGGTAGACCCGCTGCGCAAGCTCTCATTAGCTAGCAACTTGTCAAAATCTGTTGCAGTCACTTTAAGACTAGCAATCTCCTTAGCCTGAGTTTTGGCCAAGAGTTTTCTTTTCTTCAAAGCCTGCAACAATACTCTATATTCATCAATTAACTGATGAATGTCTCCTTCTGATTCAGATCCACTCACATCACTTGATGCTGATGTATCTGAATCTGACTCAGTACTAGAAATTGAACTTGAAAAACAATTTTGTACCTGACTTGGTCCAGGCTGATCCTGGATTTTTTCTCCTTCTGATAAGGCCATCAGTCCCTTGCACTGATTGTCCTCATGCTCATAAATTGAATTCATTAACTGTATGAACTCATTTTCTTCTTCTTCAGCAAACAAGCCAATATAGGCTTCAACTTCTGAATCTGTTTCTGAAGATGACATATCAGTCAGACTTTTATCCTTCTTGGCAACAAAGGACCTTTCCTTTTTGCTCTTGAACTGAGTCTTATTCTTGTCAGTTGACTCTCTCCTCTTTTCTGGACAGTCAGCTACTACATGTACTTGTCTATTGCAACAATAGCATACTATCTTTGAGGATGTAGTTTTACTAGACTTGGAATTTCTCATGTCATTCCTTGATGACTTCCTGTTCTGATAATAGTCATCTTTTGTCTGTGAAGTGGATGGCTTGGACCTCCATTGCTTCTTCTTGAGAAACTTCTGAAAATGTCTAGTGAAAGCTGCAAAGTATTCATCACTCTCACAGCTTTCTGACTTCTTGCTATCTGAAGTATCTGTTTCAACCTCAGCAACTTTTTGAGGTGGTGATGGAGACTTGCTTTTATATTTCCTAGTGACTTCAGTCTTGAAGGCCACGGCTCTTTCCTTGTGCTCCACTCTTGTAGTCTTTTCTTCCTCCTTCCTTACCATTAACTACATCTCATAAGATAACAGTTTTCCAAATAAAGTTGGAGGAGGTATGTCAGCTAATTTGGCCATTTCCCTTATGGCACAAATCTTGGTATCCCAGTCCTTTGTCAGGGATCTCAAGAACTTATAATTCAACTCATAATTGCTGAACTCTCTTCCATAGGACATCAATTCATTGACTATCCTATAGAATTTCTTGTAGCATTCAGTTATACTATCAGACCTGCCTTGTCTGAAGCTTTCATACTCTTGGTTTGACAAAGACTTCCTGTCTTGTCTTACCTCTTCTGATCCTGTCTTGTATTAGGTTTTGAAATGTGGCATCATCAATTGCACTTACAATAATATTCTGGGCCCTCTTGCCCATAGTGGCCAGAATTATTTCATTTTTAGTCATTTCTGAGTAGTCTTTGGGAGTTCTCTGATTTGCATCCAGAACAGATACTTTCATTGGCACATATGGCCCTTCTTTGACTGTGATGTATATTCTTGGGTCAGATGCTTCCATAAAGAGTCTAACCCTCTCTTTCCATATGCCAAAAATTTCTTTTCTGCAGATGGGCAATTTCATGGATCCTAGCTATTTGTGATTCTCAGTTGAACCCATTTTCTTGATTCTTGATTATTCTGATTCTGCCTACAGGATCTTTTACTCAGACTATTATGTCCTTTTTCAGTAACCTCGCTTTGATACCACTTGAAAGAAACAATCCTAATCACCTAGAGGGTGGGGGGTGAATAGGTGACCTATATCTTTTTAACTTTAAAGGCAGAAATACAGTACAGTAATTGCAATTTAACAAGTATCACAGCACAGCAACCATACAAGCATACATTCACAGAGTGCACACAGGATTTATAGTGGTTCCCCAAGGTCTGGGTACATCCACTTTCCCCCTTCGCCTATCTAGTAGTGTACTAGATTCGGCCTAACTTCTCCACTTCTCCTCAGATCCTCAGATCTTACAACTCAGAACCCCAAACAGGTTCCTATAACTCAGAGTGATCCCACTCCTACAACTCAAGCTCAATATCCCTACCACTCAGTCATCACCAAGACTTACACTCAGAGAACAAGGTCTCCTACAACTCAGGCCCTAGGACCTACCTCAGTCTTCAATAAGACCTACACTCAGAGCATACTGTCTCCTACACTCAGCCTTTATAATATAGGCTTACAGCTCAGATCCCTAAGGATCCTACAGAAAATAAAGAGTACAAAGATTAATAACCACAACTCTGATTGAGATAGATGAGTTGACTGGCTTCTCGATGAGTTCTTGAAAGAACTTTGTAGAGATCAACCTCCCTTGGCTTTCTTCAAGGCTTCTTGAATTAGAACATAGTAGGGTTGAATCTCTTGTGCAGATGATCTTCAATCAACTGCTGTCTTGAGAATCAGATCTCAATCTGAAACTTACTTTTCAGCCTGGTTCAATAGCTGTCTTCTTAGAAGGAGCTCTCTCTCTCCAACTTCTTAGATCTTCACTTGAAGGTCTTCTTCTTATTGTGTTGTTTTTCACTTTATTGATCCACTGATCATTATTTAATTATCACTTCTGTCAAAGGAGAAGACTCTTTATATAGTCTTCCTCCAAGGTAACCGGCTGATCCGGTTTCTAACAACCTTCTGACAACTCTGACAGTAGCAGTTGACCGGTTGAAATGGTAGCTGTCAAGTCATCCAGTCACTTCTTGAAATCTCTGTCACTGTCTGAAAGTGTCGAGACATATAGTCTTTATGTGTCGACACAAATAGACCAAGTGTCGACACAAGTAGACTAAGTGTCGACACTAGCCTTCATGGTGTCGACACAACTCCTTGTGTTGTTGTAACAGCTTCTCGACACTGCTTCTTCAGAATGTGTCGACACTGATCCTGTGTATCGACACAAGTCTTCTTCTTTAATACTTAGTTGAATTCTGTTAAGTGTCGACATAACTCCTTTGTGTCGACACATCTTCTTGTGTTGAAACTTGCTAAGTGTCGACACATCTTCTTTGTGTCGACACATGCCTTCTGTGTTGAAACTTTTGCTGAGTGTTGACACATCTCCTTTGTGTCGACACATTCTTCATGTGTTGAGACTTTGCTGAGTGTCGACACATCTCCTTTGTGTCGACACTTGTACTTAAACTTTGTTGAAGTTTGCTGAGTGTCGACACAGCCTCCTAGTATCGACACTTGTACTTGTACTTTGTTGAAGTTTGCTGAGTGTCGACACAGCCTCCTAGTGTCGACACTTTTGATGTCGACAAAGTTCCTCTGCGTGTTGACACTGCTTCTAAGTGTCGACACTGATTCTTTAGACAATTCTTCACTGTTTGTCGACACTGCCTGTATGTGTCGACACTCTGTTTCTGGTGTCGACTCTGCCTTCCTAGTGTCGACACAATTACTCCAAGTGTCGACACAGCTTCTCTAGGTGTCGACACTAGCCTTCTTAAGTGTCGACACTTTTCTTCTAGGTGTCGACACATGGACTTAGAAACTTTTATGCTTTCCCTGCAATTACTTAACCTGCATAAATAAACTCAAAACACATCAAATACATCTTGATGTATATCATTGAGTAGGGTGAGGCTTCTTCAAATCAGGTACATATATTCCAATGTACCCAACACTCCTCCACTCCTTTTTCCATGGGTAGATCTTAGTAATCCTTAGTGCCAATTTTTGGGCTTAATCGAGCCCGATCGGGAGATCTTCTCTCCAAGTTTTTCCGCAAAAAAATTACTCATCGGGTTCGCCGGAGTGGGCCCCTCCGGCTGATGTGCCTCCGCCTGGCGACAGCCACCACCTCAATGGAGGTGGTGGTGGCGGTGGCTGGCCAGGGAGGTTCCTGGATGGTTGGCGACAAGCATTTGAAGTTGGCCTAGGAAAATTCAATCCATGCCGTTGGCGCGCGGGGATGATGACTGGATGCCGTCCAAAAGTGTGCCAAGATTCATGCAGAATAGAAATTAAACTATAGATTATATCATACATTTTAATGAATTTATCACACTTTTTCTATTTAATGTTTTAAATTATTAAAAATACTTAGAGTCTCTGTATGAGACAATGGTCAACAGAAAAATTGTAGCCTGGTGAGTCTAGTTTACTACAAAATTGGTTTGAACCAATTTGGGTGCCTGGTTTGACCAAAGCATTCATTTTGGTGGGGTCTATGCCTAGGGCTAGGCATACATTAAAATGGATGCCCACCCTCCATCTCTAGTCCAAATGACTTGAAATTTGGACAGTGAGTCACCCTATATCATATCTAGGCCTGCCCAAAAATGAGAATTTTTGACGACACTTTTTCTATAGTTTTGGAAATTATTTAATATCTCTAGGGTAATTTAATTTAGGGACCAAATGACATCCAAACTCACCCAAATTCGAGTGGTGCTTGGGGTCATTATAAAGCTCTGGTTAAAATTTCATCTCATTTGGAGGTGGTTTGAATTGAAATCATGCAAGCCCTAGCCTTGCCTTAAAAAGTGTATTTTGGTCAAAAGTACACTTTGGGTTTTGGGTGGCCAAATCACCTCAATAGAGGTTGAAATTGGGGCCACTAACTTGACATGGCTTTTAGCACCTCCCCATGGAAGATGGGGTAGATTGGAATAGTTTTTCCCTAAGACCTAAGACCAAACCCTAAGGAAGGGCTTTTGTGTCTTGTGAAGGGCATGAGGTCAAAATACCTTGAATGAACTTGAAATTTGGTAGGGAGGGTGCTAGGGTAGCTAAAGCCCTCTGGTAAAAATATTAGGGGATTTGGGAAAGGGTAAGCCCCATAAAACCCTAACCCTAGATTAGGGCATAAACTTTGTAGTGCTAGAATAGGTTAGTAAAACTCCTTGAACAATAATGAAATTTTGGTAGTGTGGTCATAAGGATATATTAAACCTCTCGTAATTTAATTGAGAATTTTGGGACATTAAGTTCAGTACTTCCTTTATATATGCATGAGTTAGCCCTACCTATTTATCTGGATATTATGATCTCACTGCCCATTGGAAGTTCATGAAAATTTAGCAGAGGTAATTTTAGGCCTCATTGCATATGTATGAATTTTATTAGAATTTTTGAATACATATTTGCATTACCTACTTCACAAGCTCATTAAATTGAAAAATAGTTCAATAATTTGTTTAGAGCTCATTACTTTCTAATAATTTATGAAACTTGACTCGGAGCTTTTATATGTCCTTACAATCATCATTGAATTTTCTCAGAATTTTTGGAAATGTTTTTGCTGCACTTGCCTCTTTAAATTGATAATAATAGGTTATATTCAAAATTAGAATTAGAGGATAAACCTTTGTTGAAAACTTCGGAGACTTTGGATTCTATGTTAAATAGTCATATTGAATGAATCATAAATTTTGTGGAGCACTTGTTTGTTGTAAATTGGTACTTCATGTTCAAACTTGGGGTTTTGGATTACTAGAATAATTAAATAAATTATCAGATAAATTAGGAAAATTATGAAATTCTGTATCTAGTCTAAAAAGGTCATGATAGACCCCCAATAATTATTATAGGATTATCGGATGATTATTTTGAGTACCTTCCATTTTGCACTCCATATAGCTTATGTTGGTCTACATTTAGTAAAACTATAGAGGTTATGTTGAAATATGAATTTGGGCACATGAGTTGGGGTTAGCTGTTTGCTGGTTTGGATAAATAAGAACGAGTTCATCATTGGAAGTTAGGATGAGTAGAGTGTTGGATTGGCTAGCGTTAGGTAGTGCTCGGGATCGATGAAAGATCGTCTTTCCCGAGGGAGGAAGTGTCAAATACTCTAGGGTTAGATCAAATACAACAAGAAAGGGTTTGTAAAATTTGATAGCAACCAATAGTAGTTAGTGACTTGCAAAAGGGAGCTTTGGGCATAATCCCATCAAAGTTCCTAGTGCCTTCGAGAGCCTTTCACGGGGTATACCTTGGGCAGTCATGGGCTAACCTAAGCTATAGGTAAAACTAAATTGCAAGAGTAACTAGTGTAACTAGGGGTTCACTCTCAATCACCTCGATATCTCGGAATGTTAGGTTGGGTCACTCGGGCAGTAGGCTCAGTGGATTTGGTGATGGGCAGGTTGGCCCGACGAGCTTTGGCTCGGTAGTTATTTGTGATGGGCCGGTTGGCCCGGCGAGCTTTGGCTCGGCTGTCGTTTGTGACGAATAGTTTGGTTCGGGGAGCTTAGGCTCGGTGGTGATACATTAAGGTTGCATGTGCATAAATTATAAGGTGGTGGGTCTTCGGTATTGTAGAGTCGATGCACCGACACCAATACGTTGACTCGGCAAGTGTGGTTTAACACTTGGCCAAATAAAGTCTGGTGCGCCAGCCAGCGAGCGTACGCAGGAGCTCTGCTTAGTGCACCAGCATTGAGGCATATGATAGGTCTGACTGGTAGTGCAATTACCGGTTTAGAGGTGGGCGAGCCCCAACCCACCGCTTCCGTTTACCACTACGGAGGTATCTTGGGAGGTTCGGCTCTAGAAAGGGGGAACTAAAGGTCTGTCTACAAAGAGTCGAGTGGGTGAGTTGCACTTGTATGTTCACATCATGGCATAATTGTATTTCATGGCATAATCATTGCATATAACCCGACAATGTTGGGTATTGTATCCACAATTCCTGGATTTGAGGAAGCCACCGGTCAAGCTAAGATGAATTGACAATGTATCTGATGAAACCTCTTAAGTTGTGCTTGCAGTTATTCCACGCTAAGTGCACACCAATGTCAGGGTGCAGTAGGTCAATATACACGGGTCTGCACGACGTAATCCGTCGTTGAGCAGATCAGTGTGTTGGCCTACGTGTACTCTCTCTATTGGAGTGCACTTACTTTCAAGTACAGGGCCATGTTTATGCAAGAGAAGACAAGGAGCAAGGATGGGTCAAGGAGCAGATCTTGGGTGGAAAGACAAAAATCCGTCTAAGTATAATTCGATGAGAATCACCAAGTGATTCTCGCCGAATCGGCGAGAATCACTAGTGATTCTCGCCGAATCGGCGAGAATCACTAGTGATTCTCGCCGAATCGTCGAGAATCACTAGTGATTCTCGCCGACTCCTTCCGGCTACCTCAAAATGGTGCCAAGTAAGATTCGGCGAGAATCACTAATGATTCTCGCCGAACCCGTCGCTAAGCAGGTCATGAATACCAAGTGAAAATCGTTGAGAATCAACAAGGGAATCGTCGAGAATCACTCGGTGATTCTCGACGAATCGTCGAGAATCGTTAACTGATTCTCGCCGATTCGTCGAGAATCACCAATGATTCTCGACGAATTTTACTTGGCGTTTTCTCTGGATGCTGCTGGACCGGATTCTGCCGCTGGACTAGTTTGAACCGAATTTCGGGTTTCTACTTGTGGGACCCACAACGGTCATATTGTATGGGTCTTCAATGTATAAATACATGGGTATTTTTGAACAGTGTGGGGGCGAAGAAAACAAGAAATACGCGAGCACGTACAAACCCTAAATCGTCGCTTCCGCTCCGCCGTCGCCGCCGCCGCTCGCGATAAGCTGGTCGCCGTTGTTGATCGCGTCTCTTCCCGATCTCCGGCGACAGAAGCTTAGCAAAGCTTTGAGTCTCACGTATCTATCCAGAGATCTCTTGTCTCTCGATTTGTTGATCGGGAATAACTTCCCCGTCCGAATCGATCGAGATGACCGATCCTCGTGTGACCGTTGGAAGACCAAGCTAGCTTCGCTACGAAGATTGGATCTCTAAGTTCAGCAGCCGCTCATCATCATAGCCGTCGATCCCGAAGCAAGCCGCCGCTCGTCTTGACGCCGCCGGTTCCGGGGAGATCCTTTCCAAGAAAGACCAAGGTTGTAGACTCTTCGTTGACTTCACGAACACGTCGTCAAACGAAGAGGAACACCGTAGTCTCCAAACGAAGTTTGTATCTCGTGTACATTCTATTTTACTTTTGTTGTAAAGGAACGATTGTTCCGTGTTGTAAGGGTTGGGTGCAACCCTGTTTGTGGGAGTGTTGACTCCTACGTGTGGAAGGGTTCCTTCCGATAGTGCAAGGATTGGATTTCAAACCTGTTGGAGAAGTGACCGAGTCATCCCTTGTTGGGAGATAGGTCGAAGGGGGAAAGTGGATGTACCCAAGTCGGGGAACCACTATAAATTGCTTGTGTATTCTGTGTGCTGTGCTTTTTATTTTTATTGTGCAGGTACCGTCGTAAATTCCGCAAAAGCGTTGCACGTCACCTATTCCCCCCCCCCCCCCCATAGGTGAACTTTGTTGACACTAGGTGGACTTTCAAGTGGTATCAGAGCAGGTTACTCATCAAAAAGGTTAACACCTTGAGTAGAAGCCTGCCACCAGTGTCAAAAGCAAGGAGCTGGATTATGAGATATCGCCACTCAAACTCCCCGCTTGCACAAAGAATTATTATCCCATCTGGAGGATGAGAGTGTCGTTTCACTTGGATGCTATCGATCCTCGAGCATCCTTCATCCTGGAAGAGGGTCCGTTTATTCCCATGAAGACCTCCGACTCTGGGATCCAAGTGCCCATGTGCATTGCTGAGATGTCAGAGACGGAACTGTCACTATTTAACTTGGACGAGAGGGTTCGTCAAATTATCTTGGATATCTGGTCTGGAGCTTCTCGCTCTAGATTAGAAAAATGTAGGACGGCTAAATCCATGTGGGTGATGATCTCCGAGTTGATGGGGGAGTCAGAGAAAGGTGGAATTTGCTGTCAACCAGAGGATGAAGCCTATGTGGGGGTCCTCACCTCTGAAGATGAAGGCAAGCATCTCTCGGACAGCATCAGAGCTCCAGTGTCCGTGTCTGATACTGATGAGACCAGTGAGGAAAGCAGCTCTGATGAGGATGACGCAATGGTCACTGGCTTGAATGACAATAACACTGAAGAGCAGGTAACTTCCTCATCCTGCCCCATCTCTTTTGAACTTTCTGAAGACAGGAACTGCTTTCCTCCAGAAGATTCTGATTCTCTGAAGAGAGCCCTTCAGTCAAGCAACCTACTTGCTGAGGAGCAAGCTCAAGAGATTGCTCGACTGAAGATCTTGTTGGTTCTCCAATTGGCGTCCAACAAGGTCAAAGACTCTAAGATCTCAGCTCTAGAGAGTAGTCTAGAGAATGAGAAATGAATAGTATCAAACTTTTCCAAAGTTGATGCTATAAAGAGAAAGCAAGAAAATGGGTGGATCTCCCGGATTATCAATTCGTGGAGAAATGGGGAAACGGTGTTCCGACCCCCCCACTCCAAGCAGGAAGGCAACTCATCATGCCTTCAGGTATGACCACAGGAATAGTCGTGGTCACTGCAGGGGTGATTTGTCCCCATGTGGAGACACCCACAGTGCAAGGGCCGTCGTGGCAACCCATGAGAGAATACCTAAGGCTCATTCTGAGCCCTTTGTATTCACTGCCACTGCCTCAACTCGGTGTGAATCTGCATGTCCCTGCTCACAGAAGACTTCTCACCACCCGAGGACACAGAATAGGGAGGATAGAAGTCATGGTGTAAGTTTTCATGGGGCCTCTGGAAGGGGGATGCCTGTGAGAAAGGCACCACCTTCCCGGCCTCATGACGCTCACAACATGCATTCCTTCCACCCTTCCACGTGTCACGATGGAAGAGAAATTTTTGTGAGGCGATCATGCTCTATCTCGGTTAGACCTAGGACCGTGACTACCTCAGTCACGAGATCAGGTCGGAAACGGCGATACAACATTCACCCATGTTGGTGCTGTGGCAAAGTGGGGCACTTTGCCATCGACTGTTGGCACAACCCCTCTGTGCCCACGGCAAGGGCTTATCCACATTCACGGGACAGAGGTAGTCTTCTTGACAGGTTTTCTGAAGGAAGGCAGTTGCGTGCTTATGCTAACAGGAACCTAGGACCCAATATGATTTGGGTTCCTAAGGTAAGGTAATTCATTTTTGTAGGGTAGTCTAGGTTCCCGTAAATATGATGGGAACTAGACAGTAGGTGTTCCACGACTGAAATGGAACATGCATCTCGAATAACAGAAGTGACATATATATATATATATCAGCATACTCACATCGAGCACCTGGTATGTTATAGTCAGAGAGACTCATTGTTAACTCTCATAATCCCAGGTACTTTTGATCAGTTCAAGGACATGCGTCATATTGCATCCTCATTTACATATATATCTCTATCTATGTGTATATTTATACTTATGCTTATGCATGTATGTGTGCACATCTAAGGATAGGTTAACTCGATACATGCAAACCTTTATACATCAATAAAGAGTTAACGAAGATATGTCATTGTGAATCTCGACAACTCACAATTGACATCAAGAAGTTTTTGGAAAAGCCTCGTTCAAACCCAAATAGATTGGCTTTAAAATATATATGTATTTATCATTTTTATATTGACTTGACATCAGAAGAATTCGAAAATGTTGCAATGCTTCTTAACGTGAAAATTCCTAGTAAAGAAACCTTTCAATTTCGACTTAGACAAATCCCGCCGACCTTTCATTTCCACGGGAAACTTACCACAGAGCTGAAATCCCGCCGACCCTGTATATACTTGGAATCTCACCGACCCTTCACCTTCCTTAAGAATCCCGCCGAAGGAGCAAGCTACACGAATCCCGCCGACCCTTCGCAGAAAACACGCCAAATCGCAAGGTTTCTTCCGCCGACCCGCAGGAAGCTCGTCGCACCGCCTCGTAAAATCCCGTCGAATCCCGCCGAACCCTGCAGGAAGCTCGTCGCTACACGAATCCCGCTTCTCCATCGTCTTCCCGTAAGTTCCCGCAAGGTTCTCGCAAGGTTCTCGTCGAATCGCACCGGCTTCCGTCGAATCCCGTCGAACCTCGCAGAAAACTCTCCTATCCACCGTAGGTCTTCCCAAAGGACGCTCAAGGAAGAGTTCTCGCAGGAAGCTCACCAACTCACTTCCGTCTACGCCCTTAGGTAACCTCTTCCTCACCCGTACTTGGACGTTCTCACTAGTGACGCTTTCCTTTTGAATGTTCATTAAAGCTTAGAGTAGGGCTTCTCTCTCTAGATCTGCAATGGCTCCAAGGACAACTGCTGGGTTGGTCACTGGTTGCGAGCTTGTTCGGACTGGGTTCTCCCACGCCTCGGACGAATTCCGCAACATCATTCTGATGCTGGAAGAGGCTGGGCTAACATTCGTCCTGGAGCACCCGTGCAAAATCTTGGACAAAGAGGTGCTGGAGTTCTTCGCCACCGCAAGACTCCGAAATGGCGACTCACTAATCAAAAGCAAGGTGGCTGGGGCAAAGGTCAAGCTGTCTGCCAGCAAGCTGACTCGCTTCCTGCAGCTTTCTAGCTCGGAGCATGAGGACTATCTGGAGGACGATGACAAAACCAGAACTCTCTTATTCTGCGGTCTCCCACGAGGAACTCGGTCAATAAAGAGAAAGGATATGAATGAAGAAGGGAAGCTCCTGTCTGACATTATTGGAAAGGTGCTCATCTGCAAGCCGGGCTCTCATGACCATATCTCAGCGGATATGTTCAAGATCCTGATAGCTGTTGTCTGCCGTAAAAGGTTCAACTGGGGGGAGTTGCTGTTCGAGAAGATTAAGGACACCTTGGGCTCTCCGAGTTTTGGCGTATCATAAGTCTGTATCTAAATCAGCTAAATGGAGACAGGTTTGACATGAGCAAAGGTGTTCCTCTACACTACTTGAAGAAGATGGACTCAAGTGTGTTTGATCGATGGGAGAGGCGTATTGGGCAGACTGCCGTGGAAGAACAACAGGGAGTATCTCCAGCAGTCACCCCCAATGAAGTTCCTGATACCTTGACTGCAGGAATCGAGGGGGAGCCTCTACCCCCTCATACTGATGTAGTATCTGACATCTCCCAGCTGGCCAGAGATGCTGTGGCAGATCTACACGAAGGAAGTGAACCTGAGCTGGAGAATGGGGAGGCCCCGAACCGAAATGAGCAAGGAGCCAAAGCTACTGGACTGGAGACTGCTGACAACGAGTTGGAAGATGCTGCTTATATAGATGATTTCTTGGATGATGACGGAGAGGAAGACGGGAATGAGGGACATGAAGTATTGGATGCTCCGGATCTTTTTGAACCTCCATCTGACAAGCATGCACCAGTGGATGGGGAGTCAGATAAATCTACAGAGGCCGCCAGCATTCCTCCATTAGAGACTGTGCTTGTATCCAGCTCTACAGATGCGTCTACTGAAGGGCAAGGCCCACAAGTGCCTCCGGCTCTTCCATTATGAGATGAGCTAGCCACTCACACTTTAAATGTCATTCAGGGCATTGTGAATGAACTCAAAGCCTCCTTTGATAAAGCTCAGAATAAACTGCTGAAAAGGATTAAGACATCTGAAAATCTCATGCTCAAGAATATGGTGGAGATCAACCATAAACTGGACGAGATGGAGAAGAAATTTGAAGAAAAGTACACCGAGGCCGGCCAAGCTGTCACACTTCTCATGGCCGGATTGAAAAAGAACACTGATACTCTTGCTGTAGTAAATCAGAATGCACATGTTGTAGCTAACAACATTCAAAGGTTTGACGGTAATATGGTCACTCTCAACGCCAATCAGCAGGCCTTGGTCACTGAATTCTCCCGGACCACCAAGCATATTGATGACTCCCTGCACTCCTATGCAAACTTCATCGCTGTCGAAGCCAAAAAGGGGGAGAAGGACTACATTGCTAAGATGGCTGAACTCCGAGAAGTCATGATCAATAACTTCGAACAGTCAAACAAGTACGTCTATGTGAGCTGCTGGTGGATGCTCCAACAGGCGTTAGGCGCGTTAGGCGTCGTTTTGCCTGACAATCCTGCAGGTATTCATGCTCCTGAGACTTCTATGGCTGCTGCGGGAGTAAGTGCTGCTGAGGGAATAGGTGCAAGTGCTGCCGATGTTCCCATAAGTGAAGCTGATGCTAGGGCTATTTCCAAAGCTAAACTGATGAGCATGTTTGACCAAGAGGCCCTAGCAAAAGCCAGGGGCAAGAGAAAAGCTCAGGAAGGGACCTCCAGGGAGACACTAGCTGAGAAGCGAATCAGAATGAGTGAGGAGGAAGTACGAAACGAAAAGTGGAGTCGAGTTTCAAAGAACATCATCTTGGACACCTTTTGGCTACAAGAAAAAGGAGAACTCAATCGAAACGAAGTATACAGCCAGTATGAATGGGAGATGCATAAGACGTATGAAGCCAAAAGGAACATCTTCTTCAGAAACAACACAGATGCAGATAAAGTTCCTCCTCCCAGATATTACCCGAAGCCTAAAGAGTACATGGAGAGACAAAGGAAGAAGTTTTTGGCACAAAAACTCAAGGATGACTTTGCTAAGGAAAGATAGTCAACAACTTGTAGCTTGTCATTTTCTCCTAAGAACATTTAATGCTTATTGTTATGATATGAACAATTCTGAGATTATATATATATATATATATATATATATATATATATATATATATATATATATATATATATATATATATATATATATATATATATATATATACATTTGTATTTGAATATGTGAATGACTCAAGTCCTGATCTGGTTGTTTATATTCTCTTGTGCTGCATGTTTAACTTCTGAATGCTGTTTTTTATTATTTGATTAGTGTTATTTATCTTAGCTAGTAGGGTTTTGGCTTCGTCAAATAGGGGGAGATTGTTGGGTATTGTATCCACAATTCCTGGATTTGAGGAAGTCACCGGTCAAGCTAAGATGAATTCACAATGTATCTGATGAAACCTCTTAAGTTGTGCTTGCAGTTATTCCACGCTAAGTGCACACCAATGTCAGGGTGCAGTAGGTCAATATACACGGGTCTGCACGACGTAATCACTCGTTGAGCAGATCAGTGTGTTGGCCTACGTGTACTCTCTCTATTGGAGTGCACTTACTTTCAAGTACAGGGCCATGTTTATGCAAGAGAAGACAAGGAGCAAGGATGGGTCAAGGAGCAGATCTTGGGTGGAAAGACAAAAATCCGTCTAAGTATAATTCGATGAGAATCACCAAGTGATTCTCGCCGATTCGGCGAGAATCACTAGTGATTCTCGCCGAATCGTCGAGAATCATTAGTGATTCTCGCCGACTCCTTCCGGCTACCTCAAAATGGTGCCAAGTAAGATTCGGCGAGAATCACTAATGATTCTCGCCGAACCCGTCGCTAAGCAGGTCATGAATACCAAGTGAAAATCGTTGAGAATCAACAAGGGAATCGTCGAGAATCACTCGGTGATTCTCGACGAATCATCGAGAATCGTTAACTGATTCTCGCCGATTCGTCGAGAATCACCAATGATTCTCGACGAATTTTACTTGGCGTTTTCTCTGGATGCTGCTGGACCGGATTCTGCCGCTGGACTAGTTTGAACCGGATTTCGGGTTTCTACTTGTGGGACCCACAACGGTCATATTGTATGGGTCTTCAATGTATAAATACATGGGTATTTTTGAACAGTGTGGGGGCGAAGAAAACAAGAAATACGCGAGCACGTACAAACCCTAAATCGTCGCTTCCGCTCCGCCGTCGCCGCCGCCGCTCGCGATAAGCTGGTCGCCGTTGTTGATCGCGTCTCTTCCCGATCTCCGGCGACAGAAGCTTAGCAAAGCTTTGAGTCTCACGTGTCTATCCAGAGATCTCTTGTCTCTCGATTTGTTGATCGGGAATAACTTCCCCATCCGAATCGATCGAGACGACCGATCCTCGTGTGACCGTTGGAAGACCAAGCTAGCTTCGCTACGAAGATTGGATCTCTAAGTTCAGCAGCCGCTCATCATCATAGCCGCCGATCCCGAAGCAAGACGCCGCTCGTCTTGACGCCGCCGGTTCCGGGGAGATCCTTTCCAAGAAAGACCAAGGTTGTAGACTCTTCGTTGACTTCACGAATACGTCGTCGAACGAAGAGGAACACCGTAGTCTCCAAACGAAGTTTGTATCTCGTGTACATTCTATTTTACTTTTGTTGTAAAGGAACGATTGTTCCGTATTGTAAGGGTTGGGTGCAACCCGGTTTGTGGGAGTGTTGACTCCTACGTGTGGAAGGGTTCCTTCCGATAGTGCAAGGATTGAATTTCAATCCTGTTGGAGAAGTGACCGAGTCGTCCCTTGTTGGTAGATAGGTCGAAGGGGGAAAGTGGATGTACCCAAGTCGGGGAACCACTATAAATTGCCTGTGTATTCTGTGTGCTGTGCTTTTTATTTTTATTGTGCAGGTACCGTCGTAAATTCCGCAAAAGCGTTGCACGTCACCTATTCCCCCCCCCCCCCCCATAGGTGAACTTTGTTGACACTAGGTGGACTTTCAGACACCTATTGTATAAGTGGTATGGGACGCTTATACAATAGGCCCTTCAAAATGACCCCTTGGCTTATAAGCTCGTGAGAGCGTGCTTATAAGTTAAGGTTTTTTTCAGTAAATATAAATATAGGATTGCTAGAAAACTGACACCCTATCGTATAAATTGGTATAAGACTTTTTATATGATAGGAGCCCTGCAAAAGATCCCTTGGCTTATGTGTTTTCACATAAGTTAAGGTTACTTTTCTAGTTCAGTCATTTTACCTTCATTCTATCTTGTATACTATAGAGTTGCTAGTTTAGTTTCGCTGCCATCTGCTTATTTGTTATTCTCCACCTTCATGTCCTCACCTTTCCTCCTCCCCTCTCGGTGCCTAGGAGCCATGGGGGAAGGGGAGGGGGATGATAGAGCTTAGTCTTTTAGACTAACGGTTTTCGAACCCCATCATTTTAGGGGACCGTGGAGCCGAGCATGGAGGAGCAGCCCCATAGGTCGGCACGCTTGGAGATGGGACAATCTAGTACCGGAGTTCATACGGCAGGGACTGTGAGTCCTGTTCGCTACTAGTTGTTTTATAATCTTGCTTCCGCGATGAGAGATATGTAATGAGTATTTGATGTATTGGGCATGAGCCCAAGATTTTAGTATTTTGTTATATCTGTGGACACTCCCTTCGTGGAGATTATTATTATATATGTGATTTTCTGTGGAATTATCTTTTATTATATTGTTACAGTTGTGATCGATTTGGCCGGCAGGATCGGCGTTTTGTAGTGATGACCTTCCCGGGCTCGAAGGTGTCACCGCAAAGCGGCGGTTCTGGGTCTAAGACCCCGGTGTTTTCAAAAAAAGGGGGGGTCTTACATTATGCCTATGGGATTAGATAATTTTAACACAAATAAATCCATAGATGTAATTGTATTAGAATGAGTTCTTTGAAAGTCTTTCAGACTCACTTCCTTTACTGGTATTTGAGCTGTATGAGCTAAGAAACAAGAATATTCTTCCACTGTATAATAGTTAGATGAACGAGTATAAAAAGCAGATATGGGACCTGATATCAAAACATTTAATGGTTCTATTGCTGGAAACCCTCCGAATTCAACGGGCTGTCATAAAATGAATCTTATCTCATCTATTCCGTTGTTCAGTATGCATTACAATATTTAAAACTGTCATAATTACAGTACCACAATAAGATCGACCATTCTGTAAATAACCCATAGGGAGAGACAATGTTGTTAAGTAATCATTTATATGATCATGACCATCACCAGCATCTAATTTTGATATCCTTTGTTTTAAGGTAGGTGTTTCTAAAGCTCCTTTATGATAGAAAATAAAATTGAATTCACTTGTATATGAAGAAAATACAGATTTTGATTCATTGCGTAATATATTCATTACAGATCCCACATTAATAATTATAGAATGTATGGTTTCACACATATCTATCCTTGTAAAAATAGAGAGGATGTTGTATTTGTCTTTAGACCATGTACCATTTCAAATAATAATTAAACAATATTGTAAAATGGGAAATGCCATGGAGGCATATCAGGTTTACGAGAACATGTCAAGCAAAGGTCTTGTTGGAAGTCATTCCATGTATCATTCATTATTGACTAAGCTAAGGTAGGGAAGGTATCATCATGCATTTTATCAAGTTTATGATAAAATGAATAGTTTGGTGCTACAAGGAGCTCGAGAACTTGGCCAATAGAGTGTCATTTTAGTATGCACTATGAACTAATATTCATTTGGGCATCACGGAACTTACTTTTCATGGGAGTTATTTCATGATCGACACTATAACGTGCATTATTACTGCTGCATTTTTTGTGAATGTGGGAGTACTCTTGAGCAACTACAACTTTCATAGTGCCAGAATTAAACACCTGTGAGGCGATCATCCAACTTACTCTTTGCATCTGTGAGTTTGCAAATTTTCTTACTTATTTTCATAGAATCTCGAGTGTAGTTACTTTTTTTGGAGGGCAGTTACTTTTTTTTGTATGGCGATGACTTATGATTACTGTAATATGGAATTACTACTTACAACCCCTTCTGAAAACCCATATTCTCTAGAGCATCATGCATTGCTTACATATTTTAATTTTTTTCATCTAATTTATATACAAATTATGAACTAGGATGTTTTTTTCATGTAGCTCCAGTATCAAACAACATTCTTGCAAGAATTGAAGTGAAGAAAAAAACCATTGTCTGTGTGTGCCGTTTGAGAAGCTTGAAATGAAAGACATCTCCTTGATCTTAAAATTTCACAATTTCTTTATAAATTAGCTGCGCGAGAATCTGTGAATTTTACACATTTATATAGTTCTAATTTATTATTTTGTGTGTTTAATATGAAGCTATATATACTTTCTGAGCTACAAGGCATTGAGTGGAGTTAGCTTACTGACATGTTAGTACTGGATTGACTTTGTGTACTTTGTAAAATTACTTTTACTTGTAATAATGCAATTATATTCTTTAGTCCTGATACTAATATTGTACTTTCATGAACATTCTTGAGCATTCATGTTACTTCTACTAATTGAACGTTGTATCAAATTTGAGGCTGTTAGTTGTTCGGCCTGACATTTCGTACAGCTCCGCCAAATTCTATATAAAAAGTTGGAGGAGTTGGTGCCTGATGTGTCTTTCCTGCCCCGCCCAGCCCAGCATAAATTTCATTTTTTGCTAGAATGATAATTGAAGCGCAATTTTGGATATTGGCAGCAAGACGAGCTTTTCTTGGCCTTCCACATGATTGACTACCCAGGATGGAGAGTCGTGGTGGAGTAGCTTGCATCGGGCACTCCATTTTGGTCATCTTTCTGCTGCAGGTCTTCTTATTCAAGCTGGTGCATCCCTAACAGCAGAGGACTCTAAGTGTCGTACACCCGTTGGCCTCTTTCTGGGTCTGTTTCTCAAGTTGTTGGCAATAATCTTGATTCAGTTGCAACTAAAGTCTATAGTTGGGGAAGTGGGACAAATTATCAGTTCAGAGACTTTTGCACTACCCCGACACTGGCTCGGCCACAGGTATATCCGTTGTGCATGCTCTCATTAGCTGGCAGGTCCGAAGGCTCGCCTGTGTGCGTAAGGGACCGCGAGCGCGGCTCTGCCCCAGGTAGACCCGCTGCGCAGGCTCTCATTAGCTGGCAGGTCTGAAGGCTCGCCTGTGGGGGAGAGGATTGGTTCTTGGTTCTTAGAGACTTTTGCAGTACCCCGAGCCTGACTCGGCCCCAGGTAGAGCCGCTGCGCAGACTCTCATTAGCTGGCAGGTCCGAAGGATCGCCTGTGGGGGTAAGGGACCCCGAGCTCCGCTCGACCCATGGTAGACCCGCTGCGTAGGCTCTCATTAGCTGGCAGGTCCGAAGGCTCGCCTGTGGGGGAGAGGATTCGTTCTTGGTTATTGGAGACTTTTGCACTACCCCGAGCATGGCTAGGCCCCAGGTAGACCTACTGTGCAGGCTCTCATTAGCTGGCAGGTCCGAAGGCTCGCCTGTGGGGGTAAGGGACCCGAGCGCGGCTCGGCCCCAGGTAGACCCGCTGTGCAGGCTGTCATCAGCTGGCAGGTCTGAAGGCTCTCCTGTCGGGGAGAGGATTGGTTATTGGTTCTTGGAGACTTTTGCACTACCCCGAGCCTGGATCGGCCCCGGGTAGACCCGCTGCGCAAGCTCTCATTAGCTAGCAGGTCCGAAGGCTTGCCTGTGGGGGTAAGGGACACTGAGCACAGCTCGGCCGCAGGTAGACCCGCTGCGCAAGGCTCTCATTAGCTGGCAGTTCTGAAGGCTTTCCTGTGGGGTAGAGGATTGGTTCTTGGTTATTGGAGACTTTTGCACTACCCCGAGCGTGGCTCGACCGCAGGTAGACCCGCTGCGCAGGCTCTCATTAGCTGGCAGGTCCGAAGGCTTGCATGTGGGGGTAAGGGACCCCGAGCGTGGCTCGGCCTGAGGTAGACCCGCTGCGTAGGCTCTCATTAGCTGGGAGGTCTGAAGGCTTGCATGTGGGGGAGAGTATTGGTTCTTGGAGACTTGGTTCTTTGATACTTTTGCACTACCCTGAGCCTGGCTCGACCCCAGGTAGAACCACTGCACAGGTTCTCATTAGCTTGTAGGTCTGAAGGCTCGCCTGTAGGGGTAAGGGACCCCGAGCCTGGCTCTGCCCCAGGTAGACCCGCTGCACAGACTCTCATTAGCTAGCAGGTCAGAAGGCTCACCTGTGGGGGTAAGGGACCTCGAGCGTGGCTTGGCCCCAGGTAGACCCGCTTCGCAGGATCTCATTAGCTAGTAGGTCTGAACGCTCGCCTGTGGGGGAGAGGATTGGTTCTTGGAGACTTGGTTCTTGGATACTTTTGCACTACCCCGAGCCTGGCTCGGCCCTAGGTAGACCCACTGCGCAGGCTCTCATTAGATGGCAGGTCCGAAGGCTCGCCAATGGGGGTAAGGGACCTCGAGCCTGGCTCAGCCCCAGGTAGACCCGCTGCGTAGGCTCTCATTAGCTGGCAGGTCCGAAGGCTCGCCTGTGGGGACCCCGAGTGTGGCTCGGCCCCAGGTAGACCCGCTGCGCAGGCTCTCATTAGCTGACAGGTCCGAAGGCTCGCCTGTGGGGGAGAGGATTGGTTCTTGGAGACTTTATTCTTGGTTCTTGAATACGTTTGCACTACACCGAGCACGGCTCGGCCCCAGGTAGATGGGCTGCGCAGGCTCTCATTAGCTGGCAGGTCCAGTAGGCACACCTGGGGGGAAATGATTAGCTCTATGCGTATAGGAGAATACAAAAAGGTATAGCTTTGATGTTTCACAATACCACGAGGAATTCTATACTGATTAGAAAGAATATTATCGAACATTTATCACTCATTATAATGATCAAATCAATAATTTTATATTGGGTAAAATTTATTATATGAGCAAACATTATTTACATAATCATGATGATGTTACTGGTACTGCTTCTTCTATACTTTATCATGGAGCTATGCATCTTAATCAAACAATAGTTGGTGTTATGATAAATCATCAATGTGAAATTGCTAAAACATTTGCGGCATCATTAAAAGTTTCTGCAAGGAAAAACTTATGTTATATTAGAGTTAATGGGACTTTTGCTAACATATCAATAATAAGAATGTCATCTACTCTTGATTCATTTACAACTTCATCATTCATTACGATATACCAATGTGATTTTATGAGGTCACTCAAATGTGCATGATCAGCACATTTGAATATTGATACTGTTATTCAATCAAAAGCGCGTACTTTAAATAGAAATTGTGTAGCACATAATTTACGATGGTCTTACAATATACTTAGCTTAATCACTTGGGAAATGGAACATGCTCAAGGTCAGGCTGTACTTTTTTGATGCGAGACAGTAAACTCAAATCATAGCCAATTCATGTTTGCATCTTGCTATTAATAGTGATCAGTTCGCATAAGCCGCAAAACAAGTACGATATATTTTTTACATCTAATATGGGATTAGGAGAAAGTCCCTTGGCAATTTGTGCAAAAATAGTTTTTTTTCGTCCTGCTACATTATGAGAATTGCTATATATGTTCAGAATGCTAAAGTTAGTTTTCTCCAACCTTTTTCTTCGGGTCGGCTCCCACTCATCAGATACTTGGAGTTGAACATTTCTTTCCGAGCATGGAACTCGCTCGAAAAGAGCGGGGATTATCTACAACCCCATATCTGGCTGAGTGGGATCCTCCCCAGGTAGAGGCCTGGGATATACTATGGACGATGATTTGGTGCAGCCCGTTCGAGCACACACGAGCGCTCGTGCATGCGCTTGGTGGTTTTATTTGTAAAGGCTATATATGAATATATATGTTTATAGATGGATAAATAGATGTTAATGAGGAGAATATAAGGATAGATTTTATTATACAAAGAGGGGGGAGAGGGGGCTCGGGTACATCACAGCAAAAAGGAAAAAAGAGAAATAGAAGTGGGAGGGGGCTCGGGTACATCACAGCAAAAAGGAAAAAAGAGAAATAGAAGTGGGAGGGGGCTCAGGTACAGCAATGCAGGGAAAAGAAAAAAGAAAGAAGAACAGGGGGCTCGGGTACAAGAAGAGGAAAAAGGGGGGCAAGCAAGGAGAGTGGGGATCAGGATTTATCTCCCAGCATAGCTTGGCCGCATGGAGCAAGTCCGAGCCCAAGCTTTCCTTCCCCATCGGTCGGCTGGAACAAGGCCGAGACTAAGATTTCCTTCCCCGTCGGCCAGCTGGAACAAGGTCGAGCCCAATCTTTCCTTCCCCGTTGCCGCCTAGAGCAAGGCCGTCCGGGATTTTCTCTCCCGTCGTCGGCCAGAGCTAGGTCGGCCAGGAGCTCTTCTCCCGGCTCCTCTTCGCTGTCTGTAGAGGATGAGCCTGAGTCTTCCTTCACCACCGCAGTCGTCTGGAGCAAGGTCGGCTAGGAGCTCTTCTCCCGGCACCGCCTTCAGCAAGAATAGCCAGGAGCTCCCCTCCCGACACTGCCGTCAAAACACGCGTCAAGGGTAATGAAGTTTCTTCTTGGGCAGGTGAAGCCCTCAATTAACATATTTGCATGGAAGCCCCTCTCCACTAACGTGTGGGGGAAGGGTGCTCTCTGACGGGTCGATGTGTACATCCAAGCAATTAATTGCATTTAGTATCCGAAAATGTGAGTACGGATTTAGGAATGCTGTGTGAAGCCCATCCAGACGTGTGAGCCAAATTGGTGATATTCTGGGATTCCCAGAGAAGACTCTGAGGAAGTTGTGTATTGTCCGTTTGTAGGGAATAAGCACCGTGGCCCCGAAAAAGGGGTGAGCACAATATAATTGGTCTGCTTTTAGTCAACCAATGTTTAGCTTGCCGTCATTTGTCGAGACGTCGTCGTACAGTTGTTGCATTACCAAGCGGGAAATGGCGTGCTTAAGCCCAAGTTAGTGACGACCCTCGAAGGCCTATTTTGCTTATGTTGCCGGCCTGCGTGCCGAAGTATGGAATTTATATTCCTGTAAATTAAAATGCTCGCGATGTCTTGTGCAGGCCCTAGAACGCCTATATTACGTTGTTGGCGGCCTAATTGGGGCTGCGTAAAGAAGAATTTCTCGGCGACATTCGCCATTGGTAGGGCGGGTGAGAGCATTTTGCATAGACCCAAGGAGACACATCTGGATAGGAGAGAGTTGGTTTTGAGATCCTACTTAGATGTTTCGGTCGGCCAAGAGTGCCCTCCGAAGGTGTCTTAGCTCAGTCTTTGGCTTAGGAGGGGAAGAGTTTATTAGTCTTCTGGGTATGCAGTGGGACCTCCATGCTGAGAACTTGGGTTTGTCCCTTGTGTTCCTAGTCTTGTGCCTAGATCGTTCGCTTGAGGGTAGTAGGTGCGTGGTCACCCCTCTTTTGGGACCCCAAACTCCATATAGGTCAAATGTTTGCTTCAACATCTATCTCTAGAAAGTATTTTGGAGTGCCCATATCCTTTTTGATCATGTGTTGACGAAGATGCTTCTTTATCAAGGTTATCCCAGCTTGGTCATCTCCAGTGAGAAGAATATAATCCACATATACCACAAGAACCACTAGACCCAGGGAGGTTTTGCGAATAAATAAGGAGTGATCGACATAACTTCTCGTAAAACCCACGACCGCCACAATACCGCTAAACTTGTTAAACCAGGCCTGAGGGATTTGCTTTAGGCCATAGATAGCCTTCTTGAGCCGGCATACCTGTGTCTCCCCCTGAGCAACATACCCTGGAAGTTTCTCCATGTAGACATCCTCCTGAAGATCCCCATACAGAAAGGTATTCTTGACATTCAGCTGTGAAATGGGTCAATCCCTGTTGACAACCACAGAGAGGAGGACCCTGATGGTGCTGAGACGAGCAACTGGAGAGAAGGTGTCAAAATAGTCAACCCCACAAGTCTGGGTAAAGACTTTGGCCACAAGCCAGGCTTTATAAGGATCCACACTACCGTCTGGTGGGAACTTTACCACAAAGACCCTACGACAGCCAACAATATCTGTGCCGAAGGGAGGAGGAACTAGGGTCCACGTACCCCGTTTAGTGACAGTAGCAATCTCCTCATCCATGGCAGCCTTCCAATATACAATAGTAAGGGCCTCCTGATAGGAATGGGGAGTGGCAGTGGTAGAGAGAGCCAGTACAAAAGCTCTACAAGAAGGGGTAAGACGATCATAGGAAACAACAGCAACAAGCGTGTGCTTGGTACACGCCCAAGCTACTTTACGAAGTACAATGGGAAGATCCAGGTCAGCGGGTTCCTCATCATTCGGAGCATCCGTGGTGAAGCGAGCTGGCCCGGTAGTAGAGAGTGACGGCGGCAGAGAGGATGAATATAGCGGAGATGGAGAGAGAGGAGGAGACGATGGAGATGGTGGAGGAGGAAATACCTCAGTAGGTGTCGATGGGCTGGAGGGAGTAGGAGGAGAATCAGAAACCGCAGGAAGAGGAGGCGTTAGAGAAATAGGGAGCATTCTCGAAGAAGGTAACATCCGCGAAGACAAATTGCTTGCGAAGAATGGGGTCAAAACAACAATATCCTTTCTGAGTGGTAGAGTTTCCCAGAAAGACACATTTGGTGGAGAGAGGGGAGAGTTTATCGCGAGTGGCGGATGGAGCGTGCATAAAGACTGTGCACCCAAAGATGCGTAGAGGGAGAGGAAAGGGATCCTTGCCCGGATAGAGAATGGAGAATGGGGTTTGACCGTGGAGAATCGTGGATGGAATGCGATTGATGAGATAACAAGAAATGAGAACTGTATATCCCCAGTAGGAGCGAGGGACATGCATCTGCGTTAGTAGAGTGCGAGCAACATCAAGGAGGTGATGGTTTTTTCGTTCCGCCACTCCATTTTATTGTGAGGAATAGACGCAACTTATTTGATGAACAATCTCATGTTGCATACCGAAAGATAAAAAAGCTTGACTAATATACTCCTTAGCATTATTAGAACGTAAGATTTTAATTGAGACACCAAACTAATTTTGAATTGAATGATAAAAAAGATGTCCATACATCGAATAATTCAGAGAGTTCTCATAAGAGATACACCCAAGTACATCGAGAGAAGTCATCTATGAAAGTAACAAAATAAGAACTACCCCAACCAATGGTGAGAGTAGGAGCAGGACCCCAGATGTCGGAGTGAATGAGATCAAACAGACGGGTAGAGCCACGATCTTGCTTCGGCGGGAAGGTAGAACAGTGATTCTTGCCAAGTTGACAGGCTTTGTAGTTGAGAGGAGAACTGTTCGGAGGGAGGTGCGGCAGAAGTTGGCGAAGAAGTCATGGAGGAGGATGACCATAGCCGAGATGACACTGTAGAAGATCTGCAGAAGAGGAGAAGGAAAACAGAGCGGAAATGTTGTCAAGGAAGTAGAGGCTGTCACTCTCAGTACCAGTAGCAATCGTCCGTTGGGAGCTCGGATCCTAAAAAGTACAAGTAGTTAGAGTAAATGTGACGGAACACTGAAGTTGCTTGCACAAAGAGATAACCGACAATAAATTGCACGGAAACTTGGGCACATAGAGAGTGTCAGCTAGGCGAAGAGACAGAGTGACATGAACCACTCCCGTCCCATAAACCGGGGAGGGAGAGCCATCTACAACAAAGATCAGGGGAAACAGATCATGTGTTTTGAGAAGGGAAAAGCACTGAGGATTGCCTGTCATGTGAAGAGTCGCATTACAGTCGATGAGCCATTTAACTTGAGTAACCATGTGAGCACTACCCGATTACGTGACCACCGAGGTGGACGGGTTTGAAGAGGAGGTGGAAGAGTCAGCAGAAGGGCGAAGATGTGGATGTTTCATCCAACAGCGATCCACAAGATGCCCGGTGCTGCCATAGTGAGAGCAGAGGAAGCGCGAAGAGCCAGGCCCACCGGAATGGTTCATGGAGAATTTATATAGTTTTAAAATATATCCAAACTATAATCCTGAAATAGGAAAGTGTACCTATCGAAATATAGTATAGGAAATTATCGTATTATACTCGGGGCCTGTTGAGTACTCCTACTCATGCAAATTAATATTATTTTATCGGATAATAAAATGAGTGAAACTAAACTATAGATAGAAAAATAAAATAAAAGATAACACTTGATCTAAACTCACTTTAAAATAAAATAAACTTTTCATAAAAGCAAACTTCTAAATTACCTACTTCGACCGTGGAGGTTATTAAATTACGAAAATGCCTCCCTCGAGAATATGATCTCGACTAAACTTAGGTTGATCGATTACGACCTATCGATCAGTCGAAACCCCTAAGCTTGCTTTAGGAGGTGAATCCCTCTATTGGATTGACTCCAATCCGAAAGAGTTATGTCGTCCTCGCTCGAGGAGTGCATCAACTCCTTTTATCTTTGAGTGATCTCGCTGTATCTGTAACCTCTCGGTCGTTTAGGATACGGATTTTAGATCAAAATTGAAGCAAATAAATCAAAGATAAATCGAAACGATAACAATAGAGTTTGACAAAAAGAAGGACTTTATTATATTAAAAAGCTTGTCAAGATCAAGTGGTAATGAAAAGGGGAATACATGTAAAGATAAACAACTACAACCTTGAAATAAAAGTGCGAGAATTAAAGCCTATAAGCTATGAAATTGAAAAGTACATAAACGGAATGCATACAAATAGGAAAAGAAACTACTAAAACTACTCCTAGATTTGGCTCCCTCGATACTCACCAAGCTTCTGAACTCATCTGGAATTTAAAGGAAAAATTGTTGGGCGGTCACGCCCTTGGTCACGCACGTGACCTAGGGCGTGTCAGGCTCGGAACCGTCATCTTGAAACCCCAGGAACGTTGGACGAGAAACTGCCAAAATGTGTTAAATGATGGGTCACGCCCCTAGGTCACGCCCGTGACCTAGGGCGTGTCAGATCTGTTTCTGGAAAATGGCGGGAAGCTGAAAATGGCGGGAGTAAACTATTGTTGATGGAGGCATCATGCCCCCTGGTCACTCCCGTGACCAGGGCATGTCAAGCTGCAATGGAAATCTAGCTGCAACGGCAACAACAAAAGATTTATTGGCTGGAAAATGCACCTGACATGCCCTGGGTCACGCCCGTGACCTTTGGGTCACGGGCGTGTACGTGTATGTTTGACGTTCTTTGATCGACGATCTGAGCTCCTTGGTGTCACGCCCGGCATTCACGCCCGTTACCCATAGGTCACGCCCGTGACCGTGGCATGTAGCTTTAATCTGATGTGGCATGTGCTTTGGAGCTTCCTTTATGGGTCACGGCCACCTGTCACGCCCGTGACCTAAAGATCATGCCCGTGACAGGGGCGTGTAAACGTGATTTTCCAGTAATCTTCAGTTTTATCTCCTGATCAGTCCTATAAGCTCCAATTTGCTATTAACAGCCCAGATTATCTTGAAATAAGAAAACAAATGATTTTAATAACAATATTAAAATAAAATAACTAAAGTATTATTATTTATTAAATAAAAACTATATAAAAATAACTATAAATAAAGACTTATCAAATACCCTCATAGTTAAGCTTTTGCTATTTCAGAGCAAAACTATGAGAAGTACTTATAAGAAATTAATATAATTTTTTAATTAAACTAAAAATTTATTAAATCAAAATAAAGTTAAAAGTAAAATTAAGTGATTTAAAATTAAGTCCTAAAATATGAAATGAAAATGCGAAGAGCAAAATATATTTAGCAAATTATTCTCATATAAATTAATTATACTTCAAAATTGAGTAGTTTAGCAAACAAATTTAGATTTAGAATTATTAACACCTTTTAACTAAAGAGACTTAAAGGAAAATTAAACTACTACTTATGCTCTCTCAAAATTTTAATTTAATTCTAAAGCAATAATATTGGCTATTGGGTTTTGGGAATATGGAAATTGAAAAGATCTTAGATTGGGGGTGATGAATTTTATCCTCTCACCCCACACAATTTTTTCCTTTTTGATTTTTTTGCTTTTCAAAAAAAAACAAAATTGTTTGGGAGTAATGAATTTATCCTCTTACTCCTTTTGTTTTGGGGTGGGGGGGGGGCTTGCATATGTGTACCAAAGAATACTTGATTCCCAAGACATATGATCTAACAAAAAAAATTGCATGTGTACCAAGGGATAATGAATTTTATCCTCTTATCCCCATGACATATGATCTAACAAGAAAGTTAAAAACAAGGGAAAGACTTAACAAAATTTAGACTAAATTAAAGTAACTGAGAGAGCAACTATAGTAAATTAAAATTTCTTAAGAATCATAGAGCATAAAGTGAAGATAATTAAAATCTATAAATTGTTAATCAAGTACTACAAAATTGAAACTAATTAGAATAAAAGAGAAAAAAGGCTAAATAGTTTACTCTAAATAATTTTAATTCATAAAATATTTCTCAAAATTAAATCGCCTAAAAATTAAATTCAACTAACTATGATAAAATAAAAGATTAGAAAATCAAAAAATTATAGAAATTCTTATAAATTAAGTCAAAATAAATTTCTGAAAAGTCACAAAAATTTAAGCAGGGGTTTATTATACTTTTTCGAATTGTCTTTTTTTTTTCTATTTTTTGTATTTTTTTTATAATAAAAAAGAAAACAAAATTTTTTTAATTTTTTTAAAAATTTTAATATTTTTTAAAAAAAATTTAAAAGTTTTTTATGTAATTTTTTTAAATTTTCAAAGATTTCTTTCTTTTTTTTTGAATTTTTAAATAAAAACAATAAATAAGAATCCACACACATACTTAAAAATAAACATTATCTCCAATGTTTATAAGTCAAGTAGGAGGAGGGGAAAAGAAAAGCAATTTGTGAAAATCTTTAAAAAAAATTCATAAAAACTAATAGATAAGTAAGGGGTGTCTCCCAAGAGTGCTTTTCTTTTTCTCATCTTTAAGCTAGACGGTGCAGGTTAGGAGAAAGGAAAATAAAAATTAAAATGAAGGGGCAACTCCCCTAATTCATGCTTGGGTGAATACGCCGAAGACGCTCGCCCAGCTACTCCTCTGCTTGCTTCTTGAGTTTTCTTCTTTGAATGGTTGACTTGAGAAGGTAGATTCAAATCACCTATCCATACCTGAGGTGATTTGAATCTTTGTAGATGAGTGACAAATGGATCGGGGACAACGTTGTATTGTAACGGCTCATCTTTTTTTGAAACTTATTAGGTAAAGAAAAATCAAAAAGAAGCGCGTCATAAAAATTTTCGCAAGAAGGAGGTTCTTGCGAAGTTATATGATTAGGTATAGGTTGTGTATTTTCTAAAATAAAATTGTTATCTAAAAGAAAACTACTGGGCACAATATTTTCATGAATTTCAATTTCTGAATATTCATAAGTGGGGTTTGAAAATTCATGAGGAGAAGAAAAAGCGAGAGAAATAGGAGAAGAAACAAGTTTTTCTTCTATTTCATCGGGTGTGCCCATAATTTTAAAATATTCTTGATATAATTATTCTTCTTCCTCTTCCGAATAATACATTATGGGGACACATGACGATTCATGTTCCTCCATAGGTGAAATATTTGAAGTTGGAGTAGTATTATTAGGAAAAGTAATAATTTCTTCTAAATTTTGGGAAGGAGGATCAACTAGAAATTATGTAAAGTCCCCAAAATTAGAAGAAGACATGTGCTCTGTGATAAAAGAATAATAAAAATTTGGATCTAAATATTTGTTCTCATAACTCGAAAAGTTTTCTGGTTGATCTTGCGAATGAGAAAAACCAAAATCGTAGGCGGAAGAAGAAATATTTAAATCAAAAGAATTATTCGCATTTGAAAAATTATTTTCTTGAAAAATAGGTGAATTGGAAAAATTAGTTTCATGAAAATTTGAAAGAGAATGAGCATCAAAGTGAGGATAATTATTAATTTCAAAATTATTTTCATAACAAAAGTTTTTATAATAATAATAACAATTATCACTATGATGAGGAGCACCACAATAATAACAAAAACTTCGATGTTTTTTTTGCGGCTTCCAAAATATCTAGTTGATTTTGAAGCTTGGCAATTTTGGCAGCCAAATTAGATAATATTTTTTTAATAATAGAAAATAAACACAACCCTTTCCTAATTGAAATGAATTTGAAAAATAAAATTAAAAATAGAATTGGGGATAGAGAAAGAGAGTGATAAAAGTAATACAATTTTCGCTTTCAAAATATCAACAAAGAAAAATTCCCGGCAACGGCGCCAAAAACTTGATGGAGAATTTATATAGTTTTAAAATATATCCAAACTATAATCCTGAAATAGGCAAGTGTACCTATCAAAATATAGTATAGCAAATTGTCGTATTACACTCGGGGCTTGTTGAGTACTCCTACTCACGCAAATTAATATTATTTTATCATATAATAAAATGAGTGAAACTAAACTATAGTTAGAAAAATAAAATAAAAGATAACACTTGATCTAAACTCATTTTAAAATAAAATAAACTTATCATAAAAGCAAACTTCTAAATTACCTACTTCGACCATGGAGGTTCCTAAATTATGAAAACGTATCTCTCGAGAATACGCTCTCGACTAAACTTAGGTTGATCGATTAAGACCTCTCGGCCAGTCGAAATCCCTAAGCTTGCTTTAGGAGGTGAACCCCTCTATTGGATTGACTCCAATCCGGAGGAGTTATGTCGTCCTTTCTCGAGGAGTGCAATCAACTCCTTTTATCTTTGAGTGATCTCCCCTTATCCGCAACCTCTCGGTCATTTAGGATCGGGATCTTAGATCAAAATTGAAGCAAATAAATCAAAGATAAATCAATACGATAACAATGGAGTTTGACAAAAAGAAGGACTTTATTATATTAAAAAGCTTGTCATGATCAAGTGATAATGAAAAGGGGAATACATGTAAAGATAAACAACAACAATCTTGAAATTAAAGTGCTAGAATTAAAGCCTACAAGCTATGAAATTGAAAAGTACATAAAGGGAATGCATAAAAACAGGAAAAGAAACTACTAAACCTACTCCTAGATTTGGCTCCCTCGATGCTCACCAAGCTTCTGAACTCATCTGGAATTTATAGGAAAAATTGTTGGGCGGTCACGCCCTTGGTCACGCCCGTGACCTAGGGCGTGTCAGACTCGGAACCGTCGTCTTGAAACCCCGGGAACGTTGGAGGAGAAAATGCCAAAATCTGTTAAATGACGGGTCACGCCCCTAGGTCACGCTCGTGACCTAGGGCGTGTCAGATCTATTTCTGGAAAATGGTAAGAAGCTAAAAATGGTGGGAGTAAATTGTTGTTGATGGAGGCGTCATGCCCCCTAGTCACGCCCGTGACCAGGGCGTGTCAAGCTGCAATGAAAATCTAGCGGCAATGGCAAGAACAGCTGATTTATTGGCTGGAAAACGTACCTAACACGCCCGTGACCTTTAGTTCACGGGCGTGTATGTGTATGTTCGACATTCTTCGATCGACGATCTGAGCTATTAGCAGCCCAGATTGTCCTGAAATAAGAAAACAAATGATTTTAATAACAATATTAAAATAAATAACTAAAATATTATTATTTATTAAATAAAAACTATATAAAAATAACTATAAATAAAGACTTATTAATGGTGGTTGCGATTACCAGAGCCACTCCGATGAGTCTGGTGAGCATAGTTATCTGGTGGAGGAGAAGACAGAAGCGAACGCTGAAGGAGAGAGGTAACTGCGGCAATGCGTGCAATAGTTGTATCCAAGGTAGGAGAGTCCACTTTGCCCAATATTTCTTAGTGGATCATGTCATAGGACTCCATAAGTCGCAGAAGATAGCACACAACAAGAAGTTCTTGGAAGTGCTTGTGCTGTTCGGTCAAATCCGCAGAGAAGGGGCGATGTTGAAGAATCTCAGCCCCGAGAGCCTGTACTTGTTGATAAGCAGCAGCAGGAGACATGGAAGGACAGGTAAAGAGGTCTGCATATAAAGTATAGATGTGGGACGTCTGAGCCCCCTTCGAATACAGAGCAGCAAGATGAAGCCAAGCCTTCTTAACTGTCTCATCATGACGGATGACGGGAAGACATTCATCCGAAAGGCTGTTAGCTAGCCAAGTGCGCACAAGTGCGTCGCTAGAATCCCAGTCATCAAACTCATCGAAAGTGGGAGGAGAAGGATCATCGGTGAGGTGGTGGCGTTTGCATTGTGAGCAAAGAAGGAAGGTGAAGGAGATACTCCAATCTGGGTAGTTGGAACCGATAAGCTTGGAGACGGTGCCAAGATTCCCGGAAGGAGTGGGAGGAGGGGGCGGATTGACCACAGACGTAGCGGTGGTGGTAGAGGACCGGGAAATAGCCATAGAAGAGAGGTCACGTGGGTAGCAAGCCGTGGAGACCGCACGAATAGGAAGGGAGAAGAGCAACGCAAACTGCGGTGGATAAGAGAAGAAACTGCAGTGGACACAAGCCGAGGTTCTGCAATGGTCACGAGCCGAGGTTATGCAGCGGTCATGGTGTCAACACACCAGCGGCTAGATAGGCCACAACCAAGCAGTAGAAGAAGGCAGAGGGAACGAAGTAGGGTGGGCAGATAGATGGCCGCACGAACAGGAATTCGGGTGGGTAGATAGAAAACCGCACGAACAGGAGACAGAGAAACCGCAAAAGCAGGTCGTGGATTGAGAGAGAGAGATGGAGCGAGAAGAGGGTCACGCACACAAAGGGCAGCGACAAAGTAGAGAAGGGAAGAGAGGCCGTGCGAATAGTCAGCAAGAAGAGAATCAAACCGTGTGGATAGGAGAAGGCACCGTATCAGGAGAAAAAGATCCACTTCTCTCATACCATGTGCGAATAGACAAGAATAAACTGGAAAATGGAATAATAGAAATCTTTATTATCCAAAAAGGGTGTGTATTAGAAGGTATAGCCTCCCTTTTATAAAATGGAGGAGATGGGAGAGAATATAGTTAAATAATATGTGACTAAATAATTACAGGTACAGGTGGTTTAACATAAATACAAGCAGACCAAGCCGCGCGGTTAGATGAATAGGCTAACCGCCCGACATCCACCAAAAGGAGAGAACAAGCCTCCAGGGGAGACCGCCCGATCGCCCGGTCTCCGAGTCGCCTGAGACAAACCGGCAGACCTCTAGGACACCAACAGTAATAGTCTGACAACCAAACCGCTGGAGAGAAACCGATAGACTGCACAGTCTATAATTCGCCAGAGTCAAACCGCCAGACCGCCCGACCTCTATTCTGCAAAACAAATCCATGGAGATGTCATCAAACTTCCATTCGGGAATCGGAAGAGGCTTCAGGAACCCGCCCGGCTTCTGACACTCGGCCTTCACTAAGGCGCAGGTTTGACACCGGCTCATATACAAATCTATATCACGCTTCAAACCACGCCACCAAAAGGATGTCTTCATATCCAAGTACATTTTCGAACTGCCAGGGTGAATGGAGTACTTCGTAAAGAGAGCCTCTAACATTAACTTCTCGCAGAGCTTGCCTAACTGCAGTACACAAATCCTTCTGTCCTTCCTCAAGATCCCGTTAATCATCCCCTAGGCGCTACCGCCGCCCGTTTGCGCTTCCACCATAAATGGTTGCAACTCTTCATCCAAACTAGTTGCTTCCCGTATACGATCAGATAAGTAGTTTTGTAACTCGATCCAGTTCAATCAAGCCATGCTTGACTTGCCTCTTGCTACACACTCAATGCCAAGGGACTCACAGTCCCGCATCAACCCCTCATCATGACCTTCGATCCAACTCCCTTGACCAGAGTATTTCCTACTCAAGTCATCCGCCACCACGTTGTCTTTGCCTGGCATATACTGAATCGCCACTTGGTAGTCACCAAGGAATTCGACCCATATACGCTGCCGTATATTCAAGTCCTTTTGGTCTAGAAGATACTTCAGGCTTTTGTGGTCCGTGAAGATCTCCACCTTCGCACCATACACATTGTGGCACCACAACTTTAGTGCAAAAATTACCACCGCCAATTCCAAATCATGGACGAGGTAATTCCTCTCGTGAGCCTTCAACTACCTAAACCCAAAATCTATGACACTGCCATGTTGCACCAACAAGCAATCCAGCCCAAATTCTGATGTGTCACTAAAAATCTGAAATCCTTCAGTCCCTTTAGGAAGACTTAGGATTGGAGCTGTCATCAGTCTTTCCTTCAGGGTGTCAAATGCCTGATTGCACTCTTGAGTACACACAAACTTCTGATCCTTACGAGTTAGAGAAGTGACCCGGCTATCCGTGAAAAGTTTTCCACAAACCTTCTATAGTACCCGGCTAGTACAAGGAAATTTCGGACTTCCTCCACGGTTCTCAAAACTGGCCAATCTCTGATGGCATCCACTTTTGCAAGATCCACTGCCACCTCATCACCACTAATCACATGGCCCAGAAATGCCACCTTCTCCAACCAAAACTCGCACTTTGAGAACTTTGCATAAAGCTGGTCCTCTCTCAACACTTACAGTACCAATCGCAAATGAGTCTCATACTCCGCCTCCGATTTGAGTATACCAAGATATCATCAATAAAGACGACAACAAAAGAGTCCAAGTACTCACGAAATACTCGATTCATCAGATCCATGAATACTGATGGTGCATTCGTCAGCCCGAACAACATCACCGAGAACTCGAAATGACCATACCTTATTCCAAAAGCCGTCTTGCATATGTCCTCATCTCGAATCCGCAACTGATAGTATCCTGACATCAAGTCCAACTTATAATACACCACTGACCCCACCAACTGGTCGAACAGGTCATCTATCTGAGGAATCAGATACTAATTCTTGACAGTCAGTTTATTCTGCTCTCGGTAGTCTATGCACAACCGCATACTACCGTCTTTCTTCTTCACAAACAACACTGGCGCGCTCCAAGGTGAAGAACTGGGTCTAATATACCCCTGCCCCACCAGTTCCTGCAACTGAACTTTAAGTTCGGCTAACTCTTTTGGTGTCATCCTAAAAGGAGGATGTGACACCGGCCTAGCCTCTGACACTAACTCAATCGAGAAATCAATCTCCTGTCGAGGAGGTGCTCCACGAAGCTCATCAGGAAACACATCCTCGAACTCTGCCACTACCGGCACATCTCCATGTGACAGCCTGGAAAGGCGAACCTCCAACAATGCTACAAGAGCTACTCCTCCCTGGTTAAGTGCCCACACCAACTACATTGTCGAAAGTATGCCACTCCACTAAGGCCCTCGAACTTAACTTCTGCATGCCCTTCACATGTCAGGGTCACCACCTTAGATAGGCAGTCGATACTGGCATGCTACTCTGCAAACCAGTCCATTCCCAATATCAAATCGAACTCAACCAAACGGTAGAACCGCCGCTACCAACGTGAAGTCAACTCCGTCCAGACTCCAACAAATGCGCCACTTCGCCCTGGCAGTCATGGATGACCCATTGGGCATGCGCACCTTCAGCTCTGCGTCCGCCGAGAATGGCTCAACTCCAATCCTCCGGATAAAGCTTTCCGCAAGGAAGGAGTGTGATGCTCCCGTATCAAACAATACCCTAGCGAGGTACCCAGAGACTAACACAAAGCCTAAAGCATAGGCACATGCATAAATGATCTTGAAAGTCTAAGATAAAAGATTAATTCAAACTTTCATACCTGTCACCACATCGGGTTGGCGGATCGTTTCCTGCTGCCCAAGGTTATACGCCCTTGGCTGCACGGGTTGGAAACGAGAAGCACTAGACTCTGCCATCTTTCCTTTCTTCGCAGCGCTGGGCCCGGAGTGCATCGACTGTTCTTGTCTCAGCTCTTGCTCCACGCTGCCGTCAGTACAGAAACGAGCTATGTGGCCCGGTTTGCCACACTTGTAGAATGATCATGGTCCCCTGAAGCGAGACCCCCCCCCCGACGTCGCACTATCCTTCTCCCAATTATTGTAGGGATGAGACTTCTTCTTCCACTTACTCCCATCAGTTCTTCCTTGAGATTGAGAAGACTTTCCTTCTCCCTGCTTGGCCGCAAAACCCTTTCGACATTGGGTTCGCTCCAAATCATCTCCAATGTTCTGGCAGCCTCAACAAGCTCATTAAATCCAGCATTCTTCATAGATATGAGGTGTTGCCTCAGATTCTCCCTCAATCCGCGGTAGAAGAGGTTGACCCTCTCTGCATCATCAGCCATGGTCATTCCAGCATAACGACCCAACCGAGTAAACTCCTGAACATACTCGTCCAACATTTTGTCCCGCTGAACCAAGTGCAGAAATTGCCTCTGAAGGGTTAGCCTTGTCGACAAATGAATGTACTTCTTCAAGAAAGCATTCCCAAATTTTTCAATGGACGGGGTACATCCATGAAACTGGCGACCACTGTGGCTCACCCACCACAAATTAGCGTCTCCTTCCAACATGAAGGTCACAAACTCAGATTTCTCTTCCTCTGGCGTCTCTGTCGCCCTCAGAAGTTCTTGAATCATTGCCCATCAATCCTCCGCATTGGTCGGTGTGTTGACTCTCTTAAACGTTGGAGGATGGAAACTTAAGAAATACTTCATTTGCCGGTCTCTGTGCCCGACAACCACTCATTCAGCTAACGGCTCTGCTTGCCTGGTTCCTCCGTCTGGCATGACTATTGTCGCATCCGTGGTAGTAGGGGTTGCTACCTGTGCAACAGGGGTCACAACTTGGGCTGCTAAGGCAGCTTGGGCTGCTAAGGCAGCTTGGGATGCCACCAATGCTTCTGCGAGCATGCGACAGAAATCGGCCGGGGTTGCCCCCATGCCCAACGGACCTGGAGCAGTAGCACTGCTCGCCGAAGGATCTTCTCGTGGCCTTGGCATCCCCGCCTCGTTGCTTACACCCTAATCAAAAGCAAGGTAAAATAAGAATCATCCTATATTCACAAGACTTAGATAATATGACACACACTGTCCCATGATACTCCTATGTGGATAACTTCTTAACGGAATTTGTTTAGGACATTCGTCCACGAAGACATACCTTGGACACGAACCTCCCTCTAATACCAAAATGTAACACCTCCCCTGTAATGACCGTATAATATGGGTCCGGTCGGGGCCACACAACATACAGACGCCACAGCTTAAGCATTATAAGATGATATAAACTACCCAACTCAAAACTCAAACAAAAAACAGCAGAAACAAAAGAGCAAAACCAGAAGTTATCTACTAACATATGAGTATCAACATGGACTTATGGCCTTACAACATTTTAGAGTCCAAAATTCAACCATAACATTAAGTGTCAATGTGCATAAGCACTCCTAGGCTACCTCGGCGTGCAAGTCAAAAAATATTGTACATAAAGCATTACATTCCACAAAATAGAGCTATAACACTTCATGAGGCTTAGGCCTTTTTGGCCGGTGAGCTTGCTCCCGCTTGAGAACCTTGCCCTGTAAAAATTTGGTTGTAACGTGGGTCAGCAAAGGCTGACCTCAATTATGTAACTAACACATCTCCTCTCAGTTGTCCCTAGCGGACCCCGGGGCACTCCATCACCCTGCAGGTCAGCACTTCGTATACTAAATACAATAACATGTAAAGCTATAAAGCAGGTTTGGATGTCTCATACAGCAAACACGTTTCTATGTTGAGCATATAATAAAAGGGGCCTACAATACAGCATGAATACAATCCTAGGTCTCACCCAAGGCACCCTAAAGCGTATGCTTCTAACATATCATCACATCGTGTACTTCCAATTTCCCCATCGGCATTCAAGCTGCAAACACAAGGGTACTCTAAATTCCCCCAAACGGCATACAAGCCGCCACACAAACAAAATGATAATAAACCTTGCTAGACCCCACTCGCTTGCAATGACCCAGGCCCGACACCAATACCAGGATCAAGTCCACCGAAAGAGACCCAGCGGGACCCAGCTGGAATCGTCCCAGCTTGCCCAAAGCTCGGCATTCTTGTCAGTTCCACAGAAGGGGGACTTGTCTCACTGGTACACTCTCCACACATATCTTTGCAATATCACTGGCTAGCCAGCCGACCGCAGAGACAAATCACACCTTATCACATCACAATCCCACGACTTTCCTTCCCAAATCCACCACTCATACTGTAATGTTCATGTGCCCCAAGGAAACCATCTACCATCACAACGGAGCTAGTCTTGTCTAGTTCCGCATACGCGTACTCACGCGAAATGAGGGGGGCATACAACATCACAAATGGCGTCTTATCGCTATGCATCATCACCGAGTCGGACTAACGGTCGCAACTGTGGCTTCACCCACAATACCTAATCCACTAACGGAGCGGATTTCTAGTGCAATAACATGCCGGGGACGGACACAATTGACCCGGTGGTTCTTCTTGAACCATGGCAACCTAAATCCCTCTCATTTGAGAGATCCGATGCCTAAAATTCTTAAAGGAAACAAAGAATAGAGTAGATGCCACGCACACATCCTAAAACCAAGAGGAGAAGTGTTGTTACCTTACGACTCCTCTTCTTAGCCATTGAAAGTTATTTAACTCAATGTTAGCTAATCACCTAGAGGGGGGGGGGGGTAAATAGGTCTTTGAATTTTTGTCAGTTCTTTTATTATTTTTTAATTAAACTATCTAGTGCTTGTCCTTAGATCCTGCAATAAGAAAGAAAACAAGCAACACAGCAAACACAAAGATTTATAGTGGTTCTCCAATTGGGTACATCCACTTTCCCTCCCACCTATCCAACTGATTTGTTGGACTAGGCACAAACTCCACCAATATGCTCCTTATAGCTTACACCTCGGGGCCTCAGCCTATAACATAGATTCTTCACAGAATCCAAACTCATAACCATAAGGGTTCCTACCTCAGATCTCTGCAGAGCTCCTACAGCACAGTGGTCCACTGATCACCTACCTCAGCCTTTTTTAAGGCCTATAACTCAGGCTCTTCAGCCCTACAGCTTCAAGAACACAACCCTACTCTCAGAGTGCTGCACCACTCCTACAACTCAGTACCCTTCTAAGTACCCACATCTTAGCCTCCTCCAAGGCCTATAACACAGTGACACACTTGTCACATACAGCTCAGTGACTCTTCAGTCACCTACCTCAGGCACAAGTCCCTACACTCAGGCTGGGAGGAGAGCCCTACCTTAAATGCACACTTGGATCCTACCTCAGAGAGTAACACTCTCCAACCTCAGGCAATTAAGCACTACAGCTTAGATCCACACTTTGATCCTACCTCAGTACCCCAACAGGGCACCTACCTCAGTGACTAATTAGTCACCTACCTCAGGCACAAAGTGCCCTACACTCAGATTCAGATAAATTGAATCCTACAAAAAATAATACAGAATAATAAAGAAAATAAACAACTGACTCAGAGATAAATCTCTGAGTCTACCTTACTGGACTGAGCAGATATCAGTCCAGCACACGTATTGTAGAAGGAATTAGTCCTCTTCTACAGCTAACTCTTTTTTGTTGCACAGATGAGCAGCTACCAGCTTCCTGAGTGGATGAATCAGCTTCTCTGTTCTGGAAAGAACTATCTTGCTAAGCTTGAAGAGCTTCAGGTAACTTCCTTTGCCTTTACGGCTATCTCTACTAGACTTTAGCATTCGAGCTTGGTGGAGAAGAAGATGTCCAGCCGTCTCTTAATTTTTTTCTGTATTTTCTGCATTTGTTCCTTTTTTCGTTCGATTTATTTCGTTCGTTGCCCTAATCCCTTTTCTTTTCCCCTTTTATATGTGTTGATTTGAATCAACAACACACTTGTATGTGGGCCCAGCCAAGGTTTGGTGAGCCCCACCTTCTTCAGAAAAGGACAAGGCAGCTTTTGACGCCACTGCAGCTTTCTTGCAATGGCTACATGTAAGTTGACTTTGATGATGTCAGCAATGGTCATCACCATATGGACTTAGAAAATATTCCAGAAATCCGTGAAGCGTTGAGTGATGTTAAGTCACTCAACGCCATCTGTCTTGGCTCTCAGTGCTTCTGGACTTGTGAATTTTCTCTGGATTTGTCTCAGTGGTTCTGTCTCAGCGGTCTCAGCAGTTTCTTCTTAACAGCTATGACAGACCTTTGTCTCAATGCTATCTTCTTATCAGCTAAGACAAGTCTTTATCTTAACGGTTCTATCTCAGCAGCCTTTGCTTCACAGCAGAGACTATCTTCCTTCTCAACTGATTTCCTCTTAACTGTCTCAGCGTTTCCTTCTTCATTAGAAGTATTGAGTGAACCTGCTTCACTCAACGCTTCTGGACTTAGAGAAATCCAGCTAGATTTGTCTCCGCACTTCCTTCTTAATTAGAATCATTGAGTGAACCTGCTTCACTCGATGCTTCTGGACTTAGAGAAATCCAGCTAGGCAGTTGTCTCGGCGGTCTCAACGCCTTCTTCTCAGCTATCTCAGCGATCTCAACGCCTTCTTCTCAACTATCTCAGTTGTCTCAGTGCTTTTTGACTTGGTCAGTTTTTCTAACTTTAGCAGCGTTCGACGATCTGTGGGATGAGCTCGATGAACTCTGATCTTCTCAGTAGTCTCAGCTCTTTTTGCCTTAGTTGATTTTTCTGGCTTTAGCTTAACAAATGTTGAGCTGAGTTCGACGATTTGTAAGTTCAGCTCGACGAATTGCAAACAGAGCTCGACAAACTTCAAGCTGAGCTCGACGAACTTTGAAACCTGAGCTCTTGAGTATATCCCAACGAATGTTGAGCTGAGCTCGACGACCAGCATGCTGAGCTCGACGAACTTCGAGCTGAGCTCGACGAATTTTGAGTTTACTACCAAACTCATTTTCTTCACCTGTCCAATCATGGACAACCTGCATGCATGAACTAAAGCACACATCAAATACATTATGCATGTATGTCATTGACCTATTTGACTTCTTACAAATCTGGGATATTGGGATCAATAGACCCAACAATCTCCCCCTATTTGAAGAAGTCAAAATAATACAGGTCATTGACAACACAGCATATTCATCATAGACAAAATTTAACATTAGTAGAGTGTGGAAATGTTACCATATTTCTCTAGCCTGTAGAGAATTACTTACTCCCCCTGGCATACATACTCCCCCCGGCCATCCTTACTATTCCACCTGTCTGTTCTTCTCAACCCTTGACTTTTATCCTCCCCCTTATTGACTTCTGCAATAGGGAGCATTCTGAGGGGTTTTCTCTCCCCATCTGTCTAGAGTAGATTTTCCCATTATGACTGAATCCAGTTCAGCTGTTGGGCTAGCTCCCCCTCAACAGTTGCACACTATCTTCATAATCAGGAGGAAGTGCTTGTTCTACCTGCAAAATAAACAGTGCAGCATATGGTAGAAGAGAGAATTAAAGCTACACAAGATTCAACAAACCCAATTCAAATTTGAAGGTGGTAAACTTGGCTTTATCTAGTGGCTTGGTGAAGATATCAGCCACTTGCTTGTCTGTGGAGACAAATTCAAGGGAGATGTCTTCCCTTTCCACATGTTCTCTAATGAAATGATACATAATTTCTATATGCTTAGTCCTGCTATGGGAGACAGGATTCCTAGCTATAGAAATTGCACTAGTAGAATCACAAAAGAGTGGAGTTCTACTTATATGAATATTGTAGTCCTGAAGTTGATGCTGGATCCACAATAACTGAGCACAGCAGCTTCCAACTGATATATACTCTGACTCTGTTGTTGATATTGCAACACTTATTTGTTTCTTGCTGCTCCAAGAGACAAGCCTTCCACCTAGAAATTGACAGGAGACTGAAGTGCTCTTTCTGTCCTCCTTGCAGCCTACAAAATCTGCATCTGAATAACATGTTAGTTCAAATTCCCTATTCCTAGGATAGCATAGGCCAAGATCTGGGGTGCCCTTAAGATATCTCAAGATTCTTTTCACAGTAGTGTCGTGAGACTCTTTAGGGCAGGACTGATACCTAACACAGACACATGTTGCATACGTAATGTCAGGCCTACTTGTAGTTAGGTAGAGAAGAGAGCCAACTATACCTCTATACAGAGTTTTATCAACAGGTTTCCCTGTATCTTCTTTGCCTAAAGGCATACTTGAGCTCATGGGAGTTCTTATGGTGAAAGCATTCTCCATGTCATATTTCTTGATTATCTCCCTTGTGAACTTTGATTGGGATCTGGATAGACCATCATCAGTCTGTTTTACTTAGAGTCCCAAGAAAAATTTCAGTTCACTCATACTACTCATCTCAAACTTCCCCTGTATAAGTTTTGCAAACTTCCTGCAGAGGAAGTCATCAGTAGAGCCAAATATTATGTCATCAATATAAATCTGGACTAGGATGATCTTGACCTTAGATTCCCTTAGGAATAGGGTCTTGTCTATCTTCCCACTTGAGAATTTGATCTCAATGAGGAAGGTATACAATGTCTCATACCATGCTCGCGGGGCTTGCTTTAGCCCATTAAGAGCTTTCCTAAGTCTATATACAACAGTAGGAGAGTTATAATCTACAAAACCTGGAGGCTGCTCAACATATATCTCTTCCTTCAAGTCTCCATTCAGGAAGGCATACTTGACATCCATATGGAATACATTGAATCCCTGGAAGGCTGCAAAGCAAGAAACAGTCTGATTGCTTCCAACCTGGCAACTGGGGCAAACGTTTGATCATAATCAATCCTTTTTTCCTATCTATAACCTTTGGCCACTAGTCTATCTTTATTATTTATTACAATGCCATTTTCATCAAGTTTATTTCTGAAAATCCACTTGACTCCAATGACATTGTGTCCATCTGGTCTGGAAACCAACTTCCAGACCTTGCACTTTTTGAACTGGTTCAGTTTTTCTTGCATTGCACCAATCTAGAATTGGACTTAATTTGCTTCTTCAAATTTCTTGGACTCTTCTTGTGACAGGAAGCTGGAATAGATAGTTGTGTTGATACTCCTGCTTCTGGTCTGTACACCTTAGCTAGCCTCAACTATTATGTGATCTGGAGGAATATAATTAGCAGGAAGCAGTCAGGCTGCCCCATGCAGTCAGATATCTGAGAGATCATCCTCCAGATCAGATAATAGGTGAAGCTAGCCAAGGTGTACAGACCCATTAAGAGCGTGGCATCATGAAGTGTTTGACGAATGCCGCATGGTAGCGTCTTTCTCGAGAACTCTACGCTCGACGAACGGGGCCCTACATTCGACTTTCGATGAATCAAGGCTTTCACCGCGCGATACCTACTATCCTCGGGCGGTAAAACTCCAGCGCTTGACGAACAGGACTTTTGTTCGACGTTCGACGAAACGGGGCTAACGCCGAGCGATAGTGTCTTTCTCGAGAACTCTACGCTCGATGAACGGGGCCCTACGTTCGACGAACGGGGCCCTACGTTCGACATTTGACGAATCAGGGCTATCGCCGCACGATACCTACTATCGCCGGGCGGTAAACCTCCGGTGCTCAACGAACAGGACTTTCGTTCGACGGTCGACGAAACGAGGCTAACGCCGAGCGGCACCTAGCTAACGCCGCGCGCTAACATTCAACGCTCTTAATGCCCGGACACTCAACGCTCTCAGCGCCTGACCACTCAACGCTAAGCTATCACCGGGCAATAACTACTACTGTCGGGCGATAGCTTCCAAAGACTCGTTCTGAAAATGGGGGTGTTATATGCGGTCCTTACATCAAACACATATTCAACGGCTGAGCTGATGCTCTTCGGTTTTCCATCTGCTCCAATAAACCAATCAGTATTGATGCTACCAGAGGAACAAGGGGTTGCACCTACCTTTTAGGTTGGGCATTAACCATTGTAAAGACCACCTCAGCTATCATCTGAACCGTCTCTATAGAAAGAGGAGGTGTTGGCACCTCAGTTGATGCATAACTCTCCACCAAGCAATGGGGCACATACCACCCCGCACCCATTCTAACAGCCTATAATAGTGAAACACACAATTAAGCAACTAAGCATATTGCAAAAAATAATAATAGTAATTCGTAAGTTCCTCAAACATGTGTATTTGTATTCCTTCTTGAGTGGACATTCTTGAGTTCATTTATGTTATAACGGTAATCACATACATGTGCTCGTCACCCCTCAAAATAATTCGACCACTGATGTGTTAAAATCGTCTCACGGACTACAATCCGAATAGGCAAGTGTACCTATCGTTTTATAGTATAGTGATAAAAATATATCAAGGTCGTATAAAAACTCGGGGCAGGCAAGTACTATTACTCACAACGATTCTATTATCCTACCGAACGATTGATGGGTTTGAAAATTAAAATGAACTAAGCTTAATTAAAAGAGAAATAAAATATTGCGAAATAGTGCTCGATCGACGATTCACTTTGAAATAAAATAACGAAATAAATTAGTTTAGCATTTGCAATACTATTAAGACCGTGACGGATCCGATATTAGGAAGTAATCTCGCTAGAGCATTAAATCCCCTAACTTATAGACGTTTTGACCGAAATCTCTTTACAAGTCAAAATGGCCTAAAGTCGCATTACCGAAGTGACCCGCACTATTGGATTTGACTCCAATCCGGAGGATTTACGTCATCCTATCTCTAGGGTTGCGTTCAACTCCTTCCTTCTTTGAGTGTTATTTCAAATCAACGAGTCTCTCGACTACTATGAAATGATATCAAATTGTCTACTACCGTATACCGGAATACGGAGTCGACACGATAAAAATCAAAGAAGGATCAAAAATAGAAAAAATACAAATGCAAACATAAAATTAAAGATGCGTTATTTTATCGCAAAGCTCATCGCGATCGGGCATAAAATATAATTAGCTAAGCATAATAGAAGAAGAAAATAAAATAGAAGAAAGAGAAGTCATTTGCATTGCTTAAGAAAAGGAAAAACACAAAAATTAAAATATGACAATGCTATTCTACTACAAAAAGGAAATTACAATAAAAACTACAACAAGGAAAAAAAACTCTCTTGAACTAGCTATCTCACTTGCTCTCTAAAATCCTCCTCTCAAAAGCATGGGATATGGGCTCTTTTTATAGATGAGGGAGAAGGTTCTAGAATGAAATGAAGAAGAGGGGGCAAGGGGGTGGCCGGCCATGTAGTATGGAGAAGGTGCATGAACATTATTTAATGAGGGAGAGAGAAAAAGGGCCAAATGCATGCACTTTCTTTTGGGAAAATAAAAAGGAGAATAATTAAAAAGAAAGGGGAATGTATGAGTTTAAATGAGAATGAGAGAGAGGGAAAAAGGGATGAATGAGAAATATGAAAGGAGAGAAAATAATAAAGGGGAGAGAGAGTGGAGGGGCCGGCCATGTGGAAGGAATGCATGGTAATGATGTCTCTAATGTGCATGTTCATGCATTGCATTAAATTGAGGAGAGAGGGGTGGATATGCATGAATGTCATTGAAAGGTGGCCGGCCATGTAGGATGTATTCATGCATGGTAAAATATGAAAGAGGGGGCTGCAGCATGGGCTCGGGTAGAGGCTAGGTGGGCTGCTTTGGGCTTTTAAATAGGCTCGGGTAGAGGCTAGGGGCTGCATGGGCTCGGGTAGAGGCTAGGGGCTGCATGGGCTCGGGCTCCACATGTAATGGGTTGGACTTGAGCTTGAGGGCTGCACCAAATTGAAAGCTCGGGCTGCTCTTGATGTGGGCTTGAGTGAAATAATTCAAGGGCTGCATGGGCTTGAAGCTTGGGCATGAACCTACAAAACAATAACGCATAATAACATTAGTTATATAAGAAAACATAACACAAATAAGTAACATAATATTAGTTTAAAACTAAACTAAACATAACAAACATAACATACTATTAATTGATTATATTCAAAAACAAAACACTAGTAAACATAAAACATAAAACCTATAATAAAACTATAGATTTTTATATCAAAACATAACAAAATAAAATTGCAACATAATGAGCAAATAAAACTATAATAAAACTAGGAATTATAATATCCTAACACAACAAGACTTTAAGAAGAAATAAAACAAGACATGCATAAAAATACTTAAAATATATAATTAAACTAGGAATTTTGCATACTAAACTACCCCAAAATCGATGACTAAAATAAGTCATCAACCACGAATTCGCAGGTGGAAGACAAAGACAAGCTGATACTAAATTGTAACACCTCCATCCGTCACATGAAATATAACAGAGGGTCTGACCGGGGCCCCATGCCATATCCCACAGACAGGTAGTGGAATTATAGGTTAATATCAAAGACTAAACTAATCCTAACTCAGATCATTCTAGCGGAAGCTTCAAGGGCTAACGTTTTGAACTCAAGTATCTTAGCAAGGTCCACTATATAAACACTAGAACATTCTTACAAAAATACACAAAAGTTACTATCGCCAGCGATAGTCACTGTCGTCTGGCGATAGTCAACAGTAGCTAAACCAATGCAGCCTTAAGGCCTTATAATTATTCTTTAGAAGTGTGGTTTACATACATCGGTGCGCAGGCCGGCCACACATGAAATCAATAAAACTTCGCTTAGCCTTCAAGGGCCGGCATAACTTCAGGGCTGTGACCCACTATGTCCCGCTCGGCTCTCCAGTACCTGTACAGGGACAACCCAACACAAGGACAGCAAACAAGGCAACGGTCAGCTTTCAGCTGACCAATTTATAACGACCCTACCCCATTCCCTGGGTAGCGGTATTCCTTCCCTGTAGGCATAACATTTAAATATCTAGATATATCACAAGAAGGTACAACCTAAGCATCATTCAATATATCACAAACGTTCGCCTCAACGGCCAAACGCTCCCTGCACTCAGGGCACATTCTCGGTGTACCGGATTTAACGGGTCCCACCACCATTTAGAGGTCCATGACTTAATGGTCAACTTTGAGCATTTTAGCCTAGCCTATAACCACGTTACAGCCATGACTTAATCCGCCATGCCACTGGTAAGTGTCGCGTACTTTAGGTCGCTTTATTGATCCACATAGAGAGGGTATAGATCAGCCATTTCCCATTGCTCAACTCGCCTTGCCATCACTGAAAACCGAACTCTCAGGTCAATTGATAGGACTCGGGTCAGCCTCACCTTTCCCATAAACAACACATAACTCAAGTTATGCACAATGGCTCTCACGACGACTAAAGTAGGGCCCCAGGCTTATAGTTCCCATATTATCCCCACACGGTCTTCACGAGATAGGCTACACAAGTAAAATGTTATCTGGGAGCTATTGTCAGCGATAGTCACTATCGCCTAGCGTTAACAACATAATTTCTCTTTCTGTACCCAGACTCAACCACAACTGGAACATCTATTCAGAAAACTATGCAGTATCCTACAGTGCCAGAAAACTTGTCTTTCACATCAATCAGAGCTCATCAAGAGCTATTGCCGACGATACTCGCTATCTCCTGGCAATATCCAATAGTTTTGCAAACTGTGGTATTTTCTGGGTAGTTTCCTGGAGATCATCTCCAGTACTTCTTGCTACTCCCACGTTACAGGTATAACCCATAAGACCCCATAAATGCCATTTTTATACTCAGAGTCTTCTCCGACACACAAAATAAAACATCACCATTCCAAACCAACCTGTCTAGATGGTTTTCACACATCATGCATATTCCGTACTGCGATTTTCAGATCTATATGCAAAACTACCTGGGGATTTCACGTATCAATCCAATGGAATTCATTTTACTTTTCCACCTCTTAGTGGGGGATTCCATGTCTATGCAAAAAGGATGACTTCACTTGTCCAAGAAGAAAGATTGTTACCCTCGTAATTCGTTTTGGAGCCATGGATAAGTCTTCTATCCGGATGCAAAGGAGCGTCTCGCTTTTCTCTTCACGGATCTTGCCTCAGCTCTTGATTCCGACCACGGAATTTCCTTCCCAATGCTTGCACAGTTTCATCCTTCCTCTTATTTAGCTCTTTCTTCAAAGGGATGATGGAAAGGAGTCGAGAGAGTGAGAGAAGAGAAATGACTTCTCTTTTCTCCACTCCTTTGTTTAAGTGACTTTGAGATTTACCCTAGCTACAGGATCCTCTCATCAAAAGAAAGTAAAGGCCAGAATTTCAGCAGACAAGTCAAATTTATCGCTATCGCCGGGCGATATCCGCTATCGCCTGGGCGATATCATCGGTAGCCAGTTTGACACCAGTCAACCACCGCTCTTTAGCCGTCGTCTGACCATCTGAAAAATGTCCAGCCATATGTGGTCGTATCGCCCAGCGATACCCACTGTCTCCACTCTGATAGGTCACTCGACAATTCGTTGATAGCTTCGGGAGCGTCGAGTGGTTTTGCCGCGCGATACTCACTATCTCCACGCGATAGTATTCGTCGAGTTTACTCAACGCTTTATTTAAGGCATCGAGTGCGTCAAGTCTACTCAACGCTTCATTGAAAGCGTCGAGTGCTATCGCCAGTGATACCCACTGTCTCCATTTGATAGCCACCTTTACGTTCTGTTTTACAGTTTTTGGGGTTTACAGTCGTGATGTCTTGATAATTGATGATTACCTTATTTTATGAGTGGATTAACCGAGAGTTTGGATGACAAATAACTGATGATCTTGTGATCACATATTTTCATGATTGACAAATTTTCGAGTAGTATATGTCGTAATGAATTACATGTTTCTAAAATGAGCTCTTGTTGAGATGATTGAAACGGAAAAGTTAATGTGCACAAGTTTAATTCCAGGAAGGGGTTGGACTCGTATACCCCTTGGCCATGAGATGAGTTGAACCTTAATCTCAATATTGAAGGGATGATTGATGTAGTCCACTGCTTAGAGTTGCGTCTCCCTATGGGTAGTAGTGTCGGACTAGTGTGACATATAAGGTGGTTCACTATCTGTGTAAAATGTGAACCTTGCATGCTTTTGAGCAAGAGATTGATATGATGAGAAGGGACTCGGTTGGAGCCATGGATGTTTGATGGCATGGCTAAGTGTAATTGCATGCGGTGTGTGTTAGCACGCGGTGTCATAATCCTAGGTTAAGGATAGTGTGGCAGGTCTAAGGGCTCGTCAGTTGTCACACCAATGGGAGTTGACAGATAGACCTTGGGCGGTTGGGCTTGGTACTCGGTGCTCATTCCCGAGGCTCCTTCCGTTCCAGTGGACCGTTGGGTTTGTTCCTTTGGTGATATGCTCCCAAAGGCTCCTTTGGTGCCATTTATAGGCAAGTTGGGCTATGTACTTGGTGCACATATACCCAAGACCCCTTCTGAGCCGTAGTACGCAAAGGCTCTGCTGTTGTGTTCTTAGCATTGAGGCATATGGAGGCTCGGGCTTGGTAGTGTGGATGCCCGCCTAGTAGTAGAGACGCTTGCTCTACTATCACCATTTTGCCATGATGGATGACACATGAGAGGTTAGCTACCTGCTCGAAAATTGGGAACTAGAAGCTTATATCGGCATAGCAGTGTGCATGTATGAGAGCATGGGTGAGTCATCATATCGCATTCATGTCATAACATGCATTACACCGCATAAGATCTTCATCATATAAATTTGTATGGGTACTTTTATATGATGAGTTACTTTTATGTACCCAACCCTTAACTTATAAATTTGTATGGGCATTTTTATAAGTTAAGTTAATTTATGTTCTTTTGATTAATGTGTTGTCATTGTAGATTGTTAATTACTCATTGTTGATCACTGTTCATGCATGCTTAGTTAAATGTGCTAATACTTACATATATGAACTGTTATACAATAACGCCCGTGCCACTTGAATATTGATATATAATACTGCTATATTGAGCTCCAACTTCTCTTTCTCTGCCCGGTGTCTAAGAGTCACTGGGTTGAGTGTATGTGATAGCCACTTAGTCTTTATAACTAACGGTTCCTACGTCTACAAGGCCAGGGGCAGGCAGACTTCTAGGCCAGGGAGACAGGGCCTGATACGACGTTACCCTTACTTCTTTTAGTTACCAATGTGAGTTGAGCATTATGATGTAGCCTTCGGGCAGTGGTTTGTGAACTCTGATATTAAAGAAGTCGAGTAGCTTCTTATTTACTGATCTACTCTTTTGGACACTTAGGCTCTATTTGATTCGGCGTTTTGCCGCTCCGTTTGGGGTAAACGCTGCCGGAAGGCGGGTAAACAAATGAACCTCCGGCGGAGTTTGCACCGTTTTCACCCGCCCGCCTTGGGAAACGCCCAAAAAAGCTCCGTTTGGAGAAGCCACCTCCCCCCCTCCGATTCGAACCCTCCGTTTCCACCCGCCAGATCGACCCGCCACTGCCGAACCAAATGAAGCCTTACTTAAATGATATTATGACTTCTGTGTTCTTCTTTTTGGTTGGATTGGCATTGAGATATCGAATTGGGTGGCATGATTGGTGTCTTGTGGTACAGATTATCCCGTGTGATGATGCTACCGCAAGACAGTTGTTCTGGGCATAAGACTCCCCTTGGCCGTGTCGTGTGTTCCGGGAGGGGGGTCTTACAGAGACGATGTCGGATGACCACCAACCTACCATCGTTTTGACCGATTCTGGAAGCACACACAACTTCGTGGACAACGAAGTGGCGGAATGATTGCAATGTAAGCTTACCAAATACCTTTCTTAGATGTGGCGATTGCAAATGGTAGGACTATATCCAGTTCTCAGAAGGTGGTGAACTTTAATTGGCACATGCAAGATGTATGGTTTAATTTGGAGATGTTAGTACTTTCTTTGGGAGGTTGTGAAGTAGTACTCGACATCCAATGACTGATTATGTTGGGCATCGTCTATTGGATTTTTAATAATCTATAAATGGAATTCATGAGCCAAGGCAAGAGGATATCATTGAGAGGGTTGAAGAACACGGTGGGGTTGGATACGGAGATGGAAAATTCAAAAATTTATATCAGAGTGTTCAGATCAGTATGATGGCGGTTTACAGCATCCAAGAAACAGCCGCCAACACAGCACCGAAACAGGAAAAATAGGGAGGCAGAGAACAGCTTAAATGGGCAGATCTAGGTAACACGGAAAAACATGAACTGGCTAAACTTTTGCACACTTTCCAGGATGTATTGTTTTGAACCAAAGGATCTGCCACCTTGGCGGGGGCACAAGCACAATATACACTTAAAGCATAAGAAAGTCAACATCATTTTGCACCCATATAGATACCCCCATTACAAAAGAGGGAGGTCGAGGGGTTAATCTGAGAAATGTCCAAAATAAGGGTCATATGGTCGAGTCACAATCCCTATGCCTCACCTGTCATGTTGGTGAAAAGATGGATGGCAGTTGGATGCTTTGTGAGGATTCTAGGAAACTCAATCAAAATACTATAAAGGATACGTTACTTGTATAAATTATTGAGGAGTTGATAAATGAGCTATATGGGGTGGTATTCTCCTCAAAAATAGATTTACAGGCTGGTCACCATCAAGTGCGAATAGCGGAAGAGGACATTAATAAAATGAATTTTATAACACATCATGGGTATTTTGAGTTCTTATTCATGCCCTTCAGGCTGACCAATGCGCTGTCAACCTTTCAGAGTTTGATGAATAAACTCTTCCAACAACAACTCCACAAATCCATCCTAATCTTCTTTGATGACATTTATATTCATCCCATCATCGCAAACACACTTGGACCATCTGAAACTTACCTTGGAAGATTTACGGCAACACAACCTCCTTTTGAAGCGAAATAAATATGTGTTTGCGTTAAAAGAAGTGCATTATTTGGTGCATGTCATATCGAACAGTGGGTGGCCACAAATCCGTCTAAAATCCAATCCATATTGGATTGGCCAACACCAACAACCTTGAAGCAGTTGAGGGGATTTCTAGGCCTAACGGGGTACTGCCGCCGGTTTATACACAGATATGAACTTCTAGCAAATCCTCTCACCAACCACTTGAATAAGTCAAGTTTCTCAAAGAATGTAGAAGTGGAACGAGCTTTCAAATAACTCAAAAGGGATGTCCCATCCCCACACCCGATGTTGGGTTTACCCCACTTTTGGAAACTGTTTGTTGTGGAGACGGGCACGTCCAAAGTGAGGATTGGAGCAGTGTTGACCCATGAGGGCATGCCACTTGCATTCTTTAATAAAGACTTGGGAACCAAGAACACCTCCCTCTCGGTCTACGAGAAGGAATTGTTGGCGATTGTGTCGACCGTGCAACTTTGGCGACACTATTTAGTGGGTAGTCAATTCACAATCAAAATGGAATATCAGAGCCTACGACTCCTAATGTATTAGAAACTAGTAGCCCTCGCCCAACAAAAATACCTCCAAAAGTAAATGGGGTATGATTATGTGATCCAGTAAAAGCAAGGAAAGCACATTGTTTGTGTGGATGCCCTATACCGCAAATTTGAAGTGAACTTGTTGGAGCTAAGCATGCTTGTCACAGTTACGTACATCAGATATTAAACAACAAATGATAGATTCCTGGAGGGAGAATGAAAGGCTTCAGTTGATAATTAAAGCTAAAAAGGAGAACAACTCAATTAAACCCCACTACACCTAGAGCCATGGCTTGTTCAAGAGGAAGGGGTGGTTAGTGGTAGGGAAGGACGAGACGCTCAAGAAGCAGTTACTTCAAATATACCATGATGGAGCAGTGGGCGGGAACTCCGGGATGACAATCACCTATCACAGGATGAATAAAATGTTTTACTGGAAGGGGATGAAACCAAGAATTTATGCGTATATCCAAAGGTGCCAAGTTTGTCAGAGATGCAAGGTAGATAATCTACAAACTGCGGGGTTGCTTCAACCCCTACCAATTTCAAAAAGAGTGTGGCAAGGCATCTTACTTGATTTCATTGACGGCCTACTAAAGATCAAGGGAAAGTCAATGATATTTGTAGTGGTGGATAGGTTGAGTAAGCAGGCTCATTTCATTGTTATTAATCATTCATATATGGCAAAATCAGCATCTCAATCCTTCCTTGACCCTGTGTTCCATTTATATGGATTGCCAGCCTCTATTATTAATGATAGTCATGCAGTGTTTGTGAGCCAACTTTGGCAAGAGCTATTATGGGTTCTTCAAGTGCAATTGAAGCTATCAACAACATATCACCCCAAACTGACGGACAAACGGAAGTGTTCAATCAGAGCATTGAAGGTCATTTATGATGCATATGCTATGAATGTCCTAAAATTTCGACGGAATGGCAACCTCTTATTGCACGGAGGTCCAACACAACTTTCCAAAGCGCAATACATATGACACCGTACGAGTTTGTTTTTGGTCAAGAACCCATCTTACACATATATTTAGAGGGGCAGCAAAGGTGGATGGAGTGGACCAATCCCTACAGGCGTAGGAGCAAGTAATCAACATTCTTAAACCTAATCTAGCACTGTCGCGAAACCAGATGAAAGTCTTAGCAAACAAGAAGCGACAAGAGCGACATTTAGAAGTGGGTACATGGGCATATATACAACTCCATCCTTATAGGTGCTCTTGTCTTGCGCACTAGAGCGTGTGGCCAGCACGCGTGCGATCGCGCCCTGCACAGCCTATGTGTGTAGGTCCATGCCTGACTGGCTATAGCCTATCTCTCTCTAGATACATCCTCTATCCTCCCCTAGATCTCTCCACGACCTAGTCGCTGCTCACTAGGCGGTGATTTCGCCCTAAACCGCACAAGGGTCTACTCATCACTCATAAGGCAGTAAATTCACTACTAATTACAAAGTATAAAGAAAAGATTACAAAAAATAGAATGAAAACAAAAACTCCCTCTGATCTTGAGAGCTGAAGAAGACGATGAATCCTTATGAAGATCACCAGAGTTGAAGTACACTAACACTCTCTTCTTTTTTCTTGAACTTTCTTAGGCACTTAGGAGTTTTTCAATTTTCTAGAGTTATCTAGCTGTGGATGCACGAGAATGAAGGCTCCTGGAGGTGTGTAATAGAAATTTCCCGAAATCCAGCCTATTTATAATTTTTGCGCTATCGCCCAACGATAGGTATCTATCTCCTATGATATCTCCTCCACCTGCCATGCATCCCACTCTGTAATAACCATGTCAGGAAGATGGAGAATGTGTTCGATTATGTGGCTATCGTGTCGCAATATGTAGATATCACCTGATAATACCATTGAGTAATGTGTGTCGTGGTTGATCATGCGAAACGTGGCCCACATTATGGCTGACGTCATTATGCTATCGCCTGGTGATAGAGCGCTATCACCAACAATATCTCTTGCTTTGAAAAATGAGTTGCTCGTCGTGAATCCATAATCATTAGAGTATTATTCACGTGATATATGTACGCCATAAACACAATATAATAAAATATATTAGGGATTTGTTATTTTCAAATCAAGGAGTCTGGAACGCATGCACCAATAATCTTCCCCCTTTGATAATAACAAATCCTTTAGAAAGAAATTAGCTGGACCAATAATGATAGTTATGAAATATTATAAGCAAGATAGAAATGTGAATGCGCACAGACTCTCCCTATATGGATGCCCCCCTACATTGTAGTCCCCCTAAAGAACCTAAATAGTAGATTTCATTTCTTACTTAATTCCCCCCTTTTGGTATTATCAAAAGAAAGTAGGGTGAGTGAATTACAAAAATATTTGAGAGCTTAATGTATGGAGAGAATGTTAGTGTGTGGTTAGAAGCAGAAGCATAAGAGACAAAATATAGTGAGATGAATAATTTTATGAAGAATTTGAAAAATAGAGATATGGTGCAAATACATTGTAGAGTAATGTACAAGATAAGGTTGAAGTTTCAAGTAAAGATAATATAATAATGTGAAGAAATTAATTTCAAGTAGACTAAAACATTGTAACAATCATGCAAAGATATCTAAGACAAGTACGAATGATGAGATAGAAATGATGAAACCATTTTTCGGTCCAAATCTCATGAGAAGAAATTTTAGAATAGATAATGATGTGTAAAAGGTGTGCTTTGGCAAAGAAAACAAGTGAATAAATTTAAAATTACATGAAAATATGAAATGTATGATCATAACATTGAAAGTACAAAACAACATAACATTCATACAAGAATTCATCGCACTTTTTTATAAAGAAAATGGTCGCACAAGTTTGCACAAGGTACTTTACGATTCTTTCCAAGGTAATCAACCTCACAATACTTATCAAGACTTATCAGGAGGGTGAGTAGTGATTGGTGGAGTATCTTTGTCAATTTATTTTATTTAGCAATTTTTTATATCATCAATTTTTTGTTTTATGTTCTTTTTTTAAACAAAGGCTCCGAATTCGCTTGTTTTGCAAGCATAGATAACAATTTTTAAGTCTATGACTGTGGAATAAATAGGTGCATGAATCAATTAGGAAGCAAGTGTATTATGGAATCCCATCGGTTATGGTGTAACGAAACACATTCATATAAAAAGAAAATTGGAATACACTTGTAGGTTACTAAAGAGTATAAGTGTAATGTCATTATCTAATATAAAATATTACTCATAATTAGAGCAATGTGAAAATAATTTTAAATATTTGCTACTCAATATTTTAATGTAAATTGATGATATTCAAGGCATGAAATAAGGTAAATAATGTTATGTTAAACTTGAAAGTAAAATCCACATTGAAGATCATATGTAAATGATAAATCTTCAAAAACTTGATTGTAGGATGTGTTGCATATGTAAGCACCGAGGAAATATCGAGATTGGATTTTGAAGACAAAAAAGCTATCGCGATCGATAACGATATCGCCCCGCGATATCATTTTTGTATATAAAATCGAATTTGATTCCAGATCTCAGTTCTTACCCTAATTTCTTGAAACCCTGTCGCGAGAAGTGGAAGCTTTCACCGACGAAACTCTAAAACCAAGGTATTTTCCTATGATTTGCTTGAAATTTTTTTGGGATCTTGGAATGTAAGTTGTTTTGGAAGATCCATTGTGATTTAAAGTATATTTCATGAAAAAATTTAGGATTTTAGAAATTTTCTTGAGAACTGTGAAAAAGAGCTAAATAAAGGTAAATTTTATTGCTACAAAAAAATAATTATTACATAGGTATTCCCCCTTATTTATAGAAAATGGGGGATGAGAAAATACAACAAATGATGTGGGAATAAACACAAGTCGCGTGGGCAGAGCGGTTTGACACAGTCAAACCGCCTGGCTATACAGAATACATAAACAACAACCCTTGAATCCTTGCGGCGGCTAACACCAAGACCACAGCTACGACTACCTCCAGACCGCAACAGCTAATATCTAGTTTGTTGTTGCGGCTACCTCCAAACCATTGGGGCTAACATCCAGTCTGCTGCAACGGCTACCTCTAGACCGCAACTATGGCTAATACCCATGCCGCTGTTGCGACTATCCATCAGACCTCCACCACTGCTCCTGACTGCTAGCTGAGATACACTACCAGACCATAGAGCTAAACCGATAGACTGCTGAGAGAAGCAGACCGCCACAGCTAGATATAAAATTGCCCGGTATCCTCATGCTCCAACATTCCTCCTCAAGCTAGAGCATATATATCTACCATGCCCAGCTTACTAAAAACCTCCCCAAAAAGAGTAACTAGCTTGGTGAAGAAATCAGCTAGTTCTCTCTCTGAGGTAACAAATGGAGTGCAGATTTGATTCTTCAAAATCTCCTCTAATGAAGTTTCAATCAACGTCGATATGTTTCGTCCTCTCATGAAATACAGGATTTCTCGAAATATATGTTCTACTTATTATCATAGAACATTGGCAGAGGATGATCATAAACCTCTCCAAAATCAAGCATAAGTATCTGTAACTACTTCAGCTCGTAAGTAGTCAAAGCCATGCTCTTATACTCAGCTTCTGCACTTGACCTAGAGAAAACAGCTTGTTTCTAGCTCTTCCAACAAACCAAATTTCCTCCAAAAAAAGTACAGAATCCTGACATAGACTTCCTATCTTCCTTATCATTTGCATAACTAGCATCAGAGTATGCCTCAACCTTCAAATGTCCCCTTTTCTAAAAAAGAAGTCCATTCCCTAGAGCACCTTACACATACTCTAGATTCTTCATTGTCGACTGAAGATTATACTCCTCAGGAGCTTGCATAAACTGGCTCACTCTTCTCACTGCATAATAAATATCTGGTTTTGTGACTGTCAGATAAATGAGTTTCCCTACAAGCTGTCTGTACCTGATGATATCTTCAAGAAGAGGTGAATTCTTAGACTAACATGTGTCATCTCCAACAGACATCAGAGATCACGTAGGTTTAGCCCCAAGGAGATCTATCAATTTTAAGAGGTCTAAGGCATACTTCCGCCGTGATAGAACAATAGACCCTGGTTTTCTAGATATTTCAATCCCTAAGAAATATATCAGATAGCCCATATCTTTAGTAACAAAATGCTGAATAAGATGCTTCTTTGTCATATTCACACCTTTTATGTCATCCCCTGTAAGAAGAATGTCATCCACATAAACCGCAAGGATAACCAGACCAGCCGATGTGTTGCGAATGAACAAAGAGTGATCTACAGTACTTCGAGCAAATCCAACCACAAAAATAACTTCTTAAACTTGGCAAACTGATAACTTCCCAAATAGAAGTTATCTAGCCTAATTTTCTGTATTAATATCCATTATAAATGCTCAAAATGAGTTTAAATAAAATAGAAATAAGAGTTTAATTCATATTTATTTAATTTTGAGCTAATCCGGTCTTTTTCCAATGTATTCGTGCGAGAATTGCCAAAGAATTCTATTGGAGAGAGAAATCTGCCCAAAGAATCATAACCATGAAAACATGTCACAACGCGCAGAAAAACAGGTTGCAACGTCTGGACGAATTTCAAATTTTAAATTTCAAATATGGCGCCATTTGCAATTTTGGAAAGATGCATCCTTTGGGGAAAGGGCTGGACGTTTTTCTTGGCTGATTAGGGAGTCATTAAGGAGAATAATTCAGAATTCCATTGGAGAGAAGAAAGGAGGAGAAAAACCTAGGGTTGCTCTTCTTACGCGAGGAAGACGACGAATCTCCGTTCGCATCAAGCGAGCATCCTCGGGAAAAGGATTCTACATCGGTTTGGACTAATTTCTACCATGTTTTGTAAGAACTTTCCAACCATAGTGTGTGATTTCTCCATCATTATGAACTAAATTTTAAAAGTCTTGTATGTTGTGAGTACTAGACTCATTGTGATGATTTAATTTCAATTTTACTTTCATGTTTGGTTGACGATCTATTTTTATTGGGTTTATGTACTTTAATTGTGGAATTTTTTAGTAAGTGTTCTTCTTTTAGATAGCGAGACGAGATTCGAGAGAGGAGTCTCGCTAGTCTAGGGTTGAATCCTCATTTTATGCGACAAAATTCGAGAGAGGAGTTGCGTAATTCTTTTAGTCAAAGTTCCATCTTTTTACTACACTGCAAGATTCGAGAGAGGAGCGGTATAAGTGTAACATAAACCTTAATATAACGTCGAGAGAGGAAGAGATTCCGTCTTGAGTTAGCAACATCGATTTTAAACCTTCATGTTATTCTAAATCTGCCTAAGTTAGAGATAACTAGGGGAATTAGGATAAGCGGATTTCGGAGATCGAGAGATAATGTCATCCATCTTAAAAAATCGTTCCAGGATAGTAATCAACCAATCATGAGAGGTCACTAAGAAAAGTCGTCACAATAGTCTAAGAAAAACAACATACGAGACTAATTCTCCAATTTGGAAAAAGTAAACGAAGCAAGATCAAATTAGTTTTTATTATTATTATTATTATTGTCTCTAAAATTCTCGCTATTAAATATCTCGCCTGAATTTAAAGAATAGGAGGCGCTAGTAATTGTGAGTACTAATCAATCACTTCCTCGAGGGAACGATCACTTCTTACTCTATATTACTTGATCCGGCACGTATACTTGCGTTACTACGTAAATCTATTTTGGGTGTATCAAGTTTTTGGCGCCGTTGCCGGGGAAGTGCAACTGATTTAGTGTTATTTCTTACAATATTAGTGAATCCTTAGTATTTAGAGATCAGGTGTTTGTTTGTTTGTTGTTTGTTTATATTTTTAAATCATTAGAAGTTGGGCGGTGTATGTCCAGGTATAGGCAAGTAGAATTATTGCCTTTGAATTCTGAAATCGAGCGCTCCTGTAGACAAAACAGAAGAGAAGCTAGAAACGTGAATATTATTCATCCTGCGATGGATAATAATAATAATAATGCCAATAATAATGATGGTCAGGTGGATCAAAATGGCCACCCTGCGGCACCACGTATGACTTGTCACGAGTATAATACACCACTAAGGGGAGGTGTGCACTTAAGCATTGCTCGACCTGCAATTGCTGCTAATAATTTTAAAATGGACCCACTAATTATGCAACAAGTACAAAATAATAAGTTTGGGGGTCTAGGTCATGAAGATGCAAATTCCCACTTACGAACCTTCTTAGCAATTTGCGATATGTTTAAGTTTAACGGAGCATCAGAAGATGCAATAATGTTAAGATTGTTTCCTTTTTCTTTAGAAGGGAGAGCGAAGGATTGGTTAGACTCTTTGCCTAACGATTCTATCACGACATGGGAGCAGTTGGTGGAAAAATTCTTGCATAAGTATTTTCCTCCATCTAAAACTGCAAAGCTGATAAGGGATATAACCACATTCACACAGGGTAACGGAGAGACACTGTACGACGCTTGGGAGTGTTTTAAGGAGCTATTAAGGAAATGTCCCCATCATAGGTTAGCCCTACATCAGCAAGTTTCCACCTTCTATAATGGTTTGCAAACTGCAACCATGATTTTATTAGACGGTGTTGCAGGAGGATCGTTGCTTAAGAAGTATCCCGGGGATGCGTATGCAATCCTTGAAGACCTCACTGCAAATAATTACCAAGCCTATGAGCGTCAAGGGAACAACAATCCAGTTGGTATCCACCAAGTGGACCAATTCACATCCTTGGCCGCTCAAATGGCAGCACAGTTTAATCTAATCAATAAGAGATTAGATTCATTATCACAACCTTCATCTAGTGCTCCATTGACGGTGGAGCAATTGAATCAAATTTCTGAAGAGGCAAATTATGTAGGAGGAGCACAATGGCAAATTCCACCTGGATTTGCCAATCATTATCACCCCGAGTGGCGGAATCATCCGAATTTCTCCTGGAAAAATAATCAAGGGATGAATCAACCACAAGGGTTTAATCAAAATATAAATCACCTACCTATCAATAACAACTCTCAACCCCAACAAGTAAACCAAAGAAAGATGACGGATGAGTTTATCTTAGGCATGTTCCAAAAGTAAGACTCAAAAATGGTAGGAATAGAATCATCGTTAAGATCACTAGAAACGACTATGGGACAAATTGCAAACTCATTAAGTCAAAGGCCCATTGGAACTCTACCTTCTGATACCACACCCAATCCAACAAAAGATAATCATAATAATCATTGCAAGGCTATTGCACTGAGGAGTGGTGTAGAGATTCCAAGTGGGGAGGGGTTGCTTGAGAAAGTTAGAGAAGAAGAGACAAGTAAGAAGCCAAGTGAGACGAGCATATTAGAGAAGGACGAGTTGGGTGAGAAAAATGATGTGGGAGAGAAACAAAAAGAGAAATTAAATCAAAAGAAAGAAGTAGTCTATCCACCACACCCATTTTCGTCTAGACTTGCTAAATTCAAACTTGACATACAATTCCAAAATTTTATGGAGATTTTCAAAAAACTATCTATAAATATCCCATTTGCTGAGGCACGTGAGCAAATGCCAAGTTATGTCAAGTTTATGAAGGATATCTTGGCAAAGAAAAGGAAGTTTGTTGATAAAGAGATAGTGGCTTTGACTGAGGAGTGTAGTGCTATATTGCAGAAGAAGTTGCCACCCAAGCTTAAGGACCCTAGTAGCTTCACAATTCCTTGTTCTATCGGATTAAAGTTTGTTGGGAGAGCTTTATGTGACCTTGGGGCGAGCATTAACTTGATGCCATTATCTATCTATAAGAAGTTGGGTCTAGGTGAGATCACACCTACATCTCTGACTCTACAGTTGGCTGATAGGTCTCTAGCATTTCCCAAGGGAATTGTAGAGGACGTGTTGGTTAAGGTGGATAGATTCATCTTCCCTGCTGATTTTGTGGTACTGGATATGGATGAGGACAAGGATGTCCCCATCATTCTTGGTAGACCATTCTTGGCCACCGGACGAACACTCATTGACGTCTAGAAGGGTGAGCTTACGATGAGAGTTAATGATGAGAATGTGACATTCAACATCCTCAAAACTATGAAATTTCCCGATGATAAGGAGGAGTGTCTCTCCATTGAGGAAGTGAATGCACATATACATATGATGTATGATGAGAATGATTGGGAGCGTAAAATCTTTAGTGTGTTAACAAATGAAGAAATAGAAGAGGACCCAGACTTAACAGAAACTGTAGACGCTTTAAGTACTTATAAGCATATACCAAATGGTAATATGTGTGAATTAATAAGTAGACCAAGTGAGTCTAAGGTCAATAAACCTTCTATCTTGGAGCCACCCACGCTTGAATTAAAACTGTTACCTGAAAACTTAAAGTATGTTTTTCTAGGTGAGGATAACGCACTACCGGTTATTATTAATGCATCTTTAGTAAAGGAACAGGAAGACAAATTGCTTGAGATTCTTCGTGAGTATAAGGCGGCAATGGGTTGGACCATTGCAGACATTAGAGGGATAAGTCCCTCAATTTGTATGCACAAAATTCTTTTAGAGGAAGAAGCAAAAAACTCAATAGAACCCCAACGAAGACTTAGCCCACCAATGAAAGAAGTGGTAAAGAATGAGATAATTAAATGGTTGGATGCGGGTATTATTTATCCTATCTCTGATAGCCGGTGGGTAAGTCCTATCCAATGTGTGCCAAAGAAGGGAGGCATTACGGTAGTTAAAAATGAGAACAATGAGTTGATTCCCACTAGAATGATAACTGGATGGCGGATTTGTATGGATTACCAAAAGTTGAATAAAGCAACTAGGAAAGATCATTTCCACTTCCATTCCTCGATCAGGTTCTTGATAGGTTAGCGGGGAATGAGTATTTCTGTTTCTTAGATGGTTATTCAGGGTATAATCAGATCATGGTAGCTCCCGAGGATCAGGAGAAGACTATCTTCACCTGTCCTTTTGGGACATTTGCATTTAGGAAAATGCCATTTGGCTTGTGTAACGCCCCTGCTACATTCCAGCGTTGCATGATCGCTATTTTTACTGATCTGATTGATGAGGGCATCGAGATCTTTATGGACGACTTTTCAGTATTTGGGAGTTCGTTCGATGAATGTTTGAAAGTGTTGAAGAAGACTTTGGATAGGTGCATTCAAACCAATTTGATCCTAAATTGGGAAAAATGTCACTTTATGGTCAAAGAAGGAATTGTTTTAGGACACAAGGTGTCGAAGAAAGGATTGGAAGTAGATCGGGCAAAGACAGAGGTTATAGAGAAATTGCCGCCACCAACTAATGTTAAGGGAGTACGTAGTTTTTTAGGACATGCGGGCTTCTACCGTCGTTTCATTAAAGATTTTTCTAAAATTTCTAAGTCGCTAAGCCATTTATTAGAAAAAGATTCACACTTTAATTTTGATGAGGAATGCCTAACCGCCTTTCATTCTTTAAAGCAAAGTCTGATTTCTTCACCCATTATTATCTCACCCGATTGGTCTTTACCATTCACCATTATGTGTGATGCTAGTAACTTTGCTGTGGGTGCGGTTTTAGGACAAGTGCGCGACAAGATCTTTCACACAATCTACTATGCTAGCAAGACGCTAATTGATGCACAAGTAAACTACACAACTACCGAGAAGGAGTTATTAGCAGTCATTTTCGCTTTTGACAAATTTCGCTCCTACTTGGTAACCTCTAAGGTGATTGTTTATACGGACCATGCAGCTATGCGATTTTTAGTAGAGAAAAAAGACGCTAAACCTAGACTGATCAGGTGGGTTCTCCTCTTGCAAGAGTTCGACTTGGAGATTAAAGATTGAAAAGGGGCGGAGAATCCTGTAGCAGACCACCTATCACGTCTAGAGTATGAGCGTGAGAAGGTTGGAGACATAGAGATTAGAGAGAATTTTCCGGATGAGAGGTTGCTGGCAATATCTGAGGCGAGTATTCCATGGTATGCTGATTTCGTCAATTTCATTGTGAGTAACATTTTACCCCCAGATATAAATTATCAACAGAAGAAAAGATTTCTTCATCAGGTTAAGTTTTATCTATGGGATGCTCCATATGTACTTAAGATATGTGCTGACCAAGTTATTCGTCGGTGTGTACTATAAATAGAAGTTCTTGATATCCTAGAAAAGTGTCATGCATCTCCTTACTGAGGACACTTCATGGGAGAACGAACTGCTATGAAGGTACTAGAGGCTGCTTTCTATTGGCCAACACTGTTTAGGGACGCACAGTTGTTTGTTAAGAAGTGTGATAGATGCCAAAAGACGGGCAATATTCATCGGGGGCAAGTATGCCTATGACCAATATTCTGGAGGTAGAAGTATTTGATGTTTGGGGCATTGACTTCATGGGACCGTTTGTGAACTCGGGAGGAAATTTTTACATTTTGTTGGCAGTAGATTATGTGTCAAAGTTGGTGGAGGCCATTGCCACACAGAAAAATGATGCCAAGATTGTACTCAAGTTTATAAAAGCAAACATATTTGTGAGATTCGGCATGCCTAAGGCGATAATTAGTGATGGAGGTTCGCATTTTTGCAATACACAATTTAAATCACTTCTAAAAAAATTCAGTGTAACACATAAAGTGGCCTTAGCATATCACCCACAAACCAATGGATTAGCTGAAATCTCCAATAGAGAAATCAAGTTTATTTTAGAGAAGACGGTGAGTACAACTAGGAAGGATTGGGCATTTAGGTTGAACGATGCATTATGGGCCTATAGGACTGCCTACAAAACACCCATAGGTGTGACTTCCTTTAGAATGGTGTATGGAAAAGCTTGCCACTTACCCGTAGAATTGGAGCATAAAGCGTACTGGGCAATAAAAAGATTGAATTTTGATCTCCAAGAAGCGGGCAAGAATAGACTTTTTCGTTTGAACGAATTGGAGGAGATCAGATCTAACGCTTATGAAAATGCTAGGATGTACAAGGAAAGGACGAAAAAATGGCATGATTCGAGGTTATACAGAAAGGAATTCAAAGAATGGCAATTGGTTCTCCTATATAACTCAAGATTGAGATTATTCCCGGGAAAATTGAAGTCACGATGGTCGGGACCTTTTCGGGTGGAGGAGGTACAGCCGTTTGGAGTAATCACGATTTGTAATGAGAAAGACGGATCCAAGTTTAAGGTTAATGGGCAGAGGTTGAAAGAATACTTTAAAGACAATGATCATCGAGAGACGATGGTCATCATGCTGAAATAAAAACGAGAGCGAAGAAGAACGTCCGGCCGGGACGTTTTAAACTAGGCACTTGATGGGAGGCAACCCATCGTCTGTTAGTGTTGTTTGTTTGTTTAATTAGTTAAGTAATAATAATAATTAATATATATATATATATATTTAATAATGAATAAAAATAAAAGGAAAAAAAGTGTACGTTTGTTTATGTTTATATCGTCAACATCACGCATGACAGGCCGAAATCATTATGTTTATATCGTTTGATCGAAAATCGTGAAGCAATCGGAATTTTTCTTATTGAATTGTACGTTGCAACCTGAAAATACCAGGTTGCGACCTTTATTTTGCTGTTTGGATGCGGAGGAGTGAACAGAACCATGGTCCGGTTCGGTCCGGTTGAACCGACGTCATGTAGGCCGAACTGAAAATGTTGCAACCCTAAAAAAAGAGGTTGCGACCTTTTTTATTTTATTTTATTTTTTTTAAAAAAAAATTTATTATTTTTTTATTTTATTTTGCCTCCCTTTAAGATAATCTAAAATTGAAATATTTTTTTTTCTAGTCGGTTTGTTGTATCATGTTAGAGTATAGCATGATCTTATGAGTTGCGTCATTTATTTTATGATTCCTACAATGATGTAGACATAATACTTTGGAGTATTATTAGGTTGGTAAAATGGCAGTTCTTACTTTACATGATCATGATATTCTTGTATCACTTTTGATGGTTTTTGATGCTACAGGTAGAATTGTCAAATCTCTATTTTGTGCTTTAACCTTTGTATATGTCCAAGATATAAGTTTTGCAGGCTACAACATATGGCTAGGATTACTGATGGACATTCCACAATCTAGTAAATTGGGCACATCATTGTCGATTCAATGGACAACTACGCAGACAATCAAGTCTTCAGGGGAGTACTTAAATTTCAATATTCATTTTGACTTGTATTTTATCCTTTACCTTATTTGCTTATTAGTCAAAATAGTTTAATCATATTTTCTTGGGCATTGAAGTCTCTTTGCTAGGGCCTAGCAAGTGTCAAAAGTGTGGAGGTGGGAGTAGTATACTCCTACCAATTGAGTGAGAGTAAATATTTTCAACAACTTTAGTTAATCCTATTTTCAACAATTTTAGTTAATCCTATTTCTCGATATAATTAACGAATGTTATTCCATATTATTCGATGATGATTGTTGGTAGGATAGTCAGTCTTAAGAGTTCAAATCCTCGATTGAAAATTAGTAAGATGGGTAAAAGCTCTCTTAAATATTTCTCTAATCCTCACAATTCTTTAAAAGAATTTGCTTCCTAAAAATTGATCATCACTGACTTCTCAAAATAATGATCGAAGGATTGGCATGAACCAAGTCGGAGATGTAATACGAAACGCTGCGATTTCTAGTTGATTTGAAAGAATGTTTAGGACATACCCTTGATCAATTCGTGCCTCACTATCGATATTTTGATTTGATCGTCCACTTTCCCTTGAGCTTGAACTTTAAATTCTCACGTACCATTTCCCTATATTCCTAATAGTTATTTCTTAGTAAGTTCTTTAACTATGGGGAATTGTTAAAAATTTAAAAAATTGTGTGATTCGTAGTGATATGTGGCCCGAGTATGTGTACACCTACTTGGAACGATCCCTACTATAACTTTATAAAAAAAGGGGGGGAAAAGAGAACATGTCATAGTGATATGCGGCCTAGGTATGTATATTCATACTTAGAATGATCCCAACTGTGATTACAGAAGGAAAAAAATTTACACTGTGTTAGTTGTAGTAATATGTGGCCCGAGTATGTGTACACCTATTTGGAATGATCCCTACTATGGTCTAAGAAGTTGATAATTAAAGATGAACCCTATAGTTGGAAAGTTATTAAGAATATTAACTAGGGAAATACCTTCTACTATCGCATTTGATTCCTTACCAAACCAAGGTCATTTCCACCACAAGTCCTCATCTTTTCTTTTCAAGTCAAATCAGGAACTCTAGTGGAGGTTAAGTCAAAGACTCGGTCTATTTTCATTCCTTCTTAGTTATTAAGGAAGTTCGTTGAGAACAACTTATAGGAGTCGATGATTTTAAAGGATAGCACACACCACACAAGAAAGTTTAATTGAGCTTTATCTTTCATCAAGCTAGTGAATATTTGATTATGATGAACCATTAAGGTATGACAAGTCCTCATTTGTTTAAATTTGAAACATTTGAGAAATCTTTTATTTAATTATGTTGAGAAGAAGGATCTTATGAGTTCATATTGTGACTAACTCCTCTCACTCAATTTCCATGATTAGTATTGTCTTTGCTAGAGACTAGCAAAGGTTTAAGTGTGGAGGTGTGATAACTTCCCAAATAGAAGTTATCTAGCCTAATTTTCTGTATTAATATCCATTATAAATGCTCAAAATGAGTTTAAATAAAATAGAAATAAGAGTTTAATTCATATTTATTTAATTTTGAGCTAATCCGGTCTTTTTCCAATGTATTCGTGCGAGAATTGCCAAAGAATTCTATTGGAAAAAGAAATCTGCCCAAAGAATCATAACCAGGAAAACAGGTCACAACGCGTAGAAAAACAGGTTGCAACGTCTGGACGAATTTCAAATTTTAAATTTCAAATATGACGTCATTTGCAATTTTGGAAAGATGCATCCTTTGGGGAAAGGGCTAGACGTTTTTCTTGACTGATTAGGGAGTCATTAAGGAGAATAATTCAGAATTCCATTGGAGAGAAGAAAGGAGGAGAAAAACCTAGGGTTGCTCTTCTTACGCGAGGAAGACGACGAATCTCCGTTCGGATCAAGCGAGCATCCTCTGGAAAAGGATTCTACAGCGGTTTGGACTAATTTCTATCATGTTTTGTAAGAACTTTCCAACCATAGTGTGTGATTTCTCCATCGTTATGAACTAAATTTTAAAAGTCTTGTATGTTGTGAGTACTAGACTCATTGTGATGATTTAATTTCAATTTTACTTTCATGTTTGGTTGATGATCTATTTTTATTGGGTTTATGTACTTTAATTGTGGAATTTTTGAGTAAGTGTTCTTCTTTTAGATAGCGAGACGAGATTCGAGAGAGGAGTCTCGCTAGTCTAGGGTTGAATCCTCCTTTTATGCGACAAAATTCGAGAGAGGAGTTGCGTAATTCTTTTAGTCAAAGTTCCATCTTTTTACTGCACTGCAAGATTCGAGAGAGGAGCGGTGTAAGTGTAACATAAACCTTAATATAACGTCGAGAGAGGAAGAGATTCTGTCTTGAGTTAGCAACATCGATTTTAAACCTTCATGTTATTCTAAATCTGCCTAAGTTAGAGATAACTAGGGGAATTAGGATAAGCGGATTTCAGAGATCGAGAGATAATGTCATCCATCTTAAAAAATCGTTGCAGGATAGTAATCAACCAATCATGAGAGGTCACTAAGAAAAGTCATCACAATAGTCTAAGAAAAACAACATACGAGACTAATTCTCCAATTTGGAAAAAGTAAACGAAGCAAGATCAAATTAGTTTTTATTATTATTATTATTATTATTGTCTCTAAAATTCTCGCTATTAAATATCTCGCCTGAATTTAAAGAATAGGAGGCGCTAGTAATTGTGAGTACTAATCAATCACTTCCTCGAGGGAACGATCACTTCTTACTCTATATTACTTGATCCGGCACGTATACTTGCGTTACTACGTAAATCTATTTTGGGTGTATCAAGTTTTTGGCGCCGTTGCCGGGGAAGTGCAACTGATTTAGTGTTATTTCTTACAATATTAGTGAATCCTTAGTATTTAGAGATCAGGGATAGTAGAAGAATCAAAAATAGAAGGAGAAGAAAGAAGGGCAGGATCTGAAAGAGGTGTCTATACATTGGGAAAAGAATAAGAATTAAGAAGAAGAAAGAAGAGAGGGAGAAGAAAAGAATGGAGCATCCTCAAAGAAAGTAACATCCGCCGAGACACACTGTCTCCGAAGAATAGGATCAAAACATTGATATCCTTTCTGTGTCGCACAATAGCCCAAAAAGATGCACTTGATAGAACGAGGAGAATGTTTGTCGCGTCCAGAAGCAGGAGAATAGACAGGCGATGTGCATCTAAAGATACGAGGAGGTAACAAAAATGGTGCCCTATCAGGATATAGAATAAAAAAAGAGTCTTGCCATAGAGAAACGAAGACGAAACTCGATCAATGAGAAAACATGAAAGAAGAACCGCATGACCACAATAAGACCGGGGAACATGCATATGAGTGAGAAGACTACGAGCCACATCCAGAAGATGGCGGTTTTTACATTCAGCAATGCCATTTTGTTGTGAAGTGCAAGGGCAAGTAGTTTGATGGATAATGTCATGATCCAAACAGAATGTTGTAAACTGATGACTAAGATATTCCTTAGCATTATCAGTGCGAAGAGTTTTAATATGGGTATCAAATTGTGTATGAATCTCATTATAAAATGCAGAAAAAATTGAGAAAATCTCAGAGTGTTCTCGTAATAAATACAACCGTATACACCAAGAAAAATCATCTATGAATATAACAAAATATAAACTACCCCTACCAACAGTTTGAATGGGAGCAGGTGTAACGCCGAAAAACTCTAATATGAATGGGTAGTGTTTTTGAGAGCTTTGAAGCCATTATGGTTTCACATGGCCTATGACACGAGTGTGTCCAGAGCCGTGTCCTTTTCTGGAATGGGCTGAGTTTTATCGAGGGTTGAACACGGCCTGGGACACGGGCGTGACCAAGTCGGACACGGGCGTGTCCAGGTCGGACACGGGCATGTCCAGGGAGGACACGGGCGTGTCCAAAGCCGTGTCCTGCTCTATGTTTGATGGGCTGTGTCGAGTGAGCAACACGCCCTAGGACACGGGCGTGTCCAAAGCCGTGTCTTGTTCGGGCGTGACAGTTTCAGCATCGATTGAGGCACGCGGCCTGTGACACGGGTGTGTCCAGGGTTGATACGAGCATGTCTAGGGTTAACACTGGCGTGTCAGAGACCGTGTCCTGATTCGGAGATCGACGAATTCTTGTACGAATGTGAGACACAACCTACGACATGGGTGCATCACAAGTCATGTACGGACCCAAGAAGATGATTTTAAGGGTAAATCAGGGCCTTTCGTTTTATTTAAGAGTGATCCGGTGGCCTAGAATCCTTCCTGTTAGTATATAGCCGAGAAATGAGGGTTTCGGCCTCATTCCATTTGGCCATTTCTCTTTCTAAGAGTTAGAGAGAGGGGAGAGCAAAGGGAGAAGAACAAGGAGGATTCCAGCCATTGTTGGAGCTTTGGAGCTCCGAATCACGAGTCGAGTCCAGATCCGCGGAGGCGAGTCCGTTGCAGTACTTTTCATCTGGCTAGTTTTCCATGGCACCGAAGCGAACCTCTAGGGTAACGATTCTCTACTTAGACATGTGAAGTCCTCTTCCTTTTTGCATAGGAAACTCTCTCCCACGAGTGGGCGGTGAGTGTGAGGTATTCCTTTGGGTAGATATGGTTTATCCTCTTAGTTTTGCATATAAAGTCAAGAATCGAAGTACGGATGTAGGCATGGTGTGTGAAGCCTATCCGGACATGTTGGTCTGGATCGGTGATGTTTTCATTGTGCATGTATTGCCGGAGAAGACTCCATGCTGTTTGTTTTGCGAGTTTTTCTACCTGGTAGATTGCAACAGGGAGCCTTGGGAACTAACTCCAAGGTGCACCCGAAAAACTGGGCAGATGCGTGGTTCTGCCATCTTGGTGGCCTGGGAGCCAACTTGCACATAACTGGGTTCTGTAAAATTGTATGATCGATTTGTTACTCGGGGAAGCTTGACCCCCGCCTATGGCTTAAATTGACGTGGCGGTGTGAGCAACGTGTTGAGTGGAACCATACCCGCTTTATGTCGTTCGGTTAAAGAGACCTAAGGTACGTGGCACTTACCGTTGGCATAGAGGGCGAGTCTTAGGCTTCGGCCGGAAATAATAAAATGCTCACGATGTTGTCGTCCTGGGGGCGGTGGTGGACCGGGTTCACCGAGAATGTTCCTGGAGAGCATGGGGTGTGTGGTCGTGCGTGCCTACGCCTGTTGTGAAGTGTGCTTAAATTGTACTTTCACTATCATGTTTGATTATACTAATGAAATGCAGGGAAGGAGCACCGCCGCCCCAATTAAGGGGCAGGGTCGTTATAATTTGGCCAGCTCTAGCTGACCTTTGCTATGTTTTACCACCATTCGGTGGATTGTTTGGATGTAGGAACTGGTGAGCCTTGTTGCAAGTAGCGGGATGAAGCCCTTGATGCTGTGCTTTCCCTTGAAGGCCAAAGCGAAATGTTTACGTTATTATGTTCATGTGTGGCCAGCCTGCGTGCCGAAGTACGGAAAACATGTATTGTTCAAGTAAACACTTGTAAGGCCCTAAAGCCGAGACTTTGGTGTATTTTACTATCATTCCTACTTTGGGTTTTGTGGACATTTATGCTTTGGAATTTGGGTTCTTATAACTGTTTTAAAATCTTCTGCTAGAATGCTCTGAGTTAAGATGCATATTCCTATGCTATTAATTTGGTATTCTTATGTAACTCCACTAACTGTCTGTGGAATATGGCGTGCGTCCCCGTCCGCAGCTTATGTTATATTCCATGTGACAGATGGGGGTGTTACAATTTGGTATCAGACTAAGGCATCGGTCTTGCTTTTTTGAATTCGTGGACGAATTCTTTTAAGGGGTGGTGAGCACATGTATGTGCGTCATCGTTATAACATGAAAAGAACCCATGAATGTCTACTTAGGAATGAAAATACACATGTTTGAGGAACCTGCGTATTCCTATAATTACTTTTTGCAATTTTGTTTGGTCGCTTAATGGTGTGTTGTACGACTATAGGTGACTAGGAGCAGTGTGCGGCAGTCGTAACAATAACATTTCAAGAAGAGTAGTGTACCTAACGACGTGCCTGCAACCCCTCCTTCTGCAGAAACCATTCGGATGGTGGTTGAAGTAGTGTTCGCTATGTTCAAAGCCTAATATGGAGGGCATGTGCAGCCCCCTATCCCTGGGATGGTTGCAGTACCGAATGGCACGCTGGAGCAAAGGGCATATGGTAGAACTTTAGAGCAGCAGTTGAATATGCTTTTGACTCAGGGAACGCACTCAGTGGATGAGTATTTGCATGTGTTTGTCTTGATAAGGAAATACCTAGGGTTTGAGATGGAGAACGAATAGACCACGGTTAATAGATTTTACAATGGTCTGCATGATGATTTAAGACTGCTGTTGGTAGGACCAAAGCTACTTATATTCTGAGCGTTGGTGGATTCGGCTAGATCTTTGGAAGAAGATTTGGCAAAAGTCAACAAAACGTCATAGTTCAGGGTACCATACTCTGCAGATTCACAAAGTCTGAACACCACAAGAAGGGGAAAAAGAGATCTCGAACATCTACTAGTCGAGCTCCATATACTTGCTATACTTGTGGCAAGATAGGACACTTAGCCCAAGATTGTCGTGGTGATGCCCCAAAGACAAAGAAAGCTAAGTCGAGAGCCGTTGCAGGGCGACTTCAACTTACTTGCTATACATGTGGCAAGATAGGTCATATTACTAGAGATTGTTGGAGTGGTACTCTGGTGGCAAAGGGGGTAGGTTCTGGAGTAACGGTTGGACAAGACCCAATTAGATGTTATACTTGCGATAAGCCGAGTCATATGGCTCGAGACTGTTTGAGCGGCAAATCAGAGCGGAAGTCAGGCGAAACTTATGCTAAAAATGGAAAGACGGTAGAGTCAGCCACATCCCATCGAGCTCCAGCCCAACCGAAAGTCTATAACCTCGGCCAGTAGGAGGCCATCAAGAAAGGAGGCATGGTGTCAGGTATGCGCTAGAGTTTAGCGTTAGTGTTTTCCATACCTTACGTCTTATGCTTTGGTTGTATGATTGCTATATTTTACGGTTCATTATTATTTTAGACATTCTGGCTCGAGAGCTATTCAATACAGGGACTTCACACTCCTTCCTATCTGAGATCTTCGTGTCTCATAACGGAGTACCTACTTCAGTGGCGAAAGGTAAGTTGGATGCGTTGTTACCGAATAAGTGCTCGATATGCGCAAAAAGAGTTTGTTGCTTGAGAGTGCGAATAGGAAGTCAAGCCTTTGACGTGGAAGCGTCTATTCTGCCTAGTGGAGTTTGACGTAATCCGTGGCATATACTAAATCTCGGAGTAGCGTGCTTATATTGTTTTACAACTCAAAGGTGTCGCACTAGGACTGAACACCTAGCGCTGGACTAAGTTAAAAATACATTAGTATGTGGTGCCAGGTGCCAAGCCTATGTTGCGGTCTCCTTACCTCTTAGCACCGAGGGAAATGGAAGAGTTGAACGCATAACATCAGGAATTGATAGAGTAGGGGTTATGTGTGTCCATGTTCGTCGCCTTAGAGCATGCCGATTCTCTTTGTTACGAATAAATACGGAAGCTTACGACTATGCATTGATTACCGGGAGTTGAATAAGCTAACGGAAAAGAATAAGTATCTGATCCTAAGGATTGATGATCTGTTTGATCAGCTAGTAGGGTCGACTGTATACTCAAAGTTGGATCTGAAATCCGGATACTATCAGCTACGGATAAGGGAAAGTGACATTCCCAATACAGATTTCAGCATGCGTTATGGGCATTATGAGTTCACTGTCATGCTATTTAGGCTGACGAATGCGCCATCCGTGTTTATGGATTTGAAGAATAGAATGTTCAGAGAATACTTCGACCAGTTCGTGATAGTCTTTATCGACGATATACTGGTTTACTCGCAGTGCGAGGAGGATCATTTCAAGCACCTGCATCAGTATGTCAAGTTATCCAAATTTGAATTTTGGTTGTCCTCGGTATCATTCCTTGGTCACGTGGTTAGTGGAGAAGGTATTGCGGTAGATCCGGCAAAGATAGTTGATATATGGGAGTGGCCTGTGTTGTCTACAGTGGCGGAAGTCCGAAGTTTTATGGGGCTTGCCGGCTATTACAGGAGCTTCGTGGAGAACTTCTCACGAAAGCATAGGCCCTCACTGTTGATGCACGAAAATGGCACCAGGCAGCTAACACGGAGGGAGCGTGTTCGGTCTCACAAGCTAGGAGAGGAAGAGGATGAAGGTTGCGGGGGAAGAAGAAAGAAAGAAGCTTCTGAGTGCTCGAGAGTGGAGCAAGCGCTTGTCAAAGGGGTTGTGGGGATAGAGGAGAGGGTCGCCGAGAGCAGCCGAGAAGGCTGATGAGAAGAGGAGGATGATCAGGAGCTATTGAGCAGACAGTTACTATGACGATCGACCAGCGGAGAAGCTTAATGAGCAGCGAGGAACTTGCTTAGCAGAGAGCAGGCTTGCTGAGCAGAGAAAAGTGAAAGTGCAACTAGATCTGATATACTCTAGAGGGGGGTGAATAGAGTATATGGTGCTTTAAAAACTTTTACAAACTTTTACAATAATTGTTGTAATATGTGTGAGCAGGGAAGCAGAAATAAATCTAATCATAGTACTAAGCTATGCAAAAACTAAGCACAGAAAAATCAAGGCCAGAAACAAAAATGAAAGCAAGCAGAACCAGAAGACACAAGGAAATATAGGGGTTCCCCAAACTTGGGTACATCCACTCTTCTACCACCCTAGGTAGGAATCCACTGCAGGATGAGTTGATCAGGTGTCCTGGGCACCAATGAGCTTTTGATAAGGTGCTCAAAAACCAAAGCAGATTTTTTGATCAGGTGTCTTGCCACCAATGAGCTTTTGACAAGGTGCTCAAAAACCAGGTTCAAACTTTTGAAGGGAGTTTGAAAAACCCTTTACAGAGTGGGGGTGATAGAGTGATGGCAGTCTTCTCTTTCTCAAACAACTGAGAAGACTATGTGGATTGATGTCAAAGCTCCCCCTGAATCCTTGAAATCTTTAGGAAGAAAAGCTTTGCTGAGGGTGATAGGCCTTCAAATATTGAACTCCAGCAATGGATGATTTCAGCAAAAGGGACTGAAATGTTGAGTGTCTGGAGTCTGGAATATGTTGGCCTTGAACACTTTGAAAACTAAAAGAGATCTGAAGATTTGAAAATTTGATCTCCTTGGATGAGTGTTCTTCAAAATTCTTTTAGACAGAAGTTTTTTGAGGTTGTCTCTGTAATCTGTATTGTGTGTGCTCTGTTGTGAGGGATTCAAAAATCCTGTCTTTTATTCTCTGGTACAGAATAGAATATTATTCTCTGTCAAGGATAGCCGTTGGTCTGCATTGATTGCATCCTTAATTGCATAATCTCTTCTAGAGGAAAGTCCACAGAAACATTCCTTGAAAAATCCCTTGAAACTTGGTCCAGAATTGAATGAAAACGGCTAGCAAATCTCTGAATTAATTGCAGAATAACTCCTAACTGATTTGAATTTGAATTCTGGAAGTTATCTGAAATCGTCGAACTGAGCTCTGCTATCGTCGAGCTGAGCTCAGCGATCTGGAAAACTTAAGCAGCAAAAATAATCGTCGATCTGAGCTCAAAGATCGTCGAACTGAGCTCAGAGATAAAGATCCAAGGCAGAGTCAAAATCGTCGACCTGAGCTCACCGATCATCGAATGGAGTTCGACGATATTATGAAGTTGAGCTCAGCGATCATCGAATGGAGTTCGATGATCTGTCGAAGTTGAGCTAGACGATCGTCGATCGGAGTTCGACGAATCGTCGTGCAGAGCTCGACGATCAGACTTAGTCTCCAGACAGAAAAACTTGGTCTTCAGGGCAGCTTCCAAACCTAGACTTCTAACCCTTAGACTCAATTCTAATTGACCTTTTAAGCTATACAGGAGGTCAAGCAAAGGTTCCTAGAGACATAGTGATCCTGACCCAAATTATTAATAGGGTGTTCCAACAATCTCCCCCTATTTGGGTTAGGATTACTATTTACAGACTTTGGAAAAATTTAAATAACAACATACAAGTATTAAGCAGAAAAACAACAGCTAGACAAGCAGAAACACAGAGATATATATATCATCCAGATAACAGTCAGAATTCACAGAAACTGTCACCTTACAATGTCACTTCTTCTATTTGCCTTTAACCATTTTAATTTCTCTGTTAGGGTTTAGGGCTTCTTTGTTGGACCTGGTGTCATCTGCTGCACCCAAATAAGTTTGCTTTGAAGGCCTGGGAACCACAGCTGCAGGATGTAACTCCATGTATCTGGTAGCATCAAAGAATTTACTGGAAGCATATCTTTCTAATTCTTTCTGTCTTTGCTCAGACATTGTAGAAATGTTGGAGGTATCCAATCCTTGATCTCTGGCCTTCTTAATCTGATCCAGTGCAGCCAATTCCTTTAACCTGGCAGTCCAAGCAGCTGGGTTATTTTCAGGGTCCTCAAAAGGTACAGGTGGCTCATACCTGTTGGAAGGGTTGTCTTGAGGAGGCATGGCAGACACAATCTCTTTTAGCTTGTAGGGGAAAGGACCTGATGATGTATCAGATGAAACATGTCCTCCCCTAGAATATGGGTGCTACCTGGAATACCCTTTGGAATATACTTGCATATCTCTCTGATTGCCCCTATATCCTCCTCTCCTAGAATATGAACCCCTGGATTGGCTTTCCCTTTGATAGGATCTGGCATGAGGTTGATAGGGAGCCTGGCTTCTGGCTGGGGGTTGACTTGCAGAGCTTCCACCTGCACCTGCATCAGGAGGAGGTGGTGGAGGAGGATGAGGGTGCTGGAATTGGGAAGAGCCCTTCTCATATTTTCTCTTTTTCTTCATGGCTTTCAGCTGGTTCTTGGAATACTGCATCTAGTGTTCAGAGATTGGGTAACTATGAAAGATATAATAAGGAATATCATTATTATCCTTAACTTTAGCAGGAGGAACCCTTTTCATTGCCTTGCTCCTTGCCTTCCTTTTCCTGGCAATGGTAGCAGATGAGTCATCAGAGTCTGTTTTAAACTCATCAGATTCAGAACTCTGATCATCATATAAAGCATCTATTTTCTTCATAAGATCTTTCTTTAGCTGAACAGCAGCAGATGAGGCAGAAGTTGAGATAGCAGCAGCAGGGACAGCAGCAGAGACAGCAACAGATGGAGGAGGTGAAGCAGAAACAACAACAGCAGCAGGAGAGGTGACAGCAGCAGTAACAGTCTCACTTACAGCAGAAACAGCAGATTCACTCTCAATAACAGAAACTGGAGAGTTGGTAGCAGCAACAACTTCACTGATAGTAGCAGAAGCATCATCAAAAATTGCAGCAGGCTCAATTTCAGTGGCCTCTGACATCAGAATATCCTTGGATATTGGTGCATCAGAAACAGTTGGAACTTCAGCAGCAATATGAATATCTTCAGTAGCAGCAGCATCAACAATCTCAGAAGCAAGATCAGTCCTTTCTTCAGAAGCAGCAGCAATGACTGAATGTACAAAAGAAGTGAGGATGCTAGGGTCACAGCAAGACAATGGCACAAGTGCCTTGGATAAGTCTTCTGGGGGCTGGACAACATTACTCTCTGGCAGACAGCTAAAGAAGGCAGAATCAAAAGCAGATAGCAAAGACCTTAGGTCTATTGAAAGAAATGCAGTAGGAGGCTCAGCAGCAGCAACAACAAGAGGAGCAGCAGAAGAAGCAGAAACAGCAGCAGCAACAGCAAGAAGGCTTTCTTCATGTGGCATCTCCCCCTGCCTAGATGCAGAGACATCTGGATCAAGGCACACTGCTGTAGGTGCTGCCTGAGGGAAGAGGGAGGAGAGTCTGGCAGAAAGAGCTGCCACTGACAGGTGTAGAGGAGCCAAGGAGGTCTCCAATAGTAGAGAGAGCCTGGGGGCAATCAGCTCATACAGCCTGTCAGCTAGGGCCGAGAGGTCTACTTGCTCAACAGCTGGAGCGGAGGTAGAAGGTAAGGAGGCAGCTGGGGATGCTGGAAGGGAATGGGAGAATTGTGGAATGGAGGGCTGAGGTGTTGGTAGGGTGGATATGGAGGATAGGGGAATGGATATGGATGGGGTGAATGTTGGTTGATCAATGATGTGGTGGAGGAGGTCTTGGAATGAAGTGGAGGAGGAAGGTAAGTCAGGAGGAGATGAGGGGGAATCATCCATGAAGGAATCATCCAGAAGAGTGAAGGATGGAATGGATGGTGATGATGTGACATCAGGTGGAGGGTAGGAGAACAGTGGTTGGAATTGGTCTGCTAGTGGAGGTAGAATGGGGTCTGGAGATGGAGTTGATGTTGGAGATGGGCTGGATATGGTGATGGTGGATGGAGCTGGAATGGTGGATGGTAAGGGAAGGGATGGAATTGGAGGAGGATGAGAGGCAGTAACAGCAGCAGCCAGGTCATCTGCAGGAGCAGAGACCTGTGGGAGAGTGACTCTTGGAGTCCTTGTGCCTGAAGGAGCACTGGAGGAGGGCCTGCTAGACTTGCTTATTTGCCTGTCCTACTTGCCAAAGAGGGCACAGGTTAGTCTCTTGGAGGCATTTATGTGAGCTCCAGAGGAGACCAGCAAGGCAGGGCACCTGGTCTGCAGGAAAACTCCAAGAATTCTTCCAAAGTTTACAAAACTCTTGTTTATTTTCTTCTTGATGAGGTCAAAGAACACCTCTCCCCAGTTCAGATTTTTCTTATCCACCAGAGCTCCCATGAGACAGAGCTGATGTCTGGATATAGTATCATGGGCAGAGTGCTTTGCCAGCAACACTTTCCCTACCACATCTGCCAGGAACCTGTATTCAACAGACAGATTCCTCTTGAATAGCTTGCTAGGGTTTCCCTCTGGATGACCCATCCTGGCAAGTAGTTCAGAATATTCTTCTCCTGATAACTCAGCAATATCTTCTCCATTTCTCAGTCCAAAAACTTCTGTTAAAACTGTGGGGGTCAAGGGTACCTGATTTCTAGCAATAGACCCAACTATTGTGTTGTTGTCTTGATTATGAGTAGTATAGACCCACTCCTTGATCTCATCTGAAGCCAGCTTGATCCTAGTGGTCATGAGGGCAGACAGATTCTGATCCTTGAATAAACCCAGTATGTCTTGGAAAATCTGGTCAGTGGTGCTGAAAGATTCTATATCAATGTCAAAGCCTGCATCAAACTTCATTGCAGCTAGGACAGCAACTGACACAGCCATTGTACCTGCAAAAACTCAACAAACAAAACGACCAAGAGTAGAACTGTTTGGAGGGAAAGAAGATTCTTGCAGAGAAATCGAAAGCGCAAAAGAGAACGACGGCGAAAAGATGAGTTTTATATTAGGGTTCGACGCAGAATTGGAAAGATCGTTGAACTCAGTTCGACGATCGAGGCTTCTAAAGGAATCTGAAGAGTTTTCAACATCGTCGATCTCCGTTCGACGATCTTGAAGAGCGTCGAGCTCCGTTCGATGATCGTTCAGTGAACATAAACGTCGAGCGCCGTTCGACGATCGTTGACCGGAAGAGATAGTTCATACTATCTGAGAGGCGCTGAACTCAGTTCGACGATTTGGAAATCGTCGATCTCCGTTCGACGATCTTGGGGTAAATCGTCGAGCGCAGTTCAGAGATCAGAAAAGTTCTAGACACTAAGAAGAATCAGAATGTTTGCCTAGTATTGGTCAATTTTTAGCTTTCAAAATCTTGGATGTTATTTAAGACTTCCTCCATCTAACATTCCTAACTGATTTAGGAAGAAGGTGTGTTTCTTTTCATCCAAGGGCTTGGTGAAAATATCTCCCCTTTGCAAATCAGTTGGGATATATTGTAATTCAATTTTATTCTTTTCAACATTATCCCTTAAGAAATGATGCCTAATCTCTATGTGTTTTGTCCTACTATGGAGGACTGGATTTTGAGCTATGGAAATAGCACTTGTGTTATCACAAAAGATTTTAGACTTCTCTAAGTTGTAACCATAGTCTAGGAGTTGGTTTTGAATCCACAATATTTGTGAACAACAACTGCCTGCAGCCATATATTCAGCTTCAGCAGTTGAAGTTGACACAGATGTTTGCTTCTTACAAAACCAAGAGACAAGTCTGTCACCAAGGAACTGACAAGTTCCACTGGTGCTTTTCCTGTCAATTCTGCATCCAGCATAATCAGCATCTGAGAATCCAGTTAAATCAAATGCTGAATCTTTTGGATACCAGAGACCTAGATTTGGACAACTTTTAACATACCTGAGAATCCTCTTTACTAAAGTTAGGTGTGACTCTCTAGGGCTTACTTGGAACCTAGCACATATACATGTAGCAAACATTATATCTGATCTACTAGCTGTAAGATACAGTAAAGAGCCAATCATTGCTCTATATGTTGTCTGATCAATAGGTTTCCCATATTCATCAGCATCTAATACAGCATTGGTAGGCATGGATGTTTTCATACAAGATGCCTCAGACATACCAAATTTATTAACCAGTTCATTTGCATATTTGGTTTGAGAAATAAAGATGCCTTCAGCATGTTGTTTGACTTGCAATCCTAGGAAGAAGGATAGCTCACCCATGCTACTCATCTCAAATTTAGAATGCATTAGGTTAGAAAACCTTCTACACAATTTTGAGTCAGTAGAACCAAAAATGATATCGTCTACATAAATTTGTACTAGTAGGGTATGGGACTTATGGGTTCTAATAAAAAGAGTTTGGTCTACTCTACCCCTTATAAAACCATTTTCTAAGAGAAAGCATGCTAAGGTTGTTGGAGTTACCATGATGATCTGGAAGTGGTCAAACATCTAATCTCACTGCCAACGCAATATGAGCCTGCAGGGTCGCACATAAGAGATGTGGAGAAGTTGGATGACTGACTGTGTTGGTAAAGGTTACCAATCACCGACCTGAATAGGGTTATGGGCAAAGTGTTGCCTTATAGGATCATCGGCTTGGGCAAAGGTTGCCTTGAAGGGCTGGTTAGGTTCGTCGTCCGAGGGTCAAAGACATTAGTCGGGAATGGTCTTCTGATTCCCGCCGATCGACGAGAATCACCTTGCTGATTCTCGCCGATCGACGAGAATCGTCGAGAATCAATTGTTGATTCTCGGCGATCGACTACCTTGACAATTGTCGTCGACCGCGGCTCGACGATCGTCGAGTATCATTATGTGTTGTCGAGCGTGGCTCGACGATCGGCGAGAATCGTCGAGTATTGTACTCTGATTCTCGCCGATCCAATGTGATACTCGCCGAATGATTCTCACCGAACCTGCTCAGTGATTCTCGCCGATTGTCGCCGATTCTCACCGATTCATTCTCGCCGATTCTGAACCCTAGTTCTGGGTGGTCTGCGGATAGCGATTCTCCTGAGTTTATTTTATACTTTAAGTATAAATATAACACTTAGGGTTTCGGGAAGGGAGGCGATCTGTCTCTTCTGTGCGAATCGAACCCGACGGAAGGAGTTCCGCGTTCGCTCCGCCGATCCCGATCCCGCCGCCGGAAGAGTTCCGCCGCCGTGTTTGCTCCGTTGACCATCTTCTCTCCAGCGATCGTCGCTGGCGCTGCATTCCCTGGCGCGGACCTAGCAGTCCGTGGGAAAGCAAAGGTGCGGTCTTATCCTTCCCGATCTTCCGTGCGACGGAAAGCTCGGCGTTCTCCCACTCGTGTGGACTTCTGCAGAAACGTGGATACTATTCCACGTAGAACTCGCCACTAGCAAGCAGACAAAGTTTGGAGCTTCTCCGTTGAGTTGTGACTCAACGCCACCGAGGTAATTTTTGCCTAGTTTTGCTAACTTCTTGATTCAACTGTTCATGGCCCGATCCACATCTCTTTGGGTTTTTCTTGATGTTTTACTTTTCCGCTGCGTGCACAAGCGTTGTGCCAACCCCATAGAGAAACCCAACAGTGGTATCAGAGGCAGGTTACGACCATGACTGTTGTTTTGGAAGTTGTCTTATTCCAATGCGTGTAAACCTAGAAATTTAGAAGTGTTCTAAATGTCTAGATTTAGTCTTGGCACTTCGCCAAGAACGATTGGAATTTCGGTGGAATTTCTAAGTGTTAGAAATCGTTGTCTCCTTAGCAGTAACCATCCCTCGAGTATGTTGTGGATTTTGAATCCAACAAAGAGAGATGAGCTTGTCTACTGCTTTAAGTTGAGCTGTCTTTGCCTTTGTCCAATGCATGTAAATCTGAGGATTTGGAAATTTCTGGATGCTCAGATTTAGCCCTTCCTTCTATCAAATGTTGATGGTGTCAGGATGTGCACATAAGGGATGCATGTGGTTTTAGAAGAATTGTTTTTCTTTGGATGTGCACATTGATCAAATGTTGATCATGGTTAATTGTTAACCTAAAATTGAAATCCCTTCTCTTAATATTAAGTGTTCGGATGCCTTCTGATGGATGACACTCTTCCTGCCTCGATCGATGAAGTGTGGGCTTGCCAAAGCAAGGTGCATTAATCTATCTTGGTAAGGGTGCGAGTGGATAATTGTGATATCCCACTATTGACATCGGGTCCAGCTTAACTAGGTGACCTCAAAGGTTGAGTACCTAGAGGCATAGGGTTGGCATGCACCATATGATGGATGCGAATAAGGAGTTATTCACCAACCATACAAGAATTGCATGAGGATGCAATTGGCAAGCGTTGCCTACCTAAATAAACACATCGTGAGAGGAACGCCAAAGCAGACTCATTGTGTTGGTGAAATACGGATCTTGTCCACTAAGAGAGTAGCTCGGATGAACTCTCCGAATTGTTAGTGAGGGCTATCATTTCGAATAAAATAGTGGGAGTATTTTTAATTGAAGTCCTAATTAGAATAAATTGTAATTGAAATTTAGGTACTGATTTTAATTCTGCATAAATTCTTGTAGAATTCCATGGCAAGCGTTTCACACTCCACGCTGTCTCTGAGAGCCATCCTTGAGAAGGATAAGCTCAGCGGGACAAACTATATGGACTGGTATAGGAACCTGAGAATTGTTCTCAGGCAAGAGCGAAAGCTCTATGTCTTGGAAGAAGAAGCCCCCGAGGTGCCGACCGGGAACTCTTCCCGTGCTGAGAAGGATACTTATAAGAAGTATACTGATGATGCTTTGGATGTCGAGTGCCTTATGCTTGCCACCATGAACTCTGAGCTTCAGAAGCAACATGAGAACATGGGGTGCAAGGAGATTGACGAGCATCTCAAGAAAATGTTTCAGGGGCAGGCTCGTCAAGAGAGGTTCGACATCACGAAAGCGTTATTTCAGTGCAAGATGGGAGTTCGAGACTCAGTAGGGACTCACGTACTCAAGATGATTGGGTATATTGAGAACCTTGAAAGGCTGGGTTTTCCTCTTGGTCAAGAGTTGGCCACGGATCTGATCCTGCAATCGTTGCCGGACAGTTATGAGCAGTTCGTCTTGAACTACAACATGAATGAGATAGACAAGACACTGCCCGAACTCCTAGGCATGTTAAGAACTGCCGAGATCAACATGAAGAAGGCCAAGCCTGCCAGCCCCATACTGATGGTGCATAAGGGCAAGGGCAAAGCCAAGGGCTCTAAAAAGACGAAGGTAGGACCTAAGTCATATCTTGAGCTCAAGTCTTCAGCACTGATCAAGAAGAAGAGCACGGTGAAGGAAGGGAAATGCCACCACTGTGGCAAGGCTGGTCATTGGCGGAGGAACTGTCCTTCGTATATTGAGGGTCTGTAGAAATTGAAGGGAGGTATGACTTCCGCTTCTAATGTTTACGTTATAGAGATAAACCTTTCTGCTCCTTCATCTTGGGTATTGGATACCGGATGTGGTTCTCACATTTGTACAAATGTGCAGGAACTGGGAAGGAGAAGATTGCTGAGTAAAGGGGAGGTGGACCTCCGCGTCGGCAATGGAGCAAGAGTTGCTGCTGTAGCCGTAGGAGTTTACCGTCTTTCTTTGCCCAGTGGGCTTGTAATAGAACTAGATAACTGTTATTTTGTTCCGGCGATAACTAGAAACATTATATCTATTTCATGTTTGGACATGATTGGATTTTCTTTTATAATTAAGAACAATTGTTGTTCTATATTTAAGAATGATGTTTGTTATGCTGTAGCCCAATTGTTTAATGGTCTTTACGTTTTGAACTTGGACCATCTGATCTATAATGTAGAAAATAATAAAAGACTAAGAACAAATGACTCGAACCCTACGTTTCTCTGGCATTGTCGTTTGGGCCATATCAACGAGAAGCGCATATCCAAACTCCATAGAGATGGACTTTTGGACTCATTTGATTATGAATCATTTGAGCGATGCGAATCTTGTTTGTTAGGTAAGATGACTAAAGCTCCTTTCACTGGTTATACTAAGAGGGCTGAGGATCTCTTGGGTGTTGTACATAGTGATGTATGCGGACCCATGAGTTCCATGGCTAGAGGAGGGTATTTCTACTTTGTTACATTTACTGATGATTTCAGTAGATACGGATATGTGTATCTTATGAAGTGCAAATCCGAGACCTTTGAAAAGTTCAAAGAGTTCAAAAATGAAGTAGAAAACCAGTTGGGTAAAAGGGTTAAAGCACTCCGATCTGATCGAGGTGGCGAATACCTGAGTCTTGAGTTCCGTGATCATCTGAAAGAGTGTGGTATTGTATCACAGCTCACTCCACCTAGAACGCCACAACATAATGGTGTGTCTGAGAGGTGAAATCGTACTTTGTTAGACATGGTACGTTCTATGATGAGTCATGCAGACTTGCCTGTTTCCTTTTGGGGTTTTGCTTTAGAGACTGCTGCAATGACATTGAATCGCGCTCCAACGAAAACCGTTCTGAAGACACCATATGAGATATGGACTGGGAAGCGTCCTAGTATGTCGTTCATTAAAATTTGGGGCTGTGAGGCATACGTGAGACGTCAAATGCCTGACAAGCTGGAACCCAAATCAGATAAATATTATCTGGTGGGATATCCTAAGGAAACAAAAGGGTATTACTTTTACCTACCATCCGAGGGCAAAGTGTTTGTCGCAAGGACTGGTGTCTTCTTGGAGAAAGAGTTCTTATCAAGAAAGACTGAAAAGGTAGAGCTTGAAGAAGTTCAAGAGCCACATGTAGTGAACGAACCGGAATTGGATTTTGAGACAGGACTACAAGATGTTGTAGCTGGAGAACCTGCTCAGGGAACACAAGTCCTACGTAGATCTGGTAGACCGATGTTTGAGCCTGAGAGATATGGATTTCTCATGTCTCAAATAGGTAATGTGTTGCTTATGGATCATGATGATGAACCAGCAACCTACCAAGAGGCTATGAATGGACCGGACTCCGACAAATGGCTTGAGGCTATGAAATCCGAAATGGACTCCATGTATGCAAACCAAGTTTGGAACTTGGTGGAACCACCTGAAGGGGTACGACCCATAGGGTGCAAGTGGGTCTTCAAGAAGAAGACCGACATGGATGGGAATGTACAGACATTCAAAGGGCGACTGGTGGCTAAAGGTTTCAAGCAAATTCATGGTATTGACTATGATGAAACTTTTTCCCCTGTTGCCATGGTAAAGTCCATTAGGATATTGCTTGCTATTGCTGCGTATTATGACTACGAGATCTGGCAGATGGATGTCAAAACGGCTTTCCTTAATGGAAACCTCCTTGAGGAAGTGTATATGACACAACCCGAGGGTTTTGTATCCCCAGATGAAGCCACTAAAATATGCAAGCTGAATAAGTCCATCTATGGACTGAAACAGGCCTCTCGAAGTTGGAATCTTCGTTTTGATGAGAAAATCAAAGAGTTTGGTTTCATCAAGAATGAAGATGAGCCTTGTGTTTACAAGCGAATCAGTGGGAGCATTGTTGTCTTCCTGATATTGTATGTAGATGACATACTGTTGATTGGGAATGACATTCCTACCCTGAAAGTTGTTAAGAACAACCTAGGGAACTGCTTTTCAATGAAGGATTTGGGTGAAGCGACTTATATACTTAGTATTAAGATCTATAGAGATAGATCGAAGAAGTTGCTGGGTTTGACCCAGAGTACGTACATCGAAAAGGTGTTGAAGCGGTTCAACATGCTTGAGTCCAAGAAAGGATTTTTGCCCATGTCTCATGGTGTGAATCTCTCTAAGGACCAGTGTCCAAAGTCTTGTGAAGACAAGGACCGCATGAGATTGATTCCATGTGCTTCGGCAATTGGATCAATCATGTACGCGATGTTATGTACTCGACCCGATGTATCCTTTGCTTTGAGCATGACTAGCAGGTATCAGTCAGATCCCGGTGAGTGTCACTGGATTGCAGTCAAGAATGTCCTGAAGTACTTGAGAAGGACTAAGGACGTATTCTTGGTGTATGGTGGAGAGGAAGAGCTCGTTGTAAGCGGTTACACGGATGCTAGCTTCCAAACTGATAGAGACGACTCCAAGTCTCAGTCAGGTTTTGTGTTTTGCCTGAATGGAGGAGCTGTAAGCTGGAAGAGTTCCAAGCAAGAGACAGTTGCTGATTCTACAACAGAGACCGAGTATATCGCAGCAGCTAATGCAGCGAAGGAGGCTGTATGGATTAGGAAATTCATCGGCGAGCTTGATGTAGTTCCTAACATTGTTGGTCCCGTAGTTCTCTACTGTGATAACAATGGTGCAATTGCACAATCTAAGGAACCTAGATCTCATCAGCGCTCCAAGCACATACTCCGGCGGTTTCATCTTATTCGTGAGATTGTCGAACGAGGAGATGTAAACATTTGCAGAGTGCCGACTGAAGAAAACATTGCGGATCCGCTGACAAAGCCTCTCGCGCAGAGAAAGCATGATGGTCATACTAGATCCATGGGTATACGATACCTAAGTGATCAACTCTAGCGAGAATCTTGTGGGTTGCATGTAATCTTGTATTTTGTTGGCTGTTTGTTCATATGATGAACTGTGTACCTAGTTTTTCTTTTATAATTAATGGCAAATTCTTTTATTATGTCTTTTTCTATATGATAGTTAAATGTTAACATAATAGATACCCTTAGAATGTTCGCTTCCACGGGACATCAAGTACGTGACTTGAATGTGAGAGCCCATGATTTATTTGAAGCTTCATTCTTAAAGGTCCCTGGTCGAGTATCATCATAGAAGCTAAGGGTGATGATGATACATGAAGATTAGCACGTGTGTTGACTGATGACCGGTTCTCACAGGTCATGATATTGTGATATCAAGTCATCACGTGGGTACTTGTTAGTGAACAAGTTGTACTGGACAGACCCAACCTGAGACTACTCTGTGGATTGTCATCCAATTGTGTCACGAGTAGGTCTCAATTGACAATGGTGTTGTGGTCCTTTGACCTGAAGTCACAGCATTCATCAAGTGAGGAAGAGCGTGCTTTGATGCCATCTAAAGTCTTCCTTGAGAAAGGTTGATGATAAGGGTGGTCGTTGGGCATGTTACGAATCATTTTGGTGTTTGTGTGTGAGCAGATATGGGATTTGTCTTCCTGTATGACAGGAGTTGCATCCATGGGCCCCTTGATGGAACTGGACTGAGAAATGCATGGCCATGCTTGGTTGAGTCAATATGTGATATTGGACTCACCATTCTCTGGAAGTCCGTCCTGGATCAAGAAAACTTGGATTGAGCTATTACGAGGGTGACACGGTCCATGCCTCTAGTTCTTTCCGGATGTAAGGGACAAAGGGACAAAGACAACGCTGATACATTGGTCATAAAGGCTTATGAGTTATTAACTCTTATTGCTTGGGGAGCAATGATGCATTGCTAGATGCCGCTCATTGTTTGTGAGGTTTTTGGTTTGATACTTTCGAGATCAAGTGGGAGTCTGTTGGAGTTACCATGATGATCTGGAAGTGGTCAAACATCTAATCTCACTGCCAACGCAATATGAGCCTGCAGGGTCGCACATAAGAGATGTGGAGAAGTTGGATGACTGACTGTGTTGGTAAAGGTTACCAATCACCGACCTGAATAGGGTTATGGGCAAAGTGTTGCCTTATAGGATCATCGGCTTGGGCAAAGGTTACCTTGAAGGGCTGGTTAGGTTCGTCGTCCGAGGGTCAAAGACATTAGTCGAGAATGGTCTTCTGATTCCCGCCGATCGACGAGAATCACCTTGCTGATTCTCGCCGATCGACGAGAATCGTCGAGAATCAATTGTTGATTCTCGGCGATCGACTACCTTGACAATTGTCGTCGACCGCGGCTCGACGATCGTCGAGTATCATTATGTGTTGTCGAGCGTGGCTCGACGATCGGCGAGAATCGTCGAGTATTGTACTCTGATTCTCGCCGATCCAATGTGATACTCGCCGAATGATTCTCACCGAACCTGCTCAGTGATTCTCGCCGATTGTCGCCGATTCTCACCGATTCATTCTCGCCGATTCTGAACCCTAGTTCTGGGTGGTCTGCGGATAGCGATTCTCCTGAGTTTATTTTATACTTTAAGTATAAATATAACACTTAGGGTTTCGGGAAGGGAGGCGATCTGTCTCTTCTGTGCGAATCGAACCCGACGGAAGGAGTTCCGCGTTCGCTCCGCCGATCCCGATCCCGCCGCCGGAAGAGTTCCGCCGCCGTGTTTGCTCCGTTGACCATCTTCTCTCCAGCGATCGTCGATGGCGCTGCATTCCCTGGCGCGGACCTAGCAGTCCGTGGGAAAGCAAAGGTGCGGTCTTATCCTTCCCGATCTTCCGTGCGACGGAAAGCTCGGCGTTCTCCCACTCGTGTGGACTTCTGCAGAAACGTGGATACTATTCCACGTAGAACTCGCCACTAGCAAGCAGACAAAGTTTGGAGCTTCTCCGTTGAGTTGTGACTCAACGCCACCGAGGTAATTTTTGCCTAGTTTTGCTAACTTCTTGATTCAACTGTTCATGGCCCGATCCACATCTCTTTGGGTTTTTCTTGATGTTTTACTTTTCCGCTGCGTGCACAAGCGTTGTGCCAACCCCATAGAGAAACCCAACAAAGGTCTCATACCATGCTCTAGGAGCTTGCTTGAGACCATATAATGCTTTATTTAATCTAAAAACATAATCAGGATAAGTTGGAGAGATAAAACCTGGAGGTTGTCTGACATAAACTTCCTCTTTGATGTCTCCATTTAAGAAAGCACTTTTGACATCCATCTGATATACTTTAAAGCCTTTGTGAGCTGCATAAGCTAGAAAAATCCTGATGGCTTCTAATCTTGCAACAGGTGCAAAAGTCTGGTCGTAGTCGATTCCTTCTTCTTGAGAGTATCCTTGAGCAACTAGCCTTGCCTTGTTCCTTATAATTACTCCTTGATCATCCAGTTTGTTTCTGAAGACCCATTTTGTTCCAACAATGGAATGATCCTTAGGCTTTGGCACTAGTTCCCATACTTTGTTCCTCTCAAATTGATGCAACTCCTCTTGCATTGCAATGATCCAGTGTGGATCTTGCTCTACATCTTGAATGGACTGAGGTTCAATTTGAGATAGGAAGCAGGTGTGCAACAAGTTTTGGTTGACCTGATTTCTGGTTTGCACACCAGCTGAGATTTCTCCAATTATTTGGGAAATTGGATGGTCTCTTGATGTTACTAAATCAACAGGGGGTGATGATTGTTCACCAACCTATGTTGTTGTTTCCTCTTGTGGTACAACAACTGGCTCTTCAGGTTGTGCTTCAAAATGTTGATCATTTCCTTCATCTTCACTGCTTTCATCCTCTTGAGTAACCTGTAACCTATTCAATTCTTCAACTAGAGAATGTTCCTACAAAGGTTCTATGGTAGAAGAATTCTTCTCCTTAAAAGACATGTTAGCTTCATCAAATGAAATGTGAACAGATTCCTCAATTTTCAAAGATGATTTGTTATAGACCCTATAGGGCTTGCTGATCATGGAGTATCCCAGAAACACTCCTTCATCAGCTTTGGCTTGAAATTTTGCTAAATATTTCTTGTCATTATTGTGAATGTAGCAAATACAACCAAATACTCTAAAATAGTCAACTTTAGGTTTCTTCCCTTTGAGTAATTCATAGGGAGTCTTTCCCTTTAGTTTATGTATCAGACTTCTGTTCAGCACATAGTTGGAGGTGTTCACTGCCTCTGCCCAAAAGGATAGAGGTAGATGAGCATCTGACAACAATGTAGTGGCAGATTCAATAAGGGTTCTATTTTTCCTTTCAGCTACCCCATTTTGTTGAGGAGTTCTAGGAGCTGAGAAAGTATGCCTGATCCCTTCACTCTGACAGAACTCTTGCATAAGAAGAGAATCAAACTCTATCCCATGATCACTTCTGATCAGGGCAATATGAGTATTGAACTCAATCTGTATACATTTGAGAAACTCTGTCAAACACTTAAAGTTATCAGACTTCTTCCTTAGAAAGAACACCCAAGTGAATCTAGAGAAGTCATCTACAATTACTAAAGTGTAGGATTTCCCTCCTAGGCTTTGTACTGTGATGGGTCCAAAAAGATCCATGTGTAACAGATACAATATCCTAGGTGAATCACTCTTATTAAGTGACTTAAAACTGTTTTTAGTTTGCTTGCCTAATTGACAAGCCTTGCAGAGTCCTTCCTTCTTGTAGGGGCCAGAAGGTAGTCCTCTAACAAGGTTGTCCTTGGATAGCCTAGCAATAGTTCTAAGGTTTAGGTGTCCTAATCTCTTGTGCCATAAAACATTTGGTCTACAGACTGAATTAAACAAGCAGATATCTACATCAGTTGAAAGAAAGTCTTCCAAGTAGATGTTACCTTTCCTTTTACCTGTCAACACAGTTGTGTTGCTCTCTGACTTGATTTTGCATAAGGTTTTGCTGAAGGTCACCTGGTAGCCTTCATCACACAGCTGACTGATGCTAATTAGGTTGTGCTTCAGTCCTTCCACATAAGCTACCTTCTTGAAAGTTACTGATCCAATCTGGACTGCACCATATCCTTTAGTTTGTCCAAAGTTGGAATCACCAAAAATAACTTTGGGTCCAAGCTTGGCTCTGAAGGATGTGAGGTTGTCCTTATTCCCTGTCATGTGCTTAGAGCACCCACTATCCAAATACCATTACTGGTTAGATGTTGGATAGGTCTTCACCTGCACATAAGACAATTCATTTATTTTTGACCCAGTTTACCTTGGGCCTAGGTTGATAACCTCTAAATTCAGAAATGAAAGACATCCCAGGTTGACTCTTATATCCTTCAGGATGATATCTCCTTGGAGGTAGAATCCATTCAGTATAAGGGTTATAGATTTGGGATGAAGGACCCTTAGGATTCAATTTTGATTTGCCTTTGAAAACGTTTCCAGAGCTCTGACCTCTGTTCGACGATCTTTGAGCTGCGTTCGACGATCTTGTGTCAGATCGTCGAGCTCCGTTCGACGGTCGACTATGGCTGAGGTCAGGTATATGAGATCGTCGACCTGCGTTCGATGACTTTGGCTGAGATCGTCGATCTGCGTTCGACGATTTTTCCTGAGATCGTCGAGCTGCGTTCGGCGATCGTCGATCTTCATTCGGCGATCGTCGATCTATGTTCGACGATTTCTGCTGGGACTTGGTTTTCTGAGGCAGATCAGAATTTTTCCTAGCAACCTCTACAACTCCCTTTCCCTTGTCAGAAATAAACTTGATGGGAGTTGTTAGAACAATAGGTTGGCTGGATGAGGCACCCAAGCCCAGTGTACTGTTAAATCTAGAGTTCACTGTGCTTGTGATGTCCATCATCTTGATGCTTCTCCCATTAAGGGATTCTTCAAGCTTCTTGGCCTCAGAGAGCTCACTTTTCAGTGTAGCTATCTGTTCCCTACAGTTCTCCAACTCCTGAGAGAGTTTGAGGTTTTCTGACTTTAAAACATTGTGTTTAGATAATTGATTTCTGAGAGAGATAATCTCTTTCTCAGACTTTAGCAGGTCTAAACACAGTGCTTTAAATTCAGATTTAAAATCTTCTGAACTAAAATCAAAAGAGCTAATTACCTGATCTTCTTCAGGTTGAGTCTCTGAGTATGACTCTGACTCCTCTTCCTCTGAATTGTGTTGTGAGGAATTGATTGCCATCATGCAGAACTCCTTTTCTTCTGCATCATCCTCATCATCACTGGAGCTAGAAGAGGCTTCAGACTCCTCTTCTGTCTCACTCCAGGATTCAGCAACAAACCCTTTTCTTGTATGCTTATTTTTGCTTGAAGAAGGTTTGCCATTTCCATTCCTTTTGGAGTCTTTCTCCTTCCTTCTTTCTTTCCTGTCCCTTCTGTCCTTGTTCTTGTTCTCTGGACAGTCAGGAACTATGTGCCCTGGTTTCCTGCAACCAAAGCAAATAATGTCTTTATTGTTGTTAATGGACTTGTCATACCTTGGCTTGTCCTGCTCCTTGTATGATCTTCTTCTGAAGTCCTTTCTGGCCATCTTGTAGAATCTTTTGGCCAACAAGCTGAGTAGTTCATCATTGCCTGTAGCTTTATCTTCAGGCAGATCCTCAGTTGCCTTAAAGGCTATGGTCTTCTCTTTCCTTGTGGCTGGTGAAGCAGCCTTCTGTTCTTCCTCTCTATTCTTGATGAGTAGCTCATAAGATTTGAGCTTACCCAGCAAAGCTTCAGTGGTGGTCTCATTTAGACTTCTGGCATCCTTAATTGGCCAGATTCTTGAATCCCAAGTGCTGGGGAAGCACATTAGGATCTTGTCATTAAGTTCTGTCAGAGAGATCTCTTTGTCCAATGTCCTTAGCTCACTGACAATTAGACTTAGTCTGTTGTACATATCTCCCACTGACTCAGTCTCTCCCTTCTTGAAGTTCTCATATTGAGAGATGAGATGGGATCTTCTGTCCTTTCTCTCATCAGCTGAGCCTGAGACTATTTCTGAGAGCTTGTCCCAAATTTCCTTGGCGGAATTGCATTCAGCTACCTTTTGAAATATGTCATCTGACATTGTCTGGGCTAGGATGTTCATAGCCTTGGCATCAGCTACCTTCCATCTCTTGATGTCAGCATCTGTTCCTGATGGAGGTGGCACAGCATTTGTGCTTGTGCTCTCTGGGGGTCTTGGACACACTGTCAAAATAGAATTAAAGATATCTTCGTCAATAGAATTCATGTAAAGTCTAATCCTTGCCTTCCAAAGTGCAAACTTGGAAAGATTGCACACTGGAGGTCTGGTGCTAGCATAATCTTTGTTTTGGGCCATGATTTGTGCAAACAAAATCTAATAATAAAATACCAAAGAAACACAGATCTAGTTTGGGATCTTGGGGTTCAGGTGTTAGCCTGTACAACCAATCAGATATGGTATGTTTAACCAACCTGCCTCTGATACCAATTGAAAGTGCAACTAGATCTGATATACTCTAGAGGGGGGTGAATAGAGTATATGGTGCTTTAAAAACTTTTACAAACTTTTACAACAATTGTTGTAATATGTGTGAGCAGGGAAGCAGAAATAAATCTAATCACAGTACTAAGCTATGCAAAAATTAAGCACAGAAAAATCAAGGCCAGAAACAAAAATGAAAGCAAGCAGAACCAGAAGACACAAGGAAATATAGTGGTTCCCCAAACTTGGGTACATCCACTCTTCTACCACCCTTGGTAGGAATCCACTGCAGGATGAGTTGATCAGGTGTCCTGGGCACCAATGAGCTTTTGATAAGGTGCTCAAAAACCAAAGCAGATTTTTTGATCAGGTGTCTTGCCACCAATGAGCTTTTGACAAGGTGCTCAAAAACCAGGTTCAAACTTTTGAAGGGAGTTTGAAAAACCCTTTACAGAGTGGGGGTGAGAGAGTGATGGCAGTCTTCTCTTTCTCAAACAACTGAGAAGACTATGTGGATTGATGTCAAAGCTCCCCCTGAATCCTTGAAATCTTCAGGAAGAAAAGCTTTGCTGAGGGTGATAGGCCTTCAAATATTGAACTCCAGCAATGGATGATTTCAGCAAAAGGGACTGAAATGTTGAGTGTCTGGAGTCTGGAATATGTTGGCCTTGAACACTTTGAAAACTAAAAGAGATCTGAAGATTTGAAAACTTGATCTCCTTGGATGAGTGTTCTTCAGAATTCTTTTAGACAGAAGATTTTTGAGGTTGTCTCTGTAATATGTATTGTGTGTGCTCTGTTGTGAGAGATTCAAAAATCCTGTCTTTTATTCTCTGGTACAGAATAGAATATTATTCTCTGTCAAGGATAGTCGTTGGTCTGCATTGATTGCATCCTTAATTGCATAATCTCTTCTAGAGGAAAGTCCACAGAAACATTCCTTGAAAAATCCCTTGAAACTTGGTCCATAATTGAATGAAAACGGCTCGCAAATCTCTGAATTAATTGCAGAATAACTCCTAACTGATTTGAATTTGAATTCTGGAAGTTATCTGAAATCGTCGAACTGAGCTCTGCTATCGTCGAGCTGAGCTCAGCGATCTGGAAAACTTAAGCAGCAAAAATAATCGTCGATCTGAGCTCAAAGATCGTCGAACTGAGCTCAGAGATAAAGATCCAAGGCAGAGTCAAAATCGTCGACCTGAGCTCACCGATCGTCGAATGGAGTTCGGCGATATTATGAAGTTGAGCTCAGCGATCGTCGAATGGAGTTCGACGATCTGTCGAAGTTGAGCTAGACGATCGTCGATCGGAGTTCGACGAATCGTCGTGCAGAGCTCGACGATCAGACTTAGTCTCCAGACAGAAAAACTTGGTCTTCAGGGCAGCTTCCAAACCTATACTTCTAACCCTTAGACTCAATTCTAATTGACCTTTTAAGCTATACAGGAGGTCAAGCAAAGGTTCCTAGAGACATAGTGATCCTGACCCAAATTAGTAATAGGGTGTTCCAACAAAAAGGCTTGCTGATCAGAGAGCAAGCTTTCTGAGCAGAGAGCAGGCATGCTGAGTAGAGAGCAAGCTTGCTGAGCAGAGAGGGAGAGAGGGGGCCTCTAGCAGCGACAACAACAGACTTCGCCCGCCGCGGCTTAATTGCCACTCTTGCGACGGGCTTTCCTCTAATCAAAAAATAAGATTACAGCTTGCTCAAAGTGCCTTTACATGAAAAAGCAATAAATGGTACAAAGGGGGAAGCTGGCGATTAAGAAAGGAGTTGCCAGAGACTAAGGAAAAGAGGCTGCCAGAGACCAAGGAAAAGAGGATGCCAGCAGCTGTGGAGGACTGGGAGGACTGGAAAACTAAGTCCGCGGAGTCTGCTGGCAAGCTGCAGGCAAGCTGTGGAGGACTGGAAAACTAAGTCCGCGGAGTCTGTTGGCAAGCTGCACGCAAGTTGTGGAGGACTGGAAAACTGAGTCCGCGGAGTCTGTTGGCAAGCTGCAGGAAAGCTGTGGAGGACTGGGAGGACTAGAAAACTGAGTCTGCGGAGTCTGCTGGCAAGCTGCAGGCAAGCTGCAGGCAGCTGGGGAGGACTGGGAGGACTGAGAAACTGAGTCCGCAGAGTCTGCAGGCAAGCTGTGGCGGACTAGAAAACTGAGTCCGCGGAGTCTACTTGCAAGCTGCAGGCAAGCTGTGGTGGACTGGGAGGACTGGAAAACTGAGTCTGCAGAGTCTGCTGGCAAGCTGTAGGCAAGCTATAGCGGACTGGAAAACTGAGTGCGCAGAGTCTGCTGGCAAGCTGAAGTTTTCCTCCTGCGCCTTGTCTTCCTACCTGGCTTGCTAGAATGAGAGGCACTGGGGGCTATTTATAGGCCCGGGGAAGATCAACTAGAAGCGGGGCCCAGTGACGTCATCATGATGACCTGCGCGGACTCGGCGGACAGGGATTGAGCAGAGGAGGCGGCCTGGTCTTCTAGAGGCCGCCCAAGGGGGCGGCCTGGGCTGGAGGCCACCCAGGTGGGGTGGCCTAACTCTGGAGGATGCCCAGGATGGGCGGCCTAGACTTGAGGCCGCCTAGGAGGGGGCGGCCTTGCTCTGGAGGCCGCCCAGGAGGGGCAGCCTGGACTTGAGGCCGCCCAGGAGGGGCGGCCTGGCTCTGGAGGACGCCCAGGAGGGGCGGCCTGGCTCTGGAGGCCGCCCAGGAGGGGCGGCCTGGACTTGGAGGCCGCACAGGAGGGGCGGCCTGGCTCTGGAGGCCACCCAAGAGGGGCGGCCTGGCTCTAGAGGCCTCCCAGGAGTGGGGGCCTGGCTTTCGAGGCCGCCCAGGAGGGGCGGCCTGGCTCTGGAGGACGCCCAGGAGGGGCGGCCTGGCTCTGGAGGACACCCAGGAGGGGCGGCCTGGCTCTAGAGGCCGCCCAGGAGGGGCGGCCTGGATGTGGAGGCCGCCCAGGAGGGGCGGCCGGCCTCTGGAGGCCACCCAGGAAGGGCGGCCTGGACTTGAGGCCGCCCAGGAGGGGAGTCCTGGCTCTGGAGGCTGCCCAGGAGGGGCGGCCTGGCTCTGGAGGCCGCCCAGTAGGGGCGGCCTGGCTCTGGAGGCTGCCCAAGAGGGGCGGCCTGGCTCTGGAGGCCGCCCAAAAGGGGAGGCCTGGCTCTAGAGGCCACCAAGGAGGGGCGGCCTGGCTCTGGAGGCCGCCCAGGAGGGGCGGTCTAGCTCTGGAGGCCGCCCAGGAGGGGCGGCTTGGACTTGAGGCCGCCCAGGAGGGGCGGCCTGGCTCTTAAGGTCGCGCAGGAGGGGCGGTCTGGCTCTAGAGGTCGCCCAGGAGGGGCGGCCTGGACTTGAGGCCGCCCAGGAGGGGCGGCCTGGCTCTAGAGGCCGCCTAGGAGGGGCGGACTGAGACTGGGAGGCCGCCCAGGAGGGGCGGCCTGGCTCTAGAGGCCGCCTAGGAGAGGCGTCCTGGACTTGGAGGCCGCCCAGGAGGGGCGGCCTGACTGCTGGAGGCCGCCCAAGGGGGCGGCCTGGGCTGATCACCCCTGGGTGGCGGCATGAGGAGCAGGCCGCCACTAGACAGGCAGAGGAGGCGTCCTGAGGAGCAGGCCTCCCCCTACAGAGTAAACCCTCTGAAGGTGAGCCGGAGCGTGAGTCCGCCAAGCCTGCGACGGTTGAATGGGTCCGGGGTTCGCACTTGCTGGGAGACCTGGCAGACCGAAGGGATAGATCGTACAGATCTCCCCCTGTTGCTGTAGGTTGCCTGCTGCAAGGAAAAATGCTGCACGGTTAGCAGGCCTAACCGCATGGCCTGCGATGGTGAGCTATGGGAACAGCCCGCCACCCCGCAGGACATGTAGTTGCTAGGCGACCTAGTCGGACAGGGAAAACTTCCCTCTTACACTTATACTTGTCGCGAACATCAGGGAGAATCTGAAGGTCGCGACTAGCCAGCCGGCTACCTCGGGAAGGATCGCTGATTTCTGGGTTAACATAATCCCCGCACTTTTTTAAGTTCTGAAGGGAACTTCGAAAAAGTTGGAGACCCAGGAAAATCGTGATCCACCCCAAAGGAAGAAGGGATAAGGGGAGATAGAACCTGTTGTCTCTCCTAAGAAGGTTATTCTTTCCTATCTTTTTCCTGCGAAGGAAAAGTTAGCGAAGACATGAATGGAAGGTACGCTTCAAGCGTACCTGAGTTTGCCTTGGCAAAACGAAGAAGACGTGTCTTCTACTGACTTCTGCAAAATGAATGTGAGAGTGAAGTATAGAAGGGAGATAATCTTGCAAATACCTGATGAAAGCTTGCAAGTAGCTGTTATCCCATACAAAAGGAAGAGTGAGTATGCAAGAAAGAGAAATGGGTTGCAAGTACCTGAAATGGTCTTGCAAGCGTTTGCTAGTCTCTGCAAAAGAGATGTTAGAAGCGAAAAATGGGATACAAAAATAGCTTGCAGGTACATGTGAAGAAGCTTGCAAGTATCTGTTGATTACTGCAAAGAGAAAAGAATGCGCAGCATGCATATCATAATGAACTAAACTGCAAGTACCTGGATGAGGCTAGCAGGTTTTAACTGTTGATGCGATGAGGTGGACATGACCAAATAGCAGAGGAAATGCTTGACGAACTCTACTGACAATTAGATGAAGATCAAACCAGAATAGCAATCTTATTGGTATATTAAGGATGCCATGAAGTCAAAATCAATAAGTCGAGCGCTGACTATTGATAGATATGATCACATTGGCAGAGAAAAAGTTTGACGAATTCTGCCCATCTTAACTAAATTGCAATAGCATGGCTTGGTGATCAAGGAGTGTAAGATTCTTTGATCAATGTTTGATGCCATTAGACTTTGATAAGAGTAAAGAATAGCTCTGTGAATCATCAACTGATAGAGCTTGAGCAAGCAATGTATATGAAATGAGCACAAGCAAAGCGGATGTTTGCTAATCCTTTTGAGAGGTCGGATCAACCTGTTCACCTGTGAAAGAAGGCAGTTGACAAAAAGAGTTCTATACTCGGAAGTGACTAAAGAAGGCTGGATGCTGCCACAGGTGTTCCCCGTGGGCCTTATGCATCGCTTGCCTGAGAAAATCATCCCGAGTATAGTCCTACTCAAAGCGGGCTGGCCACGCATCCTATATGAGGGCACAAAAGAGAAAAGCAAGGAGAATCCTGAGAAGGATCGTCAGATGCGCTACTCTCTTGCCTTGGGTACAATCATCACTGATCAATGAGACTAGTTGCGCCAAGTGGCCTATCGCTTGTCTGTGGATTGATCAGTGGAGTTGTGGGAACCCGCGAAGGCACGGATCGAGAGTACCAGAGAGTGTTCGGCCATCACAGTTGTGAGATGATCAAAGAGACAAGGCTACGCTTGATCACCATTGCTTGTCAATCAAAGATCACCGTAACTGTGATGTATTCTATGCGAAGCACAGCAGAGCCAACACATGGGGCTCCCCTAGCACACACTCTGTGTTAGATACCGGCTAGGATCCTAAGTCTAAAGCCCAACATCGTAGATTGAACGGCTCCCACTACACAAATGGGTATACTCCCGCCAAATGTGGTCGAAGCGGTTGTGCTAGAGAACAATCCACGGAGGGAGCGTTCCAGACTCGGCGATATCTCATTGCTGTAGTGATCTCTTCGGCAAAGAGAAAAATAGAGGAGGGAGCATCACAATATGGGAACTGTGTCAGTATAAGATCCTAGATAAAAGCTTTGTTGAAAAGCAAAAAAGAACACTAAGAAGCGTTTTGAACTGAAAATGTCTGAAAAGAGAAAGTGCAAGGGTTGAAATAACCCATCAAGGTTGTGAGGAGCTTTGGAGGACTGTGAAGTCCATTGCTGGCTTAGAATAGCCTTCCTAGCACACCCTCATCGTCGGCGCCGAAACATTCGACAGTGTTGTTAACAATGAGGAGAGGAGGTTCCTCAACTAGGTTCACTCCTTTTGAGGAGCAAGGAACATCTGCAATTTCTTTGCCCTTCGAGGTTACCGGATCAGGGCGATCTTCTTTGGGAAACAGGTCACGCATCTTACCCTGCCGGAACATCCTTTGCACAAGCTGGCAGAGTGCTCGGCAGTGCTCGGTCAAGTGGCCTGACTCTTTGTGAAATTCATAGTAAGGTTCTGAGTCTCTAGACCTTTGATTGGTTTGCCGATAGGGCTTCTTGTGGCTTGCCCTATCTTTCATAATTTGGCTCACTTTGCATGGCCTCGTCAAGATCAGACTCATGCAAGTCATTGTATTGTCGGTGATGAACTCCTGCTGCTTGTGAAGATGGTGCTAGTGGCAGCAATGGGTCTTGAGCACGATCACGGCTCGGGAAGGAGTATCGAGGGCGTTGAAACCTTTTCTTCTTTCTTGAGTGAGTTGGAAAATGATTATGAGGAGACCTCGGAGGATGCTTGCGAGAGAGATCTTCCTCGGATAAGAGCTTAGAGACGAAGCCTAGGTTGCTCTTTTCTCCTAGAATGTATGAGTAGGCCAAGGCAATCAACTCTTGGTATGTTCTCGGAGCACGAACATTGGCTTCAAACTTGAGAGGCCCTTCACGGAGACCGTGGATAAGAGCCACTCGGTACATTTCTTGATCAACAATCTTGATGTCCAGAATCTCTCTCTAGAATCGATCAACGAATTGATACCAAGTTTCATCACTGTGCTGCTTGATCTCAAAGAGGGCTTCAGGACCGCCCTTTCTCTTGGATGAGGTAGAGAACTTGAGCAAGAACTCCCTTCGCAGATCAGCAAAGGAAGTGATGGAGTGAGGACGAAGGCCGTAGAACCAGTCCCTCACTTGCCCATCAAAAGTAATGACAAGAAGCTTGCACTTGGTCGCATATGTAAGGGTTTTGAGAGCAACGACTGACTCAAAGGCTTGAAGGCGCTTTACTGGATCAGTCTCTCCAGTGTTGATTGGCAGTCGAGGCTCTCTGAAGTTTGCTGGAGTAGGTTCGTGACGAACATTCTCTGTAAATGGTGACGGCTCTTCTTGTTCTCCTACAGCATAAGGATTAAAGGGAGCTGTTGGGTACATTGGTTAAATGTACCTGATTTGAAGAAGCCTCACCCAACTCAATGATATACATCATAATGTATTTGATGTATGTTGAGTTTACTTGTGCAGGTTAAGTAATTACTGGACTGAAGCAAAAAGTTTCTAAGTTCATGTGTCGACACCCAGAGGGAAAGTGTCGACACTTAAGAAGACTTGTGTCGACACCCAGACAAGCAGTGTCGACACTTGGAGTCATTGTGTCGACACCTGGGATGCAGAGTCGACACCAGATAGAAAGTGTCGACACAAGGAGCTGTGTCGACACTCAGTGAAGAAAAGTGTAGACAGAAAGTGTCGACATAAGGAGCTGTGTCGACACCCAGTGAAGCTGTGTCTACACCAGAAAGTGTCGACACTTGGAGCTGTGTCGACACTCAGCAAGAGTCTGCAGAAACTAAGTTAAAGTGTCGACACCAAGAACATTGTGTCGACACACAACAAGAAGAGTCAGCACTTGAAGAAAGTGTCGACACCAAGAACAAAGTGTCGACACTCAACAGAAGAGTCAGCACATGAAGTAAGTGTCGACACCCAGAACAATGTGTCGACACTCAGCTGAAGACTCTACACTTGAAGAAAGTGTCGACACATGGAGCTGTGTCGACACTTAGCAAAGAACAGAAATATCAACAAAATATTCTAAGTACAAGTGTCGACACTAAGGGAATGTGTTGACACTCAGCTGAAGTCTCAATAGAAGAATCAAGTGTCGACACAAGGAGCTGTGTCGACACTCAGTAAGTATCAACATAGAAGACTATGTGTCGACACCAAGAAGCAGTGTCGACACTTAACAGATTCAACACAAGAAGTTGTGTCGACACAAAGGAGAAGTGTCGACACTTAGAAGAATTCAGCAAAGGATAGAAGATCAAGTACTTGTGTCGACACTCAATTTTAGTATCGACACCTGAAGAAGAAACTGTGTCGAGACATAGTATCTACAACACAAGGAGTTGTGTCGACACCTTGTAGACTTGTGTCGACACTTACATAACTTGTGTCGACACTTGGTCTATAAGTGTCGACACTTAAAGACAGAAAGTCTCGACACTTTCAGACAGTTAGAGATTTTCAAGAATTGACTGGATGACTTGACAGCTGCCATTCCAGCCGGTCTACAGCACCTGTCAGAGATGTCAGAATTCAGTTATGGACCGGACCAGCCGGTTACCATGAAGAAGGCCTATAAATAGGCTCATACAGTCTACAGATAACTGTTGTTGTGGTTGTGAAGGTTGTTCTGATTATTGTTCAAGTAGTTATTGAAGTGGTACACAGAGTATCAACACAAGAAGATCTAGCCGTCCAAGTGCAGATCTACGAAGTTGGAGAGAGAGGGCTCCATCCAAGAAATCAGCCGTTGGAACTAGGCTGAGAAGAAGGATTCAGTTTTGTTCTGGATCTTAAGAAGCAGAGATCAAGGATCAACTGCAGGAGGATTCATTCTTATTCAGTTCTACTTTCAAGAAGCTTTGAAGAAAGCTAAGTCAGATTGAATCCAGCTGAGTTCTTCCAAGAACTCATCAAGAAACTCTCAACTCCCCTCTCTTGTTTCTGAGTTGTTGAGTTATTATTTCTATAAACATTTTATCTTGTAGGATCCTTTGGATCTGAGTGAATTGTAAGCCTGTAATTATAAAGGCTGAGGGTAGGGCTTGAGAGCCTAAGTGTAGGAGATTGAAATCTCTGAGTGTAGGCCTTGTTGGCTGAGTGTAGGCCTTTGTGGCTGAGTGTAGTCTTTGGGAAAAGCTGAGTTGTAGGGTCTTGGGCCTGAGGTGTAGGAACTAATTTGGGTTCTGAGCTAGTGGAGAAGTTTGGCCGAATCTAGTACACTGCTAGATAGGCGAAGGGGGAAAGTGGATGTACCCAATGCTTGGGGAACCACTATAAAATACTGTGTCTGCTGTGATTGTGAATGCTTGTGTAATTACTGTGCAAAAGTAGTTAGAATTCTGTGATATAACTGATTGCTGCCATTAAAGTTTTAAAAAGGATTAGGTCACCTATTCACCCCCTCTAGGTGTTTAGGTACTATTTCTTTCAAGTGGTATCAAAGCCAGGTTCCTCAAAAAGGACTAACAGTCTGAGGAGATCCTGTTTGGCAGATTCAGTCTAAGACAAAATACAGATTCAAGAAAATCAAGAACCATGGGTTCCTCTGAAAATCACAAGGAATTGGGTTCCATGAAATTACCCATATGCAGGAAAGAGATCTTTGGGATCTGGAAGGAGAGGGTAAGGTTGTTTATGGAAGCCTCAGACCCTAGAATCTACATCACAGTAAAGGAAGGGCCTTATGTGCCCATGAAGATATCAGTTCTAGATGCAAATCAGAGAACCCCAAAGGATTTCTCTGAGATGACTAAGGATGAGATTGTCCTAGCCACCATGGACAAAAGGGCACAAAACATTATAGTGAGTGTCATAGATGATGCAACATTTCAGAATCTTATACACTGTAAGACAGCTAAAGAGATGTGGGACACTCTTATTGTGTATATGGAAGGATCTGAAGAAGTTAGACAAGATAGAAAATCCTTGCTAAATCAGGAGTATGAAAGTTTTAGACAAGGAAAAGGTGATAGCATAACTGAGTGCTATAAGAAGTTCTACAGAATAGTGAATGAACTCATGTCTTATGGAAGAGAGTTCAGTAACTATGAACTAAATGACAAGTTTCTAAGGTCCCTAACCAAAGATTGGGACACCAAGATCTGTGCCATAAGAGAAATGGCTAAGTTGGGAGAAATTCCTCCTCCTACACTGTTTGGCAAATTGTTGTCATATGAGATGCAGTTGACAGTGAGAAAAGAGGAGGAGAAATCAACAAGAACTGAGCACAAGGAAAGAACAGTAGCCTTCAAGACAGAAGCCTCCAGAAAGTGCAGGAATAAGTCACCAACTCCACCTCCAAAGGTAGTTGAATCAGAGACAGATGAGTCAGTCAGCACAAAGTCTGAAAGCAGTGAAAGTGATGAAGACTTTGCTGCCTTCACTAGACAGTTTCAGAAATTATTGAAGAAGAAACAGTGGAGGACAAGGCCCTCTACTTCAAAAGGAAAAGAAGATTTTTATCAGGATAAAAAGGCTTCAAAGAAGGACAGGAAGAGGACAAAATCTAGCAAGGCAACTAGTTCTGAGATAGTGTGCTATTGCTGCAATAGACAGGGCTATGTTATTGCAGACTGTCCTGAAAAGAGGAAAGAGTCTAGTGACAGGAAAAAGACTCATTTAAAAGGCAAAAAAGAGAAGTCTTTTGTAGCCAAGAAAGAGAAGACTCTATCAGATATCTCTTCAGAAACTGAGTCTGATGCTGAGGCATACATAGGGCTGTTTGCTGAAGAAGAAGAACAAGAATTCATGCAGATAATGGAGTCTATTTATGAACAAGAAGACAGTCAATGCCAAGGGCTAATGGCTTTGACAGAGAATGATAAAATCCTGGAGCAGCCAGGACCCAGTAAGGTACAAAGTTCAACTCTAAGTTCAGTTTCTTGTTCTAGTACAGAATCAGATTCTTCATCATCAAGTGATGAGAATGTATCTGAGTCTGAGGATGATATTCATCAGCTTATAGATGAATATAAAGTGCTATTGCAAGCTTACAAGAAAAGCAAGTCCCTATCCAAAAGTCAGGCAAAGGAAATTGCTGATCTTAAAGCTGCTGCAACAGATTTTGAGAAGCAATTTGATCAAAAGCTTAATGAGATAGCCAGGCTGAAACACATAACAGTGATTCAGATGGGGACTATCACCTTTAAGAATGATCAAATCAAGAGTCTGGAGATCAATCTTCAGAAAGAGAGAGAGCTTGTTGCAAGGTTTTCTAAACCTAAGTCAGTGCTACCTTTAATTGATGAATTTGTTCATCATAAAGGCAAGACTGGACTGGGCTTTACTAGACCTGCAAGGACTGAGCATTCCAAGCCCAAGTCCAAGGGCAAAGCCCCAACATTCAACAAGTCAGCTGTAGATAAGACAGCAAAGACAGTACCTAAGCAAAGGTACAATAAGTTTGAATGCTGGTGCTGTGGCAAAGTTGGCCATTTTGCAGTGGACTGTTGGCACAATGCTAGTGCCAAAGTGAGTACCAAACTACCTGTTGAAAGCCAGTAGGTAGCTTTGTCAGATTGCAAACTAACAAGTACCAAGGACCCAAGAATTCTTTGGGTTCTAAGGTTCATTAATCTGTTTTGCAGGTGAGTCCAAGTGGCCATACCCCAACATGGTACTTGGACAGTGGATGTTCCAGACATATGACTGGAACTAGAGGATTACTAAAGGAATACATACCAATAAAAGATGGTCCAAAAGTCACCTTTGGTGGTTCTGAAAAAGGAATCATCAAAGGATTTGGTAACATTTCTAGCAACTTGGTTACCATTACTCAAGTGGCTTATGTTAAAGGGTTGAAACACAACCTAATAAGTATAAGTCAATTAAGTGATGTAGGGTATGACATCTAATTTGTTAAAAATGGTTGTCATATCAAGAGGTCAAGTGATCAAGAGATCATTTTGACAGGTTATAGGAAGAGGAATGTCTACTGCCTAGACAATATGGTTGAGAACAATGGTTCTCCAGTTTGTCTTGTAGCTGATGAGACAGTCACTCATTGTGTCAAATGGCACAAGAGGCTAGACCATCTTAACTACAAGACTATTAGCAAACTCTTTAGCAAAGAGTTAGTGAGGAATGGTCCTCAAGTTAAGTGTGTTAAAGATGGTATTTGCTCAGCTTGTCAAAAGGGCAAGCAGACTAAATCCACCTTTAGAAGCATAGAAAACAAAGATGCTGTGAGGTGTTTATACCTCTTGCACTTGGATCTCTTTGGTCCAATGCCAGTTTACAGCTTAGGTAGGAAGGTCTATACCCTTGTAGTTGTAGATGACTACTCAAGGTTTTCCTGGGTGTTCTTCTTAAGACAGAAATCTGAAACACCTAGTGTCTTCCATAGCTTTGTCAAGCAAATTCAGAATGAACTAGACAGTACAGTGGTCAAGACTAGAAGTGACCATGGTACTGAGTTTCAGTCTGATAGCATGACAAAACTTTGTGGAGACTTTGGGATATTTCAAGAATTCTCTTCACCTATAACACCTCAGCAAAATGACATTGCTGAGAGGAAGAATAGGACCTTGATAGAGGCTGGTAGGACCCTACTAAGTGATACATCACTGCCAGAGTATTTCTGGGCTGAAGCAGTCAACACTGCATGCCATGTTATAAATAGGGCTACCATCACTAAAAGGCTTAACAAGACCCCCTATGAAGTTGTGAAAGGCAGGAAACCAAACTTATCCTACTTCAGGATCTTTGGTTGCAAATGCTTCATACTTAACAATGGGAAGTCTTACTTAACTAAGTTTGCTGCCAAGTCCCAAGAGGGAATTTTTGTTGGGTACAGCAATAATAGTAAGGCTTATAGAGTCTACAACTTGACTACACAAGTTGTAGAAGAATCTATGCATGTAGTTTTTGATGAGACTAAACTTATTAACAATTAGTTGTCTAGTAGTGTATGCAGCCCCACAGGTTTAACAAAGAAAATGGACAAGCTAACTATAGAAGAAGTACCTGCTGCAAGACAGCAAGTAGAAGGCAGTAGTTGTTGTCCATGGGGAGAACTACATGTGCCAATTGCTGAAGAAGTTCAAGGAATACAGCATGATGGAGATGCTGAAGAGGTTCAACCAGTAGTTAGGATGCCTCCAGCCAACAGGGATCTAAGAGATCATCCAGTAGAGCAGATTATTGGAGATCCAAGACAAGGAGTATAAACCAGGAGCAGAAACATAAATGCAGCAATCTACTCCAGTTTTTTATCTCAAGTTGAACCTAAAAAGTTTGAAGAAGCAATACAAGATCCACAATGGACTAAAGCAATGCAAGAAGAGCTTAATCAGTTCAAAAGGTGCAAGGTCTGGGAACTTATACCTAGACCTAAAGACCATAATATAATAGGAACCAAGTGGATCTACAGGAATAAGATGGATGAACAAGGGGTCATCATTAAGAATAAAGCAAGACTGGTTGCAAAAGGTTATAGGCAAGAAGAAGGTATTGACTTTGATCAAACCTTTGCTCCAGTAGTCAGACTGGAAGCCATAAGGATGTTCTTGGCCTATGCAACCTATCAAGGATTCAAGGTTTACCAAATGGATGTCAAGTCAGCATTCCTGAATGGTAATCTTAAGGAAGAAGTCTATGTGGAACAGCCTTCAGGTTTTATTGATTCAACTCTACCTCATCATGTCTATAGACTTAGGAAAGCTTTATATGGGTTAAAGCAAGCCCCTAGGGCTTGGTATGAAACCCTATCTAGTTTCCTTATTGAGAACAAGTTCTCAAGGGGGAAAATTGATAAGACTCTATTCCTTAGGGAATCTAGAGGCAAAGTTATCTAGTCCAAATATATGTAGATGACATTATATTTGGGTCTACTGAAAGCAGCCTTTGCAAAAAGTTTGCAAAACTTATGCAAGGTCAGTTTGAGATGAGTAGCATGGGAGAGCTAAAGTTTTTCTTGGGTCTCCAAGTTAAACAGACTGAGAGTGGTTTATCCATTTGTCAGTCCAAGTTCAACCTAGAACTCATAAGGAAGTATGGTATGGATTCATCCAGCACCATGAAGACTCCTATGGGGTCAAGTATGTCTCTTAGCAAGGATGATGCAGGGAAACCTGTAGATGAAACCTTGTATAGAGGGATAGTTGGCTCCCTATTATACTTGAATGCTAGTAGACCTGACATCATGTATGCTACATGTGTTTGTGCAAGGTATAAAGCCTACCCTAAAGAGTCTCATTTGACAGTAGTCAAAAGAATATTGAGATATCTAAAGGGCACTCCCTATCTAGGCCTCTGGTACCCTAGGAATGGGGATTTTGAACTAACAGGTTATTCAGATGCAGACTTTGCAGGATGTAAAGAAGATAGAAAAAGCACTACTGGAACCTGTCAATTCCTAGGTGGGAGACTAATTTCATGGAGTAGCAAAAAGCAAACCAGTGTGGCTATCTCCACAGCAGAGTCAGAGTATGTGGCTGCAGGAAGTTGCTGTGCTCAACTTCTGTGGATACAACATCAGCTAGAGGACTATGGATTTCAGGTAAGTAGAACTCTACTTTTCTGTGATTCTACTAGTGCTATTTCAATAGCTAATAACCCTGTATCTCATAGTAGGACAAAACATATTGAAATTAAATATCATTTTCTTCGGGAGCATGTAGAAAGAGAAGATATTTCATTAGAATATGTTAAAACTGATAATCAAGTAGCTGATATGTATACTAAGCCACTAGAAGAAGCTAAGTTCAATAGATTCAAAATTGAAATAGGAATGATAAACTTAGAGTAAGTTTACAGAATTGAAAATGCCTAAGTAAAAAGGTGTCGACACATAGACAAGTCTATGTCGACACAGAATAGTGGTGTCGACACTTCAGGAAAAAGGTGTCGACACATCTAGGAAGTTGGTGTCGACACTTCAGAATATTAGTGTCGACACATGTCAAGTAGGTGTCGACACATCCATAGTGGTGTCGACACTTAAGTTTTACTCAGAATTTTCTAAGTAAAGTCTCGACTATGTGTCGAGTTATGTTGTGTCGACACATAAACAAGTGTCGACACATACAATCTGTTGACTAAACTTGTGTCGACACATATGTGTCGAGACATTATAAGTCAGTGTCGACACTTATTGCCAGTGTCGACACATTTTAAGTTAGCTGTCCCGCATGTTCATCTTCAAAATTAGAAAGGTATAAATAGGGCTTTGTCTTAGTTTGTCGACACGCTTTCAAAGTTTCTAGACTAAAACTTCTGTGTCGACACCTCTCTTCTCTCAAGACAAATTCTACAAACCCTAATGGCGCCAAAGCTTGAGGAGAACGTCAATGAAGGATATGAGCTGGTGCGCGGCGCTTTCGAAGATGCAGATCAAGAAATCAAGTCTGTCGTAACCCTAGTCGCTGCTTCTGGGTTAGATTATCTAGTTTCAGAACCTACAAAGATATCGAAGAAAGAGGTTCTTAAATTCCTTAATGGAGCCAAGATAGACGAATCTGGATACAAAATCAAATCCAGAGTTCATGGAACTAAGGTTAAGATTTCGCCAAAGAACTTGAGGAAGGTGCTTCAATTGCCAAAAACTCAAGAGGAAGATGAAGTTACTGCATCCAGGGCCAGGGAAGCTCTAACCTGGTGTGGACTTGATCCTAAGATGAAGATAGGTTCTGTTTTCAATAGGAAAGGCATGAACAATCAAGGCAAATTCATGTCTGAAATAGTTGGTAAAGTATTACTCAGCAAGCCAGGAGGGCATGACAGAGTGTCTGCCTATATGTTTGGAATAATGACAAGGATAATCTTCACACTAAAAACAGACTGGTTGAAAGATATGGTACCTAAACACCTAGAGGGGGGGGGGTGAATAGGTGACCTAATCCTTTTCTAACTTTATTGGCAGCCAAACAGTTATATCACAGATTTCTAACTACTTTTGCACAGCAATCAGCAATAACAAAACATACACAGCTAATCCACAGCACAATCACAGCACAGCACACAGTGTTTTATAGTGGTTTCCCAAGATATGGGTACATCCACTTTCCCCCTTCGCCTATCTAGGAGTGTACTAGATTCGGCCAAACTTCTCCACTGTCTCAGAACCCAAATTGGTTCCTACACCTCAGGCCCAAAGCCTTACAACTCAGCTTTATCCCAAAGCCTACACTCAGCCACAAGGGCCTACACTCAGCCAATCAAGGCCTACACTCAGCCAACAAGGCCTACACTCAGAGATCTCTATCTCCTACACTCAGGCTAACAAGCCCTACCCTCAGCCTTTATAAATACAGGCTTACAAATCACTCAGATCCAAAGGATCCTACAAGTTAAAATGTAATACAAATAATAACTCTACAACTCAGAATTAAAGGAGGGGAGTTGAGAGATTCTTGATGAGTTCTTGGAAGAACTCAGCTGGATTCACCCTGACTTAGCTTTCTTCAAAGCTTCTTGAGTAGAACTGAATAAGACTGAATCCTCTGCAGTTGTTCCTTGACCTCTGCCACTTAAGATCCAGAATTGAATCTGAATCCTTCTTCTCAGCCTAGTTCCAGAGGCTGATTTCTTGGAAGGAGCCCTCTCTCTCCAACTTCTTAGATCTGCGCTTGAACTGCTAGATCTTCTTGTGTTGATACTCTTTGTACCACTTTAATAAATACTTCAACAAGGTGATCAACCTTAACAATAATCTGATCAACAACTTCAACAACAGTTTCTGTAAACTGTGGGTGCCTATTTATAGGCCTTCTTCATGGTAACCGGCTGGTCCGGTTCATAACTGACTTCTGACATCTCTGACAGTTGCTGTAGACCGGCTGGAACGGCAGCTGTCAAGTCATCCAGTCACTTCTTGAAAATCTCTAACTGTCTGTAAGTGTCGAGACTTTCTGTCTTTAAGTGTCGACACTTATAGTCCAAGTGTCGACACATGTTGTGTAAGTGTCGACACAAGTCTACAAGGTGTCGACACAACTCCTTGTATGTCTCGACACAGATTCTTCTGCATGTGTCGACACTGAAATTGAGTGTCGACATAAGTACTTGTTCTTCTAGCTTTTGTTGAATTCTTCTATGTGTCGACACATCTCCTTTGTGTCGACACATCTTCTTGTGTTGAATCTGTCAAGTGTCGACACTACTTCTTGGTGTCGACACAAGTCTTCAATGTTGATTCTTGCTGAGTGTCGACACAGCTCCTTGTGTCGACACATCTTCTTCTTGTTGAGACTTCAGCTGAGTGTCGACACATTCCCATAGTGTCGACACTTGTACTTAGAATAATTTGTTGTTCTTTCTGTTCTTTGCTAAGTGTCGACACAGCTCCATGTGTCGACACTTTCTTCCAGTGTTGAGTCTTCAGCTGTGTGTCGACACATTGTTCTGGGTGTCGACACATACTTCAAATGTTGACTCTTCTGTTGAGTGTCGACACATTGTGCTGGGTGTCGACACTTACTTCAAGTACTGACTTTTCTGCTTAGTGTCGACACACTGTGTTGGGTGTCGACACTTTAACTTAGTCTCTGCAGACTTTTGCTGAGTGTCGACACAGCTCCAAGTGTCGACACTTTCTGGTGTAGACACAGCTTCACTGAGTGTCGACACAGCTTCTTGTGTCGACACTTTCTGTCTGCACTTTTCTTCACTGAGTGTCGACACAGCTCCAAGTGTCGACACTATCTGTCTGGTGTCGACTCTGCATCCCAGGTGTCGTCACAATGACTCCAAGTGTCGACACTGCTTGTCTGGGTGTCGACACAAGCTTTCTCAAGTGTCGACACATTCCCTCTGGGTGTCGACACATGGACTTAGAAACTTTTTCCTTCAGTCCAGTACTTTCTTAACCTGCACAAGTAACTCAAACATACATCAAATACATTATGATGTATATCATTGAGTTGGGTGAGGCTTCTTCAAATCAGGTACATTTGACCAATATACCCAACAATCTCCCCCTTTTTGGAGAAGTCATAACCCTTAGTCAATGATATACACCATTCATAATTAAAGATTACAAAATGATGTAAAGCAGATTATTTACAGCAGGGTAAACATAAACATATAATAATTCACACATGTATACACATTCATCATTTCAGAACAAGAAATAGACACATTCACAGAATAATCATGAAATATATTTATCATATATTGTTCTAACATTTTTCTAATACACCTTCAATGGTTTACAAAAATGTTTTACATTTAAAAGATTACAAAATAATCTTCAAGTAATTTCTTAATCTATTTTTGGTCTGGTTCTTTGATAACTATGCCTTTGCCAGGTTGGACTTGAGCTTTGACAGTGGCTTCAGCAGTTTCAGCAACAGCAGGCTTCTTGCCTTTTAGATCTTTCTGTTTGAGTGCTTCTGCCTTGATCTTCTGCCTTTCAAAGTAGTGATATGGCTTGGGGAAGTACTTGCTAGGCTCCACTGCAGTAGGAGGTAGCTTTCCCATATTTGCCTTTCTTCTATATTGAACAATGGCCTCTTGTCTTATTTCATGTTTCCTCCATTCTGCTTCAGAGAACCACTTGTTCCTTTCATGAGCATTGTCCTTGGCAGCTTTACAGGCAGTTAAAATTATATTCCTAGAGGTAGGGCTCCACTGTTCAAAATCTGGCTTTTGTTCTGCTTGTTCCCTAAACCTCTTCTTGGACAACCTTGTCTCTTCTTCTTTCTGTAGAGCCTCTTGCATAGCTTCAGATATAGGTTGAACAACCTTTTCCAGAATAACATTTGACTTCCCTGTAGTTGGGCTATACATCTGGTGAATATCAGCTTGCACCATGTCAAAATCTGGTGGAGGATATATGACCTGAGCTACCTCTGGTTGCTCACCTCCAAGATATGCAATTTGAATCCCAGATTCAGCAACATTGTCATCATCACAGAGTGGAGGATAGCCCAGTGTAGCTATGATGGAATTAGATATCCATTTTGCATGGTCAGAGCTAGCTTTGACTAAAACTCTCTCCCCCTTTATGACTTCTTGGGCAACATGATCTCTTACATCATCCTTCTGGAATCTGATTTGACTATCCAAGTACCTGATTCCATCTTTAAAGTAAGGTTTGAGCTTAGTGAGCTGTTCAGAGATAGCCTTCTGGGAATCTTGAATTGCAGTCTTGACAGCAGTAATCTCAGCTTGAAATACTTTATCAAAGTCAGCCTTAACTGCAGCAGCAGATGTAGAAGGTTTAGCAGTCTTATTCTTCAATTCAGTGACTATAGCATTGTGAGATTGTGTGAGATTGTCATTCATTCTGAGTTGGTTTTCCAGCACATATCCTTGCTTCAATGCTATATCATCTACTTGTACTTTTATCTTCTCTTGGTGTGTTGCCAGATACACCACTGCATTGCCACCCTTGTGGAAGCAGTCTGTCATCTCTTTCTTGTTAAGGTTCATTTCAAACATTATAGACTTTATATCTTGTGCAAGATCAAACTGTAGGGTCTTGTGCCCTTCATCTACATATGTCTCAATTGCCTTTCTTTGCTCATCCAATTTGATCTGTAGTGCAACCATTAAAGCACTATAATCAGCAGTTGGAGCTTGCTGAACTATAGGCTGTGGGGCAATGGATTGCAAGGCTTTCTTATAACTCTGACTTCTCCTCTTGAAGACATAGAGTTTCTTATTCTTAGCCTTTGCAGCCTCCTCTTCTTCAGATTCTGAAGTGCTGGCTATTTCAACCCTTTCCTTAGGGCTTGGAGGTTTGTCAGCTTGCACATCAGGTGCCTTATCTGTTTCTTGCCTTAAAGGCTCTTCCAGAACTTGCATTTGCTCCCCCTCAGCAGCAGCAGTATCTTTTCCAGCAGCCTCTTTGTCCATGTCAAAATCAACTTGATCTAGATTGAGAAATAGATCTTCCATGGTGAACTCTTGAGGTGATTGAGCTGGAGATATTCTGTGCTCTTCAACCACTGGAATAGCAGATGTGTCTTTGATAACAACATCTGGTTCTTGGCTAGGCAGCTGAGTTTGCTGAGGAACATCAGACAAATCAGCATCTTCTATAAGCTATTCTAAAGTTTTTAGGTCAGTGAGTACCTCTTGTATGATGGTGGTGGCTTGCTCACTGTCCAGAGTAGATGATGCTTCTACAACTAAATGCTCCCCCTGGCTTTGATCCCTGTGGATGGGGCTAGCTGGAGGCAGCTCCCCCTGGATCTCAGCAGTCTCTTGAGCAGCAGGGGTCTTCTCTGCAGCCACTTCCTCTTGGTCATCAGGAGTGAAAACAACATGTTCTTCACTCCCTGAACTGCTGGAGGACTCTTGTGTTACAGGAACTTGCTTCCTTTTCTTCTTAGGAGGACTGTCTTTCTCAGTAACTGGCTTCTCTGGGGTTGCCACTTCCTTGGACAACACCCTATCCCATCTGGAAAAGATCCTTTGATCCATTTTCCTCATATGGTTTATCTTGCTGCCTGCAGCAGTATTCATTACCTCTGGTATGGTACCAGATAGGTAAAGACTAATGATCCTGCCCAGATTGAGCTTCTTCAGACTTTCCTTAATTTTCTCATACACCACTTGAGACCAATCTGTTTTCAGAGTGAAGATTATTCTTGTCATGATTTCAAACATGTAGGCAGACACTCTGTCATGCCCTCCCGTCTTGCTGAGTAAGACTTTTCCTACAAGCTCAGACATGAACTTTCCTTGGTTATTCATGCCTTTCCTGTTGAATACAGATCCTATCTTCATCTTAGGATCAAGACCACACCAGGTTAAAGCTTCCCTGGTCTTTGAAGCAGTAACCTCTTCTTCATCTTGAATTTTGGGTAGCTGGAGCACCTTCCTCAGATTCTTTGGTGAAACCTTGACCTTAGTCCCATGAACTCTGGATTTGATTCTGAATCCAGATTCATCGACTGCAGCTCCATTAAGGACTTCGAGAACTTCCCTCTTCCAAATCTTTGTAGGTTCAGACAAGAGAAATTCTAGACCAGAATCGGCGACTAGGGTTACTACCGCCTGAATTTCTGCATCTGCATCGTCGAATGCGCCACGCACTAGCTCATAGCCCTCGTTAACGTTCTCCTCAAGCTTAGGAGCCATTAGGGTTTGGAGAATTTGTCTTTAGAAAAGAGAAGTGTCGACACAATAGTTTTGATCTCGAAACTTTGAAAGCATGTCGACAAACAAAGACAGAACCCTATTTATACCTTTCTAATTTTGAAGATGAACAGGCGGGACAGCTATCTTAGGATGTGTCGACACTGGCAAAAAGTGTCGACACTGACTTATAATGTCTCGACACATAGTCGAGACTTTACTTAGAAAATTCTGAGTAAAACTTAAGTGTCGACACCACATTGCATGTGTCGACACCTACAGGACATGTGTCGACACTAACATTCTGAAGTGTCGACACCACATTCCTAGATGTGTCGACACCTTTCTCCTGAAGTGTCGACACCACTATTCTGTGTCGACATAGACTTGTCTATGTGTCGACACCTTTTTACTTAGCCAATTTTCTATTCTGTAAACTTAGTCTAAGTTTATCATTCCTAGTTCAATTTTGAATCTATTGAACTTTGCTTCTTCTAGGGGCTTAGTAAACATGTCAGCTATCTGATTATCAGTTTTAACATATTCAAGTGAAATATCTTCTCTTTCTACATGTTCTCTAAGAAAGTGATATTTAATCTCAATATGTTTTGTTCTACTATGAGATACAGGGTTATTAGCTATTGAAATAGCACTTGTAGAATCACAGTAAAGTGGAGTTCTACTTACCTGAAATCCATAGTCCTCTAGCTGATGTTGAATCCACAGAAGTTGAGCACAGCAACTTCCTGCAGCCACATACTATGACTCAGCTGTGGAGATAGCCACACTGGTTTGCTTCTTGCTACTCCATGAAATTAGTCTCCCACCTAGGAATTGACAGGTTCCAGTAGTGCTCTTTCTATCCTCTTTGCATCCTGCAAAGTCTGCATCTGAATAACCTGTTAGATCAAAATCTCCATTCCTAGGGTACCAGAGGCCTAGATAGGGAGTGCCCTTTAGATATCTCAATATTCTTTTGACTGCAGTCAAATGAGACTCTTTAGGGCAGACCTTGCATAAACACATGTAGCATACATGATGTCTGGTCTACTAGCAGTCAAGTATAATAGGGAGCCAACTATCCCTCTATACAAGGTTTCATCTACAGGTTTCCCTGCATCATCCTTCCTAAGAGACATACTTGACCCCATAGGAGTCTTCATGGTGATGGATGAATCCATACCATATTTCCTTATGAGTTCTAGGGTGAACTTGGACTGACATATGGATAAACCACTTTCAGTCTGTTTAACTTGGAGACCCAAGAAAAACTTCAGCTCTCCCATACTACTCATCTCAAACTGACTTTGCATAAGCTTTGCAAACTTTTTGCAAAGGCTACTTTCAGTAGACCCAAATATAATGTCATCTACATATATTTGGATAAGTATGACTTTGCCTCTAGATTCCCTAAGGAATAGAGTCTTATCTATTTTCCCCCTTGAAAACTTGTTCTCAATGAGGAAACTAGATAGGGTTTCATACCAAGCTCTAGGAGCTTGCTTTAACCCATATAAAGCTTTCCTAAGTCTATAGACATGATGAGGTAGAGTTGGATCAACAAAACCTGAAGGCTGCTCCACATAGACTTCTTCTTTCAAATTACCATTTAGGAATGCTGACTTGACATCCATTTGGTATACCTTGAATCCTTGATAGGTTGCATAGGCCAAGAACATTCTTATGGCTTCCAGTCTGGCTACTGGAGCAAAGGTTTGATCAAAATCAATACCTTCTTCTTGCCTATATCCTTTAGCAACCAGTCTAGCTTTATTCTTAATGATGACCCCTTGTTCATCCATCTTATTCCTGTAGATCCACTTAGTTCCTATTACATTGTGGTCTTTAGGTTTAGGAACCAATTCCCAGACCTTGCACCTCTTGAACTGATTAAGCTCTTCTTGCATTGCTTCAGTCCATTGTGGATCTTGTATTGCTTCTTCAAATTTCTTAGGTTCAACATGTGACAGAAGGCTGGAGTAGATTGTTGCATTCATATTTCTACTCCTGGTTTGAACTCCTTGTCTTGGATCTCCAATAATCAGCTCTACTGGATGATCTCTAAGATGCCTGTGAGCTGGAGGCATCCTAACTTCTGGTTGAACCACTTCAGCATCTGCATCTTGCTGTACTCCTTGTATATCTTCAGCAACTGGCACATGTAGTTCTCCCCCTGGACAACAGCTACTCTCCTCGCCTTGCTGTCTTGCAGCAGGCACTTCTTCTACAGTAAGCTTGTCCATTTTCTTTGTTAAACCTGTGGGGCTGCATACTGAACTAGACAACTCATTATTAATAAGCTTAGTCTCATCAAAAACTACATGCACAGATTCTTCTACAACTTGTATAGTCAAGTTGTAGACTCTATAAGCCTTACTATTATTGCTGTACCCAACAAAAATTCTCTCTTGGGACTTGGCAGCAAACTTAGTTAAGTAAGACTTCCCATTGTTAAGTATGAAGCATTTGCAACCAAAGATCCTGAAATAGGATAGGTTTGGTTTCCTGCCTTTCACAACTTCATAGGGGGTCTTGTTTAGCCCTTTAGTGATGGTAGCCCTATTTATAACATGGCATGCAGTGTTAACTGCTTCAGCCCAGAAATACTCTGGCAGTGATGTATCACTTAGAAGGGTTCTACCAGCCTCTATCAAGGTCCTATTCTTCCTCTCAGCAATGCCATTTTGCTGAGGTGTTCTAGGTGAAGAGAATTCTTGAAATATCCCAAAGTCTTCACATAGTTTTGTCATGCTTTCAGACTGAAACTCAGTACCATGATCACTTCTAATTTTGACCACAGTACTATTTAGTTCATTCTGAATTTGCTTGACAAAGCTGTAGAAGACACTAGGTGTTTCAGATTTCTGTCTTAAAAAGAACACCCAGGAAAACCTTGAGTAGTCATCTACAACTATAAGGGTATAGACCTTCCTACCTAAGCTGTGAACTGGCATTGGACCAAAGAGATCCAAATGCAAGAGGTACAAACACCTCACAGCATCTTTGTTTTCTATGCTTCTAAAGGTGGATTTAGTCTGCTTGCCCTTTTGACAAGCTGAGCAAATACCATCTTTGACACACTTAACTTGAGGACCATTCCTCACTAACTCTTTGCTAAAGAGTTTGCTAATAGTCTTGTAGTTAAGATGGGCAAGCCTCTTGTGCCATTTGACACAATGAGAGACTGTCTCATCAGCTACAAGACAAACTGGAGAACCATTGTTCTCAATCATAATGTCTAGGCAGTAGACATTCCTCTTTCTATAACCTGTCAAAATGATCTCTTGATCACTTGACCTCTTGATATGACAACCATTTTTAACAAATGAGATGTCATACCCTACATCACTTAATTGACTTATACTTATTAGGTTATGTTTCAACCCTTTAACATAAGCCACTTGAGTAATGGTAACCAAGTTTGTAGAAATGTTACCAAACCCTTTGATGATTCCCTTTTCAGAACCACCAAAGGTTACTTTTGGACCATCTTTGATTGGTATGTAGTCCTTTAGTAGTCCCCTTGTTCCAGTCATATGTCTGGAACATCCACTGTCCAAGTACCATGTTGGGGTATGGCCACTTGGACTCACCTGCAAAACAAATTAATGAACCTTAGAACCCAAAGTATTCTTGGGTCCTTGGTGATTGTTAGTTTGCAATTTGACAAACCTACCTACTGGCTTTCCAGCAGGTAGCTTGCTACTCACCTTGGCACTGGTATTGTGCCAACAGTCCACTGCAAAGTGGCCAATTTTGCCACAGCACCAACATTCAAACTTGTTGTACCTTTGCTTAGGTACAGCCTTTGCTGTATTATCTACAGCAGTCTTGTTGAATGCTGGGGCTTTGCCCTTGGACTTAGACTTGGACTGCTCAGTCCTTGCAGGTCTAATAAAGCCCAGCCCAGCCTTGCCTTTATGATGAACAAAATCATCAATTAAAGGTAACACTGACTTAGGTTTAGAAAACCTAGCAACTAAGTCCTTCTCCTTCTGAAGATTGATCTCCAGACTCTTAATTTGATCATTCTTAAATGATATAGTACCCATCTGAATCACTGTTATGTGTTTCAGCCTAGCTATCTCATTCAACTTTTGATCAAACTGCCTCTCAAAATCTGTTGCACCAGCTTTAAGTTCAGCAATTTCCTTTGCCTGACTTTTGGCTAGGGATTTGCTTTTCTTGTAAGCTTGCAACAGCACCTTATATTCATCTATAAGTTGATGAATATCATCCTCAGACTCAGATACACTTTCATCACTTGATGAAGATGAATCTGATTCTGAACTAGAACAAGAAACTGAATTTAAACTTGAACCTTGTACCTGACTGGGTCCTGGCTGCTCCAGGATTTTGGCACTGTCTGTCAAAGCCATTAGTCCTTGGCATTGACTGTCTTCTTGTTCATAAATGGACTCCATTAACTGCATGAATTCTTCCTCTTCATCTTCAGCAAACAGCCCTATGTAGGCTTCAGCATCAGACTCAGATTCTGAAGATGAAATGTCTGATAGATTCTTTTCCTTCTTGGCTACTAAGGACTTTTCCTTCTTGCCTTTGTAGTGAGTCTTTTTCCTGTCACTAGATTCCTTTCTCTTCTCTGGACAATCTGCAATAACATGGCCCTGTCTATTGCAGCAATAGCACACTATCTTAGATCCAGTTGCCTTGCTTGACTTTGTCCTCTTCCTGTCTTTCTTTGAAGACTTTTTCTCCTGATGAAAGACTTCCTTTCCCTTTGAAGAAGAAGGTCTTGACCTCCACTGTTTCTTCCTCAAGAATTTCTGAAAGTGTCTAGTGAAGGCAGCAAAGTCTTCATCACTTTCACTGCTCTCACTCTTTGTGCTGATAGACTCATCAGATTCTGATTCAACTACCTCTAGAGGTGGAGTTGAAGACTTATTCCTGCACTTTCTGGGAACTTCTGTCTTGAAAGCAACAGTTCTTTCTTTGTGCTCAGTCCTTGTAGATTTCTCCTCCTCTTTTCTTACAGTCAACTGCATCTCATATGACAATAACTTGCCAAACAGTGTAGGAGGAGGAATTTCTCCCAACTTAGCCATTTCTCTTATGGCACATATCTTGGTGTCCCAATCTTTGGTTAGGGACCTTAGGAACTTATCATTTAGTTCATAGTTACTGAACTCTCTTCCATAAGACATGAGTTCATTAACTATTCTGTAGAACTTCTTGTAGCACTCAGTTATGCTATCACTTTTACCTTGTATAAAGCTCTCATACTCCTGATTTAGCAAGGATTTTCTATCTTGCCTGACTTCTTCAGATCCTTCCATATACACTATAAGAGTGTCCCACATCTCTTTAGCGTTCTTACAGTGTATAAGATTCTGAAAAGTTGCATCATCTATGGCACTTACAATAATGTTTTGTGCCCTCTTGTCCATTGTAGCTAGGACAATCTCATCCTTAGTCATCTCAGAGAAATCCTTTGGAGTTCTCTGATTTGCATCCAAAACTGAAATCTTCATTGGCACATAAGGCCCTTCCTTTACTGTGATGTAGATTCTAGGGTCAGAGGCTTCCATAAATAGCCTTACCCTTTCTTTCCAGATCCCAAAGATCTCTTTCCTGCATATGGGTAATTTCATGGAACCCGATTCCTTGTGATTCTCAGAAGAACCCATGTTTCTTGATTTTCTTGAATTTCTTGAATCTGTGTTGCCTTACACTGAATCTGCCAAACAGGATCTCCTCAGACTGTTAGTCCTTGTTTTGAGGAACCTGGCTCTGATACCACTTGAAAGATATGGTACCTAAACACCTAGAGGGGGGGTGAATAGGTGACCTAATCCTTTTCTAACTTTGTTGGCAGCCAAACAGTTATATCATAGATTTCTAACTACTTTTGCACAGCAATCAGCAATAACAAAACATACACAGCTAATCCACAGCACAATCACAGCACAGCACACAGTGTTTTATAGTGGTTCCCCAAGTTATGGGTACATCCACTTTCCCCCTTCGCCTATCTAGCAGTGTACTAGATTCGGCCAAACTTCTCCACTGTCTCAGAACCCAAATTGGTTCCTACACCTCAGGCCCAAAGCCTTACAACTCAGTTTTATCCCAAAGCCTACACTTAGACACAAGGGCCTACACTCAGCCAATCAAGGCCTACACTCAGCCAATAAGGCCTACACTCAGAGATCTCTATCTCCTACACTCAGGCTAACAAGCCCTACCCTCAGCCTTTATAAATACATGCTTACAAATCACTCAGATCCAAAGGATCCTACAAGTTAAAATGTAATACAAATAATAACTCTACAACTCAGAATTAAAGGAGGGGAGTTGAGAGATTCTTGATGAGTTCTTGGAAGAACTCAGCTGGATTCACCCTGACTTAGCTTTCTTCAAAGCTTCTTGAGTAGAACTGAATAAGATTGAATCCTCTGCAGTTGTTCCTTGACCTCTGCCACTTAAGATCCAGAATTGAATCTGAATCCTTCTTCTCAGCCTAGTTCCAGAGGCTGATTTCTTGGAAGGAGCCCTCTCTCTCCAACTTCTTAGATCTGCACTTGAACTGCTAGATCTTCTTGTGTTGATACTCTTTGTACCACTTTAATAATTACTTCAACAAGGTGATCAACCTTAACAATAATCTGATCAACAACTTCAACAACAGTTTCTGTAAACTGTGGGTGCCTATTTATAGGCCTTCTTCATGGTAATCGGCTGGTCCGGTTCATAACTGACTTCTGACATCTCTGACAGTTGCTGTAGACCGGCTGGAACGGCAGCTGTCAAGTCATCCAGTCACTTCTTGAAAATCTCTAACTGTCTGTAAGTGTCGAGACTTTCTGTCTTTAAGTGTCGACACTTATAGTCCAAGTGTCGACACATGTTGTGTAAGTATCGACACAAGTCTACAAGGTGTCGACACAACTCCTTGTATGTCTCGACACAGATTCTTCTGCATGTGTCGACACTGAAATTGAGTGTCGACATATGTACTTGTTCTTCTAGCTTTTGCTGAATTCTTCAATGTGTCGACACATCTCCTTTGTGTCGACACATCTTCTTGTGTTGAATCTGTCAAGTGTCGACACTGCTTCTTGGTGTCGACACAAGTCTTCAATGTTGATTCTTGCTGAGTGTCGACACAGCTCCTTGTGTCGACACACCTTCTTCTTGTTGAGACTTCAGCTGAGTGTCGACACATTCCCATAGTGTCGACACTTGTACTTAGAATAATTTGTTGTTCTTTCTGTTCTTTGCTAAGTGTCGACACAGCTCCATGTGTCGACACTTTCTTCCAGTGTTGAGTCTTCAGCTGTGTGTCGACACATTGTTCTGGGTGTCGACACATACTTCAAATGTTGACTCTTTTGTTGAGTGTCGACACATTGTGCTGGGTGTCGACACTTACTTCAAGTACTGACTTTTCTGCTTAGTGTCGACACACTGTGTTGGGTGTCGACACTTTAACTTAGTCTCTGCAGACTTTTGCTGAGTGTCGACACAGCTCCAAGTGTCGACACTTTTTGGTGTAGACACAGCTTCACTGAGTGTCGACACAGCTTCTTGTGTCGACACTTTCTGTCTGCACTTTTCTTCACTGAGTGTCGACACTATCTGTCTGGTGTCGACTCTGCATCCCAGGTGTCGACACAATGACTCCAAGTGTCGACACTGCTTGTCTGGGTGTCGACACAAGCTTTCTCAAGTGTCGACACATTCCCTCTGGGTGTCGACACATGAACTTAGAAACTTTTTGCTTCAGTCCAGTACTTTCTTAACCTGCACAAGTAACTCAAACATACATCAAATACATTATGATGTATATCATTGAGTTGGGTGAGGCTTCTTCAAATCAGGTACATTTGACCAATGTACCCAACACTGGTCTATAGTAGTCTTTGAAAAGATTAAGGAAAGCTTGAAGAAGCCCAATCTGGGCAGAATCATTAGTCTATACCTAGCTGGTACCATACCAGAGGTAATGAATACTGCTGCTGGAAGTAAGATAAATCATATGAGAAAGATGAATATGAGGTTGTTCTCAAGATGGGACAGGGTGTTGACTAAAGTGATGCCAACCCCTGAGAAGGTAGTTGCTGAGAAAGACACTCCTCCTAAGAAGAAAAGGAAGACTGCTCCAGTGGCACAAGAGTCCACTAGCAGTTCTGACAGTGAAGAGCAAGTTGTTTTCACTCCAGATGACCATGAGGAAGAGCCTGCAGTGAAGACTCCTGCTCCTCAAGAGGTTGCTGAGATCCAGGAGGAGCTACCTCAAGCAAGCCCAATCCACAAGGATCAAAGCCAGGGGGAGCCACCAGTTGTAGAAGAACCCTCTACACTGGAAAGTGAACAAGCCACCAACACCATACAAGAGGTACTCACTGACCTAAATACTTTAGAATTTCTTATGGAAGATACTGATTTGTCTGATGATCATCAGCAAACTCAGCTGAATAGACAAGTTCCAGATGCTGTTAGAGAAGACACATCTGCTGTACAAGAAGTGATTCCTGATCCAGTGGTTGAAGAGCAAAGAATGTCTCCAGCTTCTTCACCACAAGAGTTCACCATGGAAGACTTGTTCCTAAATCTGGATCAAGCAGATTTTGATAAGGAAACTGATGATACTGCTGTTGAGGGGGAGAAGGTACAAGTTCTGGAAGAGCCTATAAGGCAAGAAACTGAGAAAGCTCCAGCTGTGCAAGCTGAAAAGCCTTCAAGCCCTAAGGAAAGGGTTGACATAGCCAGCTCCTCAGAGTCTGAAGATGAGGAGGCTACTAGGGAAAAGAAAAAGAAACTTTATGTCTTCAGGAGAAGAAGCCAGAGTTACAAGAAGGCTCTCCAAATAGTTGCACCACAGCCTATAATTCAACAAGCCCCAGCCATTGATTATAGTGCACTGATGGTGGCAATGCAAATCAAGTTGGATGAGCAAAGGCAGGACATAGAGAAATATGTAGATGAAGAGCAAAAATCACTCCAATTTGATCTGGCCCAGGATATAAAATCTATAAGGTTTGAAATGAACCAAAATAAGAAGGAGATGACAGACTGCTTCCACAAGGGTGGCAATGCAGTGGTGTACTTGGCAACACACCAGGAAAAGATAAAGGCACTAGTGGATGACATAGCATTGAAGCAAGGGTATGTGCTTGAAAATCAGCTAAGAATGAATGACAATTTGACTGCTTCCCATAATGCTATTGTCACTGAGTTAAAAAACAAGGCTGCTGAACCTTCTACTTCTACTGCTACTACTAAAGCTGATTTTGACAAAGCATTTCAAGAAAAATCTCTGCTGTTAAGACTGCTATCCAAGCCTCCCAGAAAGCCATATCTGAACAACTTCAAAAGCTCAAACCCTTCTTTAAAGATGGAATCAGATACTTGTATAGTCAAATCAGATTTCAAAAGGATGATGTCAGAGATCATATGGCTAGAGAAGTCATAAAGGGGGAGAGAGTGTTAGTCAAGGCAAGCTCTGACCATGCTAAGTGGATATCAAATTCCATCAGAGCTACACTTGGATATCCTCCTCTGTGTGATGACAATGATGTTGCTGAATCTGGCATTAACCCTGCATTTCTTGGAGGTGAGCAACCAGAAGTAGCTCAGGTCATTTATCCACCTCCAGATTTTGAAATGATTCATGGTGATGTCCAGTCTATGTATAGCCCACCTGGGGGCAAGGACAATGTCCATATTGAAAAGGTTGTTCAGCCTATATCAGAAGCCATGCAAGAGGCATTGCAGAAAGAGGAAGAGACAAGGTTGTCTAAGAAGAGGTTTAGGGAACAAGCAGAACAAAGGCCAGACTTTGAACAGTGGAGCCCTACCTCTAGAAACATAATATTAACTGCCTGGAAAGCTGCCAAGGATAACACTCATGACAGGAACAAGTGGTTCTCTAAAGCTGAATGGAGGAAGCATGAGATCAGACAAGAAGCAATTGTTCAATACAGAAGGAAGACAAAGATGGGAAAGCTACCTCCTACAGCCCAGGAGCCTAGCAAGTACTTCCCTAAGCCATACCACTATTTTGAGAGGCAGAAGATCAAAGCTGAAGAGCTTAAAAAGAAAGATCTGAAAGACAAGAAGCCTGCTGATGCTGAAACTGCTGATGCTGCTGTCCAAGCTAAAGTCCAAGCTGGCAAAGGAATAGTTATCAAGGAACCAGAACAGAAATTGATTAAGAATTTACTTGAATATTATTTTGTAATCTTTTGAATGTAAAACATTTTTTGTGAACTACTGAAAATGTACAAGACAGATATTAGAACAATATATGATCAATATATTTCATGGTTGTTCTGTGAATATGTCTATTTCTTATTTGTTCTGTGTTGATGTATGTGTATACATGTGTGATTTATACATGTTTATGTTTACCCTGCTGAATATAATCCTGCTTTACATCATTTTGTAATTTTAATTATGAATAGTGTATATCATTGACTAAGGGTTATGGCTTCTCCAAATAGGGGGAGATTGTTGGGTACATTGGTTAAATGTACCTGATTTGAAGAAGCCTCACCCAACTCAATGATATACATCATAATGTATTTGATGTATGTTGAGTTTACTTGTGCAGGTTAAGTAATTACTGGACTGAAGCAAAAAGTTTCTAAGTCCATGTGTCGACACCCAGAGGGAAAGTGTCGACACTTAAGAAGACTTGTGTCGACACCCAGACAAGCAGTGTCGACACTTGGAGTCATTGTGTCGACACCTGGGATGCAGAGTCGACACTAGACAGAAAGTGTCAACACAAGGAGCTGTGTCGACACTCAGTGAAGAAAAGTGCAGACAGAAAGTGTCGACACAAGGAGCTGTGTCGACACCCAGTGAAGCTGTGTCTACACCAGAAAGTGTCGACACTTGGAGCTGTGTCGACACTCAGCAAGAGTCTGCAGAAACTAAGTTAAAGTATCGACACCAAGAACATTGTGTCGACACACAACAAGAAGAGTCAGCACTTGAAGAAAGTGTCGACACCAAGAACAAAGTGTCGACACTCAACAGAAGAGTCAGCACATGAAGTAAGTGTCGACACCCAGAACAATGTGTCGACACTCAGCTGAAGACTCTACACTTGAAGAAAGTGTCGACACATGGAGCTGTGTCGACACTTAGCAAAGAACAAAAATATCAACAAAATATTCTAAGTACAAGTGTCGACACTAAGGGAATGTGTCGACACTCAGCTGAAGTCTCAACAGAAGAATCAAGTGTCGACATAAGGAGCTGTGTCGACACTCAGCAAGTATCAACATAGAAGACTATGTGTCGACACCAAGAAGTAGTGTCGACACTTAACAGATTCAACACAAGAAGTTGTGTCGACACAAAGGAGAAGTGTCGACACTTAGAAGAATTCAACAAAGGATAGAAGATCAAGTACTTGTGTCGACACTCAATTTTAGTATCGACACCTGAAGAAGAAACTGTGTCGAGACATAGTATCTACAACACAAGAAGTTGTGTCGACACCTTGTAGACTTGTGTCGACACTTACATAACTTGTGTCGACACTTAAAGACAGAAAGTCTCGACACTTTCAGACAGTTAGAGATTTTCAAGAATTGACTGGATGACTTGACAGCTGCCGTTCCAGCCGGTCTACAGCACCTGTCAGAGATGTCAGAATTCAGTTATGGACCGGACCAGCCGGTTACCATGAAGAATGCCTATAAATAGGCTCATACAGTCTACAGATAACTGTTGTTGTGGTTGTGAAGGTTGTTCAGATTATTGTTCAAGTAGTTATTGAAGTGGTACACAGAGTATCAACACAAGAAGATCTAGCCGTCCAAGTGCAGATCTACGAAGTTGGAGAGAGAGGGCTCCATCCAAGAAATCAGCCGTTGGAACTAGGCTGAGAAGAAGGATTCGGTTTTGTTCTGGATCTTAAGAAGCAGAGATCAAGGATCAACTGCAGGAGGATTCATTCTTATTTGGTTCCACTTTCAAGAAGCTTTGAAGAAAGCTAAGTCAGATTGAATCCAGCTGAGTTCTTCCAAGAACTCATCAAGAAACTCTCAACTCCCCTCTCTTGTTTCTGAGTTGTTGAGTTATTATTTCTATAAACATTTTATCTTGTAGGATCCTTTGGATCTGAGTGAATTGTAAGCCTGTAATTATAAAGGCTGAGGGTAGGGCTTGAGAGCCTGAGTGTAGGAGATTGAAATCTCTGAGTGTAGGCCTTATTGGCTGAGTGTAGGCCTTGTTGGCTGAGTGTAGGCCTTTGTGGCTGAGTGTAGGCTTTGGGAAAAGCTGAGTTGTAGGGCCTTGGGCCTGAGGTGTAGGAACCAATTTGGGTTCTGAGCTAGTGGAGAAGTTTGGCCGAATCTAGTACACTACTAGATAGGCGAAGGGGGAAAGTGGATGTACCTAATGCTTGGGGAACCACTATAAAACACTGTGTCTGCTGTGATTGTGCTGTGATTGTGAATGCTTGTGTAATTGTTGTGCAAAAGTAGTTAGAATTCTGTGATATAACTGATTGCTGCCATTAAAGTTTTAAAAAGGATTAGGTCACCTATTCACCCCCCCCCCTCTAGGTGTTTAGGTACTATTTCTTTCAGGAGCATAAGCTGTAGCTGCAAAGGAAGCAGGAGAATAAAAGGGAAAAGTTGCTGCAGGAGCAAAGGCAGGAGATGATGGGTAAGGATGACCTCAATGAAAGTTGAGAAATCTTACAGGACTTCCCCGGGCTGCTCCCGGAAGAAGTTTTGACGAGCTGCAAACTCTTCATCTTAAGGTCGCAAAGGGGCTGCAGGCCCTTACGGAAAGGTTGGAGTGTAAGGAGGATAGAACGGTGGGCAAGCCGGAGGATAAGCTTAAGGAGTCTCGAATGCTGTATTGATTGGAGCAGCTGGAGAAGCTGGGGCTGCTATAGGATGAGTGTCTAATAGCTGTGTGATTGCAGCAAGAATTTGGTTGATTGCTTGGAATTACCGAGCATTCTCACGGCGCGATTGCTCGAAGGCATCCCAGAGAGGATCTTCACTGGGACTTGGTGCAATGTTCTCTGCTGGTTGGTGGTCTGTCATGGCTAACTGTCAGTTTTCACTATCTGTTCGGATCTGAATGCCGCGTGTTAACTGTTGATGCACAAAAATGGCACCGGGCAGCTAACACGGAGGGAGCGTATTCGGTCTCACAAGCTAGGAGAGGAAGAGGATGAAGGTTGCGGGGGAAGAAGAAAGAAAGAAGCTTCTGAGTGCTAGAGAGTGGAGTAAGCGCTTGTCAAAGGGGTTGCGAGGATAGAGGAGAGGGTCGCCGAGAGCAGACGGGACGGCTGATGAGAAGAGGAGGATGATCAGGAGCTGTTGAGCAGACAGTTACTATGACGATCGACCAGCGGAGAAGCTTAATGAGCAGCGAGGAACTTGCTTAGCAGAGAGCAGGCATGCTGAGCAGAGAAAAGTCTTGTTGAGCAGAGAGCAAGCTTGCTGAGCAGAGAGCAGACTTGCTGAGCAGAGAGCAAGTTTGCTGAGCAGAGAGCAAGCTTGCTGAGCAGAGAGGGAGAGAGGGGGCCGCTAGCAGCGGTAACAATAGACTTCGCCCGCTGCGGCTTAAATGTCACTCTTGCGACGGGCTTTCCTCTAATCAAGAAACAAGATTACAGCTTGCTCAAAGTGCCTTTACATGAAAAAGCAATAAAGGGTACAAAGGGGGAAGCTGGCGGTTAAGAAAGGAGTTGCCAGAGACTAAGGAAAAGTGGTTTCCAGAGACCAAGGAAAAGAGGCTACCAGTAGCTATGGAGGACTGGGAGGACTGGAAAACTGAGTCCGCGGAGTCTACTGGCAAGCTGCAGGCAAGATGTGGAGGACTGGGAGGACTGGAAAACTGAGTCCGCGGAGTCTGCTGGCAAGCTGCATGCAAGCTGTGGAGGACTGGGAGGACTGGAAAACTGAGTCTGCGGAGTCTGCTGGCAAGCTACAGGCAAGCTGTGGAGGACTGGGAGGACTGAGAAACTGAGTCCGCAGAGTCTGCTGGCAAGCTGCAGGCAAGCTATGGCAGACTGGAAAACTGAGTCCGCGGAGTCTGCTGGCAAGTTGCAGACATGCTGTGGAGGACTGGGAGGACTGGAAAACTGAGTCCGTAGAGTCTGCTGGCAAGCTGCAGGCAAGCTGTGGCGGAATGGAAAACTGAGTCCGCAGAATCTGCTGGCAAGCTGAAGTTTTCCTCCTGTGCCTTGTCTTTCTCTCTGGCTTGCTAGAATGAGAGGCATTGGGGGCTATTTATAGGCCCGAGGAAGATCAACTAGAAGCGAGGCCTAGTGACGTCATCATGACGCCCTGCGCAGACTCGGCAGACAGGGATTGAGCAAAGGAGGCGGCCTGGGCTTCTGGAGGCCGCCCAAGGGGACGACCTGACTCTAGAGGCCGCCCAAGAGGGGCGGACTGGACTTGAGGCCGCCCAAGAGGGGGCGGCCTGGCTCTGGAGGCCGCCCAGGAGGGGCGGCCTGGACTTGGAGGCCATCCAGGAGGGAGCGGCCTGGCTCTGGAGGCCTCCCAGGAGGGGCGGCCTGGACTTGGAGGCCGCCCAGGAAGGGCGGCCTGGCTCTGGAGGCCGCCCAGGAGGGGCGTCCTGGATTTGGAGGCCGCCCAGGAGGGGCGGCCTGGCTTTGGAGGCCGCCCAGGAGGGGCGGCCTGGGCTTGAGGCCGCCCAGGAGGGGCAGCCTGGCTCTGGAGGCCAGACAGGAGGGGCGGCCTGGCTTTGGAGGCCGCCTAAGAGGGGCGGCCTGGCTCTCGAGGCTGCCCAGGAGGGGAGGCCTGGCTCTGGAGTCCACCTAGGAGGGGCGGTCTGGCTTTGGAGGCAGCCCAGGAGGGGCGGCCTGGCTCTGGAGGCCGCCCAGGAGCGGCGGCCTGGCTCTGGAGGCCGCCCAGGTGGAGCGGCCTGGCTCTGGAGGCTGCCCAAGAGGGGCATCCTGGCTCTGGAGGCCGCCCAGGAGGGGCGGCCTGGACTTGAGGCCGCCCAGGAGGGGCGGCCTCGCTCTGGAGGCCGCCCAGGAGGGGCGGCCTCGCTCTGGAGGCCGCCCAGGAGGGGCGGCCTGGACTTAATGCTGCCCATGAGGGGCGGCCTGGCTTTGGAGGCCGCCCAGGAGGGGCGGCCTGAGACTGGGAGGCCGCCCAGGAGGGGAGGCCTGGCTCTAGAGCCCGCCCAGGACGGGCGGCCTGGACTTGGAGGCCGCCCAGGAGGGGCGGCCTGACTGCTGGAGGCCGCCCAAGGGGGCGGCCTGTGCTGATCACCCCTAGGTGGCGGCCTGAGGAGCAGGCCTCCACTAGGCAGGAAGAGGAGGCCTCCTGAGGAGCAGGTTGTCCCCTGCAGAGGAAACCCTCTGAAGGTGAGCCGGAGCGTGAGTCCGCCAAGCCTGAGACGGTTGAATGTGTCCAGGGTTGGCGCTGGCTGGGCGACCTGGCAGACCGAAGGCATAGATCGTACAGATCGCCCCCTGTTGTTTTAGGTTGCCTCCTGCAAGGAAGAATGCTGAACGGTTAGCAGGCCTAACTGCATGGCCTGCGAGTGTGAGTTATGGGAACAGCCCGCCGCCCCGCAGGACATGCGGTTGCCAGGCGACCTAGGCGGACAGGGAAAACTGCCCGCCTACACTTAGACTTGTTGCGAACATCAGGGAGAATTTGAAGGTCGCGAATAGCCAGCTGGCTACCATAGGAAGGATCGCCGATTTCTGGGTTAACACTCACTAATCTGACAAGGAAGGATCAGAAGTTTGTTTGGTCGCCTGAATGCGCACAAGCTTTCGAAGAACTAAAGTGTCGTTTGACCACGGCACCCGTGTTATGTTCGCCTTGTGGTTCTGAAGGCTTTGAGGTGAACATTGACGCCTCTAGGAGTGGGTTAGGCTGTGTTCTGCTTCAGCACGGGTCGATGATAGCCTATGTATCACGCCAATTAAAAGTGCATGACAGGAACTACCTGGTCCAATACTTGAAGTTGGCGGCTGTGGTAGTCGCTCTCAAGCTTTGGAGGCATTACTTGTATGGAGTAAAGGTAAACATTTATTCAGATCACAAGAGTCTAAAGTATCTGATTTATCAGAAGGACATTAACAAGCACCAGTGTAGGTGGATGGAGTTCCTTGGGGACTACACCTACAAGAGTCATTATATTCTGTTGGAACACCCTATTACTAATTTGGGTCAGGATCACTATGTCTCTAGGGAACCAATGTTTGACCTCCTGTATAGCTCAAAAGGTCAATTAGAATTGAGTCTAAGGGTTAAAAGTCTAAGTTTGGAAGCTGCCCTCAAGACCAAGATTTTTTCAGTTTGAGACTAAGTCATATCGTCGAGCTCAGCACGACGATTCGTCGAACTCCGATCGACGATCGTCTAGCTCAACTTCGACAAATCGTCGAACTCCATTCGACGATCGCTGAGCTCAACTTCATCATATCGTCGAACTCCATTCGACGATCGATGAGCTCAGTTCGACGATCTTTGACTCAGTATTTGATCTCTATCTCTGAGCTCAGTTCGACGATCTTTGAGCTCAGATCGACGATATTTTGTTGCAATATAAGTCCATATCGCTGAGCTCAGTTCGACGATAGCAGAGCTCAGTTCGACGTTTTCAGATAACTTCAAGATTGTTTCAAGATTCAAATTCAAATCAGTTAAGGAGTTATTCTGCAATTAATTCAGAAGATTTTCTAGCCGTTTTCATTTATTTCTGGACCACGTTTCATGGGATTTTCAAGGAATATTTCTATGGACTTTCCTCCAGAAGACATTTTGCAATTAAGGATGCAATTAATGCAGCCCAACGGCTATTCTTGACAGAGGATGTTTTTCTATTCAGTACCAGAGAATAAAAGAGAAGAATTTTTTGAATCTCACACATAGATACACAGACACACACCGACAGACAGAAAGACAGACATCAGTAATCTTCAGAACAAGAACAGAATATTCTCTGTCTCAAAGAATTCTCAAGAACACACATCCAAGGAGATCAAATTTTCTGAAAAATCTTCAGATCTCCCTTGTCTCAAGTGTTCAAGGCCAACATATTTCAAGACTCCAGACACCTAACATTTCAGCTGTTGCTGAAATCATCTTTTGCTGGAGCTCAACTTCTGAAGGCCTATCACCCTACAGCAAAGCTTCTTTTCCTGAAGATCTCAAGTACTCAGGGGGAGCTTTGACACCATCAATCCACATAGTCTTCTCAGCTGTTTGAGAAAGAGAAGACTTCCATCACTCTCTCACCCCCATCTCTGTAAAGGGTTTCTCAAACACCATTCAAAAGTTTGGGTTTGATTTTTGAGCACCTTGTCAAAAACTCATTGGTGGCAAGACACCTGATCAAAAAATCTGGTTTGGTTTTTGAGCACCTTATCAAAAGCTCATTGGTGCCCAGGACACCTGATCAACTCATCCTGCAGTGGATTCCTACCTAGGGTGGTAGAAGAGTGGATGTACACAAGTTTAGGGGAACCACTATATTTCCTTGTGTCTTCTGGTTTTGCTTGTCTTTATTTTTGTTTCTGGCTGTGATTGTTCTGTGATTAGCTTATGATTAGTTTAGTTCTGTGATTAGATTTATTAACTGCTTCCCTGCTCACTCACATTACAACAGTTGTTGTAAAAAGTTTTCAAGCACCATATACTCTATTCACCCCCCCCCCCCTCTAGAGTATATCAGATTTAGCTGCACTTTCAATTGGTATCAGAGGGAGGTTTGTTAAACATACCACACCTTGGTGGTTGCACAGGCTAACACCTGAACCCAAAGATTCCTAGTTAGATCTGTTTTCTTTTGAAATTAGTATTAGATTTTGTTTTCACAAATCATGGCCCTAAACAAATAGTATGCTAGCACCAGACCTCCAGTGTGCAATCTATCCAAGTTTGCACTTTGGAAAGCAAGGATCAGACTATACATGAATTCTATTGACGAGGATATTTTTAACTCTGTTTTGACAGTGTGTCCAAGACCTCCAGAGAACTCAAGTACAAATGTTGTTCCACCTCCATCAGGAACAGATGCTGACATCAAGAAATGGAAGGTAGCTGATGCCAAGACTATGAACATCTTAGCCCAAACAATGTCTGACGACATCTTTCAAAAGGTGGCTGAATGCAATTCAGCAAAGGAAATTTGGGACAAACTTTCTGAAATAGTCTCAGGCTCAGCTGATGAGAGAAAGGATAGGAGATCCCACCTCATATCTCAATATGAGAATTTCAAGAAGGGAGAAACTGAGTCAGTGGGAGATATGTACAACAGGCTCAGTATAATAGTCAGTGAACTCAGGACATTGGATAAAGAGATCTCACTAATTGAACTAAATGACAAAATTCTAATGTGTTTCCCTAGCACTTGGGATTCAAGAATCTGGCCAATCAAGGATGCCAGAAGTTTGAATGAGATTACCACTGAAGCTCTATTGGGTAAGCTCAAATATTATGAGCTACTCATCAAGAATAGAGAAGAAGAACAGAAGGCTGCCTCACCAGCCACAAGAAAAGAGAAGACCATAGCCTTCAAGGCAACTGAAGATCAGCCTGAAGACAAAGTCACAGGCAATGATGAACTGCTCAGTCTGTTGGCTAAAACATTTTACAAGATGGCCAGAAAGGACTTCAGAAGGAGATCATACAAGGAGCATGATAAGCCAAGGTATGATAAGTCAATTAATAATAAAGAGATTGTTTGCTTTGGTTGCAGGAAACCAGGGCACATAGTTCCTGACTGTCCAGAAAACAAAAACAAGGACAGAAGGGACAAGAAAGAAAGAAGAAAGGAGAAAGACTCCAAGAGGAATGTCAATGGCAAACCCTCATCAAGCAAAAACAAACATACAAGAAAGGGGTTTGTTGCTGAATCCTGGAGTGAGACTGAAGAGGAGTCAGAAGCCTCATCCAGCTCCAGTGATGATGAAGATGATGCAGAAGAAAAAGAGTTCTGCATGATGGCAATCAATGCCTCACAACATAACTCAGATGAAGAAGAGTCAGAGTCAGACTCAGAGACTCAGCTTGAAGAAGATCAGGTAATTAGTTCATTTGATTTTAATTCAGAGGACTTTAAATCTGAATTTAAAGCATTATGTTTAGACCTGCTAAAATCTGAGAAAGAAATTATCTCTCTCAGAAATCATTTGTCTGAACATAATACTTTAAAGTCAGAAAACCTCAAACTCTCTCAGGAGTTGGATTGCTGTAGGGAGCAGATAGCTTCACTGAAAAGTGAGCGATCTGAGGCCAAGAAGCTTGAAGAATCCCTTAATGGGAGAAGCATCAAGCTGATGGACATCACAAGCACAGTGAACTCCAGATTTAATAGTACACTGGGCTTGGGTGCTTCATCCAGCCAACCCATAGTTCTAACAACTCCAATCAAATTCATTTCTGATAAAGGAAAGGGAGTTGTAGAGGTAGCTAGGAAAAATTCTGATCTGCCCCAGAAAATTAAGTCCCAGCGGAAATCGTCGAACGGAGATCGACGATCGCCGAATGCAGATCGACGACCGTCGAACGCAGATCGACGATCTCAGGCAAAATCGTCGAACTCAGGTCGACGATCTCAAGTTCCTGAACTCTGCTATAGTCGACCGTCGAACGGAGCTCGACGATCTGACCCAAGATCGTCGAACGCAGATCGACGATCGTCGAACAGAGGTCAGAGCTCTGGAAAGTCCTTCAAGGGCAAATCAAAATCCAATCCTAAGGGTCCTTCATCCCAAATCTTTAACCCTTATACTGAATGGATTATACCTCCAAGGAGATATCATCCTGAAGGATATAAGAGTCAACCTGGGATGTCTTTTATTTCAGAATTTAAAGGTTATCAACCTAGGCCCAAGGTAAACTGGGTCAAAAACAAATGAATTATCTTATGTGCAGGTGAAGACCTATCCAACATCTAACCAGCAATGGTACTTGGATAGTGGGTGCTCTAAGCACATGACACGGAACAAGGACAACCTCACTTCCTTTAGAGCCAAGCTTGGACCTAAAGTTATCTTTGGTGATTCAAACTTTGGACAGACTAAAGGATATGGTGCAGTCCAGATTGGATCAGTAACATTCAAGAAGGTAGCTTATGTGAAAGGACTGAAGCACAACTTAATAAGCATCAGTCAGCTGTGTGATGAAGGCTACCAGGTGACCTTCAGCAAAGCTTTATGCAAAATTAAGTCAGAGGACAACACAACTGTGTTGACAGGTAAAAGGAAAGGTAACATCTATCTAGTAGATTTTCTTTCAACAGATGTAGATATTTGCCTGTTCAATTATGTTTGTAGACCAAATATTTTATGGCATAAGAGACTAGGACACCTAAACCTTAGAACTATTGCTAGGCTATCCAAGAACAACCTTATTAGAGGACTACCTTCTGGCCCCTACAAGAAGGAAGGACTCTGCAGGGGTTGTCAATTAGGCAAGCAAACTAAAAACAGCTTTAAGTCACTTAATAAGAGTGATTCACCCAGGATATTGTATCTGTTACACATGGATCTTTTTGGACCCATCACAGTACAAAGCATAGGAGGGAAATCTTACACTTTAGTAGTTGTAGATGACTTCTCTAGATTCACTTGGGTGTTCTTTCTAAGGAAGAAGTCTGATAACTTTAAGTGCCTGACAGAGTTTCTCAAATGTATACAGATTGAGTTCAATACTCACATTGCCCTAATCAGAAGTGATCATGGGACAAAGTTTGATTCTCTTCTTATGCAAGAGTTCTGTCAGAGTGAAGGGATCAGGCATACTTTCTCAGCTCCTAGAACTCCTCAACAAAATGGGGTAGCTGAAAGGAAAAAATAGAACCCTTATTGAATCTGCCACTACATTGTTGTCAGATGCTCACCTTCCTCTATCCTTTTGGGCAGAGGCAGTGAACACCTCCAACTATGTGCTGAATAGAAGTTTGATATATAAATTAAAGGGAAAGACTCCCTATGAATTACTCAAAGGGAAGAAACCTAAAGTTGATTATTTTAGAGTTTTTGGTTGTATTTGCTACATACATAATAATGACAAGAAATACTTAGCAAAATTTCAAGCTAAAGCTGATGAAGGAGTGTTTCTGGGATACTCCATGATCAGCAAGGCTTATAGGGTTTATAATAAATCATCTCTAAAAATTGAGGAATCTGTTCATATATCATTTGATGAATCTAACATGTCTTTCAAGAAGAAGATCCCTTCTACCATAGAACCTTTGCAGGAACATTCTCTTGTTGAAGACTTGAACAAGTTACAGGTTACTCAAAGGGATGAAAGCAGTGAAGATGAAGAAAGTGCTCAACATATTGAAGAACAACTTGAAGAGCCAGTTGTTGTACCACAAGAGGAAACAACAACACAGGTCGGTGAACAATCAACACCCCCTGTTGATTTAGTAACATCAAGTGACCATCCAATTTCCCAAATAATTGGAGACATCTCAGCTGGTGTGCAAACCAGAAATCAGGTCAACCAAAACCTGTTGCACACCTGCTTCCTATCTCAAATTGAACCTCAGTCCATTCAATATGCAGAGCAAGATCCACACTGGATCATTGCAATGCAAGAGGAGTTGCATCAATTTGAAAGGAACAAAGTATGGGAACTAGTGTCAAGGCCTAAGGATCACTCCATTGTTGGAACAAAGTGGGTATTCAGAAACAAATTGGATGATCAAGGAGTAATTTTAAGGAACAAGGCAAGGCTAGTTGCTCAGGGATATTCTCAAGAAGAAGGAATAGACTATGACCAGACTTTTGCACCTGTTGCAAGATTGGAAGCCATCAGAATATATTTAGCTTATGCAGCACATAAAGGCTTCAAGGTATATCAGATGGATGTCAAAAGTGCATTTCTAAATGGAGACATCAAAGAGGAAGTATATGTCAGACAACCTCCAGGTTTTATCTCTCAAACTTATCCTGATTATGTTTTTAAATTGAACAAAGCATTATATGGTCTCAAGCAAGCTCCTAGAGCATGGTATGAGACCCTAGCATGCTTTCTTTTGGAAAATGGATTTATAAGGGGTAGAGTAGACCAAACTCTTTTCATTAGAACCCATAAGTCCCATACCCTACTAGTGCAGATTTATGTAGATGATATTATTTTTGGTTCTACTGACTCCAAATTGTGCAGAAGGTTTTCCAACCTAATGCATTCTAAATTTGAAATGAGTAGCATGGGTGAGCTATCCTTCTTCCTAGGATTGCAAGTCAAACAGCATGCTGAATGCATCTTCATTTCTCGAACCAAGTATGCAAATGAATTGGTTAAGAAATTTGGCATGTTTGAAGCATCTTGTATGAAAACACCCATGCCTACCAATGTTGTATTGGATGCTGATGAACATGGGAAACCTGTTGATCAGACAACATATAGAGCAATGATTGGCTCTTTACTGTACCTTACAGCTAGTAGACCAGATATAATGTTTGCTACATGTATATGTGCTAGGTTCCAAGTAAGCCCTAGAGAGTCACACCTAACACTAGTAAAGAGGATTCTCATGTATGTTAAAAGTTGTCCAAATCTAGGTCTCTGGTATCCAAAAGACTCAGCATTTGATTTAACTGGATTTTCTGATGCTGATTATGCTGGATGCAGAATTGACAGGAAAAGCACCAGTGGAACTTGTCAGTTCCTTAGTGATAGACTTGTCTCCTGGTTTTATAAGAAACAAACTTCTGTGTCAACTTCAACTGCTGAAGCTGAATATATGGCTGCAGGCAGTTGTTGTTCACAAATCTTGTGGATTCAAAACCAACTCCTAGACTATGGCTACAACTTAGAGAAGTCTAAAATCTTTTGTGTTAACACCAGTGCTATTTCTATAGCTCAGAATCCAGTCCTCCATAGTAGGACAAAACACATAGAGATTAGGCATCATTTCTTAAGGGATAATGTTGAAAAGAATAAAATTGAACTACAATATATTCCAACTGATTTACAAAGGGAGATATTTTCACCAAGCCCTTGGATGAAAAGAAACACACCTTCTTCCTAAATCAGTTAGGAATGTTAGATGGAGGAAGTCTTAAATAATATCCAAGATTTTAAAAGCTTAAAAATTGACCAAGACTAGGCAAACATCTTGATTTTTCTTAGTGTCTAGAGTTTTTCTGATCTCTGAACTGCGCTCGACGATTTTCCCCCAGATCGTCGAACGGAGATCGACGATTTCTGAAATCGTCGACCTGAGTTTAGCGTTTCTCAGATAGTATGAACTATCTCTTCCGGTCAGCGATCGTCGAACGGCGCTCGACGATTTTGTTCTCTGAACGATCGTCGAACAGAACTCGACGCTCTCCAATATCGTCGAACGGAGATCGACGATGTTGAAGACTCTTCAGATTCCTTTAGAAGCCTCGATCGTCGAACTGAGTTCAACGATCTTTCCATTTCTGCGTTGAACCCTAATATAAAATTCATTTTTCGCCGTCGTTCTCCTTTGCGCTTTCGATTTCTCTGCAAAAACTTTCTTTCCCTCCAAACATTTCTGCACTTGGTCGTTTTGTTTGTTGAATCTTTGCAGGTAACCATGGCTGTTTCTGTTGCTGTTCTCGCCGCAATGAAATTTGATGTTGGCTTCGACATAGACATGGAATCCTTCAGCACAACAGACCAGGTTTTTCAGGACATCTTGGGGTTATTCAAAGAGCAGAACCTTACTGCAATCATGACTACAAGGATTAAGCTTGCTTCTGATGAAATCAAAGAGTGGGTCTACACTGCCCACAATCAGGACCACAACACTATTGTTGGATCAATCTCTGGCACTCAGGTACATTTGACCCCAGCAATTCTAACAGAGGTTTTTGAGTTAAGAACTGGTGGAGATTTTACTGATTTGTCTGGAGAAGAATATGGTGACTTGCTTACCAGAATGGGTCATTCTGAGGCTAACCCTAGCAAGCTATTGAAAAAGAATCTTTCTGTGGAATACAGATTCCTGGCTGATGTAGTTGGGAAAGTCCTACTGGCTAAGCACTCTGCTCATGATACAATCTCCAGGTATCAGCTCTGCCTAATGGGAGCCCTAGTAGACACGAAGAACCTGAATTGGGGAGAGGTATTCTTTGACCTCATTAAGAAGAAAATCAACAAAAGTTTTATAAACTTTGGAAGTATGTTAGGCATTTTTCTGCAGCATAGGTGCCCTGCATTGCTGGTATCCTCTGGGATTCACATAAATGCATCCAAGAGACTGTCTTGTGCCCTTTTTGGTAAATGGGATAGACAGATCATCAAGCCCAGCAGGCCCTCCTCCAGCACTCCTTCCGGCACCAGGACTCTTAGAGTCACTTTCCCACAGGTCTCTGCCCCTGCAGATGACCTGTCTACTGATGCCTCTCCTCCTCCTCCTCCAATTCCATCTCTTCCCATTCCATCTACCATTCCAACTCCATCCACCATCATCATCTCCAGCCCCTCTCCAACATCTACACCATCTCCAATCCCTACTCTTCCTACCACAGAAGACCAATTCCATCCATTATTCACCTACCCTCCCACAGACATTGCCACTTCATCACCCTCCATTCCCTCTTTCAACCTCATTGATGATTCCTTTATGGATGACTCACGATCCTCTCCTTCTGAGCTACCCTCATCCTCAACATCCTACCAAGATATTCTGCAAGAAATAATTAATCAACCCACCTTCACCCCATCTATCTCCATCCCACTGTCCTCCATATCCACTTTACCCACACCTCAACCATCTCTTCCCCCACTCACCAGCTCTCCACTACCATCATCGACAGCTACACCTCCATCCTCTACCTCTGCTCCAGTCACCACTGAGCAAGTAGACATTCCAGCCCTTGCTGACAGGCTGTATGAATTGCTAGCCCCCGGGCTATCTCTTCTTTTGGAGACCTCCTTGGCTCCATTACTCCTGTCAGTGGCAGCCCTTTCTGCCAGGCTCTCCTCTCTTTTCCCTCAGGCAGCCCCTTCAGCAGTGTGCCTTGATCCAGCCATGTCTGAATCTAGGCAGGGGGAGATGCCCTATGAAGTGAGTCTGCCTGCTGCTGCTCCTGCTGCTGTGTCTCAAGATCCAGTTCCTCCTGCTGCATTCTTTGCAATAGACCTCAGGTCTTTGCTCTCAGAATTTGACTCTATATATTTCAGATGTCTGCCAGAGATAGTTGCTTTCCAGCCCCCAGAGGATCTGTCCAAGGCACTTGTGCCATTCTCTTGCTGTGACCCCAGCATCATCACCTCATTTGTCCACTCAGTGTATGCTGCTGCTACTTCTGCTGAAAGCATTGCTGTTGTTTCTGATGTTGCTGCCCCTCCTGCTGCTGAAAATTCTATTGATACTATTGCTGTTACTGCTGATGAGCCAATTTCTAAGGAGATCCTTATGACAGAGGCACATGAGTTTGAGCCTTCTGTATTTTCTGCTGATATTTCTACTGATGATATTGTTGTTAGTGAAACTGTTGTTACTGCTATTGTTACTTCTCTAGAACCTTCAGTATCTGCTGCTGTTACTGCTTCTGCCTCAATTTCAACTGCCACACCCTTTGTATCTGCTGCTGTCACTACTGCTACTACCTCAAATTCTGCTACTACAACTCCTGCTACCAGTTCTGTATCTGCTTCAATCCAGCTCAAGCAAGATTTGATGAAGAAGATTGATGCCCTGTATGATGATCAAAGTTCTGAAAGTGATGAGTTCAAAACAGATTCTGATGATTCTTCTGCTACCATTGCCAGGAAGAGAAAGGCAAGGAGCAAAGCCATGAAGAGAGTACCTCCTGCCAAGGTCAAGGATAACAATGATATACCATACTATATTCTTCATGATTTCCCCATCACTGAGCACTGGATGCAGTACTCAAAGAATCAACTCAAAGCAATGAAGAAGAAAAGGAAATATGAAAAGGGCTCTTCTCAATTCCAACATTCTCATCCTCCTCCACCACCTCCTCCTGATGCAGGTGCAGGTGGAAGTTCTGCTGCTCAACCCCCTTCTAGAAGTCAAACTCCTTATCAGCCACATGCTAGATCCTACCATAGGGGAAGCCAGTCCAGGGGTTCTCAATCCAGGAGAGGAGGATATAGAGGCAATCAAAGAGAAGTCCAGGTTTACTCTAAAGGACACTCAAGGCAACATCCATACTCCAGGGAAGGACAAATTTCATCTGACACCACCTTTGGTCCTTTTCCCTATAAATTGAAGGAAACTGTTTCATCCAGGCCTCCTCAAGATAACCCTTCTAATAGATATGAGCCACCAGTACCTTTTGAAGACCCTGAGAACAATCCAGCTGCTTGGACTGCAAGGATGAAAGAACTTGCTGCACTGGATCAGATCAAGAAATCTAAAGAGCAAGGAAGAGATTCCTCTAACATATCTACAATGTCTGAACAGAGAAAGAAAGAGTTGGAAAAATATGCATCAAGCAAATTTTTTGATTCTGACAGGTACATGGAACTGCATCCTGAAGCTGTAGTTCCCAGGCCCAAACAGCAAACCACTTTAGGTGCAGTAGATGATACAAGATCAAAGAAGGAAGCCCTCAACCCCAACAGAGAAATCAAACTTGTTAAGGGCAAGGAAAAGAAATGATTATGTAAGGTGACAATCTCTCTGACTTCTGGTTATTATCTGGGATGATATATATATATATATATATATATATATATATATATATATATATATATATATATATATATATATATATATATATATATATATATATATATATATATATATATATATATCTGTGGTTCTGCATGTCCATCTTTTCTTTTCTTTTTTCTGTATTGCTGCTTGTATGTTATTTAATTTCTCCAAACTCTATAAATAGTAATCCTAACCCAAATAGGGGGAGATTGTTGGAACACCCTATTACTAATTTGGGTCAGGATCACTATGTCTCTAGGGAACCAATGTTTGACCTCCTGTATAGCTCAAAAGGTCAATTAGAATTGAGTCTAAGGGTTAGAAGTCTAAGTTTGGAAGCTGCCCTCAAGACCAAGATTTTTTCAGTTTGAGACTAAGTCATATCGTCGAGCTCAGCACGATGATTCGTCGAACTCCGATCGACAATCGTCTAGCTCAACTTTGATAGATCGTCGAACTCCATTCGACGATCGCTGAACTCAACTTCATCATATCGTCGAACTCCATTCGACGATCGATGAGCTCAGTTCGACGATCTTTGACTCAGTATTGGATCTCTATCTTTGAGCTCAGTTCGACGATCTTTGAGCTCAGATCGACGATATTTTGTTGCAATATAAGTCCATATCGCTGAGCTCAGTTCGACGATAGCAGAGCTCAGTTCGACGTTTTCAGATAACTTCAAGATTGTTTCAAGATTCAAATTCAAATCAGTTAAGGAGTTATTCTGCAATTAATTCAGAAGATTTTCTAGCCGTTTTCATTTATTTCTGGACCAAGTTTCAAGGGATTTTCAAGGAATATTTCTATGGACTTTCCTCCAGAAGACATTTTGCAATTAAGGATGCAATTAATGCAGGCCAACGGCTATTCTTGACAGAGGATGTTTTTCTATTCAGTACCAGAGAATAAAAGAGAAGAATTTTTTGAATCTCACACATAGATACACAGACACACACAGACAGACAGAAAGACATACATCAGTAATCTTCAGAACAAGAACAGAATATTCTCTGTCTCAAAGAATTCTCAAGAACACACATCCAAGGAGATCAAATTTTCTGAAAAATCTTCAGATCTCCCTTGTCTCAAGTGTTCAAGGCCAACATATTTCAAGACTCCAGACACCTAACATTTCAGCTGTTGCTGAAATCATCTTTTGCTGGAGATCAACTTCTGAAGGCCTATCACCCTACAGCAAAGCTTCTTTTCCTGAAGATCTCAAGGACTCAGGGGGAGCTTTGACACCATCAATCCACATAGTCTTCTCAGCTGTTTGAGAAAGAGAAGACTTCCATCACTCTCCCACCCCCATCACTGTAAAGGGTTTCTCAAACTCCCTTTAAAAGTTTGGGTTTGGTTTTTGAGCACCTTGTTAAAAGCTCATTAGTGGCAAGACACCTGATCAAAAAATCTGGTTTGGTTTTTGAGCACCTTATCAAAAGCTCATTGGTGCCCAGGACACCTGATCAACTCATCCTGCAGTGGATTCCTACCTAGGGTGGTAGAAGAGTGGATGTACCCAAGTTTAGGGGAACCACTATATTTCCTTGTGTCTTATGGTTTTGCTTGTCTTTATTTTTGTTTCTGGCTGTGATTGTTCTGTGATTAGCTTATGATTAGTTTAGTTCTGTGATTAGATTTATTAACTGCTTCCCTGCTCACTCACATTACAACAGTTGTTGTAAAAAGTTTTCAAAAACTATATACTCTATTCACCCCCCCCCCCCCTCTAGAGTATATCAGATCTAGCTGCACTTTCATATTCCCAGGAATGGGAATGTTGTGGCAGATGCTCTGAGTCGTAGAACTCATGTACTATTGCAGAATAGAGACCGGGCGGCCTGGCGGTCTGACTCTGGCAGATTGCAGTCCGGGCGGTCTGTCGGTCTGACTCTGGCAGATTGCAGTCTGGGCGGTCTGTCGGTTTCTCTCCAGCGGTTTGGTAGCAGGACTGTTACTGTTGGTGCCCTGGCGGTCTGTCGATCTGTCCCTAGCGACTTGGAGACCGGGCGACCTGGCGGTCTCCCATGGCGGCTTGTTCTCTCCCTATGGTGCTTACCGGGCGGTTTGCCCATTCGTCAAACCGCGCGGCTTGGTCGGCTTGTATTTAGGATAAACCGCTTGTATATGTAATTTTTTAGTCCCACATTATTTAATTGTATTCTCTCCCATCTCCTCCATTCTATAAAAGGGAGGATATACCATATAATGCATACCTTTTTTTTGGATAATAATGATTGTTGTTATTCCAATTTTCGGCTTCTCTTTTTCTGTTCGCACATGGTATGAGAGGACGCCATCTTGTTCCCCTGATTCAGTGCCTTCTCCTGTCAGCGCGACTTTATCTCCTTCTTGTTGTCTATTCGCGCGATCTATCCTCCATTCCTCCTTTATCGCTGCCCTTTATTTGCGTGACCTTCTTCTTGCTCTCTCTCTCTGCAGCCGGTTTATGCGGTTTCTCTGTCTCCTGTTCGTGCGGCGTACTGTCTACCTGTACGACTTCTTTCCTTGTGTCCGTTGTGGCCTTCTACCTTGTCTTTACGACCTCCCCGACTTCTCTCTACTCTTGCGGCCTTCTATCTACCTTTGTGACCTTTTCTCTGCCTTGTCTTTCTACCTCAACTTCTCTCTACCCGCGCGGCCTTTCTCTCTTCTATCTATCCATACGGCTTCTCTTCAATGGCTCTTTTCGGCTCTTCTATCACCACCTCTACTCCTGTGGCAACTCCGCCTCCTCCTCCCATTCCTTCCGGGAATCTTGGCACCATCTCCAAACTTGTCGATTCAAACTACCTGGATTGGAGTGTCTCTTTCACCTTCCTTCTTCGCTCACAACGCAAATGCCACCACCTAACAGATGACCCTCCTCCTCCCACTTCCGCTGAGTTTGACGAATGGGATGCTAGTGATGCGCTTGTGCGCACTTAGCTCACTAACAGTCTTTCTGATGAATATTTTCATGTCATTCGTCATGATGAGACGGTCAAGAAGGCATGGCTTCATCTTGCTGCTCTGTACTCGAAAGGGGCTCTGATGTATCGCATCTATACTTTATATGCAGACATCTTTGCCCGTCCTTCCATGTCTCCTATTGCCGCTTATCAACAGGTCCAGGCTCTCGGGGCTGAGATTCTTCAACATCGCCCCTTCTCTGTGGATTTAGCCGAACAACACAAGCATTTCGAAGAACTTCTTATTTTGTACTACCTTCTACGGCTCCCTGAGTCCTACGACATGATCCGCCAACAAATCTTGGGCGAATCGGACTCTCCCAACTTGGATACAACAGCTGCACGCATTACCGCAGTTACATCTCTCCTTCAGCGTCCGCTTATGCCTTCTCCTCTTCCAGACCACTATGCTCACCAAACTCAATGGAGTGGCTCTGGTAGTAGCAACTACCATTCTAGTGGTCGTAGTTCTTCGTGCTTCCTCTACTCTCACTGTGGTCGTATCGGGCATCTTGTTTGTCACTACTGGATGAAACATCCACATCTTCGCCCTTCTGGTGACTCTTCCACCTCCTCTTCCAAGCCGTCCACTTCGGTGGTCACTTCCTCAGGTAGTGCTCACATGGTTAGTCAAGGTAAATGGCTCATCGACTCTGGTGCCACTAATCACATGACGAGCAATCCTCAATGCTTTTCTCTCCTCGAAACACATGATCGGTTTCCCCCGGTCCTTATTGCTGACGGCTCTCCCTCCCCAGTTCATGGGATAGGAGTGGTTCATGTCACTCCGTCTCTTCGCCGGGACGATACTCTCTATATACCCAAATTTCCATGCAATTTATTGTCGGTTACTTCTTTGTACAAGCAAATTCAATGCTCCGTCACATTTACTCCAACTTCTTGTTCTTTTCAGGATCCGAGCTCCCAATGGACGATTGCTACTGGGACTAAGAGCGGCGACCACTACTTTCTCGACAACGTTTCTGCTTTGTCGTCCTTCTCCTCCTCCTCTACAGATCTTCTAAAATGGCATCTCCACCTTGGGCATCCTCCTCCACGGCGTCTTCATCAGCTTCTGCCCAACCTCCCTCCGCATAGTTCTTCTCTCAACTACGACGGCTGTCAGCTTGGCAAGCATCACCATTCCTCCTTACCGCCGAAGCAAGATCGTGGTACTACCCATCTGTTTGATCTTGTTCACTCCAACATTTGGGGTCCTGCTCCTACCCTCACCATTGGTCGAGGTTGTTCTTATTTTATTACTTTCATTGATGACTTCTCTCGATGTACTTGGGTGTATCTCTTACGAGAACGCTCTGAACTTTTTGATGTATGGACATTCTTTTATCATTTAATAAAAAATTAGTTTGATGTTTCCATTAAAATATTATGCTCTGATAATGTAAAAGAGTATGTTTGTCAAGCTTTTTACTCTTTCTATATGCAACATGGGATTGTTCATCAAACAAGTTGTGTTCATACCTCACAACAAAAGGGAGTGGCCGAATGCAAAAACTGTCACCTCCTTGATGTTTCTCGCACTCTGCTAATGCAAATGCATGTCCCTCGCTCCTACTAGGGCTATGTTGTTCTCATTTCTTGCTATCTCATCAATCGCATTCCCTCTACTGTTCTCCGCGGTCAAACTCCTTTATCCATTCTGTATCCGGGCAAGGATCCCTTTCCTCTCCTTCTACGTATCTTTGGGTGCACAGCCTTTGTGCATTCTCCCTCCGCCACCCATGACAAATTCTCCCCTCGGTCCACCAAATGTGTCTTTCTGAACTACTTTATTAGTCAAAAAGGCTATTGTTGTTTTGACCCCATTCTTCGCAAGCAGTTCGTCTCCGCGGACGTTACCTTCTTTGAGAATGCTGCGTATTTCTATGATGACTCCTCTCCTCTCCTTGTGGCTTCCAGTTCTCCTCCTCTTCCCTACAGCCCATCCACTCCTACCGAGGTTTTTCCTCCTCCACCGTCTCCATCGGCTTCTCCTCCCTCTTCACCTCCGCTATCTCCCTCCTTTTCTCCGTCGTCGCTCTCTCCTCCCGGGCCAGCTCTCTCCACCACGGATGCTTCGGATACTGAGGAACCTGCTGACCTGGACCTCCACATTGCCCTTCGTAAAGGGGTTTGGGTATGTACCAGACATACGCTTACTGCTATTGTATCCTATGATCATCTAACTCCTGCTCGTAGGAATTTTGCGCTAGCTATCTCTTCCACTTCCACCCCAAGTTCCTATCAGGAGGCCCTTACTATTCCACATTAGAAGGCTGCAATGGATGAAGAGATTGGTACTCTCACTGAACGAGGTACCTGGACCCTTGTTCCTCCTCCATTCAGCACAGATGTTGTTGGTTGTCGCTGGGTCTTTGTGGTGAAGTTCAGCCCGGATGGCAATGTGGATCGTTAGAAGGCACGGCTTGTTGCCAAGTGCTTTACCCAGACTTATAGAGTTAACTACTTTGACACATTCTCTCCAGTTGCTCGTCTTAGCACTATCAGGGTCCTTCTCTCTGTGGTTGTCAACAGAGATTGGCTCATTTCACAGCTGGATGTCAAGAATGCCTTTCTGTATGGGGATCTTTAGGAAGATATATACATGGAGCAACCTCCGGGGTATGTTGCTCAGGGGGAGACACAGGTTTGCCGGCTCAGGAAGGCTATCTATGGCGTAAAGCAAAGTCCTCGGGCTTGGTTTGACAAGTTTAGCGGGATTATGGCGACCATATTTTTTACGAGAAGTTCTGCTGATCTCTCCTTATTTACTCGCAAAACTTCGATTGGTCTAGTGGTTCTTGCGGTATATATGGATGATATTCTTCTCACTGGAGATGACCAAGCTGGGAAAACCTTGACAAAGAAATATCTTCGGCAACACCTGGTTACAAAGGATATGGGCTCTCCAAAATACTTTATGGGGATAGAAATTTCTCGAAAGCCTAATTCACTTGTCCTCTCCCAACGGAAATACGCTCTTGACTTGTTAAAAGAGGCGGGCCTGACTGGGGCTAAACCTGCCCGATGTCCCATGACGACTGGAGAAGATAAAACATGGACATATGACTCCTCTTCTTTCTGATGTTACGAGGTACAGACGTCTGGTTGGTAAACTTATATATCTCGCGGTGACCAGACCCGATATTACCTATGTTGTAGGCAAGGTTAGCCAATTCATGCAAGCTCCTAGGGATTGCCATCTACAGTCTGCCTTGAGAATATTGGAGCATGTTAAATCAGCTCCTGGGAAAGGACTTCTCTTTCAGAAGAATGGACATTTGAGGGTTGAAGCGTACTCCGATTCAAGCTATGCCGATGACAAAGTAGACCGCAAGTCAACATCAAGCTTTTACACCTTTGTGGGTGGAAACCTTGTGAGCTGGAAAATCAAGAAACAGTCCATCGTCTCGAGATCTAATACAGAAGCAGAATATCGAAGTATGACATCGACCACGTGTGAGTTGAAGTGGTTACGGGCTCTCATGCTTGTCTTAGGAGAGGTCTACAACCATCCTCTACCTATGTTTTGTGACAACAAGGCCGCTATATACATCTCTAAAAATTCGGACTTCCATGAGAGAACTAAGCACATTGAAGTTGACTGCCATTTTATTCGGGAAGAGATTCTGAAGGAACAAAATTGTACTCCGTTCGTCACCTCAAACAAAGAGTTGGCTGATATTTTCACCAAGACGGTATCCGCCTCTTTTCATCACATTTGCAACAAGCTGGGCATGATCGACATATATGCTACAGCTTGAGGGGGAGTGTTGCAGGATAGAGACTGGGTGGTCTGGCAGTCTAACTCTAGCGGATTGCAGTCCGGGCGGTCTGGCGGTCTGACACTGGCGGATTGTGTTGGGTATATTGGAAAATGTGTACCAGATTTGAAGAAACCTCACCTTACTCAATGATATGCATCAAGGTGTATTTGATGTTGTTTTGAGTTTATATGTGCAAGTTAAGAAAATGCAAGAATGCAGGAAAAGTTTCTAAGTCCATGAGTCAACACCAGAAGAAGTTGTGTCGACACTTATGAAGGCTTGTGTCGACACTGGAGAAAAGCTGTGTCAACACCTGGAGTCAATTGTGTCGACACTTGGAAAGGTTGTGTCGACACCAGAAGAAACTGTGTCGACACACAGAGGCAGTGTTGACACACAAAAAAGCTTAGTCGACATCAACTGTGTCGACACACAGAGGCAGTGTCGACACACTGAAGACTTTGTCGACATCAACTGTGTCGACACACAGGACTTGTGTCGACACATAGCAGAGTTTCAACAAAGATGATTTTTGTGAAGAGAAGAAGTGGTTGTGTTGACACACAGAATTAGTGTCGACACATTCTATAGAAGCTGTGTCGAGAAGCAGTGTTAACACCAAGGGATCTGTGTAGACAACACCAAGGCTTGTGTCGACACTTAGTCTACTTGTGTCGACACATGATGAAGTTCAGTCTCGACACTTTGATGACATAGACAGAGTTTCAAGAAGTGATTGGAAGACTTGACAGCTGTCATAACCAACTGGTCTACTGAATCTGTTAGAGCTGTCAGAAGTTCATTAGAAACCGGATCAGCGGGTTACCATGGAGGAAGTCTATATAAAGACATTCTCTATCAACATAAAAAAGAGAAGATAACACAGATATACATATACATACACAAAAAAAACAGAAGAAGATTTTCAGCAGCAGATCTAAGAAGACATTCTCAGGTGGTGATCTACTCAGAGTTTGTCAAGAGAATTCAAAGAAGAATTTAGAAGAATCTTCAGAAGAATTTGGAGAGAGAGAGCTCCATCTATTCAAGTGAAGAAAGGGACTTACATCAACAAGGCTCTTAAGTGTAGATTCTGAACCAGTCAGCCAAGAAGAATTCAGATTGATTTCTGAATTTCAAGAAAGAAGCTGATTGAAGATCAACTTCAAAGGAGATCAACCCTATTGTGTTCAGATTTAAGAAGCTTTGAAGAAAGCTAAGACAGGTTGATCTCTATCATCAGATTCTTTCAAGAACTGATCAAGAAACTATCCATTCTTTCTCTCTCAACCAGGGTGGTGGTAAATTTCAGATTTACATCTATTTTCTATAGGATATTTTTAAGATCTGAGTTGTAAGTCTGATTTATAAAGGCTCGGTTGTAGGAGATTAAGTTCTCTGAGTGATAGGCCTTGTTGAAGGCTGAGGTAGGGCTGAGAGCCTGAGTTGTAGGAGATTTTCATCTCTGAGTTGTAGGCCTTGTTGAAGGCTTAGGTAGGGTAGATTGCCTGAGCTGTAGGAGTGTGGACTCACTCTGAGTTATAGGAACCTTGTTTAGGTTTTGAGCTGTAAGATCTGCGGATCTGAGGAGAAGGAAAGAAGTTAGGCCGAAACTAGCACACTGCTAGATAGGCGGAAGGGGAAAGTGGATGTACCCAGACCTTGGGGAACCACTGTAAATCAGTGTGTCATCTGTGATTGCATGTGGAATTGTTATTTCTGTGTTATGATAGCTATAGAACTATTTATTTCTGTTAATTAATTGAATTAATATTCTTCCTTAGAAGGAAAAAGAAATTGCACCTATTTACCCCCCCCCCCACCCTCTAGGTGTTTAGGAACCAATTCTTTCAAGTGGTATCAGAGGGAGGTTACACAAAGAAAGACTTAACAGTCTGAGTAAGATCTGTAAGGCAGAAGTAAGTTAAAGAAGTTAGGTTCAAGAGAAAACCATAAAGAACTTGGTTCAATGAAGTTGCCTATCTGCAGGAAGGAAATCTTTGGAATATGGAAGGAAAGGGTCAGACTATTTATGGAGGCATCTGATCCTAGAATTTATATAACAGTTAAGGAAGGGTCATATGTTCCAATGAAGGTTTCTGTTCTTGATGCTAATCAAAGGATTCCTAAGGATTTTTCAGAAACGACTAAGGATGAGATCATCTTGGCTACAATGGATAAAAGAGCACAGAATATTATAGTGAGTGCCATAGATGACTCAACATTCCAGAATCTGATTCACTACAAAACCTCCAAGGAGATGTGGGACACATTGGTTGTCTACATGAAGGGTTCTAAAGAGGTTAGGCAAGATAGAAAGTGTATGCTTAATCAAGAATATGAGAGTTTCAGACAAGCCAAGTCTGATAGCATAACTGAATGTTATAAGAAGTTCTATAGAATTGTAAATGAACTAATGTCCTATGGAAGAATCTTCAGTACATATGAGCTGAATGACAAATTCCTTAGGTCTTTGACTAAGGATTGGGATACAAAGATCTGTGTCACAAGGGAAGTGGCCAGACTGGCAGAAATTTCACCTCCAACACTGTTTGGCAAATTGCTGTCTTATGAGATGCAGCTGTTGGCCAGAAAGGAGGAAGAGAAAAATACAAAGGGTGACTATAGAGAAAAGTCAATGACCTTTAAGGTAGAAGCCACAAGGAAGAATAGGAGGATGTCTCCATCTTCTCCTAAGAAAGATGCAGAAGTGATCTCAGAAAATTCTGATAATCACAGTTCAGACAGCAGTAATTCTGATGAAGACTTTACTGCTTTCACAAGGCAGTTTCGGAGATTCTTAAAGAAGAAGCAGTGGAAATCTAAGCCATCCTCATCTCAGTCCAAGGATGACTATTATCAGAAGAGGAAATCATCCAGGAAGGACAGTAGTGGGACAAAGCCTAGCAAGTCAACTACATCAAAAATTATTTGCTATTGCTGCAACAGACCTGGACATGTTGTGGTTAACTGTCTAGACAACTGCTGATAAAAAGAAATCTCAGCACAAGAGCAAGAAGGAGAAATCCTAGGTAGCTAAGAAAGAGAAAAGTTGGACATATCAATCAACTTCAGAGTCTGAATCTGAGGCTGAGGCCTATATTGGTTTGTTTGCAACAGAAGAAGAGGATGAGTTCGTGAAATTACTGGACTCTATCTATGAGCAAGAATACCTCAGTGCAAAGGACTGATGGCTATGTTTGAAGAAGACCAGTGCCAGGATCAACCTGGTCCCAGTAAGGTAAAAAGTTTATCTGTAGATTCTGATTACTACATTGGGTCAGAATCAGATGTATCTGCATCAAGAGATGAAATGGGTCTGAATCTGAAGGAGATATTCATCAGCTTATAGATGAATATGGGGATTTGTTGCAGGCACTCAAGAGAAGCAAAAACCTGGCCAAAACTCAGGCTAAGGAAATTGCATCTCTTAAGTTGGTTGCATCTGATTCAGAAAAGCTGATGGATCAGAAGATGAATGAGATTGCCAAGCTGAAAAACATAACTGTTATTCAGATGGGTACAATCACATTCAAAAATGATCAGATCAAAAGTCTGGAAGACAGACTTCAGAAAGACAAGGAAATAGTGGCTAGTTTCTCTTAGCCAAAATCTGTCCTACCCTTAATTGATGACTTTTTGTCTCAAAAGGGTAAGGCAGGATTAGGCTTTAAGAGAACTGCATGGGCTGCCAAGTCCAATAATAAAGGCAAATCCCCAGCACAAAACAAAAGATCTGTTGCAAACAATACAGCTAAGATTGTACCTAAAATGAGGTATAATAAGTATGAGTGTTGGTCCTATGGAAAGACCGGCCATTATGCCTTAGACTATTGGCACAACACAAGTGGCAGGAAGAATAGCAGTCTACCTGTTAGAAGAGCTGCAGGCAGATTTGTCAAATTTCAGGCTAACTTGAACCAAGGACCCAAAAGTTATTTGGGTTCTAAGGTTAAGTAATCTTTGTTGCAGGTGAGTCCAAGCTGTCATGCCCCTATATAGTACTTGGACGGTGGATATTCTAGACACATGACTGGAATAAGAGGATTACTGAAGCACTACTCACAAATATTAAATGGGCCTAAAGTAATCTTTGGTGGTTCTGAAAAAGAAGTCATCAAAGGGTTTGGCAACATTTCTAACAACTTAATCAATATTACTCAAGTGGCATATGTGAAGAGTTTGAAACACAGCCTAATAAGCATAAGCCAGCTGAGTGATCTTGGATATGACATTTCATTTGTCAAGAATGGGTGTCATATCAAGAGGTCAAGTGATCAAAAAGTCATATTGACTGACTATAGAAAAAGAAATGTGTATTGCCTAAACTTTGAGTGTGAGAATAAAAATTCTCCTATCTGTATTGTGGCTGATGAGAAAGCCTCTCATTGTGTCAAATGGAACAAGAGGCCAGCTCATCTTAACTACAAGACTATTAGCCAACTCTTTAGTAAAGAGTTAGTGAGGAATAGTCCTCAAGTTAATTGCTTTAAGGATGGAATATGCTCAGCTTGTCAAAAAGGCAAGCAGACCAGATCCTCCTTTCATAGCCTAAAAACCAAAGACTCAGTGAGGTGCTTATACCTCTTGCATATGGATTTATTTGGTCTTATGCCAGTTCATAGTCTAGGTAGGAAGGTCTATACTTTTGTGATTGTAGATGACTATTCTAGATTTTTATGGGTATTCTTTCTGAGGCAGAAATCTGAAAACCCCAAGTGTCTTCTGCAATTTTGTCAAACAAATTCAGAATGAATTAGATAGTTCAGTGGTCAAAATCAGAAGTGACCATGGAACTGAATTCCAATCTGAAAGTATGACAAGGTTGTGTGAAGAATTTGGGATTCATCAGGAATTCTCCTCACCTAGAACACCTCAGCAAAATGGCATTGCTGAAAGAAAGAATAGGCCATTGATTGAGGCTGGAAGAACACTATTGAGTGACACTACTCTCCCAGAATATTTCTGGGCTGAGGTAGTAAACACTACATGTCATGTGCTCAATAGGGCTTCCATCACCAAAAGCCACAAAAAGACACCCTATGAGGTTATGAAAGGCAGAAAACCAAACTTATCCTATTTTAAGATCTTTGGTTGCAAGTGTTATGTGCTTAACAATGGCAAGTCTCACCTAACTAAGTTTGCTGCCAAATCCCAAGATGAGATATTTGTTGGGTACAGCAACAATAGTAAGGCTTATAGGGTCTACAATTTGGCTACTCAAGTTGTAGAAGAGTCTGTTCATGTCATATTTGATGAATCTAGACTTATTAATAGTGAGTTGCCTAGTAGTTCTTGTAGCTCTACATGTATACAGCAGAAGATGGACCAGCTTACTATCAGAGAAGATCCAACTGCAGAGCAGGATGAGGAAAATGGTAGTTGTTGTCCAGGGGGAGTACAAGATACTCAAGAGGCTGATGAAGACCATGAGGTGCAGCATAATGAAGAGATTGAAGAAGGTCAAACTGTTGAAGCTTCTTATATCAACTGGAACCCAAGAGATTTGAAGAAGTTATTCAAGACCCACACTAGATTGATGTTATGCAGGAGGAGTTAAGTCAATTCAGAAGGTGCAAGGTCTGGGAGTTGGTTCCAAAACCAAAGGGCCACAATGTCATAAGGACAAAGTGGATTTATAGAAACAAGCTTGATGAGAGTGGGATCATAGTGAAGAACAAGGCAAGACTAGTTGCTAAAGGATATAGGCAGGAAGAGGGCATAGACTTTGATCAGACTTTGATCAGACTTTTGCTCCAGTAGCAAGGTTAGAAGAAATAAGGCTATTCCTTGGCTATGTAGCATATCAAGGCTTCAAAGTGTTCCAAATGGATGTTAAGTCGGCATTCTTAAATGGAGACTTAAAAGAGGAGGTCTATGTAGAACATCCCTCAGGTTTTGTTGATCCACTCAATCCTAATTATGTTTATAAACTTAAGAAAGCTTTATATAGGTTGAAATAAGCCCCAAGGGCTTGGTGTGAAACCCTGACTACTTTCCTCATTGAGAACAAATTCTCAAGGGGGAAAATAGACAAGACACTATTCCTCAGAGAATCCAAAGGAAAGATCATCCTAGTCCAAATATATGTTGATGACATAATATTTAGTTCTACTGAAAATAACCTTTGTAGAAAGTTTGCAAAACTTATGCAAGGGAAATTTGAAATGAGCAGCATAGGAGAACTTAAGTTCTTCTTGGGACTCCAAGTAAGACAGACTGATGATGGCTTGTCCATATCTCAGTCTAAGTTCACCCGGGAGTTAATTAAGAAGTATGGTATGGAATCATCCACTGCCATTAGAACTCTAATGGGGACAAGTATGTCTCTAAGCAAAGATGATGCAGGGAAACCTGTATATGAATCTTTATATAGAGCGATAGTTGGCTCCCTCCTTTATCTAACTGTTAGTAAACCAGACATCATGTATGCTACATGTGTTTGTGCTAGGTACCAATCCTGCCCTAAAGAATCTCATTATACTGCTGTCAAAAGGATTTTGAGATATCTTAAGGGCACACCTAATCTAGGCCTTTGGTATCCTAGGAATAGAGATTTTCTACTAATAGGCTATTCAGATGCAAACTTTGCAGGATGCAAAGTAGATAGGAAAAGCACAACAGGCACCTGTCAATTTCTAGGAGGAAGACTGGTGTCATGGAGCTGTAAGAAGCAGACTAGTGTGGCAATTTCCACAGCTGAGTTTGAGTATGTTGCTGCAGGGAGTTACTGTGCACAGCTGTTGTGGATACAACATCAGTTAGAAGATTATGTTATTCAGGTAAGTAGAACTCCATTATTATGTGATTCTACTAGTGCTATTTCTATTGCTCATAATCTTGTTTCTCATAGTAGAACAAAGCATATAGAAGTAAGATACCATTTTCTTAGAGATCATGTAGAAAAAGAAGATATTTCTTTAGAATTTGTTAATACAGATTTACAAATTGCTGACATGTTCACTAAGCCATTAGATGAAACTAAATTCAATAATTTCAAAATTGAATTAGGCATGTTGAACATAAATTAGTTTAACAAATTTGGCTAAGTAAAATTGTGTCGACACAAAAAGTTGTCTGTGTCGACACATAGTAGTTGGTGTCGACATTCCAGGAAAGTGATGTCGACACATCCAGAAAATTGGTGTCGACACTTCAGAGCAGTAGTGTCGACACATCCAGAAGTTGTGTCGACACTTAGAATTAGAGTCGACACAAAATTTCGATCGAACTGATAAGAATGTCTGTGTCGACACATCATCAATTGGTGTCGACACATAGAAGTCAACACTTCTATCGAGACATTAGAAGTCTGTGTCTACACATTTCAACTGTGTCGACACATTAAGAGAATTTTGACGTGCCTTTTGAACTTCTTTATTTAGAAGGGTATAAATAGGTCAACAACATACTCTGTCGACACACTCTCCATATTTTCGAGAACAAAACCTTGTGTCGACAAATTCTCTCTTCTCAATCCAAAATTTCTCTCAACCTCAATGGCGCCAAAGATTGAAGATAACGTCAACGAAGGCTATGAGCTGGTTCGCAACGCTTTTGATAATCCGGAACCCGAGATTAAAATAGTAGTAACCCTAATTGCAGAAAATGGTTTGGAATTTCTGGTATCTGAACCTACAAAGATATGGAAGAAAGAAATATTGGAATTCTATGGCGCAACTACTTTAGATTCGACTGTACTTAAGATCAAATCTACAGTTCAGGGAGCTAAAGTTAAACTTACCTTGAAGAGCTTGACGAAAACTCTTCAACTACCAAGAACTCAAGAAGAAGATGTTACCTTATTCAAGACTAGGGAAGCACTTCAGTGGTGTGGATTGGATCCCACCATGAAGATTGGATCTGCAATGAACAGGAAAGGGATGAATCTGCAAGGAAAATTCCTTTCTAAAGTGGTTGGGAAGGTCATTCTCTGCAAGCCAGGGGGACATGATAGGGTTTCAACCTATATGTTCAGCCTGATGACCAGGATTATCTTCAGACTGAACACTGATTGGTCTGTAGTAATCTTTGAAAAGATTAAGGAAGTCATTAAGAAGCCAAATCTGGGAAGAATCATGAGTCTATACTTGGCTGAAACAATTCCAGAAGTAATGGAACAGACTACTGGTTCTAAGATGAACCACATTAGAAGAATGGATATCAGGATAATCTCCAGATGGGATAGAGTCCTAACAAAGGACATGCTTGATGAAGAGAGGCCAGAGATTCCTGAAAAATCTCCTGCACAAGACATTACAGATGGTGCTCAGGTGCAGGGGGAGCCTCATCTTGAGGAACAGCCAACATACTTAGAAAGTGAAATGGCTACTCAAACTATACTTGAGGTAATCCATAAAGTTAATCTAACAATTTTCAATAATGAGGATGAAACACTAACTGTGCCCTTGAATGATGTTGACCAGACCACTCAACTATACAGTCAAGCACAGGATGTTGTCATGGAGGATACATCTACTGCTGTTGATGCTCCAGAGTTAAGAGTGCCTTCAGTCCAACCTCAACATGAGTTTACACTTGAAGAGTTATTCCCTGATTTAGAGCAAGTAAGAACTGAGGGGGATCCAGCTGAAATTGAGGGGGAGAAAGCTAATTTTGAGGGGGAGCAACCTAGAAAAAAAAAGGAACTGTCTTCTTGTCCTAAGAATAGAGTTGATATTGCAAGTACCTCAGCTTCTAAAGATGAAGCAGAAATTCAAGCAAAGAAGAGAAAGTTGATGGTTTTCAAAAGAAGAAGCCAAAGCTATAAAAGGGCATTGCAAACTGCTCCACAACTTGCCCCAGCCACTGATTATAGCTCTTTTTGGTATCCTTGCAAGTAAAGTTAGATGAACAAAGGATAGCCATGGAGAAATATATGGATGAGACCCATAAAGATCTGCAATTCTCCTTGGCGCAAGATATTAAATCAATAAGATTTGAAGTAAATCAGAACAAGAAGGAAATGACAGATTGCTTCCACAAAGGTGGCAATGTTGTAGTCTATCTTGCGAAGCAACAACAAGCAATAAAGACTCAAGTTGATGATATTACTGTGAAACAAGGTTATGTCCTTGAGAATTAACTAAGGATGAATGACAATCTGACTGAATCACATAATGTGATTGTTACAGAATTAAAGAATAATGTTACTGCCCTGACTGAGGCAAGGGCTAAAGACAAGTCAGATTTTGATAAACAATTCCAGGAAGAACTAGCTGTTGTACAAACAGCTATTAAGAATTCTCAAAAGATCATCTCTAATCAGCTACTGAAACTAAAGTATTTTTATAAAGATGGGGTTAATTATCTAGAAGACCAAGTAAGATTTCAGAAAAATGACCTCAAAGCTCATATTGAGAGAGAAGTCATAAAGGGGGAGAGGGTGTTAGTCAAAGCAAGCTCAGATCATGCTAAATGGATATCTAATAGCATCAGAGCCACCCTTGGATATCCACCCCTATGTGACGATGATAATGTAGCTGAGTCAGGTGTGCAACCTACTTATTTTGAAGGTGATCAACCTGAAGTTGCTCAGGTCATTTACCCGCTAGCAGATTTTGATATGATTCAGCAGGAAGTACAGTCAATGTACAGCTCTCTAGAAGGTACTAAAAATATTACCCTTGAGAAAGTATAAATGTCAGAGGCAGCTTTGAATAAAGAGCAAGAAGCTCTATTGTCTAAGAAAAAGGTTCAGAGAACAGGCAGAGTTGAAGCCTGATTTTAAGCAGTGGAGTCCTACTTCCAGGAATATTATATTGACTACCTAGAAAGCTGTAAAGGACCAGACCCATGAAATTGGAAAATGGTACACTGAGCAAGAATGGAACAAGCATGAAGCTAGACAGGAAGCCATTCTACAATATAGAAGAAAGGCAAAAGCTGGGAAGCTACCTCCTAATGCTCAGGAGCCTAGCAAGTACTTCCCAAAGCCTTTTCACTATTTTGAAAGGCAATGGATAAGGGCTGAAGAATAAAAGAAGAAAGATCTGAAGGGCAAGAAGTCAGCTGATGATACTGAAGCTACAATACAAGCCAAGATTCAGTCAGGCAAAGGCATAGTCATCAAGGAGCCTGACCAGCCTTAGAATAGATTAACTAGATTTTATAACATTGTAATCTTTAGTTTTTAAAAATCTATGTAAACTATTGTTAAGAAACTTTTGAAAGTTTAAACAAAATAATGATTAATGCTCATTATATTTACATCATTATTCTGTGATGACATTTTATACAAGTTTTGTTTATAAGTTACCCTGTCATGTAATGTTTTTGTACATCATAATGTTTGTTTATTATGAATGGTGTATATCATTGACTAAGGGTTATGACTTCTCCAAATAGGGGGAGATTGTTGGATACATTTGAAAATGTGTACCAGATTTGAAGAAGCCTCACCTTACTCAATGATATGCATCAAGGTGTATTTGATGTTGTTTTGAGTTTATATATGCAGGTTAAGAAAATGCAGGAATGCAGGAAAAGTTTCTAAGTCCATGAGTTGACACCAGAAGAAGCTGTGTCGACACTTATGAAGGCTTGTGTCGACACTGGAGAAAAGTTGTGTCGACACCTAGAGTCAATTGTGTCGACACTTGGAAAGGTTGTGTCAACACCAGAAGAAACTGTGTCAACACACAGAGGCAGTGTCGACATACAGAAAAGCTTAGTCGACATCAACTGTGTCGACACACAGAGGTAGTGTCGACACACAGAAGACTTTGTCGACATCAACTGTGTCGACACACAGGACTTGTGTCGACACATAGCAGAGTTTCAACAAAGCTGATTTTTGTGAAGATAAGAAGTGGCTGTGTCGACACACAGAATTAGTGTCGACACATTCTACAGAAGCTGTGTCGAGAAGCAGTGTCAACACCAAGGGAGCTATGTCGACGCCACTAAGGCTTATGTCGACACTTAGTCTACTTATGTCGACACATGATGAAGTTCAGTCTCGACACTTTGCTGATAGAGACAGAGTTTCAAGAAGTGACTGGAAGACTTGACAGCTGTCATAACCAACCGGTCTACTGAAGTTGTCAGAGCTGTTAGAAGTTCGTTAGAAACCGGATCAGCCGGTTACCATAGAGGAGGTCTATATAAAGACATTCTCTATCAACAGAAAAAAGAGAAGATAACACAGATATACATATACATACACAAAAAAATAGAAGAAGATTTTCAACAGAAGATCTAAGAAGACATTCTCAGGTGGTGATCTACTCAGAGTTTGTCAAGAGAATTCAAAGAAGAATTCAGAAGAATCTTCAGAAGAATTTGGAGAGAGAGAGATTCATCTATTCAAGTGAAGAAAGGGACTTACATCAACAAGTCTCTTAAGTGCAGATTCTGAACCAGTCTGCCAAGAAGAATTCAGACTGATTTCTGAATTTCAAGAAAGAAGCTGATTGAAGATCAACTTCAAAGGAGATCAACCCTACTGTGTTCAGATTCAAGAAGCTTTGAAGAAAGCTAAGACAGGTTGATCTCTGACATCAGATTCTTTCAAGAACTGATCAAGAAACCGTCCATCCTTTCTCTCTCAACCAGGGTGGTGGTAAATTTTAGATTTACATCTATTTTCTGTATTATCTTTTTAAGATCTGAGTTGTAAGTCTGATTTATAAAGGCTGAGTTGTAGGAGATTATGTTCTCTAAGTGGTAGGCCTTGTTAAAGGCTGAGGTAGGGCTGAGTGCTTGAGTTGTAGGAGATTTTCATCTCTGAGTTGTAGGCCTTGTTGAAGGCTGAGGTAGGGCAGATTGCCTGAGCTGTAGGAGTGTGGACTCACTCTGAGTTGTAGGAGCCTTATTTGGGTTCTGAGCTGTAAGATCTGCGGATCTGAGGAGAAGGAAAGAAGTTAGGCCGAAACTAGCACACTGCTAGATAGGCGGAGGAGGAAAGTGGATGTACCCAGACCTTGGGGAACCACTATAAATCAGTGTGCCATCTGTGATTGCGTGTGGAATTCTTATTTCTGTGCTGTGATAGCTGTAGAACTATTTGTTTCTCTTAATTTAATGAATTAATATTCTGCCTTAGAAGGAAAAAAAATTGCACCTATTCACCCCCCCCCCCTCTAGGTGTTTAGGAACCAATTCTTTCAGATTGTAGTCCGGGCGGTCTGTCGGTTTCTCTCGAGCGGTTTGGTAGCAGGACTGTTGTTGGTGGTGCCCTAGCGATCTGTCGATCTATCCCTAGTGACTTGGAGACCGGGCGACCTAGCGGTCTCCCGTGGTGGCTTGTTCTCTCCCTCTGGTGGTTGTCGGGCGGTTTGCCCATTTGTTAAACCGCGCGGCTTGGTCGGCTTGTTTTAGGATAAACCGCTTGTACATGTAATTTTTTAGTCCCACATTATTTAATTGTATTCTCTCTCATCTCCTCCATTCTATAAAAGGGAGGCTATATCATGTAGTACACACCTTTTTTGGATAATAAAGATTTTTGTTATTCCAATTTCTGGCTTCTCTTTTTCTGATCGCACATGCACAGGCCAACTGGTTGCAGATGCATGACGAGCGGCTCATTTATGATTTGGAGGCTTTGGAGATTTTCTGTGTTGACAAGGGATCTAGTGCTAATGCATGTTTGAGTTGGACAGAGGTTCAATACGACCTCGCGGATAGGATTCGACGAGCCTTGGAGTTGGACGTAAGCCTAAAATGTCGCTTGGCAGAGTCCGTGGATGGGTCAAATGACCGGTTTTATGTTGACGACAACCTTGTATAGAAAGGTGGTCGGTTGTGCATCCCTAATGTTAGGAAATTACAAGAAGAATTGATGTACGAGGCACATTTTACCAAGTACTCAATTCACCTTCGGAGCACAAAGATGTTCAAAGACATGAAGAGGCTGTTCTGGTGCTAGGTATGAAGAAAGACATAGCGTTATACATGGCGAAGTGTCCAACTTGTGCCTTAGTGAAGGCCGAATGCCAGAAGCCAGGTGGATTTCTAAAGTCCTTGCCTATACCGGAGTGGAAGTTTGATGAAGTCTCTATGGATTTCGTGCACGGTTTGCCGAGATCGCATAAGGGGAACGACGCCATTTGGGTGATTGTTGATCGTTTAACGAAGGTGTCACATTTTATACCCAATAGGAAGGATGATTCAGTGGAGAAGCTGTCGAAGCTTTATGTGGATAATATAGTCTATTTCCATGGTGTACCCCGGAGCATCATTTATGATCGTGATGGTCGGTTCACATCCAACGATTGGAGGCTCATTCATCAGTTGTTGGGTACTAAGATGAACTACAGCACAGCTTTTCACCCGCAGACAGATGGGCAAACTGAAGGGGTGAATAGGACGATGGAAAACATTCTTCGTATATGTGCATTGGATTTTGGTAAAAGGTGGGAGGACCATCTTTACATGATTGAGTTTGCATATAATAACAACTACCAAGCCAGTATTCAGATGGTGCCTTTTGAGGCTCTATATGAAAGGAGGTGTCGTACATCTTTGGCTTGGGTAGAAACAGGAGAATCAAAACTTTATAAGCAAAGAGAGGTTGAAGATGCTACTTTAACTATTCGGTTGATTCGGGAACGGCTACTGATTACTCAAGATAGACAGGCCAAGTACTACAACGCCAAGCATCAAAACGTGAAGTTTGCGGTGGGCGACTGGGTATACCTCAAGATAAATCCATTTAAAGGCGTATAAAGGATTTGACGCTTAAAGAAGCTTAGTCCGAGGTATGTCGGGCCTTCTGAGATCTTGGAGCGAGTTGGTTAAGCTGCCTATCGATTGGCTCTTTCGGTAGACCTGAGTGGATTGCATGATGTATTTCACATTTCGGTCCTACGCAAAGCCGCGAAAGAACCAGCGCAGATGGTTGTTGCGGATTAAGTATCGGTGATAGTTGGCTAATAACGAAAGTTAGACCTATTTGGATCGATGATGCGGAGGTCAAACAATTGCGGAACAAAGCTATCAGGATGGTCAAGGTCTGATGGGACAATTGTGGTCGTGAGGAGCTTTCGTGGGAGCGAGAGCAGACCATGCTTGAGGAGTATCCCGAGATTTTCTCCTCAGGTACCATTTAACTTTGTGTACTTTTCCATTCTATAATTTTGGGATGAAATTCTTTTAAGGAGGGAGAATTGTAACGCCCCAAAACTCGAATATGAATGGGTACTGTTTTTGAGAGCTTTTGAGCCACTCTGGTTTCACACGGCCTGTGATACGGGTGTGTCCAAAAAGTCGTGTCCTTTTTTAGAATTGGCTGAGTTTTATCGAGTGTTGAACACGGCCTAGGACACGGGCGTGTCCATGTCGTACACGGGCGTGTCCAGGGCGGGCACGGGCGTGTCCAAAGTCGTGTCCTGCTCTATGTTTGTCGGGCTGTGTCGAGTGAGCAATACGCCCTGTGACACGGGCATGTCCAAAGCCGTGTCATGTTTGGGCGTGATAGTTTCAGCATCGATTGAGGCACACGGCCTGTGATACGGGTGTAGGACCCCCCAACCTTTATTTGGGTCGGGCCAGAGGGGTTCTTACTGCCCAAGACGTCCACCCAGTGCTCATTAAGGGGTAACGACCCACTCTGCTAAGCACTAGTTGGCCGCCTTGCTCGTCTTGAATCATAACACTCACCTCACATCATAGACATATGCGGGAGCATTAACAGGAAACCAGTACCATATATATATATATATATATATATATATATATATATATATATATATATATATATATATATATATATATATATATATATATATATATATATATATATATATATATATATATATATATATATATATATATATATTACACAATCATAAGGCCGTAGCCTAGGTATATATATAAACCCGCAGGCTGTACAAGTACTACATACATCTCCTCACTCTCTCTCCTTAATCAGTTCGTCGGTACTCACGTCTCGAAATTCTGCAGACGTCGGGGGTGCTTCTGCTCGAGTAGACATATCTGCTGGCGCAGTCTCTTGCGGCAGCGAGTCACTACAGCGCTCCATTTCCTGTGAATGGTTATTTAAATAACCGTTAGTCACAGAGCTAAGTAGAATTAAATTCCCTCCCCAATCCATATCCTGGGGACAATCACACACGCACCCAGCATAATTAGATAGTCGAAGCATGAGAGAGTTAGCACAACATTTCATATTTTAAGCTAGGAGAGAAAATGGCAAGGCAGCACGACATAACCGAAAATAAAATAGCAGCAATAGCATTTGTTATAATACGGGTTGCACTAGCACATCGACACATCAGGTATTTGCAATCTGTATCCATTCACAGGCATTCACAACCGCGTTCACACACCATTGGCATTCACAGCCATGTCAGACACCCTATGTTGAAATAGTATGGACCGCTTTTGTTCCAGCAAGGTAGCGAGCCCCGCGGGCTTCACCGATGTGGTAGTCGGTGACAGTGGCCAGTCCTACCACTTCTAGGGGCGGTCATACCGCACATCCCCATGCCCCAATGTACAACCCCGTGTACTCCTGGAAGTGAGCGACATCCGGTGATTCAATATTTTGTCCGACTAGTGGAGTAAAAATCTGACGGGGAATAAAACATGACGGTCGGTCACCCGTGGTACCCATCTCACTGTCACCTTGAGTCGTCGACCTCCCCGCATCAGTACGAACGGTCTGCAAAAGGGACTGACCTGCCATAATTTTACCGCAAGCAATTTACAAGAAATCAAACAATCAATCATACTAATACGTACCGGGTCTGCGGCGGCCTGCCCTACTATACGTTGACCTTCAGGCAGCGACGCTCAGCTCTACTTTCCACAGGAACTGTGGGAGCGATTTATTTGAGGATAAGCGCGGAGGAATACCTCAACTCCGGTTATCCCCAAATAAGGCTCAACCTTAACAATTAACTGCTTGTCAAAGCAGGACCCATGCTTATAATAGTAAATTGCAGTAACAAAAAGAATGCGGTAATTAAAGATGTCGATAATAAATGCTGCATAAATTAAGTGCTGAATGAAATGTGACTAGTACGGAACTGAAGTAGTACTGAAACAAAAGTACTGAACTGAAATGAACTTGACCAGTACAGGACTGGAGTAGTACTAAATTGAACTTGATCAGTACGAGAATGAAGTAGTACTGAATTGAAAGTACTGAATTGAACTCGACCAGTACAGGACTGGAGTAGTACTGAATTGAACTTGACCAGTACGGAACTGGAGTAATAATGAATTGAAAGTACTGAACTGAACTTGACCAGTACGAGACTGGAGTAGTACTGAATTGTACTTGACCAGTACGGAACTGGAGTAGTACTGAATTGAAAGTACTGAACTTAATTAAATAATGGAAATGTACCAGTGCAAGACTGGAATAATCATAAAGAAAATGTTTAGTAGTCCAATCACTCCATTCAGGAGGCTTCAGTTCCATCTCCGTTCTCAGGAGGCATGTTCAGTTCCATATCCGTTCTTAGGAGGTTTAGTTTAGTTCCATCTCTATTCTCAGGATGTTTCATTGGGTTTCACCCATTATTAAGATTCGATAATAATTCAGTTGCACCCTTTTTAATCATGACTTAATTGGATTAGGGGAAGCTTATTACGAGTTACATCATTATTATTCATCCGAGAATAAATATCAATTCGATTTCTTGCATTGGATCGAATCCGAGAATCTCGCTAGATGGCACATTCTTCCTCGAATTTCAACCTCGAAAATCACTTTTAACACATGAGGGAAATTCTTCACCCAGAATGAGGTTGTGAATTATTTTTCTTGAAGCTTGTAGTTCATTTTCTGAGTCTACCCAAAATGCTCGAGAGTTATTTTAAAAATGAGGCGCCTAGTGGATTTGTAAAAACCCTGAAATACTCAGCGCTTGAAATCTTGCCTTGATAACTCTCTTCGATCACTCAATTGAACTTTAGTATTCAATATATATAGAATGGTCGCGCGCTTCGTTTTCCATTTTCAAAGAATTTGAGCGCGTAAATTTTCGAGCGCAACCTTAAGCTACAAGAAACTAGAAAATATTCAATTTATAACCCAAGATTCCCAAATTCTAATTCAACCTTTAAGATGGCCTAAAATGGGCCTAGTAAGTTTTTCAAAATTTTCCAAGCAAATTTGGGCCTTTAAATTTGCCAAATAATTCTTATTTAGGATTTTAAAAATACCAAACACTTTCAAAAATTCTCAAACGTTTTGAGGAGGAATCCCTCACTATGGGGAACATTTCTCATGTTTACCATTTTGCCCCCAGGGGCTTAGATTTGGCCCAGAAAATTCCATAAGAGTCTGGTAGGGTTTGGTCTACATTTAGCAGATCAAGCACATGTCTGCGGCTGAGATTGAGTCGGACGGGTCAATGCGCCATCGATTTCCCACAGTGGATCAGCCACGGATCTGCTGTGGGGGGCACAAATGCGGAGGCAGGGGAAAATAAAAAATCCCCATCATCCGGCTGCGGTGGGGTGCCGACGCGGTGGGGTGCCGGCGCAGCCCCCGATTGACTCGTCGGGGGCTGACGAACTTCTGGGCGGTGGTCTGGCGGCCTGCCTCCCCCGGCCAATGCCGGAATAAGAGAAACCGAGAGCAGGGTGGTGATGGCGCTGCTCCTAGCGCCACCGCGCCACCCCGCCTCTCTGGTGACTATACCGACCATGAAACCACCCCAGAACGGAGCGCTAGGGGTAGGGCTCCTCTCCGGTGGTGGCCCGACTACTAGCCGCCGCCGAGGGCCGCCGGAGCTAAACAGATAAAAAACTATGTTTTTCTCGGGAGCCGCTAGGCGGCGATTTCCGGCGGCACCCCAGCCTTGCACCACTGGGAATGTCATCCCTGGTGGTTTATCCCTTCCCCAGTGCCACTGCCGGTGTTGGGAGAGGATAAACTTTCACGGCCACCACCCGACCTGGACCTTGGTTCGGGTGGTGCCGGCGGCGCTCCAACCGCCGTGGGGGTGCATGCAGCACGTCGATAGGGTGAGGGAGAAGGAGGGGAAGAGTTTCTACCTGTCCTAGAAGAGCTTGGGAGGGGCCATCTTGGGTGGCCATGCAAGGTGGCGGGGTGGTGGAGCTTGAGTTGGCTTTTTCCATCGAGTTAGGGTTCCGACGAGGGCTCCATTTGCTCAGGACGGTGTGTGGAGGAAAGTAGGGGAGGGGTGTCCTTTTATAGGCCGGGGGGGTTCCTTTTTCTTCCCCCGACAGTGTGGGACTTACCCGAGAGAGGGAGGAGCTTCTCTCCTCCCCATTTCCTCTAGCCAGGTGTTAACATCGGATGGGGTGAGGGGTCCACTAGGCGGCAGCCATTCAGAGGCAAGGAAGGGGTGTGCTTGGTCTTGATGTGAGGGAGAGGAGAAGAAAAGAGGGGGTAGTGGGCTTCCTTGGTCCATGGCCCACTTGGCTTCATGGTGTGGGCTGGTTTTAATAGCACAAGGATATATATATGATTAGGTCCTAATTAAGCCATGAGGAGGAGTGAGTTCTTCCTTGGGTAAGGAATTTCAAAAGGTCTTTTTAGGGGGGTTTGACTAAAGTCAACCCTAGGGTGTGTCCCTTATGTGGGTCAAAGTCAAAGTGAGTCCATGTCATCGAGATGGAGTCAAAGTTGGAGTGTCGCGTCACAATTGATGTGCGTACGCTTTTCATTGCATGATTGTACTTGATTTGACCATGGGTTGACCATTTGTTGTCAAAATTTCTCGAGACCACTTCTGTTGACCTTATATTGACCATATGAGTCCAACGCCACTGACTGGGGTTGAATCAGTGTTTGTTTGGCAAAACACCAAAATCTGATCGTCGCATTGCGCTAAAACGGTCAAAATGTTTATATTCGTTATTAGGCACCAGATTGCGACGCGATGAGTTCTGATGTGCTTGTATGGGTCATACGAGGACACGGGAACTGACAGAACTCAAATCGGAGTTCTCTAATCCGATATTCAAAATCTTGCTCTTGTGATGTTTTACGAGAAGAACTCACATGCACCATATGACCTCAGAGTCTAACGGAGCGAGTTTCGACGCACTCGTATTGACTATACGAGGCCACAGGAACTAGCAGAACTCAAATTGGAGTTCTCTAGCTCCATTTCCAGCCCAGGATTATCTCTCCCGGGTCACGGGTAGGGGTTCGAGTCACTTTTATTGGGCCCACTTGGGTTTTGGTGGCCCAATAAAAGTCGGGATGTTACAATCCAATAAAAATAAAAGGATTTTCGTCCCCGAAAATTAGGTCGAAGTAGGGGGAAAAAGTAACATACTTGGGGAAAGAGCTCTGGGCGCTTTTCTCGGACGAGTGCTTCAGGTTCCCACGTATACTCATCTCGTCCGCAGTTTGACCACAATATTTTGACCATTGGTATGGTCTTGTTACGCAGGTTCTTCACTTTATGATCTATGATCCCGTCTGGTTCGAGTTGGACGGATCTGTCTGACCGCAGTTGTACTGGTGGTGTAGGAAGATGTTGCTCTGGTTGCCGGAGGACTCGTCTCAAGGAGGAGACATGAAATACATCAGGAAGGTTTCCCAGTTCTGGAGGCAGTGCTAATTGATAGGCGACAGGGCCAACGCGCTCTGTCACCTGATAGGGGCCTAGGTAGCGGGGATCTATCTTCTTTTGCTTCCTCAACCGGGTGACACCATGCATGGTCTTGATTTTAGGAACACCATCTCTCCTACGGGGAATTCCACCGGTCGGTGTCTCACATCATAATATTTGGTCTGTCGGCTATGCGCCTCCCGCATCCGTTCCTGGATTAGCCGTATTGCTGCCTAGTGTCATCAATGTATGCCACTCCTAAGGCTTCTGGGTCCTCTTCCTGGGCCCAAGTCAACGAGGTTCGTCAATACCTCCCATACAATGCCTCATATGGGGCCATCTTGAAGCTTGCATGGTAGTTGTTATTGTAAGAAAACTCAACCAGAGGTAACAACTGTTCCCACGGCTCATTATGTCCTATTATGCATAGTCGAAGTAGATCCTCCATTGTTCGATTTGTCCTTTTCGTCTGTCCATCTGTCTGCGGTTGGAAAGCGGTGCTAAAGTCCAACTTGGTTCCCAAGTATGCCTGCACTCTCCTCCACTCCTTAGATGTGAAACTCCTGTCATGATCTGACACGATATACTTTGGTACCCCGTGGAAATGGACAACTTGCTCTATGAAAATCCTGGCTAGAATTCAACACCATCTCCCTGTCGATTTGGAATGAACCGGGCCACTTTTGTGAGTCGATCTACAACAACCCATATGGAGTCATTTCCGGCATGGGATCAAGGTAGGCCGTGAACAAAGTCCATGGAAATATCCTCAAACTTCCATTCAGGTATAGGCAGAGGCTGCATCAGACCACCCGGGCTGCGAAATTCAGCTTTAACCCTTTGGAAGGTTTGACATTGGGCCACAAAGTTGGTTACGTCCCTTTTCATCACAGGCCAATAAATGGTCCGGCGTAGGTCCACATACATTTTAACCACACCAGGATGAATAGAGTATCTTGACTGGTGGGCTTCTTGTAGAATCTCTTCATGAATTCCTCCGATAGAGGGAATAAATATGCAATGCTTGAATTGTAGAATTCCGTCGTGCAGATTAAAATCCTCCTGCGCACCATCTTGCAGAGATCGAATGATCAGAACCACCTCTGAGTCGATCTTCTGAGCTTCTTGTATCTGATCTCGGATGTTGCATTGGATCTCCATCCAATACAGGTGAGACTTGTATTCTTCCGGATCTCTTCGGGCGATCAGGGTAACTTCTAAGTCTATTATAGACTGGAACAGCTCCTTATTGATTTGCTCCATCCAACTCCCAGCCATCGGAGGTTGTCGGCTCAAAGCGTCAACGACTCTATTAGCTTTTCCAGGGTGATATTTGAGAGCGAAATCATAGTCGCATAGGAATTTTAACAATCGGCACTGCCGAAGATTCAGCTCTTTCTGAGTGAAGATGTATTTGTGACTTTTGTGGTCGGAGAGGATCTAACATCTTACCCCGTACAAGTAATGCCTCCATATTTTAAGGACGAACATGATAGCGCCCAATTCTAGATCGTGAGCTGCGTAATTTAACTCTTACAGCTTCAATTGACGAGATGCGTACGCCGCTACCTTGCCATGCTACATCAGGACTGCTCCTAATCCCTTCAGGGAGGCATTAGTGTAGATCTGGAAACCCTTGGTTCCTATGGGAATCATAAGGATTGGTGCATAGGTTAACCGCTTCTTCAATTCGACGAACGTGGTCTCACATTGCGGTGTCCATCGAAACGTAACATCCTTTATGGTGAGGGCAGTTAGGGGTAAAGCAATTTTGGAGAAGCCCTGTACGAACTTCCTATAATATCCGGCAATACCAAGAAAACTTCGGATATCTTCCGCTGTCCTGAGTGGTGGCCAATTTTGCACTGCCTGGATCTTGGTTTGATCCACTGCTACCCTTTTCTGGTTTATAGTGTGGCCCAAGAATCCAACTTCTTCCATCCAAAACTCGCACTTACCGAATTTGGCAAAGAGTGAGTGTTCGCGGAGTTTTAGTAGCACAATCTGCAGGTGCCTAGCATGGTCTGCCTTGGTCTTTGAGTACATCAAAATATCATCAATGAAGATGATCACGAAGTGATCTAAGAAGAGCTCAAAGACTCTATTCATTAGGGCCATAAAGGCGGAGGGTGTATTGGTGAGTCCAAAAGGCATTACCAGAAACTCATAGAGACCATATCAGGAGCTGAAGGCAGTCTTGGGAATGTTTTCTTCCCGGATTCGAAGCTGATAGTAGTCTAACCTCAAGTCCATCTTGGAAAATACGGACGCACCTTGCAATTGATCGAACAGTTCATCGATCGTAGGGAGGGGGTATGTGTTTCGTATAGTAAGCTTATTTAGCTCCCTGTAGTCTATACATAGACGTAATGTTCCGTCTTTTTTCTTTACGAATAACACCGGGGCTCCCCAGGGTGAGGAACTGGGACGGACAAATCCGTCATCTATTAGCTCCTGCAGTTTAATCTTTAATTCAGCCAGTTCTCTTGGGGCCATCTGGTAGGGTGCCCGTGACACCGACCGTGCTCCAGTCATGAGATCGATCTGGAAATCGACCTCTCGCTGGGGTGGCAATCCTGGGAGGGACTCAGGAAAAATGTCCGGGAAATCGCGCACCACCGGTACCCTGGTGAGTATTTGAGTTTTGTCCTCCATTTCGAAGTAGATAAGGTACACCTCATTTCTCTGCCGCACTGACCTTATCATCTGCGCAGAAGTTAAAATAATACGCGAGACTGAGGGTACACCTGTCAATGTAACGTACTGGCCATTTTTGTTCTGTAGGTAGACCTCTCACGTTGAACAATTTATTTGTGCCTTGTGCTCGGCTAGCCATTCCATTCCCATTATAATATTGAATCCAGTTATTGTCAGGATGGCTGTGTAGACCTCAAATTCTACTTCTCCTAGCATCGCCTAGAACAAGCACTTTTCTGTAGATGTCATATCTGATCCATCCGACAAACAGATTCGTATAGCTCGTCTAGTTTTACGGATAACGTTCTCTTTTGTTGTGACAAATTCGTAGGGCACAAAGGAGTGTGTCGCTCCTGTATCGAAGAGGGTCTTGGCGGAATGTCCTCCTACCAACAAGATTCCTGACGATATTGTTGGGTACATTGGTCAAATGTACCTGATTTGAAGAAGCCTCACCTAACTCAATGATATACATCATAGTGTATTTGATGTTTGTTTGAGTTACTTGTGCAGGTTAGGTATACACTGGACTGAAGCTAAAAGTTTCTAAGTCCATGTGTCGACACCCAGAGGGAAAGTGTCGACACTTGAGAAAGCTTGTGTCGACACCCAGACAAGCAGTGTCGACACTTGGAGTCATTGTGTCGACACCTGGGAAGAAGAGTCGACACCAGTCAGAAAGTGTCGACACTTGGAGCTGTGTCGACACTCAGTGAAGAAGTATGCAGAAAAGCTGTGTCGACACTTAGCAGAAGTGTCGACACCTAGAAGAGCTGTGTCTACACCAGAAAGTGTCGACACTTGGAGCTGTGTCGACACTCAGCAAAAGTCTGCAGAGTCTAAGTAAAAGTGTCGACACTCAACACAATGTGTCGACACTATGCTGAAGAGTCAGTATTTGAAGAAAGTGTCGACACTCAGCACAATGTGTCGACACACAACCAGAAGAGTCAACACTTGAAGAAAGTGTCGACACCCAGCACAATGTGTCGACACTTAATTGAAGACTCTACACTTGAAGAAAGTGTCGACACAAGAAGCTGTGTCGACACTTAGCAAAGAACAGAAAAGTTACAAAATATTCTAAGTACAAGTGTCGACACTAAAGGAATGTGTCGACACTCAGCTGAAGAAACAAAAGTGAAGACTTGTGTCGACACCAAGAAGCAGTGTCGACACTTGACAGTTTCAACACGTGAAGATGTGTCGACACAAAGGAGATGTGTCGACACTTAGAAGAATACAGTTAAAGAATGAAGTACAAGTATTTGTGTCGACACTCAATTTCAGTGTCGATACATGCAGAAGAATCTGTGTCGAGACATACAAGGAATTGTGTCGACACCTTGTAGACTTGTGTCGACACTTACACAACATGTGTCGACACTTGGCCTATAAGTGTCGACACTTAAGAACAGAAAGTCTCGACACTATCTGACAGTTAGAGAATTTCAAGAAGTGACTGGTTGACATGACAGCTGCCGATCCAGCCGGTCTACAGCAACTGTCAGAGAAATCAGAAGTTTGTTATGAACCGGACCAGCCGGTTACCATGAAGGAAGCCTATAAATAGGCATCCTTAGTTTACAGAAACAGTTGTTGTTGTGATTGAGAAACAAAAGTTACAGCTTGAGAGAATATTTAAAGTAGTTGATCAGATTAAATCAAGAAGTGATACACAGAGGATCAACACAAGAAGATCTGTCAGTCCAACTGCAGATCTAAGAAGTTGGAGAGAGAGAGCTCCAATCAAGAATTCAGTCTTTGGAACTAAGACTGAGAAGAAGGATTCAGAAACATCTGGATCTTAAGAAGCAGAGGTCAAGGAACAACTGCAGAAGATTCAGACTAATTCAGTTCTAACTCAAGAAGCTTTGAAGGAAGCTAAGTCAGTTTGGATCTAACTGAGTTCTTCCAAGAACTCTTCAAGAATCTCTCAACTCCTCACTTATTTTCTGAGTTGTAGAGTTAGCTATTGTACTTTCTATTTTAACTTGTAGGATCCATTGGATCTGAGAGTATTGTAAGCCTATTTTATAAAGGCTGAGGGTAGGGCTTGGTTGCCTGAGTGTAGGAGTTGAAGAACTCTGAGTGTAGGCCTTAATTGGCTGAGTGTAAGCCTTGATTGGCTGAGTGTAGGCCTGGGTGGCTGAGTGTAGGCCTTTTGGCTGAGTGTAAGGCTTTGGGCCTGAGGTAAGAACCTAGTTGGGTTCTGAGTTAGTGGAGAAGTTTGGCCGAATCTAGTACACTGCTAGATAGGCGAAGGGGGAAAGTGGATGTACCCAAAGATTGGGGAACCACTATAAATTAGTGTGTCTTCTGTGCTGTGCTGTGCTGTGGAATTACTGTTTATATGCTGTAATTGCTGTTAGCTGTAGAATTCTGTGAATTAGCTGTTGTGCTGCCAAACAAAAGTCAAAAAGGATTAGGTCACCTATTCACCCCCCCTCTAGGTGTTTAGGTACCATATCTTTCAAGTGGTATCAGAGGGACGTTCCTCAAAAAGGACTAACTGTCTGCGGAGATCCAGTTTGGCAGATTTAGGATAAGTCAGAACACAGTTTCAAGAAAATCAAGAAACATGGGTTCTTCAGAGAATCACAAGGAATTGGGTTCAATGAAACTGCCCATATGCAGAAAGGAGATTTTTGGAATCTGGAAAGAAAGGGTAAGGCTGTTCATGGAGGCCTCTGACCCTAGGATCTACATCACAGTCAAAGAAGGGCCTTATGTGCCCATGAAGATTTCAGTCTTGGATGCTACACAGAGAACTCCAAAGGATTTTTCTGAGATGACCAAGGATGAGATTGTCCTAGCTACAATGGATAAAAGGGCACAGAACATCATAGTTAGTGCAATTGATGATGCCACCTTCCAGAACCTTATTCACTGTAAAACAGCAAAAGAAATGTGGGATACCCTCATTGTCTACATGGAAGGTTCTGAAGAAGTAAGACAAGATAGGAAGTCCTTGCTTAATCAAGAATATGAGAGCTTTAGGCAAGGAAGAGGAGATAGCATCACTGAATGCTACAAGAAGTTTTATAGAATTGTTAATGAACTCATGTCCTATGGAAGAGAGTTCTCTAACTATGAATTGAATGATAAATTCTTAAGGTCCCTAACCAAAGACTGGGACACCAAGATCTGTGCCATCAGAGAAATGGCAAAGTTGGGAGAAATTCCTCCTCCCACACTGTTTGGCAAGTTGTTATCTTATGAGATGCAATTGTCAGTAAGAAAAGAGGAGGAAAAGTCAACAAGGACTGAACACAGGGAAAGGACTGTTACCTTTAAGTCAGAAGTACCTAGAAAGAACAGGACTAAGTCATCAACTCCTCCTCCAGAGGTAGTTGAATCAGAATCTGATGAGTCTGTTAGCACTAAATCTACAAGCAGTGAAAGTGATGAAGATTTTGCTGCATTCACCAGACATTTTCAGAAATTCCTTAAGAAGAAACAGTGGAGGTCCAGACCTTCATATTCCAAAGGGAAAGAAGTCCAGTATCAGGAGAAGAAGCCTTCAAAGAAGGATAAGAAAAAGACAAAGACTAGTAAGGCAACTGGGTCTAAGATTGTGTGTTACTGCTGCAATAGACAGGGTCATGTTATTGCAGATTGTCCTGAAAGAAGGAAAGAATCCAGTGACAAAAAGAAGACTCACTTCAAAGGAAAGAAGGAGAAGTCCTTTGTTGCAAAGAATGAGAAGACTCTTTCAGACATTTCTTCTTCAGACACTGAGACAGATGCTGAAGCCTATATAGGGCTATTTGCTGAAGAAGAAGAAGAGTTTATGCAGATCATGGAATCAATCTATGAACAAGAAGAGGTTCAGTGCCAAGGACTGATGGCATTGACTGAAAGTACCAAAATCCTGGAGCAGCCAGGACCTAGTCAGGTACAAAGTCTAACCTTAAGTTCAGATTCCAGTTCTAGTTCAGAGTCAGAATCATCTTCATCAAGTGATGGAAGTGTTTCTGAATCTGAGGGAGATATTCATCAGCTCTTAGATGAATACCAAGTACTGTTGCAAGCCTATAAGAAAAGCAAGATCCTAGCCAAAAGTCAGGCAAAGGAGATTGCTGATCTCAAGGCAGCTGCAACAGATTTTGAAAAACAGTATGATCAAAAACTGAATGAAGTAGCCAGGCTGAAACACATTACAGTGATTCAGATGGGTACTATTACATTTAAGAATGATCAAATTAAGAGACTGGAGATCAATCTCCAGAAGGAAAAAGAACTTGCTGCCAGGTTTTCAAAACCTAAATCAGTATTACCATTAATTGATGAATTTGTTCATCAAAAAGGCAAAGCTGGACTAGGTTTTGTTAGACCTGCAGGGATTGTACAGTCCAAGTTCAAGTCCAAGGGTAAAGCCCCAACATTCAACAAGCCTGCTGTAGTCAAGACAACAAAGGTTGTATCTAAGCAAAGGTACAACAAGTTTGAATGCTGGTGCTGTGGCAAGGTTGGCCACTTTGCCTTGGATTGTTGGCACAATGCCAGTGCCAAGTTGAGTAGCAAGTTACCTGATGGAAAGCCAGTAGGTAGCTATGTCAAGTTGCAAACTAACAATCACCAAGGACCCAAGTTTACTTTGGGTTCTAAGGTTCATTAATTTGTTTTGCAGGTGAATCCAAGTGGCCATACCCCAACATGGTACTTGGATAGTGGATGTTCCAGACATATGACTGGAACAAGGGGACTACTGAAGGACTACATTCCAATCAAAAATGGTCCTAAAGTGACCTTTGGTGGTTCTGAAAAAGGAATCATCAAAGGGTTTGGTAACATCTCTTCAAACCTTGTTACCATTACTCAAGTGGCTTATGTTAAAGGGTTGAAACACAACCTCATTAGTATAAGTCAGTTAAGTGATGTAGGGTATGACATCTCATTTGTTAAAAATGGTTGTCATATCAAGAGGTCAAGTGATCAAGAGATCATTTTGACAGGATATAGAAAGAGAAATGTCTATTGTTTAGACATTATGATTGAGAACAATGGTTCTCCTGTCTGTCTTGTAGCTAATGAGACAATCTCTCATTGTGTCAAGTGGCACAAGAGGCTAGCTCATCTTAACTACAAGACTATTAGCAAACTCTTTAGCAAAGAGTTAGTGAGGAATGGTCCTCAAGTTAAGTGTGTCAAAGATGGCATTTGCTCAGCTTGTCAAAAGGGCAAGCAGACTAAATCCACCTTTAGAAGCTTAGACAACAAAGATGCTGTGAGGTGTTTATACCTCTTGCATATGGATCTATTTGGTCCAATGCCAGTTCACAGCTTAGGTAGGAAGGTCTATACCTTTGTAGTTGTTGATGACTACTCAAGGTTTTCCTGGGTGTTCTTCTTAAAGCAGAAATCTGAAACACCTAGTGTCTTCTATAGTTTTGTTAAGCAAATTCAGAATGAATTGAACTGTACAGTGGTCAAAATTAGAAGTGACCATGGTACTGAGTTTCAGTCTGAAAGCATGACAAAGCTGTGTGAAGACTATGGGATATTTCAAGAATTCTCTTCACCTAGAACACCTCAGCAAAATGGCATTGCTGAAAGGAAAAATAGGACCTTGATAGAGGCTGGTAGAACCCTATTAAGTGATTCATCACTGCCAGAATATTTCTGGGCTGAAGCAGTTAACACTGCATGCCATGTGATAAATAGGGCTACCATCACTAAAAGGTTAAATAAGACCCCCTATGAAGTAGTGAAAGGCAGGAAACCAAATCTGTCCTATTTTAGGATCTTTGGTTGTAAATGCTTCATACTTAACAATGGGAAGTCTTACTTAACTAAGTTTGCTGCCAAGTCCCAAGAGGGAGTGTTTGTTGGGTACAGCAATAATAGTAAGGCTTATAGAGTCTACAACTTGACTACACAAGTTGTAGAGGAATCTGTGCATGTAGTTTTTGATGAAACACAACTAATTAACAATGAGTTGTCTAGTAGTGTGTGCAGCCCCACAGGTCTTACTAAGAAGATGGACAAGCTAACCATAGAAGATGTACCTGCTGCAAGACAGCAAGTAGAAGAAGATGGCTTATGTCCAGGGGGAGAACTACATGTACCAGGAACTGAAGAAGTACAAGGAACTCAGCATGATGAAGATGCTGTAGAAGTTCAACCAGAAGTAAGGATGCCTCCAGCCAACAGGCATCTAAGAGATCATCCAGTAGAGCTGATCATTGGAGATCCAAGACAAGGTGTTCAGACTAGGAGCAGAAATCAGAATGCTGTAGTATATTCAAGTTTTCTGTCTCAAATAGAACCAAAGAAATTTGAAGAAGCTATACAAGATCCACAGTGGACTGAAGCAATGCAGGAGGAGCTTAATCAGTTCAAAAGGTGCAAGGTTTGGGATCTGGTTCCTAAGCCTAAAGATCACAATGTGATAGGAACAAAGTGGATCTACAGGAACAAGTTAGATGAACAAGGTGTCATCATTAAGAATAAGGCAAGACTGGTTGCAAAAGGATATAGGCAAGAAGAAGGTATTGATTTTGATCAAACCTTTGCTCCAGTAGCCAGACTGGAAGCCATAAGGATGTTCTTGGCCTATGCAACCTACCAAGGATTCAAAGTATACCAAATGGATGTGAAGTCAGCATTCCTTAATGGTAATTTAAAAGAAGAAGTATATGTGGAGCAGCCTTCAGGTTTTGTTGATCCTACTCTTCCACATCATGTCTATAGACTTAGGAAAGCATTGTATGGGTTAAAGCAAGCTCCTAGAGCTTGGTATGAAACCCTATCTAGTTTCCTCATTGAGAACAAGTTCACAAGGGGGAAAATAGATAAGACTCTATTCCTTAGGGAATCTAGAGGCAAAGTAATACTTGTCCAAATATATGTAGATGACATTATATTTGGGTCTACTGAAAGTAGCCTTTGCAAAAAGTTTGCAAAGCTTATGCAAAGTCAATTTGAGATGAGTAGTATGGGAGAACTGAAGTTTTTCTTGGGTCTCCAAGTTAAACAGACTGAAAATGGTTTATCCATATGTCAGTCCAAGTTCACCCTAGAACTCATAAGGAAATATGGTATGGATTCCTCCAGTACCATGAAGACTCCTATGGGGTCAAGTATGTCTCTAAGCAAGGATGATGCAGGGAAACCTGTAGATGAAACCTTGTATAGAGGGATAGTTGGCTCCCTACTATACTTGACTGCAAGTAGGCCTGACATTATGTATGCTACATGTGTTTGTGCCAGGTATCAAGCCTGCCCTAAAGAGTCTCACTTGACTGCAGTCAAGAGAATCTTGAGATATCTAAAGGGCACACCTTATCTAGGCCTCTGGTACCCTAGGAATGGAGATTTTGATCTAACAGGCTATTCAGATGCAGACTTTGCAGGATGCAAAGAAGATAGAAAGAGCACAACTGGATCCTGTCAATTCCTAGGTGGAAGACTCATTTCATGGAGCAGTAAGAAGCAAACCAGTGTGGCTATTTCCACAGCTGAGTCAGAATATGTAGCTGCAGGAAGTTGCTGTGCTCAACTTCTGTGGATTCAACATCAGCTAGAAGACTATGGATTTCAGGTAAGTAGAACTCCACTTTACTGTGATTCTACAAGTGCTATTTCAATAGCTAATAATCCTGTATCACATAGTAGAACTAAACATATTGAGATTAAATATCACTTTCTTAGAGAGTATGTAGAAAGAAATGATATTGCACTTGAATATGTTAGAACTGATAATCAGTTAGCTGATATGTTCACTAAGCCCTTAGATGAAGCTAAGTTCAATAGGTTCAAAATTGAACTAGGTATGATAAATTTAGACTAAGTTTGCAGAACTAAAAATTGGCTAAGTAAAAAGGTGTCGACACATAGACAAGTCTATGTCGACACAGAATAGTAAGTGTCGACACTTCAGGAAAATGGTGTCGACACATCTAGGAAGTTGGTGTCGACACTTCAGAATGCTAGTGTCGACACATGTCGAGTAGGTGTCGACACATCCAATGTAGTGTCGACACTTAAGTTTTACTCAGAATTTTCTAAGTAAAGTCTCGACTACATGTCGAGTATAGTGGTGTCGACACTTAGCCAAGTGTCGACACATAAAGTCTGTTGACTAAACTTGTGTCGACACATGTGTGTCGAGACATTATAAGTCAGTGTCGACACTTATTGACAGTGTCGACACATCTTTAGAAATTCATCCCGCCTGTTCGTCTTCAAACAAGGAAGGTATAAATAGGGTTCTGTTTGTGTTTGTCGACACGCTTTCAGAGTTTCGAGACCAAACTACTGTGTCGACATTTCTCTTCTCTAAAGACTAATTCTCAAAACCCTAATGGCTCCCAAGCTGGAAGAAAACGTTAACGAAGGCTATGAACTGGTGCGTGGCGCATTCGACGACGGCGAACAAGAAATCAAATCGGTGATAACCCTAGTCACCGATTCAGGATTGGAGTTCTTGGTTTCAGAACCAACCAAAATTTGGAAGAAGGAATTTATTGAATTCCTTACTGGAGCGTCTGTAGATGACTCAGGCTACAGAATTAAGTCAAGGGTGCATGGCACCAAGGTCAAGATTTCACCCAAGTCCTTGAGAAAGGTACTTCAGCTACCTAAAGTTCAAGAAGAAGAGGAAGTGACCACATCTAAGAACAGAGAAGCACTTACCTGGTGTGGTCTTGATCCTAAGATGAAAATAGGATCAGTTTTCAACAGGAAGGGAATGAATAATCAAGGCAAATTCCTGTCTGAAGTTGTAGGCAAAGTTATACTAAGCAAACCAGGAGGACATGACAGGGTGTCAGCCTATATGTTCAGTATTATGACCAGAATCATCTTCAACCTCAAAACAGACTGGTCTATGATTGTGTTTGAGAAAGTGAAGGAAAGTCTGAAGAGGCCCAATCTGGGCAGGATACTAAGTCTCTACCTGGCTGGATCAATTCCAGAGGTAATGAGCACTGCTGCTGGAACTAAAATCAATCACATGAGGAGAATGGATTCAAGGATATTCTCTAGATGGGAAAGAGTGCTGTCCAAAGAAGTTCCAACCCCAGAAAAGCAAGTTTCAAAGAAAGACTCTCCTCCCAGGAAGAAGAGGAAGACTGCTGCTGTGACTCAGGAGTCTTCCAGCAGCTCAGGCAGTGAAGAACATGTTGTTTTCACTCCTGATAGTCCAATAGATGTGGCTGCAGAGAAGTCACCTGCTCCTCAAGAGCCAGCTGACATCCAGGGGGAGCCACCAGCTGTAGAACATCCCTCTACACTGGAGAGTGAGCAAGCTACACTTATTATCCAAGAGGTACTTTCTGACCTTAATACATTAGATTTTTCTGTAATGGATTCTGATTTGTCTGATGTCCATCAGCACATTCAGCAAGCAAGAACAGAACCAGATGTTGTTCTTCAGGACACATCTGCTATTGTGCCACAAGTTCCTGATAAAGTAGTTGATGAAACCAGTACATCTCCTGCACAGTCACCCCCAGAATATACAATGGAAGATCTATTTCTGAATTTAGATCAAGAAGATTTTGACATGGACAAGACTGCTGCTGATGAAGAGAAGAGTGCTGCTATTGAGGGGGAGAACTTGGATGTTCAGGAAGAGCCTATAAGGCTAGACACTGAGAAGGCACAAGATGTGCAAGCTGAAAAACCATCAAGCCCTAAGGATAGGGTGGATATAGCCAGTACTTCAGAGTCTGAGGATGATGAAACTGAGCAAGCTAAGAAGAAACAATTCTTTGTTTTCAAAAGAAGGAGTCAGAGCTACAAGAAGGCTCTACAAACTGTTGCTCAACACTCCTTAGTCCAACAAGCTCCATCAACTGATTACAGTGCTCTACTACTTGCAATGCAAATCAAGATGGATGAACAAAGGAAGGCTATAGAAACTTATGTTGATGAAGGGCACAAGGCACTTCAATCAGATCTGGCACAGGACATCAAGTCTATAAGGTTTGAAATGAACCTTAATAAAAAGGAGATGACTGATTGTTTTACAAAGGGTGCTAATGCAGTGGTTTATCTGGCAACCCATCAAGCGAAAATAAAGTCTCAAGTAGATGATATAGCACAGAAGCAAGGCTATGTGCTGGAAAATCAATTGAGAATGAATGATAATCTGACAGCTTCTCACAATGCAATAGTCACTGAACTGAAGAGTAAGTCTGCTGAACCTTCAACATCATCTGCTGCTGCCAAAGCTGAATTTGATAAAGTATTTCAGGAAGAAATTGCTGCTGTCAAGACTGCTATTAAAAATTCACAGAAGGTCATTTCTGAACAGCTTACCAAGCTTAGACCTTTCTTTAAGGATGGCATAAGGTATTTGGACAGCCAAATCAGGTTCCAGAAAGATGATGTGCGAGATCATGTAGCACAAGAAGTCATAAAGGGGGAGAGGGTATTACTCAAAGCTAGCTCTGACCATGCCAAATGGATTTCTAATTCCATCAGAGCTACACTGGGCTATCCTCCCCTGTGTGATGATGATAATGTAGCTGAATCTGGTATTCAAAGTGCATATCTTGGAGGTGAGCAACAGGAAGTAGCTCAGGTGATCTATCCACCTCCAGATTTTGACATGGTTCATGCTGATGTAAGCACAATGTATAGCCCAACTGCTGGCAAGCCAAATGTTATTCTGGAAAAGGTTGTTCAACCTATTACAGCTGCTATGCAAGAGGCTATGGACAAAGAGGAAGAGACAAGGCTGTCAAAGAAGAAGTTCAGGGAACTTGCTGAGCAAAAACCAGATTTTGAACAGTGGAGCCCTACTTCTAGGAACATCATTCTCACAGCCTGGAAAGCAGCCAAGGACAATGCACATGAGAGGAACAAGTGGTTCTCAGAGGCAGAATGGAGGAAGCATGAGAGTAGGCAGGAAGCCATTGTCCAGTATAGAAGGAAGGCTAAGTTAGGAAAGCTACCTCCTACAGCTGTGGAGCCTAGCAAGTACTTTCCTAAGCCCTATCATTACTTTGAGAGGCAAAAAATCAAGGCTGAAGAACAGAAGAAGAAGGACTCCAAAGGGAAGAAGACTGCTGAAGCTGAGCCTGCTGCTGCTGCTGCTGCTGTAAAGGCCAAAGTGCAAGCTGGAAAAGGCATAGTCATAAAAGAACCAGAGCAGAATTAGACTAAGCTTAGACTGAAGAATGTTGTAATCTGTTACATCTAAACATTATTGTAAATCTTTGAAAATATATTGCAAACAATGTATGAACAATTTTTGATAAATATATATTTCATGATTGTTCAGTAGAATGTGTCTAATTCTTATTTGTTCTGTAATGCTGTATGAGTATACATGTGTGCTTTATTACATGTTTAAGTTTAACTCTGTTGACATATACCTGTTTTACATCATTTTATAATTTTTAATTATGAGTGGTGTATATCATTGACTAAGGGTTATGACTTCTCCAAATAGGGGGAGATTGTTGGGTACATTGGTCAAATGTACCTGATTTGAAGAAGCCTCACCTAACTCAATGATATACATCATAGTGTATTTGATGTTTGTTTGAGTTACTTGTGCAGGTTAGGTATACACTGGACTGAAGCTAAAAGTTTCTAAGTCCATGTGTCGACACCCAGAGGGAAAGTGTCGACACTTGAGAAAGCTTGTGTCGACACCCAGACAAGCAGTGTCGACACTTGGAGTCATTGTGTCGACACCTGGGAAGAAGAGTCGACACCAGTCAGAAAGTGTCGACACTTGGAGCTGTGTCGACACTCAGTGAAGAAGTATGCAGAAAAGCTGTGTCGACACTTAGCAGAAGTGTCGACACCTAGAAGAGCTGTGTCTACACCAGAAAGTGTCGACACTTGGAGCTGTGTCGACACTCAGCAAAAGTCTGCAGAGTCTAAGTAAAAGTGTCGACACTCAACACAATGTGTCGACACTATGCTGAAGAGTCAGTATTTGAAGAAAGTGTCGACACTCAGCACAATGTGTCGACACACAACCAGAAGAGTCAACACTTGAAGAAAGTGTCGACACCCAGCACAATGTGTCGACACTTAATTGAAGACTCTACACTTGAAGAAAGTGTCGACACAAGGAGCTGTGTCGACACTTAGCAAAGAACAGAAAAGTTACAAAATATTCTAAGTACAAGTGTCGACACTAAAGGAATGTGTCGACACTCAGCTGAAGAAACAAAAGTGAAGACTTGTGTCGACACCAAGAAGCAGTGTCGACACTTGACAGTTTCAACACGTGAAGATGTGTCGACACAAAGGAGATGTGTCGACACTTAGAAGAATACAGTTAAAGAATGAAGTACAAGTATTTGTGTCGACACTCAATTTCAGTGTCGACACATGCAGAAGAATCTGTGTCGAGACATACAAGGAATTGTGTCGACACCTTGTAGACTTGTGTCGACACTTACACAACATGTGTCGACACTTGGCCTATAAGTGTCGACACTTAAGAACAGAAAGTCTCGACACTATCTGACAGTTAGAGAATTTCAAGAAGTGACTGGTTGACATGACAGCTGCCGATCCAGCCGGTCTACAGCAACTGTCAGAGAAATCAGAAGTTTGTTATGAACCGGACCAGCCGGTTACCATGAAGGAAGCCTATAAATAGGCATCCTTAGTTTACAGAAACAGTTGTTGTTGTGATTGAGAAACAAAAGTTACAGCTTGAGAGAATATTTAAAGTAGTTGATCAGATTAAATCAAGAAGTGATACACAGAGGATCAACACAAGAAGATCTGTCAGTCCAACTGCAGATCTAAGAAGTTGGAGAGAGAGAGCTCCAATCAAGAATTCAGTCTTTGGAACTAAGACTGAGAAGAAGGATTCAGAAACATCTGGATCTTAAGAAGCAGAGGTCAAGGAACAACTGCAGAAGATTCAGACTAATTCAGTTCTAACTCAAGAAGCTTTGAAGGAAGCTAAGTCAGTTTGGATCTAACTGAGTTCTTCCAAGAACTCTTCAAGAATCTCTCAACTCCTCACTTATTTTCTGAGTTGTAGAGTTAGCTATTGTACTTTCTATTTTAACTTGTAGGATCCATTGGATCTGAGAGTATTGTAAGCCTATTTTATAAAGGCTGAGGGTAGGGCTTGGTTGCCTGAGTGTAGGAGTTGAAGAACTCTGAGTGTAGGCCTTAATTGGCTGAGTGTAAGCCTTGATTGGCTGAGTGTAGGCCTGGGTGGCTGAGTGTAGGCCTTTTGGCTGAGTGTAAGGCTTTGGGCCTGAGGTAAGAACCTAGTTGGGTTCTGAGTTAGTGGAGAAGTTTGGCCGAATCTAGTACACTGCTAGATAGGCGAAGGGGGAAAGTGGATGTACCCAAAGATTGGGGAACCACTATAAATTAGTGTGTCTTCTGTGCTGTGCTGTGCTGTGGAATTACTGTTTATATGCTGTAATTGCTGTTAGCTGTAGAATTCTGTGAATTAGCTGTTGTGCTGCCAAACAAAAGTCAAAAAGGATTAGGTCACCTATTCACCCCCCCCCCCTCTAGGTGTTTAGGTACCATATCTTTCAGATATAGAACTATATGTATCATATTACTAATATACAAGATGTAGGCATACATGCAAAACCTGTACATAACATAAGTAGCAACATCTGATACATTCTATCGCCTAGTATATATACCTATCACTACATCAGGGGCTGGTCTGTGCTTCAGGTCCAGTGCGTAAGTCTCTAAAATCGTTGCACGGCCCTGCTGGCCTCTCCTGCCAGCTCTACCACTGCGTCCTCTCTGGCCCTGTCCCCGTGTCGGCTGCCTCTACACTAGGGTCTACCAGGCTTTCGCTGCAAGGTTCATCCTGAACCGAGGAACGAAGCGACGGACGGGGGATTCCTAAGAATGCTCCACAAGGACGAATCGTGATGGCTCTGATACATTTTTAGGACCCCCCCCCCCCCAACATTTATCCGGGTCAGGCCGGAGGGGATCTTACTGCCCAAGACGTCCACCCAGTGCTCATTAAGGGGTAACGACCCACTCTGCTAAGCACTAGTTGGCCGCCTTGCTCGTCTTGAATTACAACATTCACCTCACATGATTTACATATGCGGGAGCATTAACAGGAAACCAATACTATATATATATATCATATATAATACATGCACGATCATAAGGTTGTAGCCTAGGTATATATATAAGCCAGCAGGCTTTACAAGTACTGCATACATATCCTCACTCTCTCTCCCTAATCAGCTCGTCGGTACTCACATCTCGAAATTCTGCAGACGTCCGGGGTGCTTCTGCTGGAGCAGTCTCTTGAGGCAGCGGGTCACTACAGCGCTCCATTTCCTGTGAATGGTCATTTAAATAACTGTTAGTCACAGAGCTAGGTAGAATTAAATTCCCTCCTCAGATCCATATCTTGGGGACGAGCACACACGCACCTAGCAGAATAAGATAGCCGAAGCATGAGAGAGTTAGCACAACATTTCATATTTTAAGCTAGGAGAGAAATGGTAAGGCAACACGACATAACCGAAAATAAAATAGCAGCAATAACATTTGTTATAATACGGGTTGCACTAGCACATCGGCACATCAGGTATTTGCACTCTGTATCCATTCGCAGGCATTCACAATCACGTTCACACACCGCAGGCATTCATAGCCATTCCAGACACCCTATGTTGACATAGTATGGAACGCTTTTGTTCCAGCAGTGTAGCGAGCCCCGCAGGCTTCACCGATATGGCAGTTGGTGATAGTGTCCAGTCCTGCCACTTCTGGGGGTGGTCGTACCGCATAGCCCCAGGCCCCAATGTACAACCCCCTATACTCCTGGATGTGAGCGACATCGGTGATTCAATATTTTGGCCGACCAACGGAGGAAAAATCCGACAGGGAATAAAACATGATGGTCGGTCACCCGTGGTACCCATCTCCCTGTCGCCTTGAGTCGTCGTCCTCCCTGCACCAGTACAAACGGTCTGCGAAAGGGACTGACCCGCCATAATTTTACCGCAAGCAATTTACAAGAAATCAAACAGTCAATCATGCTAATACGTACCGGTTCTGCGGCGGTCTGCCCTACTATAAGTTAACCTTCAGGAAGCGATGCTCAGCTCTACTTTTGACAAGGAGCATAGGAGTGATTTATTTGAGGCTAAGCCTGGTGGAATACCTCAACTTCGGTTATCCCTAACTAAGGCTCAACCTTAACAATTAACTGCTTGTCAAAGCAGGACCAGTGCTTATAATAATAAATTGCAGTAACAAAAAGAATGTGGTAATTAGAGCTGCCGATAATAAATGCTGCATAAATTAAGTTCTGAATGAAATGTCACCAGTACAGAACTGAAGTAGTACTGAAACAAAAGTACTGAACTGAAATGAACTTGACCAGTACGGGACTGGAGTAGTACTAAATTGAAAGTACTGAATTGAACTCGGCCAGTATGGGACTGGAGTAGTGCGGAATTGAACTTGACCAATATGGAACTGGAGTAGTATTGAATTGAACTTGACCAGTACGGGACTGGAGTAGTACTGAATTGTACTTGACCAGTACGGAACTGGAGTAGTACTGAATTGAAAGTACTGAACTGAATTAAATAAAGGAAATAGACCAGTGCAAGACTGGAATAATCATAAAGAAAATGGTTAGTAGTCCAATCACTCCATTCAGGAGGCTTTAGTTCCATCTCCGTTCTCAGGAGGCATGTTCAGTTCCATCTCCGTTCTCCTGAGTTTTAGTTTAGTTCCATCTCTGTTCTCAGGAGGTTTCTTTGAGTTTCACCCATTATTAAGATCCGATAACAATTCAGTTGCACCCTTTTTAATCACGACTTAATCGGATTAGGGGAAGCTTATTATGAGTTACATCTTTATTATTCATCCGAGAATAAATATCAATTCAATATCTTGCGTTGGATCGAATCCGAGAATCTCGCTAGAGGGCACATTCTTTCTCAAATTTCAACCTCGAAAATCACTTTTAACATATGAGAGAAATTCTTCACCCAGAACGAGGTTGTGAATTATTTTTCTTGAAGCTCGTACTTTCTCTTCCGAGTCTACCCAAAATGCTCGAGAGTTATTTGAAAAACGAGGCGGCCCGTGGATTTGCAAAAAACCTGAAATACTCAGCGCTTGAAATCTTGCCTTGATAACTCTCGTCGATCATTCAATTGAACTTTAGTATTGAATATATATAGAATAGTCGCGCGCATCGTTTTCCATTTTCGAAGAATTTGAGCGCGTAAATTTCTGAGCGCGATCCTAGGCTCTAAGAAATTGGAAAATATTCAATTTATAACCCAAGATTTCGAAATTCTATTACAACCTTTAAGAGGGCCTAAAAAGGGCCTAGTAATTTTTCCAAAAATTTTTGAGCAAATTTTAGCCTCTAAATTGGCCAAATAATTATTATTTAGGTTTTTAAAAATACCAAAACACTTTCAAAAATTTTCAAAAATTTTGAGGAGTAAGCCCTCACTATGGGGAACACTTCTCATTTTACCATTTTGCCTCCAAGGGCTTAAATTTGGCCCAAAAAATTCCACAAGAGACTGGTAGGGTTTGGTCAGCATTTAGGAGATCAAACCAGTACGGGACTGGAGTAGTACTGAAACAAAAGTACTAAACTGAAATGAACTTGACCAGTACGGGACTGGAGTAGTACTGAATTGAACTTGACCAGTACGGGACTGGAGTAGTACTGAATTGAAAGTACTGAATTGAACTCGACCAGTATGGGACTGGAGTAGTACGGAATTGAACTTGACCAATATGGAACTGGAGTAGTACTGAATTGAACTTGACCAGTACGGGACTGGAGTAGTACTGAATTGTACTTGACCAGTACGGAACTGGAGTAGTACTGAATTGAAAGTACTGAACTTAATTAAATAAAGGAAATAGACCAGTGCAAGGCTGGAATAATCATAAAGAAAATGGTTAGTAGTCCAATCACTCCATTCAGGAGGCTTCAGTTCCATCTCCATTCTCATGAGGCATGTTCAGTTCCAGCTCCGTTCTCATGAGGTTTAGTTTAGTTCCATCTCTGTTCTCAGGAGGTTTCTTTGAGTTTCACCCATTATTAAGATCTGATAACAATTCAGTTGCACCCTTTTTAATCACGACTTAATCGGATTAGGGGAAGCTTATTATGAGTTACATCTTTATTATTCATCCGAGAATAAATATCAATTCGATATCTTGTGTTGGATCGAATCCGAGAATCTCGCTAGACGGCACATTCTTCCTCAAATTTCAACCTCGAAAATCACTTTTAACATATGAGGGAAATTCTTCACCCAGAACGAGGTTGTGAATTATTTTTCTTGAAGCTCGTACTTTCTCTTCCGAGTCTACCCAAAATGCTCGAGAGTTATTTGAAAAATGAGGCACCCCGTGGATTTGCAAAAACCCTGAAATACTCAGCGCTTGAAATCTTACCTTGATAACTCTCGTCGATCACTCAATTGAACTTTAGTATTCAATATATATAGAATAGTCGCGCGCTTCGTTTTCCATTTTCGAAGAATTTGAGCGCGTAAATTTCTGAGCGTGATCCTAGGCTCCAAGAAATTGGAAAATATTCAATTTATAACCCAAGATTCCGAAATTCTATTACAACCTTTAAGAGGGCCTAAAAAGGGCCTAGTAATTTTTCCAAAACTTTTTGAGCAAATTTGAGCCTCTAAATTGGCCAAATAATTATTATTTAGGATTTTAAAAATACCAAAACACTTTCAAAAATTTTCAAAATTTTTGAGGAGGAAGCCCTCACTATGGGGAACACTTCTCATTTTACCATTTTGCCCCCAAGGGCTTAAATTTGGCCCAAAAAATTCCACAAGAGACTGGTAGGGTTTGGTCTGCATTTAGGAGATCAAGCACATGTTTATGCATGAGATTGAGCCGGAAGGGTCAACGCGCCATCGAATCCCCACAGCAGATCAGCCGCGGATCCGCTGTGGGGGGCACATATACGGAGGCAGTGGGAAAATAGAAAATCCTCGCCGTCCATCTCATCACCGAAGATGGACGGCGACGATTTCGTCCCTGAAGACGAAAGAGGAGGTGGCTTCTTGCCACCGCTGGCCGGCTTCAATTGGGTGCCGGCGCCGCCCACGATCGACTCATCGGGGGCCGACGAACTTCAGGGAAGTGGTCCGGCGGCCTGCCGCCATCGGCCACTGCCGGAAAAAGAGAAACCGAGAGTAGGGTGGCGATGGCACTGCTCCTAATGCCACCGCGCCACCCCGCATCTCCGGTGAGTATTTCGACCATGAAACCACCTCCGGTCGGCGCGCGGGGTAGGTCTCCTCCCCGGTGGTGGCCCGGCGACCAGCCGCCGCCGGAGCTAAACAGAGAAAAACTCTGTTTTTCTTGGGTACCGCCGGGCGGCGATTTCTGGCGGCACCCCAGCCTTCCACCAGTAGGGAATATCATCCCCGGTGGTTTATCCCTTCCCTATCACCACTGGCGGTGCTGGGAGATGCTAAACTTTCACGGTCACCACCCGACCTGGACCTTGGTTCTGGTGATGTCGGCGGTGCTCCAGCCGTCGGGGGGTACATGCAGCATGTCGAAAGGGTGAGGGAGAAGGAGGGGAAGAGTTTCTACCTGTTTTGGAAGAGCTTGGGAGGGGCCAGCTTGGGTGTCCATGCAAGGTGGCGGGGCGGTGGAGCTTGGGTTGGCCATTTCCAGCGAGTTAGGGTTCTGACGAGGGCTTCCTTGGCTCAGGCAGGTGAGTGTGTGAAGGAAGGTAGGGGAGGGGGTGTCCTTTTATAGGCCAGGGGTGTTCTTTTTATTCCCCCAGCGGTGTGGGATTTACCCTAGAGAGAGTATCTTCTCACCTCCCCATTTCCTCCGGCCAGGTGTCAGCATAGGATGGGGTAAGGGGGTCCACCAGACGGCAGCCAATTAGAGGCAATGAAGGGGTGGGCTTGGGCTTGAAGTGAGGAAGAGGGGAGGAAAAGAGGGGGTAGTGGGCTTCCTTGGTCCATGGCCCACTTGGCTTCATGGTGTGGGTTGGTTTTAATAGCACAAGAATATATATATGATTAGGTCCTAATTAAACCATGAGGATGAGTGAGTTCTTCCTTGTGTGAGGAATTTCAAAAGGTATTTTTAGGGTGGGTTTGACCAAATTCAACCCTAGGGTGGGTCCCCCATGTGGGTCAAAGTCAAAGTGAGTCCATGTCATCAATATCGGGTCAAAGTTGGAGTGTCGTGTCACAATTGGTATGCACACGCTTTTCAGTGCACGCTTGTACTTGATTTGACCATGGGTTGACCATTTGTCGTCAAAATTTCCCGAGACCACTTCTGTTGACTTCATATTGACCACATGAGTCCAACGCCACTAATTGGGATTGAATCGGAGTTTGTTTGGCAAAAGTCCAAAATCTGGGCGTCGCATTGCGCTAAAACGGTCAAAATGTTTATATTTTTCGTTAGGCACTGGATTGTGATATGATGAGTTCCGATGTGCTCGTATGGGCCATACGAGGCCACAGGAACTGACAGAACTCAAATCGGAGTTCTGTAGGCAGATATTCAAAATCTTGCTCTTGTGACATTTTACGAGAAGCAGTCACATCCACCATATGACCTCAGAGTCTAACGGAACGAGTTCTGACGCACTTGTATTGACTATACGAGGCCACAGGAACTGACAGAACTCAAATCGGAGTTCTCTAGCTCCATTTCCAGCCTAGGGTTATCTCTACCGGGTCACGGGTAGGGGTTCGGGTCACTTTTATTGCGCCCACTAGGGTTCTGGTGGCCCAATAAAAGTTGGGATGTTACAACGGGCGTGTCCAGGGATGACACGGGCGTGTCCAGGGTTAACACGGGCGTGTCAGAGACCGTGTCTTGATTCGGAGATCGCCGAATTCTTGTACGAATGTGAGACACAGTCTGAGACACGGGCGTTTCAGAAGCCGTGTGCGGACCCCGGAAGACGATTTTAAGGGTAAATCAGGGCCTTTCGTTTTATTTAAGAGTGATTCGGCGGACCAAAATCCTTCCTGTTGGTATATAGCCGGGAAATGAGGGTTTAGGCCTCATTCCATTTGGCCATTTCTCTTTCTAAGAGTTAGAGAGAGGGGAGAGCAAAGGGAGAAGAACAAGGAGAATTTCGACCATTATTGGAGCTTTGGGGCTTCGGAGCTCCGAATTGCGAGCCGAGTCCAAATCCGTGGAGGCGAGTCTGTTGCGGTGCTTTTCATCCGGTTAGTTTTCCATGGTGCCAAAGCGAACCTCTAGGGTAATGATTCTCTACTTGGACATGTGAAGTCCTCTTCATTTTTGCATAGGAAACTCTCTCCCGCGAGTGGGCAGTGAGTGTGAGGTATTCCTTCAGATAGATATGATTTATCCCTATAGTTTTGCATATAGAGTCCAGAATCGAAGTACGGACGTAGGCTTGGTGCGTGAAGCCTATCTGGACATGTTGGTCTAGATCGGTGATGTTTTCATTATGCATGTATTGCTAGATAAGACTCCGTGTCGTTTGTTTTTCGTGTTTTTCTACGTGGTAGATTGCAACAGGGAGCCTTGGGGACTAACTCCAAGGTGCACCCGGAAAACTGGGCAGATGTATGGTTCTGCCATCTTGGTGGCCTGGGAGCCAACTTGCACATAATTGGGTTATATAAAATTGTATGATCGATTTGGGACTCGGGGAAGCTTCACCCGCTCTTATGGCTTAAATTGACGTGGTGGTGTGAGCAACAGGTTGAGTGGAACCGTACCCGCTCTATGTGGTTCTATTAAAGAGACCTAAGGTACGTGGCACCTACCGTTGGCATAGAGGGCGAGTCTTAGGCTTTGGTTGGAAAGAATAAAATGCTCACAATGTTGTCGTCCTGGGGGCGGTGGTGGACCAGGTTCACCGAGAATGTGCCCTGAGAGCACGGGGTGTGTGGTTGTGCATGCCTACACCTGTGGTGAAGTTTGCTTAATTTGTACTTTGACTCTCATGTTTGATTATACTAATGAAATGCTGGGAAGGAGCACTGCCTCCCCGATTAAGGGGTGAGGTCGTTATAATTTAGTCAGCTCTAGCTAACCGTTGCCTTGTTTTACCACCATTCGGTGGATTGTTTGGATGTAGGAACAGGTGAGCCTAGTTGCAAGTAGCGGGTTGAAGCCCTTGATGCTGTGCTGGTTCTTGAAGGCCAAAACAAAATGTTTACTTCATTATATTCATGTGTGGCCGGCCTGCGTGCTGAAGTATGGAAAACATGTATTGTTCAAGTAAACACTTATAAGGCCCTAAGGCCGAGACTTTGGTGTATTCTACTGTCATTCCTACTTTTTGTTTTGTGGACATTCATGCTTTGGCATTTGGGTTCTTATAACTGTTTTAAAAGCTTCTGCTAGAGTGCTCTGATTTAGGATGTGTATTCCTATGCTGTTAATTCGGTATTCTTATGTAACTCTACTAACTATCTGTGGAATATGGCATGGGGCCCGGCCGAACCTTCTGTTATATTCCATATGAGGATGGGGGTGTTGTAGTAGGACCTCAAACATCTAAATGCTTCAGGTCAAAAGGACGAGAAGAACTATGGCCATGCTTAGCAGGAAAAGTAGACCGGTGATTCTTGCCAAACTGACAAGCTTCACAATTAAGGGAAGGGCCACCGCGAGGTAAATCAGGCATATGCTCATAAAGAATCTGAGGAGGATGCCCAAGGCGAAGATGTCATTGAAGTAGAGAAGAAGATGCAAAAAATGGAGAAGAAGTGTCAAGATAGAACAAGCTGCCGCTCTCATTACCAGTAGCAATCATCTCCTTGGAATGAGGAATCTGAAAAGCATAAGTACAGGAGGTAAAAATAGCTTCACAATTCAACTATTTGCAAAGAGAAGTAACAGAAAGAAGGTTGCATGGAAAATTCGGGACATAAATAGTGTCATACAGCTAAAGAGAGTGAGTAACATGCACGGTTCCATAACCACCAATCGGAGATGGAGAACCATCCGCAATAAGAATCGGAGGTAACCAGTTGTTCTTGTCAAGATAAGAGAAAAGGCGAGAATTGCCTATTATATGATTACTAGCACCAGAATCAATGAGCCACATATCTGTTGTCGGCAACTAAGCAGTACCAGAAGTAGCTAGAGAAGAAGTGGACTTCTTGGAGGAATCAGTCGATATTGGATGAAGATGAGGATGTTTGGTCCAACAATGATCAAACAAGTGACCAAGTCGGACACAATGAGAACAAAGATGCTTAGAATAACCACGGCCACCAGTACGGCCACCACGGCCACCAGAGATGTCATGACGAGCAGGATGAGGAACAATATCAGGATATGGAGATGAAGAGGGAAGCAAAGGATACTGAAGAAGAGTAATAATAGTAGAAATTCTAACAGCAGTAACATCTAGAGTCGGAGTATCTGCCTCTCCAAGAATTGGTTGGCGGATCATATCATAAGAGTCTGGTATGCGAAGAAGATAACAAACAACAAGAAGATCCTGAAAATGCTTGTGTTGCTCAGTCAGATCAGCAGAAAAAGGTCTATGATGAAGAAGTTCAGCACCAAGAGCCTGAACCTCGTGATAGGCAGCAGCAGGAGTCTTGACTTGTCGAGCAAAAAGATCGGCATACAGAGTATAAATGCGCAAAGTTTGGGCTCCCTTGGAATATAAAGCGGCAAGATGATTCCAGGAAGCCTTGACCGTCGAATCATGTAGGTTGACAGGAAGGCACTCATTAGACAAACTATTGGCCAACCAAGTACGCATCAAGGCATCAGACGCATCCCAATCATCAAAAGCAACAGATCCAGAAGGAGGGGATCATCAGTCAAATGATGATGCTTGCATTGAGAACGCAATAGAAAAATGAAGGACACACTCCATTCAGGGTAATTATGACCTGCAAGCTTCGAAGCAGTACCCAAATTATCAAAAGTAGAGAAAGAAGAAGTAGAAAGAGAAGAAGAGACAAAGATAGTAGGAGAAGAAGATAGAACAGAGGTGCTGGGGTGGCGCGGTGCTGCCGGGAGCAGAGCCCCCGCCACCCCAGGCTCTAGGGTTAAGTTTTCCGGTGGCGGTCGGCGGCTCCAAGCTGCCGAACAACCGCCCAGAGGGTCGCCGGCCCCCGACGAGTCGATCGGGGTCGGCGAAGGCGGCCGACAGAGGCTGGTCGACTGAAGTGGAGGCAGCCACCCTCAACACCGCCGGGAAGCACAGTGGCCGTCCGATCTCAAGATGAGATGGGACGACCCTGAATTTCTTATTACCCACCCCCGCCTCAGCATCAGCGCCCCCACAGCGGATCCGCAGCCGATCTGCTATGGGGACAGAGGGACGAAATGCGTCCTACGACTGAATGTCAGCCGCAGGATCATGCTGATCTGTTATAGGTAGACCAAAATCAAGGGCAGATTTGTGGAATTTTTTGGGCCAAATCTAGGCCTCTAAGAGAAGTGATCAACATGAAAAACGTTCCCCATGATGAGGCTTCCTCCACAAAAATTTTGAGAATTTTTGGAATTGATTTAGTATTTTAAAAAGCCAAAATAAAATTTTTTGGCTAAATTAAGAGCCCAAAACACTTTGGAAAATTATAAAAAATATTAATAGACTTATTTTAGGTCCTCCTAAGGGTTGTATCAAAATTTGGGGCCATGGGGGTAGGTTTTGATATTTTTCCTATAATTTCGAAGTCTAGGGTCGCGCTTGGAACGTATTCCGCTCATTTTCCCTCGAAGGTAGAAATTGGAACGCGCGACAACCCCCTTTATAATCAAATAAGTAATTCAATACATCTCCAGTCTCGTACTTGTCAAGCTTATTTCTGTACCACTCCAGTCTCGTACTGATCAAGCTTATTTTAGTACTTTCAATTCAGTACATCTCCAGTCTCGTACTGATCAAGCTTATTTTAGTACTTTCAATTCAGCATATCTCCAGTCTCGTACTGGTCACATTTCATTCCAACACTTTAAATAAGCAGCAAAAACACCGCACTTGTCCTCATTGCAATTTACTATTATAATCCCGGGTCCTGCTCTGACGATCAGTCGTCGTTAAAGTTGAGCCTTAGTTGGGGATAACCGGAGTTGAAGTATTCCTCCAGGTCTAGCCCCAAATAATGCGTTCCCACGCTCCTTGTTGAAAGTAGAGCTCAGTGCCGATGCCCGAAGACTAAAGCCTAGTAGGGCAGGCCGACGTAGACCCAGTGTCTGTTATAATTGCCTTTTGTTTGATTGTTTGTAAATTTCTTACGATGAAATAGTGGCGGGTCAGTCCCTCTCGCAGATCGTTCGTACCGGTGCGGGAAGGTCGATGACTTAAGGCAACAAGGAGATGGGTACCACGGGTGACCGGCTGTTATATTATTCCCCGTAGGGTTTTCCTCCGCTGGTCGGCCAAAACGGTTCGCCGGATGTCACTCACATCCAAGAGTACACAAGGTTGTATGTTAGGGCCTGGGGTCGTGCGGTACGACCACCCCCAGAAGTGGCAGGACTTGCCACTGTCACCGACGGCCACATCGGTGAGGCCAGCGGGGCTCGCTACCCTGCTAGAACAGAAGCAGTCCAAACTATGTCTACATAGGGTTTGTGTGCGCGGCTATGAATGCCTGCAGTGTGTGTGCGGCTATGAATGTCTGCAGTGTGTGCGCAGCTATGAAAGTTTGCAGTGTGTGCGCGGCTGTGAATGCCTGCGATAGAATTCAGGATGTAAAAACCTGATGTGCTGATGAGCTAGTGGAGCCTTGTTATAACTGATTTATATTGTTGCTGCTTTTTCCAATTATACTATCATGCACTCTAGTATAGTTTCTCCTAGCTATACATATATGAAATATTATGCTAACCCTCTCTTGCTTCAATTATTTACTTTTGTTGGGTGAGTGTGTGCTCGTCCCCAGGATATGGATTCGGGGAGGAGATTTGTTTCCACTTAGTTCTGTGACTAACTGTTATCTAAATAACCATTCACAGGAAATGGAGCACTGTAGTGACCAGCTGCCGCAAGAGATTATGCCAGCGGCTAGAACTACTCGAGCAGATGCACCCCCGCCATCCCCAGAGTTTAGAGACGTGAGTACCGTCGAGCAGCATATATAGAGAGAGAGAGTATGAGGGTTATATGTAGTACATGCATAGCCCACGGGCTTATATAAATGCTTAGGCTTCGGTCATAGAACCTCTGTATTATTTGATGTGATATATATATATATATATATATATATATATATATATATATATATATATATATATATATATATATATATATATATATATATCTGCAGTGGTTTCCTGTTAATGCTTCCGCTATACTCTGATGGGTTGTGAATGTTATGATTCGAGCCAAGTAAGGCGGCCATCTAGTGCTTAGACAGGGTGGATCGTTTCCCCTAAGGAGCACTGGGTGGACATCTTGGGCCTGTAGTACCCCTCCAGCCCGACCCGGGTTAAAGGTTAGGGGGTCTACAAATGTATCAGAGCCATCACGATTCGTCCTTGTGGAGTAGTCTCAGGATCCCTCCGTCCCTCGCTTCGTTCTGGGTTTGGGACGAACCTTATAGTGGAAGCCTGGTGGACCCTAGTGTAGAGGTTTAGGGGTTCCAGACTGTACGGTAGTATGCCCATACACCTTTATTTCTACTTTGTTTGTCGCTTTTGCAAATTGCCCTACTTTTGCAAAATATTGACACTCGTTCCTGTAACTTCTCCAGATACCGGAGTACAGTAACGGGGGATCCTCGTCCAGAGAATATGTTCCAGCTACCACACCAACAGGCCCGATCGCTCCCGCGGCCGTACCGTTTGCCGAGACAGATATGGGGCAGACACTGACGGCTATTCTAGCGACTTTCCAGGCTGCCCTAGCACAGCCACCGCGAGAGATGACAGCACCCACCGATCTACTATCGACTTTCCGAGGACTGAGGCCTTCCCCTTTCAGAAGTATGGAGATGACCATCCAGATAGAGGAGTGGGTGGAGCGGGTGGAGGAGCTATTAGTGGGTATGATGTGCCCAGTTGTGGCTGAAGTCTCTTTAGTGGTGACCCTTTTGGAGGGATACGCGAGGGATTGGTGGAGAGCGGCTAGTCGCTCTACTTTTCGAGGTCGGCCGTTGAGCGTGATTCTTTAGGGAGAGTTCTCTGAGGCTCTACTAGAGTTCTTCATCACGGATACAGACCGGGCCATGCTGCCGGAGAGGTTCTTGCTCATTCGATAGGGCAACCGCACTATGGCAGAGCACGAGAGAGAGTTCATACACCTGGAACGCTTTGCCGGGAATCTGGCTGCCTCTGATAGAGATAGAGCTTCTCGGTTCTACTGAGGACTATGAGATGACCTGAGGCAGTCCCTAATCATGCTCTCTCAGGCCACTTTTCACACTATAGCCACCCATGCGGCAGCAGAGTTGGACCAGCGGACAGTGGCTCAGCAGCGCAGAGACCAGGTAGAGATTCCTCGAGACTAGAGGCGAGACAGAGGAGTCGCTCCCCACAGACAGGATAGAGAGCGCAGGCAGCGACGCCGCAGATAGCCCTATAGGCACCCACCAGTACCACCAGCACCTCCAGCTGTGCAGCCAGACATCAGACCAGCTCCAGCACCACAGCCCCCACTAGTGGACCGACGAGATGTTCCCTTCGCAGGGAACTGCTTCTTATGTCAGCAGCCGGGACATATGAGAGCTTTCTGCCAACAAGCGATAGGGAGATCGGGATTAGGAGCAGTTCAGGATGGACAGCCAGCACGGGGATAGGGACAGAGAGGCCGCAGAGGTAGAGCTGGCAGGAGAGGCCAACATGGCCGAGCAGCGCCCCTAGAGGCCTACGCACTGTACTTACAGCACGAACTGTCCCCTAATGTAGTTATAGGTATATACTTTAGGAGATAGGGAAATACCAGATCTTACTACTGATGTTGTATATTACTTGCTTACATCTTCTGTATTAGTTAGATGACATATATGTTTATATTTCCCATATCGTCAGGAATCTTGTTGGTAGAAGGACACCCTGACAAGACCCTTTTCGATACAGGAGCGACACATTCTTTTGTCTCACACGAATTCATCACAACAAAAGGGAACGTTATTCGTTCAACCAGACTATCTATACGAATCCGTTCACCAGACGGATCGGATATGACATCTATGGAAAAGTGCTCGTTCCAGGCTTTGCTGGGAGAAGTAGAATTTGAGATCTACGCAACCATCCTAGCAATGACCGGATTTGACATAATTCTGGGGATGGACTGGCTGGCCGAGCACCAAGCACAAATAAACTATTCCACGCGAGAAGTCCGGCTACAGAACCCAAATGGCCAGAGCATCACGTTGACAGGTGTGCACTCGGTGTCGCGCATTATCCTTACTTCTACGCAAATTGTGAAATCAGTCTGGCAGAAGGACGAAGCATACCTTATCTATTTCGAGATGGAAGAAAAAACCCAGGTGCTCGCCAAAGTTCCAGTAGTCCGTGACTTTCTAGATATTTTCCCTGAGTCCCTCCCGGGATTGCCACCCCAGCGAGAGGTTGACTTTCAGATTGAGCTCGTGTCTGGAGCACGTCCAGTATCACGAGCCCCCTACTGGATGGCCCTAATAGAGCTGACTGAACTGAAAATCCAACTACATGAACTGATAGATGCTGGATTCTTCCGTCCTAGTTCCTCGCCCTAGGGATCCTCGGTGCTTTTTGTCAAGAAGAAAGACGGGACACTGCAACTGTGCATCGACTACAGGGAACTAAATAAGCTGACTATACGCAACACATACCCCCTACCTAGGATCGACGAACTATTCGATTAGTTGCAAGGTGCATCCGTGTTCTCCAAGATGGACCTAAGATCCGGCTATTATCAACTTCGAACCCGAGAGGAAGATATTCCCAAGACTGCCTTTAGCTCCCGATATGGTCTATATGAGTTCTTAGTGATGCCTTTTGTGCTCACCAACGCACCATCTGTCTTCATGGCCCTGATGAATAAAGTCTTCGAACCCTTCTTGGATCACTTTGTCATCGTCCTAATAGATGACATCTTAATGTACTCGAAGACTGTTAAATTTTCTCAAGCGTGGTCAACAAGGTAGCCTAAACGCCAAATTAATATCTTTGGCACTACCCAGTTCTCACGTTGAACCAGCGGAAAACCAAGGAACAAGGCTAATCCCAACAAACAATGGAGGCACAAGCAGATCTTATATTCATTTAACTTCTTTACAAAACTAGGTATACATAGCGAGACATGATTTCGCTAGTATAAACAGCTGTAAACAGAAAGCACCAAAAAACAAGTCGGGCAGACAGCACCGGAGTCTGCCGAGACCGCCGAGGTCGCCGAGGTCACCGAGTCCACTGAGATCGCCCGAACTTAATCTACAATCCTCCGAATAGCCACGGAGTCTGCCGAAGCCGCGAGGCCGCGCTGACACACCGTTATTCCTCTCCTGCTGAAGCTGAACTGAGGAACACACCCCCTACCCGCCTGAAGCCGGCAGACAGGTTATTGAAGCTGGCAATGTTGAAGCAGAGCTGACAAGCCGTAGAGCGACCTCCTGCTGAATCCGCAGAGACCGCATAACTTCCAAGTACTTGACTGAAGTCACAGCCAAACTCCTGGCTCCTTGAAGCTACCCGCACGACCTGCACACAGCAAACCGTCAGCCCTGAATCAATCCGCGCGAACAGACAAACTGAGACCGCAGCTCCTTGCCCAACCCAACTTACTGTTCACTCAAGTTACTGTAGATGTGCCAGGGGGGTCCTATTTATAGACGAGGTGAGGAGTGTGGTCACCGCCCTAGAGATAGCGACACCGCCCAAGCTCCCGTGATAGCAAAACACCGTCCGCCGAGTCCGCAAGGACTTAGCCGGATACCAAGGAAAACCGCCAGGAGCAAGATAACTTTGGCGAACCCTTCTTCAGTCCGCCTAAGCTATACGGACAATGCATCAGCCCGCAAAGCCTCCGACCACTGTAGGACAGCAATCCCCTTCAATGGCTGTCCACACAAACCCGAGGCAGTCCGCAAGACTCAAACCTCAATCCGCCACAAGTCCACGACCAAAGGCAGATAGCAACAGTCCGCCCGGCCAACAGCGGACTTCGCGGATACGGCGGACACCATGGTCTTGGCACAGAGTGTGACCAAGTCCAAAACCACCAAAGGCCAATGCGAGCATGACGGACATAAACTCCCGTCCGCCAAACACCATTGCACACAGACCGCAAGCAGTCCGCAAGCTACTCGCACACCTGCCCAACGCAGCAGCCATCTCCCGGACTCCAAACACCAGTCCGCTAACGACCTCCACAGCAAGGCACCTGCTGTATCACCAGAGCTCGACAAAGCCTCAGCCAAGCTCTAAGCTCAGTCCGCAACAGCACAACCCGCGGACACACTAGTCCGCAAGCTTTCCGCGGACATGAGCCAAACCGCCAATCAGCACAAGCTTGCAATATGGCCACTGAGCAATGCACCAGTCCGCAAGCCTCTATCCGCTCAGGCCGCTCCTTGGCTAAACCAATCAGCCAGCGCCTTATCCGCAGATACCAGGCCGCATAGTCCGCGGACTTCACCCGTACAACCTGCTCAGAAGAACAGCCGGCTTCCATTAGACTTTCCACCAGGCCGCACACAACAGTCCGCCCAGTCCGCCTAGTCCGCCAATGCTGTCCGCCCAGGCCGCCCGGCCTGTCCCGTCAACCACTTCTACTTCACAAATTTCAACACTCCCTCTTGAAGTGGGAAGTGGTGAGCAAGCCCAGCAAGCTGCGCAAGCGCTCAAAGGGCCCCTTCGACAGTGGCTTCGTGAAGATGTCAGCAAGATTATCTTCACTCCGTACATGCCCGACCAACAGGGATCCCTCCAACACCTTCTCCCTGATGAAGTGGTGATCAATCTCTATATGCTTGGTCCTGGCATGACACACTGGATTGTTAACCAGTTTGGGAGCACTCTCATTGTCACCCCAGAGTAAAGTTGGCCCTTGCACTTCTTCATGAACATCCTCTATAAGCCTCCTCAACCAGATGGCTTCCCGAGCATCCAAGGCCGAAGCCTTATACTCTGTCTCCGTAGTTGAGACTGACACCGAGTCCTGCTTCTTGCTACACCACGAGATGCTAGCTGAACCGCAAGTGAACACATAACCTGAAGTAGACCTTCGATCATCCGAATCACCGCCATAGTCAGCATCCGTGTACCCAAGCAACGCAAACTCCGAGTCCCTTCCATAGAGGAGTCCCATATCAGAAGTCGCCTTGACATACTTCAGAATACCCTTTGCCGCCACTAGATGAGATTGCCTTGGTTCAGCCATATACCGACTTACTTGGACAACAGCATAAGCAATGTCCGGCCTTGTAATCGTCAGGTAAATCAAGCTCCCAACAAGAGCCCTGAACGCCAAGGGATCATGAAGAACCCTTCCCTCATCTCGTCGAAGTTTCAGCCCAGGTTCCAGTGGAGTAGAGCACTTCTTCCCTTCGCCCATGCCGAACCGCTTCACAATACGATCTGCATACCCTTTTTGGCTAATGAGAATCCCGCACTCCTTCCTCTCCACCTCAAGACCGAGAAAGTGATGAAGCTCTCCCAAGTCTTTCATCTCGAAGCGTATAGCAAGCTCTGCCCTGATCCTTGCTACTTCCCCCTCCGAATTTCCTGTGATGATCATGTCATCCACATACTGCAGGACCAAGAATTTTAGCTCCCCCTTCTTCTTGACGAACAAGCTTGAATCCGAGTTAGAAGCAAGGTATCCACAGAATTGCAAGTACTCGGCAATCTTCCCATACCAAGCTCTAGGAGCTTGCTTCAACCCGTAGAGAGCTTTCCTGAGTTTGCAGACATAGTCCGGATGCTTTTCAGAGACAAAACCAAGTGGGTGATCCATGAAGATGTCCTTGTCAATCTCTCCGTAAAGAAAGGCATTCTTCACATCGAGTTGCCACAACCTCCATCCCTTGCTAGCAGCCAAGGCGATCACCACTCTAACTGAAGTCATCTTCGCAACTGGACTGAATGTCTCCTCATAGTCTTCTCCATACTGTTGTGAGAATCCTCTAGCGACCAGGCGAGCTTTGAACCTATCAATGCTCCCATCAGCCTTCTTCTTCAACTTATACACCCACTTGCAAGTAACCGGAGTAATGCCATCAACCTTGGGCACAAGGTCCCAGGTTTCATTCTTCTTCAGAGCATCAATCTCTTCCTTCATGGCACCTTCTCACTCCTTCACTCCAGTGGCCTCGTTGAAGTTTGCAGGCTCTCGCTCATCCAGAGGACCTGCAAATAAGCAGGAGACAAAGCTCACTGCATTCCCATCACAGTACCGAGCCGGTGGCTTAACAACCCTCTTTGATCTCCGAAGGGTCGGCTCCTTGCTCACCACTTCTGTTGCTTCTTCGGGCTCAACTCCTACCTGGGACAAGCATTGAGTAGTGCTCCCCCTGCTTCCTGAGCCAGAAGGCTCAGCCTCGGAGTTAGAAGCAACAGGAGCTGCTGGTGAAACAACAAGCTCCTCTTCCAAGCCTTCAGCAGCCACCACGGGTGCTTCATCAACCTTGCTACTTCCGGTTAGCTCAACCGAGCCCCCTCCATATGACGTCAGCTCGTCAAAGACAACGTCTCTTGACACCACGAACTTCTTCGTCACAGGGTCCATGCATTTCCATCCCTTCTTCCGCTCATCGTAGCCAACAAAGACAAGCTTCCTTGCCTTCGCATCCAGCTTAGTCCGTGAAGCATCCAGGACATGCACGTAGCAAGTTGAACCGAACACCCGAAGGTGTCCCACACTCGGTTTCTCCTTCAGCAACAGCTCAATAGGAGTCTTCATGTTGATAGGGCTAAGTGTCATCCTATTGATGACATAAGCAGCACAAGACATCCCCTCCGCCCAAAAGGACATTGGGATATGTTTCGCATGAAGCCAGCATTTGCAGGTCTCCGTTAGATGACGGATCTTCCGCTCCGCTACCCCATTTTGTTGTGAAGTGTGAGCACAAGTAAGCTCCCGTTTGATCCCGTGCTTGCTGCAGAAGTTAGAAAACTCGGAGGAAACAAACTCACCCCCGTTATCAGTTCTAAGCTTCTTAATCCGCAAGCCAAGCCGGCCTTCTACCAACTCCTTAAACTCCACAAACAAATGGAAGGCTTCTGACTTCTCCTTTAAGAAGTACACCCAAGTATACCTTGAGTAGTCATCAACCAAGACAAGCATGTATCTGCTTCCACCAAGGCTGTCAGTAACCGTCGGTCCCATCAAGTCACCATGAATGCACTCCAATGGTTTCTTGATCCTTGTTTGTGATTTATCAAACGGAAGGCGATGTGCCTTATCGTATTGACAGCCCGCGCAAACATGCCCGTCACCAAAGGAGGACAACTTAGGCAACCCCTTCACCAAACTTCTACTAGCCATCGCCTTCAGCTTGTCCATGCCAACATGCCCTAGTCTCTCATGCCAAATAGCAGTGCTATCATTGGCCCTCATACGATCAACATAAGAATTGGTGGCAAGAACAAACAAGTTCTTCACCCTCCTCCCTACATGAGCAACATCAGCCTTCACTGCTGATATGTTGCGAAGGAACCTCACGTCTGTTGGCCCAAACAGAACGTGATAACCAGCGTCCACCGCATTGGTCACCGAGAAGAGGTTTTTCTTCATGCCCGGCACGTGATACACACTCCTTAACGTGATTGGCCCCTGATCACTACCCAAACACACGACCCCCTCTTTCTCTACTGCATAAACAGTATTATCAGTAGTGATAATAACTTCATTACCTGAGTATGCCTGCATGGAGGTGAACTTCGACTTGTCTCCGGTGAGGTGATGACCACACCCGGAGTCCACGATCCACTCGTCGTTGAAGTCCTCAGCAGACAAGGCCCGGACACAAGTGCCCGTCATAAAAGCTCTGCTCCATTCTGCTTCTTCACTTCTCGAGCAAGCTTCCTCCTTTCCCGCATCATGCCCAGGCTGCAGTTTGACCTTGCAGTCCCGCTTGAAGTGCCCTCGCTGATGACACCGGTAGCACTTCAAATTCTTCTTCCAGTCCTTAGGAGCATTGCTCCTCTCTGGCTGATATGAAGTTGAAGTCTCCTTCTCACCAACGACCTGCACCTTCTTCTTATTCTTCCTTTCCCATCCTTTCTTCTTGCCTGAGAAGAGAGCTTCGCTGCCTTCCTGATTAAGATTAACTCCAGCCATCTGCCTTGCCAAGCTTTCCTGCGATGCAAGTAGATTCTCCAGCTCCTGCAAATACGGCTGAGTAGCCCACCCTTGAAAAGATATCACAAAGGCCACATACTCCTTCCGCAAGCCGCGGATAATGTGCCTTTTCATCTTTGCCTCAGAGATAGGCTCATCAGGATCCAGTGCCGACAGCTCAGCACACAAGCTCTTCATCTTTAAGAAGTACTTCGAGATGGAAAGGTCTCCCTGAGTTGCCCTGGCCAACTCATTCTCTAGAAACTGAAGTCGCGCCACATTCTTCCTATTGAACAACTCATCAATGGTTTCCAAATATTAGCAGCCGACTCACATCCAACGATGTGATCAAACAGTTCCGGAGACACGGCCCTCTTGAGGATAAACTCCGCCTTAGCATTTGTTTTCCTCCAGAGCCTAACCTGCTCAGCAGTACCGAACGCAGCAGTCACTTCCTGTCTGTCGTCACCACCGACGACTTCCCACAGCTCCTCGCCAAGAAGATAACTCTTCATGCACGACTTCCACTTCTTGAAGTTAGTCGGCGTTAAGAGTTCAATGCCAAGACCCCTTGCAAAGCTCCCTTCCATTGCAACACCTGTTGGCAACCTTTCAGAAGCTCCGAGCAACAACACAGGCTGAACACCACTCAAGCCCTGAGTAACAACACTGGTTGACTACCGCTCATGCAACTGAACCTCCCTCTGATACCATGTTAAATTTTCTCAAGCATGGTCAGCAAGGTAGCCCAAATGCCAAATTAATATCTTCGGCACTACCCAGTTCTCACGTTGAACCAGCGGAAAACCAAGGAACAAGGCTAATCCTAACAAACAATGGAAGCAACAAGCAGATCTTATATTCATTTAACTTCTTTACAAAACGAGGTATACATAGCGAGACATGATTTCGCTAGTATAAACAGCTGTAAACAGAAAACACCAAAAACCAAGCCGGGCGGACAGCACCGGAGTCCGCCGAGACCGCCGAGGTCGCCGAGGTCGCCGAGTTCGCTGAGATCTCCCGAACATAATCTGCAATCCGCCGAATAGCCACGGAGTCCGCCGAAGCCGCGAGGCCGTGCGGACAAACTGTTATTCGTCTCCTGCTGAAGCTAAACTGAGGAACACACCCCCTACCCGCCTGAAGCCAGCGGACAAGTTATTGAAGCTGGCAAAGTTTAAACAGAGCTGACAAGCCGCAGAGCGACCTCCTGCTGAATCCGCAGAGACCGCACAACTTCCAAGTACTTGACCGAAGTCACAGCCAAACTCCTGGCTACTTGAAGCTACCCGCGCGACCTGCACACAGCAAACCGTCAGCCCTGAATCAATCCGCGCGGACAGACAAACTGAGACCGCAGCTCCTTGCCCAACCCAACTTACTGTTCACTCAAGTTACTGTAGATGTGCCAGGGGGGTCCTATTTATAGACGAGGTGAGGAGTGTGGTCACCGCCCTAGAGATAGCGACACCGCCCTAGCTCGCGCGATAGCAAAACACCGTCCGCCGAGTCCGCAAGGACTTGGCCGGATACCAAGGAAAACCGCCAGGAGCAAGACAACTTTGGCGAACCCTTCTTCAGTCCGCCTAAGCTATGCGGACAAGGCATCAGCCCGCAAAGCCTCCGACTACTACAGGACAGCAATCCCCTTCAATGGCTGTCCGCACAAACCCGAGGCAGTCCGCAAGACTCAAACCTCAATCCGCCACAAGTCCACGACCAAAGGCAGATAGCAACAGTCCGCCCGGCCAACAGCGAACTTGGTGGATACGGCTGACACCATGGTCTTAGCACAGAGTGTGACCAAGTCCAAAACCACCAAAGGCCAATGCGAGCATGGCGGACATAAACTCCCGTCCGCCAAACACCCTAGCACACAGACCGCAAGCAGTCCGCAAGCTACTCGCACACCTGCCCAACGCAGCAGCCATCTCCCGGACTCCAAACACCAGTCCACCAACGACCTCCACAGCAAGGCACCTGCTGTATCACCAAAGCTCGACAAAGCCTCAGCCAAGCTCTAAGCTCAGTCCGCAACAGCACAACCCGCGGACACACTAGTCCGCAAGCTTTCCATGGACATGAGCCAACCGCCAATCAGCATAAGCTTGCACCACGACCACTGAGCAATGCACCAGTCCGCAAGCCTCTATCCGCTCAGGCCGCTCCTTGGCTAAACCAATCAGCCAACGCCTTATCCGCAGATACCAGGCCGCATAGTCCGCGAACTTCACCCGTACAACCTGCTCAGAAGAACAGCCGGATTCCACTAGACTTTCCACCAGGCCGCACACAACAGTCCGCCCAGTCCGCCTAGTCCGCCAATGCTGTCCGCCCAGGCCGCTCGGCCTGTCCCGTCAACCACTTCTACTTCACAAATTTCAACAAAGACCAAGACGGACCATACTCGGCACCTGCAGATGGTGCTATTAAACCTCCGAGAGCACTCTCTCTTTGCCAAATTCAGTAAGTGCGACTTTTGGCTAGAAGTTAGATTCCTTGGCCACACAATAAACAAGGAGTGGAGGTAGACCAAGCCAAGATTCAGGCAGTACAAAATTGGCCGCCACTCAGGACGGCTGTAGACATCCGGAGTTTTCTCGGTCTTGCCGGATACTACTGGAATTTTGTCGAAGGTTTTTCCAAGATTTCCCTACCCCTAACTGCTCTAACCAAGAAAGTCGTCGCTTTCCGATGGACGCCAGAGTGCGAGGCTGCATTCGTCGAACTGAAGAAGCGGCTGACTTCTTCGCCAATCCTTGCGATCCCCATAAGGACCGAGGGATTCCAAATCTACACTGATGCCTCCCTGAAGGGATTGAGAGCAGTTCTAATACAGCATGGCAAGGTAGTGGCCTATGCATCTCGGTAATTAAAGCCGCGCGAATTAAATTATGCAGCACACGATTTAGAGTTGGGCGTCGTCGTCTTCGCCCTTAAAATCTGGAGGCATTATCTGTAAGAGTAAGATGTAAGATTTTCTCCGACCACAAGAGCCTTAAATATATCTTCACCCATAAGGAGTTGAATCTCCGGCAGCGCTGATGGCTAAAATTCCTATGTAATTACGACTTCGCTCTCCAATATCACCCCAGGAAAGCTAACAGAGTCACTGACGCCTTGAGCCGCCAGCCTACAATAGTCGGGAGTTGGATGGAGCAGATCCCTAAGGAACTATTCCAGTCCTTGATAGACTTGGAGATTACCCTGGTTGCCCGAAAAGATCCGGAAGATTACCATTCTCAGCTGTATTGGATGGAGATCCAATGCGACATCCGAGACCGGATACGTGAAGCCCAGAAGATCGACCCATAGGTAATGTCGATCATCTGATCTCTGTAAGGAGGGGCACAGGAGGATTATAATCTGCATGATGGGATTCTACAATTCAAGCATCACATATTCGTTCCCGCTATCGGAGGAATTTGTGAAGAAATTTTGCAAGAGGCCCATCAGTACAGGTACTCGATTCGCCCTGGCGTAGTAAAGATGTATGTGGACCTGTGCATGACCATTTATTGGCATGGAATGAAAAGAGATGTCACCAACTTTATGGCCCAGTGTCAGACCTGTCAGAAGTGTAATACCAGAATGGAAGTTCGAAGATATCTCCATGGATTTAATCCATGGACTACCTCGATCCCGCGCTGGGAATGACTCAATTTGGGTGGTCGTAGATCGACTCACCAAGGTAGTGCAGTTCATTCCAAATCGACAGGGTGACGAAGTGGATATCCTGGCCAGAATGTTCCTAGAGCAAGTTGTCCGATTTCACGGATTACCAAAGTCCGTTGTATCATATCGTGACGGGTGTTTCACATATAAGGAGTGGAGGCGGGTGCAGGCATACTTGGGAACCAAATTGGCATTCAGCACCGCCTTTCACCCGCAGACAGACGAACAGACGGAGAGGACAAATCGGACGATGGACGATCTACTTTGATTGTGCATAGTGGAACACAATGAGCCGTGGGAGCAGCTATTGTCGTTAGTCGAATTTTCTTACAATAACAGCTACCAGGCTAGCATTAAGATGGCTCCATACGAGGTATTGTACGGAAGATGTTGCCAAACCCCGTTGACTTGGGCTCAGGAAGAGGACCCGGAAGCCTTGGGAGTGGCTTACGTTGATGACACTACGGCAGCGATACGGGTGATCCAAGAACGAATGCGGGAAGCGTAGAGCCGACAGGCCAAGTACTATGATGCGCGATACCGACCGGTGGAGTTCAGCATGGGGGAGGTGGTGTTTTTGAAAATAAAGCCCATGCATGGTGTCTCCCGGTTGAGAAAGCAGAAAAATTTAGATCCCCGCTACCTGGGCCCCTATCCAGTGATAGAGCGTGTTGGCCCCGTCACATATCATTTAGCCTTGCCCCCAGATTTGGGGAACCTTCACAATGTGTTTCATGTCTCTTCCTTGAGATGAGTCCTCCAGCAACCAGAGCAGCACCTTCCTACCCCACCGGTGCAACTACAGTCAGATAGATCCATCCAGCTCGAACCCATCTGAGTAGCAGATTACAAGGTAAAGACACTACGTAACAAGGCCATCTCGATGGTTAAGATACTATTGGGTACATTGGAATATATGTACCTGATTTGAAGAAGCCTCACCCTACTCAATGATATACATCAAGGTATATTTGATGTGCTTTGAGTTTATGTGTGCAGGTTAAGTAATTGCAGGGAAAACATAAAAGATTCTAAGTCATGTGTCGACACCTAAAAGAAAAGTGTCGACACTTAAGAAGGCTTGTGTCGACACCTAGAGAAGCTGTGTCGACACTTGGAGTAATTGTGTCAAAACCAGGAAGGCAGAGTCTACACCAGAAGAAAAGTGTCGACACATACAGGCAGTGTCGACACATAGTGAAGAATTGTTTACATAATCTGTGTCGACACTTAGAGGCAGTGTCGACACCCAGAGAAACTTTGTCGACAGCAAAAGTGTCGACACCAGAAGGCATGTGTCGACACTCAGCAAAGTTTCAATACAGAAGGCATGTGTCGACACAAAGGAGATGTGTCGACACTCAGCAAAGTTTCAACACAAAGAAGATGTGTCGACACTAGGAGACTGTGTCGACACTCAGCAAACTTCAACAAAGTTCAAGTACATGTGTCTACATAAAGAAGATGTGTTGACACTTAGCAAGTTTCAACACAAGAAGATGTGTCGACACAAAGGAGTTGTGTCGACACACAGCAGAAATCAACTAAGTATTGAAGAATAAGTACTTGTGTCGAGACACATAATCAGTGTCGACCCATTCAATAGAAGGCTTATGTCGACACACAGGATCAGTGTCGACACATTCTGAAGAAGCAGTGTCGAGAAGCTGTTACAACAACACAAGGAGTTGTGTTGACACCATCAAGGCTAGTGTCGACACTTAGTCTACTTGTGTCGACACTTAGTCTATTTGTGTCGACACATAAAGACTATCTGTCTCGACACTTTCAGACAGTGACAGAGATTTCAAGAAGTGACTGGATGACTTGACAGCTGCCATTTCAACCGGTCAACTGCAACTGTCAGATCCGTCAGAAAGTTGTTAGAAACCGGATCAGCCGGTCACCATGGAGAAAGCTTATTTAAAGACCTTTATCCTTCAACAGAAATGATGAAGTGATCAAGGAATTGAAAGACAACACAACAAAGAAGATGACCTTCAAGAGAAGATCTAAGAAGTTGGAGAGAGAGAGCTCCTTCTAAGAAGACCAGCTGTTGAACCAGGCTGAGAAGTAAGATTCAGATTGAAATCAGAATCTCAAGACATCAGTTGATTGAAGATCATCTGCATAGAGATACAACCCTACTGTGTTCTAATTCAAGAAGCTTTGAAGAAAGCCAAGGGAGGTTGATCTCTGCCAAGTTCTTCCAAGAACTCATCAAGAAACCAGTCAACTCATCTCTCTCTTTCAGAGTTATGGTTATATACTTTGTAAACTTTATTTTCTGTAGGATCCTAAGGGATCTGAGCTGTAAGCCTATTTTATAAAGGCTGAGTGTAGGAGACAGTGTGCTCTGAGTGTAGGTCTTGTTGAAGACTGAGGTAGGGCCTAGTGCCTGAGTTGTAGGAGACTTTGTTCTCTGAGTGTAAGTCTTGGTGAAGACTGAGTGGTAGGGTTTTTGTGCCTGAGTTGTAGGAGTGGGATCACTCTGAGTTGTAGGAACCTGTTTGAGGTTCTGAGTTGTAAGATTTGAGAATCTGAGAAGAAGTGGAGAAGTTAGCCCGAATCTAGTACACTATGTTGGAACACCCTATTACTAATTTGGGTCAGGATCACTATGTCTCTAGGAATCTGTGTTTGACCTTCTGTATAGCTTAATAGGTCAATTAGAATTAAGTCTAAGGGTTAGAAGTCTAGGATTGGAAGCTGCCCTGAAGACCAAGTTTTTCAGTAGACCAAGTCTAATCGTCGAGCTCAGCACGACGATTCGTCGAACTCCGGTCGACGATCGTCTAGCTCAACTTCGACAGATCGTCGAGCTCCATTCGACGATCGCTGAGCTCAACCTCATAATATCGTCGAGCTCCACTCGACGATCGCTGAGCTCAACTTCACAATATCGTCGAACTCCATTCGACGATCGGTGAGCTCAGGTCGACGATTTTAACTCTGCATTGGATCCTTATCTCTGAGCTCAGTTCGACGATCTTTGAGCTCAGATCGACGATTATTTTGCTGCTTGAATTTTCCAGTTCGCTAAGCTCAGCTCGACGATAGCAGAGCTCAGTTCAACGTTTTCAGTTATCTTTCAGAATTCAAATTCAAATCAGATAGAAGTTATTCTGCATTTAATTCAGAAGATCTGCCAGCCGTTTTCATTTACTTCTGGAGCAAGTTTCAAGGGATTTTTCAAGGAATAATTCAGTGGACTTTCCTTCGGAAGAAATTATGCAATTAAGGCTGTAATCAATGCAGACCAATGGCTATCTTTGACAGAGTGATATTCTATTCTGGCACAGAGAATAAAAGACAGAATGTTTTTGAATGAAATAGAGAAGAAATACAGAGATTGACAAGAAGAGGATACACAACTCAGTATACAGAGACTTTTTCAAAATATTCTATCAAGGAGAATTCTGAAGAACACTCATCAAAGAGAGCAAGCAATCTTCAAATCTCTTCAGCTCTCAAAGTGTTCAAGGCCAACATCATTTCAAGACTCCAGACTCTCAACATTTCAGCTTGCTGAAATCATCTTTTGCTGGAGATCTATCTTTGAAGGCCTATCACCCTCAGCAAAGCTCATCTTCCTGAAGATCAAGGACTCAGGGGGAGCTTTGACATCAATCCACTTAGTCTTCTCAGTTGATTGAGAAAGAGAAGACTGCCATCACTCTCTCACCCCCTCTCTGTAAAGGGTTTTTCAAACTCCCTTCAAAAGTTTGAATCTGGTTTTTGAGCACCTTGTCAAAAGCTCATTGGTGGCAAGACACCTGATCAAAAAATCTGATTTGGTTTTTGAGCACCTTATCAAAAGCTCATTGGTGCCCAGGACACCTGATCAACTCATCCTGCAGTGGATTCCTACCTAGGGTGGTAGAAGAGTGGATGTACCCAAGTTTGGGGAACCACTATATTTCCTTGTGTCATCTGGTTCTGCATGTTTTCTTTTTGTTTCTGGCCTAGATATTCTTGTGCTTAGTTTCTGCATAGCTTAGTTTTGTGATTAGTTGTATTTCTGCTTCCCTGCTCACACTCATTACAATAATTGTTGTAAAGCTTTGCAAAAGTTTTTCTTTGTGTTCAAAAAGCACCATATACTCTATTCACCCCCCTCTAGAGTATATCAGATGTAGTTTCCCCTTTCAATTGGTATCAAAGCGAGGTTGGTTAAACATACCATACCTGATTGGTTGTACAGGCTAACACCTGAACCCAAAGATCCCAAACTAGATCTGTTTTCTTTTGTATTTTATTATTAGATTTTGTTTGCACAAATCATGGCCCAAAACAAAGACTATGCTAGCACCAGACCTCCAGTGTGCAATCTGTCAAAGTTTGCACTTTGGAAAGCAAGGATTAGACTCTACATGAATTCTATTGATGAAGATATATTTAATTCTGTTTTGACAGTGTGTCCAAGACCCCCAGAAAGCACAAGCACAAATGCTGTTCCACCTCCATCAGGAACAGATGCTGACATCAAAAAGTGGAAAGTAGCTGATGCCAAGGCTATGAACATTCTAGCTCAGACAATGTCAGATGACATTTTTCAAAAGGTAGCTGAATGTAATTCAGCCAAGGAGATTTGGGACAAGCTCTCAGAAATTGTCTCAGGCTCAGCTGATGAGAGAAAGGACAGAAGATCCCATCTCATCTCCCAATATGAGAACTTCAAGAAGGGAGAGAATGAGTCAGTGGGAGATATGTACAACAGACTGAGTCTAATTGTCAGTGAACTGAGGACATTAGACAAAGAGATCTCACTGACAGAACTTAATGACAAGATCCTAATGTGCTTTCCCAGCACTTGGGATTCAAGAATCTGGCCAATTAAAGATGCCAGAAGTCTGAATGAGATCACCACTGAAGCCTTGTTGGGTAAGCTCAAATCTTATGAGCTACTCATCAAGAATAGAGAGGAAGAACAGAAGGCTGCTTCACCAGCCACAAGAAAAGAGAAAACCATAGCCTTCAAGGCAACTGAGGATCTACCTGAAGATAAGAGCACAGGCAATGATGAACTTCTCAGCTTGTTGGCCAAAAGATTCTATAAGATGGCCAGAAAGGACTTCAGAAGAAGATCATACAAGGAGCAGGATAAGCCAAGGTATGACAAGTCCATTGGCAATAACAAAGACATTATTTGCTTTGGTTGCAGGAAACCAGGGCATATAGTTCCTGACTGTCCAGAGAACAAGAACAAGGACAGAAGGGACAGAAAAGAGAGAAGAAAGGAGAAAGACTCCAAAAGGAGTGGCAATAGCAAACCTTCTTCCAGCAAAAATAAGCATACAAGGAAAGGATTTGTTGCTGAATCCTGGAGTGAGACTAAAGAGGAATCAGAAGCCTCATCCAGCTCCAGTGATGATGAGGATGATGCAGAAGAAAAGGAATTCTGCATGATGGCAATTAATGCCTCACAGCACAACTCAGAGGAAGAAGAGTCAGAGTCAGACTCAGAGATTCAACCTGAAGAAGATCAGGTAATTAGTTCTTTTGATTTTACTTCAGAAGATTTTAAATCTGAATTTAAAGCATTGTGTTTAGATCTGCTAAAGTCTGAGAAAGAGATTATCTCTCTCAGAAATCAATTATCTGAACACAATGGTTTAAAGTCAAAAAACCTCAAACTCTCTCAGGAGTTGGAGAACTGTAGGGAACAGATAGCTACACTGAAAAGTGAGCTCTCTGAGGCCAAGAAGCTTGAAGAATCTCTTAATGGGAGAAGCATCAAGCTGATGGACATCACAAGCACAGTGAACTCTAGACTTAACAGTACACTGGGCTTGGGTGCTTCATCCAGCCAACCTATAGTCCTAACAACTCCCATCAAGTTTATTTCTAGCAAGGGAAAGGGAGTTGTAGAGGTTGCCAGGAAAAATTCTGATCTGCCTCAGAAATTTAAGTCCCAGCAGAAATCGTCGAACGAAGCTCGACGATCGCCGAACGCAGCTCGACGATCTCAGGACAAATCGTCGAACGTTGATCGACGATCTCAGCCAAAGTCGTCGAACGCAGCTCGACGATCTCATATACCTGACCTCACCCATAGTCGACCGTCGAACGGAGCTCGACGATCTGACACAAGATCGTCGAACTCAGCTCCAAGATCGTCGAACAGAGGTCAGAGCTCTGGAAAATTTTTCAAAGGCAAATCAAAATTGAATCCTGAGGGTTCTTCATCCCAAACCTTTAACCCTTATACTGAATGGATTTTACCTCCAAGGAGATATCATCCTGAAGGATATAAGAGTCAGCCAGGGATGACTTTCATTTCTGAATTTAGAGGTTATCAACCTAGGCCCAAGGTAAACTGGGTCAAAAACAAGTAAATTGTTTCATGTGCAGGTGAAGACCTATCCAACATCTAACCAGCAATGGTATTTGGATAGTGGGTGCTCTAAGTACATGACAGGGAACAAGGACAACCTCAATTCCTTTAGAGCCAAGCTTGGACCCAAAGTTATCTTTGGTGATTCCAACTTTGGACAAACTAAAGGATATGGTGCAGTCCAGATTGGTTCTGTAACCTTCAAGAAGGTAGCATATGTGGAAGGACTGAAGCACAACCTAATCAGCATCAGTCAGCTATGTGATGAAGGGTACCAGGTGACCTTCAGCAAAACCTTATGCAAAATCAAGTCAGAGGACAACACAACTGTGTTGACAGGTAAAAGGAAAGGTAACATCTACCTAGTAGATTTTCTTTCAACTTCTATAGATATCTGTTTATTTAATTCAGTATGTAGACCAAATGTTTTATGGCATAAGAGATTAGGACACCTAAACCTTAGAACTATTGCTAGGCTCTCCAAGGACAACCTTGTTAGAGGACTACCTTCTGGCCCCTACAAGACGGTAGGACTATGCAAGGCTTGTCAATTAGGCAAGCAAACTAAAAACAGTTTTAAGTCACTTAATAAGAGTGATTCACCTAGGATATTGTATCTGTTACACATGGATCTATTTGGACCCATCACAGTACAAAGCCTAGGAGGGAAATCCTACACTTTAGTAATTGTAGATGACTTCTCTAGATTCACTTGGGTGTTCTTTCTAAGGAAGAAGTCTGATAACTTTAAGTGTCTGACAGAGTTTCTCAAATGTATAAAGATTGAGTTCAATACTCACATTGCCCTGATCAGAAGTGATCATGGGATAGAGTTTGATTCTCTTCTTATGCAAGAGTTCTGTCAGAGTGAAGGGATCAGGCATACTTTCTCAGCTCCTAGAACTCCTCAACAAAATGGGGTAGCTGAAAGGAAAAATAGAACCCTTATTGAATCTGCCACTACATTGTTGTCAGATGTTCATCTACCTCTATCCTTTTGGGCAGAGGCAGTGAACACCTCCAACTATGTGCTGAACAGGAGTCTGATACATAAACTGAAGGGAAAGACTCCCTATGAATTACTCAAAGGGAAGAAACCTAAAGTTGACTATTTCAGAATTTTTGGTTGCATTTGCTATATTCACAATAATGATAAGAAATATTTAGCAAAATTTCAAGCCAAAGCTGATGAAGGAGTGTTTCTGGGATACTCCATGATCAGCAAGGCCTATAGGGTCTATAATAAATCATCTTTGAAAATTGAGGAATCTGTTCATATTTCTTTTGATGAAACTAACATGTCCTTCAAGGAGAAGATTTCTTCTACCATAGAACCATTGCAGGAACACTCTCTAGTTGAAGATATGAACAAGTTACAGGTTGCTCAAGAGGATGAAAGCAGTGAAGATGAAGGGAATGCTCAACACATTGAAGCACAACCTGAAGAGACAGTTGTTGTACCACAAGAGGAAACAACAACACAGGTTGGTGAACAATCAACACCCCCTGTTGATTTAGTAACATCAAGAGACCATCCAATTTCCCAGATAATTGGAGAAATCTCAGCTGGTGTGCAAACCAGAAATCAGGTCAACCAAAACCTGTTGCACACCTGCTTCCTTTCTCAAATTGAACCTCAGTCCATTCAAGATGCAGAGCAAGATCCACACTGGATCATTGCAATGCAAGAGGAGTTGCATCAATTTGAGAGGAACAAAGTATGGGAACTAGTGCCAAAGCCAAAGGATCATTCCATTGTTGGAACAAAATGGGTATTCAGGAACAAACTGGATGATCAAGGAGTAATAATAAGGAACAAGGCAAGGCTAGTTGCCCAAGGATATTCTCAAGAAGAAGGAATTGACTACGACCAGACCTTTGCACCTGTTGCAAGATTAGAAGCCATCAGGATATTTTTAGCTTATGCAGCTCACAAAGGTTTCAAGGTTTATCAGATGGATGTCAAGAGTGCCTTCTTAAATGGAGACATCAAAGAGGAAGTCTATGTCAGACAACCTCCAGGTTTTATCTCTCCAACTTATCCTGATTATGTTTTTAGACTGAACAAAGCATTATATGGTCTCAAGCAAGCTCCTAGAGCATGGTATGAGACCCTAGCATGCTTTCTCTTGGAAAATGGTTTTATCAGGGGTAGAGTAGACCAAACTCTTTTTATTAGAACCCATAAGTCCCATACCCTACTAGTACAAATTTATGTAGACGATATCATTTTTGGTTCTACTGACTCACAATTGTGTAGAAGGTTTTCTAACCTAATGCATTCTAAATTTGATATGAGTAGTATGGGTGAGCTATCCTTCTTCCTAGGACTGCAAGTCAAGCAACATGCTGAAGGCATCTTTATTTCTCAAACCAAATATGCTAATGAGCTGGTTAAGAAATTTGGCATGTCTGAGGCATCTTGTATGAAAACACCCATGCCTACCAATGCTGTATTGGATGCTGATGAACATGGGAAACCTGTTGATCAGACAACATATAGAGCAATGATTGGCTCTTTACTGTATCTTACAGCTAGTAGACCAGATATAATGTTTGCTACATGTATATGTGCTAGGTTCCAAGTAAGCCCTAGAGAGTCACACCTCACATTAGTAAAGAGGATTCTTAGGTATGTTAAAAGTTGTCCAAATCTAGGTCTCTGGTATCCAAAAGATTCAGCATTTGAGTTAACTGGATTCTCTGATGCTGATTATGCTGGATGCAGAATTGACAGGAAAAGCACCAGTGGAACTTGTCAGTTCCTTGGTGATAGACTCGTCTCTTGGTTTTGTAAGAAACAAACATCTGTGTCAACTTCAACTGCTGAAGCTGAATATATGGCTGCAGGCAGTTGTTGTTCACAAATATTGTGGATTCAAAATCAACTCCTAGACTATGGTTACAACTTAGAGAAGTCTAAAATCTTTTGTGACAATACAAGTGCTATTTCCATAGCTCAAAATCCAGTCCTCCATAGTAGGACAAAACACATAGAGATTAGGCATCATTTCTTAAGGGACAATGTTGAAAAGAACAAAATTGAACTGCAATATATCCCAACTGATTTACAAAGGGGAGATATTTTCACCAAGCCTTTGGATGAAAAGAAACACACTTTCTTCCTAAATCAGTTAGGAATGTTAGATGGAGGAAGTCTTAAATAATATCCAAGATTTTGAAAGCTAAAAATTGACCAAGACTAGGCAAAATTCTGATTTTTCTTAGTGTCTAGAATTTTCTGATCTCTGAACTGCGCTCGACGATTTCCCCAAAGATCGTCGAACGGAGTTCGACGATTTCCAGAATCGTCGAACTGAGTTCAGCGCCCCTCAGATAGTGTGTACTATCTCTTCCGGTCAACGATCGTCGAACGGCGCTCGACGATTTGGTTCCCTGAACGATCGTCGAACGGAGCTCGACGCCTTCCAAGATCGTCGAACGGAGATCGACGATGTTGGAGTCTCTTCAGATTCCTTTAGAAGCCTCGATCGTCGAACTGAGTTCAACGATCTTTCCATTTCTACGTCGAACCCTAATATAAAACTCATTTTTCGCCGTCGTTCTCTCTTGCGCTTTCAATTTCTCTGCAAAAATTTTCTTCCCTCCAAACAGTTCTACGCTTGTTCGGTTTGTTTGTTAAGTTTTTGCAGGTATCATGGCCGTCTCAGTTGCTGTCCTCTCCGCAATGAAGTTTGATGCAGGATTTGACATTGATCTGGACTCCTTCAACACCACTGATCAAATCTTCCAGGACATCCTGAGTTTATTCAAGGATCAGCATTTGTCTGCCCTCATGACCACAAGAATCAAACTTGCCTCAGATGAAATAAAAGAATGGGTCTATACTGCTCACAATCTAGACAACAACACCATAGTTGGATCTATTGCTGGAACCCAGGTACCTCTGACCCCAACAGTTTTAACAGAGGTTTTTGGCTTGAGAAATGGTGAAGACACTGCTGAACTATCTGGAGAGGAATTTTTTGATATACTTGCCAGGATGGGTCATCCAGAGGGAAACCCTAGCAAGTTGTTTAAGAGGAACTTGTCAGTTGAATACAGGTTTCTAGCTGATGTTGTAGGCAAGGTGCTGTTGGCAAAGCATTCTGCACATGATACCATCTCCAGACATCAGCTCTGCCTCATGGGAGCTCTGGTAGATAGGAAAAGCTTAAACTGGGGAGAGGTCTTCTTTGACCTGATAAAGAAGAAAATCAATAAAAGCTTTGTAAATTTTGGAAGAATTCTTGGAGTTTTCATTCAGGCAAGGTGCCCTGCTCTGCTGGTCTCCTCTGGAGTGCACATCAATGCCTCCAAGAGACTTACCTGTGCCCTATTTGGCAAGTGGGACAGGCAGATTAGCAAACCCAGCAGGCCCTCTTCAACTGCTCCTTCAGGCACCAGGACTCAAAGAGTCACTCCCCCACAGGTTTCTACTGCTGCAGAAGACCTGGCTGTTGCTGGTGCTGCCTCTCCTCCTCCTCCAACTCAAACCCTACCTCTACCATCCACCATTCCAGCCTCATCCCCCATTACCATATCCAGCCCATCTCCAACCTCAATTCCATCTCCAGCAACCACTTCATCACCTCCAGTAGACCAATTCCACCCATTGTTCTCATATCCACCTCCAGATGTCACATCATCTCCATCCATACCATCATTCACCCTTCTGGATGAATCCTACATGGATGATTCCCCCTCTTCTCCTCCAGATTTACCCTCCTCCTCAACATCTTTCCAAGATCTCCTCCACCACATCCTTGACCAACCCACCTTCACTCCATCCATATCCATCCCCTTGTCCTCCATCTCCACAATCCCCACACCTCAGCCATCCATCCCTTCACCATTCAGCACTCCACTTCCAGCATCCTCAGCCATCCTAATACCCTCTACCTCTGCTCCTGCCATTGAGCATGTAGATCTGCCAGCCTTAGCTGACAAGTTGTATGAGCTACTTGCCCCCAGGCTCTCTCTTCTCATGGAGGCCTCCTTAGCTCCTCTATAACAATCAGTGGCAGCCCTGTCTGCCAGGCTTTCCTCCCTCATTCCTCAGGCAGCACCTCCAGCAGTTTGCCTTGATACAGATGCATCTGCATCCAGGCAGGGGGAGATGCCTTATGAAGCCAGCCTTCATGCTGCTGTTGCTGCTGCTTCTGCTCCTTCTGCTGCTGCTGCTATGTTTGTATCTGCTGCTCCTGTTGCTGCTGCTCCAGTTCAGGCTCCTACTCCAGTCTTAGCAATAGACCTAAGGTCTTTGCTCTCTGCATTTGATACTGCATATTACAGCTACCTCCCAGAGCCAAATGCTGTCCAGCCCCCAGAAGATCTGTCCAAGGCTCTGGTTCCTCTCTCTGGCTGTGACCCCAACATTCTTTCCTCTTTTGTACTCTCAGTGATGACTGCTGCTGCTGCTGTTGAAGAAAAGGCTGTATCTGCTTCTGAAACTGTCTTTGCTGCTGCTGAAGAAAATGTTCCAACTGCTGCTGAAATTCAAATTGTTTCTGATGAGCCCACATCCCAGGATTTTCTGATGACAGAGGCTGCTGTTTTTGAGCCTGCTGAAGATCTTGTTGTTGTTTCTGAAGCTGCTGCTGCCATCATTCCTGAAGTAACCAGTGTTGTTTCTGCTGTTGCTCCTGTATCTATTGTTACATCTGCTGCTGTATCTGTTTCTGTTGCTCCCTCTGCTTCTACCCCATCTGCTGCTGTTCAATTGAAAGAAGATTTGATGAAGAGGATTGATGCTTTATATGATGCTCAGAGCTCTGAATCTGATGACTACAACACTGCTTCTGATGATTCTTCTGCCACCATTGCAAGGAAAAGGAAGGCTAGAAGCAAGGCTATGAAAAGGGTTCCTCCTGCCAAAGTAAAAGATGATAATGATATTCCATACTATATTCTGCACAACTGCCCAATTACTGAACATTGGATGCAGTTCTCTAAAAATCAGCTAAAAGCAATGAAGAAGAAAAGGAAGTATGAGAAGGGCTCCTCCCAGTTCAAGCACCCTCATCCTCCTCCACCACCTCCACCTGATGCAGGTGCAGGTGGCAGCTCTGCAAGCCAAGCCCCATCTAGAAGCCAGGCTCCCTACCAACCCCATGCTAGAACCTATCAAAGGGAAAGCCAGCCTAGGGGTTCTTACTCTAGGAGAGGAGGATACAGGGGAAATCAAAGAGAGACTCAAGTTTATTCTAAAGGGCATTCCAGGCAGCATCCTTACTCCAAGGGAGGACATGTTTCTTCTGATACTTCTTCTGGTCCATTCCCCTATAAGCTCAAAGAAACTGTGACTGCCAGGACTCCTCAAGATAATTCTTCCAACAGGTATGAGCCACCTGTACCATTTGAGGACCCTGAGAAGAATCCTGTTGCTTGGACTGCTAGGATGAAGGAGTTGGCTGCATTAGACCAGATAAAGAAAGCCAAAGAACAAGGCCTAGACACTTCCAATATTTCTACTATGTCAGAACAAAGACAGAAGGAATTAGAGAGATATGCTTCCAGCAAATTTTTTGATGCAGAAAGATATATGGAATTGCATCCTGCTGCTGTGGTTCCTAGGGCTACTAAGCAAATTTATTTGGGTGCAGCTGATGACACCAGATCCAAACAAGAAGCCCTGAATCCTAACAGAGAAATCAAAATGGTTAAAGGCAAAGAGAAGAAGTAATTCTGTAAGGTGACAATCTTTGGATTTTCTGAATTGCTATCTGGATGCCACACATATATATATATATCTGTGATGTTTCTGCTATGTCTGTATGTTGTTTTTATGCTTTTCTGTTTGTATGATGTTATTTGATTTTCCAAAGTCTGTAAATAGTTTTCCTAACCCAAATAGGGGGAGATTGTTGGAACACCCTATTACTAATTTGGGTCAGGATCACTATGTCTCTAGGAATTTGTGTTTGACCTTCTGTATAGCTTAATAGGTTAATTAGAATTGAGTCTAAGGGTTAGAAGTCTCGGATTGGAAGCTGCCCTGAAGACCAAGTTTTTCTGTAGACCAAGTCTAATCGTCGAGCTCAGCACGACGATTCGTCGAACTCCGGTCGACGATCGTCTAGCTCAACTTCGACAGATCGTCGAGCTCCATTCGACGATCGCTGAGCTCAACCTCATAATATCGTCGAGCTCCACTCGACGATCGCTGAGCTCAACTTCACAATATCGTCGAACTCCATTCGACGATCGGTGAGCTCAGGTCGACGATTTTAACTCTGCATTGGATCCTTATCTCTGAGCTCAGTTCGACGATCTTTGAGCTCAGATCGACGATTATTTTGCTGCTTGAATTTTCCAGTTCGCTAAGCTCAGCTCGACGATAGCAGAGCTCAGTTCGACGTTTTCAGTTATCTTTCAGAATTCAAATTCAAATCAGATAGAAGTTATTCTGCATTTAATTCAGAAGATCTGCCAGCCGTTTTCATTTACTTCTGGAGCAAGTTTCAAGGGATTTTTCAAGGAATAATTCAGTGGACTTTCCTTCAGAAGAAATTATGCAATTAAGGCTGTAATCAATGCAGACCAACGGCTATCTTTGACAGAGTGATATTCTATTCTGGCACAGAGAATAAAAGACAGAATGTTTTTGAATGAAATAGAGAAGAAATACAGAGATTGACAAGAAGAGGATACACAACTCAGTATACAGAGACTTTTTCAAAATATTCTGTCAAGGAGAATTCTGAAGAACACTCATCAAAGAGATCAAGCAATCTTCAAATCTCTTCAGCTCTCAAAGTGTTCAAGGCCAACATCATTTCAAGACTCCAGACTCTCAACATTTCAGCTTGCTGAAATCATCTTTTGCTGGAGATCTATCTTTGAAGGCCTATCACCCTCAGCAAAGCTCATCTTCCTGAAGATCAAGGACTCAGGGGGAGCTTTGACATCAATCCACTTAGTCTTCTCAGTTGATTGAGAAAGAGAAGACTGTCATCACTCTCTCACCCCCTCTCTGTAAAGGGTTTTTCAAACTCCCTTCAAAAGTTTGAATCTGGTTTTTGAGCACCTTGTCAAAAACTCATTGGTGGCAAGACACCTGATCAAAAAATCTGATTTGGTTTTTGAGCACCTTATCAAAAGCTCATTGGTGCCCAGGACACCTGATCAACTCATCCTGCAGTGGATTCCTACCTAGGGTGGTAGAAGAGTGGATGTACCCAAGTTTGGGGAACCACTATATTTCCTTGTGTCATCTGGTTCTGCATGTTTTCTTTTTGTTTCTGGCCTAGATTTTCTTGTGCTTAGTTTCTGCATAGCTTAGTTTTGTGATTAGTTGTATTTCTGCTTCCCTGCTCACACTCATTACAACAATTGTTGTAAAGCTTTGCAAAAGTTTTTCTTTGTGTTCAAAAAGCACCATATACTCTATTCACCCCCCTCTAGAGTATATCAGATCTAGTTTCCCCTTTCACACTACTAGATAGGCGAAGGGGGAAAGTGGATGTACCCAGACCTTGGGGAACCACTATAAAAATCTGTGTGTACTCTATGTGTGATTAATTCTTTGATTGTTGTATTATCTGTGCTGAATTGCTGTAGAGAATTGCAAATACATGTCTTATTATTCAGTGTTTCTGCCTGTAATTTAAAATTATTAAGTTCACTTATTCACCCCCCCCCCCCTCTAGGTGATTAGGTACTATTTCTTTCAAGTGGTATCAGATCCAGGTTACTCAAAAAGGACATAACAGTTTGAGCAAAGATCCTGTAGGCAGAATCAGAATAATCAAGAATTAAGAAAATGGGTTCTACTGAGAATCACAAAGAGCTAGGATCCATGAAATTGCCAATCTGCAGAAAAGAGATTTTTGGCATATGGAAATAGAGGGTTAGACTCTTTATGGAAGCATCTGACCCAAGAATATACATCACAGTCAAATAAGGGCCATATGTGCCAATGAAGATTTCCATTCTAGATGCAAATCAGAAAACTCCTAAGGACTATTCAGAAATGACTAAAGATGAAATAATTCTGGCCACTATGGACAAGAGGGCCCAGAATATTATTGTAAGTGCCATTGATGATGCCACATTTTAGAACCTAATACATTGTAAAACATCAAAAGAAATGTGGGACACACTGATAGTTTACATGGAGGGATCAGAAGAAGTAAGACAAGACAGGAAGTCTTTGTTAAATCAGAAATATGAAAGCTTCAGACAAGGAAAGTCTGATAGCATTACTGAATGTTACAAGAAATTCTACAGGATAGTCAGTGAATTGATGTCCTATGGAAGAGAATTCAGCAACTATGAGCTGAATGATAAATTCTTAAGATCCCTAACTAAAGACCGGGACACCAAGATTTGTGCCATTAGGGAAATGGTCAAACTAGCTGACATACCTCCTCCAACTTTATTTGGAAAACTATTATCTTATGAGATGCAGTTAATGGTTAGAAAGGAGGAAGAGAAGACTACTAGAGTGGAGCACAAGGAAAGATCTGTGGCCTTCAAGACTGAAGCCACTAGGAAGTATAGAAGCAAGTCTCCATCTCCACCTCAAATAGTTGCTGAGACAGTCACAGAAAATTCAGATAGTAAGAATTCAGAAAGCAGTGAAAGTGATGAAGACTTTGCAGCCTTCACTAGGCATTTTCAAAAGTTTCTGAAAAAGAAGCAGTGGAGGTCTAAGCCATCCACTTCACAGACAAAAGATGACTACTATCAGAACAGGAAGTCATCAAGGAATGACAGAAGAAAGTCCAAGCCAAGTAAAACTACATCCTCAAAGATAGTATGTTATTGTTGCAATAGACAAGGACATATAGTAGCTGACTGTCCAGAAAAGAGGAAAGAGTCAACTGACAAGAAGAAGACTCAGTTTAAGGGCAAAAAGGAAAGGTCCTTTGTTGCGAAGAAGGATAAGAGTTTGATGATCAGTCATCATCAGAAACAGATTCAGAAGCTGAAGCCTATATTGGGTTGTTTGCTGAAGAGGAGGAAGATGAGTTCATGCAGTTAATGAACTCAATTTATGAGCATGAGGACAATCAGTGCAAAGGGATGATGGCTTTCTCTGGAGGAGATAATATCCAGGACCAGCCTGGACCAAGTAAGGTACAAAATTGTTCTTCCAGTTCAATTTCTAGTACTGAGTCAGAATCAGATACATCTGCATCAAGTGATGTGGGTGGGTCTGAATCTGAAGGAGATATTCATCAGTTAATTGATGAATATAGGGACTTGTTGCAGGCCTTGAAGAAAAGCAAAACCTTAGCCAAAACTCAGGCAAAGGAGATTGCTAGTCTTAAATTGGCTGCTGCTGATTCAGACAAGTTGCTTGATCAGAAACTAAATGAAATAGCCAGGCTGAAGAACATTACTGTTATTCAGATGGGTACTATTACATTTAAGAATGATCATATTAGAAATCGGGAGGCTAGACTTCAAAAGAGAAGGATATTATGGCAAGTTTTTCTAAACCAAAATCAGTTTTACCTTTGATAGATGAGTTTGTACCTCATAAGGGTAAAACTGGATTGGGGTTTACAAAACCTGCCTGGACAGCTAGGTCCAAATCTAAGGGCAAAGCCCCAGCACTCAACAAGAAGCCTGCTGTAGATAAAACAGCCAGGGTTGTACCTAAACAAAGGTACAATAGATTTGAGTGCTGGTGTTGTGGCAAGGTAGGCCACTTTGCCATAGATTGTTGGCACAATACAAGTGTCAAGGAGAGTAGCAAACTACCTATTAGAAGAGCTATAGGTAGTTTTGTTAAAAGTCAAACTAACATGCACCAAGGACCCAAGAATTATTTGGGTTCTAAGGTTAAGTAATCTGTTTTGTAGGTGAGTCCAAGTGGCCATGCCCCTATATGGTACTTGGACAGTAGATGTTCCAGGCACATGACTGGAACAAGGGGGTTGCTGAAGGACTATACATCAATCAAGGATGGCCCTAAAGTTACCTTTGGTGGTTCAGAAAAAGGAATCATCAAAGGCTTTGGTAACATTTCTTGTAACCAAATTACAATTACTCAAGTGGCTTATGTGAAGGGTTTGAAACATAACCTCATTAGCATAAGTCAGCTGAGTAATTTAGGATATGACATCTCATTTGTCAAGGATGGTTGTCATATCAAAAGGTCAAGTGATCAAAAGATCATTCTGACATGATATAGGAAGATAAATGTCTATTGTCTAGACATTATGTGTGAGAACATTGTTTCTCCTATTTGTCTTGTAGCTGATGAGAAAGTCTGGTACAAGAGGCTGGCTCATCTTAACTATAAGACAATTGGCCAACTCTTTAGAAAAGAGTTAGCGAGGAATGGTCCTCAGGTTAAGTGTATAAAGGATGGGATATGCTCAGCTTGTCAAAAAGGCAAGCAGACCAAATCCACCTTTCATAGCCTTGAGAACAAGGATTCTGTGAGGTGTTTATACCTCTTGCATATGGATCTTTTTGGTCCTATGTCAGTTCACAGCCTAGGTAGGAAGGTCTACACATTTGTGGTTGTAGATGACTATTCAAAGTTTTCCTGGGTGTTCTTCCTTAGACAAAAATTTGAAACCCCAAGTATCTTATATAGTTTTGTCAAATAACTTCAGAATGAATTGGACAGTACAGTGGTCAAAATCAGAATTGACCATGGTACTGAATTTCAGTCTGAAAGTATGACAAAACTGTGTGAAGAATTTGGAATTTTTCAGGAATTTTCCTCACCAAGAACACCTCAGCAAAATGGTATTGCTAAAAGGAAAAATAGAACCTTGATAGAGGCTGGTAGAACCATGTTGAGTGACACATCTATCACAGAATATTTCTGGGCTGAGGCAGTTAACACTGCTTGTCATGTGATCAACAGGGCTACTATCACCAAGAGCCACAAGAAGACCCCTTATGAGATTGTAAAGGGCAGAAAACCAAATCTATCCTATTTCAGGATCTTTGGTTGCAAGTGCTATATCCTTAACATTGGTAAGTCTTATCTAACCAAGTTTGCTGCCAAATCCCAAGAGGGGATCTTTGTTGCGTACAACAATAATAGTAAGGCTTATAGGGTCTACAACTTGATTACTCAAGTTGTAAAAGAGTCTGTTCATGTAGTTTTTGATGAAGCTAGACTCATTAGCAATGAATTGCCTAGAAGTGTTTGCAGCTCCACAGGTGTAACTGAGAGAATGGAGAAGCTTACCTTAACAGAAGGTTCTTCTGTAAGTCAGCAAGTGGAAGATGGTGGCTACTGTCCAGGGGGAGTACAAGATACACCTGAAGCTGAAGAAGACCAAGAGGTACAGCTAAATGAAGAGAATGAAGGTGTACAACCTGAAGACAGGCTGCCTCCAGCAAATAGGCATCTAAAGGATCATCCAGCCAATCAAATTATTGGAGATCTCAGACAAGGGGTACAAACAAGGAGCAGAAATCTAAGTTCAGTTCTCTATTCCAACTTTCTATCCCAAGTAGAGCCAAAGAAATTTGAAGAAGCAATCCTAGACCCTCATTGGATTGAGGCCATGCAAGAGGAGCTGAACCAGTTCAAAAGATGCAAAGTCTGGGAGCTAGTTCCTAAACCAAAAGACCACAACATTATTGGAACTAAGAGGAACTTTAGGAACAAGTTGGATGAGAATGGAGTCATTATAAAGAACAAAGCTAGACTGGATGCAAAAGGATATAGGCAGGAAGAAGGTATTGATTTTGATCAAACCTTTGCTCCAGTAGCAAGACTGGAAGCAATAAGGATGTTCCTTGCCTATGCAACATTTCAGGGGTTCAAGGTATACCAAATGAATGTTAAGTCATCTTTTCTGAATGGAAATCTGAAGGAAGAAGTCTATGTAGAGCAGCCATCAGGTTTTGTTGACTCTCTTAAACCTGATTATGTATATAGACTTAGGAAGGCTTTGTATGGGTTAACACAAGCCCCAAGGGCTTGGTATGAAACCCTGTCTAGTTTCCTCATTGAGAATAAATTCTCAAGGGGGAAAATAGACAAGACTCTATTCCTTAGGGAATCCAGAGGGAAGATTATCTTAGTCCAAATATATGTAGATGACATAATATTTGGGTCTACAGAAAGTAGTCTTTGCAGGAAGTTTGCAAAACTTATGCAAGAACAATTTGAAATGAGCAGTATGGGGGAACTTAAGTTCTTCTTGGGTCACCAAGTTAGATAGACTGAGGATGGTTTATCCATATGCCAGTCTAAGTTCACCCTAGAGTTGATAAGGAAGTATGGTATGGAATCATCCACTACCATGAAAACTCCTATGGGGTCTAGCATGTCTCTAAGCAAAGATGATGCAGGGAAACCTGTAGATGAGACTTTGTATAGAGGGATAGTTGGCTCCCTACTGTATTTGACTGCTAGTAGACCAGATATCATGTATGCTACATGTGTCTGTGCTAGGTACCAAGCATGTCCTAAAGAATCTCATCTGACAGCAGTCAAAAGAATTTTGAGATATCTTAAGGGCACACCTTATCTATGCCTTTGGTACCCTAGGAATGGAGATTTTGAACTGACAGGTTATTCAAATGCAGATTTTGCAGGCTGCAAGGAAGATAGGAAGAGTACTACATGAACCTGTCAATTTCTAGGTGGAAGGCTGGTGTCATGGAGTAGCAAGAAGTAAACCAGTGTGGCTATCTCCACAGTAGAGTCAGAGTATGTTGCTGCAGGAAGTTGTTGTGCTCAACTTCTATGGATTCAACATCAGCTAGAAGATTATGGTATTCAAGTAAGTAGAACACCTTTATTTTGTGATTCTACTAGTGTCATTTCTATTGCAAATAATCATGTCTCCCATAGTAGGACTAAGCACATAGAAATAAAATACCGTTTTCTAAGAGAACATGTGGAAAAAGGAGATATTTCCCTAGAGTATGTTAAGACAGATAATCAGTTAGCTGATATGTATACTAAGCCCTTAGATGAAACCAAATTCAATAAGTTTAAAATTGAATTAGGGATGATAAACTTAGAATAGTTTACAAAAATTGGCTAAGTAAAATAGTGTCGACACAAAGAGTTGTCTGTGTCGACACATAGAAGTGGTGTTGACATTTCAAAGAAATGGTGTCGACACATCTAGGAAGTTTGTGTTGACACTTTAGAGAATTAGTGTCGACACATGCAGAGTAGGTGTCGACACATCCAGGGTGGTGTCGACACTTAGGATTTACACTGAATTAGTCTAGTAGAGTCTCGACTAAGTGTCGAGCTGAGATATATAAGTGTCGACACATATATTCTGTCAACTATATTTATGTCGACACATAGTTGTAGAGACATTAGAAGTAAGTGTCGACACTTTTCAACAGTGTCGACACATTTCAAGTATGTTAACGCGCCTTTTCACATTCAATTCTAGAAAGGTATAAATAGGTTTTCCTCATTGTTTGTCGACACGCTCACCTTAGTTTCGAGACCAAACTTGTGTATCGACATATCTCTTCTCTAAATTCAAAATTTCTTCAAACCCTAATGGCGCCCAAGCTAGAAGAGAACATTAATGAAGGATATGAGCTCGTCTGACACGCCTTTGATGACGCGGAACCCTAAATCCACGGTGTGGTAACCCTAATTGCCGAGACTGGATTAGAGTATCTTGTTTCAGAACCTATCAAGATATGGAAGAAGGAGGTACTTAAATTCTTAAGTGCAGCTTCACTTGATGATACTGGACTCAAGATTAAGTCCAGAGTTCATGGGACAAAAGTCAAGGTCACACAGAAAAGTCTAAGAAAGGTACTTCAACTACCAAGAACAAAAGAGGAAGAAGATATATCTGCTTCTAAGACTAAAGAGGCATTGAAATTGTGTGGTTTAGATTCAAACCTAAAGATAGGATCAGTTTTTAACAGAAAAGGGATGAACATGCAGGGCAAGTTCTTATCTGAGATAGTTGGCAAGGTCATACTGAGCAAGCCTGGTGGGCATGATAGAATTTCAGCTCACATGTTCAGTTTGATGGCAAGGATAATTTTCAAACTTAAGACTGATTGGTCTGCAGTCAAGTTTGATAAGATAAAAGAGAGCCTGAAGAAACAAAATCTGGGTAGAATTCTGAGTTTATACTTAGCTGGAAGTATTCCTGAAGTGATGAACCAAGCTGCAGGTTCAAAGATAAACCACATGAGGAGAATGGACGTAAGAATTTTCTCAAGGTGGGATAGAGTGTTGACAAAGGAAATGCCAACTCCAGAAAAGGAAACACCTCAGAAGAAGAAGAAGAAGAAAGCCATTGTGGCTCAAGAATCCTCAAGTAGCTCAGAAGAGCATATAGTGTTCAGTTCTGATGATGGAGGAGATGAAAATGTTGGACAGTCACCAGCAAGGCAAGAAGATGCTCAGAGGCAGGGGGAGCTACCATCAGCTAGCCATATTCACCTGGATCCACTCCAGGGGGAGCCTCTACATGTGGATGAGCCAACTCAATTAGAGAGTGAAAGGGCTACCCAAACCATTCTAGAGGTAATCATTGAAGTTAATCAATTAAATTTTAATATTGAGGATGAAGTTATGACTGAATCACTACTTAATGTTGATCAGCAAACACAGTTACACAGTGAACCACAAGATGTTTTCATGGAGGACACATCAGTTGCTGATAAAGAGGTATCAGTTGCTCCTGAGATCAGAGATTCTCCTGTACAACCTCAACATGAGTTTACTCTAGAGGAGTTATTCCCTGATCTACTACAGACTGACTTAGAAGGAGAAAAAGAAGCTGTTGAGGGGGAGAAGGTCAATATTGAGGGGGAGCATGTAGAGGAGACTGCTAGACAAGAGACTGAGGAGCAAAGAAATACTGAGGAGCTACCAAGGACTGAGAAGGATTTACATCCTATTCCTAAGGATAGAGTAGATATTGCTAGTACTTCTGCTTCAGAGGATGAAGAGGCTGCTAGAGCCAAGAAAAGGAAGTTCCAGGTCTTCAAGAGAAGAAGCCAGAACTACAAGAAAGCACTGCAGACAATTGCTCAACAGCCTGCCCTATCTACTGATTATAGTTCTCTGATGGTGGCATTGCAAATCAAGATGGATGAGCAAAGAAAAGCTTTAGAAAAGTATATTGATGAAGGGCATAAATCCCTGCAATTTGATCTAGCACAAGACATCAAATCTATAAGATTTGAAGTGAATCAAAACAAAAAGGAAATGACTGAATGTTTCCATAAAGGAGGGAATGCAGTGGTCTATCTGGCTACTCATCAAGAGAATATAAAGAAACAGATTGATGATCTGGCAGTCAAACAAGGCTATGTCCTGGAAACTAGATAAGAATGAATGACAATTTAACTGAATCACACAATGTGATAGTCACTAAAATGCATAATCTAGCTGCTGCTCAAACTACAGTAAGGACTGCTGCCAAGGCTGAATTTGATATGCAACTACAAGAGAGCCTCACTGCTATTAAAACTACCATTGAAGAATCTCAAAAGGCAATTACTGACAAGCTCCAAAGGTTAAAACCTTTTTATAAAGATGGAGTTAACTATTTGAATGCTCAAATCCGATTCCAGAAAGATGATCTTAGGGATCACATAGAGAGAGAAGTCATAAAGGGGGAGAGGGTTTTAGTCAAGGCATGCTCTGATCATGCAAAATTGATTTCAAACTCCATCAGAGCTACCCTGGAATATCCACCTTTATGTGATGATGATAATGTGGCAGAATCTGGAATTAATCCTACTTATTTTGGAGGAGAGCAAGTTGAAGTAGCTCAAGTGATATATCCTCCTGCAGATTTTGACATGATACATCCGGAGGTACAGTCTATGTATAGTCCTCCTGAGGGTAATCAGAATATTATCTTTGAGAAAGTAGTACAGCCTGTGCCAGAGGCAGTACTAAAAGAGCAAGAGGCTTTATTAAAGGAACAAGAGGCTCAATTATCTAAGAAAAGGTTCAGAGAGCAGGCTGAATTAAGGCCAGATTTTGAACAATGGAGCCCCACATCCAGGAATATCATATTGACTGCTTGGAAGGCTGCTAAGGACAATATCCTGGATAGAGGCAAGTGGTATTCTGACCAGGAGTGGAGAAAACATGAGAATAGGCAAGAGGCCATAGTACAATATAGAAGGAAGGCTAAACTGGGAAAGCTTCCTCCTAATGCACAAGAGCCTAGCAAGTATTTCCCTAAGCCTTATCACTATTTTGAAAGGCAGAAGATAAAGGCTGAAGAGATGAAAAAGAAAGATCTCAAAGGGAAGAAGCATGTTGATGACAATGATGCTCCAGTCCAAGCAAAGATTCAATCTGGAAAGGGCATTGTTATCAAGGAACCTGAGCAGCCATAGGATAGAAATTTTCTTAAGTTTACAATTTGTAATCATTTGCTTTTTAACTCTATATAAACTTTTGATTAATGAAAATGTTTGAAGTTGTAAGAACAATGTTATATGTTCAATCTATTACATTATTGTTCTGAGATAATTGATTATAAATGTTTTGTTTATACATGTTTAGTATTTACCCTGTCATTCAATATTATTGTACATCATATAGAGTATTTGTTATGTATGGTGTATATTATTGACTAAGGGTTATAACTTCTCCAAATAGGGGGAGATTGTTGGGTACATTGGAATATATGTACCTGATTTGAAGAAGCCTCACCCTACTCAATGATATACATCAAGGTGTATTTGATGTGCTTTGAGTTTATGTGTGCAGGTTAAGTAATTACAGGGAAAGCATAAAAGATTCTAATTCCATGTGTCGACACCTAGAAGAAAAGTGTCGACACTTAAGAAGGCTTGTGTCGACACCTAGAGAAGTTGTGTCGACACTTGGAGTAATTGTGTCGACACCAGGAAGGCAGAGTTGACACCAGAAGAAAAGTGTCGACACACACAGGCAGTGTCGACACACAGTGAAGAATTGTTTACATAATATGTGTCGACACTTAGAGGCAGTGTCGACACCCAGAGAAACTTTGTCGACAGCAAAAGTGTCGACACCATAAGGCATGTGTCGATACTCAGCAAAGTTTCAACACAGAAGGCATGTGTCGACACAAAGGAGATGTGTCGACACTCAGCAAAGTTTCAACACAAAGAAGATGTGTCGACACTAGGAGGCTGTGTCGACACTCAGCAAACTTCAACAAAGTTCAAGTACATGTGTCGACACAAAGAAGATGTGTCGACACTTAGCAAGTTTCAACACAAGAAGATGTGTCGACACAAAGGAGTTGTGTCGACACACAGCAGAAGTAAACTAAGTATTGAAGAATAAGTACTTGTGTCGACACACTCAATCAGTGTCGACACATTCAACAGAAGGCTTATGTCGACACACAGGATCAGTGTCGACACATTCTGAAGAAGCAGTGTCGAGAAGCTGTTACAACAACACAAGGAGTTGTGTCGACACCATCAAGGCTAGTGTTGACACTTAGTCTACTTGTGTCGACACTTAGTCTATTTGTGTCGACACATAAAGACTATCTGTCTCGACACTTTCAGACAGTGACAGAGATTTCAAAAAGTGACTGGATGACTTGACAGTTGCCATTTCAACCGTTCAACTGCAACTGTCAGAGCTGTTAGAAAGTTGTTAGAAACCGGATCAGCCGGTCACCATGGAGAAAGCTTATTTAAAGACCTTTATCCTTCAATAGAAATGATGAAGTGATCAAGGAATTGAAAGACAACACAATAAAGAAGAAGACCTTAAAGAGAAGATATAAGAAGTTGGAGAGAGAGAGCTCCTTCTAAGAAGACCAGCTGTTGAACCAGGCTGAGAAGTAAGATTCAGATTGAAATCAGAATCTCAAGACAGTAGTTGATTGAAGATCATCTGCATAGAGATACAACCCTTCTATGTTCTAATTCAAGAAGCTTTGAAAAAATCCAAGTGAGGTTGATCTCTGCCAAGTTCTTCCAAGAACTCATCAAGAAACCAGTCAACTCATCTCTCTCTTTCAGAGTTGTGGTTATATACTTTGTAAACTTTATTTTCTGTAGGATCCTAAGGGATCTGAGTTGTAAGCCGGTTTTATAAAGGCCGAGTGTAGGAGACAGTGTGCTCTGAGTGTAGGTCTTGTTGAAGACTGAGGTAGGGCCTAGTGCCTGAGTTGTAGGAGACTTTGTTCTCTGAGTGTAAGTCTAGGTGAAGACTGAGTGGTAGGGCTTTTGTGCCTGAGTTGTAGGAGTGGGATCACTCTGAGTTGTAGGAACCTATTTGAGGTTCTGAGTTGTAAGATCTGAGGATCTGAGAAGAAGTGGAGAAGTTAGGCTGAATCTAGTACACTATTAGATAGGCGAAGGGGGAAAGTGGATGTACCCAGACCTTGGGGAACCATTATAAAAATCTGTCTGTACTCTGTGTGTGATTAATTCTGTGATTGCTGTATTATCTGTGCTGAATTATTGTAGAGAATTGTAAATACAGGTCTTATTATTCAGTGTTTCTGCCTGTAATTTTAAAAAGATTAAGTTCACCTATTCACCACCCCCCCCCCCCCCCTCTAGGTGATTAGGTACTATTTCTTTCAGATACTATGGTCAAACTGCAGACGAGAGGAGTTCACATGGGAACTGAAGTAATCCTCTGAGAGAAGCACCCAGAGCTCTTTCCCCAGGTATGTTACTTTTTCCCCCTACTTCAAGCAAATTTTCGGGGACTAAAATCCTTTTATTTTATTGGATTGTAACATCCCGACTTTTATTGAGCCACCAGAGCCCTAGTGGGCCCAATAAAAGTGGCCCAAACCCTAACCATAACCCGGCGGGAGATAACCCTAGGCAGGAAATAGAGCTAGAGAACTCCAAATTGAGTTCTGTCAGTTCATGTGACCTCATATAGTCGATACGAGTGCATCAGAACTCGTTCAGTTGGACCCCGAGATTATATAGTGGATGTGACCATTCCTCGTAAAACACAACGAGAGCGAGATTTTGGATATCGAGCTAGAGAACTCCGAATTGGGTTTTGTCGATTCCCGTGACCTTATATAACCTGGATGGGGCATCGGGACCCGTCACATCACAATCCGAGATCAAATGACAGATTTAGACACTTTAACCGTTTTAGCGCGCTGCGACGTGCAAATTTTGGACTTTCTCCAAACGGACTCCGATTCAACCTCAGTCAGTGGCGTTGGACTCATGTGGTCAATACGAAGTCAATGGAAGTCGTCCCAGTCAATTTCGACGACAATTGGTCAACTCGTATTCAAATCAAGCATAGTTGTGCACCGAAAAGCGTGTGCATGCCAATTGTGACACGACACCCGAACTTTGACCCGACCCCGATGACTTGGACCCACTTTGACCAGCAAGGGGGGACCCACCCTAGGGTTGACTTGGTCAAACCCCCTAAAAAACCCATTTTGGGATTTTTCTCCAAATAAGGGCCCACCTCCTCTCCATGGGTGGATAGTCCTTGCCCCCCCCCCCCTCACTCTCCTTTGGGCCCCCAACCAGCAAGCTCCACCTTAGGACAAGTGGAGGCCCACCACTACCCCTCCTCTCCTTTCTTTCTCCCTCTCTTAAGAAAAGCCCAAGTCCATAACGGCTTAGCTTTTCCCCATATGGGGGAAATGTTGGGGCCTCCAACTGCCCTTGGATAGCTGGATGGTGGGGATTAATCCCTCCCTAAGGAGGGATTATTCCCACATTGGCTACGGGAGGAGAGACCCTTCCCCCCAAGCCAATAAAAGGCCTCCCTTCCCCTCTACTGCCTCAAACTGTTTGAGCAACCTCTCCCCCCCTGCCCGGCATCTGTCGGAGCCCAGGTGGCCGGAAAAAGGCAAGCCAAGGGACCCCTCCCCCTCCACTGCCACCACCTTAGCATGGCCGACCAGGCTGGCCCCTCCCGAGCCCACCAGACCCAGGTGGAAACCTTCTCCCTCCCCCTTCCCTAATCTGGACGTCCTGCATGTCGCTCCCGGCGGCCGGAGCGTCACTAGCGCCATCCGAGCCATACTTCAGGCCGGGTGGTGCCCAAGGAGGAAAGCCCCTCCACCAGCATCGGTGGTGGTGCTGTGGGAGTGCTAGACCACTAGGGGTGGTGACCCCCAGCGGGAGAGAGCGGCGGTGCCGCCAGAAAATGCGGCTCTGATGGCACCCGCAAAAATAGAGCAAAGCTCTGTTTAGAGCTGGCGGCGGAGGCCGGCAGCGCAAGGCCACCGGACCACTGCCGGCGAGAAGCCCAACCCCCGGCGCACCGGCCAGGGGTGGGGCGGTAGGCGGCCAATAACCCGAGGAGCGGGGGTGGCGCGATGGCACCGGGAGCAGAGCCCCCGCCACCCCAGGCTCTCGGGTTAAGTTTTCTGGCGGCGGCCGGTGGTGCCAGACCACCGGACCACCACCCAGAGGGTCGCCGGCCCCAGGTGAGTCGATCAGGGCCAGCGACGGTGGCCGGCCGAGGCTGGCCGGTGATAGTGGAGGTTGCCATCCACCACACAGCCGGGAAGCACAACGGCCGTCCGATCTCAAGATGAGATCGGACGGCCCTGATTTTCTTATTCCCTACCCCCTCCTCAGCATCAGCGCCCCCACAGTGGATCAGCGGCCGATCCGCTATGGGGACAGAGGGACGAAACACGTCCTGCAGCTCAATCTCAGGCGCAGGATCATGCTGATCTGCTATAGGCAGACCAAAATCAAGGGGCAGATTTGTTGAATTTGTTTTGGCCAAATCTAGGCCTCTAAGAGAAAAGTGATCAACATGAAAAATGTTACCCATAATGAGGGCTTCCTCCACAAAACTTTTGAGAATATTTGGAGTTGATTTAGTATTTTTAAAAGCCAAAATAAAATTTGTTTGGGTAAATTAAGAGCCCAAAACACTTTGGAAAATTATAAAAAATTTACTAGACTTATTTTAGGCCCTCCTAAGTGTTTTATCAAAATTTGGGATCATGGGGGTAGGTGTTGATATTTTTCCTACAATTTGGAAGTCAAGGGTCGCGCTGGGAACGTATTCCGCTCATTTTCCCTCGAAGGTAGAAATTGGAATGCGCAACCACCCCCTTTATAATCAAATAAGTAATTCAATACATCTCCAGTCTCGTACTGGTCAAGCTTATTTATGTACCAATCCAGTCTCGTACTGGTGAAGCTTATTTTAGTACTTTCAATTCAGTACATCTCTAGTCTCATACTAGTCAAGCTTATTTTAGTACTTTCAATTCAACATATCTCCAGTCTCGTACTGGTCACATTTCATTCCAACGCTTTAAATAAGCAGCATAAACACCGCACTTGTCCTCATTGCAATTTACTATTATAATATCGGGTCCTGCCCTAACGAGCATTCGTCGTTAAAGTTGAGCATTAGTTGGGGATAACCGAAGTTGAAGTGGTCCTCCAGGTCTAGCCCCAAATAATACGCGCCCACGCTCCTTGTTGAAAGTAGAACTAAGTGCCGACGCCCGAAGACTAAAGCCTAGTAGGGCAGGCCGACGTAGACCCGGTGTATTTTAAGATTGCCTTTTGTTTGATTATTTTTAAATTGCTTGCGGTGAAATAGTGGCGGGTCAGTCCCTCTCATAGACCGTTCATACCGGTGCGGGAAGGTCGATGACTCAAGGCGACAGGGAGATGGGTACCACGGGTGACCGGCCGTTATATTATTCCCCGTCGGGTTTCCTCCGCTGGTCGGCCAAAATGATTCGCCGGATGTCGTTCACATCCAAGAGTACACAAGGTTGCACGTTAGGGCCTGGGGTCGTGCGGTACGACCACCCCTAGAAGTGGCAAGACTGACCACTGTCACTGATGGCCACATCGGTGAGGCCCACGGGGCTCGCTACCTTGCTAGAATAGAAGCGGTCCAAACTATGTCGACATAGGGTTTGTGTGTGCGGCTATGAATGCCTGCGGTGTCTGTGCGGCTATGAATGTCTGCTGTGTGTGCGCATATACGAATGCCTGCGGTGTGTGTGCGGCTGTGAATTCCTACGATAGAATTCAGGATGTGAAAATCTGATGTGCTGACGAGCTAGTTGAGCCTTGTTATATCTGATTTATATTGTTGCTGCTTTTTCCAGTTATACTACCATGCACTCTTTTATAGTTGCTTCTAGCTATACATATATGAAATGTTGTGCTAACCCTCTCTTGCTTCGGCTATTTACTTTTGTTGGGTGGGTGTGCGCGTGTCCCCAAGATATGGATCCGGGGAGGAGATTTGTTTCCACTTAGTTCTGTGACTAACGGTTATCTAAATAACTATTCAGAGGAAATGGAGCACTGTAGTGACCCGCTGCCGCAGGAGATTACGCCAGCGGCTGGGACTACTCGAGTAGTTGCACCCCCGCCATCCCCAGAGTTTAGAGACATGAGTACCGCCGAGCAGCATAGAGAGAGAGTATGAGGGTTATATGTTGTACATGTATAGCCCACAGGCTTATATAAACGCTTAGGCTTCGGCCCTAGAACCTCTGTATTATTTGATGTGATATATATATATATATATATATATATATATATATATATATATATATATATATATATATATATATATATATATATATATATATATATATACTGTAGTGGTTTCCTGTTAATGCTTCCGCTATACTCTGATGGGTTGTGAATGTTGTGATTCGAGCCGAGCAAGGCGACCATCTAGTGCTTAGATAGGGTGGATTGTTTCCCCTAAGGAGCACTGGGTGGAGGTCTTGGTCCAGTAGTACCCCTCCGGCCCGACTCGGGTTAAAGGTTGGGGGGGTCTACACCATATACCTGGGATCCAACTTGTGGTTTCTTCCAAACCTCTTAATGCCTTATATCGAAGAAACTTTGAGAAAAACAATGTCTCCAACTGCGAATTCCAGATCAACCTTTCGACGATTAGTCTTCTTCTCATAACGCTCCTGAGCTATACGAAGCTTTTCTCGAATATGCATCATAGAAGTACTCATTTCTTCCAAAGCTTCTGGGCCCAACAATAGTCTTTCACCAACTTCAGCCCAAAACAAAGGAATTTTGCAACACCTCCCATACAAAGTCTCAAAGAGGGTCATCTGCAAGCTCTCCTGATAACTATTATTGTTGGCAAATTCCATCAATCTAAGCCGCTCATCCCATACTCCTCTGTGGTCTAAGATGTAACATCTGATCATATCTTCCAGAATCTGATTAACTCTCTCTGTCTCACCATTGGTTTGCGGATGATAAGCAATGAAATACATGAGATCGGTACTCAACCCTTCCTGCAAACTTTTCCAAAACTGAGGTGTAAACCTAGAATCTCGATCTGATACGATACTTACCAGTACACCATGTAATCTGATGACTTCATCAAATATAACTCTGTTATTTTCTTCATGGAGTAATCAATCTTGAATGGTACGAAGTGAGAACACTTTGTCAATCTATCCACTATGACCCTCACAGAATCATGTCCTCAGGAGATCTTGGCAAATTGGTAATAATGTCCACAAAAATACTCTCTCACTTCCAACTTAGAATATCCAAAGGCGTCAACTTTCCACCAGGCATTTTATGATCTGTCGTAACTCGCTTGCAAGTAAAACATTCAGACACAAACTTGGCTATATCATTCTTCATCCCATTCCACCAAACGATCTGCTCCAGATCTCTATATATCTTTGTAGAACCAGGGTGGTAGGCAATACTAAAACCATGCGCCTAACTGCACAACTTAGCTCGAATATCCTCAACATCGGGGATACAATACCTACCGTGGTACCTCAAAGTACCCGCATCATCAATTGAAAAGTGTGGTAATTCTCTTTTCTTAGTTCTACTACGAAGGTGCTGCAAATTTTGATCGTCCTTCTGGTGTAGTCTTGTAAGCGTAATCCATGAAGGCTCCGTCACTTCCAAGCTACTTGGTGAATTGCTACTCCCAATAGAAATACAAATTAATAAAAACTCTTCCACTAAGGATTCCACAAAAAGGTTAAAGATTTGCAAGGTTTTCCTACTCAAGGCGTCGGCTACCACATTAGCTTTACCCGGATGATATAGGATATCAACATCATAATCTGCGATATACTCCAACCATCTACGCTGGCATAAATTTAGCTCCTTCTGAGTGAAGACATTGTTCAATCTCTTATGGTTTGTATAAATCTTGCCCAATGCTCCATATAACAAATGTATCAACTGGCCGCAAACTTCAAATCATGAGTAGGGTAATTATTTTCGTGAACCTTTAGCTACCTCGATCAATACGCAATCACTTTTCCTTCTTGCATCAATATAAAACCAAGCCCAACATGCGATGCATCAACAGAAACGGCATACTCCACTCCTTTGGTGGGCAAAGACAACACTGGAGCCATGCATAATTCCTTTTTCAATTCCTGAAAAGCTTTATCGCACTTATCGCTCCACACAAAAGCTGTGTTCTTCTGCGTAAGCTTAGTCAGCAGCATATACAATGTAGAGAATCCTTCCACAAATCTTCTGTAATAGCCTGTCAAGCCTAAGAAGCTCCTTATCTCTTTAAGTGTAGTAGGTCTTTTCCAATCCATAACGACAGCTATCTTCTCTAGGTCAACTGAAATTCCATCTTTGTTCACAACATGACTCAAAAAGGACACCTGAAGCAGCCAATACTTGCACTTACTCAACTTGGCATACAACTTATGCTCTCTCAAAGCAGACAGAACTAAGGGCAAGTGTTGGGCATACTCTTCAGCACTCTGGGAATAAACCAGAACATCGTCAATAAAAACAACCACAAACTAATCCAATAAATCTTTGAACACTCTATTCATCATGTCCATTAAGGTAGAGGGTGCATTCTTCAATCCAAAGGACATTACCAAGAACTTAAAATATCCATGCCGATAAGGAAAAGCGGTCTGTGGAACATCCGTCTCATGAATCCTCAACTGATGGTAGCCTGAACGAAGGTCAATCTTCAAAAGCAACGTACTACCACGGAACTGATCAAACAAATCATCTATCCGCGGTAAGGGATACCTATTCATGATAGTTACCTTGTTCAATTCCCTATAATTGATGCAAAGTCTCATAGATCCATCCTTCTTCTTTACAAACAAAATGGGAGCACCCCAAGGTAAAGAACTTGGCCTAATGAATCCACACTACAACAACTCATCTAGTTGGGTATGCAACTCTTCCAGCTCACGTGGGGCCATATGGTACGGTTCCTTAGCAATAGGGCGCGTACCCGGCTCCAGATCTATAACAAACTCCACATCTATCTCTGGCGGAAGACTAGGAAGACTATCTGGAAAGATATCAGGAAACTCTCGCACCACAGGAAAATCCTTGACACGTGGCAAACCACCAGTGGCTTCCAAAATAGAAACAAAGTAACCACAACAATCGGAATCTAAAAGCTTCCGAGCACATAACACAGAAATTATCGGAGAATCTTGGCACAGAAAACCATACACACTCCTGGGGTGGTCGTTGTCCATCTTGAAGTCTAAACGCTTAACCTTGCATTTGATAACTGCATCATATCTGGACAATCAGTCCATGCCCAGAATGACATCAAAGTCCTCTAGGTCCAGCACCTTTAGATCGTCAAAAGCTAGAAAATATCCTAAAATAATAGGATAACTCTGGATACCCTGGTCTGACACCATCAAGTCACAAGAAGGAAACTTAATGCAAAACGAATCGCCAACTTGATCAAGAGTCAGATGATGATGTTCCACGAAATTCCTAGCCACAAACAAGTGGGTAGCACCAGAATCAAACAGAACGCGCGCCCAATGATTCTTTACCTTAAACCTCCTATAAAAATGCATACATAACTAGCCAAACAATGTCGAAACTATAGCTAAAAGAAGAAAAAACTAGATTAGAATCTAACCTGAGATCACTTGGGTGGACGTCTGTGCTTCTTCCAAGATCACCACATTCAGCTTGCCCTTCCCTTTATCCAAAAACTACGGCGGCGGCAAGGAATGAAGTGGAACTGGCTGCAGCAGGGGCTGAGACCGTGAGCATTTAGACTTCAAGTGCCCTTTCTGTCCACACTAGAAGCATACCTTATCTTTACTCCAACAACGGGCAACATCATGTCCTTTCTGCTTACATGAAGCACAGATTAGATCTCGTTTGGGTGTGCTCTGAATTGCAAGCACCTGCTGCTGTTTCTGAGCTCCCAACCTCTTAAAACATTTCTCGAACGGATGGCCTGACCAACCACAGAAACTGCACACCTCCTTGCTTCTTTTCCTCGAAGCAGGACCAGATTCTCGAGAGCTCTTACCATCATCATACTTCCTCTTATCCTTCCTTATTTGCTTGCCTCGATTCTTCACATTATCGATCCTTCAACTTTCAGAGCAGCTTCTACAGCCCCAGCATAATTCTCTGATTCCTATGCACTAGCTAACTATTGGATGTCGCTCCTAAGACCACCTAGAAAGCGCTTTACTCTGCTTGCTTCAGAGGATACCAAATCCGGGGCAAACCGGCTCAACTTGCTGAACTCTACCTCATACTCACTGACCGTGAGTTGTCTATGTTTCAGATGCAGAAAGTTGTTCATCAAACGGTCTTGCTCGACTGACAGTAGAAATTTCCTAAGCAGCAACTCCTTAAAAGATCCCCACAAACATCCATCTGTGAGGCTTTCTTTTTCTCTTAACCACCAACTATTTTCAAGACCCTTAAGATGATAAGTGGCGATCATCACTCTCTGGTCCGCAGAAATTCTTGAATACGAGAACATCACCTTGATCGCGATAATCCAATCATCCAATGCCATAAAGTCAGTTCTACCATCATAGGTAGAAGGTCCTAGTCGCTGAAAAAGCAAGATAAAATTCATCTCTGGTGGCAGCTGAACTGGAGGAACCAAAGGAGCGGGAGGATCAAGAATGGATTTACCCACAGCAGGGTCCTGAACTCTCGGTTGCTGCCCTGAAATGACAGTCAACAGTGATTGTATCTCCACCATCTGCCTTGACAGAGCCTCATTATTCTGTCATAGTACTTCAATCACAGCCTCACTCTGCGCGCCGGACAACTCGCCCTCTGACTGGGGAGTTGATCTTATTGCAATACTCTTAGACAGCATCCTAAGAATATGATGAACAATCAATCAAAACATATCATAACTGTTATAACTACACAACTTAGTTCAAACCATACATATTTAGACACTTTCTCATGTTGTTTGCTTGCTATGGGATTTTCATTAATGATGTCATGCTTGACTTAGGATGATATACCATCATCTCATTAACTCATGTGCATAAACTATGAATGCATGAATTCTTATTCCTTTTGCTTTAAATCCATGTGTACATGTATGTCATCAGGTAGATCTTACCTTGGCATGTGTGCTAATGCTATGTTATGTCATGCATGTTGTGCAATACAATCTAATAAAGATCTTAATACATGTTATGAGCGGCATACACATGAAATATTATGCATCGCATACTACATAATATGGCATGTAATGAAAGCAAAATACAATAAGCATTTATGTGATGATTGTTATGTATCTCATACTACATAACACTCACATATTGCTTCCTATGAGGATCCATATACAAACACATATTATGCATCTCATACTACATAATATGCCCTGTATACTTCTTATCATGCTTATGAGTATAGTGTTCATGCTTCAGCCAAGATGTATTGATGATACATCGGTGTGTGTATGAAATGGAACAAGACAACTAAAAATAACCCGAGATAGTCGTTCGACCAATTGTCAAACAACCTCCCTCTGATACCAACTATCACAACCCGCATTTTCGCTGCATTTCAACGATATATCATAGTAAGAGAAAACATGCGCCGTGATGCCACATCGTTCAGGGTATAACTATAGGCTCTCAGGTAAGAACTCGAACCTAACACTTTATATGAAATTCTCAAGTTATTAAGAAGAAACTGCAATTTGAATTAAGTTTTGACGGTCGTATCCCTTGGCTTAGTGGATCCATTAGTCCACGAGTAAAAATATGAATATACGATGCGGAAAATACTTTGTTTATATAGATTGACATCCTACATGAGCATAAACATCCAAGTAGGACAACTCATGATATGCATACATCTAGATTTAATATGAGTATAAAAAGAGCCTTTTACGTCATTAAAATATACTGACTTTCGATTTAAAAAATGTTATGCATGAGATAGTCATAATGAGATTTTTATACTTTAAAATAACTAACGTGCAATCCTAGCATAAAACCTTCCCAAAGGGCAAGTAACCCAACAAATCATCTAGAAATAGACTTAGCAGTTAGCAAGTAACTTAACATTCTACCAAAGCTCCAGTGGGCATCAACAACCTGGCACGAACCCACCAAAAAGGCATGTATGTCTGATCTAAAGTAGAAAAACAACAAAACTACCTCATTATGGTGAGGACAGGAGAACTGCAACAGCTGTAGAACACCAGCAACAACCAATCCTAGCCATACTTTAATAGGCAGAGAAGAATTCTCAAACAGAGTAATAAGAAAGGGTGCACCAAGTGCGAAATGAAGTCATGCTTCTATAAAATCTACAAGTGTATGCATAAGAACATATATGCATATATAGACAAATAAGACTGATCTGCTCAAAACACGTGAATCATTAACATCGGTAAAAAATGGTACTAGTTGGGGGCCACATTGTCCAACACCAACCTTCAGACCAAACAATTCAAAAAGGGGCTGTGGTGGTGGCCACATTGTCCAACACAACCCAACAGCCCATAAGAAGAGAAGAGAACCCACCAGGTGTAGTGATTCACAAACCGGCACTTAGGTGGTGATCCTTTATCCACTGCTAATGCAAAGGGAAGAAAGCCAAACGTTACTAAGGTAAACTCGACGAATATGACTTGAAGAACTCAAAGTCACTGGACGGACACATCAAAATTGTCAAAACACAGGCTTATAATTCACTCGATGCCAAAACATAGGCTCTGAATTCACTCGACACCAAAACATAGGCTCTTAATTCACTCGACGCCAAGACACAGGCTCTGAATTCACTCGATGCCTAAATACAGGCTCTGAATTCACTTGATGCCAAAACATATGCTTTGAATTAACTCGACACCTAAACAAAGGCTCTGGATTCACTCAACGCCAAACACAGGCTCTAAATTCACTCGAAGCCAAGACACAGGCTCTGAATTCACTCGATGCCAAGACACGGGCTATGAATTCACTAGACGCCTAAACACAGGCTCTAAATTCACTTGATGCCAAAACACAGGCTCTGAATTGACTCGACGCCTAAACACAGTCTCTGAATTCACTCGATGCCTAAACACAGGCACTGAATTCACTAAACGCCTAAAAACATTCACTCAACGCCAATCCTGACTCAGTCAACACACTCAACGCCAAGGCTACACTCAACGTATTTACTTAGAGTTTAATTAAATTTTTCTAACAGAGGGACTTATAGCAGTTTAACCAAAAGGCACTTCTTCTTCCTACCCAGAACTCTGATTTCCTACAGTAAAATTCCAGACTTCTACTCCCCCTAATCTACACCAATCTTAGATCATTTTATTTAAAGGAAGAGGAAGAGAAAGTCAGGAACACGGTGCTTCATACCAAAACAATAAAAGGACAAGACATTAGATTTTCTTCTAACTACCATTTTGACAGATGTAGGATTAGATTTACAGCAGAAATTGCAAGAAAAAATGAGATCTGAAACATTTATAATGGAATTAGAGAAAGGAGTTTGGAAACTGCCACTTACCTTAAACTTCCTATCTTAACTTTCGGAACACTGCACGATAAAGATCAGCCAAAAAGAAAGTGTGGCAACGTGATCTGGAGAGATTTGGACAAAACGAGAGGTTAGGGCTACTCACCTTAATGCCAAAAGGTCCGAAAAAACAAAAATACATGCTGCCAATGCGTAGATCTCAGCGACAGGTTTCTGGATCTAACCTCTGTCGACGATTTCGAGCACCGGAACACCTACAGGCGGTGGCTGAAGGCCTCACGATATTCGTCGCCTACTTTCTCCCGCAATTCAGTCTGATGGCTTGGGGAAGAAGATAATGAATAGGGTTTCCAATTATAAGAATTTATATATATATCATATAATAATACAATATTATTATTAATACTTAAATGTCCAAATGACCAAAACTCGAATCAACTCGGATTTATACAAAATTCACCCTGAGGCTAAATACCAATGCCACAAAACCAATGGTGAAGTCAAAATTAGAACCCGACAACCCAAACTCGAATAAAAACTCCCTAAAGTCAAAACACCAAATATCCCTAAAAGGGTCCACCGGGTTCCAAAATAAGCCCGATTCGCAAGGAAAATTTCAAAAACACACTAGAAATTAGCCATGCTAATATTCTAAGTCAAAACCTCGGATAATAATGAGCAAAATTCATGCTCCAGCAATGATACTTGTCAACTACGCGTCAACATAACGCCCTGATGTCAAAAATACACCACTAAAGGAATTAAAATAAACATCGAAAAATTCGGGGCATTACAAGACGTCCAATCTATCTTTTGAGATGAAAGAAGGCACTCTGATACGTATTACAAAGTCCTTAGATAGAAAGGAATGAGATGCTCCAGTATCAAATAGAGCTCTCATCGGATAGTTCAAAACTAGGGCAAAGCCAATTACACACAAGTTAAATAAGAAATCATACCTGTCACAACATTATTTGTTTTCTGGCCTCTTGCTGGTCAAGATTATACACTTTGGGTTGTGCTGGGGTGTACTGGAATGCAGATGACTCCACTACGTCCCCCCCTTTCTCCACATAATACACACCCGTATTTTTCTCCATCATTGAGGGACCACTGCAACACTCTGTGGATATGTGTCCTGGCTTGCCACAATTATAGCAAATAATTGGACCTCGCCCAATCGTCCCTCCAGAAACAAAAGAGGAAGCTGGCTCTAAAACTTAGAATTCTTCTTGAATCTTCTATACCCAGACTTTGCAATGCTTGGTACTATAAACTCTAGCTTCTTCATAAAAAGGTCCTTCTTACTTAGGACCCTCTTCATATCCTGCTCTAGGAATCTGGCGGTATTCACCGAGGTCAAAAAGTCTTGCGTCATGGGGCCTGATAGGAACAACCTCAAATCATCAAACAGACCTTCATAAAACCTATTAGTTTTCCTCTCTGCATCATCAAATGATCAACCTACATATCTCCCAAGTCTGGTAAACTCATAGAATTATTCATCCACCATACAATCACCTTGAGTCAACCTTTGAAATTCATTCTATAGTGCAATGTGTTGCACAAAAGAGATATATAATGCTAGAAACAATCTCGAGAGCTCCTCCATCGAGATATCAGTCAGTTACTTACCAGCAAACTGATGTAACTTCATCTCATCTCACCAGAGCCTTTCTTCTCCATCAAATAAGAAAGTAGTTTAAGGTAACTTATTGCCCTTCCTCCATCTTTGTAGCCATTAAGGTTCTCTTTATCTGTGAGAGAAAATCTTTGGCTGCAGTTGGGGATCTCATTCACTCATATGAAGAAGTATTGAAGCCCAGAAAATGTTTTAATTGTTGATATGACAATCTCTTTGCCGTTACTGGCTCTTCAGGCACTTGCCTCACAGTAACCGGCTCAACTACGCCAATAGGCACCGGGGCCACCCAAGGGTAGGAGGTTGTACCAACCTTCTTGGTTGTGCATTGAACATAGCAAACACGAATTCAATAACCAATAATTTTGTCTCAGTAGAAGGAAGTGTTGTAGGCAACTCAACAGGTGCACTACTCTCTACAGAGTGTTGTGTTGAGACTGCCCCGAACCACTCCTAGTCACTTACAATCGTGTAATACACAATTTAGCAATGATAAGAATAAACGATAAACAAAGGAACTCTCAAGTTCCGCAAACAAAGTTACAAACATGTGTGTTTTTATTCCTATGTGGACATTCACTAGTTGTGTCAACGTTTTAAGGTGGCGAACACACGTGTTCTCCACCCCTTGAAAGAATTAGACCATAAATTCGAACGATAACAGACCAATGTCGGAAGACGATACAAAATTTTAACAACCTGCCCGTTCCAATAAATATTAAATGAACAAGCCAAAAAGTACTAAATTAACATCAACCAAACCAAACCTACACAACTACACATATCAGAATGGTAGCAAAAGTTTTTTATTTATTCATCGGAATGTCCACTACAACATTAGGAATTTACACACACTATGTACAAGTAGTAGCTTTGGCCTTAAGGCCTTATATGTTTCCAAATACAACTACATAATTTATATACAGATACATGCAGGCCGACAATACATGATAGTTGTCGACACAAAACTTTGGCCTTCGAGGGCCAGCATTGCATTGGGAATTATCCTGCTATTTCCCACTTGGCTTGCCAATACTTGCACATGTATAATCCATAAAGACGTGGCAAAAGTTGTCAGCTTTAGCTAACCACAACGGTGTAACGACTTCACCTCATTCCCGGGGTGGTGGTACATCTTCCCTGCAAGAAAGTAGCATATCAACATATATCTAAATAGGAAAGCATAGCTACAACCAAGCCAAGTACAATCAATATGTAAGACCCCCTTTTTTTCTTTAAAACATCGGGGTCTTAGGCCTAGAACCGCCGTTTTGCGGTGACTCCTTCACGCCCTGAAGGGTCATCACCACAAAGCGCTGATTCTGCCGGCCAATTTGATCACAGAAAAGTAGCAAAACAAAGTAAATGCAAACTGGTAGTCCACAAAAAATCACATATCATAAGATAATCTCCACGAAGGGAGTGTCCACAGAAAAATATATCAGAGTACTAAAATACGGGCTTATGCCCGGTACATCATGTCCTCACTACAAATCACTCCTGCGGAAGCAAAAACAGAACATCTACTCAAGGTCGAGACTCACGGTCCCGGCTGTATGAACTCCGGAGCTAGACTGCACCATCTCCAAGTGCACCGGTCACTGGGGATACTCCTCCATGTTGGGCCCCATGATCCCCTAAATGATGCGGTTCGAAAACCATTTGTCTAAAAGACTAAGCCCTATCATCCCCCACACCTTCCCCCATGGCTCCTAGGAACCGAGCGGAGAGGAAGAAAGGGGAGGACTTGAAGGTGGAGAATAATCAAAACAGATGGCAGCGGACCTATGCTAGCAATTCTATAATAGATATTGACAATAAGATGAAATATGAAAAGTAACCTTCACTTATGTGAGAACACATAAGTCAAGGGGTGTTCTGCAAGGCTCCCATCGTATAAAATATCCCATACTAATTTATACATTGGGGTGTCGGTTATTAACAGCAATATATATATAAATAATTTAACCTTAATTTATAAACTTGCCCACACAAGCTTATAGACCAAGGGGTCATTTTGCAGGTCCTAATGTATAAGCATCTCATTCCACTTATACTTTAGGTGTCATGGTTAAATGAATCGATTATGCTATGACATGCAAGTGCAACACACACACCCGACTCTATGCACACAGACCTTTAGTTCCCCCTTTCTGGAGTCGTAACCTCCCAGGATACCTCCTTAGTGGCAGATGGAAGCGGTGGGTTGGGCCTCGCCCACCTCTAAACCAGTAAAGCACTACTGGTCAGACCTATCATACGCCTCAATGCTGGTGCACAAAGCGGAGCTCCTGCGTACTCTTGCCGGCTGGCACACCGGACTTCTGTTGGCGAAGTGCTAACCACGCTTGCAGAGTCAGCGTATTGGCATCGGTGCATCGACCCTCCAATACTGAAGACCCACCACCTTAATTTTCTTTCCTTTTATGCACATGCAAATTTATCGTATACAAAACCGAGCCGAAGCTCCCCGGACCAAAATGTCCGCCTCAAACAATCGAGCCGAAACTCCCCGGACCAAAACGTTTGTCTCTTAACAATCCCAGCCGAAGCTCCCAACTATCTTCCTGTGCTATATGTGCTCGTGAAATATGCAACCCTAATTACTAAGTTACTCTTTTAAGCTTGTTAATACAGTTTACGTTAAACCAGGACTGCCCCCGGTATTCCCTGTGAAGGGCTCTCAAGGGGCACTAGGAACTATGTTGGGATTACGCCCAGCGTTCCCTTTCGCAAGGTACTTATTATTATTATTGGTTGATTCCCTTACCCATTACCTTCTCGTGTTACGATAGACTAACCTAGTTTGATTTTTAACCTTCCTCTCTTCGGGAAAGACAATCTTTCGTTGAACCCGAGCACCTCTTAACTCCAGCCAGCACCACTTCTCACCACTAATCCTATCCTTCTATGGTGAACTCATCCATATCTATCCAAAATGACTAACTCCTACACCATGCCCCATCGTATCTTATTGCAATTTAACCATCTTGCCAAATGCAGACCATCCTAGGCTATATGTCGGGCCGGATAGGAAATAATCCAAATACTCATCCAAGTGGCCTACCTTATTTACTGGAGACTTATCATGACACAATTAGACTAAATCCACGGAATTATAATTTTCCTAATTTATCTGGCATTTAATTAATTTCCTTAAGCTTTCAAAGGCTACCAGTTTGAACATGAACTACCCTAAGTACTCATGCAAGATGCCTAACAAAATTATGATAAATATTATGTTATCTTAATATGGTAAATCCAAAGTATCACAATTTTCTATCATCAAAAGGGCACTAAAACTATTTTAGCAATATTTACTATCTTCCGTTGTTTATGAATCAAGTACAGAAAATATCCATCCAAAAATTATAAACTAATTATACTATGTAGATACAACCTTAAAAGTATCATTGGCCAAGTTTCATAATTTTTCAGCAAGTATTAATCTCTGAATAAATTAATTATCAAAAATCCCCATATTATGGACTTGTAAAGAAAGTATTGTAATAAACCCTCTAGAAATAGTGAATAAATTCCTACAAGCATGTTTTGGTCAGAAATCATCAGTACCTAAGTCTCATGATTTTTCAACAGATATATCATCTATAAATAATTTTATACCATCAAAGCCCCTTTTCAAACTAGTGAAGGAAGTACTAAATATCTTTAATTAAAAATTGAAACAAAATTCAGGGATATTCACTTAGACCTAGATCATCTATTGACCAAGATTCATCTATTTCAATTGAACAAAATAATCAAATTAATTAAAACACCATGTTAAGGCCTTTTGATATTTAACAAATAAAGTACTAGAAATATAATCCATAAACTTCTAATAAAATTACTAGGGGTTCTAGATGGACTAAAACTTACTCTACCCAAGTTTCACAACCTTTAAATAAGGTTTAGTGGCTGAATTTACAAAATTGTGCTTCTACCCTAAAACTATGGTTAAGGTTTTAAGGTGTCTACCTTCCTCCAAGTCCTCTAAGATTCCTTCCAGAGAAATTAGGTTACACTACCTTCCATTCTATTATGTTTTCAAGGTCATACAAGGGAATTAGCCCCCATGTCCTTCACAACCCCCAAAAGCCCATCCTTAGGATTTGAGGTTGAACCCTAGGGTAAATCAAGCCTAAATCACCCCATTTTCCTTAAGAGGGTGACATTGGCCATGCTAAGTCAGTGTCCAAATCTTTAGCCTCTGTTGAGGGGAGGTGGCCACCCTAAGTTCATGGTGCACTTTAAATCAAAAACACCACCTAAAGGCCAAACTAGGGTTTGGTGATTCCCTAACCAAACCCTAACCAACTGAGTTGAAATTTTGTACAGAGCTAGGTATTGATGCCAGAGACCACTCACCAAAATATGGGAGTGGTTGGAGGTCATTAGACCACTTAATTAAAATACCCTAGCATTATTAAATAAAAGTAAAAAACTTTAGGGAAAGTTTCTCCAAAGAAATCCCAATTTTGGACAGACCCTAGGTATAGTTAATACTGATCCCCTGTCCAAATTTCAGCCCATTTGGACAAGGGATGAAGGGTGGGCATCCATTTGAATCTCAGGACAGCTCTAAGTATAGGTCCCACCAAAATGGGTGCCCTGGTCAAACTAGAGGCCCAAATTGGTCCAAATAAATTTTGAAAATAAATTAAACACCTAGGGCTACAGGTTTCATGTTGGTGACATTTTCAGTAGAGGAGCCTAGGTATTTTTAAAAATTAAAACCATTAAATACCAAATCTGTGACAAAAATTTAATAAATCAGAAATGTATAAACTGTAGTTTAAAATCATATTAGCACGAATCTTAACGCACATGGACGGAATACCTTCATCTACTTCCTTGAGCCGACGGCCAGGATTTGTTCTTCCTGGCCCGACTTCAAGCGGCTACCGTCGGCCATCCATCCCCTTCCCCGGCCGGCCACCACCACCACCACCTCCGTTGAGGTGGTGGCTGTCGCCAGGCGGCGGAACAGCCGCCGGAGAGGCGTTTTCTGGCGGTTCTAGTACGTAATTTTTCGACCGAAAAACCATGAAAGCCATGATTTGGATCTGGCTCAATTAAGCCCGAACCTTGAACCTAAAGAATGCTAGGATCTACCCATGAGTTAAGGAGAGGAGGAGGACCTTTCTGGTGGTCTGGAGTCGATTCGATCTTCGGGTTTCCATGGTGGTGGTGCCGCCAGCCGGATTTCTACAATAGTGCAGTCAAGTGGCTCGAAATATACAGGTAAATGGTGGGAGGGGCTCCTCTCATGTCACTGATGGTGTTTAAAACACCAGCTGGGGGAGGGGAGAGGCCAACCATCAATGTCCATTAATGGCCATTGAAAGCTTGGCTCGGCCAAGGTGGTGGGGAGGTGAATCTGGCTTGGGGTGGCCAAGAAACTGCTGGAAACTCCTCCCCTTCTCCATGGGAGTTGAATTCAGCCATCAAGGATGGCTCTTGGCCTCCCTAATCCATGAATGGCTTCTTCCTCCCTCTTTCTCTCTCCACCATTATCATGAAAGGAGGCTCCTTTCTCTCTCCTAGTCACCCATGTTGACTGGTCAACACCATAGGCTATGTGCAGCCCACTTAATCATAATAATTATGAAAAGTGAGGTTAGCCTAACGAAAAATGGCTTGAGCTTGGGTTAGCCCATTTGGGATAGGTTTGACTTGACTTAGGCTAGGGTTGACTTAGGTCCATTTGATCATTTGGGTTGACCCCAATGGGTCGTTGGTGATCCATTGGCCTCCCCTAAGTTCTATGTAGGGTTGCGTACGGTTAACTTGGCACCTTGGAGGTCACTTGACCCTTAGTAAGGGCACTTTGACCACTTTGGGGCTTGAGGTTACTTGGGTCAACTTAGCCACTAGGTTTGACTCCAATGGGTCCCTAGTGACCCATTGACCTCACTTTAGGTTTAGAAAGCCCTGAGTAAGGTTGGTTGGGCACATTGGGTGTCACTTGACCCTTAGTTAGGGCACTTTGACAAAATTAGGGGTTAGAGTTGACTTGGGTCAACATGACCATTTAGGTTGACCCCAAGGGGTCCTTGGTGACCCCATGCCTTTCCCTGAGGTCTATGAAGGGTTATGTAGGGTTACCTTGCACTTTGGAGGTCACCTACCCTTAGTAAGGGTACTTTGACCAGATGAGGGGCCTAAGTTGACTTGGGTCAACTTGATCTCTAGGGCTGAACCCAATGTGTCCTTGGTGACCCATTGACATCACTTTAGGGTTAGGAGGGCATGGGTGAGGTCCACTTGGCTAGGGGAAGGTCAATTAACCCTAAGTAGGCTAGTTTGATCCATTTAGGGTTAGGGTTGACTTGGGTCAACTGAGTCTCTTTGCTTGACCCCAATGGGTCCTTATGACTCTAATGGGCCTCCCAAAATATTTGGGGGTGTTGTGGTAGGGTTTTGGGGTCAAGGTGTAGCCCCATGGTCATCCTAAACTATTGTTTAGAATTCTACTATTTACAGACCATGATGATTTCCAACTTCATGCCTAGGCTCACTTGGTCTTCTTGAGCTTCCTAGGGTTTTGTCATGACCTAGTCATGGCAAAAATACTCTTAGGGGTCTAGTTGGAAATGGGATGTTACAAATCCCAATAAACAAAACAAAGATTTCGTCCCCGAAATCAAGGTTAAGCCTACGGGAATACCAATCGAGGAAAAGGAAGCTTGTAACATCCCATATGTGAAAGATTACGTCTTGACGCCTTGTTTGTTTAGTGGGGCCTGGAGGGGGAAACCCTAAATCTATGACCAGTTCGCCCAATTGATGAAGACAATATCCCAATAAACAAAAGATTAGCCTCTACTCTTCCTAGAGCAGCCTTACGAATTTAAAGCAGGAAATTAAATTAAACATCTTGAGTGGTTGTGAGGTATACCTGACTGAATAGCTCTGGGTACTTTTGTCGCATCAGGTCCTGCGGTTCCCAAGTATGCTCCTCATGGCCGTGGTTCCTCCACAGAACTTTGACTAACGGAACCTTCTTGCGACGCAAGATCCGTACCCCTTTGTCGTCGATCCGAACCGGCTCTAAGTGAACTGACCGGTCTGAAGCTACTGGTCCATCTATGGTCGAAATCTGCTGCTCCGGGCGTAGTAGATCCCTCTTGAGCGAGGAAATATGGAACACATCATGCAAGGCTGCCAGCTCTGGTGGCAACTCCAGCCTTTAAGCTAGGGTCCGATCCGCTCCAGGATCCTATAAGGGCCAATATACCTAGGGCTGAGCTTCTTCTTCCGACCACGCACCCGTAAAACTCCATGCATGGGCCGGATCTTCAGAAAAACTCGGTCCCCCACCTGAAACTCCACCTGACGATGTCGGTCATCATAGTACTTAGCCTGTCTGCTCTGTGCCTCTAACATCCTATCTCTGATCAGCCTCACCTGAGCCTCGGTGTCTTGAACAAAATCCGGTCTCAACACCTTCGGATCCTCGTCCTGAATCCATGAAAGCGGAGTCCTACATATCCTTCCGTACAAGGGTGGAGAGTTGTGTTGAATGTCGACCGAGATCCCAGATAAGCCTGGACTGATCCTCTCTCCTTGGACGTACACTATCCATCCTGATTCAACACGATCATCTTGAGCACACCATGATAATGAACAACTACTCACAAAACTTATGAAACACCTACGGGAGCTTTCTTTCAGGTCAGGGGGACCCTAGATATCTCGGCCAGTCTATCGTTGATGTTCCAATTATAATTGTGTCCGGAGTGCGGATGAGGAATCGTGTGTATGAAAATCCCTAATTATATCCTCGAACTTCCACTCTAACAGGGCAGTGACTGTAATAGTTCCCCAAAAATTCTTGCACTTAACCTTCATCGAGCGACATACCTCACCGTGCGTCACAAAATCCATGACGCCCTTCTTCAATCCAGGGAGATACACGTTCCGAGATACACTTGGGACTTCCGGTGATTAAATTTCTCATTTGTATGGGTAGCCAATAACTCTATAAAATCTCCACTTCACAATCAAATTCTTATCCCTACGAATGCACCCAAGTAGCACCGAATATGGTTTACGTCCATTTCACTATATTCACGACACAAAGTTTTCTAGATGGGGTCTAAGGGAAACCCAAATACATAACTAATTGCCCAATAAACAAAAGACAAGCCCCCAACAAACAAAAGATAAGCCCCTTCCTACCTTGGGCTAAGTATCTTTGATATTACCATGTTATATCCATCCTAGTTGGGTGCACAATCCCTAGGGCATCAATCTTTGACTTGTGGTTCCAACCTGAAAACGGTTGATATACTCCATACTTTAAACTCTCTCAGAGTCACATTTACGACAACCTCATCTGGGTCAAAAAGTTCCCAATCCCAACCGAGTCTCTTCCGAACTTGAATTCCTATCCGACCCTCGGTGCTTGTCATGGTGGTTGTCTCCAGGTAATCTTGTTACTGGTACGAGGGTTGAGACTATGTGTCTTCTACCATTCTGCTAATGGATTTTTGGTCTCAATTCTCCTTAAAGCAGTCCTTCCGGTTTGAGTAATCCTTGATAGGAATCGTAGGGCTACCTGAGTTTATGGCTTAGGTAGTCATTCTCGTATTATACTCCTCCTTTTTTCTCTTTAGGCATATCCTTAGCTTAACCAAGTTCATACCCAAAGTCTATTTCAGACTAGGGCATACTATAAGTTATCGTGGTTTGTCATGTCTCCTAGTGGGTTGAGTCTAACTCGTTGACTAGAGAATTATAAGATGGGATTTTCGCAGCCGGAGGTGTCCAACCTGATGACAATGGAAGCACTCTGGTGGGGGATACGCCATACCCCCGGGACTCGGCATCTCCTGCATTCGAAGAGGTTGAGGGGCCAATATCACCTGCTCCCTCGGCTCCTGCCTAACTTCCTGATGAGGCTGGTCCTCTGTCCTTCTCCCATCTGGTATAACACCTCGCCGTTGATCATTTCTGGCTCTCCAGCCCTGATCCTCCGCTTGCCGCTTCCGACCCCGAGTGGTGTGCCAATCAGCCTCAATCCTCTTTGCCATCTCCAAAATCCGGGAGATAGGCCCGTCGGATACAAACAACAAGGCCTCCCTCAACTCCTCTTTCAGACCCTTATAGAACCTCTTGATGTATCCTGCTTCGTCCAGCTGGTAAGAACCTGCATATCGAGCCAAATGGTCGAACTCCCGATGGTACTTCACCACCGTCCTGGTGCCCTGCTTCAGATGTAAGAACCGCTCCTCCAACTCATCCCTGGCCGACTGCAGAACAAAATGCTCCAGCAGCGTGGCCCTGAACTCTTCCCAGGTAATTTTCTCAACCTCCCTATCGACAAATGTCGTGTCCAGCAGCGTCTTCCACCACCTCTTGGCATGGGACTCCATGCAAGATACCACCAAAGCCACCCTCTCCTCCCAGGGGCATCGTATCCCGGTCAGCATTTCATACATAATATCCATCCACTCTTCCGTCCGAACTGCCGACTCTGTCCCCAAGTAGGACGGGGGAGAAAGTCCTCGGAAGATGCTCAACCAGTTGGCCCCCCGGGTTCGGCTGCGGATCCGGAACCTATTGGGCCCTAAACGCTTCCAAAATGGCTGTCAAAGTTTGTCCCATCTCTGACTGTAGGAATGGAGTGGGGACCGGGGGAGGTGGTACAACGTCCGGAGTCTGCTGAGCTCCGCCTTGTGTGGTGGGCTGAGCTGGGGGCTGCAAAACGAACTACATTAGTACGTAATTGACTCAATACTTAATAAGAAGTTGACAATTTACATGTGATCCCTACTATGGGCACACCACTGCTTCCGCTGCTTAATTTGTCCCCAAACTAAACTCGCGCGGGGGTGACCCATGGTTGTGGACTGCTACTTTTCGATCGAGGTCTCCTCTGATACCACTTGTAAGACCCCTTTTTTTCTTTAAAACACCGGGATCTTAGGCCCAGAACCGCCGTTTTGCGGTGACTCCTTCACGCCCTGAAGGGTCATCACCACAAAGCGCCGATTCTGCCGGCCAATTTGATCACAGAAAAGTAGCAAAACAAAGTAAACGCAAACAGGCAGTCCACAGAAAATCACATATCATAAGATAATCTCCACGAAGGGAGTGTCCACAGAAAAATATATCAGAGTACTAAAATACAGGCTTATGCCCGGTACATCATGTCCTCACTACAAATCACTCATGCAGAAGCAAAAAACAGAACATCTACTCGAGGTCGAGACTCACGATCCCGGCTGTATGAACTCCGGAGCTAGACTGCCCCATCTCCAAGCGCACCGGTCTCTGGGGCTGCTCCTCCATGCTGGGCTCCACGATCCCCTAAATGATGCGGTTCGAAAACCGTTAGTCTAAAAGACTAAGCCCGATCATCCCCCACCCCTTCCCTCATGGCTCCTAGGCACCGAGCGGAGAGGAATAAAGGGGAGGACTTGAAGGTGGAGAATAATCAAAAACAGATGGCAGCGGACCTATGCTAGCAATTCTATAATAGATATTGACAATAAGATGAAATATGAAAAGTAACCTTCACTTATGTGAGAACACATAAGCCAAGGGGTCTTCTACAAGGCTCCCATCGTATAAAATGTTTCATACAAATTTATATGTTGGGGTGTCGGTTATTAACAACAATATATATATAAAGAATTTAACCTTAATTTATAAACTTGCCCACACAAGCTTATAGACCAAGGGGTCGTTTTGCAGGTCCTAATATAGGTTAAATGAATCGATTATGATATGACATGCAAGTGGGTATGATGGACATGCAAGTGCAACACACACACCCGACTCTGTGCACATAGACCTTTAGTTCCCCCTTTTTGGAGCCGTAACCTCCCAGGATACCTCCTTAGTGGCAGACGAAAGCGGTGGGTTGGGCCTCGCACACCTCTAAACCAGTAAAGCACTACCGGTCAGACCTATCATATGCCTCAACGCTGGTGCACAAAGCGGAGCTCCAGCATACTCTTGCCGGCTGGCGCACTGGACTTCTGTTGGAGAAGTGCTAACCACACCTGCTGAGTCAGCGTATTGGCATCGGTGCATTGACCCTCCAATACCAAAGACCCACCACCTTAATTTTCTTTCCTTTTATGCACATGCAAATTTATCGTATACAAAACCGAGCCGAAGCTCCCCGGACCAAAATGTCTGTCTCAAACAATTGAGCCGAAACTCCCCGGACCAAAACGTCCGTCTCTTAACAATCTAAGCTGAAGCTCCCAACTATCTTCCTGTGCTATCTATGCTCGTGAAATATGCAACCCTAATTACTAAGTTACTCTTTTCAGCTTGTTAATACAGTTTACGTTAACCCAGGACTGCCCCCGGTATTCCCTGTGAAGGGCTCTCAAGGGGCACTAGAAACTATGTTGGGATTACGCCCAGCGTTCCCTTTCGCAAGGTACTTATTATTATTATTGGTTGATTCCCTTACCCATTACCTTCTCGTGTTACGATAGACTAACCTAGTGTGATTTTTAACCTTCCTCTCTTCAGGAAAGACGATCTTTCGTCGAACCCGAGCAACTCTTAACTCCAGCCACCACCACTTCTCACCACTCATCCTATCCTTCTATGGTGAACTCATCCACATCTATCCAAAATGACTAACTCCTACACCATGCCCCATCGTATCTTATTGCAATTTACCCATCTTGCCAAATGCAGACCATCCTAGGCTATATGTCGGACCGGACAGGAGATAATCCAAATACTCATCCAAATGGACTGCCTTATTTACTGGAGACTTATCATGACACAATTAGACTAAATCCACGGAATTATAATTTTCCTAATTTATCTGGCATTTAATTAATTTCCTTAAGCTTCCAAAGGCTACTAGTTTGAACATGAACTACCCTAAGTACTCATGCAAGATGCCTAACAAAATTATGATAAATATTAGGTTATCTCAATATGGTAAATCCAAAGTATCACAATTTTCTATCATCAAAAGGGCACTAAAACTATTTTAGCAATATTTACTATCTTCCGTTATTTATGAATCAAGTACAGAACATATCCATCCAAAAATTATAAATTAATTATACTATGCAGATACAACCTTAAAAGTATCATTGGCCAAGTTTCATAATTTTTCAGCAAGTATTAATCTCTGAATAAATTAATTATCAAAAATCCCCATATTATGGACTTGTAAAGAAAGTACTGTCATAAACCCTCTAAAAATTGTGAATAAATTCTTACAAGCATGTTTTTGTCTGAAATCATCAGTATATAAGTCTCATGATTTTTCAACAGATATATCATCTATAAATAATTTTATACCATCAAAGCCCCTTTTGAAACTAGTGAAGGAAGTACTAAATATCTTCAATTAAATATTGTAAAAAAATCAGGGATATTCACTTAGACCTAGATCATCTACTGACCAAGATTCATCAGTTTCAATTGAAAAAAATAATCAAATTAATTAAAACACCATGTTGGGGCCTTTTGATATTTAACAAATAAAGTACTAGAAATATAATCCGTAAAATTCTAATAAAGTTACCAGGGGTTCTAGATGGACTAAAACTTACTCTACCCAAGTTTCACAACCTTTAAATAAGGTTTATTGGCTGAATTTACAAAATTGTGCTTCTACCCTAAAACTAGGGTTAGGGTTTTGAGGTGTCTACCTTCCTCAAAGTCCTCTAAGATTCCTTCCAGAGAACTTAGGTTACAATACCTTCCATTATACTGAGTTTTCAAGGTCATACAAGGGCATTATCCCCCATGTCCTTCACAACCCCCAAAAGTCCGTCCTTAGGGTTTGAGGTTGAACCCTAGGGTAAATCAAGCCTAAATCACCACATTTTCCTTAAGAGGGTGACATTGGTCATGCTATGTAACATCCCGTTTCCAACTAGACCCCTAAGAGTGGTTTTGGGCATGACTAGGTCATGATAAAACCCTAGGAAGCCAGAAATGGGCCAAGAGATAGGAGGCCAAGGTGAGGATCACCATGGTCTGCAAATAGTAGAATTCTGAACAATAGTTTAGGATGACCATGGGGCTTCACCATGACCCAAAGACCCTACCACAACACTCCCAAACATTTTGGGAGACTCATTAGAGCCATAAGGACCCATTGGGGTCAATCAAAGAGACTCAGTTGACCCACGTCAACCCTAACCCTAAATGGGTCAAACTAGCCTACTTAGGGTCAATTGACCTTCCCTTAGCCAAGTGGACCCCACCTATGCCATCCTAACCCTAAAGTGAGGTCAATGGGTCACTAAGGACACATTGGGGTCAGCCCTAGAGGCCAAGTTGACCCAAGTCAACTCGAGCCCCTAATCTGGTCAAAGTGCCCTTACCAAGGGTCAAGTGACCTCCAAGGTGCCAAGTCAACCCTACCCAACCCTACCCAACCCTACATAGACCTTAGGGGAGGCTAATGGGTCACCAAGGACCCATTGGGGTCGACCGAAATGGTCAAATTGACCAAAGTCAAGTCAACCCTAAAATAGGTCAAACTAGCCTAAATGACCTAACCAAGCCCAAGCCACTTGGGCTAAGCCCAACTTGAGTGGCCCATTAACTTTAGGAGGCTGATATTTATGAGGGATGCCACCTAAATTTCGGAGGGGTGACTAGGAGAGAGAAAATGAGAGTTTTCTCCTTAATGGAGGAGAGAGAAAGAGGAAAAGAGAGAGAGGAGTTATGGAGGGAGGCCATGGGCCACTACATTCATCTCTCCATTGTCCTCATTACTCTCCCTTGCCTCGTGGGATGATGATGCTATCAATTCCAGCCAGCCAACACTAATGGGGGGAGCCCAACCACCATGGCCAACCAACCCTTCACCTCCCCCCCTCCATGAAAAATATAAATCCCCCTATGCAGCCCCCCATTCTAATTTCTGATCTTGCCATCACCTTCAGAACGTCCTTGGCAGTCAAAATAACGTATTGGATCAAAGGTTTTGGTGGAGGATCGAGGATTCGGGCAAGCTCGCCGGAGAGGAAAAAACGCCATGGCTGACCACCGCCGCCGCCGTCATCGAACCCCAAACAAGGTCCTCCTCTACTCCTTCTTTCGTGGGTAGATCGTAGGAATCGTTTAGGACAAGAATCGGACTCAATTAAGCCGATCCAAATTTTCGTTTCCATGGTTTTTCCAAAAACAATGGTGGTCGGGTTCGCCAGAAACCGCCTCTACGGCGGTCGTGCCGCCCCCTGACGGTAGCCCTCACCTAAACGGAGGTGGTGGTGGTGGTGGCTGGCCAGGGAGGTGGCCAAATGGCCGGCGGTGTCTCATGCAAAGCTACAGGTTTTAGGCGTTTTTTAGGGTTGCTGGTTCGTTTTTTTTGAGAAGATGAACAGTAAGTTATTACTTAATTATTATATTTATATATATAATATTGTTTTTGTTACCCTTTAACTTACACATTTTGATATCATTAAACGAGGCATTTAGATGCTATTTTAGGAAATATGGCCAGTCACCAAAGTTGTAGCCCATCGAGTCTAAATTAGTTTAAAATTTATTTCAACTCGTTTGGGTAAGTGGTTAGACCACAGCACCCATTTTGGTGGGCACTATACCTAGGGCTAACTAGAGATTCAAATGGATGCCCACCCTTCATCCCTTGTCCAAATGACCTGAGATTTTGGTAGGGAGTCTATCCTAGCTATACCTAGGACCTGTACAAAAATGGGAATATTTGGAGAAAATATTTCTATAGTTTTTATAAAAATTTAATAATTATTAAATAAATTAAATAGGTGCCCTAAACATCTCCAAACCATCCCAAATTTTGGTGAGTGGTCCCTGGGCTCATTTTAGGTATCTGTATAGAGTTTCACCTAATTTGGATATGTTTTAAATAGGTTTTGACCCAACCCTAACTATACCTTAGTAAGGGTATTTTTGTCAAAAAGTGCATTTCTGATTTTGAGTGACCAAATCACCTCAACAGAGGCTGAAATTTGGGCCACTGACTTTTTATGGCACTTAGCACCTCCCCATGGAATGTGGGGTAGTGTGGACTTGATTTGCCCTAAGTTCCTAGGCCAAACCCTAAGAAGGGACCTTTGAGCCTTGTGAAGGGCATGAACCCTAAACACCTTGGATGAACATCAAATTTTGCAAGGAGGTTCCTAGGATATGTAAAACCCTCTGTTAAAAATATTAGCTAATTTTGAAAAGGGTAGGGGCCCCAAAACCCTAACCCTAGCTTAGGACCTAAAACTTGTAGTGTAGGTTTAGGTTAGCTAAACATTTTGAATCTTAACCAAATTTGGGTAGTGAGGGAATTAGGATATTTTGAGCCTCTGATAATTTATTTGGGAAGTTTTGATCAATATTTGTAGCACTTAATTTGTAACCAATAGGATTGCCCTAATTAATAATTTGGCTATTGTGGTCTCACTGCCCATGGAAAGGGCATGAAATATTGGCAGAGGTAGTTTTAGTCTATACTAATCATGTATGAATTTTGATAGAATTTTTGGATAACTAGTTAGGGCATCTACTTCACAAGTGCTTTATTTTGATTACATAATAAATAATCCTTGCAAGAGCCCATTACTTATTGAAAAATCATGAAACTTGCTATATAGTGTTTCTAGCTCAATATTATCATGTGGGAATTTTTGTGGAAATATTTGATGGCTAATTAGTATACTTTGTTCATTAACCCAAAAACTTGAAATTTCATGAGAAACTCAAATATGGCCTTATTTTTAAATGATAAATTATGAAACTTTTTCTAGGGTATTTGTAGGCCATCACAATCATCCTTGAATTTTCTCTGAATTTTTGGAGGCATTATTACTGTAAAATATTTTAAATTGACTTTTTATGAGGTAACTTTGAAATTAAATTTAAGGGCCCAAACCTTGCTGAAAAATTTGAAGACTTAGGCCTTAGAGTTGATTATGCATTTTGTAATTACCATAAATTTATTGGAACATTATCTTGTCTGAAATTGCTACTTCATGTTCAAACTTGGGCGTTTTGGATACTAGAATAAATAAATAAATTATCAGACAAATTAGGAAAATTATGGATTTCTGGATTTATGCTTCAAGTATCATTTTAGCCCTCTAGTAATTATCATATGGGTATTGGATGAGTATTTCATGTACTTCCCTTTTTACGGGTCATGTAGCTTAAGTGGTCTGCATATAGCAAAACTGCAGGAAATCATTTTGGATATGAAATAGAGCGGGTGATGGGTCTTGATGGATTGCTGGAAGGATATGTAGAATGGGTGGCATCTATGGAAGATGAGTGAGTAGAGTGTGGTTTTTGTCTAGGGTTTAAAGGCGTTCGGGTCCGACGAAAGATCGTCCTACCCAAGGAGAGTTGGAGTCAAATCACCCTAGGATTAGCATATCTGAACATGAGAAAGAAATGGGTAAGGGAATCAACCAATAACAAAATAAGTATCTTGCGAAAGGGAATGCTGGGCGTAATCCCAACACAGTTCCTAGTGCCCCTTGAGAGCCCTTCACAGGGAATACCGGGGGCAGTCCTGGGTTAACGTAAACTGTTTAACAAGCTGAAAATAGTAACTTAGTAATTAGGGTTGCACAATTCACAGACACTGATGGCACCGGATGTTAGCTGGGAGCTTCGGCTCGGATGGTTAAAAGGCGGACTTTGGGTCCGGGGAGCTTCGGCTCAATTGTTTGAGACGGACGTGTTGGTCCGGGGAGCTTCGGCTCGGTTCTTGATTACGCTAAATTTGCATGTGCATAAGAGGAAGGAAAATTAAGGTGGTGGGTCTTCGGTATTGGAGGGTCGATGCACCGACGCCAATACGTTGACTCGGCAAGTGTGGTTAGCACTTCGCCAACAGAAGTCCGGTGCGCCAGCCGGCAAGAGTACGCAGGAGTCCGCTTCGTGCACCAAGCGTTGAGGCGTACGATAGGTCTGACCGGTAGTGCTTTACTGGTTTAGAGGTGGGCGAGGCCCAACCCACCGCTTCCATCTGCCACTACGGAGGTATCCTGGGAGGTTAAGGCTCCAGAAAGGGGGAACTAAAGGTCTGTGTGCACAGAGTCGGGTGTGTGTGTTGCACTTGCATGTCCATCATACCCACTTGCATGTCATAGCATAATCGTTACCTTTAACCTTGACACCTAAAGTATAAGTGGAATGGGACGCTTATACTTTAGGACCTGCAAAACGACCCCTTGGTCTATAAGCTTGTGTGGGCAAGTTTATAAATTAAGGTTAATTTTGGATATATATATATTTACTGTTGTTTGATAACCGACACCCCAACGTATAAATTGGTATGGGACTTTTTATACGATGGGAGCCTCGCAGAAGACCCCTTGGCTTATGTGATTTCACATAAGTGAAGGTTACTTTTCATATTTCAGCTTATTGTCTTACATGCTATAGAAATTGCTAGTATAGGACCGCTGCCATCTGCTTTTGATATTCTCCACCTTCAAGTCCTCCCCCTTCTTCCTCTCCGCTCGGTGCCTAGGAGCCGTGGGGGAAGGGGCGGGGGATGATAGGACTTAGTCTTTTAGACTAACGGTTTTCGAACCGCATCGTTTAGGGGATCGTGGAGACCAGCATGGAGGAGCAGCCCCAGAGACCGGTGTGTTTGGAGGTGGGGCAGTCTAGCTCCGGAGTTCATACAGCCGGGACCGTGAGTCTCGACCTTGAGTAGATTTTTCTGCTTCCGTATGAGTGATTCTTGTAGTGAGGATATGTTGTACCGGGCATAAGCCCGTTTTGCTGCTCCTCTGATGTTTTCTTCTGTGGACACTCCCTTCGTGGAGTTATATTTATTATGGCATGTGATTTTCCGTGGACTGCAAATTTGCATTTACTTCATAGTGCTACTTTTCTGTGATCGAAATCGGCCGGCAGAATCGGCGCTTTGTGGTGATGACCCTTCAGGGCGTGAAGGAGTCACCGCAATACGGCGGTTCTGGGCCTAAGACCCCGGTGTCGAAAAAGAAAAAAAAGGGGGTCTTACATGCTAAGTCAGTGTCCAAAACCTCAACCTTTGTTGAGGGGAGGTAGCCACCCTAAGTTCATGGTGCACTTTTAATCAAAAACACCACCTTAAGGCCAAACTAGGGTTTGGTGATTCCCTAACCAAAACCTAACCAACTGAGTTGAAATTTCGTACAGATCTAGGTATTGATGTCAGGGACCACTCACCAAAATTTGGGAGGGTTTGGATGTCATTAGATCACTTAATTAAAATACCCTAGCATTATTAAATAAAAGTAAAAAACTTTAGGCAAAGTATCTCCAAAGAAATCCCAATTTTGGACAGACCCTAGCTATAGTTAATATTGATCCCCTGTCCAAATTTCAGCCCATTTGGACAAGGGATGAAGGGTGGGCATCCATTTGAATCTCAGGACAGCCCTAAGTATAGGTCCCGCCAAAATGGGTGCCCTGGTCAAACCAGAGGCCCAAGTGGTCCAAATAAATTTTGAAATAAATTAGACACCTAGGGCTACAGGTTTCATGTTGGTGACTTTTTCAGTAGAGGAGCCTAGATATTTTTAAATATTAAAACCATTAAATACCAAATCTGTGACAGAAATTTAATAAATCAGAAATGTATAAACTATAGTTTAAAATCATATTAGCACGAATCTTAACGCACATGGACGGAATCCCTTCATCTCCTTCCTTGAGCTGACGGCCAGGATTTGTTCTTCCTGGGCCGACTTCAAGCGGCTGCCGCCGGCCATCCAGCACCTTCCCTGGCCGGCCACCACCACCACCACCTCCGTTGAGGTGGTGGCTGTTGCCAGGCGGCGGCACAGCCGCCGGAGAGGCGTTTTCCGGCGGTTCTAGTAAGTAATTTTTCGGCCGAAAAACCATGAAAGCCATGATTTGGATCGTGCTCAATTGAGCCCGAACCTTGCACCTAAGGAATGCTACGATCTACCCATGAGTTAAGGAGAGGAGGAGGACCTTTCTGGTGATCTGGAGTCGAGTCGATCTTCGGGTTGCCATGGTGGTGGTGCCGCCGGCCAGATTTCTGCAACATTGCAGTTAAGTGGCTCGAAATATGCAGGTAAATGGTGGGAGGGGCTCCTCTCATGTCACTGATGGTGTTTAAAACACCAGTTGGGGGAGGGGAGAGGCCAACCATCAATGGCCATTAATGGCCATTGAAAGCTTGGCTCGGCCAAGGTGGTGGGGAGGTGAATCTGCCTTGGGGTGGCCAAGAAACTGCTGGAAACTCCTCCCCTTCTCCATGGGAGTTTAATTCAGCCATCAAGGATGGCTCTTGGCCTCCCTAAGCCATGAATGGCTTCTTCATCCCTCTTTCTCTCTCCACCATTATCATGAAAGGAGGCTCCTTTCTCTCTCCTAATCACCCATGTTGACTGGTCAACACCATAGGCTATGTTTGACTTGGCTTAGGCTAGGGTTGACTTGGGTTAATTTGATCATTTGGGTTGACCCCAGTGGGTCCTTGGTGATCCATTGGCCTCCCCTAAGGTCTATGTATGGTTGGGTACGGTTAACTTGGCACCTTGGAGGTCACTTGACCCTTGGTAAGGGCACTTTCACCACTTTGGGGCTTGAGTTGACTTGGGTCAACTTAACCACTAGGTTTGACTCCAATGGGTCCCTAGTGACCCATTGACCTCACTTTAGGTTTAGGAAGCCCTGAGTAAGGTTGGTTGGGCACATTGGGGGTCACTTGACCCTTAGTTAGGGCACTTTGATCAAATTAGGGGTTAGAGTTGACTTGGGTCAACATGACCATTTGGGTTGACCCCAAGGGGTCCTTGGTGACCTCATGGCTTCCCCTGAGGTCTAGGAAGGGTTATGTTGTGTTACCTTGCACTTTGGAGGTCACCTACCCTTAGTAAGGGTACTTTGACCAGATGAGGGGCCTAAGTTGACTTGGGTCAACTTGGTCTCTAGGGCTGAACCCAATGTGCCCTTGGTGACCCATTGACCTCACTTTAGGGTTAGGAGGGCATGGGTGCGGTCCACTTGGCTAGGGGAAGGTCATGTAACAGCCCAAAGTTCTGAAACAGGAAAATTTGGGTGACACGGCCTGGGACACGGGCGTGTCCCAGGGCGTGTCAGGTGACATGGCCTACGACACGGGCGTGTCGCAGGGCGTGTCGAGGTTGTGTCGACGATTGGGCTCTGTCTCGACGATTTTTGCTCTCGACGATTCGTCGAGAGGAGGCACACGGCCCAGGACACGGGCGTGTCCAAGGCCGTGTCGCATGCTCGACGAGTTTTGCTCGACGATCGTCGAGTGTCGAGAAGTGGGTGTCGAGTGTTGAACACGGCCTGTGACACGGGCGTGTCACAGGGCGTGTCAAATCAGGCGACGAACTCAGCCCGCCGAAAGAATTCGACAGGGCGTGTCTTTGTGCCGTGTCTGGGCACACGGCCTGGGACACGGGCGTGTCACAGGCCGTGTGAAGTCTCGGGATGATTTAGGATTTTTTTCACCCAGGTACACGGCCACAGACACGGGCGTGTCGGAAGGCGTGTTGGTGACACGGCCCATGACACGGGCGTGTCCCGTGGGCGTGTCACTGGTTTGGATAAGTCGGTTGACCACCGCTTGAGGCACACGGCCAGGCACACGGCCGTGTTCGAGGCCGTGTCAGGTCAAACTTTGTGTTTTTGGCAGAATCGTGGCCGTCCATTCCTTCAGTCTGGATCCAAGGGCTGAAGCCTCTTCTCCTTTTTCCTTAAGGGCCGAAATCAGAGAAGTGTTGCTCACTTTAATTTGGCCTTCATCTTTCTTAAAGAGAGAGAAAGAGAGAGAGAAAGGAGGAGGAAGAGGAAAGGGGGCTGCTGCTGGTGGTGCTTCGGTTTACCGACGAGAGATCCGAAGCCAGCGTTGCGGAGGAAACGCTCTTGCGAGTCTTGCAAGCTAGCTTGGAAGCCATGGCACCGAAGCGATCGTCAAGGGTAACGACTTTTCTTCCTAGCCATGTGAAGGCTTCCGTTTTGGCATTTCTTTTGATTCCCCCACCAAGAGGTGGCTGCTTTTGGGAGTCGTTTGGGTGATTCTTGAAATCCCCTTTGTTGTGCATATAGATCCGGAAATGGAGTACGGAATAGGCATGCTGTGTGAAGCCCATCTGGACAGGTTAGTCTGGATTGGTGATGTTGCATACGAACCGGAGAAGACTCCGTGATAACGTGTAGTGTACGGCGTCTACGGGTTATGCCTGCGAAAAGGAGTAGCAGGAAGTACTGGGGTGGTAGCCCAGGAAAATAGCCATGTGATGTTTTGGGTCCAACCTGTGAATGAGGCACAGGAAGTACTGGTGGGACCAGGAAAGGCCCTTTTTGTGATGCTTGATGTCATAGGGTGTCCACTTGTGAAGTGAGTCACAGGAAGTACTGGTGTGCCCAGGAAAGACCCCTGACATTTGTGCTTGTGCGGTGTCCACCTGTGGAGAGAATCACAGGAAGTACTGGTGTGCCCAGGAAAGACCCGCTGTTGCTGTGAGGAAATGGGTATAGTGAAATACCTAGGCTTGAACGCCAGAAACAGGATTGGTGAGACCGACCCGCGCCTTTGATGTAACATCTCATTTCCAACTAGACCCCTAAGAGTGGTTTTGGCCATGACTAGGTCATGACAAACCCTAGGAAGCCAGTAATGAGTCAAGAGATAGGGGACAGAAAGGTGGGGGATCACCATGGTCTGCAAATAGTAGAACTCTGAACCATGGTTTAGGATGACCATGGGCTACACATTGACCCCAAGACCCTACCACAACACCCCTAATACCTTGGGAGGCCCATTAGAGCCATAAGGACCCATTGGGGTCAAATAAAGAGGCTCAATTGACCAAGGTCAACCCTAGCCCTAAATGGGTCAAACTAGCCTACTTAGGGTCAATTGACCTACTCCTAGCCTAGAGGACCCCACCTATGCCCTCCTAACCCTAAAGTGAGGTCAATGGGTCACTAAGGACACATTGGGGTCAGCCCTAGAGGCCAGGTTGACCCAAGTCAACTCAAGCTCCTAATCTGGTCAAAGTACCCTTACTAAGGGTATGTGACCTCCAAAGTGCAGGGTAACCCTACATAACCCTTCCTAGACCTTAGGGGAGGCCAATGGGTCACCAAGGACCCAATGGGGTCAACCCAAATGGTTTTGTTGACCCAAGTCAACTCTGGCCCTAAAATGATCAAAGTGCCCTTACCAAGGGGCATGTGACCCCCAAGATGCCCAACCAACCTTACTCAAGTCTTCCTAGACCTTAAGGGAGTCCAATAGGTCACCAAGGACCCATTGGGGTCAACTCAAATGGTCATGTTGACCAAGGTCAACTCTATTCTAGTGTTAGGTCAAATTAGCCTAAATGAGTCAACCCAAGCTCAACCCCTTTTTCCTTTTAAGTTAACCACAACATAATGAAATATTATGGGTGGAAAGGGCTGCCAATAGGCTGGGGAGTCAGCATGGTCAGTTTTGGTGACTAGGAAAGAGAGAGAAAGCTTCATCCCACACTAATGGAGGAGAGAGAAAAGGGGAAAGAGAGTTGAAGGAGGAGATTGGCCAAGGAAAGGCCAATGGTCCCCATTGATGGCAGCATTCATCTCCTCCAGTGAAGGGGAGGAGTTTCCAGCCGTTTTCCTGGCTGTCAAGGGGCAGTTACAGCCTCCACCATCATGGCCGAAACAAGCCTTTAATGGCCATGATGGCCATGGCAGTTTCTTCCATTCTTCTCCCCCTCTGATGATTTAAACACCACCAGTGAGCTTGGAGGAGAATTTCCCAATCCTTAACTGAAGAAATCCGGCGAGTTTACTGGGAGATTGCAGAAATCCGATCGGCGGCGCCACCACCATGTCAACCCGCAGATCCGCTCGTCTCCAGGCCGCCAACAAGGTCCTCCTCCTCCTCTTTTCTCATGGGCAGATCTTAGGTTTCATTAGGGCCGAGGTTCGGGCACAATTGAGCCCGATCCAATTCAGAAAATTCATGGCTTTCGGCCGAGAAATTTCTTGGTTGGATCGCCGGAATCCGCCCCTCCGGAGGCTGTGCCGCCGTCTGGCGATAGCCACCACCTCAACGGAGGTGATGGTGGCGGTGGCCGGCCGGGGAAGGGACTGGGTGGCCGGCGGCAGACGTTTGAAGTCGGCACAGGAAGAAGCAATCCTGGCCGTTGGCTCATCGGGGACGATAACCCCGCGTCGTTGATCTGCGCCAAGATTCGCGCGGCATCAATCAGATACTTTAGGATTTAAATGAATATTATTTCATTTCTGTCACATTTGATGTATTTAATGTATTTAATTTTTAAAAATACTTAGGGACCCTGAATGGAAATCGGCCCAACATGAAAATTGTAGCTTAGGGTGTCTAGTTTGTAGCAAAAATTTTTTGGACCCTTTTGGGCCACTGGTTAGACCATAGTACCCTTTTTGGTAGGACCTATACCTAGACCTAAACAGATATTATTTTTGGTGCCCACACTTCATTCCTTGTCCAAACAAGTTGAAATTTGGGCAGTGAGAAGGTCTTAGTCATATCTAGAACCTGTCCAAAATTTAGAATTTTTGGAGAATATTTTTCTATAGTTTTTAGAAAAATTTAATAAATCATGATTAATTTAATTATGTGACCTAATTAATTTAAAACTCCCCCAAATTTTGGTGGGTGGTCTTAGATGTCATGATAGGTATAGGGTTAAAACTTTAGCTCATTTGGAGATGTTTAGGATAGGTAATTTACCCACCCTATATATGACCCTATAAGGGTATTTTGGTCAAAAACCACTATTTGATGGTTGAGTGGCCAAATTCCCTCATCAGAGGCTGAAATTTTGGCCACTGATATACTTTGACTTTTTACACTCACTTATGAAGTTTGGAGTGGTTTGGACTAGGGTAGCCCTAGAATTTTAGGGTAGGCCCTTTAGGGTAAATTTCTAGGGTTTGAGGAATTTGGGGTCAAAGGACCTTGGATGGGCTTGAAACTTGGGACAGATGTCCATAGAGTTACTATGGTCCTGTGGTTAATATTTTAGGGCATTTGGAAGACTTTAAACCCCTTAAATCTATAACCCTAGTTTAGGGCACTAGCTTTGAAATCATAAGTTCTAATACCAAAACCTTCTTAAAAGGGCTGAGTTTTTGAATGGGTAGTTGTTTAGGGTATATACATCTCTGGAAATTTTATAATAAATTTTGGATGAATATTTTTGGTACTTTATTCACAAAGTCATGTTTTACAATTTCCACTTAGGAATTTTTGGAGATAAATATACTTGATTACATCTGATGAAACTTAGCAAAGGGGCTTGTAATAATGGTACCCATCTCTGTAAATTGTTATGAACTTTTTGAAGAAGGATATTTAGTAGTTGCTTCTTTAAATATTTAATTCTATGGAACTTTGGTAAATTTAATAATGACATTTAGATGGTCTGAAAAATTTTAATTTCTTCATCATGATGTATCTAGTTCCTTATGAAGCCCTAGTAATTTTTACATAATTATTGGAGACATATTTGTGGCACTTCCTTCATTATATTTGATCTTGGGAATTATTTTTAATAAATCTTTTAGAGGTCAAGAACTATATGGAAAATTATGAAAATTGGCAACCAATAATATTTCTCTGTTATGTAGTGGATAAAAATTTTAGGAGGCCATTACCTGAGCAAATCCTATGGTTCATGTTCAAATTGACTATGGCCTAGTTGTTGAGGAAAATTCAATAAATAGTAGATTAATTGGGAAAAATATAATTTTCTGAATTTAGACTATATTTATCATAATAGACCTCTGGTAAAATTTGTAGAGTTATTGGAGGAGAATTTAGAGTATCACCTATTGAGTACATCATATTAGCTTAGGGTGGTCTGCAATTAGTAAAAACAGCAGAAATCAAATTAAAGTGCACAATGAGTTTAGGAAGTTGGAATAATGGGGCATTAGTCTGGTAGGTGATTTAGGTTTGTCATCAGAAGTGTAGATGAGTAGTGGAGGTTGGTTAGAGTTGTGTGGGGTTCGGGATCGACAAAGGATCACTCATCCTCGTTGAAAAGAAGGAGCCATATACACTTGGGTTAGGATTCAATTATAACCCTAAGGGATTGAGAGATTTGTGTAGTAACCAATAATAATAAGTGCCTTGCGAAAGGGAGCTTTGGGCGTAATCCCATCGTAGTTCCTAGTGCCTTCGAGAGCCCTTCACGGGGAATACCTTGGGCAGTCCTGGGCTAACGCAACTCATAGGAGTAATGAAACTTCAAGAGTAACTAGAATAACTAGGGTTTCACTCTCACACACCCCGAGGTTACGGGAAGTAGTTTTGGCTAGATGATCAAGCAGTAGGCTCGGTCGTTGTGGTAAGAGGGCAGGATGGCCCGGTGAGCTTCGACTCGGTGTCGGTACGTAAATTTGCATGTGCATAAAAGGAATGATATTAAGGTGGTGGGTCTTCGGTATTGGAGGATCTTATCACAGACACCAATACGTTGACTCGGCAAGTGTTGTGATAGCACTTCGCCAACAGAAGTCCGGTGCGCCAGCCGGCAAGAATACGCAGGAGTCCGCTTGTGCACCAGCGTTGAGGCGTACGATAGGTCTGACCAGTAGTGCTATACTGGTTTAGAGGTGGGCGAGGCCCAACCCACCGCTTCCGTCTGCCACTACGGAGGTATCCTGGGAGGTGAGGCTCCAGAAAGGGGGAACTAAAGGTCTGTGTGCACAGAGTCGGGTGTGTGTGTTGCACTTGCTTGATCCATCATACCCACTTGCATGTCATAGCATAAGCGATTCATTTAACCTTTGACACCTAAAATATAAGTGGTATGGGACACTTATACATTAGGCCCTGCAAAACGACCCCTTGGTCTATAAGCTTGTGTGGGCAAGTTTATAAATTAAGGTTAATTTTCTTTACATATATATATTGTTGTTAATAACCGACACCCCAACGTATAAATTGGTATGGGACTCTTTATACGATGGGAGCCTTGCAAAAGACCCCTTGCTTATATGTACCCATATAAGTTAAGGTCACTTTACTTTACTTGTTTACAAATATGATTAGTTACTATATAAATTGCTAGTTTTAGGTCCACCGTCACCTGCATTTGATATACTCTCCACTTTCAAGTCCTCCCTTTCTTCCTCTCCGCTCGGTGCCTAGGAGCCACGGGGGAAGGGGTGGGGGATGATAGGACTTAGTCTTTTAGACTAACGGTTTTCGAACCACATCATTTAGGGGATCGCGGAGCCCAGATTGGAGGAGCAGCCCCAGAGGTTGACACGCTTGGAGATAGGGCAGTCTAGCACAGGAGTTCAGACAGCTGGGACCGTGAGGCCCTTACTCTAGTAGTTTTTATTTTATTTCCTCATGAGAGATCTTGTGGTGAGGAATTGATGTATCGGGCATAAGCCCTTATTTACAGTGCTTGGTTTTGTGGACTCTCCCATCGTGGAGATATTTTACTTGATGTGATATTTCTGTGGACTTTTACTTAGAGTTTTGCTGCGCATGATATTACTCTAATTTTGTTACTATGCTGCGATCGAATTGGCCGGCAGAAACGGCGTTTTGTGGTGATGCCGCTTCAAGGCGTGAAGGAGTCACCGCAAAACGGCGGTTCTAGGCCTAAGACCCCGGTGTCGAGAAAGAAAAAAAAATGGGGTCTTACAAGTGGTATCAAAGCGAAACCTCGATCGACAAGTAACAGTCCACAACCCCTGGTCCACCCCCGCGCGAGCTTAGTTTGCGGACAAACTAGCAGCGGAAGCAGTGGTGAGACCCTAAGGAGGAATCACTTGTAAAATAGTCCACTTTGCATATAATTGAGCTGATTACCCACTAATATAGTTTGTTTCGCAGCCTCCAGCTCAGCCCACACCACAAGGCGGGGCCCAGCGGACTCCGGACGTTACACCACCTCCCCCGGTCCCTACTCCTTTCCTACAGTCGGAGGTGGGACAGACGTTGACAGCCATTTTGGATGCTTTCAGGGCTCAACAGGTTCTGGCTCCGCAGCCAAACCCGAGCGTCAACTGGCTGAGTATCTTTCGAGGACTCGCTCCCCCATCCTACTGTGGGACTGAGTCTGCCGTCCGGACAGAGGAGTGGCTAGATATCATGTACGAGATGTTGACTGGAATCAAGTGCCCGTGGGAGGAAAGGGTGCCCTTGGTCGTGTCTTGCTTGGAATCTCATGCTAAGAGGTGGTGGAAGACTTCCCTGGATACGATTTTTGCTGACAGGACGGCTGCGGAGATAGCTTGGGAGGAATTCAAGGGCGCTCTATTGGAGCACTTTGTTCCGCAATCAGCCAGAGATGAGCTGGAGGACAGGTTTTTGCAGTTGAGGCAAGGGAGCAAGACGGTGGTGGAGTACCACCGAGAGTTTGATCATTTAGCCCGGTTTGCAGACTCATATCAGTTGGACGAAGCTGGGTATACGAAAAGGTTCTACAAGGGCCTGCGGGAGGAGCTGAGGGAGACCTTACTATTTGTATCTGACGGGCCCATCTCCCGAATTTTGGAGATGGCGAAAAGAATCGAGGCGGATTGGCTTACTACTCGGGGCCGGAAGCGGCCAAATGAAGACCAGAGCCGGGGAGCCCGAAATGATCAGCGGCGGGGCCGCATCACAGATGGAAGAAGGGTAGAAGACCAGCCTCATCAGGAGGCGAGACAGGAGATAGGAAGACCAGTGTTGATGGCTCCACCACCAGTTCAGAGGCGGGACGAACAGAGACCCGGGGGAATGGCGTATCAACCGCCAGTGTGCTTCGATTGTCACCAGGTGGGGCACATTAGGAGGAACTGTCCCATGGGGAGGGCACCCCCACCAGCACCACAGGCTGCCCCACCAGCACCACAGGCTGCCCCACCAGCGCCATACTTCGGAGGCCGGGGGCGTGGCCGAGGACGTGGATACCCAGGTGGCGATCGTAGACCGGAAAGGGAGCAGGCGTATGCCTTGGATCTGGCACAGCCTCGAAACCCGGAGCAAGTCATAACAGGTATGACAAGAGTTTTTTTTTTTTAATTATTTAAATAAAAATTCCATTATCTCTGCTGTAAATTTCTAGAACTTCTCAAAAAAAATGATTAAATAGGAAGAAACTAGTTACAGAATCCTAAGACGTTTAACCGATCCAGGTATAGTCTTCGTCAGCGGCAAACCCGCCTACACATTGTTCGACACGGGTGCTTCGCACTCGTTCGTATCAGAGGCTTTCGTGGAAGGGATAGAAGGCGTAGAACGGTTCACAGGCCTGACGAGGAGGGTGCGTTTACCTGATGGATCGGAACTATTCACCTCTGCCCACTGCAACATGGAGGCGGAGATTGGCGGGAAGCCATTCGAAGTGGCGGCAACGATTCTTAGAATGCCAATCTTCGAGTTGATCCTGGGCATGACATGGTTGCACTGGAACCATGCCCAGATTGATTGCCAAGCGAAGAAGATCACAGTGAGGCATGGAGACTCGTTTATTGTCATCGAAGGTATAAGATCCGCCTCTTGTGTGCTTTTATCTTCAGTACAGGCCGTTAAGGCCCATCTACAGGGGGAGGAGGTTTACCAGATTCTGTTTGAGATAGAGGAGGCCAAGGGGGCCATGACAGACATCCCAGTGGTGCGGGACTTCGTCGACGTCTTCCCAGAGAAATTGCCAGGACTACCTCCGTGTCGAGAGCAGGATTTTCAGATAGAGTTAGTGCCCGGAGCCAGGCCGGCATCTACGGCCCCTTACCGGATGGCCCCGAAGGAGTTGGCGGAGTTCCGGAGTCAGCTGCAGGAACTTGTAGAGGCAGGGTTCGTCCGGCCAAGTTCTTCACCGTGGGGAGCCCCGGTGCTGTTTGTCAAGAAGAAGGACGGAAGTCTCCGCCTGTGCATAGACTATCGAGTGCTGAATAGACTCACGGTTCGGAATACCTACCCACTCCCACGAATCGATGAGTTGTTCGACCAGCTGGAGGGAGCACATTTCTTCTCGAAACTTGACTTAAGGTCAGGCTATTATCAGCTGCGGATCCGAGAAGAGGACATTCCGAAGACCGCTTTCAGTAGCCGATACGGACTGTTCGAGTTCACAGTGATGCCGTTCGGGCTCACGAATGCACCATCAGCATTTACGAGCCTTATGAACAGGGTGTTCAAGGAATATTTGGACGTATTCGTCATCATCTTTATTGACGACATCCTTGTCTACTCAAAGACGGAAGGGGAGCACGCACGACACCTGACCTTGACATTGGAGAGGTTACGGGAGCATCAGCTGTACGCAAAATTCAGCAAATGCCAGTTTTGGCTAAAGGAGGTGGCCTTCTTGGGCCATATCGTCAGTGGGGCTGGGTTGGCGGTAGACCCGGCCAAGATTCGGGCCGTTCAGGATTGGCCACCATTGAAGACGGCGACAGATGTACGGAGCTTCTTGGGACTTGCCGGGTACTACCGGAAGTTTGTAGAGGGATTCTCCCGGATCGCGCTCCCTCTTACGACTCTGACGAAGAAGGAATCCCCTTTTATTTGGACACCACAGTGCGAGGCAGCCTTCGTGGAGCTGAAGAGTCGGCTCACTTCGGCTCCCATCCTCGCTATTCCGTCAGGAAGGGAGGGATTCCAGGTGTATACCGACGCCTCCTACCAAGGGATGGGTGCCGTTCTGATGCAGAACGGGCATGTGATAGCTTATGCCTCTCGACAGTTGAAGATTCACGAGAAAAATTACCCGGTCCACGATCTGGAGATGGGCGCGGTAATCTTCGCCTTGAAGATTTGGCGGCACTATCTGTACGGGGTTCATTGCGACATCTTCTCCGACCACCAGAACCTGAGATACGTGGACACGCAAAAAGACCTCAACATCAGACAAAGGCGTTGGGTGGAGTTCCTGACAGATTATGAGTATACTATGCACTACCACCCCGGGAAGGCGAACGTGGTGGCGGATGCGTTGAGCCGGAGAGGAGATGCTTCAGGGAAGGGACCTCAGCTTATGTCTATGGAGCTGGTCCGGTCTTTCAGGGACATGCAGATATCCCTAGCATCCGAGGACGATCCAGAATTATACATGGAGTATCTGGCGTCGATGATCGCTATTGATGATATCCGGGACCGCATCAGGGAAGGGCAGAAGACAGACCCTCGGACGGAACCGATATTTCGAACCTTGGATGAGGGTTCGACGGGGGATTATACCTTGAAGGATGGGCTATTGTACTTCAGAGGAAGGATTTATATACCCGCAGGAGGTCAGATCCGGGAGGATATCATGGCGGAAGCACATTGCAGTAGGTATTCGATACACCCGGGGATCACCAAGATGATGGCCGATCTGAAGAGGATGATGTTCTGGCCAGGAATGAAGAGGGATATTACACACTTCGTGACCCATTGCGAAGCCTGCCAGTTGGTGAAGGCGGAATGCAGAAACCCCGCGGGATTGTTGCAACCTCTTCCAGTGCCAGAATGGAAGCTTGAGGATATTGCGATGGATTTTATTCATGGTCTCCCCCGACCACGAACGGGAAATGATTCGATATGGGTCATCGTAGATCGATTGACGAAGGTGGCTAGATTTATACCAGTCAGGAAGGACGATTCAGCGGGGGTTCTGGTTCGGAAGTTTGTGGAGCAGTACATCCGCTATCATGGAGTACCCAGGACGATCGTGTCAGATCGGGACGGTCGGTTTACATCCAGGGAATGGCGGTCGGTTCAGGCATACTTGGGCACTTGACTGACTTTTAGCACCGCCTTCCACCCTCAGACGGATGGGCAGACAGAGCGCACAAACCGGACACTGGAAGACCTGCTACGTCTATGCATCCTAGACCGAGGAGAGCCTTGGGAAAAGATGTTACCGATGGTGGAATTCTCGTACAACAACAGTCATCAGGCCAGCATAGGCATGGCCCCCTACGAGGCTCTATATGGACGGAAATGTAGAACCCCACTCTCTTGGATTCAGGACGAGGACCCGAAGGCTTTGGGATCGGATTTTGTTGAAGACACCGAGGCTCAGGTGAGGTTGATCAGGGACAGGATGTTAGAGGCACAAAGCAGGCAGGCCAAGTATTATGACGCCCGCCATCGTCAGGTGGAATTTCAGGTCGGGGACCGTGTGTTTTTGAAGATCCGGCCTATGCATGGAGTTTCTCGGATGCGTGGCCGAAGGAAGAAGCTCAGCCCCAGATACATGGGCCCTTACAGGATCCTGGAGCGGATAGGGGTCCTGGCTTACAGGCTGGAGTTGCCACCAGAGCTGGCAGCTCTGCATGATGTTTTCCACATATCCTCGCTGAGAAGGGCTCTACTACGCCCGGAGCAGCGGATTACGACCACCGAAGGGCCGGTAGCTTCGGACCGATCTGTTCACTTGGAGCCGGTGCGGATCGATGATAAAGGGGTACGGATCCTGCGACGCAAAAAGATTCCCTTAGTCAAGGTTCTGTGGAGGAACCACGGCCAAGAGGAGCATACTTGGGAGCCGCAGGATCTGATGCAACAGAAATATCCAGAGCTATTCAGTCAGGTATACCTCTCAGACCCCTCAAGATGTTAATTTATTCTCCTGCTTTAATTTACTAAGGGCTGCTCTAGGCAGATAGAGACTTATCTTTTGTTTATTGGGGGCTTATCCTTGTTTATTGGGATCTTGGTCTGCCGATTGGGCGAAATGGACATAGATCTAGGTTTCCCTTTAAACCAATTTTAGCAAACAAGCCGCCATGCTGGGATGTTACAAGGTTCTTTTCTTCGGTAGTAAGTCCCGTAGACTCAACTTTGATTTCGGGGACGAAATCTTTGTTTTGTTTATTGGGATTTGTAACATCCCATTTCCAACTAGACCCCTAAGAGTGGTTTTGGCCATGACTAGGTCATGACAAACCCTAGGAAGCCAGTAATGAGTCAAGAGATAGGGGACAGAAAGGTGGGGGATCACCATGGTCTGCAAATAGTAGAACTCTGAACCATGGTTTAGGATGACCATGGGCTACACCTTGACCCCAAGACCCTACCACAACACCCCTAATACCTTGGGAGGCCCATTAGAGCCATAAGGACCCATTGGGGTCAAACAAAGAGGCTCAATTGACCAAGGTCAACCCTAGCCCTAAATGGGTCAAACTAGCCTACTTAGGGTCAATTGACCTACTCCTAGCCTAGAGGACCCCACCTATGCCCTCCTAACCCTAAAGTGAGGTCAATGGGTCACTAAGGACACATTGGGGTCAGCCCTAGAGGCCAGGTTGACCCAAGTCAACTCAAGCTCCTAATCTGGTCAAAGTACCCTTACTAAGGGTATGTGACCTCCAAAGTGCAGGGTAACCCTACATAACCCTTCCTAGACCTTAGGGGAGGCCAATGGGTCACCAAGGACCCAATGGGGTCAACCCAAATGGTTTTGTTGACCCAAGTCAACTCTGGCCCTAAAATGATCAAAGTGCCCTTACCAAGGGGCATGTGACCCCCAAGATGCCCAACCAACCTTACTCAAGTCTTCCTAGACCTTAAGGGAGTCCAATAGGTCACCAAGGACCCATTGGGGTCAACTCAAATGGTCATGTTGACCAAGGTCAACTCTATTCTAGTGTTAGGTCAAATTAGCCTAAATGAGTCAACCCAAGCTCAACCCCTTTTTCCTTTTAAGTTAACCACAACATAATGAAATATTATGGGTGGAAAGGGCTGCCAATAGGCTGGGGAGTCAGCATGGTCAGTTTTGGTGACTAGGAAAGAGAGAGAAAGCTTCATCCCACACTAATGGAGGAGAGAGAAAAGGGGAAAGAGAGTTGAAGGAGGAGATTGGCCAAGGAAAGGCCAATGGTCCCCATTGATGGCAGCATTCATCTCCTCCAGTGAAGGGGAGGAGTTTCCAGCCGTTTTCCTGGCTGTCAAGGGGCAGTTACAGCCTCCACCATCATGGCCGAAACAAGCCTTTAATGGCCATGATGGCCATGGCAGTTTCTTCCATTCTTCTCCCCCTCTGATGATTTAAACACCACCAGTGAGCTTGGAGGAGAATTTCCCAATCCTTAACTGAAGAAATCCGGCGATTTTACTGGGAGATTGCAGAAATCCGATCGGCGGCGCCACCACCATGTCAACCCGCAGATCCGCTCGTCTCCAGGCCGCCAACAAGGTCCTCCTCCTCCTCTTTTCTCATGGGCAGATCTTAGGTTTCATTAGGGCCGAGGTTCGGGCACAATTGAGCCCGATCCAATTCAGAAAATTCATGGCTTTCGGCCGAGAAATTTCTTGGTTGGATCGCCGGAATCCGCCCCTCCGGCGGCTGTGCCGCCGTCTGGCGATAGCCACCACCTCAACGGAGGTGATGGTGGCGGTGGCCGGCCGGGGAAGGGACTGGGTGGCCGGCAGCAGACGTTTGAAGTCGGCACAGGAAGAAGCAATCCTGGCCGTTGGCTCATCGGGGACGATAACCCCGCGCCGTTGATCTGCGCCAAGATTCGCGCGGCATCAATCAGATACTTTAGGATTTAAATGAATATTATTTCATTTCTGTCACATTTGATGTATTTAATGTATTTAATTTTTAAAAATACTTAGGGACCCTGAATGGAAATCTGCCCAACATGAAAATTGTAGCTTAGGGTGTCTAGTTTGTAGCAAAAATTGTTTGGACCCTTTTGGGCCACTGGTTAGACCAGGGTACCCTTTTTGGTAGGACCTATACCTAGACCTAAACAGAAATTATATTTGGTGCCCACACTTCATTCCTTGTCCAAACAAGTTGAAATTTGGGCAGTGAGAAGGTCTTAGTCATATCTAGAACCTGTCCAAAATTTAGAATTTTTGGAGAACATTTTTCTATAGTTTTTAGAAAAATTTAATAAATCATGATTAATTTAATTATGTGACCTAATTAATTTAAAACTCCCCCAACTTTTGGTGGGTGGTCTTAGATGTCATGATAGGTATAGGGTTAAAACGTTAGCTCATTTGGAGATGTTTAGGATAGGTAATTTACCCACCCTATATATGACCCTATAAGGGTATTTTGGTCAAAAACCACTATTTGATGGTTGAGTGGCCAAATTCCCTCATCAGAGGCTGAAATTTTGGCCACTGATATACTTTGACTTTTTACACTCACTTATGAAGTTTGGAGTGGTTTGGACTAGGGTAGCCCTAGAATTTTAGGGTAGGCCCTTTAGGGTAAATTTCTAGGGTTTGAGGAATTTGGGGTCAAAAGACCTTGGATGGGCTTGAAACTTGGGACAGATGTCCATAGGGTTACTATGGTCCTGTGGTTAACATTTTAGGGCATTTGGAAGACTTTAAACCCCTTAAATCTATAACCCTAGTTTAGGGCACTAGCTTTGAAATCATAAGTTCTAATACCAAAACCTTCTGAAAAGGGCTGAGTTTTTGAATGGGTAGTTGTTTAGGGTATATACATCTCTGGAAATTTTATAATAAATTTTGGATGAATATGTTTGGTACTTTATTCACAAAGTCATGTTTTACAATTTCCACTTAGGAATTTTTGGAGATAAATATACTTGATTAAATCTGATGAAACTTAGCAAAGGGGCTTGTAATAATGGTACCCATCTCTGTAAAGTTTTATGAAATTTTTGAAGAATGATATTTAGTAGTTGCTTCTTTAATTATTTAATTCTATGGAACATTGGTAAATTTAATAATGACATTTAGATGGTCTGAAAAATTTTAATTTCTTCATCATGATGTTTCTAGTTCCTTATGAAGCCCTAGTAATTTTTACATAATTATTGGAGACATATTTGTGGCACTTCCTTCATTATATTTGATCTTGGGAATTATTTTTAATAAATCTTTTAGAGGTCAAGAACTATATGGAAAATTATGAAAATTGGCAACCAATAATATTTCTCTGTTACTTAGTGGATAAAAATTTTAGGAGGCCATTACCTGAGCAAATCTTATGGTTCATGTTCAAATTGACTATGGCCTAGTTGTTGAGGAAAATTCAATAAATAGTAGATTAATTGGGAAAAATATAATTTTCTGAATTTAGACTATATTTATCATAATAGACCTCTGGTAAAATTTGTAGAGTTATTGGAGGAGAATTTAGAGTATCACCTATTGAGTACATCATATTAGCTTAGGGTGGTCTGCAATTAGTAAAAACAGCAGAAATCAAATTAAAGTGCACAATGAGTTTAGGAAGTTGGAATAATGGGGCATTAGTCTGGTAGGTGATTTAGGTTTGTCATCAGAAGTGTAGATGAGTAGTGGAGGTTGGTTAGAGTTGTGTGGGGTTCGGGATCGACAAAGGATCACTCATCCTCGTTGAAAAGAAGGAGTCATATACACTTGGGTTAGGATTCAATTATAACCCTAAGGGATTGAGAGATTTGTGTAGTAACCAATAATAATAAGTGCCTTGCGAAAGGGAGCTTTGGGCGTAATCCCATCGTAGTTCCTAGTGCCTTCGAGAGCCCTTCACGGGGAATACCTTGGGCAGTCCTGGGCTAACGCAACTCATAGGAGTAATGAAACTTCAAGAGTAACTAGAATAACTAGGGTTTCACTCTCACACACCCCGAGGTTACGGGAAGTAGTTTTGGCTAGATGATCAAGCAGTAGGCTCGGTCGTTGTGGTAAGAGGGCAGGATGGCCCGGTGAGCTTCGACTCGGTGTCGGTACGTAAATTTGCATGTGCATAAAAGGAATGATATTAAGGTGGTGGGTCTTCGGTATTGGAGGATCTTAGCACAGACACCAATACGTTGACTCGGCAAGTGTTGTGATAGCACTTCGCCAACAGAAGTCCGGTGCGCCAGCCGGCAAGAATACGCAGGAGTCCGCTTGTGCACCAGCGTTGAGGCGTACGATAGGTCTGACCAGTAGTGCTATACTGGTTTAGAGGTGGGCGAGGCCCAACCCACCGCTTCTGTCTGCCACTACGGAGGTATCCTGGGAGGTGAGGCTCCAGAAAGGGGGAACTAAAGGTCTGTGTGCACAGAGTCGGGTGTGTGTGTTGCACTTGCTTGATCCATCATACCCACTTGCATGTCATAGCATAAGCGATTCATTTAACCTTTGACACCTAAAATATAAGTGGTATGGGACACTTATACATTAGGCCCTGCAAAATGACCCCTTGGTCTATAAGCTTGTGTGGGCAAGTTTATAAATTAAGGTTAATTTTCTTTACATATATATATTGCTGTTAATAACCGACACCCCAACGTATAAATTGGTATGGGACTCTTTATACGATGGGAGCCTTGCAAAAGACCCCTTGCTTATATGTACCCATATAAGTTAAGGTCACTTTACTTTACTTGTTTACAAATATGATTAGTTACTATATAAATTGCTAGTTTTAGGTCCACCGTCACCTGCATTTGATATACTCTCCACTTTCAAGTCCTCCCTTTCTTCCTCTCCGCTCGGTGCCTAGGAGCCACGGGGGAAGGGGTGGGGGATGATAGGACTTAGTCTTTTAGACTAACGGTTTTCGAACCACATCATTTAGGGGATCGCGGAGCCCAGATTGGAGGAGCAGCCCCAGAGGTTGACACGCTTGGAGATAGGGCAGTCTAGCACAGGAGTTCAGACAGCTGGGACCGTGAGGCCCTTACTCTAGTAGTTTTTATTTTATTTCCTCATGAGAGATCTTGTGGTGAGGAATTGATGTATCGGGCATAAGCCCTTATTTACAGTGCTTGGTTTTGTGGACTCTCCCATCGTGGAGATATTTTACTTGATGTGATATTTCTGTGGACTTTTACTTAGAGTTTTGCTGCGCATGATATTACTCTAATTTTGTTACTATGCTGCGATCGAATTGGCCGGCAGAAACGGCGTTTTGTGGTGATGCCGCTTCAAGGTGTGAAGGAGTCACCGCAAAACGGCGGTTCTGGGCCTAAGACCCCGGTGTCGAGAAAGAAAAAAAAATGGGGTCTTACATTTGATATAGCCATGAGTACGCTGCACGCGGAAAGGGCAAGGCGATTTGAGCAACGGGGGGGTGGAGGATCCGACCTGCGCTATGTCCGTCTGACGTGAGACCAAAAAGTGTGGTCTGTTGGAGCGCATAGCAAGAGTCTTCGGCCTGCGCGCCATGACACAAAGGGGGGCTACGGGCCATCCCGGTGTCCGAGGACTAACTCCGGCTGCACGCCATAGAGTAAATGCTCAAGAGATTTACCGTTGGGTGATAACCCTGATACGGTGGTGGGCAAGAGGTTGCCAGAACACCAAGAATGTGCCCTGAGTGCACGGACCGTTGGGCCGGGTGGCGAACGGTTGTGATGGCTTGTGTGCGTGAAAGCACCTTTTGATGATATCGCTTGCCATACTTGTGATATGCTATGCCTGCAGGGAAAAATACCGCTGCCCCGAGAGAAGGGGTAGGGTCGTTATAATTTGGTCAGCTGAACGCTGACCGTTGCTTTTGTTTGCCACCGTTGGGTGGATTGTCCCTTGCACAGGTGCTGGAGAGCCGAGCGGGACGCATAGAGGTTGATGCTCCTGCTGGTGTTGCTGCTGCTGCTGTTTAGCCCTCGAAGGCTATGTTTGAGATACGTGTTTTCTTTTGTTGTGGCCGGCCTGCGCGCCCATAGTTGTATCCACTGTATGAAAGCCCTGTAAGGCCATAAGGCCAGCTCTTTGTACATGTTGTAAGACATTCCTATATATATATAAAATGTGGAGTTTTATGTTTGGACATTCCTGAGGAGTTCAAGTAGTTTAGGCTTCCGCTAGAATGCATGTGATAGGTGCGATGCGCTACTCTGGTATCATCCTGTACCTTCACCGACGGTTTTGTGGTATATCCTGTGGGGCCCCGGCCGGACCTTCTAGAATATATCATATGAACGGATGGGGTTGTTACATTTTTGGTATCGGTTGTCTTGGTCTTTCCCTCTCGAAGTCGTGGTCGACTTCTTTTGTGGGGTGGCGAGCACGTGTTTGTGCACACCAAAGTCTACGAATGAACTCCTGAATGTCCATGATAGGAATGCATTTTGTATGTTTGAGGAACCTGCGTGTTCCTATGTTGTGTTGTTTGCTTGAGTACGACCGCTAATGTATGTGTCTTGTCCACCTTTAGGTGACACGAAGTGGAGCTGGGCCGTCTGAGCCCCAGCGTTCTGATGAAAGTACGGCACCAGCTGCGGTGCCTACACCTCCACCGTCTACAGAGCATGTCCGTTTAGTTGCGGAGGCCTTGTTTACCATGATCCAAGGCCAGCCACTGAGGCAAGAACAAGCGGCTGTGAGGACAGAACAGGTGGTGGCAAGGCCTGAACCTGTCGTGGAAGTGATTCCTCGAGCGGCTGAGAAGCAGCTAACACGGTTTATGAGTTTCCATCCGCCTACGTTCTCGGGAGCGGGAACCCCGACGCAGGCTGAGGATTGGTTATCGCGCATCAAGCGAGTGATGACGGCGATAGGCACGGCGGAACATCAGAAAGTTACCTTAGCCACCTTCTTGCTTGAAGGAGAAGCGCGTTTATGGTGGGATGAGATGGAGTTGCATCATTTGGCGGGTCGTCCGTTAACCCAAGTCTCAATGGAAGAATTCTCCCGGCTCTTCCTCGCGAAGCACCTTCCTGCGGCTCAGCGGATAGCCATGGAAAATGAGTTCCAACGGTTGACCCAAGGCGAGGGCAGTGTTGATGCCTATTTGCATGAATTTACGCGCTTGGGGCGGTATGCGGGTTCGATATTTGCTGATGAGCAGCGGAAGACCAACAGGTTCTATGAAGGACTGAGGGACGAGTTGAGGTTCCTTGTGTCTAGTTCTGTGAATCAAGGTTTCCAAGCATTGGTTGACACCGCGACCGCGTTGGAAAAAGATATAAAAAGGGTGCAAGGGAAGAGAGCTTTGACTCTGACGCAACCGGAGTGGAAGGCGCCCCGATCGGGGAAACCATTCTATAAGAAGAGATGGGGCAAGAAGTCCAAGCCTAGTGGACAAGTTCCTTCATCCGTTACAACGGGAGCAACATCAGGGGCAACCTCTAAGCCAGATACTCGGGTCTGCTTCAATTGTGGCCGCATGGGGCATATTGCGCGAGATTGTCGGATGCCGCCAAAGAGTGAAAAGAAGGCGGGAGCATCTTATGCGGAGAAAGGAAAGGCGGTGGTGGATTCCTCTGCCTCGCAGGCGCAACCCCGAGTCTACAATCTTGGCCTGCAAGAGGCCATCAAGCAGAGTGACGTGGTCACAGGTATGAGTTTAGTTTTGCATATGCTATTGTTTGTATGCTTAGCTTTGTACGCCTATGTTTGTGGTTTGTGTGTGTGACATGGTTGTCATAGGTTTTGTAATGATTCGGGACACGCTGGCGCGAGCACTGTTTGATACAGGTGCATCGCATTCTTTTCTGTCTAGTGAGTTTCTTACGCGGCTTGGGCTACCCAATCGTCCAAAGGCAGATAGCGTCAGAGTGGTGTTGCCGAATGGTTGTTGGATGCTTGCGGATCAAGCTTGCGATGTGGCGGTTCAGTTAGGAAGTCGGGATTTTTGTTTCACCGCATTTGTTTTGCCAATATCGGAATTCGATGTGATTTTTGGGATGGATTGGCTTGCGGAGCAGCATGCTATGATTGATTGCCAGTCCAAAGAAATCACGTTGGGTCAGAATACCGAACAGGAGACCAAGTTCGCGGGTATGCGAGGAGTAGGCGGGACGTTGATGTCTGCACTCCAGGTAGGCAAAGCTGTTCGGAAGGGTGCGGAGTGTTACTTTGCACTAATTCAGGCTGTTGAGCCTAAGGCCACTTTGTGTGAGGTTCCGATTGTGGCAGAATTTACGGATGTGTTTCCCGCGGATCTCCCTGGGCTACCACCCCAGCGGGAGATTGACTTCACGATCGAGTTGGTGCCAGGTGCGAAACCTGTGGCCCGCTCGCCATATCGCGTTGCGCCAAAAGAAATGGCTGAGTTGAAGGTTCAACTACAAGAAATGCTAGAGCAAGGCTATATCCTCCCAAGTATGTCACCTTGGAGCGCGCCTGTGCTTTTTGTAAAAAAGAAAGATGGTGGGTTACGGTTGTGTATCGATTACCGTGAATTGAATAAGCTGACCGAGAAGAATAAGTATCCTATACCTCGGATTGATGAGTTATTCGATCAGCTAGTGGGCTCGACCGTCTATTCGAAGTTGGACCTGAAGTCTGGTTATTACCAGTTACGAATTCGGGAAGGTGACATTCCCAAAACCGCATTTGGAACGCGCTATGGGCATTATGAGTTCACAGTCATGCCCTTTGGATTGTGCAATGCGCCTTCGGTGTTTATGGATCTGATGCACCGTATTTTCCGTGAGTACCTGGATCTGTTTGTGATCGTGTTCATTGATGACATCCTGGTGTACTCGAAGTCCAAAGCTGAGCATGAAACTCACTTGCGGTTAGTGTTGAACACGTTGAGGCAAAATCAGCTCTATGCCAAGTTCTCGAAGTGCGAGTTTTGGCTATCGTCAGTGGCATTTTTGGGCCATGTGGTGAGTGGAGCGGGCATTGCAGTGGATCCAGCGAAGATAAGAGCCATACAAGAATGGCCAATATTGTCTTCCGTGGCCGAGGTCAGGAGTTTCCTTGGACTTGCGGGCTACTATAGAAGATTTGTGGAAAACTTCTCGCGGATCGCTTTACCGCTAACCACACTGACGCGAAAGGATCAGAAGTTCGTTTGGACGCCAGAGTGCGCACGAGCTTTTGAAGAGCTGAAGGTTCGGTTGACCACGGCGCCGGTGTTGTCTTCGCCATGTGGAACCGATGGATTTGTCATTTATAGTGATGCCTTAGGGAGCGGCTTAGGCTGCGTTCTTCTGCAGAATGGAAAGGTGAGTGCTTATGGCTCACGCCAGCTGAAGGTGCACGAGCGAAATTATCCCGTCCATGATTTGGAACTAGCGGCGGTGATTTTTGCACTCAAGTTGTGGCGACACTACCTTTATGGCGTAAAGGTGGAGATCTATACCGATCATAAGAGCCTAAAGTATCTTTTGGAGCAAAAAGAGTTGAACATGCGATAACGAAGGTGGTTGGAGTTCCTTGGGGATTACACTTTCGAGATTCACTATACACCCGGGAAGGGGAATGTTGTCGCGGATGCGTTGAGTCGGCGAGTTCCGGCTAGAGCAAATTGGTTGCAAAGGCATGATGAACGTCTTATCCAGGAGTTGGAAGCATTGGAGATCTATTGTGTTGATAAGAATTCCACTGCCACTGTATGTTTGAACTGGACCGAGGTGCAATGTGACCTTGCGGACCGAGTTAGACGGGCAACGGAGTTGGATGAAGATCTCTTACGCTATGTGAATGAAGGGCCAGAGGGCAAATTCACCTGGAATGATGGTCTTTTGCGCAAAGAGAGCCGTTTGTGCATCCCAAATGTGGGGAAACTGAGGGAAGAACTGATGTATGAAGCACATTATACGAAGTATTCCATTCACCCCGGGAGCACAAAGATGTTCAACGATATGAAGAAACTTTTCTGGTGGCCAGGGCTTAAGAAAGATGTTGCCCTATATGTAGCCAAATGTCAAACATGTGCGATGGTGAAGGCGGAATGCCAAAAGCCGGGCGGTTATTTGAAGTCACTGCCGATCCCAGTGTGGAAATTTGATGATATTTCCATGGATTTTGTGCATGGATTGCCAAGATCGCAACGAGGAAATGATTCCATTTGGGTGGTAGTTGACCGGCTAACAAAAGTCGCACATTTTCTCCCGAACAGGCGGGATGATTCGGTTGAAAGTTTGGCAAAGTTATATGTTGATCAGATTGTGCGGCTTCACGGTGTTCCTCGGAGCATCGTAAGTGATCGAGATGGGCGATTTACGTCAAATGATTGGAGGCTAGTTCACCGACTGTTGGGCACGAAATTGACTTTCAGTACGGCCTTTCATCCCCAAACGGATGGCCAAACTGAACGTACCAACAGAACAATGGAGGACATGCTCCGAATGTGCGCCCTTGACTTCGGAAAGAGATGGGAAGATCATCTCTATATGGTCGAGTTTGCATATAATAACAGCTACCAAGCAAGCATTGGGATGGCACCATATGAAGCCCTCTATGGCAGGAAGTGTCGTACTCCCTTAGCTTGGGTAGAAGCGGGTGAAGCCCGGGTTGTTAAACCAAATGAGGTGGATGAAGCAAACTCAACCATTCGGACTATTAGAGAGAGATTGCTGGTTGCTCAAGATCGACAAGCGAAGTACTACAACGCCAAGCATCGGAACGTTGAATTTACGGTTGGCGATTGGGTCTACTTGAAGATCAAGCCATTCAAAGGTGTCTCCAGGATTCGACGATTGAAAAAGTTGAATCCAAGATATTTGGGTCCTTTCGAAGTGGTTGAGCGAATTGGCGAAGCGGCTTATCGGCTAGCTCTGTCGGCAGACTTGGGTGGGTTACATGATGTCTTTCACATCTCGGTGCTTCGGAAGGCCGTGAAGGATCCAGCTCAAGTGATCGCGGATGATCGGGTGCCGGTGGAGTATGGGCTAACAACGAGAGTTAGACCCATTCAGATCGAAGATCGAGCCGAGAAACAGTTGCGGAACAAGACGGTCGGTATGGTAAAAGTCAGATGGGACAACTGCGGTCGTGAAGAGCTGACATGGGAGCGCGAGCAAACCATGCGAGCAGAGTTCCCTGAATTGTTTCTGTAATTTGAAGCGAGAATATTGTAACATAAACGTTTATAGATATATAGATATATGTTGTTACATTTTCTTGCTAGTTTCTGTTACTTTCCTGTCTTTAAATTTCGAGGACGAAATTTCTTGTAGGAGGGGAGGATTGTAACAGCCCAAAGTTCTGAAACAGGAAAATTTGGGAGACACGGCCTGGGACACGGGCGTGTCCCAGGGCGTGTCAGGTGACACGGCCTACGACACGGGCGTGTCGTAGGGCGTGTCGAGGTTGTGTCGACGATTGGGCTCTGTCTCGACGATTTTTGCTCTCGACGATTCGTCGAGAGGAGGCACACGGCCCAGGACACGGGCGTGTCCAAGGCCGTGTCGCATGCTCGACGAGTTTTGCTCGACGATCGTCGAGTGTCGAGAAGTGGGTGTCGAGTGTTGAACACGGCCTGTGACACGGGCGTGTCACAGGGCGTGTCAAATCAGGCGACAAACTCAGCCCGCCGAAAGAATTCGACAGGGCGTGTCTTTGTGCCGTGTCTGGGCACACGGCCTGGGACACGGGCATGTCACAGGCCGTGTGAAGTCTCGGGATGATTTGGGATTTTTTTCACCCAGGTACACGGCCACAGACACGGGCGTGTCGGAAGGCGTGTTGGTGACACGGCCCATGACACGGGCGTGTCCCGTGGGCGTGTCACTGGTTTGGATAAGTCGGTTGACCACCGCTTGAGGCACACGGCCAGGCACACGGCCGTGTTCGAGGCCGTGTCAGGTCAAACTTTGTGTTTTTGGCAGAATCGTGGCCGTCCATTCCTTCAGTCTGGATCCAAGGGCTGAAGCCTCTTCTCCTTTTTCCTTAAGGGCCGAAATCAGAGAAGTGTTGCTCACTTTAATTTGGCCTTCATCTTTCTTCAAGAGAGAGAAAGAGAGAGAGAAAGGAGGAGGAAGAGGAAAGGGGGCTGCTGCTGGTGGTGCTGCGGTTTACCGACGAGAGATCCGAAGTCAGCGTTGCGGAGGAAACGCTCTTGCGAGTCTTGCAAGCTAGCTTGGAAGCCATGGCACCGAAGCGATCGTCAAGGGTAACGACTTTTCTTCCTAGCCATGTGAAGGCTTCCGTTTTGGCATATCTTTTGATTCCCCCACCAAGAGGTGGCTGCTTTTGGGAGTCGTTTGGGTGATTCTTGAAATCCCCTTTGTTGTGCATATAGATCCGGAAATGGAGTACGGAATAGGCATGCTGTGTGAAGCCCATCTGGACAGGTTAGTCTGGATTGGTGATGTTGCATACGAACCGGAGAAGACTCCGTGATAACGTGTAGTGTACGGCGTCTACGGGTTATGCCTGCGAAAAGGAGTAGCAGGAAGTACTGGGGTGGTAGCCCAGGAAAATAGCCATGTGATGTTTTGGGTCCAACCTGTGAATGAGGCACAGGAAGTACTGGTGGGACCAGGAAAGGCCCTTTTTGTGATGCTTGATGTCATAGGGTGTCCACTTGTGAAGTGAGTCACAGGAAGTACTGGTGTGCCCAGGAAAGACCCCTGACATTTGTGCTTGTGCGGTGTCCACCTGTGGAGAGAATCACAGGAAGTACTGGTGTGCCCAGGAAAGACCCGCTGTTGTTGTGAGGAAATGGGTATAGTGAAATACCTAGGCTTGAACGCCAGAAACAGGATTGGTGAGACCGACCCGCGCCTTTGATATAGCCATGAGTACGCTGCACGCGGAAAGGGCAAGGCGATTTGAGCAACGGGGGGGTGGAGGATCCGACCTGCGCTATGTCCGTCTGACGTGAGACCAAAAAGTGCGGTCTGTTGGAGCGCATAGTAAGAGTCTTCGGCCTGCGCGCCATGACACAAAGGGGGGCTACGGGCCATCCCGGTGTCCGAGGACTAACTCCGGCTGCACGCCATGGAGTAAATGCTCAAGAGATTTACCGTTGGGTGATAACCCTGATACGGTGGTGGGCAAGAGGTTGCCAGAACACCAAGAATATGCCCTGAGTGCACGGACCGTTGGGCCGGGTGGCGAACGGTTGTGATGGCTTGTGTGCATGAAAGCACCTTTTGATGATATCGCTTGCCATACTTGTGATATGCTATGCCTGCAGGGAAAAATACCGCTGCCCCGAGAGAAGGGGTAGGGTCGTTATAATTTGGTCAGCTGAACGCTGACCGTTGCTTTTGTTTGCCACCGTTGGGTGGATTGTCCCTTGCACAGGTGCTGGAGAGCCGAGCGGGACGCATAGAGGTTGATGCTCCTGCTGGTGTTGCTGCTGCTGCTGTTTAGCCCTCGAAGGCTATGTTTGAGATACGTGTTTTCTTTTGTTGTGGCCGGCCTGCGCGCCCATAGTTGTAGCCACTGTATGAAAGCCCTGTAAGGCCATAAGGCCAGCTCTTTGTACATGTTGTAAGACATTCCTATATATATATAAAATGTGGAGTTTTATGTTTGGACATTCCTGAGGAGTTCAAGTAGTTTAGGCTTCCGCTAGAATGCATGTGATAGGTGCGATGCGCTACTCTGATATCATCCTGTACCTTCACCGACGGTTTTGTGGTATATCCTGTGGGGCCCCGGCCGGACCTTCTAGAATATATCATATGAACGGATGGGGTTGTTACAGGTCAATTAACCCTAATTAGGCTAGTTTGACCCATTTAGGGTTAGGTTTGACTTGGGTCAACTGAGTCTCTTTGCTTGACCCCAATGGGTCCTTATGACTCTAATGGGCCTCCCAAAATGTTTGGGGGTGTTGTGGTAGGGTCTTGGGGTCAAGATGTAGCCCCATGGTCATCCTAAACTATTGTTTAGAATTCTACTATTTGCAGACCATGATGATTTCCAACTTCATGTCTAGGCTCACTTGGTCTTCTTGAGCTTCCTAGGGTTTTGTCATGACCTAGTCATGGCAAAAACACTCTTAGGGGTCTAGTTGAAAATGGGATGCTACACAATATATGTGCAATCACCACAAACGTTGGGACACATGGCCACATGTTTCATGATTTCAAGGCACACTTTCAGTGTACTCTCTGATTCCCACCTCAATCCTCAGTCTTACAAACTTAGATGGTATTTGAACGACTATTGGTCATCACGTTATTATGCTACCCAAACTTTTCCAAGATCACGTAATGCGCCGAGGAGCGGCCTCTTCACTGACTCGTGTGGAACAAGATCGAGTCAGCTTCGTCTGGCTCAATCATCTCAAACAACCAGCACGATGCGGGTAGGGCTTCACCTCGGTCCATTAACCATGATAAACAATGTTATCTTACAACAAGCTTGGAACACAAAGCCTTTAAGCAGGTAACTTCCAACATGCTATACAGCTAAACCACTCGAGAGGATATAGGCTTCATGATGACAACCATTGTAGGTGATAAAAGTTCGTCACTATGGATATGTGGAGAAATTACATTCTGCCACCACAATACATCAGATATTCGACCAAGATCTTCACGAGCAATCTTAAGCCATCCTCCTGCAATGCGCCAAAGCATTTCTCGGAATCATTTTTTGGCACACAATCAAGCATTATCAATTCGGACCAACATTTCACAGATGTGCTTCACATAGTATGCCTAAATTTGCAAACCAAACAAACTTCTATATGCACTACAGGTTAATGACAGACACAATCGACCCAAAGGAAGTGTAGTCTTTTGTTAATTAGCAAAGGAGGCACTTCCATATGCAAAATATAACATAAAATAGGACAACCATGTCCTAATAGTAGGAAGAAGGATCGTTACCCTTAATGATTGTTTAAGTATCATGAATCAGAAATCTACTTGGCTGGAAAGTACCGCACCGGGCTGCTCTCCATGAATCTGAAAACAATTTGCAAAACCGAGCTTCATAGCTCCATTAATGGCTGAAATAAATTTCTTCTTCCTCCTCCTGTCTCTCCCAAACACTCTTCTAGCTCTTGGATGTCAAGATAAGAAGATAACAATGTTGTTAAATCCTTTAGTATTAAAGGACAAGCTATTCTGGAGCATTTAATCACTTTCCATAAAGAATCAAACCCTCACGATCAAAATTTTGTGGATCTGTCTCCAACCTCTACCGCCCATGGTAGCTATATAATGCTCACGTTAGCCCAAAAGCGGTGATCTTTTCTGCAACCGCTCGCAACAGAATCGTGAAGAGTTACCGTCTGGTGGTAGCTGTCTCGACGCTAGAATCGAGTGAACTTCGATGCACTTAATGTTGTCAACGCAGCGTCCAGTGAGCTTCAACGCAGTTGCTGCTCTCAACGCAACGTTGAGAAACCTTCAACGCACTAAACGCTCTTGACACAGCGTCGAGTACTCTTCGATGCACTAGACGCTTTCAATGTAGCACTGAGTAAATTTCGATGTCAATGTTTTGTTTCACGCCAATCAATTTTATAGCTTACCACCATTATCAACAACAGAACTCTTAAGAAATCTTGAGTGTCACAACACCACCAAACCGTCGGCCATATGCCCACGACGCACGGCCATGAAGGATTTGCGGCTGACTAGCTGGCTGACTAACCTTGGTCCCGTGCCCACTGCGTGTGGCCGCCATTGGTTGACCGCCTACAGACGGCATCCAAAGAAGCCCACGGCTGGCCACTGGGCCGGTCACTCGTATCTACGTGCCCATAGCTGCATGCCCGCTATGTATAGTTGTGAGGCCTCGCGACGGGCTACCCAGCCAGCAGCCCTCGGTCACGTGACCGTAACGCACGGCAGTGATGCCCTGCAACTAGCCTCTCTGGGTTGTGGAGCCGAGGCACAAGGCCGCAAGGCCCCACGACATGCCTCCTAGTGGGCCACCACCATCTCACTAACAAGCAGCCCGCCTATCGGCCGCCCATATAGTCGCACCCGGCAGGGTGCTCGGTCGGCCGTCCGATCGATCCCTCCACCGGTCGGCCCTCGACGACTAGGTATCGTCGCTGGTCGGCCGCTCCTTTGGTGTCGGTCGGGTCTTCTCCGATCTTCCCCTTGACCGCCGCCAAATATCTGATATTTGATCATCGCGTAGCCACCCCGGTATAGCCACCCATCATGGGGGTGCACGTAACTGAACCCCATGATGGGTTTTTGAGTAGTAATTTTTCTAAAAATGCACATCATAAAGTATGAAAAATCATTATATGTATAACGAAAATACGCATTATGGTCTGTGTATAACTAAATTGGTTTTATTCTACGGATATTTGTGTAAACACCATAACGACACCTAAAAATTTTAAATAGGACCACAGGGCCCTCATTCTATTCGATCTTTCTCTACACTCACATTTCCTCCTACACGCAAGCAAAGATCCTCGAAAACTCCTTCGAAGATCACCTTCGTCTTCGACGAATCCTTCAAAGATCTTCGAGTTCCTTTGAAGATTTTTCGTAGATCCTCAAGCACCCTTTAAGCGCACGCGGTGATTCCGCACACTGCACTTTATATACACCATGCCTTGCGCACATCACGCATTGAGCACATTATGTCTCGCTCAAGCCACGTACTGTGTAACACCCCAAAAACTGTAAAACATAACTTAAAGGTGGATATCGCCGGACGACAGTGGGTATTGCTGGCGATAGCACTCAACACACTCAACACACTCAACGCACTCAACGCTTTCAACGAAGTGTTGAGTAGACTCGATGAATCGTGGAGTCGACTATCGCGTGGCGATAGTGGGCATCGCTGGCGATGGAACTCAACTCACTCGACGCTCTCGACACTTTCAACGAATCATCGAGTAAGCTATTGGAGTGGTGACAGTGGGTATTGCATGGTGATATCGCCATGTGGCATCTAGACACGTGTCGGATGGCCGGTAAGCGGCCGGTGAAAGGTGGTTGACTGGGGTCAAAGCGGCTACCGACGATATCGCCCAGACGATAGCAGATATTGCCCGACGATACCGATAAATTTAATTGGTCAGCTAAAATCATAGCCATTAATCATTCCTATTGACGAGAGGATCCTGTGGCTGGGATAAATCCCGAGGTCACTTAAGTAGAGGAGTGGAGAAAAGAGAATTCATATCTCTTCTCTCACTCTCTCTCTCCTACTTTTCATCAAGTTCTTAGAAGAAAGATCCAAGTAAGAAGAGGGCTGAAGCTTTGCAAGCTTAGTGAAGGAAATCTTGTGGTTAGAATCAAGAACCGAAGCAAGATCCGTGAAGAGGAAAGCAAGATGCTCCTTTCCAGATGGATAAAAAGCTTGCTCATGGCTCCGAAACAAATTACGAGGGTAACGATCTTCCTTCTTAGACAAGTGAAGTCCTCCTTTTTGCATATGCATGGAATCCCCCACCAAAAGGTGGAAAAGTGATGGGAATTCTGATGGGTTGATACGTGATATTCTCGGGTAGTTTTGCATATAGAATCCGGAAAACGCAGTATAAAAAAGCATGTTGTATGAAACTCGTTCGGACAGGTTGGTCTGGATTGGTGATGTTTTAATTTGCGTGTCGGAGAAGACTCCGAGTATAAATGGGTAGTTTATGGAGCCTGAAGGGTTGTGCCTATTAAATCAGTAGCAGGAAGTACTTGGGATGCGCTCCAGGAAAATACCCAGAAAATACCACGGTTTTTGGGATAACTATGGATATTACCGGGCGACATTGAGTATTGCTGGTGATAGCTCTGTGTGAGTTATACTTTATGGAAGTCCAGTTTTATGACACTACAGGATGCTGCAGTTGTGTTCTGGAAGGATATTCCAGTTATGACTGAGCCTGGAGACAAAATAAGTGTTCTGTTGTTAACGCCGGGCGATAGTGGCTATCTCTGACGATAGCTCCTAGATTGTATTGTGCTTGTGAAGCCTGTCTCGAGGAGACCGTGCGGCTAGCAGGTAAGCAGTGAGCCTGGGTGCCCAGCTTTGATGGCCGTGAGAGCCATTGAACATAATGTTAGTTATGGTTTGAATTATGTGCAAGGGGAAGCGTACCAGCATCATGTAGACTAGTCATGAAGGTTCTGACTTTCGGAGTTGACATGACGTTTTGAGCAACGGGCTCTAGCTGAACTGTACCTGCATTGTGTCATTCAGACCAAGATCGCCTAAAGTAACTGGCTTTCATCATTTGCATAATGAGAGTCTTAGTCCCTGTGCCGGAAAGACTAGAATTCTCAAGTATACCATCAAGTATAGGACTGTGGATGGTGGTGGGACCCGAGAAGTCTGGTACACTGATAATGTGCCCTGACTGCACGGAACGTTTGGCAGTTGATGCAGATATTTGGTTGTTGAATGTTGCTTAAGTTGTACCTTCTTGTGATATATCTATATATGGTTGTTATGCAAGCAGGGAAGGAATACCACTGCCCAGGGTATGGGGTAGGGTCGTTATAAATTGGTCAGTTAAAGCTTACCATTGCCTTGTTTGTTATTCTTGTGGTGGATTGTCCCTATGTAGGTACTGGAGAGTCGAGAGGGAAATAGCAGGTTGCATCCCTGTGATGCTTTGTCGGACCTCGAAGTACAAGCGAAGAGCTTTTAGTGTTTTTCATGTGTGGTCGGCTTGTGCGCTGATGTTTGTAAACCACTCTTTTGGGGAAAAACATTTGTAAGGCCTTAACGCCGTAACTTTTGTGTATTTTTGTAAACATTCCATATTTGTATAATAGTTGACATTCACATGAATTGAGTTCGGGTAACCATTAAGATTCCGCTAGAATGCTCTGAGTTAGGATTTGATTGGTCTTTTGATATTAACATGTAACTCCACCAACTGTCGGTGTAATATGGCATGGGGCCCCGACCGGACCCTCTATTATATTTCATATGACGGATGGAGGTGTTATAATTTAGTATCAGCTTATCTTGGTCTTCCTTCTGTGAATTCGTGGTCGAATTCTTTTGAGGGTGGCGATAACGTGTATGTGCTTATCGTTATAACAAAATGAACTCAAGAATGTCCACTTAGGAATGAAAATACACATGTTTGAGGAACCTGGGCATTCCTAATAGTCATTGTTTGTCTATTAAGTAGTCGTAAAATTCTGTATTTTACACTTATAGGTAACTAGAAGTGGTGTGGGGAATGAAAGTCCACCTAGTGTCGGCTATGTGCACCTATGGGGGGGGGATAGGTGACGTGTGGTTCTTTTGCGGAATTTACAGATGTACCTGCACAATAAAAACAACAAACACAGCACACAGAAAACACAGCAAATTTATAGTGGTTCCCCGACTTGGGTACATCCACTTTCCCCCTTCGACCTATCTCCCCAACAAGGGACGACTCGGTCACTTCACCAACGGGATTGAAATCCAATCCCTTCACTAACGGAAGGAGCCCTTCCACACGTGAGAGTCAACACTCCCACAAATCGGGTTGCACCCAACCCTTACAACACGGAACAAAAGTTCCTTTACAATAAAATAAAAGTAGAATGTACACGTGATACAAACTTCTCTTGGAGACTTCGGTGTTCCTCTTTGTTCGACGACGTGTTCTTGAAGTCGATGAAGAGTCTACGACCTTGGTCTCTCTTGGAGAAGATCTCCCCGGAACCGGCGGCGGCACACGAGCGGCGGCTAGCTTCGAGATCGGCGGCTACGATGAAGAGTGGCTGCAGAACTTGGAGATCTAAACTTCGTAGCGAAGCAAGCTAGGTCTACCAACGGTCACTCTAGGATCAGTCGTCTCGATCGATTCGGACGGGGGAGTTTTTCCCGGTCAACGAATCGAGAGACAAGAGATCTCCGGATAGACGCGTGAGACACAAGCCTTGCTAAGCTTCTGTCACCGGAGATCGGGAAGAAGAGTGATCAGCAGCGGCGACCACTTGACGCGAGCGGCGGCGGCGGCGGAGCGGAGCGAGTTCGCGGATTTAGGGTTACGTCGCCGCTTGTTTTTCTTTTTCTCTTATCCGTCTGGTTACTGTTCAAAAGTACCTGAGTATAAATACTGTAGGATTCTCAAATATGACCGTTTGTGGGACCCACAATTGAGATCCCCAAAATCCGGTTCAAACAAATCCAGAAGCAGAATCTGGTTCAGCAGCATTCTGAGAAAACGCCAAGTCAAAATCGGCGAGAATCGCAGACGATTCTCGACGAATCGGCGAGAATCACCAAGTGATTCTCGACGATTCGTCGAGAATCGTTTGTGATTCTCGTCGAATCACTTGTCGATTCTCAACGAATTTTACTTTACACATGGGCTGCTTGACCACTGGTTCGGCGGGAATCACAAGTGATTCTCGCCGAATCTTACTTGGCACCGTCTTGAGATGGCCAAAAGGAGTCGGCGAGAATCACTAATGATTCTCGTCGATTCGGCGAGAATCACTAGTGATTCTCGCCGAATCGGCGAGAATCACTTGGTGATTCTCGTCGAATTTGCCTTGGAAGATTTTTCGTCTTCCACCCCAGGAGCTGCTCCTTGATCCTCCATGCTCCTTGTCTTCTCTTGCATATGAGCGGCCCTGTGCTTGAAAATAAGTGCACTCCAATAGAGAGAGTACACGTAGGCCAACACACTGATCTGCTCAACGAGGGATTACGTCGTGCAGACCCGTGTATATTGACCTACTGCACCCTGACATTGGTGTGCACTTAGCGTGGAGAAACTACAAGCACAACTGGAAATGTTTCATCAAATACATTGTGAATTCATCTTAGCTTGACAGGGGGCTTCCTCAAATCTAGGTAATCGTGGATACAATACCCAACAATCTCCCCCTATTTGACGAAGCCAAAACCCTACTAGCTAAGATGAATAACACCTATCAAATAATAATAATAGCATTTAAAGATTAAATATGCGACACAAGGGAATATATGCAATCAGAACAGGACTTGAGTCATTCACACATTCAAGTATATATATATATACCAAGAGAAATATATTCACATGAAAGTCAGAATTGTTCACACGACAGTAATAATTGTTAAATGTTCTTAATACACCGTGACCAGCTATAATATAATGACTATTTGTCCTTAGCTCCGTCACCCTTAAGAGTTTGCGCCAAGTACTTTTTGCTCTGCCTTTCCATGTATTCCTTGGGCTTTGGGTAGTACCTAGGAGGAGCAACTTTGTCTGGATCCTTGTTGTTTCTGAAGAAAATGTTGCGTTTCGCTTCAAATGCTTTGTGTGTCTCCCATTCATACTGGCTATATGCTTCATTTCGATTTATCTCTCCTCTTTCTTGCAGCCGGAAGGTGTCTAGGATGATGTTCCTTGAGACTGGGCTCCACCTTTCGTTTCTTACCTCCTCCTCACTTAGTCTGATCCTCTTTTGAGTTGGTGTCTCCTTTGATGTCCCTTCCTGAATTTTCCTCTTTCCCCTTGCTTTAGCTAAGTCCTCCTGGTCAAACATGCTTCTCAGCTTAGATTTGGAGATGGCCCTAGCGTCAGCTTCATCAGTGAAAATATCAGCAGCACTTGTACTTACATTCTCAGCAATATGTACTTCCTCGGCAGCCGTAGAAGTCTCAGGAGCCTGAACACCGGCAGGTTGGTCAGGTAGGACGACTCCTAACGTGCCCAGTGCCTGTTGTAGCATCCACCAGCAACTCTCATAGACGTAGTTGCTTGATTTCACAAAGTTTGCATCCATGCTTTTCTGGAGCTCGGCCATCTTAGCGATATACTCCTTCTCCCCCTTTTTGGCTTCTTCAGCTATGCAATTGGCATATGAGTGCAAGGAGTCATCAATGTGCTTAGTTGTCTTGCTGAATTCAGTGACTAGGGCCTGCTGATTTGCATTTAAAGTGACCATGTTGCCATCAAATTTCTGAATATTGTTGGCCACAACGTGTGCGTTCTGATTGACAACAGCCAGAGTATCAGTAGTCTTTTTCAAGCCGGCCATTAACAGTGTGACAGCTTCGCCGGCCGCAGTATACTTTTCTTCGAATTTCTTTTCCATCACATCCAGCTTATGGTTGATTTCCACCATATTTTTCAACATGAGATCTTCCGAAGTCTTGATCTTTTTCAGCAGTGTTTTATGAGCTGTATCAAAAGAATCTTTAAGCTCGTTCACTATTCCTTGAATGACAGTGATGGTGTGAGTGGCCAGCTCATCTCGTAGTGGAATACCCGGAGGCACCTCTTGGCCTTGCTCTGGCTCGGCAGCAGAAGCATCAGTAGAGCTGGATACAATCACAGCCTCTATGGGAGGAACGTTGGTGGCCTCATTTACCTCCCCCTCCACTGGTGCAGACTTATCAGTAGGAGGTTCATCAGTATCTGGAGATTCAACCACTTCATGGCCCTCACTGACCTCGTCCTCTCCGTCCTCATCCAAAAACTCATCCATATCAGCATCTTCTTCCACTTCTTGATCAGCAGAGTCCAGTGTTTCAGCTTCAGTTCCGAGGGTGTTTCTGTTCAGGACCTCCTCATCCTCCAACCCAGGTTCACTTTCTTCATGAACTTCTGCCACCGCATCCCTTGCCACCTGGGCGATTTCAGATATTATATCCAGATGAGTGGGTAGAGTCTCCCCCTCGATTCCTGCAGTCACAGTATCAGGAATTTCACGGGGGGAGGATGCTGGAGATACTTCCTCTTGCTCTTCCACAGACGGCTGCCCGATGCGCCGCTCCCATCGATCAAATACAGTAGCATCCATCTTTTTCAAGTAATGTAGAGGAACTCCTTTGCTCATGTCGAATTTATCTCCGTTGAGCTGGTTGAGATATAGACTGATGATGCGGCCGAAGCTCGGAGTGCCCAGAGTGTCCTTGATCTTTTGAAACATCAACTCTCCCCAGTTGAACCTCTTTCTGCAGACCACGGCTATGAGAATTTTGAACATATCTCCGGAGATATGATCATGGGAGCCTGGCTTACAGATGAGTACTTTTCCTATGATGTCGGATAGGAGCTTCCCTTCTTCATTCATCTCTTTTCGTTTTATTGATCGTGTGCCTCTGGGTAGACCGCAGAACAGGAGGGTTCTGGCTTTGTCCTCGTCCTCCAAATAGTCTTCCTGCTCCGCACTTGAGAGCTGCAGGTAGCGTGTTAGCTTACTGGCAGACATCTTTACTTTAGTCCCCGCCACCTTGCTCTTGATGATGGAGTCTCGGTTTCGAAGCCTTGCTGTAGAAAAGAACTCCAGCACTTCTTTATCTAAGACTTTGCAAGGATGCTCCAATATGAAGGTTAGCCCGGCTTCTTCCAGCACGAGAACGATGTTCCGGAACTCGTCCGAGGCATGAGAAAAACCAGTGCGAACCAGTTCGCAACCAGAAATCAAACCTGCGGTCGTCCTTGGGGCCATTGAGGATCTAAAGGATTACTCGCAGGAGAGTTGACGAGCTTCGGGAAAATCCGCGGTGGAGAGAAGAGTGTCCCGAGGTGTGCGGCCTTGCTAGCACCTTGCGGAGAGAGGATGGTCACACACAGCAGCGATTCGACGGCGTCGACAAGAGCGTCGGAAGTGCCCGTGCGCGAGTCGGCGAGTTCGCGGAAGTGCCCGTGCGCGAGTCTTGGTGAGTTCTCTTGCGCGAGGGTCGTCGGGTGTGTTCTTGCGCGAGTCGAGAGGAAGGCGAACGGGCGACGGCTGTGAGAGGGATTCGGTTTCGGCGGGATTTATATCAGTCGTCGGGATTCTTAAGGAAGTCGAGCGGTCGGGAGCTTCTTCGGCGGGATTTGTCTAATTCGGCGAGATGTAAAATGGGTCGGCGGGATTCGGAGTAAATATTGATGTTTTTCTTGATTACTTTGGGAAGCATTGCACCATTTTAGATTTTCCAATGTCAAGTTACTAAAAGGAATGATAAATGCAAGTATATTCTAAAGTCAATCTATTTGAATTTTACTGAGGTTTTTGCAAAGTCTTCTAAATGTCAATTGTATGTTGTCGAAATTTACAACGACATGTCCTCGAATGTCAAGTTAATACAGGATTAATACATACATGTTTGTTATAACGACACTTTATTAGGATTAGAACGAGACCTCTTCAGACCCTTCTTGATGTCAACTGTGATGTGTCAAAATTCGCAATGACATATCTTTGTTATCCTTTTATCGATGTGTAATGGTTTGCATGCCTCGAGGTAATCTCTCCTTAAAGGTGCACACATATATGATAAGCATAAGTATACTTATACACAAGGATAAATATATATATATATATAATATATATATATATTATATATATATATATATTTAATTTGAATGAGGATGCATCATGACACAAGTCCTTGAACTGATCAAAGTTACCTGGGATAAGGAGAGTCATCGTCTTAGTCCCACAGGTAGAACATATCAGTAGCTTAAAGTGATTATGCTCAACAGGTAGCACGTCTGTTATTGTAGACGCTTGTTCCAAGTTAGCCTTGAGCCACGTACTGTCTAGTTCCCAAGTATTCACGGGGATCTAGACTACCCTGCAAAACAGAATTACTTTACCTTAGGAACCCAAATCATATTGGGTCCTAGGTTTCTATTAGCATGAACACGCAACTGCCTTCCGTGAGAAAACCTGTCCGGAAGACTGCCTCTGTCCCTATAATGTGGAGAAGCCCTTGCTGTGGGCACAGAGAGGTTGTGCCAACAGTCAATGGCAAAGTGTCCCACTTTGCCGCAGCACCAACAAGAGTGAATGTTGTATCGCCGTTTTTGACCTGATCTAGTGACTGATGTAGTCACGGTCCTAGGTCTCAAAGGGATAGGGCATGTTCTTGTTGCACAATTTCCTCTTCCATCGAGGCATGATGAAGGGTGGAATGAATGCATGATATGAGCGTTATGAGGCCGAGAAGGTGGTGCCATTCTTTCAGGCATCTTCCTTGCTGAGGCTCCATGACGCCTGACATCATGACTTCTATTCTCCCTATCCCGTGTCCTTGAATGGAGAGAATTCTTCTGTGAACCAGGACCTGCAGATCCACACTTTGTTGTGGCAGTGGCCGTGAATACAAAGGGCTCAGAATGAGCCTTAGGTATTTCTTCATGGGTGGCCATGATGCCTCTTGCACTATGGACATTTCCACATGGGGACAACTCACCCTTACAGTGACCACGATTATTCCTGTGGTCATACCTGAAGGCATGATGAGTTGCCTTCCCGCTTGGAGTGGGAGGTCGGAACACCGTTTCCCCATTTCTCCATCCCTGGATAATCCGGGAGATCCACCCGGTTTCTTGTTTTCTCTTTATAGCATCAACTTTGGAGAAGTTGGATACTATACGTTTCTCATTTTCTAGACTATTCTCTAGAGCTGAGATCTTAGAGTCCTTGACCTTGTTGGACGCCAATTGGAGAACCAACAAGATCTTCAGTTGAGCAATCTCTCGAGCTTGCTCCTCAGCAAGTAGATTGCTTTCCTGAAGGGCTCTCTTCAGGGAATCAGTATTTTCTGGAGGAGAGCAGTTTCTGTCTTCAGAAAAGTCAAAAGATGTGGGACAGGATGAAGATGATACCTGCTCATCTGGGTTATTGTCATTAGAATCAGTGACCAATGTTTCGTCCTCGTCGGAGCTGCTTTCCTCACTATCTTCTTCAGTCTCTGACAAGGATACTGGAGCTCTGATGCAATCCGAAGGATCTTTGCATTCATCTTCAGAAGTGAGAACCCCACATAAGCTTCATCCTCAGATTGGCAGCAAATTTCAGCTTCCTCTGACCCCCCCATCAGCTCTGAGATCATCATCCATAGAGATTTAGCCGTTTTACATTTTTCCAACCTGGAGCGAGAGGCTCCAGACCAGACATCCATAATAATTTGTCGAATCCTCTGGTCCAGTTGGAAAAATGAGAGTTCCATCTCAGTCATCTCAGGGATGCACACGGGCACTTGGGTCCCCGAGTCGGTGGTCTTCATGGGGATAAATGGACCCTCTTCCAGGATGAGGGATGCTCGAGGATCGATGGCATCCAGGTGAATTAACACTCTCATCCTCCAGATAGGATAATAATCCTTTGTGCATGCAGGGAGTTTGAGTGGCAATACGTCATAATCCAGATCCATGCTTCTGACACTGGTGGCAGGATTCACCTCAAGGTGTTAGCCTTTTTGTTGAGGAACCTGGCTCTGATACCACTTGAAAGTCCACCTAGTGTCGGCTATGTGCACCTATGGGGGGGGGATAGGTGACGTGTGGTTCTTTTGCGGAATTTACAGATGTACCTGCACAATAAAAACAACAAACACAGCACACAGAAAACACAGCAAATTTATAGTGGTTCCCCGACTTGGGTACATCCACTTTCCCCCTTCGACCTATCTCCCCAACAAGGGACGACTCGGTCACTTCACCAACGGGATTGAAATCCAATCCCTTCACTAACGGAAGGAGCCCTTCCACACGTGAGAGTCAACACTCCCACAAATCGGGTTGCACCCAACCCTTACAACACGGAACAAAAGTTCCTTTACAATAAAATAAAAGTAGAATGTACACGTGATACAAACTTCTCTTGGAGACTTCGGTGTTCCTCTTTGTTCGACGACGTGTTCTTGAAGTCGATGAAGAGTCTACGACCTTGGTCTCTCTTGGAGAAGATCTCCCCGGAACCGGCGGCGGCACACGAGCGGCGGCTAGCTTCGAGATCGGCGGCTACGATGAAGAGTGGTTGCAGAACTTGGAGATCTAAACTTCGTAGCGAAGCAAGCTAGGTCTACCAACGGTCACTCTAGGATCAGTCGTCTCGATCGATTCGGACGGGGGAGTTTTTCCCGGTCAACGAATCGAGAGACAAGAGATCTCCGGATAGACGCGTGAGACACAAGCCTTGCTAAGCTTCTGTCACCGGAGATCGGGAAGAAGAGTGATCAGCAGCGGCGACCACTTGACGCGAGCGGCGGCGGCGGCGGAGCGGAGCGAGTTCGCGGATTTAGGGTTACGTCGCCGCTTGTTTTTCTTTTTCTCTTATCCGTCTGGTTACTGTTCAAAAGTACCTGAGTATAAATACTGTAGGATTCTCAAATATGACCGTTTGTGGGACCCACAATTGAGATCCCCAAAATCCGGTTCAAACAAATCCAGAAGCAGAATCTGGTTCAGCAGCATTCTGAGAAAATGCCAAGTCAAAATCGGCGAGAATCGCAGACGATTCTCGACGAATCGGCGAGAATCACCAAGTGATTCTCGACGATTCGTCGAGAATCGTTTGTGATTCTCGTCGAATCACTTGTCGATTCTCAACGAATTTTACTTTACACATGGGCTGCTTGACCACTGGTTCGGCGGGAATCACAAGTGATTCTCGCCGAATCTTACTTGGCACCGTCTTGAGATGGCCAAAAGGAGTCGGCGAGAATCACTTAGTGATTCTCGTCGATTCGGCGAGAATCACTAGTGATTCTCGCCGAATCGGCGAGAATCACTTGGTTGATTCTCGTCGAATTTGCCTTGGAAGATTTTTCGTCTTCCACCCCAGGAGCTGCTCCTTGATCCTCCATGCTCCTTGTCTTCTCTTGCATATGAGCGGCCCTGTGCTTGAAAATAAGTGCACTCCAATAGAGAGAGTACACGTAGGCCAACACACTGATCTGCTCAACGAGGGATTACGTCGTGCAGACCCGTGTATATTGACCTACTGCACCCTGACATTGGTGTGCACTTAGCGTGGAGAAACTACAAGCACAACTGGAAATGTTTCATCAAATACATTGTGAATTCATCTTAGCTTGACAGGGGGCTTCCTCAAATCTAGGTAATCGTGGATACAATACCCAACAGGGAAGTCTAAACCCAAACATTCTATTGAGAGTGTGGCACCAGCTGATCTGCTAACACCTCCTCCTTATGCGAAAATAGTATGCTTAGTTGCGGAGGTAGTGTTTGCAATGATGAATGAACAACCTACTGGGCAGGTGCGACCTGCGATGGTGCCAGTACAGGTTGGTGTAGCCGAGCCTATAACTGCTAGGCAAGCACCTACTGAGGCTTTGGTTGATAAGAAAGCGACTGAATGGCAGCCGAAGCACTTCATGAGCTTTAGTCACCCTATGTTTACGGGTGCAGGATCCCCAACAAAGATAGAGGACTGGATTTCATGCGTCAAGAGTATATTGACGGCGATAGAGATAGAGGAGGGATAGAAGGTCACCTTGGCCACTTTCCTGTTGGAAGTAGAGGCTCGGCTTTGGTAGGATGAGTTGGAGTTACACCACTTCGTGGACAGACGACTATAGAAGATCTCGATGGAGGAGTTTTCGAGATTGTTCTTGACACATCATTTGTCGTAATCGCAGCGGATTGCTATGGAAAATGAGTTCAAGCATTTGACTCGGGGCGAGGGTAGTGTGGATAACTACTTGCATGTGTTTACCAGGTTGGGATGATATGTGTGGTCAACCTTTGCAAATGAAGCGTGTAATACCAATAGTTTCTACGAGGGACTGCGGGATAAGCTGAGGTTACTGCTCTCTAGTCCAATAAATCAAGGTTTTTAAGTGTTTATTAATACAACTCGTTCGTTAGAGAAGGACATGAAGAGGGTACGGGGCAACAGAGACTTGGTTATAATAATGCCCGAGTTCAAAGTGTCGACTTCTTCAAAATCGCATTTTTGGAGCTGGAAGAAGAATTCCAAGTCTTTTGGACAAGCTCTATCTGCAGTTACTTCTAGTGCAACATCATGGCGAGGTCCGCTCACATGTTACACATGTGGCAAGGTGGGACACATGGCCCGAGATTGTCAGAGTGGCCCTCCAAATATGGAGAAAAATGCATGAGCATCTTACGCTGAGAATTGAAAGACGGTGGAGTCTACTGCATCCCAATATGCTCCAGCTCAGCCAAGGGTTTACAATCTTGTCCAATAGGAGGCCATCAAATAGGCTGATGTCGTCACATGTATGAGTAGTATATAGTTTTCATGCTTTATATACTTTATACATTGTGAATTGCTTGTGTATAATATGATAAGTGTGGGATTTGTCCTTATTTGGGACTATACGGTGAGAGCATTATTCGATACAGGTGCTTCACATTCATTTCTATCTGTGGACTTGATATTGCAGATCGGATTGCCTACTCTTATGTTGACAGATAGATTGAAGGTGTTGTTACCTAATGGATGTGTGATGCGTGCGGATAGGTCTTGCTGCGTTGAGGTACTGATAGGAAGTCAGGATTTCGGATTGAAGCGTTGGTGCTGCCGATATCTGAGTTCTATGTAATCTTTGGTATGCACTAGCTCTCAGAGCAGCATGCATGTATAGATTGCAACTCTAATGAAGTCACACTAGAATAGAACACTGATCGAGAGACTAAATTCGCTGGTATGCGAGGATCAAGCAAGATATTGATGTCTGCTCTCCAAGTAGTAAAGGCTGTTTATAAGGGCGCGGAATTGTTCTTCACGCAGTTGGAGGATGTTGAGCCGAAGTATAGTTTGAGTGGCATTCCCATTGTATCAAACTATGCAGATGTTTTCCCAAAGGATCTCACCGGGTTACCGCCCAGTTGGAGATTGACTATGCTATTGAATTGGTGCTAGGTGTGAAACCTGTAGCCCGCTCACCGTACCGAGTGGTGCCAAAAGAGATGGTGGAACTGAAAGTTCAATTGCTAGAGCAAGGCTATATATGTCCAAGTATGTCACCTTGGAGTCACCGATCCTCTTTGTGAAGAATAAGGACAGAAGCTTGCATCTATGCATTGACTATCGAGAATTAAACAAGCTAACGGAGAAGAACAAGTATCTGATTCCATATATTAATGAATTATTTGATCAGCTGGTGGGTTCAACTGTATACTCGAAGCTATAATTAAAGTCCGGCTACTACCAATTGCAGATTAGGGAATGTGACATTCCCAAGACAGTGTTTGGTACACGTTATGGTCATTATGAGTTCACTGTAATGCTATTTGGGCTAACAAATGCGCCATCGATATTCATGGACTTGATGCATCGGACCTTTAAGGAGTACTTAGACCTATTTGTGATCATCTTTATTGACGATATATTGGTGTACTCTCAATCAGAAGAAGATCATGCAAATCACTTGCGGATGGTTTTGTATACCCTGAGAAGGAATAAACTCTATGCTAAGTTCTCAAAGTGCGAGTTTTGGTTGTTGTCGGTGGCTTTTATTGGCCATGTGGTTAGTGGAGAAGGTATTGTCGTGGATCTGGCAAAGATAGTTGCGATACAGAAGTGGCCTATGTTGTCTACTGTATCAGAAGTCAGGAGCTTCCTTGGATATGCTGGCTACTACAAGCGCTGTTGAATTTTCTCAAAGTGGTCAACGAGATAGTCTGACGCCAAATTAATATTCTCAGAGCTATCAAGATCACACCTTGATCAAGAGGAAACCAGGAAAGTAAGCTCAAACACCAAATGCAAGTAGAAGGAACAAGCAGATCATATATTTATTTACTTCTTTACAAGGCAAGGTATACATGGCAAGACATGATTTCGCCAGTACATAAGGAAAAATAAAAAGAATCAAAACAATTCGAGCGGACATAACTGGAGACCCCCAAGACCGCCCAGTCCGCCAAAGTTGTCGAGCCCACCAAGACCGCCCAGTCCGCCAAAGTCGTCGAGCCCGCCCAAACTGCAGCTGCTAGAAGACGAATAGAACACGGAGATCTCCGAGACCGCGAGGTCGCGCGGACATGTCGTTATTCGCTGACTGCTGCCGAACAGAGGAACAGACTGCCTACCCGCCCGAGTCCGGCAGACAAGTTATTGAACTTGGAAAAACTGAAGCAGAGAAAACTGACAAGCCGCAAAAGCGACCTGCTGAGATGGCTGATTATAATTGCAAACTTCACTGAACCTGCCCGAAGTCAAAGCCAAACTCCTGGCTCCACAGTGCTTGCCGCGCAACCTGCAAACAGCAATCAGTTATCTCTTCTCAACCCGCGCGGACAGGAAAACCCAGACCGCAACAATTAACCAAGACTCAACTTACTGTTCACTCAATTACTATAGACGTGTCGGGGGGGTATATTTATAGGAAGGGTGAGAAGTGTGGTCACCGCCCTAATGAATAGAGCCACCGCCCAAGTTCGCGGCTAACACATCCCAGTCCCCAAGGACTTTGCCAGACTTCAAACAACCCCCCAGGTGCCAGGTCAAAAACAGACCGCCATCATGCGGACACTACGCCAGTCCGCACTGCACGCAAGCACAGTGCCAGTCCGTCATTCAACACAGCATGTGGACACAGCCACAACCCATGTTGCATCAGTAAGCACATTATATGCGGACAAGGTGGAAGTCCGCACAGCTCGACAACAATGCCACAGTCTGCCACGAGTCCACGACCAATAGGCAGTCCACCCGGTCAGCAGCGGACTCTGCGGACATAGCGAACACCATAGACATATCATAGAAAATGACCAAGTCCAGCAGCCCATCAAGCAACTGGCTCGAGCATGGCGGACACAAAATAACCAGACCGCCAACATCAGGACAGTCCGCCACAACGAATGTGGCTAACACCCACTGAATCACCGGAGAGCTCGGCAAGTATCAAAGCAGATCTCCAAAAACAGTCCGCTAAGGCGGACACCGCGGTCTCAACCAAGTCTGCTACAACTCCCGCGGATAACCACCAATCTGCCTGGTTTCCACAAGAACCGGCTTAACTACAGAACCGCAGGTCGAGTAGAGCACCGCCACCAGACCGCCAAAGACAGGTTGTACAGGCCAGTCCATAAGAACAGCCAATCCACCAAGTCCAACAGGAAGGACACCCAGGCCGCAACATTATTCCGCCCAGGCCGCGGACTCGGACCACTCAGACCGCCCGGCCTGCTCCATCACCCACTTTCACTTCATAAATTTCAACAAGCGCTTCATAAAGAACTTTTTGCGGATTGCCTTACCTCTCACCACACTGACGAGAAAAGATCAGAAGTTCATTTGGATGATTGAGTGTGCACGAGCTTTTGAGGAGTTAAAGAGTCGTTTGACCATGGCGCCTATCTTGAGTTCTCCATGTGGTACGGACGGCTATGAGATTTATAGTGATGCTTCAGGGAGTAGCTTAGGCTGTGTTCTTCTTCAGTTCGAAAAGGTTATTGCTTATGGCTCATGCTAGTTGAAAGTTCACGAGCTAAACTTTCCAGTCCACGACTTGGAGTTGGCAGCTGTGAATTTTGTACTTAAGCTGTGGTGCCACTACTTAGATGGCGTGAAAGTAGATATCTTCACGGACCATAAGAGTCTTAAGTACTTAATAGATCATAAAGATCTGAACATGCGACAACGAAGGTGGATGGAGTTCCTCAGGGACTACACTTTCCAGATACATTATACACCCACGAATGGAAATGTGGTCGCAGATGCCTTGAGTCGTAGGACTCCATTAAGAGCAAGTTGGCTGTAGATGCATGACGAGCATCTGATCCAGGAGTTGGATGCCTTAGATATTTCTTGTGTTGACAAGAATACCACTGCAAATGCGTGTTTGAACTAGATGGAGGTACAGTATGACCTCACGGACAGGGTTCGACAAGTAATAAAACTCGATGAAAGTATGAAGCGCTATGCAGCGGATGGGTCAAATTCCCAATTCTCCTTAAATGACAGTCTTTTGAGAAAGGACGGTCGTTTGTGCGTCCCAAATGTGGGTAAGTTGCGGGAGGAGTTGATGTATGAGGCATATTTTACTAAATACTCAATCCACCCAGGGAGCACAAAGATGTACAAGGACATGAAAAAGATGTTCTGGTGGCCGGGTTTAAAGAAGGACATAGCTCTTTACGTGGCAAAGTGCCAAACTTGTGGCTTGCTAAAGCTAACTGACAGAAGGCTGGAGGTTTCCTTAAGTAGTTGTCAATTCTTGTATGGAAGTTCGATGATATCTCTATGGACTTTGTTCATGGGTTATCGAGATCACAGAGCGAGAACGATGCCGCGTGGGTGATCATTGGCCGATTGATAAAGGTATCGCACTTCATACCGAACAAGAAGGATAATTCAGTTGAAAAACTGGCTTAAGTTTTATGTTGACAACATAGTACATTTGCACGGTATGCCCCGTAGCATCGTTAGTGACCGAGATGGGTGCTTTACTTTGAATGATTGGAGGCTAATCCACCAGTTGTTGGGTACTCAACTGAAGTTCAGTACAGCCTTTCATCCGCAAACAGATGGTCAGACCGAGAGGACCAATATGATAATGGAGGATATGCTCTGGATGTGCGCCTTGGATTTCGGGAAGAGGTGGGAGGACCATCTCTATATGATCGAGTTTGCCTATAATAATAGCTATCAAGCTAGCATTCAAATAGCACCCTTTGAAGCATTATACGGTAGAAAGTGTCGTACTCCTTTAGCATGGGCGGAAACAGGCGAATCGAAGTTGTATAAGCGTAAAGAAGTCGAAGATGCGAATTTGACTATACGCATTCTACGAGAGCAGTTATTGGTAGCCCAGGATAGGTAGACAAAGTACTACAATGCCAAGCACCGAAACGTGGAATTTGTGGTGGGCGATTGGGTATTTCTGAAGATAAATCCATTCAAAGGCGTGACCAGGATTCGGCGCTTGAAAAAGTTGAGTCTGAGGTATCTTGGCCTGTTTGATGTGGTTGAGCGGATTGGAGAAGATGCCTATCGATTAGCTATTTCGACGGAGCTAAGTGGTTTGCACAATGCGTTTCACATATCGGTGCTGTGGAAAGCATTGAAAGATCTGACGCAAGTGGTGGCTGATGATCAGGTACCTGTCAATGGTGGATTGACAACGAAGGTTAGGCCCATTCGGATCAAGGATACGGAGGTCAGGCAGCTACAAAACAAGACAATTTGGATAGTCAAAGCCTATTGAGACAATTGTGGCCATGAAGAATTGACATGAGAGTGTGAGCAAACCATGCGAGATGAATTTACTGAGTTATTTTTGTAAAGTAGAGTGGTAATAGTTTTGTACTGTTTTTCCTACAGATGAATTAAATTTCGGGACAAAATTTCTATAAGAAGGGGAGGATGGTAACACCCCAAAAACTGTAAAACAGAACTTAAAGGTGGTTATCGCCAGGCGACAGTGGGTATTGCTGGCGATAGCACTCAATGCACTTGATGCTTTCAACGAAGCGTTGAGTCGACTATCACGTGGAGATAGTGGGTTTCGTTGGCGATAGCACTCAATGCACTTGATGCTCTCAACGCACTCAATGCTCTCAACGCACTCAATGCTCTCAACGCACTCGATGCTTTCAATGAATTGACGAGTAAGCTATCGGAGTGGCGATAGTGGGTATCGCATGGTGATATCATCATGTGGCGCCAAGACACGTGTCGGATGGCCGGTAAGCAGTCGATGAGCGGTGGTTGACTGGGTTCAAAGCAGGCATCGACGATATCGCCCAGGCGAAAGAGGATATTGACAGGTGATAGCGATAAATTTGAATGGTCAGCTAAAATTGTAGCCATTCATTCCTATTAAAGAGAGGATCCTGTGGTTGGGATAAATCTCGAGGTCACTTAAGTAGAGGAATGAAGAAAAGAGAAGTCATTTCTCTTCTCTCACTCTCTCTCCTCCTTTTCATCAAGTTCTTAAAAGAAAGAGATAAGGAAGAAGAGGGCTGAAGGTTGAAGCTTTGCAAGCTTAGTGAAGGAAATCCCGTGGTCGGGATCAAGAACCGAAGCAAGATCCGTCGAGAGGAAAGAGAGGCGCTCCTTTCTAGCCGGATAGAAAGCTTGTTCATGGCTCCAAAATGAACTATGAGGGTAACGATCTTCCTTCTTGGACAAGTGAAGTCTTTCTTTTTGCATATGCACAAAATCCCCCACCAAAAGGTGGAAAAGTGAAGGGAATTCTGATGGGTTGTTACGTGATATCTCTGTTAGTTTTGCATATAGAATCCAGAAATCGCAGTATGGCATAGACATGCTGTGTGAAGCCCATCCGGACTGGTTGGTCTAGATTGGTGATGTTTTAATTTGCGTGCCAGAGAAGACTCCAAGTATAAATGGGTAGCTTATTGAGTCTGAAGAGTTGTGCCTGTGAAATTAATAAAAGGAATTACTGGGGATGCGCTCCAGGAAAATACCTAGAAAACTCCACGGTTTTTGGGATAAATGTGGATATCTTCGGACAGCAGTGAGTCTCGCTGGCGATAGCTCTGTGTGAGCTATACTTTATGGAAGTTCAGTGTTTTGGTACTATAGGATGCTGCAGTTGTGTTTTGGAAGGATATTCCAGTTATGACTGAGTCTGGAGACAGAAGAAGTGTTCTGTTGTTAACATTGGGCAATAGTGGTTATCGTTGGCGATAGCTCCCAGAATGTATTGTGCTTGCGAAGCCTGTCTCGAGGAAACCGTGTGGCTAGCAGGTGAGCTGTGAGACTAGGTACCCAGCTTTGATGGTCATGAGAGACATTGAATAAAACATTAGTTGTGGTTTGAATTATAGGCAAGGGGAAGCGGACCCGCGTCATGTAGATTAGCCATAAAGGTTCCGACTTTCGGTGATGACATGACATTTTGAATAATGGGCTCTGGATGAACTATACCCGTATTATGTAGTTCGGACCAAGATCGCTTAAATTAACTGGCTTTCATCGTTGGCATAATGAGAGTCTTAGTCCCCATGCCGGAAAGACTAGAATGCTTAAGTATACCATCAAGTATGGGACTATGGATGGTGGTGGGACCCGGGAAGTCCGGTACACAGATAATATGCCCTGAGTGCACGGAACGTTTTGCATTTGATGCAGACGTTTGTGTTAGAACACTACTTGTGATTTGGGCTAGGTTCACTATTAGGATTGATGACCCACCATATATAGTCTAGGGTCATTTGTTTGTTCTAGGGTTAAGGTCAATTAATTTAAGTTAGTTCACTGAGACCTACCTTCAGAAGGCTTTAGAAGACTTCAGAGACTCAAGACTTAAGAGACACGACAATTTTGAAGATTGTAGAAAAAGGAGTTCGACGATAGCTGAACTCAGCTCGATGATCATCGAACTCAGATCGACAAACTTAGAGTTCCTTCTCTGAGTTGAGCTCGAGGAAAGTCTACTTCAGGTCGACGAACTATGAGCTTATCTCAGGATCTCAGCTCGACGAAGTGCCTTCTCAGCTCGACGAACTTGGAACTCAGTTTGGCAAGTGCTTTTTCTGTTCAATGATCTTGGAGCTCAGCTTGATGAAGGAGAATTATCAGCTCGACGAACCTGGAGCTTAGGTCGACGAAAACTTTCCTTAGTTCGACTAACTCCATCCAGGTTCTATTATACTATCTTCTCTCAGTTTCTCAGACCCTCTAAGGCAATTCGATTTCAGATTATTTCAAATATTCAGACATTAGTACTCTGATAATTAATTCTCATATTCTCAAGAATATAGTCTTTCCTAGCAGCATTAATTAAGGATTTTCACAAAGTTATTACTTAACATATTTATTGGGATAGTTAGGGAAATGCATTCAACCGTTCCAATTCCCAGAAAATATACAGAGGACTTCAAGGATTTGAATTTCAAAATCAGCAATTAGATATAAAAGATTTTCAGAAGTTTGTCATGCAGAGTCTAACAGTTAGAATTTACTGAGTCAGGAAAAAGAAGAAAAGAAAATATCTGCACTCTGAGAACAAGAACAAAAGACACAGAACATCTTTTTCATCCTCATTCTTATTCTTCAAGTTTTCTTCCAGCAACACAACATACATTCTGAGACCAATAGCTCAATCACTCAGAGATATTTACTGGAATAATAAGTGCTCATCTTGAAGGTCTACACCCTGAGCAAAGCTTCCATTCTCCTGAACTATTCTACATCTCAGGGGGAGCTTGGACAACAATAGCAATCCACTAGTCTTATCAGAAATTTGAGAAAGAGAAGACACTATCACATCTCTTTTTACCTCACTGTAAAAGGGTTTCTAACTCCCTTCAAAAGTTAATCCCTTCGTTGTTAAGTCTCCTGATCAAAAGACTTAGTTTGGTTTTTGGGCAACTGATCAAAAGCTCAAAGGGTTGCTAGATCTCCCTTGAAAATAGATCTTGTTGTGACAGGGCACATGAGCAAAAACCTGTGGTGGCAGGGCACCTGATCAAAAACCTGTAGTGGATTCCTACCATGGTGGTAGAAGAGTGGATATACCCAAGTTTTAGGGGAACCACTATAAAATCTTTATGTCATCTGGTTGCCCTATTTGTTATTTTTTGTGTTGTGATTTCTGTGTTTTATTTTTGCCCATATACATATAGATATCACTTATTTTAATCCGCTATAAAAATTAATCAAAAGATTTTTAATACTCTATTCACCCCCACTCTAGTGTTAATGTGATCTATCTCTTCTCTTTCAATTGGTATCAGAGGCAGGTTGATTGGTTGTACAGGCTAACACCTGAACTAAAAGATCTTTAATAGATCTAATTTACTCTAGTGTCTTTTTATATCATGGCACAAAATAAGGAATACTCAAGCACCAGACCTCCAGTGTGCAATCTTAACAAGTTTGCACTTTGGAAGGCAAAGATTAGACGGTAGATGAATTCTATTAATGAAGACATTTATAATTCTATCTTGACAGGTCCCCCTACACCAACTGCAACAAGCACAAGTACAGTTCCACCACCTGAGTGGACAAATGCTCAGAAAAATTTGAAAATTGCAGATGCCAAATCTATGAACATTTTGGCTCAAACAATGTCAGATGACATATTTCAGAAAGTTGATAAATGTTCTTCAGCCAAGGATATTTGGGATTCCTTAATTGTTATGGTTGCTGGTTCAGTAGATGAAAGAAAGGACAGAAGGTCCCACTTGATTTCTCAATATGAGAATTTCAAGAAGGATGAATCTGAATCAGTTGCTGAAATGTGCAACAGACTCAGTCTCATTTTCAATGAGCTAAAGACTCTTGACAAGGACATCTATTTAACAGAGATCAATAACAAGATCCTTATATGCTTCCCCAGCACATGGAACTCTAGGATCTGGCCAATCAAGGAGGCTAGAATCCTAAATGAGATTTCTACTGAGTCATTGTTAGGAAAGCTCAAGTCTTATGAGCAGCTTATCAAAACCAGGGAGGCAGCTGAACAAAAGACTTCTACCTTAGGAAAGAAGGAGCAAAGCATTGCCTTCAAGGCATCTGAAGAATCAAAAGCACTACCAGCAAGTGAATAGCTAATGAGTCTATTAGCTAAAAGATTTTATAGAATGGCTAAGAAAGACTTCAGGAGAAGGTCAACCAGAAATGAAGACAAGTCAAGGTATGCCAAGACTCTTACTAAGAAAATTATTTGTTATGGATGTAGGAAGCCAGGACACATTCTACCAGAATGTCTAGAGGCTCAAAAGAAGGACAAGAGAAAAGAGAAAGAATACAAAAGGCACTCCAGCATGCCCTCCTCCAACAAATACAAGAAGAAGAAGGCGAAAGGATTTGTGGCTGAGACTTGGAGTGACTCAGTAGAAGAAACTTCATCCAGTTCTAGTGAGGATGAAGAAGAGGCAAAAGCCAGAGAGATTTGTTTGATGGCAATCAATGCCTCTTGCAATAACTCAGAAGTTGTTATTTCAGAAGCAGAAAACTCAGAATCTGAATCAGAAGAGGACCAGGTAATAGCATATTTTGATTTTACTTCTGACCATTTTAAAACAAAATTCAAACTTCTATGCAATGATCTAATTAAATCTGAGAAGAAAATCAAACTTCTCAGAGAAAAACAAATTGAATATGACAATCTGCTTTCTGAAAACATCAAACTGAAAGATGAATTAGACTTAGCTTCTGAACAAATCATTTCTTTAAAAACTAAATTAAATGAGGCTAAAGAATTTGAAGAATCCCTTAATGGGAGAAGCATCAAATTGATAAATATCACTAGCACAGTCAATGTCAGGCTTAATGGCAAACTGGTCTTGGGAGATTCATCAAGTCAGCCTCCTCTTCTTAAGGAAAATATTCTTTCTACCCCCATTAAATTTGTCTTTGCCAAAGGTAAAGAAAAAGTAAAAGTTAATAACAAAGAGACAGAAATTCCACAAAAAATTCAACCTAAGAAAAAGAAAAAGAAAAATTTTAATAAAAACAATATTCAGCATTTTTCATCGAACCAAGATCGACGAAATGTATATGGTTCGTCGAACTCAGATCGATGAACTATGAACGCAGAATTTAGATATAACTATTCTTCTAACTGCGATCAACGAATTCAATACGGTTCGTCGAACCGCGATCGACGAAATTGGGGCGCAAAAAATGAATACTTTCATTCTCTAAACGGAGTTCGACGAACTCATCCCTATTCGTCGAATGCAGATCGACGAACTTACTGCAATTCGTCGAACCCAGTTTACTATAACAGAAACTTAAATTCATTTCAGAATTTCAAGAAACCTAAAACCTTTAATAATCCTTTTACTCAATGGATAATTCCACCTAGAAGATTTCACCCCCTTAGGATATAAAGAATAACAAGAATTTTCTTACATTTCCAGTTATAAATTTGAGAAGAATCAAGGACCCAAGGTTACCTGGGTCAATAACATCTAATCTATTTTCATGCAGGTGATGGACTATCCTACCACAGAGCAATAGTGGTACTTGGATAGTGGATGTTCAAAACATATGATAGGCAGCAACAGAAATCTAACTGATTACAAGTCAAAGCTTAGACCAAAGGTGATTTTTAGAGACTCCAATTGTGGTCAAACAAAAGGATATGGGAATGTCAAAGTTGGAGCTGTCACCTTCAGGAAACTAGCATATGTGAGTGGTCTCAAGCATAACCTGATATCCATAATCCAATTATGTGATGAAGGTTATCAAGTATCATTTAATCAATCTTGTTGTACTATTACTTCTAATAAAAACAAAATTGGTTTAAAAGGAATTAGACAAGGTAACATTTATGTAGTAAATTTTAAGTCTGCCATTTCAGAAATTTGTTTATTTAATCAGATTAGTAATTCTAATGACTTATGGCATAAAAGACTAGGACATGTAAACTTAAGAAATATTGCTAAACTATCTAGGGACAACCTTATTAGAGGATTGCCTTCTGGCCCCTACAAGAAGGAAAGTCTCTGCAGGGCTTATCAATTATGCAAACAAACAAATAATAGTTTTAAATCAATTAATAAGAGTGATTCACCCAAAATTTTGTATTTGCTACACATGGATCTTTTTGAACCCATTTGTTGTACAAAGTTTGGGAGGGAAATCTTACACTCTATTTATTGTAGATGACTTCTCTAGATTCACTTGGGTGTTCTTTCTGAGAAACAAGTCAGATAACTTTAAAATTCTTACAGACTTTCTTAGGAGCATGAAGATTGAGTACTCTACTCCAGTTGCATTGATCAGAAGTGATCATGGTACTGATATTGAATCTCTTCTTATGCAAGAATTCTGTGAGATGGAAGGTATCAGGTATTGCTTCTCTGCTCCTAGAACTCCTCAACAAAATGGGGTAGCAGAAAGGAAAAATAGAACCCTTATTTAAGCTATTGGGACATTGCTTGCAGATGCTTACTTTCCCCTATCCTTTTGAGCAGAGGCTGTAAGCATAGCAAATTATGTTCTGAATAGAAGTCTAATACATGAACATAAGGGTAAGTCTCCTTATAAATTGCTCAAAGGGAAGCAACCTAAAATAGATTATTTTATAGTATTTCGTTGTAGATGTTACATTCACAATAAAAACAAAAATATCTTAGAAAGTTTGAAGCCAAAGTTGTAGAGGGAATGTTTCTTGGATATTTCCAAGTCAACAAGGCATATAGGGTATTTAATAAATCTACCTTAAAAATGGAACAATCTGTACATATAACTTTTGATGAAGCTAACATGTGTTACAAGGAGAAGGATTCTTCTACTAGAGATACATTGCAGGTACTCTTTCTGTGTGAGAAATTGGATGACTTAAACTTCACCCAAGAGGTTACATTTCATCCTTCTCCACAGACTGATGAAGAAAGTGAAGAAGAAAATGTTGGAACAGTTGAACCAACAACAGCTAACATAATTACACAAGAGGAATTAATTACCCAAGCTGTTAATGAACCAACTCCTCCTACTGATTTTATAACACTTAGAGATCATCCCATATCTCAAGTGATTGGAGACATATCAGTTGGTGTGCAAACAAGGCATAACCTCAACCAAGATTTGATGCATACTTGCTTCATATCTCAGATTGAACCTCAATACATAAAAGATGCATAGCAAGATCCCCACTGGATCATTGCAATGCAAGAGGAGCTCAATCAATTTGAGAGATACAGAGTTTGGAATTTAGTTCCAAGATCCAAGTCATTGTAACTAAATGGGTATTCAGGAACAAGTTAGATGCTCAAGGATCAATTGTGAGGAACAAAACAAGATTGGTAGCTCAAGGCTATTCACAAGAGCAAGGAATTGATTATGACCAGACCTTTGCCCCTGTTGCAAGGCTGGAGGCTATCAAAATATTTCTTGCATATGCAGCATACAAGAAATTCAAAGTCTACCAAATGGATGTCAAAAGTGCATTTCTTAATGGTGAACTCAAAGAGGAAGTCTATGTGGAGCAACCACTAGGTTTTATCTCTCCAACTCATCCTTCTTTTGTTTTTAAGTTTCATAAAGCTTTATATGGTTTAAAGCAAGATCCAAGAGCTTGGTATGAGACCCTAGCTAGCTTTCTCTTAGAGCATAAGTTCACTAGGGGCATTATATATAGGACTTTGTTTATTAAGCAACATAAAAATAAAATTTGGATGGTACAAATATATGTAGATGACATCATTTTTGGATCTACTGATTCCAAACTATGCAAAAGGTTTTCTGATCTAATGCATTCCAAGTTTGAAATGAGTAGCATGGGTGAGCTTTCCTACTTCCTTAGTCTTCAAGTGAAGCAATCCCCTGATGGTATTTTCATCTCTCAATCTAAATATGCTAAGGAGCTAATTAAGAGATTTGGGATGTCTGATGCCTCAGCTATGAAAACACACATGGCTTCCAATGTTGTGATTGATTTTGATGAACAGGGAAAGCCAGTTGATCAAAAAACATATAGGGCTATTGTTAGGTCCTTGTTGTATCTCATAGCTAGTAGGCCAGATATAATGTTTGCTACATATTTTTGTGCTAGGTTCCAGGTGAACCCTAAAGAATCTCATCTAATTTTACTAAAAAGGATTTTGAGATATATAAAGGGTTGTCCAAATCTAGAACTCTGGTATCCAACTGAGTTAGAATTTGATTTAACTGGATTCTTAGATGTTGACTTTGCTGGATGTAGAGTTGATAGGAAAATCACATCAGGAACATGGCAGTTTCTTGGTGATAGGCTTGTGTCTTGGTTTTCTAAGAAACAGATATTTGTGTTAAATTCAACTGCTAAAGCTGAATATATAGCAGTTGGCAGCTGTTGTTCACAAATTTTGTGGATTCAAAACCAACTCCTGGGTTTTGGTTTCAATATAAAAAGTTCAAATATATTTTGTGATAGTACTAGTGCAATTTCTATTGCACAAAATCCAGTGCATTATAGTAGGACCAAGCATATAGAAATTAGACAACATTTTATTAGAGATTGTGTAGACAAAAATAAAATTTACCTTGTCTTTGTCTCTACTGATTTACAAAGAGCAGATATCTTCACTAAACCTTTAGATGAGAAGAAACATATGTTATCCTAAATCAGCTAGGCATGATAAATGGGGAAGGCTTAATTTAATTTTTTTTTCTTATTTCAATGATCAGGACACAGTTCGTCGAACGGAGAACGACGATCTATGAACTCTTCGTGAAGAGTTCATCGAACGGAGCTCGACGAATTTAACTTTGTGAAACTGTTCTTCGAACGGAGATCGATGATTTTGTTTCAGAAAATTTTTCATCGAACGGAGTACGACGATCTGTTTTCCCCCTCTGCAAACTGAGATCGACGCTTTTATTTCTTCATGAAATTTTTCGTCGACCTAAGTTCGAAGCTTTTCTTTTTACGTTGGACGGAGTTCGTCTTTTCATCTTCTGAAAACATATAATAGGGTTTTCATCGAACTCCATCCCGTGTGTACAACCTCGGGCTCGCAAGGAGCTCTCAAGGAGCAAATAGGTCGAGGCAGGAGAATGGGACCAGGGGGCCCACTCGCAAGAGGCGAGAAGATTGGCTCTCTAGTGGGCAAGATACCCCTCCCAGAGGGGAGAGGGCCTCCAGAGGCGAGTGGGCCGCCAGAGGCGAGTGGGCCTCCAGCAGCGAGAAGACCTCGTAGCAAAGGGCGCAGGCGAGATGGGCAGTGGGGTCCATCTCGCCGACAGGTGCTTCTCCACTCGCCAGGGCAAGACGAGACCACTTTCATTTTTCCATGTCAATAGGGGTTTTTAGTCTTCTACCCCAGGTATTTTTACCCTCTTACCCTTGGTGGCCTGCGCATAGCTTCTCAGAACAGCGGAGTTTGGCTGTTGGCAGACCCAGCCAGGGGTACCCCGGCAATTTCAGACCAGTACAGTTTTGTTATTGGCAGTTCAGATTCTGAAATCTATAAATAAGCCCATAGGAGTTCTTTAGAGGGGGACTTTTTCCACTCCCAGGGAATCATAGGCATTGTCTTCTGAGGAACTCCAAGCCCAGCTTTTGGCTTTGGAGGGGAAGCTCTCACTGACCTTCCGGGTAAGCGGTGGGACCTCCCTGCTGCGGCTTTGGGCCAGTTTTCTAGTCCTTCACGACCAGTCGGAGGTCAGAGCTTGGGCCAAGTAGGTGTCGGCTACGCCCCTATTTTGCGAACATTTGTCGGAGTCAAATTTTGGCTTCAACAGTTCTGGTGTGGTGAGCGTGGAGGTAGCCGGTACAAGAAAAGTTTGAGGTTTGGTCTTTTGGCAGGAGGTGAAGGTGAAGGATCTGGTTCCGGAGGTTCCCCCTCCTAGGTAGAAGAGGCGACAAGGAAGATGCTGGAGGACTTCAGGCGAGAGTTCATGCAGACCATAAGCTTGGCCTTCTCGGCAAGGAGCGAGTGGGCGACGCCTCAGGTCCCGATAGAGGTGGTCCCGCTCTTAGGCGAGAACGCCCCTGGACAGCGCCCGGGGAAGGATGTCCCGGCGGAGGCTGGCGAGAGGGACGTGGCGGCGCGGGAACTCTTCCCAGGCCAGCGCCCCGGGAAGGAGATCCTGACAGAAGACGGTGAGAAGGAGGAGGCTGTGCGAGAGCTCTTCCCTGGGCACGGTCTCGCGGATCGGGCCAGCCAGCCGAGGCCGCGAGACGTGCCCTCTCGGCAAGCAGCCGGCGAGAGCCCGTTCAGTGAACTCGTCATCTCGGCTCCGGTGCCCGAGGGGTTCCGGGAGCCCGACATGTCCTACTACTCGGGGAAGGATGATCCTGTACAGCATGTGCAGTGGTTTGAAGATGTGGTTACCGGCAAGGTCGATCTATTGTTTCGAGGATCTGCAGAGGGGTTTCTTATTGAGGTTTTCAACATCGAATAAGCGTAAGAAGGAGGCGAAGTGCTTGTTCTCGGTAAGGCAGAGGCAGGATGAGACATTGGGACAGTACGTGGATCGGTTTTAGGAGGAGATCCTCCTGGTCCAGGAGGTCCCAGGATATACGCTGATGCTTGCGTTCACCCTGGGACTGAGGCCAGGCTTTTTTAGTATGGAGTTGAAAAGGGTGCCCCCCCCCCCCTCTCTTTTGAGGAGCTCACGGAGAGGGCGGTGAAGGAGACGGATTTTGAGAGGGCCAATCCGACGTTTGCAAGGAAGTTAGCCAGGTTGGCAGAAGACGATGTAAAGGAACTAGGAGCGGGAAAGCAAAAGGAGCAGAGGGAGCAGAGGGAGCAGAGAGAGGAGAGAAGGAGAGAGAAACCCCGAGGCCAGGGGTAGCAAGGACAGCATCATCGAGGGGCCCGAGAGCCGAACAACCGGATAGGTTGGAGGCCTCAGGAGGGTCGCCCCCAGGAGTTAGGAGGAGGCTTCCAGGGAAGGGATAACTTCCGTGAGCCAAGGAGGTTCGATCAACCGGCATGGAGACAGGGGGTGAGGGATCGTTTTCAGCATCAGTAGGAGGCAATGGGGATCGGTCGAGGAAGAGGAGCTCGAGGAGGAGGAAGAAGAGGAAGAGGAGAAGGAAGAAGTGGTGGGGTGGCGTTGCCTTTCTGTGACTTCCATCAGGAGGAAGGTCACGCAACGGCCACCTGTCCAGAGTTCATGGAGATGAGAGAGGCCAGAGGATTGAGGAGGCATGATCCGCCGGTAAGGATCGTGGAAGTGCAGCAAGGGGAGGCGGAGGATAGGTGCGAGGACCGGGTGGATGTGGGAACCCGGGGAGGAATCGGGGCCATCCATGGAGGGATTGGGATCGAGGACACACGAAAGGGGAGCCTCCATACCATGTTCCGAAAGGGGGTAGCCTCAACCTCCCAAACCCCGCCCCCACTATAAAAAATTGCCTTCTCTTCAGAGGATATGCCGGAGTATGAGGACCCGTTCTGCGATGCCTTGGTAATCCAGACAGCGGTGGAAAACTTTACGGTCTCCAAGATCCTGGTGGATAATGGGAGCTCTGTAAATGTGATCTTCAAGAGGGACTTCGATGAGATGCAGGTGGAAGCCAAAAGGATATTGGCCTCGGATGGACCGTTGTTCGGGTTCTCCGGAGAGAGAAAAGAAGTGGAAGGGGAGTAGGGCTGCACGTGAGGTTGGGGGCGTGTCACGGAACTGCAGGTTCGTGATTGTAGATGCCCCGAGCAGCTACAGCACCATATTTGGGCGTCCCCTCATTAGTGCCTTTCGCTGCGTCCCCTCCTCTTTTCATCAATGTCTCAAGTTCAACAATGGAGGGGTGCAGGTCAGGGTCAGGGGGGATCCAAAAGTGGCAAGGCAGTGCTACGTCACAGCGGTCAACACCATATCTTGGATGGCAGAAGCAGAGAAGTTGGAGAAAGAGATAGCAGCGCGTGAAGAAGCTGTCAGGGAAAAGGAGGTGAGCCCAAAGGAAGTGAGAGAAGGAGCCGAAGAGGAAGTCGGGGGAGAGGAGACTGAGAGGCAACAAGGAGGAGGTGCGCAGGAGGTCCAGGGGGGTGTAGAGGTCGAGCAGCAGCAAGAGAGCCCGGAGGGGGCCATGGAGATTGAGGAGGAGCAGAGAGGAGGAGGTGTGCAGGAGGTCCGGAGGAGCGGGGAGTTGGAGCCACATAAGGGAAGGCAGGAGGAAGTGGGAGGAGAAGGGGCTGGGGAGGAAGCCCGAAGAGGCGTGGAAATTGAGCTGCAGCAGGACGAGGTGATGGAAGTTGAGGGAGCAGGAGGGGAGGAAGAGCCTGAGCTGGAGGAAGAAGCAAGGGACGGCTGGGAGCAGTCGCTGCTGGAGGTGGCCGAGGAAGTGGTGGAGATGGAGGTCTACACCAGCTAGGGGCAGGTACAAAGGGTGCGGATCAGCGGGGGCTTGAGCCCCAAAGACCAGGAGCTGATGCGGGCCTGCATTCAAAGCAACGTCGACGTCTTCGCTTGGAGCGCGACAGACATGTCGGGCATCGATGTGGACGTGGCCTACCACCGCCTGAATCTGGACCCCCGGACGCGCCCCATACGCCAGAAGATGAGGACCACCGCAACAAAGCTAGAGGAGCCAATACGCGAGGAGGTCAAGAAGCTCCTGAAGGCGGGCTTCATCTCAGAGGTCCAGTATCCATGCTGGATCTCTAATGTGGTAATGGTGAAGAAGGGAGGTGGAAAATGGAGAATGTGTATTGACTTTTCTTTATTAAATAAATCATGCCGTAAGGATTGCTACCCCCTGCCTCGAATCGACACGCTGGTTGATTCAGCCGTCGGTTTTTCTATTATGAGTTTTCTGGATGCTTTTTCAGGTTACCATCAGATCCGGATGCACCCTCCTGACGTTAAGGACGTCTCCTTCATCACAAGGGGAGGGTGCTTTAGCTATAACATGATGCCCTTTGGGTTAAAAAACGCGGGAGCTACATACCAACGGATGATGGATCGAGTTTTCCAGGGCCAGAGGGGTCGGAACCTAGAGGTCTACGTTGATGATCTCATGGTAAAGAGCAAGGGAGTGAACTCGCATCTCCAGGATCTGGAGGAGACGTTCGCCACCTTGAGGAAGTTCAAAATGAGGTTGAACCCCTTAAAATGTGTTTTCGGGGCAAGTCGTGGAAAATTCCTTGGGCACCTTCTGACCCCGGCAGGGGTAGAACCTAATCCAGATAAAGTAAAAGCCATTCTAGAGCTAGAATCACCGCGAAACGCTAAGGAGGTGCAGCGCTTGACAGGAAAGCCAGCCGGCCTTAGCAGATTCCTCTCCAGGTCAGGGGAGAAGTGCTCACCTTTCTTTAAAGTGCTACGAGGGAATCAGAGGTTTGAATGGACCGCGGAGTGTGAAGAAGCTTTTCAAAAGCTGAAGGAGCAACTCTCCATGGCTCCTCTGCTTCAAAGCCCAAAGGAGGGGGAAGATCTGACCTTGTGCCTAGGAGTAGGAGCAGAGGCGGTGAGCTCCATCTTATTCAGAGAAGAGGGGAAAAAGCAGCTGCCCATTTATTATGTTAGCAGGATCCTAAAGAAGGCGGAGCTTCGTTACCCTATCCTAGAAAAGCTGGCATACGCCTTGATTGTTTCAGCTAGGAAGCTCCGGCCATATTTCCAAGCACATTCGATTAGGGTGGTGACGGACCATCCTCTCCGTAAGATTTTTGAAGGAGTGGAGCACTCGGGTAGGCTGGCCAAATGGTCTATCGAGTTGAGTGAATTCAACATTTCGTTCGTACCAAGGCTCTCCATTAAGGCACAGGTAATGGCCGACTTCTTGGCAGACTACGTCGCGGAAGTCAGGGCCGAGGAGGCGCGGCCACAAGAAGCATGGAAGATGACAGTTGACGGGGCCTCGGGAAAGTACTCCCTCAGAGCGGGGGTGGTACTGACAAGTCCTCAAGGGGTAACCATAGAACAAGCGGTCGCTTTGCATTTCCCCACAACCAACAACCAAGCAGAGTACGAGGCAGTGATAGCCGGCCTTCGCTTGGCAAAGGAGCTCGAGATTAAGGACGTTGAGGTTTTCACAGATTCATTGGTGGTGGCATCTCAGATACGTGGAGAGTTCGAGGCTCGGTAGCCCACCCTTGTGAAATATTTGTCCAAGGTGAGGGCAATCATCGGGGGGTTCCGGACGTTCTCCATTCAGCACGTCCCTAGAGAGGAGAGTGCTGCTGCCGATCGATTGGCTAAGTTCGGACCTCGCAGAGGGGGTACCCTGACTGATTTATTCCATCCAGCGATCGAAGAGGGGGAGCTAATGGACCCTTCTTCTTGACAGGGACCCTCCCTGAGGGGATCAAGGAGGCAAGAAACTTCCGGCATAAGGCAGCTCATTATCTCATGCATGAAGGAGGATTGCACCGGAGGATGCTTTCGGGTCTCCTAGCTCGATGCGTGACGGAGGAGGAGACCAGGCACGTTTTGGAGGAGGTGCACTCCGGGGAATGTGGTAGTCATTCCGGAGGGAGGACGTTGGAAGAAAGGGTGGTCAGACAGGGGTACTTCTGGACCACCCTGAGGAAGGACGCGGCAGAGTTTGCAAGGAAGTGGAGAAAATGCCAGCTCTACGCCCCCCTCCAGCTCCTGCCGGCTCAAAGGCTCCGAAGTATCACAGCACCATGGCCTTTCGCCATTTGGGGTATGTATTTAGTTGGGCCTTTCCCTCCAGCTAGTGGACAAAGAAGATTCCTCCTGGTTATGATAGATTACTTCTCTAAGTGGCTGGAGGTTAAGGCGCTAGCAAAGGTGACATCCCAAGTCATCAGGAACTTTGTCTGGGGGGGAGATCATCTGCAGGCACGGGTTGCCTCAGGCCATCGTCACGGATAACGGTCCTCAGTTTGCTAGTGAAGAGTTCATCAGCTTCTGCACTCAGCAGGGCATCGACCTCATGTTTGCCTCCGTCCACCACCCCAGGAGCAACGGTCAGGTGGAGGCGGTAAACAAGATTATTGTAAACCTGCTAAAAAAGAAGGTGGAGAATTTGAGAGGGAATTGGGTAGAGCAGCTCCCCTCGGTCTTGTGGGCTTTGAGAACAACCCCGAACACGGCCACCGTCGAGACTCCTTTCAAGCTTTCCCATGGTTGTGAGGCAGTACTACCCGTGGAGTTCGAGGTCCGATCCCCACGAGTTGCTGCTGCTGGGGATGGGGACGAGGCATGGAGGATGGAAAATGAAGAAGGCCTACACCTCTCGCTAGACCTGGCAGAGGAGCTGCGAGATGTGGCAGCCATCATATAAGAAGAGATCAAGCGTCGAATGGCAAAGCACTTCAACAGGCATATCAGGATAAAGCAATTCGCGGAGGGAGATCTTATTAAAGAAGGTTGATGCGGCAGGAAGGTCTGCTCCAGTGGGAAAACTAAATCCAAACTGGGAGGGACCTTATATTGTAGAAAGAGTGTTAAAAGCAGGAGGCTACTACCTCCAGGATGTGGAGGGTAGGACCTTGAGCCACTCCTGGAGTGGGGATGACTTAAAACGCTTCTACCCATGAAAAGGGAGAGCAGAAGATATGTACTCAAAGCATAATCAATATAATATACTTCTCAAATTATTTCTTGTTCATTGTTTGTTATGAAGTCCTAATGACAGGAAGAGGTATCTTCATCGGCACCCCGAGCTCGGCTCGGCCCCAGGTAGACCCGCTGCGCAGGATCTCATCTAGCTAGCAGGACCGATGGCTCGCCTGTGGGGGATAGGTTTGGATTGAGGTATCTTCATCGGCACCCCGAGCTTGGCTCGGCCCCAGGTAGACCCACTGCGCAGGCTCTCATCTAGCTGGCAGGAATGAAGGCTCGCCTGTGGGGGATAGGTTTGGATTGAGGTATCTTCAACGGCACCCTGAGCTCAGCTCGGCCCCAGGTAGACCCACTGCACAGGCTCTCATCTAGCTGGCAGGACCGAAGGCTCGCCTGTGGGAGATAGGTTTGGATTGAGGTATCTTCATCGGCACCCCGAGCTCGGATAGGCCCCAGGTAGACCTGCTGCTCAGGCTCTCATCTAGCTGGAAGGTCTGAAGGCTCGCCTGTGGGGGATAGGTTTGGATTGAGGTATCTTCATCGGCACCCCGAGCTCGGCTTGGCCCCAGGTAGACCCGCTGCGCAGGCTCTCATCTAGCTGGCAGGTCTGAAGGCTCGCCTGTGGGGGATAGGTTTGGATTGAGGTATCTTCATCGGCACCCCGAGCTCGGCTGGGCCCCAGGTAGACCCGCTGCGCAGGCTCTCATCTTGCTGGCAGGTCCGAAGGCTCGCCTGTGGGGGATAGGTTTGGATTGAGGTATCTTCATCGGCACCCCGAGCTCGGCTCGGCCCCAGGTAGACCCGCTGCGCAGGATCTCATCTAGCTGGCAGGTCCGAAGGCTCGCCTGTGGGGGATAGGTTTGGATTGAGGTATCTTCATCGGCACCCCGAGCTCGGCTCGGCCCCAGGTAGACCCGCTGCGCAGGCTCTCATCTAGCTGGCAGGACCGAAGGCTCGCCTGTGGGGGATAGGTTTGGATTGAGGTATCTTCATCGGCACCCCGAGCTCGGCTCGGCCCCAGGTAGACCCGCTGCGCAGGCTCTCATCTAGCTGGCAGGTCTGAAGGCTCGCCTGTGGGGGATAGGTTTGGATTGAGGTATCTTCATCGGTACCCCGAGCTCAGCTCGGCCCCAGGTAGACCCGCTGTGCAGGCTCTCATCTAGCTGGCAGGTTCGAAGGCTCGCCTGTGGGGGATAGGTTTGGATTGAGGTATCTTCATCAGCACCCCGAGGTAGACCCGCTGCGCAGGCTCTCATCTAGCTGGCAGGACCGAAGGCTCGCCTGTGGGGGATAGGCTTGGATTGAGGTATCTTCATCGGCACCCCGAGCTCGACTCGGCCCCAGGTAGACCCGCTGCGCAGGCTCTCATCTAGCTGGCAGGTCCGAAGGCTCGCCTGTGGGGGATAGGTTTGGATTGAGGTATCTTCATCGGCACCCCGAGCTCGGCTCGGCCCCAGGTAGACCCGCTACGCAGGCTCTCATCTAGCTGGCAGGTCCGAAGGCTCGCCTGTGGGGGATAGGTTTGGATTGAGGTATCTTCATTGGCACCCCGAGCTCGACTCGGCCCCAGGTAGACCCGCTGCGCAGGCTCTCATCTAGCTGGCAGGACCGAAGGCTCGCCTGTGGGGGATAGGTTTTGATTGAGGTATCTTCATCGGTATCAAGCTGACAGGGCAGTAAATTCACTTTGGCAGAATAATGGAAAAAGTCTCCTTGAAAGCGACATTACACCTTAGCATCTCAGCTTGGTCCTAGGGAACAAGAAATGAACTAAGGTAAAAGGGGGAGGAGTAAGGCGAGTGGCGGCACTCGCAGCAGGCGATCTCGAGGATCGTCTCACCTTTTGCGAGTGGGACACTCGCGAGACAAGGTATCGCACCGTCTCGCGGGTGTGAGGTGATCAAGGAGGCGTCTCGCGTAAGTTAGAGGAAAATGCAAAACAGAAAAGGCTAGGCAGCGAGACGGAGGGATAGCACCGTCCCGCAGGCCGGAGCCAGCCAAGGATTAACTTCACAAAATAAAGAACAAAAATAAAGACAGGACGAAAATGAGCATTCGCTCGTCACTTGGCAGATACCACAAAAAATATGTATGATTTAAAGTTTTACAACAATGAAAGGTGGAGAGAGTGATTCTAATTCTTGGAAGCGGCGCGTCAGTCCTCCTCGCCAGATAAAGAATCATCGCTCTCCTCGCTATAGAGTTCTGGGACCAAGTCGCGAGCAGTCACAGTCTCGGAGTCATCCTTCACAACCCCCAGATCCTTCATCATTTGCAGCACCAGCTCTGTCGCGCGGACACCAGCATCTCGGCACTGCACCTCGACTTCCTCATGAGAATAATGAGGCGGAGGCATCTGGAAGGGCTCACGGCGAGACGATGAGGCGACATCAGCCTGAAGACACGCATTCTCAGCTGTCAATACCCAGACCTCTTCCTCCAAAGCCGCCACGCGCGAGCGCAATTGTTCCGCCGTCTCGGCATCCTGCGGGACGACCCAGCAGTTAGCCAAGAATGATGGAAAAAGAAAAAGACCAAAGGAAAAAGTTATGGCTTACCCCGCCGCCTTGGGCCTTCACGAGGAGGGACTCAGCATCAGATAGCCTTCTCGCTAGCCCGGTGGACTTCTCCCGCTCCGCCTCCAGATTCTCCTCGCTGGCCTTCCACTTTGAATTGATATAAATGAGGCGGCGAGAGGAGCGGTGTGAGAACTCCAAGGCCCGCATTTGATGATGGGAAGTTTTCAGTACAAGATCCTTGGTGGACTCGCTTTCAGGCGAAACGGCGTCAAGGCCGCCATAGAGGCCGTACCCTACGGCAAAAGCATGGCTAGTAGGGGCCTCTTGCTCCTTCCAAGAAGGAAGGAGAGTGGAGATGGACACACGGTTGGCGTCCCGCCCCCACAACAGAACTGGGTCGCCGACGGCATCATAAACCACGGGACCCAGGTTGTAATTCATATGGGAGGAGGGGACGGGACGGCCAGAGGAGTCGCCTTCGCGAGAGGAAGTGGCAACCGACTGTTCAGGAATAGCAGCTTGCGGGTTGGATGTCGTAGCAGGCAGGTAGGAGGCGGCGACCGGTTGATCAGGGAGTACCGTCCCGCGAGTAGGCGAGACGGCCTGGTGGTTAGGCGAGAGGGGCGGTGGAGTTTCCCCTATAGAAATAGGGCTCCCTTGGGGAGCTTTCTTCTTTTCCTTCGAGACAACTACGGCCTTTTTCATCATTTTCTTGGGAGGGCTGGAGCGAGAGGGGACCGTGTCGTCTGCGGGCCTCTTCGGCGGGATGGGCGCCAAGGACTCTCTCTCCGCCTCTGCCTCTTCGGAGGGAGGGCTGGAACGATTCGCTCACCTAAAAGCAAGCAAGGGTTATTAAGCGGCGAGACTTCAAATAGCGAGATGAGAGAACGAAAGGATGAGAATACCTTCGCCAGGGAGCACTGGGAGAAGTGAGTCGAGACCTCGCCGCAAGAAGTTGACCTCGAAGTTCTTGCCGACTAAGTATTCGCACAGTAGCTTCTCTGGGCCACTGACTTGGGGGTGGCGTAGAAGCTCTCTGGCTGTCACAACCCGCATTTTCTCAACGATAAAATCATATCAGAGCTAGAGAAAACGCGTGTCGTGATGCCACGTCGTGCAGGGGATAACTGCACACGCTCAGGCAAAACTCCACACCTTAGATTTTAAGGAAAATCGTTGTTTAATTATGAAAGGAAATCAGTTATGTTGATTGGTCGTATCCCTCGGCACGGTGGATCAGCTAGTCCACAATTAAAAGTATAAGTATACGCAGCAGAAAATAGTTTGGTTCAATTAAGTTGACACCTTAGTGAGCATAAGTGTCCCCGAGGGACAACTCATGCTATGCACGACTCTAAGTGAATATAATAGATATAAATGGTAGTCTTTTTACGCTAAGGAAATATAGTGTCTTTGTTTATAAATATGCTATGCATGATATACATATAATAATGCTTTTAGGGTTTAAAATATCAAACATGCAACCTAGCAAAAATCCTTCCCAGAAGCAAGTAAACAACCACTAATAGGCAAAAACAGCAGTTTAAGTTCATACCCAGCATCGCAAGAAGCCACCAGTGGGCGCCAACAACCTGACACGAACCCACTGGTGAGTATGTATGTCTATACAGAAAAGTAAAGAACTACCTCACAGAATCGGGATCAGCTGTCTCAGCTACCCAAGAGGCCGCAAACCAGCCCCTCCAAAAGAACTAGCCGCTGAACCGGCTACAACCTGGACCTGAGGCATTCAAGAAAAGAACACCTCAGCAAGGAAATAATCAAAAGTGTAAATAAAGCATTAGAGTTAAGAGCAAAAAGAAGGGTTTACCAACCCGACAACAAGCTGCTATAAGCAAAAGAAAGAGCATTACAGTAAGAAAAGAGCACTGTCTAAAGTACAGCAAAGCACACCAAGTGCGAGCAATAAAAGCAACAAGCTCAACAAAAGAGTCTAACATTCCTAATACGTGGGTAAGTGGTAGTGGTCAAAAACATGGATCTGAATACATAACCAAAATCAGATCCAACAAAAAGGGCTAAGGGGTCGCCAGTGGCAGCTTTAGGGTCCCACACACCAACCCAAACCAGGGCAAACAGGCGGTGGCCACAGCTCTCCACGTCAAAATCCACCCCTCGAGAGGCCACTAAAACTCCACCACCTGCCACAACCCAAGAGTCGGCAAGCAAAAATTTGCCGAACACCCAATACCACCCCCTAAAGGAAGGGAAAAGTCACACTAACAATCCTAAGGTACACATGAACTCAGGACAGAAATGTCGAGCCCACTCGACGCAGCGTGGAGTAAACTTCACTCACCTGACGCCTAAAAATACTTAGCCGCAAGTCCTACACTGGGTGACGGTGTTGAGTGAGCTCGGCTCACTCGACGCTATCAGCGCTTTCCACTTAGGGTAAACGTGAGTCTTGCTAAAATCGCAGCTTAAGCCATCTCATGCACGAAAAACAGAGAGTTGGAGATTTAATCCCAACCCACCGTTCCGTCCTAACTACACGGAGCTACCGCAACTAACCCTAAACTGTAACTAACAACCACCTCACCCTAACTCTAGCTACCCACTGGACACTAAACCTCCCACAAAAGAGAACATTGATTAAAATTCCAGAAAAAGAAATGAGGAATCAGCACTTGATTAAAAGCTTGATGTAATAACTTAACCTGCTGCCCTAGGGAGGAAAAAGGACAAAGAGAACAGAGCTTTGCAGAAGAAATAAAAAGATCATGGGTTAGAAATAAATTTGGCAAGGGCAAGGGGCCACTTGCCTCTACCTCTTCGGAAAAAACAAACAACAGCCGCACCACGGCTTGGCTCCGGCGGCAAGATCGGCCACCTAGAAGACCAAAGCTGAAACTTGAGGGAAGAAAGAAATCAGATATTTAGAAATTACTGGAATCGAACCCTAAATCAAGAAAAACTTACATGGAAGGGAAGATCTAGCCGAGAGCAAACCGAATCCGCTATCACACGAGAAAAAACGGGCTCTAACCTTCCCGAAATCGCCGGCCAAAACAACCACCGCCTCCTCTCAAAACCCTTCCGCTGGAAGCTCTCCAGACTCGGGAACGATGAAAAATGAGGAGGAAAAACAGTTCACGGCAACAAAAGATGATTTCAGGAGAAAAAGTACGGAACACGCCCAAGACACGCCCGTGACACGGCCCGACACGCCCGTGTCACGGGACGTGTACTCACACACTCGACGAACATCGATCTCTACTCGACGAAAACACGGGACACGCCCCCCAGACACGCCCGTGACACGGCCCGACACGCCCGTGTCACGGGGCGTGTACTCACGCACCTACCCACTCGACGAAAGTCAATCTCCGCTCGACGAAGCAAGGGACACGCCCTGTGACACGCCCGTGTCACAGGCCGTGTACCAACTCGAACACCGCCCGACAATCGTGGAGCGTCGATCGTCGAATAGAGAGACACGCCCCAATGTCACGCCCGTGTTCGACACGACACGCCCGTGACAGGGCCGTGTTCTCACTAAACACCGCCTGAGGACCATCGAGCGCAGCTCGACGAACCGAAGGGGGACACGCCCGTGACACGCCCGTGTTATGGCCGTGTTCCTACAAAAACCCTGTCGACCAAAAATTCGTCGACCGGAGAAACGGGAGCTCTACCCGAGCACGACACGCCCTGGGTCACGGGCGTGACCCACGCCGTGTCACCCAAACTTACACAGAAAAGAAACCTGCTAACACCTAGCAAACAAGAGACAAGGCACCAGCCTACAAGCTCAGCCACAACAGACCACGCACAGCACAGCAAACATTACAAACATGCAGCTAACAAAACAACGCCGAAACGACGCGAAGGCAAACGATCTCGGATTTCGACCAAAACTCGCACCGTAGCTAAACAACCAAGCCACGAAAACAACGGCGAGGTCGAAAACAACATCCGACGATCGAACACTCGGGCTAACACCTCCCGAAGCCAAAACGCAAGCATTTCCCTAAGAGGCCCAACCGAGTCACCAAAACAGACTCCGGCTAGCTGGGGAAACTTGCCAACTGGCTACAACCAGGCTACACAAGGAACCTACAGAGCTAGGACCGCGCTCTACAACGGCGAAGGGCCGGAAATGCGTCATCGTAACGCCAACCCAAAATCAAACAAAACACAGAAAAAAACCGGGGGCGTTACAGCCACTCCCCCTAAAAGAAAGTTTCGCCTCGAAACTTTACTCACAACACTCCTATGAAGAAGGAGAGAGAAAGAGCCAGGAAAGGACTATATAAACATAAATAAAACAAAACATACCAGGCACAAGCTCAGGGAAACAGATGAGGGTAAGCCTCCCTCATAGCCGACTCCAACTCCCAAGTCGCGCTTTCTACATCCTGATTCCTCCATAAAACTTTAAACATCGGAATAGACCTTTTCCGCAGCGCACGAACCTGAGAATCCAGAATGCGGACAGGCACCTCCACATAAGAAAGATTCGGCTCCAACTGAGGCACAGAATCCAAAACCTGCCTGCCATTCGATACACATTTCCGCAGCTGACTGACGTGGAAGACATTATGCACGCCAGGGAAATTTGCGGGCAACGCCAGCCTATAAGCTGATATCCCAATCCGCTCAACAATCAGAAACGGCCCCACGAACCTCGGGTCCAACTTCCTGCTCTTGCCAAAACGCTTGACTCCGATCAACGGGGAGACCTTTAAGAACACTGAGTCCCCCACCAAAAATTCCAAATCCGATCTACGCTGATTGGCATTTTTCTCATATCTCTCCTGGGCTATCCGAAGCTTTTCCCGAATAAGCTTCACAGCAGTTTCCATCTCCTCGAGTGCTTCTGGACCCAACAAAGGTCTCTCGCCAACCTCAGCCCAAAATAAGGGAGTCCTGCAGCGCCTCCCATACAAAGCTTCAAAAGGAGCTATTTGCAAGCTTTCTTGATAACTGTTATTATACGCAAATTCCATAAGCCGCAAGCGCTCATCCCACGCTCCTCCGTGGTCCAGAATATAGCATCGGATCATATCTTCGACAATCTGATTTACTCGCTCCGTCTGACCATTGGTCTGCGGATGATAAGCTGTGGAATATCTCAAATCTATACCCAACCCTTCTTGAAGGCTCTTCCAAAAACGAGACGTAAACCTGGAGTCTCGATCCGATATGATACTCACGGGTACACCATGCAATCTAATAACCTCATCCAAATACAGCTCGGCTATCTTCCTCATCGGATAATCGATCTTAAATGGTACGAAGTGAGCACTCTTCGTCAATCTGTCTACGATCACCCAAACTGAATCATGCCCTTTAGGAGATCTCGGTAAGCCTGTGATGAAATCCATCGAGATACTCTCCCACTTCCACATCGGAATCTCTAAGGGAGTTAGCTTGCCACTCGGCCTCCCATGGTCGGCCTTCACACGCCTACAAGTGAAGCACTCAGAAACAAATCTGGCTATGTCCTTCTTCATCCCATACCACCACGCAATCTGCTTTAAATCATGGTACATCTTGGTAGACCCTGGATGGTAGGCAACACTAGATCCGTGGGCTTCTCTGCACACCATATTCCGGATATCTCCAACTGCGGGAATGCAAAACCTGCCACGATACTTCAAGGTACCCGCATCATCTATAGAGAAATCTGGTAATTCACCTTTTTCAGCTCGAAGGTACAAATGCAAAAGATCGGGATCATCTTTCTGATGCAGTCGCGTAAGCGCAATCCACGAAGGTTCTGCCACTGCCAAGCTACTCTGCGAATCGCAGCTTCCCACAGAAATGTCCATCAAAAGAAACTCTTCCACAAGACACTCGGCGGAGAGATTGAAAATCTTTCCTGACTTCCGACTTAGGGCATCGGCCACCACATTCGCCTTACCCGGATGATACTGGATTTCAACATCATAGTCGGCCACGTACTCCAACCACCGCCGCTGGCGCAGATTCAACTCTTTCTGAGTGAAGACATATTTCAAACTCTTATGATCCGTGAAGATCTTGCACTGCGCGCCATAAAGCAAATGCCTCCACAATTTCAACGCATAGATCACGGCTGCAAACTCCAGGTCATGCGTAGGGTAATTCCTCTCATGAGTCTTTAGCTGCCTCGACCCGTACGCAATCACCTTCCCGCCCTGCATCAAAACGCAGCCCAGTCCGACGTGCGACGCGTCCACATATATAACATACTCACTATCTTCAGTAGGCAAAGACAAAACTGGGGCTGAACATAACCTTCTTTTTAATTCCTCAAAAGCCTCCTCACACTTGCCATCCCATATGAAGGCTGCATTCTTCTGCGTCAACCTGGTCAACGGCGCAGACAAAGTAGAGAATCCCTCTACAAATCTCCTATAATATCCAGCCAAGCCCAAGAAGCTTCTGATCTCTTTGGGAGTAACAGGCCTCGCCCATTCCATAACAGCAGCGATCTTTTCTGGGTCCACCGATATTCCCTCCTTATTCACCACGTGGCCGAGAAAAGAAACTTGAGGCAACCAAAATTCGCATTTGCTCAGCTTGGCGTATAGCTTATGGTCTCTCAGAGTCGCCAAGACCAGTCGCAGATGCCGATCATGCTCCTCCACATCTTTAGAATACACCAAAACATCATCTATAAAGACAATCACAAACTTATCCAGGAAGTCCTTGAAAACGCTGTTCATCAGATCCATAAAAGCTGAGGGCGCATTAGTCAAACCAAATGACATAACTAAAAACTCAAAATGCCCATGACGGGAGCGGAACGCCGTCCGCGGAACATCTGACTCCCGAATCCTCAACTGGTGATAGCCCGATCGAAGATCTATCTTGGAAAACACGACACTACCACGCAGTTGGTCAAACAGATCGTCAATCCGAGGCAAAGGGTACCTGTTCTTAATAGTAACCTTGTTCAGTTCTCTATAGTCGATGCATAGCCTCATCGACCCATCCTTCTTTTTAACGAACAGCACTGGTGCACCCCATGGTGAAGAACTCGGCCTAATGAACCCTTTTGCCAACATCTCATCCAGCTGAATTCGCAACTCTTCCAGCTCTCGCGGGGCCATCCGGTACGGCGCCTTGGCAATAGGACGCGTGCCTGGCTCCAAATCTATTGCAAACTCGACATCTCGATCGGGTGGAAGACCGGGAAGATCATCAGGAAACACATCGGAGAAGCCACACACCACAGGGATCTCTTGCAAACACGGCACTCTAACAACAGCCCCTACCAGAGAGACCACACAGGCAGAACAACCAGAATCAAGCAACTTCCGAGCACGCACCGCAGAGATGACTGGAGACTCCTGGAGAGAATACCCATAGACGCTCCCAGGCTGACCGTTGTCCTTGACGAAGTCCAAGCGCTTACCCTTGCACTGGATCACAGTATCGTACCTTGACAACCAGTCCATGCCCAAGATAACATCAAAGTCCTCCAGGTCAATCACCTTCAGATCTGCCTTGGCTAGAAAATCCCCCAACAAGATCGGATAATCAAGGACACCCAGGTCCGTAACCACAGAGTCACCGGAGGGGAACTTAACGCAAAAGGCACCACCAACATGATCTAGGCCTAAACTGAACCGCTCCACGAAGGCTCTAGCCACAAACGAGTGGGTAGCGCCTGAATCGAAGAGAACGCGCGCCCAGCGGTTCTTTACCTTAAATCGTCCTACAAATAGCGCACGCATCTAAGGAAACAAACGCTAAAACAAAAACTACAACCACAAAGGGAGCATAACGAAACGACTGAGGAGGAATCAAACCTGAGATAACCTGGGTCGAAGTCTGCGCTTCGTCTGTCGAAAGCACATTCAGCTTCCCCTTTCCTCTATCCAATTGCTGAGGCGGTGGCAAAGCCTGGAGGGGTACTGGCTGCAGAATAGGCTGGGACTGTGGGCACTTTGTCTTGAGATGACCCTTCTGCCCACACTGAAAACAGACTTTATCTCTTGACCAGCAACGGGCAGCCTCATGCCCCTTCCTTCCACACAAGGCACACACCAAGTCTCCTCTGGGAGCACCCTGAATTGCGTGCACCTGATCCTTCTTCTGCGCTCCAAACCGTTTGAAACACTTCTCAAAGGGGTGGCCTGGTCGGCCACAGAAACTACAAACCTCTTTGCTCTTCTTTCTCGAGACCGCATCGGGTTCCTGAGGGCTCTTCCCTCCACCAGACTTTCGCTTATCCTTCCACAACTGCTGACCTCTATTCTTGGCATTCTCAATGGCCTCAACCCTCAAGGCAGCTTCGACCACGCTGGCATAACTGACTGCACTGTAGGCATTCGCTAACTGCTGAATGTCGCTTCTTAGTCCACCCAGAAATCGCTTAACTCGGTCTGCTTCAACACTCACCAGACCAGGAGCAAACCGACTCAACTTACTAAACTCAATCTCATACTCACTGACCGTGAGTTTCCTCTGCTTCAAATGGAGAAAGTCATTCATCAGCCGGTCCCTCTCGACTGACGGCAAAAACTTACTCAACAGCATTCCTTTAAATGACTCCCAAGAGCATCCTGCCACCAAGCTCTCCTTCTCCCTCAACCACCAATTCTTTGCCAAGCCCTTGAGCTAGTAGGCAGCGAGCATCACTCTCTGATCATCCATAATCCCTGAATAAGAGAACATCTCCTCAATAGAAATCAGCCAGTCATCCAAAATCATGAAATCTGCTTGCCCATCATAAGTAGGGGGTCTCAGTCGCTGAAACTGGGATATAAACGCCATCTCCGGGGGCACCACAACCAAAGGCATGGGAGGAGCAGGAGGGGCAGGAACAGCTACCCCCTCAGCGGGGTCCGGAACTCTCGGGGCCTGTCCCGCCACCACTGCCACAAGGGACTGAATCTGAGCCTGCATAGCCACCACCTGCCTCGATAAGGTCTCATTACTCTGCCGCAGGTTTTCTACCAACGCCTCGCTCTGCGCTCCTGATGTCTCACCCTCGGATTGGGGGGTCGACCTCATTGCAGGACGTCTCGCCATCCTATAATCGCACAAGCTTTAGACGAAACTTAGCCCAACAGCTAGAACAAAACTACCCGGTACAGACAAACACACTTAAATATGAACTTCAACTGCAAAACTTGCTCTGGGAGTTGTTTTATCATGATGATGTTATGCTTAACCTAAGATGGTTCACCACCATCGTACTAACTCAGGTGCCTAAACCATGAATGCATGTATTTGTATTCTTTTTGACTCAAAACCATGTGTGTACATATGTCATCTTGCAAATCTTTAGCTTAACACGTTGTGCTTATGAAATGTTATGCTATGCATGATGTGCTATGCATTCTAAAAAAAGGCCTTAATGCATGTCATGGGCGGCGTACAGATGAAAAGGTTATGCATCCCATACTACATAACATTCCCATGCAACGAAAAAAGAAAACGTGCTAGCCGCATTCATGTGGTGAGGTTATGCATCCCATACTACATAACCCTCACATGTTGCCTCCTATGGTGGATCCATATACAAACACATATTATGCATCCCATACTACATAATATGCCCCGTATACTTCTTTATGCTCATGAGTGTAGTGTTCGTGATTTAGCCAAGACGTGTTTATGACATATCGGTGTGTGTATGGTATGACGCTAACCACTAATGCAAACAAGGGGAAAGGTTGCCCGACCATTTGTCAAGCAACCTCCCTCTGATACCAACTGTCACAACCCGCATTTTCTCAACGATAAAATCGTATCAGAGCTAGAGAAAACGCGTGCCGTGATGCCACGTCGTGCAGGGGATAACTGCACACGCTCAGGCAAAACTCCACACCTTAGATTTTAAGGAAAATCGTTGTTTAATTATGAAAGGAAATCAGTTATGTTGATTGGCCGTATCCCTCGGCACGGTGGATCAGCTAGTCCACAATTAAAAGTATAAGTATACGCAGCAGAAAATAGTTTGGTTCAATTAAGTTGACACCTTAGTGAGCATAAGTGTCCCCGAGGGACAACTCATGCTATGCACGACTCTAAGTGAATATAATAGATATAAAAGGTAGTCTTTTTACGCTAAGGAAATATAGTGTCTTTGTTTATAAATATGATATGCATGATATACATATAATAATGCTTTTAGGGTTTAAAATATCTAACATGCAACCTAGCAAAAATCCTTCCCAGAAGCAAGTAAACAACCACTAATAGGCAAAAACAGCAGTTTAAGTTCATACCCAGCATCGCAAGAAGCCACCAGTGGGCGCCAACAACCTGACACGAACCCACTGGTGAGTATGTATGTCTATACAGAAAAGTAAAGAACTACCTCACAGAATCGGGATCAGCTGCCTCAGCTACCCAAGAGGCCGCAAACCAGCCCCTCCAAAAGAACTAGCCGCTGAACCGGCTACAACCTGGACCTGAGGCATTCAAGAAAAGAACACCTCAGCAAGGAAATAATCAAAAGTGTAAATAAAGCATTAGAGTTAAGAGCAAAAAGAAGGGTTTACCAACCCGACAACAAGCTGCTATAAGCAAAAGAAAGAGCATGACAGTAAGAAAAGAGCACTGTCTAAAGTACAGCAAAGCACACCAAGTGCGAGCAATAAAAGCAACAAGCTCAACAAAAGAGTCTAACATTCCTAATACGTGGGTAAGTGGCAGTGGTCAAAAACATGGATCTGAATACATAACCAAAATCAGATCCAACAAAAAGGGCTAAGGGGTCGCCAGTGGCAGCTTTAGGGTCCCACACACCAACCCAAACCAGGGCAAACAGGCGGTGGCCACAGCTCTCCACGTCAAAATCCACCCATCGAGAGGCCACTAAAACTCCACCACCTGCCACAACCCAAGAGTCGGCAAGCAAAAATTTGCCGAACACCCAATACCACCCCCTAAAGGAAGGGAAAAGTCACACTAACAATCCTAAGGTACACATGAACTCAGGACAGAAATGTCGAGCCCACTCGACGCAGCGTGGAGTAAACTCCACTCACCTGACGCCTAAAAATACTTAGCCGCAAGTCCTACGCTGGGTGACGGCGTTGAGTGAGCTCGGCTCACTCGACGCTGTCAGCGCTTTCCACTTAGGGTAAACGTGAGTCTTGCTAAAATCGCAGCTTAAGCCATCTCATGCGCGAAAAACAGAGAGTTGGAGATTTAATCCCAACCCACCGTTCCGTCCTAACTACACGGAGCTACCGCAACTAACCCTAAACTGTAACTAACAACCACCTCACCCTAACTCTAGCTACCCACTGGACACTAAACCTCCCACAAAAGAGAACATTGATTAAAATTCCAGAAAAAGAAATGAGGAATCAGCACTTGATTAAAAGCTTGATGTAATAACTTAACCTGCTGCCCTAGGGAGGAAAAAGGACAAAGAGAACAGAGCTTTGCAGAAGAAATAAAAAGATCATGGGTTAGAAATAAATTTGGCAAGGGCAAGGGGCCACTTGCCTCTACCTCTTCGGAAAAAACAAACAACAGCCGCACCACGGCTTGGCTCCGGCGGCAAGATCGGCCACCTAGAAGACCAAAGCTGAAACTTGAGGGAAGAAAGAAATCAGATATTTAGAAATTACTGGAATCGAACCCTAAATCAAGAAAAACTTACATGGAAGGGAAGATCTAGCCGAGAGCAAACAGAATCCGCTATCACACGAGAAAAAACGGGCTCTAACCTTCCCGAAATCGCCGGCCAAAATAACCACCGCCTCCTCTCAAAACCCTTCCGCTGGAAGCTCTCCAGACTCGGGAACGATGAAAAATGAGGAGGAAAAACAGTTCACGGCAACAAAAGATGATTTCAGGAGAAAAAGTACGGAACACGCCCAAGACACGCCCGTGACACGGCCCGACACGCCCGTGTCACGGGACGTGTACTCACACACTCGACGAACGTCGATCTCTACTCGACGAAAACACGGGACATGCCCCCAGACACGCCCGTGACACGGCCCGACACGCCCGTGTCACGGGGCATGTACTCACGCACCTACCCACTCGACAAAAGTCGATCTCCGCTCGACGAAGCAAGGGACACGCCCTGTGACACGCCCGTGTCACAGGCCGTGTACCAACTCGAACACCGCCCGACGATCGTGGAGCGCCGATCGTCGAACAGAGAGACACGCCCCAATGTCACTCCCGTGTTCGACACGACACGCCCGTGACAGGGCCGTGTTCTCACTAAACACCGCCTGAGGACCATCGAGCGCAGCTCGACGAACCGAAGGGGGACACGCCCGTGACACGCCCGTGTCACGGCCGTGTTCCTACAAAAAACCCTGTCGACCAAAAATTCGTCGACCGGAGAAACGGGAGCTCTACCCGAGCACGACACGCCCTGGGTCACGGGCGTGACCCACGCCGTGTCACCCAAACTTACACAGAAAAGAAACCTGCTAACACCTAGCAAACAAGAGACAAGGCACCAGCCTACAAGCTCAGCCACAACAGACCACGCACAGCACAGCAAACATTACAAACATGCAGCTAACAAAACAACGCCGAAATGACGCGAAGGCAAACGATCTCGGATTTCGACCAAAACTCGCACCGTAGCTAAACAACCAAGCCACGAAAACAACGGCGAGGTCGAAAACAACATCCGACGATCGAACACTCGGGCTAACACCTCCCGAAGCCAAAACGCAAGCATTTCCCTAAGAGGCCCAACCGAGTCACCACAAACAGACTCCGGCTAGCTGGGGAAACTTGACAACTGGCTACAACCAGGCTACACAAGGAACCTACAGAGCTAGGACCGCGCTCTACAACGGCGAAGGGCCGGAAATGCGTCATCGTAACGCCAACCCAAAATCAAACAAAACACAGAAACAAATCGGGGGCGTTACACTGGCGGAGACACCGGCGCGAGAGGGATGCCGCCGAAATCAGCACGGTCTCCCCGGATGAAGACAAATCGAGTGAGTCAGTGGTGGTTCTTATTGGGCGTCTCGCATACCTTAAGCCCCTGCCCATTAAAGTACGAGATGCCATCGGCGTTGGCATGGTAGATAAAGAGCTTGTGGAAGGCCGTCAAGCTGAATTCGATGCGCTCCCGGCGCATATAGCAGGCGAAAGCGATCAACACCGAGATGGCGTTAGGGTTGAACTGCGTCGGGACGACACCAAAATATTTGAAGACCTGTTTTACCTCAGGCCAAAGGGGCAGCCGCAACCCCGCCTTAAAATGCGAGACGGGGAAGGCGAGTTCTCCCGGGTAGTAGGTATTGATGCACTCGCCGACTTTGGGGGGACGCGACTCGACACCTTCCCCCAGGTACTCGCGGGCAAACCTATGGTAATCTTCTTGAGGGAGCCGGCCAAGTGGGAAGTCGTGGTCGGTGAACCTCTTCCCACAGCGGCTGCGCCCCTCACCTTCCTCAACCTTCTTCTTACCCATCTTCTTCGGCGAGACGGTCTTCGGCGAGACAAAGGAAAAGAAGAAGTTGGCGAGAGAACCAAGAGAGAAGGGCGAGAGGGGCCGGCAAGACGAAAGAATCAGAGAGCCAAGAGCTTGGGTAACAGCGGGAGAGAAAAGTGAGGTATCTATCGGACCCCGGGCCAGGCATATTTATAATCAATACAGAGCAATGATTGATGGGCGGGAAAATATAAGGGGAGGGGAAGAGTCAGCGTTCGTTTCTCTCTCCTCAATCTCGATCGGCGCGACCCATCACAATCAAACAAGAATATATATAATATAATCAAAAAGAATATAAATTAGAAAGGGAATAAAAAATAGCAGAAAAAATGTTTATTCAGAGATCATCCCGCGTATGACGGGCAGCCAGTTTTTTCATGATTAGGCGAGATGACGTTACAAGACTGCTATTAATACAACATTCAAAAATATAAAGAAGCGGCGAGACGGACGTCCTTCAATACGGGCGCCATTCCCAGCGGCCATCGCGAGCTCCCGTGCGGGGAGGTCTACTCCGTGAGTGTAAGGCACGAATGGATTCAAGACCACGGCATGCGAGACGGAGCTGCATATCAGTCTCATTAATGATGGCTTCGGGGTTGGTACCATCGACAGCTAGCTCGGCATTAGCTCCGGAGGATATGCGAGCGCATTCGTTCTCCAGCGATTCGATGCGCTTCTCCGCGGCCTGCTTATCCAGCGCCAAGGAGTGGATGATGCGCGCGTGCTTCCGAGAAAGCTCAGCTGTCTTGCGCTTCATCTCCGCTGGATTCGAAGGGTCACCCAGATAGTCTTCAATCCCATCTACAGGAGGAGGCGAGACGGAGAGTCGCTTTGGTTGCTCCTCAACAGGCGAGTTGGCCCGAGAATCTGCGCAAGGGGTGCAGAGGCAGGGTGGAAGAGGCACTCGCAGAAGGGTGTGAGAATAGTGAAGGGGATTCAAAAGGGCGAGGGAAGGTCTCTTACTAGGAGGGTGAGAGGTCTCGGCGGCCGGGGAAGGGTCGTCCCTCCTCTCGCTGGGAGTAGTTGGGGGAGTAGAAGAGGGCTGTGAATCGTACTCCTCGCAGTGGACGGCAGAACCATCTTGCGGGCTCCCCAGGCGCTGCGAAGTCGCAAGAACTCCCTGAAAAAACACTAGTCGACAGAAGAGAGCACACGATCGCAGAGATAACAGTGGTAAAAGCAAGTACCCACCTCTTTCTCCTTGGAAGACGCATGAGGAGTGGGGACGGTTTCCAAGGCGGCGCGAGATAGATCTCCTGCGGCAGGCGACGGACCACCAGCCTTCATCTTTTTTAGGCGAGATGACGGGGGGAGAGGGCTAAATAATGAAGAGGTAAAAGAGGCCACGTTGGCCTTATGCTGCTCTCGCACCAGTGCGAGACGTTCACGGAAGCTCTGGCTGTGCATCATACCGAAATATTCAAGCTAGGGAAGAAGAATATGCAAAGCAGGGCGCCCGGTGTGCGGGGCAGGAATCATATATTTATATGCCCCGGTGGGGGCCTCAAAAGATTCCTCATAAATACGTTTTTTAATGCGCCTTAAATAACGAGCCTCGGTTGGACATTTTTTTCGAGCTTAGAATAATCTCGAAAAGAGCGGGGATTGTTGAAAGATATGGTACCTAAACACCTAGAGGGGGGGTGAATAGGTGACCTAAACCTTTTTTAAAACTTTGTTGGCAGCACAACAGTTATAACACAGATTTCTGAATAAGTTCTCACAGCACACACAGCAATTCACAACACAGCACAATCACAGCACAGAATACACAAGATTTTATAGTGGTTCCCCAATCTTTGGGTACATCCACTTTCCCCCTTCGCCTATCTAGCAGTGTACTAGATTCGGCCAAACTTCTCCACTAGCTCAGAACCCAACTAGGTTCCTACCTTAGGCCCAAAGCCTTACACTCAGCCAAAAGGCCTACACTCAGCCACCCAGGCCTACACTCAGCCAATTAAGGCCTACACTCAGAGTTCTTCAACTCCTACACTCAGGCAATCAAGCCCTACCCTCAGCCTTTATAATATAGGCTTACAATTCTCTCAGATCCAATGGATCCTACAAGTTAAAATAGAAAGTACAATAGCTAACTCTACAACTCAGAAAATAAGTGAGGAGTTGAGAGATTCTTGAAGAGTTCTTGGAAGAACTCAGTTAGATCCAAACTGACTTAGCTTCCTTCAAAGCTTCTTGATTAGAACTGAATTAGTCTGAATCTTCTGCAGTTGTTCCTTGACCTCTGCTTCTTGAAATCCAGATGACTCTGAATTCTTCTTTTCAGCCTTAGTTCCAAAGACTGAATACTTGGTTGGAGCTCTCTCTCTCCAACTTCTTAGATCTGCCGATGCACAGCAAGATCTTCTTGTGTTGATACTCAATATACCACTTTTACAAAGATCTGAACTCTCTTTATCAAAAACTTTTTCAACCACTTCTATATCACTTCATCAATCTTGGTCTGTAAACTATGGGTGCCTATTTATAGGCTTCCTTCATGGTAACCGGCTGGTCCGGTTCATAACAGACTTCTGATATCTCTGACAGTTGAGGTAGACCGGCTGGATCGGCAGCTGTCTTGTCAACCAGTCACTTCTTAAAATTCCCTAACTGTCAGATAGTGTCGAGACTTTCTGTTCTTAAGTGTCGACACTTATAGACTAAGTGTCGACACATGTTGTGTAAGTGTCGACACAAGTCTACAAGGTGTCGACACAATTCTTTGTATGTCTCGACACAGATACTTCTGCATGTGTCGACACTGAAATTGAGTGTCGACACAAACACTTGTACTTCATTCTTTAACTGTATTCTTCTAAGTGTCGACACATGTTCTTTGTGTCGACACATCTTCATGTGTTGAAACTGTCAAGTGTCGACACTGCTTCTTGGTGTCGACACAAGTCTTCACTTTTGTTTCTTCAGCTGAGTGTCGACACATTCCTTTAGTGTCGACACATGTACTTAGAATATTTTGTAACTTTTCTGTTCTTTGCTAAGTGTCGACACAGCTCCTTGTGTCGACACTTTCTTCAAGTGTAGAGTCTTCAATTAAGTGTTGACTCTTCTAGTTGTGTGTCGACACATTGTGCTGAGTGTCGACACTTTCTTCAAATACTGACTCTTCAGCATAGTGTCGACACATTGTGTTGAGTGTCGACACTTTTACTTAGACTCTGCAGACTTTTGCTGAGTGTCGACACAGCTCCAAGTGTCGACACTTTCTGGTGTTGACTCAGCTCTTCTAGGTGTCGACACTTCTGCTAAGTGTCGACACAGCTTTTCTGCATTCTTCTACACTGAGTGTCGACACAGCTCCAAGTGTCGACACTTTCTGACTGGTGTCGACTCTTCTTCCCAGGTGTCGACACAATGACTCCAAGTGTCGACACTGCTTGTCTGGGTGTCGACACAAGCTTTCTCAAGTGTCGACACTTTCCCTCTGGGTGTCGACACATGGACTTAGAAACTTTTAGCTTCAGTCTAGTGAATACCTAACCTGCACAAGTAACTCAAACACACATCAAATACATTATGATGTATATCATTGAGTTAGGTGAGGCTTCTTCAAATCAAGTACATTTGACCAATGTACCCAACAATCTCCCCCTATTTGGAGAAGTCATAACCCTTAGTCAATGATATACACCACTTATAATTAAAAATTATAAAATGATGTAAAACAGGTATATGTCAACAGAGTTAAACTTAAACATGTAATAAAGCACACATGTATACTCATTCAGCATTACAGAACAAACAAGAATTAGACACATTCATCTGAACAATCATGAAATTTATTTAACAAAAATTGTTCAAACATTGTTGTTAATACATTTTCAATGATTTACACAAAATGTTTGATGTAACAGATTACAACATTCTTCAGTTTAATCTTAGTCTAATTCTGCTGTGGTTCTTTTATGACTATGCCTTTTCCAGCTTGCACTTTGGCCTTTACAGCAGCAGCAGCAGGCTCAGCTTCAGCAGTCTTCTTCCCTTTGGAGTCCTTCTTCTTCTGTTCTTCAGCCTTGATTTTTTGCCTCTCAAAGTAATGATAGGGCTTAGGAAAGTACTTGCTAGGCTCCACAGCTGTAGGAGGTAGCTTTCCTAACTTAGCCTTCCTTCTATGTTGGACAATGGCTTCCTGCCTACTCTCATGCTTCCTCCATTCTGCCTCTGAGAACCACTTGTTCCTCTCATGTGCATTGTCCTTGGCTGCTTTCCAGGCTGTGAGAATGAAGTTCCTAGAAGTAGGGCTCCATTGTTCAAAATCTGGTTTTTGCTCAGCCAGTTCCCTGAACTTCTTCTTTGATAGCCTAGTCTCTTCTTCTTTGTCCAAAGCCTCTTGCATAGCTGCTGTAATAGGTTGAACAACCTTTTCCAGAACAATATTAGGCTTACCAGCAGTTGGACTATACATTGTGCTTACATCAGCATGAACCATTTCAAAATCTGGAGGTGGATAGATCACCTGAGCTACTTCCTGTTGCTCACCTCCAAGATATGCACTTTGAACACCAGATTCAGCTACATTATCATCATCACATAGGGGAGGATAGCCCAGTGTAGCTCTGATGGAATTAGAAATCCATTTGGCATGGTCAGAGCTAGCTTTGACTAACACCCTCTCCCCCTTTATGACTTCTTGTGCTACATGATCTCTCACATCATCCTTTTGGAATCTGATTTGGCTGTCCAAGTACCTGATTCCCTCTTTAAAGAAAGGTCTAAGCTTGGTAAGCTGTTCAGAAATGACCTTCTGTGAATCTTGAATTGCAGTCTTTACAGCAGCAATTTCTTCCTGAAAGACTTTATCAAATTCAGCTTTGGCAGCAGCAGATGATGTTGAAGGTTCAGCAGACTTACTCTTCAGTTCAGTGACTATTGCATTGTGAGAAGCTGTCAGATTATCATTCATTCTCAATTGATTTTCCAGCACATAGCCTTGCTTCTGTGCTATATCATCTACTTGAGACTTGATTTTCTCCTGGTGAGTTGCCAAATAGACCACTGCATTACCACCCTTGTGGAAGCAGTCAGTCATTTCCTTCTTATTCAAATTCATTTCAAACCTTATTGATTTGATATCTTGAGCTAGATCAAATTGTAGAGACTTTTGGCTTTCATCAATATATGTCTCTATGGCCCTCCTTTGCTCATCCAGCTTAACTTGCATTGCTACCATTAGGCTACTGTAATCTGTTGATGGAGCTTGTTGGACTAGTGAGTGTTGAGCAACAGTTTGTAGAGCTTTCTTATAGCTCTGACTCCTTCTTTTGAAGACAAAGAACTTCTTCTTCTTATCTTGCTCAGCTTCATCTTCCTCAGAGTCTGAAGTACTGGCAATATCAACCCTGTCCTTAGGGCTTGATGATTTTTCAGCTTGCACATCTTGTGCCTTCTCAGTGTCTAGCCTGATAGGCTCTTCCTGAACTTCCAGATTCTCCCCCTCAACAGCAGCATCCTTCTCTTCATCAGCAGCATTCTTTTCCATGTCAAAATCATCTTGATCTAAATTCAGAAATAGATCTTCCATTGTATATTCTGGGGGTGACTGAGCAGGAGATGTACTGGGTACATTAACTTCAGCAGATGTGTCTTGGAGAACAACATCTGGTGCTTGGTTTGCTTGCTGAGTTTGCTGATGAATATCAGACAAATCAGAATCTATTATAGAAAAATCTAAAGTATTGAGGTCAGAAAGTACCTCTTGGATAATGAGAGTTGCTTGCTCACTCTCCAGTGTAGAGGGGTGTTCTACAGCTGGAGGCTCCCCCTGGCTTAGTTCCCTAGTGTGAGGCAGCTCCCCCTGAGTCTCAGCCACATCTTTAGCAGCAGGGGTCTTTTCTACTATCTCCTCCACTTGATTATCAGGTGTGAACACCACCTGTTCTTCACTTCCAGAACTGCTTGAGGACACTTGGGCCACAACAGCAGTTTTTCTCTTCTTCCTTGGAGGGGAATCCTTCCTTGAAGCTTGTTTCTCAGGGGTGGTCAATTCCTTTGACAGCACCCTTTCCCACCTGGAGAATATCCTTGAATCCATTCTCCTCATATGATTGATTTTAGTTCCAGCAGCAGTGCTCATTACCTCTGGAATTGATCCAGCCAGGTAGAGACTTAGTATCCTGCCCAGATTGGGCTTCTTCAGACTTTCCTTCACTTTCTCAAATACAATCATAGACCAGTCTGTTTTGAGGTTGAAGATGATTCTGGTCATAATACTGAACATAGAGGCTGACACCCTGTCATGTCCTCCTGGTTTGCTTAGTATAACTTTGCCTACAACTTCAGACAGGAATTTGCCTTGATTATTCATTCCCTTCCTGTTGAAAACTGATCCTATTTTCATCTTAGGATCAAGACCACACCAGGTAAGTGCTTCCCTGGTCTTAGATGTTGTCACTTCTTCTTCTTTCTGGACTTTAGGTAGCTGAAGTACCTTTCTCAGTGACTTGGGTGAAATCTTGACCTTGGTGCCATGCACCCTTGACTTAATTCTGTAGCCTGAGTCGTCTACAGATGCTCCAGTAAGAAATTCTATAACTTCCTTCTTCCATATCTTGGTTGGTTCTGAAACCAAGAACTCCAAGCCTGAATCGGTGACTAGGGTTACCACCGACTTGATTTCTTGATCGCCATCGTCAAAAGCACCTCGCACGAGCTCATACCCTTCGTTAACATTCTCCTCGAGCTTGGGAGCCATTAGGGTTTGAAGATTTAGTCTTGAGAAGAGAGAAATGTCGACACAAGAGTTTTGGTCTCGAAACTTTTGAAAGCGTGTCGACAAACAAAGACAGAATCCTATTTATACCTTTCTGGTTTGAAGACGAACAGGCGGGATGGATTTCTAAAGATGTGTCGACACTGTCAATAAGTGTCGACACTGACTTATAATGTCTCGACACACATGTGTCGACACAAGTTTAGTCAACAGATTTTATGTGTCGACACTTGGTTAAGTGTTGACACCACACTACTCGACATGTAGTCGAGACTTTACTTAGAAAATTCTGAGTAAAACTTAAGTGTCGACACCTTATTGGATGTGTCGACACCTACTCGACATGTGTCGACACTAGCATTCTGAAGTGTCGACACCAACTTCCTAGATGTGTCGACACCATTTTCCTGAAGTGTTGACACTTACTATTCTGTGTCGACATAGACTTGTCTATGTGTCGACACCTTTTTACTTAGCCAATTTTAGTTCTGTAAACTTAGTCTAAGTTTATCATACCTAGTTCAATTTTGAACCTATTGAACTTAGCTTCTTCTAAGGGCTTAGTAAATATATCTGCTATCTGATTATCAGTTTTAACATATTCAAGTGCAATATCATTTCTTTCTACATGCTCCCTAAGAAAGTGATATTTAATCTCAATATGTTTAGTTCTACTATGTGATACAGGATTATTAGCTATTGAAATAGCACTTGTAGAATCACAGTAAAGTGGAGTTCTACTTACCTGAAATCCATAGTCCTCTAACTGATGTTGAATCCACAGAAGTTGAGCACAGCAACTTCCTGCAGCTACATATTCTGACTCAGCTGTGGAAATAGCCACACTGGTTTGCTTCTTACTACTCCATGAAATGAGTCTTCCACCTAGGAATTGACAGGATCCAGTAGTGCTCTTTCTATCTTCTTTGCATCCTGCAAAGTCTGCATCTGAATAGCCTGTTAGATCAAAATCTCCATTCCTAGGGTACCAGAGGCCTAGATAGGGTGTGCCCTTTAGATATCTCAAAATTCTTTTGACTGCAGTCATATGAGACTCTTTAGGGCAGGCTTGATACCTGGCACAAACACATGTAGCATACATAATGTCAGGCCTACTTGCAGTCAAGTATAGTAGGGAGCCAACTATCCCTCTATACAAGGTTTCATCTACAGGTTTCCCTGCATCATCCTTGCTTAGAGACATACTTGACCCCATAGGAGTCTTCATGGTACTGGATGAATCCATACCATACTTCCTTATGAGTTCTAGGGTGAACTTGGACTGACATATGGATAGACCACTTCCAGTCTGTTTAACTTGGAGACCCAAGAAAAACTTCAGTTCTCCCATACTACTCATCTCAAATTGACTTTGCATAAGCTTTGCAAACTTTTTGCAAAGGCTACTTTCAGTAGACCCAAATATAATGTCATCTACATATATTTGGACAAGTATGACTTTGCCTCTAGATTCCCTAAGGAATAGAGTCTTATCTATTTTCCCCCTTGAGAACTTGTTCTCAATGAGGAAACTAGATAGGGTTTCATACCAAGCTCTAGGTGCTTGTTTTAACCCATATAATGCTTTCCTAAGTCTATACACATAATGAGGTAAGGTTGGATCAACAAAACCTGCAGGCTGCTCCACATAGACTTCTTCTTTCAAATTACCATTTAGGAATGCTGACTTGACATCCATTTGGTATACCTTGAATCCTTGATAGGTTGCATAGGCCAAGAACATCCTTATGGCCTCCAGTCTGGCTACTGGGGCAAAGGTTTGATCAAAATCAATACCTTCTTCTTGCCTATATCCTTTTGCAACCAGTCTTGCTTTATTCTTTATGATGACCCCTTGTTCATCTAACTTATTTCTGTAGATCCACTTAGTTCCTATAACATTATGGTCTTTAGGCTTTGGAACCAGCTCCCAAACCTTGCACCTTTTGAACTGATTAAGCTCTTCCTGCATTGCTTCAGTCCACTGTGGATCTTGTATAGCTTCTTCAAATTTCTTTGGTTCTATTTGAGACAGAAAACTTGAATATACTACAGCATTCTGATTTCTGCTCCTTGTTTGAACACCTTGTCTTGGATCTCCAATTATCAGCTCTACTGGATGATCTCTTAGATGCCTGTTGGCTGGAGGCATCCTTACTTCTGGTTGAACTTCTACAGCATCTTCATCATGCTGAATTCCTTGTACTTCTTCAGCTCCTGGTACATGTAGTTCTCCCCCTGGACATAAGCCATCTTCTTCTACTTGCTGTCTTGCAGCAGGTATATCTTCTATGGCTAGCTTGTCCATCTTCTTAGTAAGACCTGTGGGGCTGCACACACTACTAGACAACTCATTGTTAATTAGTTGTGTTTCATCAAAAACTACATGCACAGATTCCTCTACAACTTGTGTAGTCAAGTTGTAGACTCTATAAGCCTTACTATTATTGCTGTACCCAACAAACACTCCCTCTTGGGACTTGGCAGCAAACTTAGTTAAGTAAGACTTTCCATTGTTAAGTATGAAGCATTTGCAACCAAAAATCCTGAAATAGGATAGATTTGGTTTCCTGCCTTTCACAACTTCATAGGGGGTCTTGTTTAACCTTTTAGTGATGGTAGCCCTATTTATCACATGGCATGCAGTGTTAACTGCTTCAGCCCAAAAATATTCTGGCAGTGATGAATCACTTAATAGGGTTCTACCAGCCTCTATCAAGGTCCTATTTTTCCTTTCAGCAATGCCATTTTGCTGAGGTGTTCTAGGTGAAGAGAATTCTTGAAATATCTCATAGTCTTCACACAGCTTTGTCATGCTTTCAGACTGAAACTCAGTACCATGGTCACTTCTAATTTTGACCACTGTACAGTTCAATTCATTCTGAATTTGCTTAACAAAACTATAGAAGACACTAGGTGTTTCAGATTTCTGCTTTAAGAAGAACACCCAGGAAAACCTTGAGTAGTCATCAACAACTACAAAGGTGTAGACCTTCCTACCTAAGCTGTGAACTGGCATTGGACCAAAGAGATCCATATGCAAGAGGTATAAGCACCTCACAGCATCTTTGTTCTCAATGCTTTTAAAGGTGGATTTGGTCTGCTTGCCCTTTTGACAAGCTGAGCAAATGCCATCCTTGACACACTTAACTTGAGGATCATTCCTCACTAACTCTTTGCTAAAGAGTTTACTAATAGTCTTATAGTTAAGATGAGCTAGCCTCTTGTTCCACTTGACACAATGAGAGACTGTCTCATCAGCTACAAGACAAACAGGAGAACCATTGTTCTCAATCATAATGTCTAAGCAGTAGACATTCCTCTTTCTATATCCAGTCAAAATGATCTCTTGATCACTTGACCTCTTGATATGACAACCATTTTTAACAAATGAGATGTCATACCCTACATCACTTAACTGACTTATACTAATGAGGTTGTGTTTCAACCCTTTAACATAAGCCACTTGAGTAATGGTAACAAGGTTTGAAGAGATGTTACCAAACCCTTTGATGATTCCTTTTTCAGAACCACCAAAGGTCACTTTAGGACCATTTTTGATTGGAATGTAGTCCTTCAGTAGTCCCCTTGTTCCAGTCATATGTCTGGAACATCCACTATCCAAGTACCATGTTGGGGTATGGTCACTTGGATTCACCTGCAAAACAAATTAATGAACCTTAGAACCCAAAGTAAACTTGGGTCCTTGGTGATTGTTAGTTTGCAATTTGACATAGCTACCTGCTGGCTTTCCACCAGGTAACTTGCTACTCAACTTGGCACTGGCATTGTGCCAACAATCCAAGGCAAAGTGGCCAACCTTGCCACAACACCAGCATTCAAACTTGTTGTACCTTTGCTTAGGTACAACCTTTGCTGTTTTGACTACAGCAGGCTTGTTGAATGTTGGGGCTTTGCCCTTGGACTTGGACTGATCCTGAACAGTCCTAGCTGGTTTAATAAACCCCAATCCAGCCTTTCCTTTATGATGAACAAATTCATCAATCAAGGGTAGCACTGATTTAGGTTTTGAAAACCTAGCAACTAGCTCTCTTTCCTTCTGGAGATTAATCTCTAGTAACTTAATTTGATCATTCTTAAATGTAATAGTACCCATCTGAATCACAGTAATGTGTTTCAGCCTGGCTACTTCATTCAGTTTTTGATCATACTGCTTCTCAAAATCTGTTGCAGCTGCCTTGAGATCAGCAATCTCCTTTGCCTGACTTTTGGCTAGGATCTTGCTTTTCTTATAGGCTTGCAACAGTACTTGGTATTCATCTAAGAGCTGATGAATATCTCCCTCAGATTCAGAAACACTTCCATCACTTGATGAAGATGATTCTGACTCTGAACTAGAACTGGAATCTGAACTTGGAGTTGGACATTGTACCTGACTAGGTCCTGGCTGCTCCAGGATTTTGGTACTTTCAGTCAATGCCATCAGTCCTTGGCACTGACACTCTTCTTGTTCATATATTGATTCCATGATCTGCATAAACTCCTCTTCTTCTTCAGCAAATAGCCCTATGTAGGCTTCAGCATCTGTCTCAGTGTCTGAAGAAGAAATGTCTGAAAGAGTCTTCTCATTCTTTGCAACAAAGGACTTCTCCTTCTTTCCTTTGAAGTGAGTCTTCTTTTTGTCACTGGATTCTATCCTTCTTTCAGGACAATCTGCAATAACATGACCCTGTCTATTGCAGCAGTAACACACAATCTTAGACCCAGTTGCCTTACTAGTCTTTGTCTTTTTCTTATCCTTCTTTGAAGGCTTCTTCTCCTGATACTGGACTTCTTTCCCTTTGGAATATGAAGGTCTGGACCTCCACTGTTTCTTCTTAAGGAATTTCTGAAAATGTCTGGTGAATGCAGCAAAATCTTCATCACTTTCACTGCTTGTAGATTTAGTGCTAACAGACTCATCAGATTCTGATTCAACTACCTCTGGAGGAGGAGTTGATGACTTAGTCCTGTTCTTTCTAGGTACTTCTGACTTAAAGGCAACAGTCCTTTCCCTGTGTTCAGTCCTTGTTGACTTTTCCTCCTCTTTTCTTACTGACAATTGCATCTCATAAGATAACAACTTGCCAAACAGTGTGGGAGGAGGAATTTCTCCCAACTTTGTCATTTCTCTGATGGCACAGATCTTGGTGTCTCAGTCTTTGGTTAGGGACCTTAAGAATTTATCATTCAATTCATAGTTAGAGAACTCTCTTCCATAGGACATGAGTTCATTAACAATTCTATAAAACTTCTTGTAGCATTCAGTGATGCTATCTCCTCTTCCTTGCCTAAAGCTCTCATATTCTTGATTAAGCAAGGACTTCCTATCTTGTCTTACTTCTTCAGAACCTTCCATGTAGACAATGAGGGTATCCCACATTTCTTTTGCTGTTTTACAGTGAATAAGGTTCTGGAAGGTGGCATCATCAATTGCACTAACTATGATGTTCTGTGCCCTTTTGTCCATTGTAGCTAGGACAATCTCATCCTTGGTCATCTCAGAAAAATCCTTTGGAGTTCTCTGTGTAGCATCCAAGACTAAAATCTTCATGGGCACATAAGGCCCTTCTTTGACTGTGATGTAGATCCTAGGGTCAGAGGCCTCCATGAACAGCCTTACCCTTTCTTTCCAGATTCCAAAAATCTCTTTTCTGCATATGGGCAGTTTCATTGAACCCAATTCCTTGTGATTCTCTGAAGACCCCATGTTTCTTGATTTTCTTGAAACTGTTTCCTGACTTATACTGAATCTGCCAAACTGGATCTCCTCAGACTGTTAGTCCTTTTTGAGGAACCTCCCTCTGATACCACTTGAAAGATATGGTACCTAAACACCTAGAGGGGGGGGTGAATAGGTGACCTAAACCTTTTTTAAAACTTTGTTGGCAGCACAACAGTTATTACACAGATTTCTGAATAAGTTCTCACAGCACACACAGCAATTCACAACACAGCACAATCACAGCACAGAATACACAAGATTTTATAGTGGTTCCCCAATCTTTGGGTACATCCACTTTCCCCCTTCGCCTATCTAGCAGTGTACTAGATTCGGCCAAACTTCTCCACTAGCTCAGAACCCAACTAGGTTCCTACCTCAGGCCCAAAGCCTTACACTCAGCCAAAAGGCCTACACTCAGCCACCCAGGCCTACACTCAGCCAATTAAGGCCTACACTCAGAGTTCTTCAACTCCTACACTCAGGCAATCAAGCCATACCCTCAGCCTTTATAATATAGGCTTACAATTCTCTCAGATCCAATGGATCCTACAAGTTAAAATAGAAAGTACAATAGCTAACTCTACAACTCAGAAAATAAGTGAGGAGTTGAGAGATTCTTGAAGAGTTCTTGGAAGAACTCAGTTAGATCCAAACTGACTTAGCTTCCTTCAAAGCTTCTTGATTAGAACTGAATTAGTCTGAATCTTCTGCAGTTGTTCCTTGACCTCTGCTTCTTGAAATCCAGATGACTCTGAATTCTTCTTCTCAGCCTTAGTTCCAAAGACTGAATACTTGGTTGGAGCTCTCTCTCTCCAACTTCTTAGATCTGCCGATGCACAGCAAGATCTTCTTGTGTTGATACTCAATATACCACTTTTACAAAGATCTGAACTCTCTTTATCAAAAACTTTTTCAACCACTTCTATATCACTTCATCAATCTTGGTCTGTAAACTATGGGTGCCTATTTATAGGCTTCCTTCATGGTAACCGGCTGGTCCGGTTCATAACAGACTTCTGATATCTCTGACAGTTGAGGTAGACCGGCTGGATCGGCAGCTGTCTTGTCAACCATTCACTTCTTGAAATTCCCTAACTGTCAGATAGTGTCGAGACTTTCTGTTCTTAAGTGTCGACACTTATAGACTAAGTGTCGACACATGTTGTGTAAGTGTCGACACAAGTCTACAAGGTGTCGACACAATTCTTTGTATGTCTCGACACAGATACTTCTGCATGTGTCGACACTGAAATTGAGTGTCGACACAAACACTTGTACTTCATTCTTTAACTGTATTCTTCTAAGTGTCGACACATGTTCTTTGTGTCGACACATCTTCATGTGTTGAAACTGTCAAGTGTCGACACTGCTTCTTGGTGTCGACACAAGTCTTCACTTTTGTTTCTTCAGCTGAGTGTCGACACATTCCTTTAGTGTCGACACTTGTACTTAGAATATTTTGTAACTTTTATGTTCTTTGCTAAGTGTCGACACAGCTCCTTGTGTCGACACTTTCTTCAAGTGTAGAGTCTTCAATTAAGTGTTGACTCTTCTGGTTGTGTGTCGACACATTGTGCTGAGTGTCGACACTTTCTTCAAATACTGACTCTTCAGCATAGTGTCGACACATTGTGTTGAGTGTCGACACTTTTACTTAGACTCTGCAGACTTTTGCTGAGTGTCGACACAGCTCCAAGTGTCGACACTTTCTGGTGTTGACTCAGCTCTTCTAGGTGTCGACACTTCTGCTAAGTGTCGACACAGCTTTTCTGCATTCTTCTACACTGAGTGTCGACACAGCTCCAAGTGTCGACACTTTCTGACTGGTGTCGACTCTTCTTCCCAGGTGTCGACACAATGACTCCAAGTGTCGACACTGCTTGTCTGGGTGTCGACACAAGCTTTCTCAAGTGTCGACACTTTCCCTCTGGGTGTCGACACATGGACTTAGAAACTTTTAGCTTCAGTCTAGTGAATACCTAACCTGCACAAGTAACTCAAACACACATCAAATACATTATGATGTATATCATTGAGTTAGGTGAGGCTTCTTCAAATTAGGTACATTTGACCAATGTACCCAACAATTGTGTACAACCTCGAGCTCGCAAGGAGCTCTCAAGGAGAAAATAGGTCGAGGCAGGCGAATGGGACCAGGGGGCCCACTCGCAAGAGGCTAGAAGATTGGCTCTCCAGTGGGCAAGATACCCCTCCCAGAGGCGAGAGGTCCTCCAGAGGCGAGAGGGCCGCTAGAGGCGAGAGGGCCTCCAGCGGCGAGAAGACCTCGTAGCAAAGGGCGCAGGCGAGATGGGCAGTGGGGTCCATCTTGCTGACAGGTGCTTCTCCACTCGCCAGGGCAAGAAGAGACCACTTTCATTTTTCCATGTCAACAGGGGTTTTTACTCTTCTACCCCGGGTATTTTTACCCTCTTACCCTTGGTGGCCTGCGCATAGCTCCTCAGAACAGCGGAGTTTGGCTGTTGGCAGACCCATCCAGGGGTACCGTGGTAATTTCAGACCAGTACTGTTTTGTTATTGACAGTTCAGATTCTGAAATCTATAAATAAGCCCATAGGGGTTCTTCAGAGGGGGACTTTTTCCACTCCCAGGGAATCATAGGCATTGTCTTCTGAGGAACTCCAAGCCCAGCTTTTGGCTTTGGAGGGGAAGCTCTCAGTGACCTTCCGGGTAAGCGGTGGGACCTCCCTGCTGCGGCTTTGGGCCAGTTTTCTAGTCCTTCACGACCAGTCGGAGGTCAGAGCTTGGGCCAAGTAGGTGTCGGCCACGCCCCTATTTTGCGAACATTTGTCGGAGTCAAATTTTGGCTTCAACACCGTGCTTTCCAGTTCTCGTGCACTTGATCTTTTGTTTTTGCAGGCATGGCGATTTCGGCGGTGACTCTTTCAGGCATGAAGTTTGATGCAGGTTTCGACATCGACATCGATTCGTTCAATCATTCTGATCAAATCTTCAAAGACATACTTCAGTTGTTTGAGGCACCACAGTTGAGGCAGTTCATGACATTAAGGATCAAGCTTCCAGTACAAGAAATTAAATAATGGGTATTCACAGCAACTTTTCCAGACCAAACCTCCATTACTGGATCGATTTCTGGTCATCAGGTTTCTCTTAACCCTGATATTTTAACAGAAGTTTTTAGTTTTATAAATGGGGAAGATTATTTTGAATTATCTTGCAATGAGTTTGAATATATGCTAGTTATCATGGGTCACTCCCAGGGAAACCCTAATAAATTATTAAAGAAAAATCTGTCTGCTGAATATAAGTTCTTGGCTGATATAGTCGGGAAAGTCATCTTGGGCAAGCATTCTGCCCATGACTACATAACTAGGCATCGGTTCTTCGTGATGAGTGCCTTAGTCAATCAAAAATCAGTAAATTGGGGACTGATTCTTTTTGAATCAATTAAGAAGAAAATAAACAAGAAAGATGTTGGTTATGGAAGAGTTTTGGGCATCTTCCTGCAAGCCAAGTGCCCTGAACTCCTGGTCTCCTAGACCATTTTTATAAATACTTTTAAGAGGTTTACCTTTGCCCTCTTTGGCAGATGGGAGAGGGTCATTACCAAGCCTTCTAGGGGCTCCGCTTCCAGGATAGCTTCAGAGGACACCATGGCTGTTGTAGCCACTTCACCAACCCCTGAAGAAGGTCCTGCTCCTCATATTTCCTCTCTTCCACCTCCATCTCAACATCATTCAATATTTCCTTCATCAACTCCCCTTGTTGATGTTACTACACTTCAACAACCATCTCTACAACATCGCTCAATTCAGGAAGATACTGCACTCCCTAATGTCTCCACCTCCAATTTTCCAACAGACTTTCAACAACCATCCACAGTCATTATAGACTCTCCATCTAAACCATAATCACCAATCCATATTCCTGAGGATACACCATCTCCATCTCCTCAATCACCTCTTCCACCACATATTGATGATATTCCATCCACTTCTACTCATCAAGTATCACTTCTTTCATCTCTATCTCCACCACACTATCCACATCATTCACCTATTCAAGATATCCCTCCATCAAATGTTCCACTAACATTACCATCCATCCCACTTTCAGACATCCCTTCAGGCTTCTCCATCTGTTCAAACTATGGACACCAATCCAACTATAACTCCTCTACTCTTGATCAATTATATCTAAATTTTTCTGACATTGCAAATGACCTTCTTAAATTCATTTCTCCTACTCTGAAGAAGCTCATAAGTGAGGTTGTTGCCCCACTTGCTGCTTCCATCTCTGCACTTACTTCAAAGCTTAACTCTTCCTCTTCTATATATCCTTCTTCTGGGGGCCTGGGTTCAGGACTCTCTGAAACCAGGCAGGGGGAGATGTTCCATGAATAAGCTCCAGAAGTTCCTGCATAAATTCCAGCAGCAGCAGCAATTCCAGCAATTCTAGAAGCAACAAAAATAGTTGAAATAATTGATGATGACACTGATATGTCAGACCTTGAAGAAGAATCTTTTGATGCAGTAATAAAAACTGTTGGTGATTTCATTCTTAATCCCACAGTTGATATCTATTCTTTATTACAATCTTTTGATACTTTACACAGATATATACAAGTTTTTGATTATTACTCTAAAGCGATTGTCAGTTACACTACACCTATTAGTTATCAAGTATTGGAACAACTTAGGACAAGTTTTGTAGTTACAGAAGATATTATAGAGCATATAGATACTCTAGAGCCAAAGGCTGATTCTCCTCCAACATTTGGCTGGGCTGAGTTCCCTATGCCTAATTTTGATGATCTCATGTTTGAAGATATAGATACAGAAACAATAGAGCCAGATGTACAGCCTCAGGCTGAAGAAGAATATGTGGCTGAAGCCATACAGCCACATGCTCTTCCTGTATTATCTGATACAGTGCTCAAACAGATTCATGCTTTATATGATAATCCTGCAGATGATTTTGGTGATAATGAATCTAATGAGTCAGATGACTCCAGTTCTAAGAATAGAAAATCCAAGAGAAAGGCTCCAGCAAAGGTTATACCAAAACCAAATCCTACAGCTACTACACCTTACTACATCTTGTATAACATCACTCTCACTCCAGATACTCCTAACTGGATGAGATATTCTAAAAATGAAATGAAAGCCAAGAAGAAGAGTATGAGATACTCTCCTCCTCCACAGCATAGGAGAGGTCCTCCTCCTCCTCCTACAGCTGCTGAATGGTTTATGGTTCTGCCAGATATTTTTATTGCTTTGTGATTCTGTTTGTTTTATTTTGCATAGTGACCAAACCCAAATAGGGGGAGATTGTTAGAACCCTACTTGTGATTTGGGCTAGGTTCAGAATTAGGATTGATGACCCACAATGTATAGTCTAGGGTCATTTATTTGTTCTAGGGTTAAGGTCAATTACTTTAGGTTAGTTCACTGAGACCTACCTTCAGAAGGCTTCAGAAGACTTCAGAGACTCAAGACTTAAGAGACAAGATAATTTTGAAGATAGTAGAAAAAGGAGTTTGACGATAGCTGAACTCAGCTCGACGATCATCGATCTCAGATTGACGAACTCAGAGTTCCTTCTCTGAGTTGAGCTCGACGAAAGTCTAGCTCAAGTCGACGAACTGTGAGCTTATCTCAGGATCTCAGCTCGACGAAGTGTCTTCTCAGCTCGACCAATTTGGAGCTCAGTTTGGCAAGTGCTTTTTATGTTCGATGATCTTGGAGCTCAGCTCGACGAAGGAGAATTATCAGCTCGACGAACTTGGAGCTTAGGTCGATGAAAACTTTCCTTAGTTCGACTAACTCCATCAAGGTTCTATTCGGCTATCTTCTCTCAGTTTCTCAGACCCTCTAATGCAATTCGATTTCAGATTATTTCAAATATTCAGACAGTAATACTCTGATAATTAATGATCAAATTCTCAAGAATATAGTCATTCCTGGGAGCATTAATTAAGGATTTTCACAGAGTTATTACTTAACATATTTAATGGGACAGTTAGGGAAATGCATTGAAGATAATATTCAGCCGTTCCAATTCCCAGAAAATATGCAGAGGAATTCAAAGATTTGAATTTCAAAATCAGCAATCAGATATAAAAGATTTCCAGAAGATTGTCGTGCAGAGTCTAACAATTAGAATTTATTGAGTCGGGAAAAAGAAGAAAAGAAAATATCTGCATTCTGAGAACAAGAACAAGAGATATAGAACATCTTGTTCATCCTCGTTCTTCTTCTTCAAGTTTTCTTCCAGCAACACAACATACATTCTGAGACCAATAGCTCAATCACTCAGAGATATTTACTGGAAGAAGAAGTGCTCATCTTGAAGGCCTAAACCCTGAGCAAAGCTTCCATTCTCCTGAACTATTATACATCTCAGGGGGAGCTTTGACAACAACAGCAATCCACTAGTCTTCTCAGAACTTTGAGAAAGAGAAGACAATATTACATTTCTTTTTACCTCACTGTAAAAGGGTTCTTAACTCCCTTCAAAAGTTTACCCCTCAGTTGTTAAGTCTCCTGATCAAAACACTTAGTTTGGTTTTTGGGCACCTGATCAAAAGCTCAAAGGGTTACTAGATCTCCCTTGAAAATAGATCTTGTAGTGATAGGGCACCTGAGCAAAAACCTGTGGTGGCAGGGCACCTGATCAGAAACCTATAGTGGATTCCTACCAGGGTGGTAGAACAGTAGATGTACCCAAGCTTTAGGGGAACCACTATAAAATCTTTGTGTCGTCTGGTTGCTCTATTTGTTATTTTCTGTACTGTGATTTCTGTGTTTTATTTCTGCCCATATACATAAAGATATCACTTATTTTAATCCGCTATAAAAATTAATCAAAAGATTTTTAATACTCTATTCACCCCCCCCCCCCCCTCTAGAGTTAGTGTGATCTATCCCTTCTCTTTCAATTTGTGATATTGAATGGTGTTTAAGTTGTACTTTCTTGTGATATGTCTATGGATGGTTGCTATGCATGTAGGGAAGAAATACTACTGCCTCGGGTATGGGGTAGGGTCTTTATAAATTGGTCAGCTAAAGCTGACTGTTGCCTTGTTTGTCATCCTTGTGGTGGATTGTACCTGTGCAGGAGCTGGACAGCCGAGCGGGAAATAGCGGGTTGCATCCCTGTGATGCTATGTCGGCCCTCGAAGGCCAAGCAATGAGCTTTTAGTATTTTTCACGTGTGTTCGGCCTGCACGTGGGTGTTTGTAAACCACTCTTTTGGGGGAAAACATTTGTACGTCCTTAAGACCGTAACTTTTGTGTATTTTTGTAAACCATTCCTGATTTGTATAATAGTGGACATTCACATTAATTGAGTTCGGGTAACCATGAAGCTTACGCTAGAATGCTCTGAGTTAGGATTCGATTGGTCTTTTGACATTAACATGTAAATCTGCCACTGTCGGTGGAATATGGCATGGGGCCCTGGCCGGACCCTCTGTTATATTTCATGTGACGGATGGAGGTGTTACATATTGTGCATGCCACGATTTGCTCACATTGTGCCTCATACTCATCGCTCCCCTCACATATTGCACCTTGCATACATTACACCTCGCGTAACTTGCATACCATGCCCATTGTACCCTATAAACATAACACTCAGCGTGCGTATCACACTCCACGCACTTTGTTCCCTCCACTCAGTAACATGTCCTTCACTCCATACTTCTCTACTTGTAACAGGAGACATGTCGTAGATTACATACCATATCGATCACATCACTCCTGCAATAAAAGACAAGCTCCAGATTTAATGCACGCGGAATACGCTACCGTACCCTCCGAGCATTAGTACAAAGCTCCATAGTGTAACACCCCACATCTCATGATTGGGTTCAAGTTGGGTGGCACGGCCTGGGACACGGGCGTGTCCTGCTCTGCATGGCTTAGCAGCCTATCGAGTGCTCGACGAGCTGCACTCGACGAGTTCTCTAAAGGGAACACGCCCTGTGATACGGGAGTGTCATAGGGCATGTCCCCCTCTAGTCGACGAACTTCGCTCGATGAAATGCACGTCGGAGGAGTGTCTGCAGCTGTGTAAGGGCACACGGCTTGTGACACGGGCGTGTCACATGGCCGTGTCCTTTTCTGGATTTGGCCAGGGTAGTGAGGCCTGGTGAACACGGGCAGGAGACGGGTGTGTCTCTGGGCACACCGCCTGTGACACGGGTGTGTCACATGGCTGTGTCTTGTTCGGGTTGAGATGGTTGTATACCACCTGAGGTACACGGGCTAGACACGGGAGTGTCTGAAGCCATGTCAAGTCACACGGCCTGTGACACGGGCGTGTCACATGGCCGTGTACTGTTCTGGATGAGTCGGTTGTGTGTCTCTTAAGGTACACGGCCTGTGACACGGGCATGTCACAGGCCTTGTCAGCTAAAAAAAAGAGTTTTCAGGAAAATTTGTGGCCGTCCATTTCCTACATCTGGGATCTGATGGCTCAGCCTCCTCCCTACTACTTTAAGGACGAGAATGAGAAGAGGATTCTCATTTTACCTTGGGTTATCCTCTTTCTAAAGAAGTTAGAGAGAAGGGAGAACAAGGAGGAGGAGGAGGAAAGGAGCTGGCCACCGGTGGAGCTGCTGAGTTCTGATTCGAGATCCAAGGCCAGCGTTGTGGAGGCAGGACCGCTGCGGTGCTTTCCAGCTGGCTCGAATTCCATAGCTCCAAAGAGGTCGTCAAGGGTAATGATCTTTCTTCTTGGCCATGTGAAGTCCTCCTTTTTGGCATGTGCATGGAATTCCCCCACCAGAGGGTGGATTTCCTTTGGGTTGATTCTTGGAATCCCCAATAGTCTTGCATATAGATCTGAAACTATGGAGTACGGAATAGGCATGTTGTGTGAAGCCCATCTGGACAGGTTGGTCAGGATTGGTGATTGTTGAAGCCAAAAATGACCTCAACGGGAGTTCAAAACAGGGGTGCAGCCAACACCTACTTCTCTCAAGCATCGGCCCTTGACAAGATTCAAAGGACCTAAGACTGACCCAAAGCCTCAGCAGGGAGGTCCCACCTCACACCCGGAAGATCTCTGAGAGCTTCCCCTCCAAAGCCAAAAGCTGGGCTAGGAGATCCTCAAAAAGCACTGGAAATTGGAAGATTATGAAAGCTAGCCTTCTAAGGAGCCCTTATGGGTCTACTTATAGCCTTTTGCTGACCTGAGATTACTGAAATACCCTTAGTTGATCTGCCAATAGCCAAATCCCGTTCTTTATCCTGAGGGTAAAGTGGTAATTTTACTCGAGGGTAATTAGGTCATTCTACCCAGGGCCCTGGGCCCCACTCGGCGAGAACTTTGAGCCGAGAGCCTTCCTGTCCAGAGCCCGGTGCAAGCGGTCTCACCTGCTTACAGGCGAGATCTCCTCCAAGAAAGGAGCTTGGCGCAAGCGCAAACGTTCCCGCCCCACTTATGGGCGAGAGGTTCTTCAGGGAGGGAGCTTCTCTTGCTAGCTTAATGCTGACCGTTGGTGTCTCTGGGTCCGACTCAGCGAATATGGGGTTGTACACAATCCCCGCTCTTTTTGAGCTAGCTCTGCGCTCGAAAAGACACATCCAACCCATAAATATTCGCTGAGCACGTGTCAACATCAGGGAATCTTTTGGTGGGTCGTACTATAGCTATATATATGTGTTGATAGACGGTTATAAATCTGCCCTCGAATCGTCATTCCTCACCTAAGTTCTCGCTTCCTCTCGCAATGTGTTCCAAGCGCGTTGACAAACCGCTCCCACAGGACCTTCAAGACCGTATCGATGCGGCCTAGGCACGAGCCAAGGCTAACTGTGCCTTGGTTGCCCCCTGGCTGGCGAGAAAGTCGTCAGTCACTGAGCCCTCTCATCCAAAGAAGAAGAAGAAAGAGAAGAAGAGGGCGAAGGTGGTCCAGTGAGACCTATCTCATGAGAACAGGAGCTCGACTTCCCCGACCGGAAGCCATGTGGATGATCCCTCTCCGCAAAAGGTATGTCTCCCGACTCGTTAATCATTGAAACCACTAGCTGTTTACGCTGGAGGATTTGTTGCTGACGCGATACTTCTCGCAGGAAACGGCCCCTAACGACGTCATACCCCCACGGGAGCCCTTGGACTCATCATCTTGTCCTCCCGAGAATCAGCCGCGGGTCTCGGAGGTCGTTCCTCCGCCTGACTCCACGAGAACTGCAGGTACCTTTTCTACTCTCGCTACTAACTTGGTCTCGAAATGCTGATTGATTTCCCGCAACACCAGCTTCCGCCAAATCGGGTCTTGCCACCCGGGAAAATGAAGTAAGGGTCGCCAATCGGTCTGCCCCTGCAGTTGATTCCTCCCTACCAGCAGGAGGAGTGGATGTCGAACCTTCCGCAGCTCCCCATGATGCCAGCCATCCCGCGGGAGAGGATAACTCCCCCTACTTCCGGCCAAGCCGGGATCACCACTCGCAAAATCTTCCCCCCAGGAAAAGGAAAGTCGATCCACCTCCTCTTTGGAACTGAGGGGGGGGACTAGGCCTTCTCGCCTACCGTCGGCCGGTGGTTCTCGCCATACTGCAGGTATACGGTATGCTTATCACAATTGTCGCTTAGCTCTCATCATGTCCGTGGAATTCTTTTGTCAGGGGATCTGGGCTCGCGGTCGGGAGCTGACGCAGAGGATGAAGAAGATGAAGAAGACGACGAAGATAGAGAGGGCGAGGACGGCGAGAGATCCCCCTTCCCTTCATCTGATGAGATGGAGGAAATCTTAACCAGTGCCGGGAGTGCTAAAAGGTGCGGGAAGAGGGTTGCCGCCGTCCTGTCGAAGCTCATACGGCGGGAGCGGGCCCATGACTCCGCGGCGAGAGAGTTTCGTCAATCGGTGGAGAATAGGCTGCAGGCTCTGGAGCGAGACTACTTCATAGGGAGACGGATCGGCCAGGTGGGCCTACCGCCGGGTCCTCTCCCGAAAGGTGCATCGCGCGGATCCAAGACCTGTCTCGCTGATTAACCTAGGATGCACCGTCTTATCGTCCTATTTCAACCCGCAGACGCCACCGAGGACCAGGCAGCGAGAATGAGGACGATGGCGGTGGGAGCCTTATTGATTCGCAAGATCTCCCCCCTTTCCTTCCCCCGGCCTTCCCCTTCCCCAATGTACCCTATCGTTTTTATCAGTCTGTAACTAATAACTTTGCTATTATTATTATTACTTTTTATTCAGCTCTCGCTCGGCGAGAGTAACCCTGCTTCCGCTTGTTTCACTTATCGCGTGTCATCTCATAATGTTTGCGCTAATCATATTTGTCATTCAGTCACTGTCAATCTTGGGCGGGAAACCGAGGCGTCGTCGACTTAGGGCGTGACGGCTGTACCCCCGCCCCCTTTTTTGGGAATAGTCATGATGACCACGGTTTTCTATAAATAGAGAAATCCACCTACCATATTTATTTCTCCGATCTGAAACTCATGTCTTTTTTCTTGTCGCTTTCGCGATTTGCCGAGATCTCCAGCTCGCTTCCGCTTTCCCCTCCTGTTCTCGCTCAGTTCTCGCTCTCGCCTCTCTTTCGAAGACTTCGCTCTCGCAAGCACGATGTCGGGCGGAAGCGAGGGATGCTCGAATTGCGCGGAAGCCATCGAGAAGCATTTGTTCCCCTCTTGCAGCCTGACCATGGAGGAGTTTCAACTGACCCAGACTCGCTACGTTCCCGCCGGCTTCACCGCACGAAACCCCAGCAACCATGACAAGGTAAACAGTGCGGGGGAGGGGGAGCTCGACATCCCCATTGAGCACTTTGAGGTGGGCTTCCGCCTCCCCCTCTGGCCCGAGATACGCCAGGCCCTCCGGTACTATGGAGTGGTTCCCGCGCAGTTGAATCCAAACTCGGTCGCGATCCTGGTAGCCTTCATCTGTTACATGTGATCCGAGAGGATCGAGTTCAGCCTCCTTATCTTCCGGAAGCTGTTCACCTTCCGCGCTAAGGGAGGGGTGGTCTTCTTTTCAGGGCAGCTGCTCAAGACCACCGGTCTCGCCAACAAGCACCACCACTGGGGAGAGAAGTTCGTCTTCGTTTCCGGCGATTTCGGGAACATGCCTCTCGCACTCATTCAATACGAGGACGCCGCTTATAAGCCGCCCTCCTTGGGCTCGCGCGAGAAAGCCCTCCTTGAGTTCTTCGGAACCAAGGATTTCGACGTCCAATTCCTCCAGCGGGGCGTCGATTCACTCCTCCCCGTGCCTCCGGGCGAAGGTACGGTCTCGCCTTTGTCTTGTTATTCCTCCCCTTCTTTTTAAGATTAGAACTGAGTGCTGTCGCTTCCGCAGTAGAGCGCGAGATCCCCCTGCACTAACCTTTCGACAAGGCTCATGCTGCAGAGAGCCAATCTGTGAGAGACCCGCTGGCTCTCGCAAAGGCCGCGGCTCAAGCTTGTCGGGATGAGCCGGCCCCGCTTCCTTCGACCGGCGCCGGGAAGTGAAAGCCCGGCGCCCCTCTGCCCCCACCGCTCAAGAGGCCCAAAATAACTGCTGCCGAGAAGGGTAAAGCCGTTGTGGTGCCGCCCTCCCAACCTCCCGCTGCAGGCCGCTCCTTTGAAGAGATCTTACAGGCCGCCAGCGAGATCGCGGTTACCAGGGGTGGCGCCGAGGCACCTGCCGAGAACCCCCCGGCCCTCGGTGGAGTAGATGACGAGGGAGTCGCCGCCGAGACCTCCGCTCAGTCCCCTCCTGGAGAGGTGTCGCGTGGTCACCGTAATTTTGGTCTCGGCACGAAGTGCCTTGACGCGGAAAACAAACTGCTACTTCAGTGGGACCCTGACACCAACAGGGTCTCAATCTCTTCTCTTCTGCCCAGCTGGGCGGAGCGAGATGAGGTCACCAGCGAGGCCTTCTCCTTGGGCTACGGCCTTTATAGCCGAGAGAATGCCGGTATCTATGACAAAATGACCACCAGGCTCCTGGCCTATGACTCCACCCGGGCCTTGATGCGTGGGATCGAGCTTCCGCATATGTGCGCACGTCGGAGTATCACCATCGACCGTAACTTCCAGGACATGTTCAGGGCCAGGGAGGAGGCGGTGGCTCAGGCGGCTGCCTTGAAGAAAGAGCTAGCAGACGCCACGCAACTGTTGTCCTCGCGCCGGGCGGAAGAGGTATGAGAGACCTTTCACAGCACTCGCTCTCGCTACTGCAGATTTCAACTTCATTCTTTCATGCTAACCTCTCGCTACACAGGATTCCGCTCAGGTCGTGGCGCTTCGCGCGGAGCTGGCCCAAGTGCGATACGAGAACGTCCTACTGAGGGACCAGCTCCGGCGCCTGATGGCGAATGCGCCCCCCTCCTCCACTGGACAAGAGGTTGGAGCCACCACTATTCCGTCTACGACATCGACGAGCTCCTCTAGGCCAACGCGCAAGCAATAGTCAAGCTCACCCTGGAGACGCTGCGGGATGTAGGCTGCTTGGACGGGAGAGGCAAGACCATCACCACTCTCCAGCTCGTCCCCTGGCTCTTCGAGCCTGTCCCGAAGCCCCCAGGCGCGCCCGATTCCCCGCCTTCGGATGTCCTGAAATCCCTTGTCGCGGGTGGCGAGACATCCGGGGAGAGCTCAGGCGAGAGCTCCAGTGGTAGTTCAAGAGAGAGCTCGGAGGGGTACAGCACGTCTCCCTGAGGGGCCCCCCTTTTCCTCTCTTTTTCTTTTTTTTTCTTTTGGTTGTAAAGAGCGAGACGCTCTAGACTTGTAATCACCTTGAGTAAATACATTGTAAATGTTTTGTAAACATTTTTATTGTAGTGTTTGATACAACTGTTATGGCCGAGTGATTCTTAAGCATGCTTCCGCCGAGGCCCTTGGCCTCCCTAGGGTAGTCTCCCTTAGTGATGGATAGGCGGGAACCTGTCGAAAGAACCCAGGCTTAGACATTTCATTTCCGCGTTCTGCCGAAAACCGTCTGCCGGGAACATGGCTCGTAGGCCCTTTAATGCGAGGCTGTCCCCCTTTATCTTGCGCAAACTGTTCGAAGCTTTCGCCTAACGCTTCCCACTGTCCAAGGATACTGTCAGGAGCCTTCTCGCCGAGAGCTTCCTTCGGCGAGATCTCCTTGGCGGGGACTTCCCTGCCGAGATCTTCTCTGGCCAAGGCCTCTCCTGCCTGAAGGGGTCTTACCTCTTTTCATTCTGCGTTCCGGGTGCATTTCTTGCCCTGCTCAGAGCATCCGAGTCGGAGTGTCTCCTAGGATCAAAAACTTCCCTCCCCCAGGCGAGCCTTCGGGCGTGCCAGCTAACGAGAGCCTGCGCAGCGGGTCTACCAGGAGCCGAGCCGAGCTCGGGGTGCCGATGAAGTTTTCTCAAACCAAACCTATCCCCCACAGGCGAGCCTTCGGACCTGCCAGCTAGATGAGGGCCTGCGCAGTGGGTCTACCTGGGGCCGAGCTGAGCTCGGGGTGCCGATGAAGTGTTCTCAAACCAAACCTATCCCCCACAGGCGAGCCTTCGGACCTGCCAGCTAGATGAGAGCCTGCGCAGCGGGTCTACCTGGGGCCGAGCCGAGCTCGGGGTGCCGATGAAGCTCTCAAACCAAACCTATCCCCCATAGACGAGCCTTCGGACCTGCCAGCTAGATGAGAGCCTACGTAGTGGGTCTACCTGGGGCCGAGCCGAGCTCGGGGTGCCGATGAAGTTCTCAAACCAAACCTATCCCCCACAGGCGAGTCTTCGGACCTGCCAGCTAAATGAGAGCCTGCGCAGCGGGTCTACCTGGGGCCGAGCTGAACTCGGGGTGCCGATGAAGTTCTATCAAACCAAACCTATCGCCCACAGGTGAGCCTTCGGACCTGCTAGCTAGATGATAGCCTGCGCAGCGGGTCTACCTGGGGCCGAGCCGAGCTCGGGGTGCCGATGAAGTTCTCTCCAACCAAACCTATCCCCCACAGACGAGCCTTCAGACCTGCCAGCTAGATGAGAGCCTGCGCAGTGGGTCTACCTGGGGCCAAGCCGAGCTCGGGGTGCCGATGAAGCTTTATCAAACCAAACCTATCCCCCACAAGTGAGCCTTCGGACCTGCCAGCTAGATGAGAGCCTACGTAGCAGGTCTACCTGGGGTCGAGCCGAGCTCGGGGTACCGATGAAGTTTTATCAAACCAAACCTATACCCCAGAGGCGAGCCTTCGGACCTGCCAGCTAGATGAGAGACTGCGCAGCGGGTCTACTTAGGGCCGAGCCGAGCTCGGGGTGCCGATGACGTTTCCTCAAACCAAACCTATCCCCCACTGGTGAGCCTACGGACCTGCCAGCTAGATGAGATCATGCACAGCAGGTCTACCTGGGGCCGAGCCGAGCTCGGGGTAACGATGAAGTTCTCTCAAACCAAACCTATCCCCCACAGGCGAGCCTTCAAACCTGCCAGCTAGATGAGAGCTTGCGCAGCGGGTCTACCTGGGGTCGAGCCGAGCTCGGGGTGCCGATGAAGCTTTCTCAAACTAAACCTATCCCCCACAGGAGAGCCTTCTGACCTGCCAACGAGATGAGAGCCTGCGCAGCGGGTCTACCTGGGGCCGAGCCGAGCTCGGAGTGCCGATGAAGCTTTCTCAAACCAAACCTATCCCCCACAGGCGAGCCTTCGGACCTGCCAGCTAGATGAGAGCCTGCGCAGCGGGTCTACCTGGGGCCGAGCCGATCTCGGGGTGCCGATGAAGTTCTCTCAAACCAAACCTATCCCCCACAGGCGAGCCATCGGACCTGCCAGCTAGATGAGAACCTGCGCAGCGGGTCTACCTGGGGCCGAGCCGAGCTCTGCGTGCCGATGAAGCTTTCTCAAACCAAACCTATCCCCCACAGGCAAGCTTTCGGACCTGCCAGCGAGATGAGAGCCTGCGCAGCGGGTCTACCTGGGGCCGAGCCGAGCTCGGGGTGCCGATGAAGCTTTCTCAAACCAAACCTATCCCCCACAAGCGAGCCTTCGGACCTGCCAGCTAGATGAGAGCCTACGCAGCGGGTCTACCTGGGGCCGAGCTGAGCTCGGGGTGCCGATGAAGCTTTCTCAAACCAAACCTATCCCCCACAGGCGAGCCTTCGGACCTGCCAGCTAGATGAGAGCCTGCGCAGCGGGTCTACCTGGGGTCGAGCCGAGCTCGGGGTGCCGATAAAGTTCTCAAACAAAACCTATCCCCCACAGGCGAGCCTTCGGACTTGCCAACTAGATGAGAGCCTGCGCAGCGGGTCTACCTGGGGCCGAGTCGAGCTTGGGGTGCCGATGAAGTTCTCTCAAACCAAACCTATCCCCCACAGGAGAGCCTTCGGACCTGCCAGCTAGATGAGAGCCTACGCAGCGGGTCTACCTGGGGCCGAGCCGAGCTCGGTGTGCCGATGAAGTTCTCTCAAACCAAACCTATCCCCCATAGGCGAGCCTTCGGACCTGCCAGCTAGATGAGAGCTTGTGCAGCGGGTCTACCTGGGGCCGAGCCAAGCTCGGAGTGCCGATGAAGTTCTCTCAAACCAAACCTATCCCCCACAGGCGAGCCTTCAGACCTGCCATCTAGATGAGAGACTGCGCAGCGGGTCTACCTGGGGCCGAGCCGAGCTCGGGGTGCCGATGAAGCTTTCTCAAACCAAACCTATCCCCCATAGGCGAGCCTTCGGACCTGCCAGCTAGATGAGAGTCTGCGCAGCCGGTCTACCTGGGGCCGAGCCGAGCTCGGGGTGTTACAAAACACATAATTACGTCCTATTATAAAATTTTCACAATAAGCAAGAGAAAATCAAGTCAACTGATGCAGTATAATAAGTTTAATTTTGGATACATAATTTCATCATCCCCATTTCATGGGTAGAAGTGTTTTAGGTCATCGCCGCTCCAGGTGTGGCTTAAGGCCCTCCCCTCCACGTCCTGGAGGTAGTAACCTCTTGTTCCAAGGACTTCCTTCACTATGTACAGTCCTTCCCAGTTCGGGTTGAGCTTGCCCACGGGAGCCGACCTTCCTGCCGCGTCATCCTTTCTCAGAACCAGATCTCCTTCGACAAACTGCTTGACCCTGACATGCTTATCAAAATACTTGGCCATCCGCCGCTTGATCTCTTCTTGCATGATGGCTGCCACGTCCCGCAGCTCTCCCACCATGTCTAGCGAGAGGCGTAACCCCTCCTCATTCTCCAATCTCCATGTCTCATCTCCTTCGCCCGCGGCTGTGACCCGCGAGGACTGAACCTCGAACTCCACTATTAGGGCTGCCTCACACCCATGAGAAAGCTCGAAGGGGGTTTCACCGGTGGCCGTGTTCGGGGTCGTTCGCAAGGCCCACAGGACCGAGGGAAGCTGCTCCACCCAATTTCCTCTCAAGTTCTCCACTTTTTTCTTTAGTAGATTCACAATAATTTTGTTTGCCGCTTCCACCTGGTCGTTGCTCCGGGGGTGGTGGGCAGAGGCAAATCTGAGGTCTATCCCCAGTTGGGCGCAGAAGCTGATGAACTCTTCACTGGCAAACTGGGGGCAGTTATCTGTCACTATCGCTTGAGGCAACCCATGTCTGCATATGATCTCCCCCCAGATGAAGTTCCTTATGACTTGCGAGGTGACCTTGGCCAAGATCTTAACCTCCAGCCACTTTGAGAAGTAATCGACCATGACCAAGAGGAACCTCCTTTGCCTGCTAGCCGGAGGAAAAGGCCCTACTAAATCCATTCCCCAGATAGCGAACGGCCCCGGTGTCGTGATGCTTCGGAGTCTTTGAGCTGCCAAGAGCTGGAGGGGGGTGCAGAGCTGGCACATTTGACACCTCCTTGCAAACTCCGCGGTATTTTCCTTAGGGTGGGCCAGAAGTATCCCTGCCTGACCACCCTTGCCTCCAACATCCTACCATCAGAATGACTGTCGCACTCGCCCAAGTGCACCTCTCCCAAGATCCTTGGGATCTCTTCTTCGGTCACACATCTAGCTAGGAGCCCTGACAACATCTTACGATGCAACCCCCCTTCTATCATTAGGTAGTGAGTTGCCTTATGCCTGAAGCTCTTGGCATCTTTAACCTCCTCTGTCAGCTTGCCTGTGGTCAGGAAGGTTACCAATGGGTCCACCCATGAGGATCGCCGACCTACCTCCATCAACTCCCCTTCCTCAATGGCTGATCGAAAAAGTTCAGTCAGGGTCCCTCCCCCCCCCCCCCCCCCGAGGTCCAAACTTCGCCAATCGATCGGCGGCCGCGCTCTCCTGCCTGGGGACATGCTGGATTGAGAATGACCGGAACCCACCGATGATCGCCCTTACCTTAGAGAGGTATTTTATGAGGGTATGTTCCCGAGCTTCAAACTCTCCCCGGATCTGCGACGCTACTACCATTGAGTTAGTGAAGGACTCCACATCCTGGATTTCAAGCTCCTTTGCCAAGCAAAGGCCGGTGATCACGGCCTCATACTCTGCTTGGTTTTTGGTCACCGGGAAGTGGTAAGCCACTGTCTGCTCTATCGCGACTCCCTGGAGGATTATCAGCACCACTCCTCCCCTGAGGGAAAGTTTTCCCGAGGCCCCATCAACCATCATCTTCCAAGCTTCTTGTGGCTACTGCTCTCCCTCCTCGACTTCAACAACATAGTCCACCAGAAAGTCTTCCACCACTTGCGCCTTGATGGAGAGTCTCGGAACAAAAGAGATGTCGAACTCGCTTAGTTCAATGGACCACTTGGCAAGCCTTCCCGAGTGCTCTACCCCTTCAAAGATCTTGCGAAGAGGATGGTCGGTCACCACCCTAATCGAGTGTGCTTGAAAGTATGGTCGGAGCTTTCTTACAGAGATGACTAAAGCGAAAGCCAATTTTTCGAGGATGGGGTAGCGGAGCTCCGCCTTCTTCAAGATCCGGCTGACGTAGTAGATCGGCAGTTGCTTCTTTCCTACTTCCCTTACTGGGATGGAGCTCACTACCTCCGCTCCTACTCCAAGGTACAAGGTCAGGTCCTCCCCTTCTTTTGGATCCTGAAGCAGAGGAGCCTGAGAGAGCTGTCTCTTCAGCCCTTGAAAGGCTTCTTCGCACACAGCAGTCCACTCAAACCTTTGGTTCCCTCGCAGCACCTTGAAGAATGAAGAACACTTGTCTCCTGACCTGGAAAGGAACCTGCTCAGTCCAGCCAGTTTGCATGTCAAGCGCTGGACCTCCTTGGCATCGCGAGGTGATTCCAAATCCAGGATGGCCTTTACCTTGTTTGGGTTGGGTTCAACCCCTGTTGAAGTCAAGAGATGCCCAAGGAACTTCCCGCGGCTGGCCCCAAATACACACTTCAAGGGGTTCAGCCTCATCTTGAATCTCCGCAGGGTGGCAAACGTCTCTTCTAGATCTTTCAAGTGCGAATCCAGGCACTTGCTCTTGATCATCAGGTCGTCGAAATAGACCTCCAAGTTTCTTCCCCTTTGATCTCGGAAGAACTGATCCATCATGTGTTGGTATGTAGCCCCGGCGTTCTTCAACCCAAAGGGCATCATTTTATAGCTGAAGCATCCCTCCCTCGTGATGAAGGAAACATCCTTTACATCGGGAGGGTGCATCCGGATATGGTGATAACCTGAAAAAGCATCCAAAAAGCTCATAATAGAAAAACTGATGGCTGAATCAACCAGCGCGTTGATCCGAGGCAGGGGGTAGCAATCCTTAGGGCATGATTTATTTAACAAAGAGAAATCGATACACATTCGCCATTTACCACCCCCTTTCATAACCATTACCATATTGGAGATCTAGCCTGGATACTAGATCTCTGAGATGAAGCCGGACTCCAGGAGCTTCCTGACCTCTTCGCGGATGGGCTCCTCCAGCTTGGTGGTGATGGCTCTCATCTTTTGGCGTATGGGGCGAGTGCGGGGGTCCAAGTTCAGGCGGTGACAGGCCACGTCCGCGTCGATGCTCGGCATGTCTGCCGCACTCCAAGCGAAGATGTCGATGTTGCTTTGAATGCAGGCCCGCACTCGCTGCCGGGCCTCGGGACTCAAGCCCCCGCAGACCCGCACCCTCTACACCTGCCCTATGCTGGTGAAGACCTCCATCTCCACTACTTCCTTGGCCGGCTCCAGCCGCAACTACTCCCAGCCGAACCTTGCTTCTTCCTCCAACTCCAACTCCTCCCTTCCTTCCTCCTCAATCTCCATCGCCTCCTCCGGCACCTCCTGCTGCTGCTCGTCCTCCACGCCCCTCTGGGCCTCTCTCTCCACTCCTCCTGCTACGTGCTCTTATACCTCCATCGCCCCCTCCGGGCTCTCCTACTGCTGCTCAGCCTCCACGCCCCTCTGGGCCTCTCTCTCAGCTTTCTCCTGCTCCTTCGCAGTCTCCTTCCTCGCCTCCTTGAGGCTCATCCCTTCTTCCTCGACATCCTCCTCCTGCTCCGCCATCTCCCTCTCTAGCTCTTCTGCCTCGGCCATCTAGGACACGACGTTGACCGCCATCACATAATATTGCCTCGCCACCTTCGGATCCCCCTGACCCTAATCTGCACCCCTCTGTTATTGAACTTAAGACATTGGTGGAAAGAGGAGGGGACACAGCGAAAGGCGCTGATGAGGGGACGCCCAAAGATGGCGTTGTAACTACTTGGAGCGTCCACTATCACGAACCTACAGTTCCGTACACGTCTCCCAACTTCACATGCAGCCCTACTCCTCCTTCTACTTCCTTCCTCTCTCTAGAGAATCCGAACAGCGGTCCATCCGAAGCCAAGATCCTTTTCCCCTCAACCCTCATCTCATCGAAGGCCTTCTTGAAGATAACGTTTACTGAGCTCCCGTTGTCTACCAGTATCCTTGAGACTGTGAAATTCTCCACCGCCGTATAGATCACCAGGGCGTCACAGAACGGATCTTCGTAGTCCGGCATGTCTGCTGACGAGAAGGTAATCTTTTCTTCCAGTGGGGGAGTCTGGGAGGTAGAGTCGACCCCCCTTCGGTACATGGTTTGAAGACTCCCCTTGCGGGTTGCCTCGATCCCCACTCCTCCGTGGATCACCCTGATTCCTCCCCGGGTTCCCATGTATACCTGATCTTCATATCTATCCTCCATCTCTCCCTACTGTACTTCCACGATCCTGACCGGCGGATCCTACCTCCCTGCTCCTCTTGCTTCTCTCATATCCAAGAACACAGGGCAGGTGGCCGTTACGTGACCCTCCTCCTAGTGGAAGCCACAAAAGAGCAACGCCGCCCTACCTCTTCTTCCTTCTCCTCCTCGTCTCCCTGCTCCTCGGATTCCTCTCCTCACTCCTCTTCCTCTGCCCACCTCCATGGCCTCTTTCGGTGGCAGGACAAGACCCCTTGGCTCCTACCTCCATACCGGTTGGTTGAACCTCCTGGGTTCCCGCAAGTTATCTCTCCCCTGGTAGCCTCCTCCTTGGCCCTGGGGGCGACCCTCCTGGGGCCTCCAACCCAACCGGTTGTTCGGCTCCAGGGCCCCCCATCCCTACTGCTGCCCGTGCCTTCAGGGCTCTTCCCTCCTCCTTTCTTCCCTCTGCTCCATCTGCTCCCTTGGCTCCTTCTGCCTTCCTGCTGCAGGTTCCTTCACATCATCCTCCTCTAGCCTGGCCAACTTCCTGGTGAATGCTGGATTTGCCCTCTCGAAGTCTATCTCCTTTGCTTCCCTCTTCATGAGCTCCTCAAAGGAGAGGGGGCACTCTCTTCAACTCCATGCTAAAGAATCCCGTCCTCAGCCCCAGGGTAAAGGTGAGCATCAGCGCGTACCCTGGGACCTCCTAGACTAGGAGGATCTCTTCCTGAAACCAGTTAACATAATGACCCAATGTCTCATCCTGCTTCTGCCTTACTGCAAACAGCCACTCCGCCTCCTTCTTCCGCTTATTCGACGTTGAGAACCTCAACAGGAAACTTCTTCGCAGATCTTCAAAACAGTAGATCGACCTTGCTGGCAACTAGTGGAACCAGTCCCGAGCCTTCTCCTTCAACGTGATGGCAAATAACCGACACTTGAAGGCATCCGTCATCTGCCTTATCGAAATGACATCTTCAAACCACTACACATGTTATACAGGGTCATCCTTCCCCGAGTAGTAGGACATGTCAGGCTCGCAGAACCCCTCCGGTACCAGAGCTGAGATGATGAGTTCGCTGAAAGGGCTCTCGCCTCCTGCCTGGCGGGAGGGCACGTCCCGCAGCCTCGGCTGGCTGGCCCGATCCGCGAGACCGTGCCCAGGGAAGAGTTCTCGCACTACCGCCTCCCTCTCGCCTAAATCGGTCAAAGCCTCCTTGTCAGGGCGCTGGCCTGGAAAGAGCTCCGGCGCGGCCACGTCTCTCTCGCCAGCCTCCGTCGGGACCTCCTTCCCTGGGCACTGTCCAGGGGCATTCTCGCCCAAGAGCGGGACCTCCTGTATCGGAACCTGAGGTGTGGCCCACTCGCTTCGGGCCGAGAAGGCCAAGCTGATGGTCTGCAGGACTTCTTGCCTGAAGTCATCCAGCATCTTCCTCGTCGCTTCTTCTCCCCGGGTGGGGGATCCTCCAGAACCAGACCCCTCACCTTCACCTCCAGCCATGGAACAAAACTCAAGGCTTTCTTGTATCGGCTGCCTTCCACGCTCACCGCACCAGAACTGTTGAAGCCAAAAATGACCTCAATGGGAGTTCAAAACAGGGGTGCAGCCAACACCTACTTCTCTCAAGCCTCAACCCTCAACTAGATTCAAAGGACCTAAGACTGACCCAAAGCCTCAGCAGGGAGGTCCCACCTCACACCCGAAAGATCTCTGAGAGCTTCCCCTCCAAAGATAAAAGCTGGGCTAGGAGCTCCTCAGAAAGCACTGGAAATTGGAAGATTATGAAAGCTTGCCTTCTAAGGAGCCCTTATGGGTCTACTTATAGCCTTTTGCTGACCTGAGATTACTGAAATACCCTTAGTTGATCTGCCAATAGCCAAATACCGCTGTTTATCCTGAGGGTAAAGGGGTAATTTTACCTGAGGGTACTTAGGTCATTCTACCCAGGGCCCTGGGCCCCACTCGGCGAGAACTCTAAGACGAGATCCTTCCTGTCCAGAGCCCGGCGCAAGCGGTCTCGCCTGCTTACAGGCGAGAGCTCCTCCAAGACAGAAGCTTGGCGCAAGCGCAAACGTTCCCGCCCCACTTATGGGCGAGAGCTTCTTTAGGGCGGGAGCTTCTCTGGCTAGCTTAATCCTGACCGTTGGTGTCTCTGGGTCCGACTCAGCGAATATGGGGTTGTACAGTGATGTTGCATTTGCACACCGGAGAAGACTCCGTGGTTAAACGTGTAGTTTATGGTATCGATGGGTTGGACCTGTGAAGGGCAGTAACAGGAAGTACTGGAGTCGTAGTCCAGGAAAAGACCCTTGTGATGTTTGCGATTTCAATGGGTTGTGCCTATGAAGGATAGTAGCAGGAAGTACTTGAGTGAACGTCTAGGAAAAACACCCACTAAATTCTTGTGTTGTATGTTATGAACAATAAGGTTAGAGATAGGGACGGAAAGTGAGTTCTGTCGCTAACGCTGGGAGTGGCTCCTAGCTAACCTGTGAATGTGAAGCCAGTCCCTGGGGATAGTATGGCTATGTGTGAGCTTGGAGAGTTCTTAAAAAGGCTTCATACCAAACAGGCAAGGTGAAACCGACATGCGTCTTGACCTTAGCCGCGAGTATGTTAGTATTCGGTGATGGCAAGGCGACTTGAGCAAGGGGGGCGGCTGATCCGTACCTGTGTTATGTCTGTTCGACTGGAAGACCTGAAAATACGGTCTGTTGGAGCGCATAATGAGAGTCTTAGGCCTGTGTGCCACTAAGACTAAATGCTCAATTTTACCGTTGGGTTTTAGCCCTGGAACGGTGGTGGGACCCTGGTTCGTCGGTACACCAAGAATGTGCCCTGAGTGCATGGATCGTCGGGCCGCGTGGCTGACGGTTGTGATGGATTGTTTGTGCGTGAGAGCACAATGTGTGATATTTATATATCTGCTTATGCATTGTTATGCCTGTAGGGAAGGAATACCACTGCCCCGGGAAAAAGGGTAGGGTCGTTATAAATTGGTCAGCTGAATACTGACCGTTGCTTTGTTTGCCACTGTTTGGTGGGCTGTCCCTGTACAGGTGCTGGAGAGCCAAGCGGGACACATAAGGGCTGAAGTCCCTGCTGCAGCTGCTACTGCTGCTTCTAGCCCTTGAAGGTTAAATAAAGAATGTAGTGTTTTGTTCATGTGTGGTCGGTCTGCACGCCGATGTTTGGAATCCACACTTGTAAAGAGCAACTGTAAGGCCATAAGGCCAAACAATATTGTATTTGGTGTACATTCCTATATAAATGTGGGTATTTATATTAGTGGACATTCATGGTTGGAGTTCAGCATTTATGTTAAAATCTTCCGCTAGAATGCTATGAGTTAGGATGTGCAACTCTGATATCAACCCGTGACTTCGCCGCCTGTTTTGTGGCATATGGTGTGGGGCCCTGGCCGGACCTTCTATTATATGCTATATGACCGGATGGAGATGTTACACAGAGCGTAGAGCTCCCCACTGAATAAGAAGAAAAATACTTAGCTCCACGAGCGATGGCATGTCACCCTTGGAGCCCCTCTTTCTCTCCAAACAATTATAACAAAAGGCGGCATGTCGCCCTCGAGTTCTCTACAAATTACTAAAATAATACAACAGGAATAGTGGAAGTTTGGTCGGCACCGCACCGACTGCATGGATTTTAACCCCTTTTCGGGGTGTTCCACGTTAAAAAAAGTATCTTGCCAGCCGACTCATTTTTCAGTATATGTTTGCGCGCTCGACCACTCTCAGGCAAAGATGGTGCAATTTTGACTAGTCTACAAGAACATCGAGTTTAGCTGCAATAGTTTGACATCGTCTTCTACAAAGATTTTGAAGACAATATCTTCTCTGCAACAATACTGGAGATTATCAGCCATGGCAAAAAGAGCTACCTGCACTACTTAAGTATTAGTCCCTGGGTAGCACGTTGATCTAGGTCCATCACACTCGCATGTCAACTCGCTTTATGAGGAAGAGACCATGCCCACACCCCATGTGGCATTGGAAGAGCATGTATGCGAGATTCAAGAGCACATTGTGCTTCGAAGGAACAAAGGAGCTTCATAAGCCCATAATCCTGCCCCCGAGCGAGGAAGACTGCCCCAATCTATTCTGGATCACCCTCTGGCCGAGTACTTTGCTCACAAGCACCACATACCTGAAGAAGAGCTCCCCAATTCGGCCAACTCAGTGCGCCCTAATTTGGGTCAGGATCACTATGTCTTTAGGAAACCTGTTTTTGACTTCATTGTATATATCTAAAGGTCAATTAGAATTGAGTCTAAGGGTTAGTAGTAAGGTTTGGAAGCTGCCCTCAAGACCAAGGTTTTTCAGTTTGGAGACTAAGTCATTTCGTCGAGCTCAGTACGACGAATCGTCGAACTCCAATCGACGATCGTTTAGCTCAACTTCGACGGATCGTCGAACTCCATTCGACGATCGCTGAGCTCAACTTCAACAAATCGGCGAACTCCATTCGACGATCTTCGAGCTCAGTTCGACGATCTTGACTCCAGTATTGATTCTCTATCTCTGAGCTCAGTTCGACGATAGTTGAGCTCGGATCGACGATCTTTGTTGCTGAATAAGTCCAAATCGCTGAGCTCAGTTCGACGATAGTAGAGCTCAGTTCAACGTTTTTCTGAAGAGTTCAACGACTTCCAAGATTCAAATTCAGAACAGTTAAGGAGTTATTGTCAGCAATTAATTCAGAAGATCTTGTAGCCGTTTTCATTTATTCTGGACCAAGTTTTAAGGAATTATCAAGGAATGTTTCTTTGTACTTTCCCCCAGAAGACAATTGCAATTAAGGAAGTCATTTAATGACATGCTAACGGCTATTCTTTACAGAGGATCATTTTCTATTCAGAAAAAAAGGAATAAAAGACAAGATTTTTTGAATCTCTACAACAACAAGAAAAAGAAGAACAAGAGAGTGCACAAGAAGAAGAAGAAAAACATATTCTCTGCTACAACTCTTCTCTACAACAACAGCTTTCTCAACAACAATCACTCAAAAGAAAAGAAAGTTGTAGACATTCTCTGTCTCAAAGATTCATACAAGAACACCATCACCAAAAGGAGATCAACAAATCTGAAATCTTAAGATCTCTTTTGATTCAAGTGTTCAAGGCCATCATTATTCAAGACTCCAGACACCTCACATTTCAGCTGTTGCTGAAATCATCAATTGCTGGAGTTCAATTTTCTGAAGGCCTATCACCCTACAGCAAAGCTTCATTTCCTGAACATCTCAAGAACTCAGGGGGAGCTTTGACAACATTATATCCACTTAGTCTTCTCAACTGCTTTGAAAAAGAGAAGACTTCTATCACTCTCTCATCCCCACCTCTGTAAAGGGTTTCTCAAACTCCCTTCAAAAGTTTGTGTGTGGTTTTTGAGCACCTTATCAAAAGCTCATTGGTGGCAAGACACCTGATCAAAAACTCTGGTTTGGTTTTTGAGCACCTTATCAAAAGCTCATTGGTGCCCAGGACACCTGATCAACTCATCCTGCAGTGGATTCCTACCTAGGGTGGTAGAAGAGTGGATGTACCTAAGTTTAGGGGAACCACTATAGCTCCTTGTGTCTTCTGCTTGCTTGTGTTTTTCTTTTGTTTCTGGCTGTGATTTGTGATTAGCTTCTTTTGTAGATTGTGATTAGATAGCTGCTGTGTTTAGATTTACTATTTGTTTCCATGTTCACTCAGATTATAACAACTGTTGTAAAAAGTTTTTAAGCACCATATACTCTATTCACCCCCCTCTAGAGTATATCAGATCTAGCTTGCACTTTCACGTCTAGCCAGAGAACTTGAAGCTCATAATCACCACCACTACTGCTCGAGAGCAGTTAGCATCAGGCATGAAGTTGGGAGGCCCACTTCAGAAGAAATTCGCAACATGATTACCGAAGAGCATGAACACGCCAGATGACGTGCCTCCTTGGATTGACGCCCCATCCGGCACTACTCACCATTAACACCTAAGGTTCTAGCGCATCCAATCTTGCAGGGCTTCCAACTCCACAACATTGAGACGCTCGATGAAACGGATGATCAGTTTTAGTACGTCAACCATTTCATTACCATCATGAGGATCCACCATGCCCCTGATCTACCATTATGCCAGGCATTCCCTGAAATACTGAAGGGTCAATCTCGCACTCAGTTCCACTCTTTGAGAGGAGGAATCAACAACTTTGCAAATTTATCTCAACTCTTTATCGACCAGTTCATCACAAACTGGAGGATTATACGAGACCCCTCTCACCTTTTAGGGATCTATCAAATATGGGTGAAACCCCTCGGGACTTTTTTCACCGCTTCACATCAAAAGCACAATGGATTCCAGGAATTGACCTTGAACTTATATGTAGCTTCTTCCTGGGAGGGCTCCAGCCATGCAGATTTTACTCAGTACTGAGGAAGTAGATGGTCTCCAGCTACCCTGAACTCATATGTCGAGTCGAGTATCAAATAAAGGTGGATGAGGCAATCAAAGCACACCAACAACATTTCAAAAAAAAATTTCAAAGCGGGAGGAGCACGGACAGCCACTGCCTTTAAATAAGAGCAATGACCGTCGTGGTGAACCTCAAACCCAGCAACATCAAAACCACACTCCCCTAAACACCTCCAGTACCAACATACTTTTCACAATCCAAGATAAGGTGGAGCTCCATAGACCCAAGCAAATCTCTCCAAACAAAGGAGACAAATCGCAGTACTGTGAGTTCCACAGCGGACACAATCACAACATAGATGATTATACCAAACTAAAGATGGAAATCGAGCATCTTATCCACCAAGGACTTTTGAGAAGAATCATGCGGAGCAAAACACTGAATCAGTTGGCGCCGCCCAGGATACGAAGGAACGGCCACCCGCTTGCTGGGAAAGACTGGTGGTTATCCCTAAAGTAATCATTCAAGGAGAAAAGCTCCATTCTCGTTCGCAGAGTTGTATATATGCCTCTTCACCGCCCTATCAGCTTTATCGCCCTATCAGCTTTATCAATGTTTCATATAGATATGTGATTGAACTTCCACACATTGTTTCTATAAATTACTTTTCTGACTTCATTTACTTCAAATGTTTTAGATAACAAATTTTCAATGTGGAGGTCAAACCTACGCCCACCCCCTCTAGGTCTTGGCCCCCTTAGTGGTCGGTCCCTGCCAAATTATAGTGGGTAAGGTCAAGCCAATATCTGCCACTGTCAGGGGCCTGCCCCCCTTAGAGATTGGTCCCTGCCAAATTACAATGGGTAAGGTCAAACCAACACCCGCCACCGATATGGGCTTGCCCCCCATGTCGGTCGGTCCCTGCCAAATTATAATGGGTAAGGTTAAACCTACACCCGCCACCTCCATGGGCCTGCCCACTTGGCGGTCGGTTCCTGCCAAATTACAATTAGTAAGGTCAAACATATACCCTCCACCACCAGAGGACTTCCGTCATGATGGTCGGTACATGCAAAATTACAATGGGTAAGGCCACGACAAGCCTACCCTCTCCATATCCAAGGATAGCCTGCAGCATGATTGCCTCGATCTCTCACTACGGCTTGAATACGTCCTTCACCCTTGTAGTAGGATTTCATCCCGTCAATGTCTGGTTCCCACGCATAAAGCAACAGTGTCAACACTACAAAGGGAAAGTCATTACATAAGTAATGCCACCAGCTGGAGCAATGCACAAGAAAATACACAACGTGCAATACGAGCGTCCAAGGCACAATAATGTGCAATATAGATACAAACACAAAGAAACAAACTGCATATGCAGGTACATGGACATAAGATATACAAACTACTCCTTGACGTCAATGTCAGAGCACTCATCCTCGAAAAGATCTCCAACGTCGAGTCCAACCAAGTTACATCCGTGGTTTCACTCAACGATATGAAGGGTCTTCGTCGTCCCCCACTTGAAGGCTATCTCGCTCGCGCTTATCCTCCAACATGGGCTCCACCACTTTGGTCGTAGCCTCCGTGTAGAACTCCTCTGAAAGATGGAAATCTCCCTGCATGTTGACTTGGTAGTTCTTGTATTCAGCGACCCCCGCAGCCTTCAACACGGCCCCCTCGATCCTCATGGATCCCAACTTGGTGTCCTGACAAGCAACCTCTTGTTGCTGCGCACTTCAACATGGCTTCCTCCGTCTGTGCACATCTCGCACCACTCCTCGAAGAGTTTCAAAGAGAAATGTGAACTGTGCTGTCTAAAAAAGGAGATTAAGCTCATAATCCTCATCATCCTATCAGGAGTATACTGGGATACTAGCCACGCCGCAAATTTTAAGATCGTGATCACCTCCTCGCAGGGCGAAGGCGAAATCTGTACTTTAGGCACGACTCACAGGTCGTCATGTTGCTTGTTGGAGGGTTTCGTGCTCCTCGATATGCGAAAACTTCACCTATACCTTAGCAGGTATCTCGTAACGCTTCCTCCAAATGTCAATCTGCTCAACATTTAATGAGGAGTGCGGTCACATCGGCCTACCCTGGGAACCTCACTTCGGTACTGGGAAAAACAACAAAAATTTGCATAAGTATTTGCATGCGAATCCAAAACTTTCAAGTACATTATGACAATACACATAACCATGAGATGTGAGTACGCAAAACAAATGCACGGGCGCGGTTACGCACAAGCACGCGGAAAAAAACACACACCCCATGCGCTAGGTGCTCAAGCTTCCCCCATGTGCACTCTCTAGTACAGTCCGCACTCTCCCGGGTTCAGCCCGCATGCAACCTGTGCAGGCGCGCATTCTCTTTCCACCACCTTCACTTCCACACACCTCTATTTGCACCACCACTGCCCCGTTAACCACCAACATTGCTATAACAGACTACTTGCCTCCATGGATTCAACACACATTGTGGGAAGAAAAATTCTCACACTCATCTCGCAAGAGCCGCGGACTCCGGGAATTTGGGGGCATATGATAAGGATGCCCTAATCTTATGAAAGATCTGAATTGCAGATATCCAAAGCACCCACCTCCTTCGGTGGATAAAGTGTGGTTGACCAAAGTCAACCCCACTAACAGCGCGACCGCCCGAACCGCCGCAGGCGCACCACGCACGGTAGAATCGATGCACCACCTGTAGGACACCGCCGGGCGACCGGATCGTCAGCCATGCGTCCATGGATCATAATCACGAAAGCTAAACGGTCGGCCACCCGACTGATCGACCTTGGTCTTGCGCCCATGAAAGAATTAGTGCCTAACCACCTAGAGGGGGGGTGAATAGGTGTAATTCCATTTCCTTTTAAAGGCAGATAATCTGTTTAGTTATAGAACAAGAAACTACAAATTTCTATAGATAACACAGCACAGCATTCACAGCAACATTCAATCACAGAGTGCACACATTTTTTATAGTGGTTCCTCAAGGTCTGGGTACATCCACTTTCCCCCTTCGCCTATCTAGCAGTGTACTAGATTCGGCCTAACTTCTACACTTCACCTCAGATCCTCAGATCTTACAGCAGCTCAGAGCCCCAACAGGGCTCCTACACTCAGAGTGAGTCCACACTCCTACAACTCAGGCAAACTGCCCTACCTCAGCCTTCAACAAGGCCTACACTCAGAGATCACAATCTCCTACACTCAGGCTCACAGCCCTACCACTCAGAGAAAATATTCTCCTACACTCAGCCTTTATAACACAGGCTTACAGCTCAGATCTATAATAGATCCTACAGAAAATTGATTTAAAACAGTAATTAACCACCACCCAGATAGAGAGAGAAGGGATGGCTGGCTTCTTGATCAGTTCTTGGAAGTAACTGATAGCAGAGAACAACCTCTCTTAGCTTTCTTCAAAGCTTCTTGAATCTGAACTCAGTAGGTTTGAATCTCCTGTGAAGTTGATCTTCAATCAGATTCTGACTTGAGATTCAGATCTCAATCTGAATCCTTCTTGGCAGCCTGGCTCAACAACTGCACTTCTTAGATGGAGCTATCTCTCTCCAACTTCTTAGATCTTCTGTCGAAGGTCTTCTTCTTGTTGTTAGATAACTGTGTAGATCTTTAATCTTAATTGTAATGCTCACTTCTTCTGTTGAAGGAGAAAGCCTTTATATAGTCTTCCTCCATGGTAACCGGCTGATCCGGTTTCTAACAAACTTCTGACAGCTTTGACAGTTGAGGTAGACCGGTTGAAATGGCAGCTGTCAAGTCATCTAGTCACTTCTTGAAATACTGTCTCTGTCTGAAAGTGTCGAGACTGAACATCATCATGTGTCGACACAAGTAGACTATGTGTCGACACAAGTGGACTAAGTGTCGACACAAGTCTTGGTGGTGTCGACACAACTCCTTTGTTGTTGAAAATAGCTTCGCGACACTGCTTCTTTAGAATGTGTCGACACTGATTATGTGTGTCGACACAAGCCTTCTTTTCTTTAACTTTGTTGAAACTTGTTGTGTGTCGACACATCTCCTTTGTGTCGACACAAGTACTTCTTTACTTTAAATTTTTTGAAACTTTGTTGTGTGTCCACACATCTCCTTTGTGTCGACACAGTTGATGTTGACAAATACTTCTGTGTGTCGACACTGCCTCTATGTGTCGACACAATTGATGTAGACTAAGTATTCCTGTGTGTCGACACTGCCTCTTGGTGTCGACACAGTTGATGTCGACTTTGCTTCCCTGTGTGTCAACACTGCCTCTGCATGTCGACATAATTTCTTCTGGTGTCGACAAAGCCTTTCCTGGTGTCGACACAATTAACTCCAAGTGTCGACACAACTTTTCTCTAGTGTTGACACAAGCCTTCATAAGTGTCGACACTGCTTCTCTAGGTGTCGACACATGGACTTAGAAATTTTTCTGCATTTCCTGCAATTACTTAACCTGGACATATAAACTCAAAACACATCAAATACACATTAATGCATATCATTGAGTAGGGTGAGGCTTCTTCAAATCTGGTACACATTTTCCAATGTACCCAACAATCTCCCCCTATTTGGAGAAGTCATAACCCTTAGTCAATGATATACACCATTCATAATAAATACATATTATGATGTATAAAAATATTATATGACAGGAAAACTACTTAAAACAAAACATATATAAGATATCATCACAGAATAATAATGCTAACAGATTAAGCATTAAACATTGTTTTGTTCCAACTTCCAATAGTTTCTTTAACAAACGTTTACGTAGATTTTAACACAAAAGATTACAATGTTATAAAATTTAATAAAACTAATCTAAGGCTTCTCTGGCTCTTTGATGACAATGCCCTTGCCTGATTGAATCTTGGCTTGAACTGGAACATCAGTGTCATCAACAGGCTTCTTGCCCTTTTGATCTTTCTTCTTTAGCACTTCAGCCCTTATATTTTGTCTTTCAAAATAATGAAAAGGATTTGGGAAATACTTGCTAGGCTCCTGTGCATTAGGAGGTAGCTTCCCAAGTTTTGCCTTCCTTCTATACTGTACAATAGCTTCTTGTCTGGCTTCATGTTTTCTCCATTCTTTTTCAGAGTACCATTTGCCCCTATCTAGGGTATTGTCCTTCACAGCTTTCCAAGCAGTCAGGATGATATTTCTAGATGTTGTGCTCCACTGCTCAAAATCTGGCTTTAACTCTGCCTGCTCTCTGAATCTCTTCTTGGACAAAAGAGTTTCTTGCTCTTTGATCAAAACTTCCTCAGGCACTGGCTTGTCTACTTTCTCAAGGATAATATTTTTATTACCCTCAGGAGGACTATACATAGACTATACTTCATGATGTATCATCTCAAAATCTGCTGGAGGATAGATTACTTAAGCAACTTCAGCTTGCTCACCACCAAAATAAGCAGGATGCAATCCAGATTCAGCCACATTGTCATCATCACAAAGGGGTAGATAAAGTGTGGCTCTGATGCTATTGGAAATCCATTTAGCATGGTCAGATCCAGCTTTGACTAATACTCTCTCCACCTTTATGACTTCTCTAGCAATATGATCTCTAAGGTCATCCTTTTGAAATCTTATCTGTTCATCCAGAAAATTGATACCATCTTTATAAAAAGATTTTAACTTCAGCAGCTGTGCAGAAATTGTCTTCTAGGAATCTGTAATAGCAGTTTTTACAGCAGCTATTCGTTCTTGTAATTTCTTATCAAACTCTGCTTGGGCTGTAATCCTTGCTGCAGTTTGGGCATTAGCAATGTTCTTCATTTCAGTGACAATCACATTATGAGATTCTGTCAGATTATCATTCATTCTAATCTAATTTTCTAGAACATATCCTTGTTTTACAGCCATATCATCAACTTGTGTCTTGATCTTTTCTTGATGGGTAGCAAGGAAAACCACTGCATTACCACCTTTGTGGAAACAATCAGTCATTTCCTTCTTATTTTGATTCACTTCAAATCTTATTGATTTTATGTCTGTTGCCAAGGAAAGTTGTAAATCTTTGTGTGTCTCATCCAGATACTTCTCCATGGCAATCCTTTGCTCATCCAACTTCACTTGCATGGATACTAACAAAGAACTATAATCAATTGTTGGGGCAGACTGTGGAGCAACAGTTTGGAGTGCCTTCTTGTAGCTTTGTCTTCTCCTTTTGAAGACCATAAGCTTCCTTTTCTTAGCTTGAACCTCAGCAGCATCCTCAGAATCAGAGGTACTGGCTATATTTACTCTATACTTTGGACTAGGAGGCAATTCCTGTGCAGTCTTAGGTAGATCCCCCTGAGTCCTTTGCTCCTTCTCAGTCATTGTATTCTCCCCCTGAGTCCTTACTTGCTGCCCCTCAAGATGAGCTTGCTCCTTCTCTAGGTTAACTTGCTCTCCTTCAAAAACAGTGCACTCCCCCTCAAAACCAGCATGCTCCCCCTCAATATTAGCTTACACTAAATCAGGAAACAGCTCTTCTAGGGTAAACTCTTGTTGAGTAGGCACAGGAGAGTCTCTTATCTCTGGAGCATCAGCAACAGCAGATGTATCTTCCAAGATAACATCTTGTGCTTGAGTGTGTAGTTGAGTTGTCTGGTCAATATCAATCAAAGATTCAGTTAGCATTTCATCCTCAATATTGAAAATTGATTGATTTACTTCACTGATTACCTCAAGAATAGTTTGTGTTGCCATTTCACTGTCCAAGTGAGTAGGCTCTTCCTCAACATGGGGCTCCCCCTGCACTTGTGCTCCATCTGCAGGGTCTTGTGCAGAAATCTCTTGCCTTTCTTCCTCAGGCATATCCTTAGTTAATACCCTATCCCATCTTGAGATAATCCTAATGTCCATTTTCCTCATATGATTAATTTTAGAACCAGCTGCTCGTTCCATTACTTCTGGAATAGTTCCAGCTAAGTACAGACTCACAATTCTACCCAGATTGGGCTTCTTAATACCTTCCTTAATCTTTTCAAAAATCATTGCTGACCAATCAGTGTTTAATGAGTAGATGATCCTTATTATCAGGCTGAACATGTAGGCAGAAATCCTATCATGTCCCCCTGGCTTGCAGAGGATAACTTTACCTACAACTTCAAACAGGAACTTCCTTTGCATATTCATGTCTTTCCTGTTAAATACTGAGCCAATCTTCATGGTGGAATCCAGTCCACACCATTGAAGTGATTTCCTTAGCTTAGAAGCAGGTACATCTTCTTCCTCTTGTGTTCTATGCAGGTGAAGAACTTTTCTTAAACTCTTCTGGTTGAGTTTTACCTTTACTCCATGGACTGTGGATCGAATTTTGAGTCCAGCATGATCTATGGTAGCAGCACCAAAGAATTCTAATGTTTCTTTCTTCCAGATCTTAGTTGGTTCAGAAACTAGAAACTCCAACCCATTCTCAGCAATTAGGGTTACAACATCCTTAATTTCTGGTTCCGCATGGTCAAATGCGTTGCGTACTAGCTCATATCCTTCATTGACATTCTCTTCGAGGTTGGGCGCCATTAGGGTTGAGAGAAATATTAAATTTAGATGAGAGAGTTGTCGATACAAAGTGTTGGTCTCGAAACTATGGAGAGTGTGTCGACAAACAATGTTGTTGACCTATTTATACCTTTCTAAAAATGAAGGTGAAAAGGCACGTCTTTTTCTCATAATGTGTCGACACTGTTAAAAAGTGTCGACACAGACTCCTAATGTCTCGACATAAGTGTTGACTGCTATGTGTCGACACTTATACATTTGCGCTCGACGATTAGTCAATACTCCACTCGACGAAATCTGTGTTGAACCTAAGTGTCGACACTGACATCTGCATGTGTCGACACCAATATAGTAGACAGAACTTATGTGTTGACACTTATTCCCAGTGTCGACATAGCTATCCTGGATGTGTCGACACAATCTTCCTGAAGTGTCGACACTATTTTTCTAGATGTGTCGACATCATTTCTCTGGAATGTCGACACCATTTCTATGTGTCGACACAGACAACTCCTTGTGTCGACACTATTTTACTTAGCCAAATTTTGTGAAACTAATCTATGTTCAACATGCATAATTCAATTTTAAACTTATTGAATTTAGTTTCATCCAGAGGCTTAGTAAACATATCTGCAATTTGATAATCAGTTTTAGCAAATTCTAGAGAGATGTCCTCTTTTTCTACATGTTCTCTAAGAAAATGGTATCTAATTTCTATGTGCTTAGTCCTACTATGTGAAACGGGATTATTAGCAATAGAAATTGCACTTGTAGAATCACAAAACAAAGGTGTTCTACTTACCTGAATACCATAGTCTTCTAGCTGGTGCTGAATCCAAAAAAGTTGTGCACAGCAGCTTCCTGCAACAACATATTCTGACTCAGCTGTGGAGATTGCCACACTGGTCTGCTTCTTACTGCTCCAAGACACTAGTCTTCCTCCTAGAAATTGACAGGTGTCTGTAGTACTTTTTCTATCTTCCTTGCAACCTACAAAATCTGCATCTAAATAGCCTGTCAGTAGAAAATCTCCATTCCTAGGGTACCAAAGGCTTAGATTAGGTGTGCCCTTAAGATATCTCAAAATTCTTTTGACTGCAGTCAGATGAGATTCTTTAGGGCAGGATTGGTACCTAGCACAGACACATGTAGCATACATGATATCTGATCTACTAGCAGTCAGATATAGGAGGGAGCCAACTATACCTCTATACAAAGTTTCATCTACAGGTTTCCCTGCATCATCTTTGCTAAGAGATACACTTGTCCCCATAGGAGTTCTCATGGTAGTGGATGATTCTATATCATACTTCTTTATTAACTCCAGGGTGAACTTAGACTGGCATATGGACAAGCCATCATCAGTCTGTCTTACTTAGAGACCCAAGAAGAACTTAAGTTCTCTCATACTGCTCATTTCAAATTTTCCTTGCATAAGTTTTGCAAACTTTCTGCAAAGATTACTTTCAGTAGACCCAAATATTATGTCATCAACATATATTTGGACTAGGATAATTTTTCCTTTGGATTCCCTTAGGAATAGAGTCTTGTCTATTTCCCCCTTGAGAATTTGTTCTCAATGAGAAAACTAGATAGGGTTTCATACCAAGCCCTTGGGGCTTGTTTCAACCCATACAAAGCTTTCCTAAGTCTATAAACATAATCAGGTTTGAGAGGATCAACAAAACCTCAGGGCTGCTCTACATACACTTCTTCTTTCAGATTTCCATTTAGGAATGCAGACTTTACATCCATTTGGAATACCTTAAAACCTTGATATGTTGCATAAGCTAGGAACATTCTAATTGCCTCCAGTTTTGCTATAGGGGCAAAGGTTTGATCAAAGTTAATACCTTCTTCCTGCCTATATCCTTTTGCAACAAGTCTTGTTTTATTCTTCACAATGATCCCATTCTCATCCAATTTGTTCCTAAAGATCCACTTTGTTCCAATGATGTTGTGGTCTTTTGGTTTAGGAACTAATTTCCAGACCTTGCATCTTCTGAACTGATTCAGCTCTTCTTGCATGACATCAATCCAATGTGGGTCTAGAACTGCTTCTTCAAATTTCTTTGGTTCCGCTTGGGATAGAAAGCTGGAGCACAGAACTGTGTTCAGATTCCTGCTCCTTGTTTGTACTCCTTATCTTGGATCACCAATTATCTGATTTGCTGGATGATCCTTTAAGTGTCTATTAGCTGGAGGTAGTCTATCTTCAGGTTGTACACCTCCAGTCTTTTCATTATGCTACACCTCTTGGTTTTCATCAGCATCTGGAGAGTCTTGTACTCCCCCTGGACAGCAGCCACCATTTTCCATTTCCTGATTTGCAGTTGAATCTTCTGTAATGGTAAGCTTGTCCATTCTCTCATTTATACATGTAGAATTGCAAGAACTACTTGACAATTCACTGTTAATAAGTCTTGTTTCATCAAAGACTACATGTATAGACTCTTCTACAACTTGAGTAACCAAGTTGTAGACCCTATAACCCTTACTATTGTTGTTGTACCCAACAAATATCCCCTCTTGGGATTTGGCAGCAAACTTGGTTATATAAGACTTGCCATTGTTAAGGACATAACACTTGCAACCAAAGATCCTGAAATAGGATAAGTTTGGTTTTCTGCCCTTCATAATCTCATAGGGAGTCTTTTTGTGGCTCTTGGTGATAGTAGCCCTATTGATCACATGACATCCAGTGTTTATTGCCTCAGCTCAAAAATATTCAGGGAGAGAAGTGTCACTCAATAGAGTCCTACCAGACTCAATCAGTGTTCTATTCTTCCTCTCAGCAATACCATTTTGTTGTGGTGTTCTAGGTGAGGAAAATTCTTGAAAAATCCCAAATTCTTCACATAGTCTTGTCACACTTTCAGACTGAAATTTAGTGTCATGGTCACTTCTGATTTTGACCACTGTACTGTTCAACTCATTCTGAATTTGTTTAACAAAACTATATAAGACAGTTGGGGTTTCAGATTTTTATCTCAGAAAGAACACCCAGGAATATCTAGAATAGTCATCTACCACCACAAAAGTGTAGACCTTCCTACCTAGACTATGAACTGGCATAGGACCAAATAGATCTATATGCAAGAGGTATAGACACCTCACTGAATCCTTGCTTTCAAGGCTATGAAAGGTGGATTTAGTCTGCTTGCCTTTTTGACAAGTTGAGCATATCCCATCCTTTACACACTTAACTTGAGGACCATTCCTCACTAACTCTTTGCTAAAGAGTTGGCCAATAGTCTTATAGTTAAGATGGGCCAGCCTCTTGTGCCATTTAACACAATGAGAGGCTCTCTCATCAGCTACAAGACAAATAGGAGAAACATTGTTCTCACTCACAAAGTTAAGACAGTACACATTTCTCTTTCTATATCCTGTCAATATGACCTCTTGATCACTTGACCTTTTGATATGACATTCATTCTTAATAAATGAAATGTCATATCCTAAATCAGTCAACTGACTTATGCTAATAAGGTTGTGTTTCAAACCCTTCACATATGCCACTTGAGAGATAGTAATCTAGCTATTAGAAATGTTACCAAATCCTTTGATGATTCCTTTTTCAGAACCACCAAAGGCTACTTTAGGGCCATCCATGATAGGTGTATAGTCCTTCAGTAATCCCCTTATTCCAGTCATGTTCCTGGAACATCCACTGTCCAAGTACCATATAGGTGCATGGCCACTTGGACTCACCTGCAACACAGATTACTTAACCTTAGAACCCAAATAACTTTTGGGTCCTTGGTGCAAGTTAGTCTGAACTTTAACAAATCTGTCTGTAGCTCTTCTAGCAGACAGAGTGCTACTCTCCTTGACACTGGAATTGTGCCAACAGTCTAAGGCAAAGTGGCCTACCTTGCCACAACACCAGCACTCAAACTTGTTGTACCTTTGTTTAGGTACAACCCTAGCTGAATTGTCTACAACAGGCTTCTTGTTTTGTGTTGGGGCTTTGCCTTTAGATTTGGACCTAGCAGTCCATGCAGTTTTCTTAAACTCTAACCCAGCCTTACCCTTTTGAGGTACAAACTCATCAATCAAGGGTAATACAGATTTTGGTTTTGAAAAACTAGCTACTATCTCCTTTTCTTTCTGAAGTCTATTCTCCAGATTTTTTATCTGATCATTCTTAAATGTGATAGTACACATCTGAATAACAGTAATGTTTTTCAGTCTGGCTATCTCATTCAACTTCTGATCCAGCAATTTTTCTGAATCAGATGCAGCCATCTTAAGATCTGTAATTTCCTTAGCCAGAATCTTGGCCAGGTTTTTGCTTTTCTTCAGTGCCTGCAACAAATCTCCATATTCATCTATCAACTGATGAATATCACCTTCAGACTCAGACCCATCCACATCACTAGGTGCAGATGTTGCTGACTCTGACCTAGTACTAGAATCTGAATTTTTAGAAAGACATTGTACCTTACTAGGACCAGGCTGATCCTGACACTTGTCTTCTTCTGACATAGCCATCAGTCCCTTGCACTGATGGTCTTCTTGTTCATATATAGAGTTCAGCACCTGGAGAAACTCTTCTTTTTCATCTGCTGCATATAGACCAATGTAGGCCTCAGCTTCAGATTCTGACTCTGAAGTAGATTGGTCTGACAAGGTCTTCTCCTTCTTAGCAACAAAGGATTTCTCCTTCTTGCTCTGGTGTTGAATCTTATTTTTATCAGCAGTCTCTTTTCTTTTATCTGGACACTCAGCTACAACATGCTCAGGCCTATTACAGTAGTAGCAAACAATCTTTGATGTTGTAGATTTGCTTGGCTTAGTCTTGCTCATGTCCTTCTTGGATGACTTCCTCTTTTGATAATAGTCATCTTTAGGCTGAGATGTGGAAGGCCTAGACTTCCACTGCTTCTTCTTCAGGAATCTCTGGAACTATCTTGTAAATGCTGCAAAATCTTCATCTGAGTCACTGCTGTCTGAATTCTGGTTGTCTGAATTATCTGAAGCAGTTTTAGCAATAATCTTAGGAGGTGATGGAGATATCCTCATATTTTTCTTAGTGGCTTCAACCTTGAAAACCACAGACTTTTCTCTATGCTCACCTTTTACACTTTTCTCTTCCTCTTTCCTTGCCATCAGCTGCATCTCATATGACAGCAGTTTTCCAAACAAGGTTGGTGGAGAGATATCTGCAAGTTTGGCCACTTCCCTAATGACACAAATCTTAGTGTCTCAATCCTTTGTCAAAGATCTTAGGAATTTATCATTCAGTTCATAGGTACTGAAGATTCTTCCATAGGACATCAGCTCATTAACTATTCTATAGAACTTTTTATAACATTCAGTTATACTGTCAGACTTTCCTTGTCTGAAACTCTCATATTCCTGGTTTAGCATAGATTTTCTATCTTGTCTTACTTCTTCAGAACCCTCCATGTAGACTATTGAAGTATCCCACATTTCCTTGGAGGTCTTGCAGTGAATCAAATTCTGGAAAGTTGCATCATCAATGGCACTTACTATGATGTTCTGGTCTCTTTTATCCATAGTGGCCAAGATGATCTCATCCTTGGTCATATCTGAATAATCTTTGGGAATTCTTTGGTTTGCATCAAGTACAGATATCTTCATAGGCACATATGGTCCTTCTTTAACTGTAATGTAGATCCTTGGATCAGTAGCCTCCATGAATAATCTGACCCTTTCTTTCCAGATGTCAAATATCTCCTTTATGCATATGGGTAGTTTCATAGAACCTATTTCCTTATGATTTTCTCCAGAACCTATTTTCTTGATCTTGAATCTGCCTTAAGGATCCAACTCTGACTGTTAAGTCTTTCTTTGAGGAACCTGACTCTGATACCACTTGAAAGAATTAGTGCCTAACTACCTAGAGGGGGGGTGAATAGGTGTAATTCCTTTTTATTTTAAAGGCAGATGATCTATTTAGTTATAGAACAAGAAACTGCAAATTTCTACAGCTAACACAGCACAGCATTCACAGCAACATTCAATCACAGAGTGCACACAGTTTTTATAGTGGTTCCCCAAGGTCTGAGTACATCCACTTTCCCCTTTCACCTATCTAGCAGTGTACTAGATTCGGCCTAACTTCTGCACTTCACCTCAGATCCTCAGATCTTACAGTAGCTCAGAACCCCAACAGGGCTCCTACACTCAGAGTGAGTACACACTCCTACAACTCAGGCAAACTGCCCTACCTCAGCCTTCAACAAGGCCTACACTCAGAGATCACAATCTCCTACACTCAGGCTCACAGCCCTACCACTCAGAGAAAATATTCTCCTACACTCAGCCTTTATAACACAGGCTTATAGCTCAGATATATAATAGATCCTACAGAAAATTGATTTAAAACAGTAATTAACCACCACCCAGATAGAGAGAGAAGGGATGGCTGGCTTCTTGATCAGTTCTTGGAAGTAACTGATAGCAGAGAACAACCTCTCTTAGCTTTCTTTAAAGCTTCTTGAATCTGAACTCAGTAGGGTTGAATCTCCTGTGAAGTTGATCTTCAATCAGCTTCTGACTTGAGATTCAGATCTCAATCTGAATCCTTCTTGGCAGCCTGGTTCAGCAACTGCACTTCTTAGATGGAGCTCTCTCTCTCTCCAACTTCTTAGATATTCTGTCGAAGGTCTTCTTCTTGTTGTTAGATAACTGTGTAGATCTTTAATCTTAATTGTAATAATTACTTCTTCTGTTGAATGAGAAAGCCTTTATATAGTCTTCCTCCATGGTAACCGGCTGATCCGGTTTCTAACAAACTTCTGACAGGTTTGACAGTTGAGGTAGACCGGTTGAAAAGGCAGCTGTCAAGTCATCCAGTCACTTCTTGAAATACTGTCTCTGTCTGAAAGTGTCGAGACTGAACTTCATCATGTGTCGACACAAGTAGACTATGTGTCGACACAAGTGGACTAAGTGTCGACACAAGTCTTGGTGGTGTCGACACAACTCCTGTGTTGTTGAAAATAGCTTCTCGACACTGCTTCTTTAGAATGTGTCGACACTGATTCTGTGTGTCGACACAAGCCTTCTTTTCTTTAACTTTGTTGAAACCTGCTGTGTGTCGACACATCTCCTTTGTGTCGACACAAGTACTTCTTTACTTTAACTTTGTTGAAGCTTTGTTGTGTGTCGACACATCTCCTTTGTGTCGACACAGTTGATGTTGACAAATACTTCTGTGTGTCGACATTACCTCTATGTGTCGACACAATTGATGTCGACTAAATATTCCTGTGTGTCGACACTGCCTCTTGGTGTCGACACAGTTGATGTCGACTTTGCTTCCCTGTGTGTCGACGCTGCCTCTGCATGTCGACATAATTTCTTCTGGTGTCGACAAAGCCTTTCCTGGTGTCGACACAATTAACTCCAAGTGTTGACACAGCTTTTCTCCAGTGTCGACACAAGCCTTCATAAGTGTCGACACTGCTTCTCTAGGTGTCGACACATGGACTTAGAAATTTTTCTGCAATTCCTGCAATTACTTAACCTGCACATATAAACTCAAATACATCAAATACATCTTGATGCATATCATTGAGTAGGGTGAGGCTTCTTCAAATCTGGTACACATTTTCCAATGTACCCAACAGCCCATGGCGAACGACCGCCATTGTCCACCCACCCACGACGAGCGGCCGAAGAACCCCATGGCCGGCCACCCAGCCGGCCACCGGTAGTCGCGCACCCGCAGCACGTGACCGCGAGGCCTCGCGGTCGGTCGCACGCTGGCGACGTGCATGCCCTGCGGCCTACCACCCCGCTAACCGTGCCCCCGCGACGCACGACCGTGAGGCCCCGCGACCAGCCTCCTGACTGGCAGCCACCACTACGCGACCAACCAGGTGGCCTCTCAGCGGCCCGCATGGACGTACCCGACAAGTTGCTCGGTCGGCCGGTCGGCCAGTCGCTCCCTCTACCAGCCGACGAGGCCCATCACCAGCCAGCCCTCCTCTAGCGCTGGTCGGATCTTCTCAGATCGGCCCCTCGACCGCTGCCAAATATCCACCATTTGATCACTGCGTAACCACTCCAGTGTAACCACCCATCATGGGGGTGCGCATAACTAAACCCCATGATGGGTGTGCACGTAGTGATTTTCCTGAAAATGTGCGTCATAAAGTAAGAAAAATCAGACTGCATATAGCGAAAATACGCATTAAGGTATGTGTATAATACATAAATTGGTTTTGGTCTGCGGATATCCACATAACCACCTCTAAAAACTATAATTAGGGCCTCAGGGCCCTCCTTCCATTCAATCTTTATCTGCTCCTGCCTTACCTCCTGCACTCAAGAAGAGATCCTCATAGACTCCTTCGAAGATCTTCGCCTTTGAAGATCTTCGAGCATCTTTGAAGATCGTTCAAAGATCTTCAAGCCCCCTTTAAGCGCGCACGAGGATTTCGAACACCGCGCCTTGGGCACACCGCGTCGTGCGCACACTGTGTCGTTCGCACACCGCGCCTAGCGCACACTGTGCCTCACGCTCATCGCTCCCCTAGCACATAGCTCCCCTCGCACATTGCTCCCCACGCACATAACATTGTGTACGTAGAACACTCCACACATTTTGTGCCCTCCACTCAGCAACAAGTCTTCCGCTCCAGACTTCCTCTCTTGCAACAGGAGACACGCCGCAGATTTCAAATCGTGTCGTGTGCACCGCTCCAGCAATAATAAACAAGTTGCAAATTCCAAGATGCGCAGAATGCGCTGTCGTAGCTTCCAAGCATTAGCACAAAGCTCCAGAACAACCAGACCGCAGAGCTCCCCATTGAAGAAGAAAAATATTTAGCTTCACGAGCGGTGGTCAGTCATCCTCGGAGCCTCTCTCTCTCTCACACAACAATTGTAACGAGACGTGGTTTGTCGTCATCAAGTTCTCAACAAAGCTTTGTAACAACACAAAGAATAGTGGAAGTTTGGTCCACACCATACTGGGCACATGATTTTTCACCAATTTTGGGGGGTTTTCAAGTTAAAAAAAAGTTTCTTGCCCGTCATCTCATTTCTTAGTGACAGTTTGCACGCTCAACTGCTCCCAGCCTAAGAAAGTGCAATTTACACCGGTCTACTCGAACGTCGAGTTTGGCTGCAACATTTTTATAGATTACATATTATATAATAATTTTTACAAATTGTAATTTACTAGATAAAAATCATCCTAAACTCTATTGAATGCCTTTAAGAACTCCGAGGAATGTGTAAGGTAAGGATCTTATGACAAATAGTCTCACCGAATAAACTTGCTCGGAGTGGGCTGCAGCTTGTTGAGGGCACTTGGGGGCTATCGAAGGGCATTCCTTGCTAGTGGTGTCCGTCTTGAATGGCTTTTTGTGCCGAAGGCGGAGCTTCATGTTGCCTTGGAAGGTGTCCAATGAGCTATTCATGTTTTGGGTGCTCGGCGTCTTCATATTGAGGGGGACACCATGACAATCAGGCTTTTGAAAAACGGACCGGACCGGCCGGTCCGACCGGTCGAACTGCGGACCGGACACACAGCCGGTCCGGTCCAGTTAAGAAACCGCCTCCATCTGCGGTCCGCCTGGGAACCGTGGAACCGGGCGGGCGGACCGGCGGGCCGGGAACCGGACGGGTCTTAGGATAACTGGGCGGGCCAAAGCCCAAAAATTTATATATTGAAATCTCGAACCCAGTCCACTTCCTAATTCAGGAAGAAGTGGACCACTGAACCACTTGATTCTTGTTGTTTTAAATTGTATATTATTATATTAATATAAATATTAATGTATTCATAAAATAAAACTACACAAATATAAAATAAATATTTCCTACATATATTATTATAATAAATTATTAAATTAACTTTTAAAAATTAAAGTGTACAATATATTTAGGCTCTCTTTGGCACGAAGATGACAGTCATAAATCATAAACGCGGTGATTAGGAAATGTCATTTTTATCACTCATCTTATGTAAGAAACTTCATCAACTTTTATGTTTAAAAGTCAATATTAGTTTTGTTTTTTTATTTTGATTGTGGTTTTAACTATTGTCATGTCAAACATCAATTTTATTATGGTGGTGTTTTTATCTAAACTCAATAGCGGAAAAACGTTGCGTCAAACTGAGCTTTAAAAGTATACTAATATAGTGATAATTTTTACATCATTTTCATTTCTATCACAATATAATCATAAAAAATTAATAATTTATAGGTAAATTTTTAATATTGTGTTAATTAATTTTTTTCTAATATATATATATATATATATATATATATATATATATATATATATATATATATATATATATATATACTAGTAATATATATTATATATCATTAAAATTTGATTTAAAAATATACATATGTGGTGCTAACGAATATATTATTTTTATTTGTATCAAAATATAATGATAAATAACAAATATATATATGCAAATATTTATTATAATATTATTTTTTTTATTTTCTAATATATATATATATATATATACTAGCATCTTCGAACGGGCTCCGCCCGTTCTCGATGCGTCGCTGCGGGCTTCGCCCGCTTGGTATTCCGGCGGGCTTCGCCCGCATTCCGGCGGACTTCACCCGCATTCCGGCGGGCTTCGCACCCCAACGGGCGAAGCCCGTCCCCCCCCCCCCCCCCCCCAGGCGGGCTTCGCCCGCCCCCAGCAAAATTTAAATAATTATATAATTTAATAAATAATTATTATCAAATTACTTATTAATTTAAAAAAATTGAAAAAATACCGGAATTCCCCCCCCCCCCCAGCCGCTTCCGCCTGCCCGTCCCGCACCCCTTCACTGTCGCCGGCGGCGGCCTGCCCGGCGCCCACCGGCGGGTTCGCCGGCCTCCGGCGAACCCGCCGGGGGTTGTCCCGCGGCGAGCGGGCAGGGCCACCGCCAGCGGTGGCCCTGCCCGTGAGGCCCAGATCTGGGTCTCACGGGCAGGGCCACCGCCGGTGGTGGCCCTGCCCGGTCGCCGCGGGACAACCCCCGGCGGGTTTGCCGGAGGCCGGCGAGCCCGCCGGTGGGAGCCGGGCAGGCCGTCGGCGGCTCCGCCGCCGGCGACAGAGGAGGGATGCTGGACGGGCAGGGGGAAGCGGGGGTATCGGGCTTACAGCGGAAATGAACAGTGTTTTTTCGTAGGAATTGTTTAATTGCAGACCGCCATCTATGAATTCAACGGTTAGATTTGAGTTCCTGGAAATCGGACGGTGCAGATGAGATCTATGGTGTGATTGAGATATGCATATTGTATTATATAATAAAGATATATATATATATTATTATATAAAGCAATATAGGTATTTGAAGGCACGCCATAGATCAAACAAGAGCCATTGGATCATGAGAGAGAGATGAGATGAGGGAGAGAGTTGGGAGAGAGAGTAGGGAGAGAGAGAAAGAGAGAGAGAGAGAGAGAGAGAGAGAGAGAGAGGGGAGGAAAGAGAGAGGGAGAGAGAAAGGGAGAGAGATGGCATGAGAGACAGATTGCGTGAAATTAATGTTTTTACGACAAAACGTACATTTTTTTATAAAATAAAAAAATGTAATATTTATTTATATTTTTTTGCGATCATTTTGAGTACTCATATGTATATATTGCGGACATTGTCCGTCTTGATGTGGGTGTAACCTGCTTTGATGCGGGCGCATCCCACTTTGATGCGGGCGCATCACGATTTGATGCGGGCGCATCCCGCTTTGATGCGGGCGCATCCCGCTTTGATGCGGGCGCATCCCGATTTGATGCGGGCGCATCCCGCTTTGATGCGGGCGCATCCCGATTTGATGCGGGCGCATCCCGCTTTGATGCGGGCGCATCCCGCTTTGATGCGGGCGCATCCCGCTTTGATGCGGGCGCATCCCGCTTTGATGCGTGCGCAACCCGCAATGATAGATCGAGCACGGTAGGAGCCCGTTCGGATGCGGGCGAAGCCCGCCTGCATGCGGCCGAAGACCGCCCGAGAGCATCGAGCACGGGCGTAGCCCGTGCGAAGATGCTCGTGTATATATATATATATATATATATATATATATATATATATATATATATATATATATATATATATATATATATATATATATATATATATATATATATAATGGACAAACGGTTCGACCCCGGTCCGACCGGTCGAACCGGTCGGAGCTTGAACCTTTGAACTCACCGGCTCGATCTCTGGTCCGGTTCTCAAAACCTTGATGACAATCATTCAATGGCTTAACAGGTCCGCTCCTTGCCTTGATGCTCGTGCGGCCCATATTTCTGGGGGATATCTTGATTTGCTGCAAATCACGTAGCTGATATGTGCGCCAACCTTGTCATTGTCATTTGTGATTTCTAAGAGAATGTCCATGACGCCATAGGAACCTTGTCAGAGATGATAGGAATATGCGCTTATTTAAGTGAGTTCACCAAGTAATATACTGCTCTTTTCTGAACTAAGATAAAACGTACACATTAGTTTAGGCGCTCTGTTTAACATGATAGTGGCAGTCATAAAGATGAGAGTTAAACTGTCATTTATTAATGCACATCCAAGGAACTCCTTCCACTTTTATGTTTAAAGGAATGAAATTTGTTAGGTGATCATTAACGAATGACGATTTAACCCATGTGTTTACGACCATCACTGCTATGCCAAACGAAGCCTTAGAGATGCTATGTCAAACAAAGCCTTAGGCTCTATTTGTTTGGACGTTTCACTGCTCCGTTTTGGGCAAACGCCGCCGAAAGGAGGGTAAACAAATGAACCTCCGGCAACGTTTGCTCCGTTTCCACCCGCCCACCTTGAGAAACGCCCCAAAAATCTCCGTTTGGAGTAGACACCTCCCCCTTCCATTTTGAATACTCCGTTTCCACCTGCCGGATCGACCCGCCACCACCGAACCAAATGAAGCCTTTGTCTCTATGATGATATAAATACCAAATATGAAAAGTTGAGTAATATTTTTACAAATAATGATCATTTAACATCCAAACTTCTATTTTTGTTGGGGGGGGGGGGGGGGGGGGGGGGGGTGAATGATAATTTTGCCTACTCTATCCCAGAACTTCTCAAAAAGTTTCGTAATAGCATAGAAGTCAATTGTCAGTGAACTAAAAACTTGAATGAATAATATGCATAATCAAATTGAAATCAACGACAAATACTATCCTGACAGCGGATCACAATGTTAAAAAAAACACTATTAATATCAAATTGAAATCAACGGCAAATCTATCCTCAAAGTTGAATAATAAATAAAACATTATTTTCATGAATAGAATGCATAATCAATAGCATTCAACAACAAATAAATATCCAGATACTGCATCACAATACAAGCAGTAACGTGCTGCAACCGTTTCTGGAGCTCACAGCTGAATAACCACTGGAGAATCAGTCAGATCAACAATATCGGAATCAAATAAAGCTCGCTTTGTTTTGGATCGAATAATGCTACTGGATGGTGTGCACAAGTTTATAACATTGATTTCGGGCGAAAGAGACACCTCCTCATTGTCAGAACTCCTCGGAGTCGATTGATTAGTGGACAACCCTGCCTTTCCTATTCCGGCATCTTCGCTGGGAGAACTTGGAGTTAAGCCAGCTGAAGCCCTCATGGTTTCAAATTGAGTCATCTCCATTAGTATTCTCGAACCATGGGAAGAGCTCCCATGATGCTCTTCACTAAACACAGAGCATCCTAGTTCCGGGTCAATATTTGTTTCTCCATCGTCTTCTTCCTCATCAGCTTCGCTGGATTGAAAAGCCTGTCCTTCAACATAACAATGGAGATCTTCCATGCCACAAATGTCAAGTCGCATTTGATTTGGTAGCCTTGGGCAACCAGCTATATATTTAGTGTATTTTGTCGAGAAGAAGTTCACGGTGATTTTTAAGCTGATTAGAAAATATATATATTAATTAATAATAGAATGTTAATAGTTGGATGCTGAATCGAGAGGAAAGAGTTGCCAAGAATACTTTTCCCAGCACGAGAGGGTGAGCATCGTGTAGGCAAGCTTGATTTTATTAGCGATGCCTGAAAGGGATTTAAAACTTGAAGCTGCTTTTCTGACAGCTAGGGATTCTGTTGGGTGCTGCCATGCCCACTCAAACTGCATAATGGATATTTTCAAGTCTAACATTAGAAGTGCCATGGGATAAACTTCACTAGAAGTACCAGAAAGCTGCATCCGTGTTGATATATTTTTGAATCCTAATATATTTATAGTATATATCATTTCAAATTTCTTCAATTTATATTTGGAATCACATTACAAGAACAGGTTGGTTAGAACTTGGAATGAATTGTTTGGCTAGGCTAGAATAAAAATGCAAGAAAAATCATTTTCTATGATGATATATGATGACTAAACAGAACTCTTAAATGAAGGATCACATGAGGTTTATGAGCTAGTGGGTTTAGCCCAATAAGGTGGCAAGCATGAATAGTGGGTTTAGGGAGCCCTAAGTACTCACTGACATTCACGTTTATTCTTATCAATGTACACTCCCAATATAAAAAGATAGTATTTTTTTATATACCGTTAAAGGCATGCCATATTAAAATAAAGCAAATGTTATGCTTAGCAAAGCGAAATGCGATACATGCATACAGAATCATTAATAAAAAAATATTTAAAAAAACACTCAACATCTTGCTCTAAAATTTGATTCCGCCAAACCACTTCCCCCAAGAAATTGCTCCAAACGCTCTCTTCCTCGAAGGCATCAGAAGCCGCCGGACCTCCTTGTTTCAATGGGATTATCATTAGCAAATATTACCACCGAACCTTAAACCCTAAGGGGCATCCAGTTTTGTATGCATGTATCGCATTGATTTGCACGTAAAATTGGTTTGCACTTATTCAAAACTGATTTGCACATAACATTTGCCTAAAATAAAGCTATTTTTAAAGGATGCATGTCTGTATGATGAATGAAATGAAATGAATATGGATGAAGCTAATTCAAGTGAAGTTAGGAGCAAACCTTTGGAAGATTTGCGTGAAATAATATTTCCATTTTGTCACACCTGCTAAACAAGGCATTTCCTGTCGTTCACCCCTGACGAGCTTCTCCGGAAACCACAGGTATTCCCCGATGTTCTCCTCCAATCAGCAACATATCCCTCCTAGTTCAAGTATTTGCCATAACGGTCTGTAACACCGCAAATATACTCTTAAAACTCAGTTGATGAAGTGTCGAGTCATGAAATGCGTACAGAGGGTTCATCGTGTCAACCAAAGGTAGAAAGCCTGCATTTCACTTCGTGCACGACCGTGCACTGCAAATTGCATGACCATGTGTTCCTGTAGAGTCGAAAAGGGAAAAATCCCAGACTCCTGGAATTAATCATGCACTCTGCGCATAATCGTGTGTCCACTCTAGCGTAAAGGCAGGTGCAAATGGCCGAATTTCTGAAAGTTCTGAAGCTGCTCATGCCCCCTTGAGCACAAACATGCGCATGTCTCGTGCATTCTTTGTGATGCAGTTTGCAAAATGGTGCACGACCGTGCGCATGGAGCACACAATTGCGCGATCTCCGTAAACTGACTTTTTAATTTTAATCTGAGCCATAGTCTAAATCCAACAACCCAGATTTAGTTTCTCTAACCTAATATCGTAAAAGAGGGCCGAACTCTTTCATTTTTGACCAGCCCTTGGTGTGAGAAAGGAGGAGAAAAAAAGGGAGGACTTAGAGTTTGAGGAGATTCCGCCATTGGAGGAGCTTTGCAGCTCCGATCAAAGAACTGAGGGTGCGGATTAGAAGGGACCCTCCTTCCTGTCATTAGTTACAGGTTACCACCTTCCATCACCGATTACACATATTTCATTTATGTATATGTATATTATTTTGAGTGTTCGAGTCGAATCGTAGTTACTATTGCATTTTCATATATTACATTATTGTTTTCAACTATTATTTAATGTAATCCTACCGCCCGATCCATAGCACACCAACCTCAAGAAATCCCTCCACCTCCAAATATGCTCCCCCATCCAACCGCCACCCCCACCAAGTCTTTCTCAGCATTTCACAATGATTATTGCCCCCGGACAGCCACCAACTCACTTGAAAATGTCGGATCTGCACGTTGTGGCCTCCCCTTTGTGAGTATTATTTTTGTTGTGTTGGTCTTTGTTCTCTACATTTACATAAGAGAAAGTGAACTCTTGCTCTTTGGATCTCTTGCATTGGTAGAACTTTGTTTGGATTAACCCATGATATGTAGGAACAATTCGCCTAGCGCTTTGGCCCTCCACACGGAGAAAAGATAAAATCTGCTTTCTTAAAGAAATTATTTTGCCTTGCTTTAGAATATATGTCATTTATCTCTTTTTTTACTATGTTGTGAAATCGTCGTCGATCATTGCATGCATAGCATTTAGGGTTAGGGAAAATTGATTTATCTTTCCTCACGCTTCACACTAGGGTTGCATTATAGCCGTGAATCCACATAGCCTACTCTACATCAGACTTGTTTGAAGGAAAAGTAATGCACATCATGAACAGTTAGATGATAATCAAAAGATTTGGGTCCCGGGATATGATTTACCAGTAATTGCAAATAAAACCTTTCACCACCAGATGACGAAATAACATACAGTCAGCCAATAACTATTCAATTTGTTAGTGCAAATAAAACCTTTCACCACCAGATGACGAAATAACATACAGTCGGCCAATAACTATTCAATTTGTTAGTCGCTTTGTCCATCTCCTTGTTAGTCGAGTTATCCAAAGTCCACACATAAGTACTTCGTCTCCTCATGTTCGATATTGTAAATTTTGAAAAATTCGGTAGGCATCGTGAGGGAGTTTCACTTATCACCTAGTCTACAAATAAATACTTGGTCTCCTCGTGCTCCACATTGTAAATTATGAAACATTCGGTTGGCATTGCACGGGAGATCAAGTGATGACTATGAAATTGAACTTTGTGCCTACTAGATAGACGTATCTGCAATCGCATAACGGATGTGCAAGTTTGACAAAGAGTGAACTTCAATATTTTCCGCAATGCTTCTGAAGGACAAATCCACTATCTGTCAACATATTTGTTAACTTTGTCATATTTAGGCTCAGATTTGACCTCAAATGTCACACAATCAAATTCTTTATAGACATACTTATACAAATATTTAATACACTAAATACTGCTACATTTTTCAATATTAATATGATAATCATATTTGAAGAGGAACCATGAATTTTAAGGAACACCCAACTATTGTCGACCATTAATAAAACATCTCGGTCCATAGTAACAGATATGTTGTCATTCCATCGACGGTAGATTGGGTATGAATCAGACCGTTGCATGATAGTTTCAGATAAAGACTTCTAGTAGCCTTTCTTACAACCATTACTCTTCATGCATATACCATTAGTCTTGTATAGACCGCATGGGTCATGTATCATATGTCTTAGTATTGTGTAGTGCGGAATGCTTTCCTATCCGCTGAGTTCGGCAGCTTATCAGGTGCTCTAGTTGCGGGCTCGGAGTGTGTGGACTGGAGCAGTGTCTGCATGGTGTGCGGACTGGTTGATGTATCCGCAGTGTCCGCAGGTGTGGCGGACTGGTCCTGGTTCTGGCCTTGATGGTGTTCAAGGAGGACTGGTTGTCCATCCTTGTCCAGGCGACAAAGGCGGACTGGCTTCTTGTCCGCGCTATGCAGATACGCTTTGTGCTAGCTGCGAGAAGGGTGGTGATCATATCGGTTAGGGCGGTGACCACACTCTTCTCCGCGCCTATAAATAGGACCCCCTATCACATCATAATCATAGAACGAGTGAACAGTAAGTGAGTTCGGTTGGTTGTTGTGGACAAATTTTTGTATCCCTGTGGTTTGAGAAGTTAACCGGTTTTGTTATTGCAGATTGTGCGGCTAGCGCTGAGAAGCTAGGGACTTGGTTCTGACTTGCATCTGGGATCAGTGCAGATAGTTGCGGATACAATCGGCGGTTAGCAGCAGGTCGCGGCTTGCGATCAGGCGATCTTCAATTGGCAATCTTTCCCAGTTCAATAAAGTTGTCAGCTTCTGACGGTCTGTCTGTCCAGTTCGGCAGCAGCTGTTCGCGGTTTATCTGGCGGCGAGGCGACCTCGCGGTTAGGCGGCTTGCAGAATTGCGGACAGAGTTCTTCAGCTTGGAATAACGGGGTGTCCGCGCGGTTAAGTTGCGGTCTGGCGATTTAGCGGTCTCAGCGGACTCCTTAGTTCAGTTCGGCAGAGTCGGCGGCTTCTGTTTCTGTCAGCGCGACTAGCTTTTGCCTTGTATGTTTTTGCTTCCATCGAGTACATCGGCGAATCATGTCTCGTCTTGTAAGTCTCGCATTGTAAAGAAGTTTGATAGTACAAGATTTGCTTGCTCTTCTATTTACATCTTGTTTATTTAACTTGGTTTAGGTTGAGTGTTCCTGCAACTTGGCTTCCCGTTTTCCGCATTTCACAATTTTTTACAGAGAGATTTTGGAGTTTCCTCTCTGGATATTGGTGAAGGTCTTCAAAGGAGGAGATGATTTGCGCCATCCGTTGAGGTCGTTCATGAGTTTGGTGTGCTTGCTTGTCATATGTTTATGCTTATGTTGTGATTGTGGCAATCAGCTCAGCTAATTAGAAGGCTTGGGTAGAAACATTTCATTGCAAACCACTGGGGCATGAGATATCGACCCCGACATGCTTGCGTTAGAAGCCCGAGTACGATTTCGGGATAAACATTGTGTGTGAAGCCTAATCGCGACTGACGACCAGATTCAATGATGTTTGATTGATTTTGCTAATGTATAATTATCTGAATTGTTCATCGTTGTATTCGCTTGGTAATGAGATTGGGTTAATGCTCGTATTCATAAGGACCCACCAAAGGATTTAGGACTTTGAGGGGTTTTCGATGAGTTGATATGAGTTCCGATAGAGGAATGTAGACTTGATGACATGGGAGGATGTCAATTATGCCATCGTTCGTGATTCCATCATGGGATAGAACCATGATTGATAAATGGAAGTACTGCGGTTAATTGATGTGGATGTGATATTCTATAGGTGATAGATCTCATACCATGGTAATAGTGGATTCTTAGGATGAATGATGGAGATAAATCCAATTTGAATAGTATTTCCATGATATAGCATGTGACCCCATTGTGAGTGTTGAAGTCAGGAAAATTCCTAACCTCGGAAATCGGATCAAGGAAGCCTAAAGTTATTGGCACCGTAGTAAGACTAGGTGGCTAAAGTGACTAGGATGAAGAACGAAAGCAACAAACAAGACCTCAGATGCTGCGGCAGGAAGGTCTCACCACGTACCCGGATGCTTGGAAGAAGCAACCCCTCCACAACCAAAATTGGTCGAACTAGGTACGAGGGAGACTAGCTGGTAACAAAGTCGCAAGGTCGCGACCTGGTCTATGATGTCCAAGATGAGGAGTTCGCGAGTATCCCTGCCGAGATTTTTTCGCGTCTCACCTCGTACCCCTGGGGCACTATTTATAGGAAAATCTAAAGAGGGGGGGTCATATTTATATCCCCACCCCTGACGACTAGGCGTCTTCCTAGAAGAACTCGCATGGCCGGGCGAGTATCTCGCCTAGTCGCCTACTCGACGAGTATCCTGCCATACTCGCCCAAGCCTGTTGCTGTCTCGCGCGCTGACACTGACTTCTGTCTTGACCTGTTGACTTTGACTTCTACTGACCTAGATGTGATAGGAGTCATCCTTGATGAATACAGGTTGTACACAATCCATGCTCTTTTTGAGCGACGTAGGAACTCGAAAAGAATCATCCAACTTGTATTCGGCGAGATGTTATGCCGAGCTCCTGAATTGCTCACGTCTGGTTGGTGCCTGCCGATCAATATAAATAGGGGGGTCTGGTTTTCGAGGTACGTCTTTTGGAGCTTGCATACTATGTTGACCGCCGACAAAAAACTCCTTCAGGAAAGCATCGCCGCGTTGTCTAATTATCTCGGAACCTCCAATCTCAAAAGGTCGCGGGAAGAGGATGTCGCTGCCGATTTGCTCCCCCCCCCCAAAGAAGAAGAAAATAAAGAGGCTGAAGAAGACACTCGTCTCCAAGGCCAACAACCCGCCTCCATCTCCTGAGAACGTCGTCGCCTCGGCCGGCAATCTCGCACGTTCCTCGAGCACCCAGAAGCTCCTTAGTGATGTTGGGTTAGACGACATCCCTAACGTAGCCTCTCCTGACTACAACCTGCTCAGCCCGCTGAAAACTCCACCTCCAGAAGTCGCCAACACGCTGGTGAAGCCACGGGTTGACGTTATCACCTTGTCAGGTCGCTATCTTTCCGGCTGTGCAAAAACGTCATTGGTCGCCGTTTCTTTCTTGTTGGCCTGTTCCTTTTACTCGCAGGCTCTCTGTCGGTTGCCGCTGACGCGACTCTGGACGCCCCCCCCCCCCCCCCTTGCAATCTGCATCGCTGCTCGTTCTTGCAGCTGAGAAGCCGTTCCGGACTGGGAACGCGGTCCGGATCAATCTTGGCTCTAAAAAGGTAACGGAAGTACCGACCTCCTCGGCGAAGGAGAATCCTCCGGCGAGCAAGGATCCTCTTGCGAGGAAAGACCTATTCGCGAGCAAGACTCCCCATCACGGGACGAGCAAAGTCCTTTCCCTTCCTGTACTGGACTCTGCGCCGCGAGCGACGAGCAATCCTTTGTCGCCGCCTCCTCGGAATGTCGCTTCTCCGCAGGCGACGAGTAATCCCTTGCCGCCGCCGCCTCCAACTGCTCAGCAACTGGCGAGTATGCAGCGATCCTCATCGCCTCCTCTATCGAAGACCTCGCGTCATCCGGCGAGTTCGTCGCAGCTTCCACCGCCTCCGCCGAAGAACCCGGCTCGGAAGCCGCGACCAAGTTACTTCCCGCCGAGAGTCGGGGATCCTGATTATGTTGGTCGCGATCAATGGAAACCCGCCGAGCGAGCGAGCGGCCTCTACTCAGGCCCGTGAGAAACCTCAGGTCGCGGCCATTCCCCTCGGCGGTCTCGATCTCCTCGTCATGGTAACTCGAGCCACCGTTGCATTGGTTTGATAGGCCAATTGTTGAATCGTTGATTTCTGACCTGACGACCTTCTTTTTGTTTTGACAGATCGCCTCGCAACTCCAGGGGCGGCTTTCATTGATGTCATCGGGCTGTCGGGAAGCGAGTATCGTCATGCCGCTGCTCGCGCCTATTTGGATTTGGAGAGTAAGTTCGACTAGCTTGCGATTTGCGAGCCTCATCGTCGGATTTCATCTCTGGAGGTGCGAATGGAGAGGATGGAAGAACTTCGGGCCAGCCTGGAGAACTACGAGGTCCGCTTCCACATGATCAGTGAGATCGACCGGCGGATGGCGATGAACGACCACCGTCTTCAACTCGCTCTCGACGAGTTGGCTGGGATGCGTGCGAACATGGGATCTGCCGGTCGGCTGGCGAGGATGGAGGAGCAGCTGTGGCTTGGTGATGACGCGACATCGATAGCTTTCGAGCATTATCGGCAAGCTCGCGAGATGGGATGGGTTGGACGACATCCACACCCACCGTAGCGGGCGCCTAGACCTTAGGATATTTGTCTTGACTGCTGCTCGCCCTTTGGCGATGTTGTACTTTGAACAATTATATTTATATCTATATATATATATATATATATATATATATATATATATATATATATATATATATATATTGTTGATAAGCGAGTTTGAATCTCGCAACGTTGAATGCCGACTTTCTGTTTGATTGATGTCTTCTGCGTGCTTGCCTGTCTCCTGCGATGTCTGGAATTCCTAACTATGCAGGTTTGTCGAGATGGCGAGATCCTGAAGATTCCTGCGCGAGATAGAGTTTATGGAGAGTGTCTGAAGGTTAGGCAGCGACTTAGGGAAATACTCGCCGATTGGATATACACCCCCTGCCTTCGCCTATAAATAGAGGAGGTAGGTGGCTCATTAGTACGCTATTGCGACTTCTTAATCTCTTTTGCGCGAGTATCTAGTCTAACTTGCTTCATCTTACAGCTCTCTTTCTCTACTCGCCCCTTCTTTCTCGCCAATCCCACTCGCTCAACAATGGTTGGAGACGACGCTAGTGCTCGCCGACAGGCCCACGCAGCGAATTTCATCGATGCGGCTTTCAAAAAAGTCCATCACTACTGAGTGCGATCTGGAAGAATTTAGGGAGCGACTTCTTCCTGAGGGTTATTCGGCTAGGCTCCCTACTGGAAGCGAGCGTCTCAATACCCACATCGAGGGTGCTATGATCTTGTCGCTCCATCATTTCGACGCCGGCTTGCGGCTTCCGCTGTGGCCGGAATATCGCGAGATCCTGCGGTACTTCGAGATCGTCCCCGCGCAGATCAACCCTAATGGTGTGGCGATCATCATGGGGTTCCTTTGCTACCTGCAGGAAGAGAGGGTTTCCTTCGGCCTCTCTGTCTTCCAGAAGATATTCGCCTTTGTCGCGACCGCCGAGGGGGTTGTCTACTTTAACAGCCACGTCTGCACCTTGGTGGAGACGGCGAACAAAGTTTCATAGATGGAGCGAATACCTGGTCGTCATCGAAGGCGACTTCAAGGGCATTATGGGGAGGCCGCACCAGCCTGCCGACGTCGCCTTCATCCCGCCGATATTGGAGGGTGTTCGCGAGCAGTTGTTCGAGTCCTTCCGAGGTCGCCGATTTGACGTCATCCACTGGCGGCTCAACGTCAATGTTCTCCCCAAGATCCACCCCTGTGAGAGTAAGAATTTTGAACGAGAATTAAACCACTCGCCTGCTCGCTCCTACTTGTTGTTTGAACTCGGTACTAATCTGTTGTTTGATACTCGTAGTCGCTTGCGAGCTCCCGGAGAAGCCGCTTCCTCCTGCCAAGTAAGTCGGCTCATCGCATCTGGAGTCCTCCAACCCTCCCGTTGATGTTGGAGAGAAGAAAACGAAACTCGCCAAAGGGAAAGCAAAAAATCAGATCGCCCGGCCCTGCGAGCAAGAGGGTCAAGGTTTCTTCCCCTCAATCCGGTGATCAAGAGTCGTCGATCGATGCCAGGGCGCCCCGCTTCCACTCAAACTACAACCTTGGGCGAGGAGCGGTGGATGCATATGGTCGCCCGCTGTTGTCCTGGTCCGAGGATGAGCACTTGGAGACGGTGAGCACCAACCTCCCCTCCTGGTCGGCAGATTGGGAGGATAAGGGGAGGCCTTCGCCGTTCTGCATTCCTTGTACGGGCGAGCTGACGCTGAGTCCCTGCTGGAGCTCAGCCCGGAGGATCTCGCCCAACAAACTTCGTGCTCGATTGCGCGTACCGTCGAGCTAGGACACTACTCGGTCAGGAAGCTGTTGGAGATGCACGAGGCTCTGAAGACCGTTTCCAAGAAAGCAATAGATCTCGGTATGCAGTCAGTTCGCTGGAGGAAATGTAACGACCCGGTCCGGCAAAGCCAAGCACCAAGCGTCGCTACAGGGCTGCAGCCCGTACACCCCAACTCCATCATTGTGCCTTTTTAAATCCGCACAGTAGGTTGTTGGCGCAAGGTTTCGAACCCGCAACCCTTTAATGAGACTCTCTTCAAAGAGCTCATCACCAACTGAGCTGCAGCTTGGTGTTTGGCTTAGCCGGACCGGGTCGTTACATAAAAGTGCACTTTTATGTAACGACCCGGTCCGGCTAAGCCAAGCACCAAGCGTCGCTACAGGGTTGCAGCCCGTACACCCCAACGCCATGACTGTGCCTTTTTAAATCCGCACAGTGGGTTGTTGGCGCAAGGTTTCGAACATGCAACCCTTTAATGAGACTCTCTTCAAAGAGCTCATCACCAACTGAGCTGAAGGGCCTAAACACGGGTCGTTAGATAAAAAGTGCACTTTTATGTAACGACCCGGTCCGGCAAAGCCAAGCACCAAGCGTCGCTACAGGGCTGCAGCCCGTGCCACCCAAACCCCTCTCCGGCATGTTTCTCAGCACGACGAGTTTTTGAGAATCAGTTGGTGATGAAGGTTGTTGAAGGTGGCTTGTTAATGAGGTGTTGGGTTCGAAACATAACATTCTCAAAAACCCGCCGTGCTGAGAAACAGGCCGGAGAGGGGTTTGGGTGGTACGGGCTGCAACCCTGTAGCGACGCTTGGTGCTTGGCTTTGTCGGACCGGGTCGTTACAGGGAATATGAGGTAAGTCGCCTCCCCGTGCAACATGACTGATCTGGACTTGGATTATTTTGCTGACAGTTCGACGATTCTCGCAGGCTGCCGAGATTGAGGCAGCGAAGAAGCTCTCAGAATGCGAGCAGAAGCTCGCCAACTCCATGGCCGATCTAGAAGCTGCCCAGATTCGCGCCGCCGAGATGGAAACTCGCGCGGTTGCCGACGAGGAGCGTGCGAGCACTTCGACCGGTCGGACCGGGGTCGAACCGTTTGTCCATTATATATATATATATATATATATATATATATATATATATATATATATATATATATATATATATATATATATATATATATATATATATATATATATATATATATATATATATATATATATATATACACGAGCATCTTCGCACGGGCTACGCCCGTGCTCGATGCTCTCGGGCGGCCTTCGGCCGCATGCAGGCGGGCTTCGCCCGCATCCGAACGGGCTCCTACCGTGCTCGATCTATCAAAGCGGGATGCGCCCGCATCAAAGCGGGATGCGCCCGCATCAAAGCGGGATGCGCCCGCATCAAAGCGGGATGCGCCCGCATCAAATCGGGATGCGCCCGCATCAAAGCGGGATGCGCCCGCATCAAAGCGGGATGCGCCCGCATCAAATCGTGATGCGCCCGCATCAAAGTGGGATGCGCCCGCATCAAAGCGGGTTACACCCACATCAAGACGGACAATGTCCGCAATATATACATATGAGTACTCAAAATGATCGCAAAAAAATATAAATAAATATTACATTTTTTATTTTATAAAAAATTGTACGTTTTGTCGTAAAAACATTAATTTCACGCAATCTGTCTCTCCTGCCATGTCTCTCCCTTTCTCTCTCCCTCTCTCTTTCCTCCCCTCTCTCTCTCTCTCTCTCTCTCTCTCTCTCTCTCTCTTTCTCTCTCTCCCTACTCTCTCTCCCAACTCTCTCCCTCATCTCATGCTCTCTCTCATGATCCAATGGCTCTTGTTTGATCTATGGCGTGCCTTCCAATACCTATATTGCTTTATATAATAATATATATATATATCTTTATTATATAATACAATATGCATATCTCAATCACACCATAGATCTCATCTGCACCGTCCGATTTCCAGGAACTCAAATCTAACCGTTGAATTCATAGATGACGGTCTGCAATTAAACAATTCCTACGAAAAAACACTGTTCATTTCCGCTGTAAGCCCGATACCCCCGCTTCCCCTGCCCGTCCAGCGTCCCTCCTCTGTCGCCGGCGGCGGAGCCGCCGACGGCCTGCCCGGCGCCCACCGGCGGGTTCGCCGGCCTCCGGCGAACCCGCCGGGGGTTGTCCCGCGGCGAGCGGGCAGGGCCACCGCCAGCGGTGGCCCTGCCCGTGAGGCCCAGATCTGGGTCTCACGGGCAGGGCCACCGCCGGTGGTGGCCCTGCCCGGTCGCCGCGGGACAACCCCCGGCGGGTTTGCCGGAGGCCGGCGAGCCCGCCGGTGGGAGCCGGGCAGGCCGTCGGCGGCTCCGCCGCCGGCGACAGAGGAGGGATGCTGGACGGGCAGGGGGAAGCGGGGGTATCGGGCTTACAGCGGAAATGAACAGTGTTTTTTCGTAGGAATTGTTTAATTGCAGACCGCCATCTATGAATTCAACGGTTAGATTTGAGTTCCTGGAAATCGGACGGTGCAGATGAGATCTATGGTGTGATTGAGATATATATATATATTATTATATAAAGCAATATAGGTATTTGAAGGCACGCCATAGATCAAACAAGAGCCATTGGATCATGAGAGAGAGCATGAGATGAGGGAGAGAGTTGGGAGAGAGAGTAGGGAGAGAGAGAAAGAGAGAGAGAGAGAGAGAGAGAGAGAGAGAGAGAGAGAGAGAGGGAGGAAAGAGAGAGGGAGAGAGAAAGGGAGAGAGATGGCAGGAGAGACAGATTGCATGAAATTAATGTTTTTACGACAAAACGTACATTTTTTTATAAAATAAAAAAATGTAATATTTATTTATATTTTTTTGCGATCATTTTGAGTACTCATATGTATATATTGCGGACATTGTCCGTCTTGATGTGGGTGTAACCCGCTTTGATGCGGGCGCATCCCACTTTGATGCGGGCGCATCACGATTTGATGCGGGCGCATCCCGCTTTGATGCGGGCGCATCCCGCTTTGATGCGGGCGCATCCCGCTTTGATGCGGGCGCATCCCGATTTGATGCGGGCGCATCCCGCTTTGATGCGGGCGCATCCCGCTTTGATGCGGGCGCATCCCGCTTTGATGCGGGCGCATCCCGCTTTGATGCGTGCGCAACCCGCAATGATAGATCGAGCACGGTAGGAGCCCGTTCGGATGCGGGCGAAGCCCGCCTGCATGCGGCCGAAGGCCGCCCGAGAGCATCGAGCACGGGCGTAGCCCGTGCGAAGATGCTCGTGTATATATATATATATATATATATATATATATATATATATATATATATATATATATATATATATATAATGGACAAACGGTTCGACCCCGGTCCGACCGGTCGAACCGGTCGGAGCTTGAACCTTTGAACTCACCGGCTCGATCTCTGGTCCGGTTCTCAAAACCTTGATGACAATCATTCAATGGCTTAACAGGTCCGCTCCTTGCCTTGATGCTCGTGCGGCCCATATTTCTGGGGGATATCTTGATTTGCTGCAAATCACGTAGCTGATATGTGCGCCAACCTTGTCATTGTCATTTGTGATTTCTAAGAGAATGTCCATGACGCCATAGGAACCTTGTCAGAGATGATAGGAATATGCGCTTATTTAAGTGAGTTCACCAAGTAATATACTGCTCTTTTCTGAACTAAGATAAAACGTACACATTAGTTTAGGCGCTCTGTTTAACATGATAGTGGCAGTCATAAAGATGAGAGTTAAACTGTCATTTATTAATGCACATCCAAGGAACTCCTTCCACTTTTATGTTTAAAGGAATGAAATTTGTTAGGTGATCATTAACGAATGACGATTTAACCCATGTGTTTACGACCATCACTGCTATGCCAAACGAAGCCTTAGAGATGCTATGTCAAACAAAGCCTTAGGCTCTATTTGTTTGGACGTTTCACTGCTCCGTTTTGGGCAAACGCCGCCGAAAGGAGGGTAAACAAATGAACCTCCGGCAACGTTTGCTCCGTTTCCACCCGCCCACCTTGAGAAACGCCCCAAAAATCTCCGTTTGGAGTAGACACCTCCCCCTTCCATTTTGAATACTCCGTTTCCACCTGCCGGATCGACCCGCCACCACCGAACCAAATGAAGCCTTTGTCTCTATGATGATATAAATACCAAATATGAAAAGTTGAGTAATATTTTTACAAATAATGATCATTTAACATCCAAACTTCTATTTTTGTTGGGGGGGGGGGGGGGGGGGGGGGGTGAATGATAATTTTGCCTACTCTATCCCAGAACTTCTCAAAAAGTTTCGTAATAGCATAGAAGTCAATTGTCAGTGAACTAAAAACTTGAATGAATAATATGCATAATCAAATTGAAATCAACGACAAATACTATCCTGACAGCGGATCACAATGTTAAAAAAAACACTATTAATATCAAATTGAAATCAACGGCAAATCTATCCTCAAAGTTGAATAATAAATAAAACATTATTTTCATGAATAGAATGCATAATCAATAGCATTCAACAACAAATAAATATCCAGATACTGCATCACAATACAAGCAGTAACGTGCTGCAACCGTTTCTGGAGCTCACAGCTGAATAACCACTGGAGAATCAGTCAGATCAACAATATCGGAATCAAATAAAGCTCGCTTTGTTTTGGATCGAATAATGCTACTGGATGGTGTGCACAAGTTTATAACATTGATTTCGGGCGAAAGAGACACCTCCTCATTGTCAGAACTCCTCGGAGTCGATTGATTAGTGGACAACCCTGCCTTTCCTATTCCGGCATCTTCGCTGGGAGAACTTGGAGTTAAGCCAGCTGAAGCCCTCATGGTTTCAAATTGAGTCATCTCCATTAGTATTCTCGAACCATGGGAAGAGCTCCCATGATGCTCTTCACTAAACACAGAGCATCCTAGTTCCGGGTCAATATTTGTTTCTCCATCGTCTTCTTCCTCATCAGCTTCGCTGGATTGAAAAGCCTGTCCTTCAACATAACAATGGAGATCTTCCATGCCACAAATGTCAAGTCGCATTTGATTTGGTAGCCTTGGGCAACCAGCTATATATTTAGTGTATTTTGTCGAGAAGAAGTTCACGGTGATTTTTAAGCTGATTAGAAAATATATATATTAATTAATAATAGAATGTTAATAGTTGGATGCTGAATCGAGAGGAAAGAGTTGCCAAGAATACTTTTCCCAGCACGAGAGGGTGAGCATCGTGTAGGCAAGCTTGATTTTATTAGCGATGCCTGAAAGGGATTTAAAACTTGAAGCTGCTTTTCTGACAGCTAGGGATTCTGTTGGGTGCTGCCATGCCCACTCAAACTGCATAATGGATATTTTCAAGTCTAACATTAGAAGTGCCATGGGATAAACTTCACTAGAAGTACCAGAAAGCTGCATCCGTGTTGATATATTTTTGAATCCTAATATATTTATAGTATATATCATTTCAAATTTCTTCAATTTATATTTGGAATCACATTACAAGAACAGGTTGGTTAGAACTTGGAATGAATTGTTTGGCTAGGCTAGAATAAAAATGCAAGAAAAATCATTTTCTATGATGATATATGATGACTAAACAGAACTCTTAAATGAAGGATCACATGAGGTTTATGAGCTAGTGGGTTTAGCCCAATAAGGTGGCAAGCATGAATAGTGGGTTTAGGGAGCCCTAAGTACTCACTGACATTCACGTTTATTCTTATCAATGTACACTCCCAATATAAAAAGATAGTATTTTTTTATATACCGTTAAAGGCATGCCATATTAAAATAAAGCAAATGTTATGCTTAGCAAAGCGAAATGCGATACATGCATACAGAATCATTAATAAAAAAATATTTAAAAAAACACTCAACATCTTGCTCTAAAATTTGATTCCGCCAAACCACTTCCCCCAAGAAATTGCTCCAAACGCTCTCTTCCTCGAAGGCATCAGAAGCCGCCGGACCTCCTTGTTTCAATGGGATTATCATTAGCAAATATTACCACCGAACCTTAAACCCTAAGGGGCATCCAGTTTTGTATGCATGTATCGCATTGATTTGCACGTAAAATTGGTTTGCACTTATTCAAAACTGATTTGCACATAACATTTGCCTAAAATAAAGCTATTTTTAAAGGATGCATGTCTGTATGATGAATGAAATGAAATGAATATGGATGAAGCTAATTCAAGTGAAGTTAAGAGCAAACCTTTGGAAGATTTGCGTGAAATAATATTTCCATTTTGTCACACCTGCTAAACAAGGCATTTCCTGTCGTTCACCCCTGACGAGCTTCTCCGGAAACCACAGGTATTCCCCGATGTTCTCCTCCAATCAGCAACATATCCCTCCTAGTTCAAGTATTTGCCATAACGGTCTGTAACACCGCAAATATACTCTTAAAACTCAGTTGATGAAGTGTCGAGTCATGAAATGCGTACAGAGGGTTCATCGTGTCAACCAAAGGTAGAAAGCCTGCATTTCACTTCGTGCACGACCGTGCACTGCAAATTGCATGACCATGTGTTCCTGTAGAGTCGAAAAGGGAAAAATCCCAGACTCCTGGAATTAATCATGCACTCCGCGCATAATCGTGTGTCCACTCTAGCGTAAAGGCAGGTGCAAATGGCCGAATTTCTGAAAGTTCTGAAGCTGCTCATGCCCCCTTGAGCACAAACATGCGCATGTCTCGTGCATTCTTTGTGATGCAGTTTGCAAAATGGTGCACGACCGTGCGCATGGAGCACACAATTGCGCGATCTCCGTAAACTGACTTTTTAATTTTAATCTGAGCCATAGTCTAAATCCAACAACCCAGATTTAGTTTCTCTAACCTAATATCGTAAAAGAGGGCCGAACTCTTTCATTTTTGACCAGCCCTTGGTGTGAGAAAGGAGGAGAAAAAAAGGGAGGACTTAGAGTTTGAGGAGATTCCGCCATTGGAGGAGCTTTGCAGCTCCGATCAAAGAACTGAGGGTGCGGATTAGAAGGGACCCTCCTTCCTGTCATTAGTTACAGGTTACCACCTTCCATCACCGATTACACATATTTCATTTATGTATATGTATATTATTTTGAGTGTTCGAGTCGAATCGTAGTTACTATTGCATTTTCATATATTACATTATTGTTTTCAACTATTATTTAATGTAATCCTACCGCCCGATCCATAGCACACCAACCTCAAGAAATCCCTCCACCTCCAAATATGCTCCCCCATCCAACCGCCACCCCCACCAAGTCTTTCTCAGCATTTCACAATGATTATTGCCCCCGGACAGCCACCAACTCACTTGAAAATGTCGGATCTGCACGTTGTGGCCTCCCCTTTGTGAGTATTATTTTTGTTGTGTTGGTCTTTGTTCTCTACATTTACATAAGAGAAAGTGAACTCTTGCTCTTTGGATCTCTTGCATTGGTAGAACTTTGTTTGGATTAACCCATGATATGTAGGAACAATTCGCCTAGCGCTTTGGCCCTCCACACGGAGAAAAGATAAAATCTGCTTTCTTAAAGAAATTATTTTGCCTTGCTTTAGAATATATGTCATTTATCTCTTTTTTTACTATGTTGTGAAATCGTCGTCGATCATTGCATGCATAGCATTTAGGGTTAGGGAAAATTGATTTATCTTTCCTCACGCTTCACACTAGGGTTGCATTATAGCCGTGAATCCACATAGCCTACTCTACATCAGACTTGTTTGAAGGAAAAGTAATGCACATCATGAACAGTTAGATGATAATCAAAAGATTTGGGTCCCGGGATATGATTTACCAGTAATTGCAAATAAAACCTTTCACCACCAGATGACGAAATAACATACAGTCAGCCAATAACTATTCAATTTGTTAGTGCAAATAAAACCTTTCACCACCAGATGACGAAATAACATACAGTCGGCCAATAACTATTCAATTTGTTAGTCGCTTTGTCCATCTCCTTGTTAGTCGAGTTATCCAAAGTCCACACATAAGTACTTCGTCTCCTCATGTTCGATATTGTAAATTTTGAAAAATTCGGTAGGCATCGTGAGGGAGTTTCACTTATCACCTAGTCTACAAATAAATACTTGGTCTCCTCGTGCTCCACATTGTAAATTATGAAACATTCGGTTGGCATTGCACGGGAGATCAAGTGATGACTATGAAATTGAACTTTGTGCCTACTAGATAGACGTATCTGCAATCGCATAACGGATGTGCAAGTTTGACAAAGAGTGAACTTCAATATTTTCCGCAATGCTTCTGAAGGACAAATCCACTATCTGTCAACATATTTGTTAACTTTGTCATATTTAGGCTCAGATTTGACCTCAAATGTCACACAATCAAATTCTTTATAGACATACTTATACAAATATTTAATACACTAAATACTGCTACATTTTTCAATATTAATATGATAATCATATTTGAAGAGGAACCATGAATTTTAAGGAACACCCAACTATTGTCGACCATTAATAAAACATCTCGGTCCATAGTAACAGATATGTTGTCATTCCATCGACGGTAGATTGGGTATGAATCAGACCGTTGCATGATAGTTTCAGATAAAGACTTCTAGTAGCCTTTCTTACAACCATTACTCTTCATGCATATACCATTAGTCTTGTATAGACCGCATGGGTCATGTATCATATGTCTTAGTATTGTGTAGTGCGGAATGCTTTCCTATCCGCTGAGTTCGGCAGCTTATCAGGTGCTCTAGTTGCGGGCTCGGAGTGTGTGGACTGGAGCAGTGTCTGCATGGTGTGCGGACTGGTTGATGTATCCGCAGTGTCCGCAGGTGTGGCGGACTGGTCCTGGTTCTGGCCTTGATGGTGTTCAAGGAGGACTGGTTGTCCATCCTTGTCCAGGCGACAAAGGCGGACTGGCTTCTTGTCCGCGCTATGCAGATACGCTTTGTGCTAGCTGCGAGAAGGGTGGTGATCATATCGGTTAGGGCGGTGACCACACTCTTCTCCGCGCCTATAAATAGGACCCCCTATCACATCATAATCATAGAACGAGTGAACAGTAAGTGAGCTCGGTTGGTTGTTGTGGACAAATTTTTGTATCCGTGTGGTTTGAGAAGTTAACCGGTTTTGTTATTGCAGATTGTGCGGCTAGCGCTGAGAAGCTAGGGACTTGGTTCTGACTTGCATCTGGGATCAGTGCAGATAGTTGCGGATACAATCGGCGGTTAGCAGCAGGTCGCGGCTTGCGATCAGGCGATCTTCTCATTGGCAATCTTTCCCAGTTCAATAAAGTTGTCAGCTTCTGACGGTCTGTCTGTCCAGTTCGGCAGCAGCTGTTCGCGGTTTATCTGGCGGCGAGGCGACCTCGCGGTTAGGCGGCTTGCAGAATTGCGGACAGAGTTCTTCAGCTTGGAATAACGGGGTGTCCGCGCGGTTAAGTTGCGGTCTGGCGATTTAGCGGTCTCAGCGGACTCCTAAGTTCAGTTCGGCAGAGTCGGCGGCTTCTGTTTCTGTCAGCGCGACTAGCTTTTGCCTTGTATGTTTTTGCTTCCATCGAGTACATCGGCGAATCATGTCTCGTCTTGTAAGTCTCGCATTGTAAAGAAGTTTGATAGTACAAGATTTGCTTGCTCTTCTATTTACATCTTGTTTATTTAACTTGGTTTAGGTTGAGTGTTCCTGCAACTTGGCTTCCCGTTTTCCGCATTTCACAATTTTTTACAGAGAGATTTTGGAGTTTCCTCTCTGGATATTGGTGAAGGTCTTCAAAGGAGGAGATGATTTGCGCCATCCGTTGAGGTCGTTCATGAGTTTGGTGTGCTTGCTTGTCATATGTTTATGCTTATGTTGTGATTGTGGCAATCAGCTCAGCTAATTAGAAGGCTTGGGTAGAAACATTTCATTGCAAACCACTGGGGCATGAGATATCGACCCCGACATGCTTGCGTTAGAAGCCCGAGTACGATTTCGGGATAAACATTGTGTGTGAAGCCTAATCGCGACTGACGACCAAATTCAATGATGTTTGATTGATTTTGCTAACGTATAATTATCTGAATTGTTCATCGTTGTATTCGCTTGGTAATGAGATCGGGTTAATGCTCGTATTCATAAGGACCCACCAAAGGATTTAGGACTTTGAGGGGTTTTCGATGAGTTGATATGAGTTCCGATAGAGGAATGTAGACTTGATGACATGGGAGGATGTCAATTATGCCATCGTTCGTGATTCCATCATGGGATAGAACCATGATTGATAAATGGAAGTACTGCGGTTAATTGATGTGGATGCGATATTCTATAGGTGATAGATCTCATACCATGGTAATAGTGGATTCTTAGGATGAATGATGGAGATAAATCCAATTTGAATAGTATTTCCATGATATAGCATGTGACCCCATTGTGAGTGTTGAAGTCAGGAAAATTCCTAACCTCGGAAATCGGATCAAGGAAGCCTAAAGTTATTGGCACCGTAGTAAGAATAGGTGGCTAAAGTGACTAGGATGAAGAACGAAAGCAACAAACAAGACCTCAGATGCTGCGGCAGGAAGGTCTCACCACGTACCCGGATGCTTGGAAGAAGCAACCCCTCCACAACCAAAATTGGTCGAACTAGGTACGAGGGAGACTAGCTGGTAACAAAGTCGCAAGGTCGCGACCTGGTCTATGATGTCCAAGATGAGGAGTTCGCGAGTATCCCTGCCGAGATTTTTTCGCGTCTCACCTCGTACCCCTGGGGCACTATTTATAGGAAAATCTAAAGAGGGGGGGTCATATTTATATCCCCACCCCTGACGACTAGGCGTCTTCCTAGAAGAACTCGCATGGCCGGGCGAGTATCTCGCCTAGTCGCCTACTCGACGAGTATCCTGCCATACTCGCCCAAGCCTGTTGCTGTCTCGCGCGCTGACACTGACTTCTGTCTTGACCTGTTGACTTTGACTTCTACTAACCTAGATGTGATAGGAGTCATCCTTGATGAATACAGGTTGTACACAATCCATGCTCTTTTTGAGCGACGTAGGAACTCGAAAAGAATCATCCAACTTGTATTCGGCGAGATGTTATGCCGAGCTCCTGAATTGCTCACGTCTGGTTGGTGTCTGCCGATCAATATAAATAGGGGGGTCTGGTTTTCGAGGTACGTCTTTGGAGCTTGCATACTATGTTGACCGCCGACAAAAAACTCCTTCAGGAAAGCATCGCCGCGTTGTCTAATTATCTCGGAACCTCCAATCTCAAAAGGTCGCGGGAAGAGGATGTCGCTGCCGATTTGCTCCCCCCCCCCAAAGAAGAAGAAAATAAAGAGGCTGAAGAAGACACTCGTCTCCAAGGCCAACAACCCGCCTCCATCTCCTGAGAACGTCGTCGCCTCGGCCGGCAATCTCGCACGTTCCTCGAGCACCCAGAAGCTCCTTAGTGATGTTGGGTTAGACGACATCCCTAACGTAGCCTCTCCTGACTACAACCTACTCAGCCCGCTGAAAACTCCACCTCCAGAAGTCGCCAACACGCTGGTGAAGCCACGGGTTGACGTTATCACCTTGTCAGGTCGCTATCTTTCCGGCTGTGCAAAAACGTCATTGGTCTCCGTTTCTTTCTTGCTGGCCTGTTCCTTTTACTCGCAGGCTCTCTGTCGGTTGCCGCTGACGCGACTCTGGACGCCCCCCCCCTTGCAATCTGCATCGCTGCTCGTTCTTGCAGCTGAGAAGCCGTTCCGGACTGGGAACGCGGTCCGGATCAATCTTGGCTCTAAAAAGGTAACGGAAGTACCGACCTCCTCGGCGAAGGAGAATCCTCCGGCGAGCAAGGATCCTCTTGCGAGGAAAGACCTATTCGCGAGCAAGACTCCCCATCACGGGACGAGCAAAGTCCTTTCCCTTCCTGTACTGGACTCTGCGCCGCGAGCGACGAGCAATCCTTTGTCGCCGCCTCCTCGGAATGTCGCTTCTCCGCAGGCGACGAGTAATCCCTTGCCGCCGCCGCCTCCAACTGCTCAGCAACTGGCGAGTATGCAGCGATCCTCATCGCCTCCTCTATCGAAGACCTCGCGTCATTCGGCGAGTTCGTCGCAGCTTCCGCCGCCTCCGCCGAAGAACCCGGCTCGGAAGCCGCGACCAAGTTACTTCCCGCCGAGAGTCGGGGATCCTGATTATGTTGGTCGCGATCAATGGAAACCCGCCGAGCGAGCGAGCGGCCTCTACTCAGGCCCGTGAGAAACCTCAGGTCGCGGCCATTCCCCTCGGCGGTCTCGATCTCCTCGTCATGGTAACTCGAGCCACCGTTGCATTGGTTTGATAGGTCAATCGTTGAATCGTTGATTTCTGACCTGACGACCTTCTTTTTGTTTTGACAGATCACCTCGCAACTCCAGGGGCGGCTTTCATTGATGTCATCGGGCTGTCGGGAAGCGAGTATCGTCATGCCGCTGCTCGCGCCTATTTGGATTTGGAGAGTAAGTTCGACTAGCTTGCGATTTGCGAGCCTCATCGTCGGATTTCATCTCTGGAGGTGCGAATGGAGAGGATGGAAGAACTTCGGGCCAGCCTGGAGAACTACGAGGTCCGCTTCCACATGATCAGTGAGATCGACCGGCGGATGGCGATGAACGACCACCGTCTTCAACTCGCTCTCGACGAGTTGGCTGGGATGCGTGCGAGCATGGGATCTGCCGGTCGGCTGGCGAGGATGGAGGAGCAGCTGTGGCTTGGTGATGACGCGACATCGATAGCTTTCGAGCATTATCGGCAAGCTCGCGAGATGGGATGGGTTGGACGACATCCACACCCACCGTAGCGGGCGCCTAGACCTTAGGATATTTGTCTTGACTGCTGCTCGCCCTTTGGCGATGTTGTACTTTGAACAATTATATTTATATCTATATATATATATATATATATATATGTTGATAAGCGAGTTTGAATCTCGCAACGTTGAATGCCGACTTTCTGTTTGATTGATGTCTTCTGCGTGCTTGCCTGTCTCCTGCGATGTCTGGAATTCCTAACTATGCAGGTTTGTCGAGATGGCGAGATCCTGAAGATTCCTGCGCGAGATAGAGTTTATGGAGAGTGTCTGAAGGTTAGGCAGCGACTTAGGGAAATACTCGCCGATTGGATATACACCCCCTGCCTTCGCCTATAAATAGAGGAGGTAGGTGGCTCATTAGTACGCTATTGCGACTTCTTAATCTCTTTTGCGCGAGTATCTAGTCTAACTTGCTTCATCTTACAGCTCTCTTTCTCTACTCGCCCCTTCTTTCTCGCCAATCCCACTCGCTCAACAATGGTTGGAGACGACGCTAGTGCTCGCCGACAGGCCCACGCAGCGAATTTCATCGATGCGGCTTTCAAAAAAGTCCATCACTACTGAGTGCGATCTGGAAGAATTTAGGGAGCGACTTCTTCCTGAGGGTTATTCGGCTAGGCTCCCTACTGGAAGCGAGCGTCTCAATACCCACATCGAGGGTGCTATGATCTTGTCGCTCCATCATTTCGACGCCGGCTTGCGGCTTCCGCTGTGGCCGGAATATCGCGAGATCCTGCGGTACTTCGAGATCGTCCCCGCGCAGATCAACCCTAATGGTGTGGCGATCATCATGGGGTTCCTTTGCTACCTGCAGGAAGAGAGGGTTTCCTTCGGCCTCTCTGTCTTCCAGAAGATATTCGCCTTTGTCGCGACCGCCGAGGGGGTTGTCTACTTTAACAGCCACGTCTGCACCTTGGTGGAGACGGCGAACAAAGTTTCATAGATGGAGCGAATACCTGGTCGTCATCGAAGGCGACTTCAAGGGCATTATGGGGAGGCCGCACCAGCCTGCCGACGTCGCCTTCATCCCGCCGATATTGGAGGGTGTTCGCGAGCAGTTGTTCGAGTCCTTCCGAGGTCGCCGATTTGACGTCATCCACTGGCGGCTCAACGTCAATGTTCTCCCCAAGATCCACCCCTGTGAGAGTAAGAATTTTGAACGAGAATTAAACCACTCGCCTGCTCGCTCCTACTTGTTGTTTGAACTCGGTACTAATCTGTTGTTTGATACTCGTAGTCGCTTGCGAGCTCCCGGAGAAGCCGCTTCCTCCTGCCAAGTAAGTCGGCTCATCGCATCTGGAGTCCTCCAACCCTCCCGTTGATGTTGGAGAGAAGAAAACGAAACTCGCCAAAGGGAAAGCAAAAAATCAGATCGCCCGGCCCTGCGAGCAAGAGGGTCAAGGTTTCTTCCCCTCAATCCGGTGATCAAGAGTCGTCGATCGATGCCAGGGCGCCCCGCTTCCACTCAAACTACAACCTTGGGCGAGGAGCGGTGGATGCATATGGTCGCCCGCTGTTGTCCTGGTCCGAGGATGAGCACTTGGAGACGGTGAGCACCAACCTCCCCTCCTGGTCGGCAGATTGGGAGGATAAGGGGAGGCCTTCGCCGTTCTGCATGCCTTGTACGGGCGAGCTGACGCTGAGTCCCTGCTGGAGCTCAGCCCGGAGGATCTCGACCAACAAACTTCGTGCTCGATTGCGCGTACCGTCGAGCTAGGACACTACTCGGTCAGGAAGCTGTTGGAGATGCACGAGGCTCTGAAGACCGTTTCCAAGAAAGCAATAGATCTCGGTATGCAGTCAGTTCGCTGGAGGAAATGTAACGACCCGGTCCGGCAAAGCCAAGCACCAAGCGTCGCTACAGGGCTGCAGCCCGTACACCCCAACTCCATCATTGTGCCTTTTTAAATCCGCACAGTAGGTTGTTGGCGCAAGGTTTCGAACCCGCAACCCTTTAATGAGACTCTCTTCAAAGAGCTCATCACCAACTGAGCTGCAGCTTGGTGTTTGGCTTAGCCGGACCGGGTCGTTACATAAAAGTGCACTTTTATGTAACGACCCGGTCCGGCTAAGCCAAGCACCAAGCGTCGCTACAGGGTTGCAGCCCGTACACCCCAACGCCATGACTGTGCCTTTTTAAATCCGCACAGTAGGTTGTTGGCGCAAGGTTTCGAACATGCAACCCTTTAATGAGACTCTCTTCAAAGAGCTCATCACCAACTGAGCTGAAGGGCCTAAACACGGGTCGTTAGATAAAAAGTGCACTTTTATGTAACGACCCGGTCCGGCAAAGCCAAGCACCAAGCGTCGCTACAGGGCTGCAGCCCGTGCCACCCAAACCCCTCTCCGGCATGTTTCTCAGCACGACGAGTTTTTGAGAATCAGTTGGTGATGAGGGTTGTTGAAGGTGGCTTGTTAATGAGGTGTTGGGTTCGAAACATAACATTCTCAAAAACCCGCCGTGCTGAGAAACAGGCCGGAGAGGGGTTTGGGTGGTACGGGCTGCAACCCTGTAGCGACGCTTGGTGCTTGGCTTTGTCGGACCGGGTCGTTACAGGGAATGTGAGGTAAGTCGCCTCCCCGTGCAACATGACTGATCTGGACTTGGATTATTTTGCTGACAGTTCGACGATTCTCGCAGGCTGCCGAGATTGAGGCAGCGAAGAAGCTCTCAGAATGCGAGCAGAAGCTCGCCAACTCCATGGCCGATCTAGAAGCTGCCCAGATTCGCGCCGCCGAGATGGAAACTCGCGCGGTTGCCGCCGAGGAGCGTGCGAGCACTTCAGCTCCTCTCCCTGATGCGCCGCAGCAAGAGGAATCCCCACATGTGACGGTCAAGAGGCCCGCCCTCATGGGGATGAGATGTCGGCCATCCGTCGCGGGATAGAGGGAGCGGCGGGGAACATCATGCTCGCTCGACTGAGGATCAACGGCCACCTTGTTGAGGAGGCCAAACAGCTTACTGTCGACGAACTCATTCTCGAGTTGCTCGCCGAGGAGTCCAACTCGCCTGATCGCGTACCATCTTCATCTTCAGACTCTAGCAGCAGCGGCAGCAGTAGCAGTGGAGAGAGTAGTGATGATGGCGGCGTCGCAGATGATGGCGAGAAGGGCGACGACGAGGATGAGGAAGATGTCGATGTCGGAGATGATGATGAATATCTGTCTGATACTGGTGACGATGAGTCCTAGTTGCTCGCCGATATTTCTCATACTCGCCTACAGAAACCACTTAGAAATTTTTGAAACTTGTAATCATTTTGACATAGTACATGTTTTTTTTGTTGTAGCTTCCCTTTCTCTTTATTTCTTGCTCGCATGCTCGCTTGTTGGATGTCGTTCGATAGGCTCATAGGCTCAGAGAGATGGAGTGCTCGTGATATGCTAACTCTCACTTGTACCTCGCTCATCGAAGTTCGTCGCCTACTCGCAGGTCGCCGCCTCTTGCTCGCGCTTTGATGCTCGCACCTGCATGGTCGCAGTCGCATGCTCGCTCATTGTTGCTTGTACCTGCATGGTCACATACCTCATAGGATCCCAGCTCAACTGAGTCAGAGGTTGTAGTCGACACCCGCAGGAGCCAAACTCAACTGGGGGTGGAGAAGAGTCGACACCCTATCAGGAGCCAAGCTCGACTGACGGTGGAGAAGAGTCGACACCCTATCAGGAGCCAAGCTCAACTGGCGGTGGAGAAGGGTCGACACCCTATCAGGAGCGAAGCTCAACTGGCGGTGGAGAGTCGACTCGGGGAGGCAAGTAGTCGCTCTGTAGGAGAGAAGCTCGTACAGAGGTGACAAGCTACGACATCACTCCAACTAGGAACTTTTGGAGTTGACAGCTCTCAGGAGCCGAACTCAACTAGAGTGGTGCGAGTCGACTCGGGGAGGCAAGTAGTCGGTCTGTAGGAGAGAAGCTCGTACAGAGGTGACAGGCTACGACATCACTCCGACGAGTAACTTGGTCTCACTCAAGGAGGTCGTTGGCCGATGGACAGGAGAGGAGCTCGTACAGGGACTCGGTCTTATGATAACTCTACCACTCGAGAACTTCAATCGGAGTTGAGGTGATTTCATCCTGTTACTTGAGGGGCGACAAATGAGTTAGCGGCGCCGATGTTTTGCAAATGAAGGCTATTTTTAAAAGAGACGATCTTGAACCCGTCAAATCGGGAAGTTGACGTCCAAACATGTTCCTGATAATTCCTCCAGTCGGAGGAGAGATGCAATCGGGGGGACCTAGGCCGACATGCAAGGGGGGAGATGATTTCGACCGTCAATGCAGAGGCTCGGTCTTACAAAAGCGCTTCCCGAGGCATGGTCTCATCATCCGCACTGGGCTATTTAGGAGGAACGGGTCGAAGGCTCGTATCCCGATCCAACAGTGGGGATCGCTTTCGTCCATGCCATCTGGCTACGAGTGCCAATGCACATGCGAAGGGTAATGTTCCTCCGAGGGTCCTTTAGGACGCACTTGAAGCCAACATCTTCCCTCGGTCTTCTTGCCCCTTCTTGGGCAGGTTATCCTGCCTTGGCGGTAGTTTGAGATGTCTTTACTAATGATTGACGGGTGAGATCGGCCCTCCATCGAGTCCAAGAGGTTAGCGTCCAGGCCTGTTCCTGATAGTTCCTCCAGCCGGGGGGAGAGATGCAATCGGGGGGACCTAGGCCGACATGCAAGGGGGGAGCTGATCTCGGTCGTCAATGCAGAGGATCGGTCTTATAAGAGCGCTTCTCGAGGCATCGTCCTATCATCCGTACTGAGCTTTTTACGAGGAACAGGTCGACCGCTGGTTCCCGGAGTCGATCGTGGGGCTGGACCTAAAAGCCTTCAGATATCTTGGGATGGATTAGCATAGAAAAGAGACAATTTGGTTGCCACTGTGTTTATATATACAACATGATTACAAAGATTTAGTACAAGTTACCACTAGGGATAGAACCTTTTCAGGTCATCCCCGCTCCAATTACTTCACAGCTGCTTCACTACTTGATCTTGAAGATAATAGCCTCCAGTGGTTAGGGCTTCTTGGATTATGAAGGGGCCTTCCAAATTAGGGTGTAGCTTGTCAACCGTTGCTCCCCTTCCCGCGGCGTCCCCCTTTTTCATGACTAGATCTCCTGCGCGGAAATATTTAAGGCGGACGTTTTTGTCGAAGTGTTTTGTCATGCGCCGCTTGATTTCCTCCTGGCGTATGGAGGCTAAGTCGCGAAGTTCTTCGACATAATCAAGCGAGAGCCTCTGAGCGTCTTCATTCTCCAAGCGCCACTCTTCGTTGTCATCTCCTGCTGCAACCACCCTTGGACTTCGCACCTCAAACTCCACTGGGATAAGTTCCTCAGACCCGTGGGACAACGTGAAAGGTGTTTCCCCTGTAGCCGAGTTTGGAGTTATTCTCAGAGCCCATAGGACTGAGGGGAGCTGCTCTGCCCAATTTTCCTTAAAGTTGGTGACCTTCTTCTTTAGTAGGTTGATGATTAGCTTGTTGGCGGTTTCTACTTGTCTGTTGCTGCGAGAATGATACACAGAGGCGAATCGAAGATCCGTCCCTAGCTGCTTGCAGAAGTCCTCTAACTTCAAGCTGGCGAACTGCCGACCATTGTCGGTGACGATGGCGAGAGGAATCCCGAGCCTACATGCAATCTCTCCCCAGATGAAGTTCTTTACGATTTGAGAAGTGGTCTTGGCTAGAGCTTTTGCCTCGATCCATTTGGAGAAGTAATCGATCATCACCAGAACGAACTTCCTCTATCCACTAGCCTGAGGAAAAGGGCCGATCAAGTCCATCCCTCAGATAGCGAAGGGCCATGGAGCAGTGATCGAGTGTAGGTGTTGAGCCGGTTGTAATTGAAGAGGCGCGAAGTGTTAACATTGAGAACACGTCTTGGAGAAGGCCTCTGCATCTTTTCGAATGGTTGGCCAGAAGTAACCGTGTCTTAGAATTCTTTGTTTCAGCGTGCGAGTCCCGGAGTGACTGTCACACTCCCCCGAATGGATCTCCTCGAGAATAAGAGGGACTTCAATTTCTGACAAACATCTAGCTAAGGGGCCTGAAATGGTCGTGCGATAAAGCTCCCCTTCCTGCAGCAAGTAATGTGCAGCTTTGTATCAGAACTTCCTCTGGTCTTCACCACTGGTGGGGAGTTGGCCGGTAGTGAAGAATGTAATGAACAGGTCCTTCCAGGAAGCTCGTTGCTCGATCTTCATCATCTCCCCTTCCTCAATGGTTGGTCGAAACAACTCGGTCACCGTCCCTCCAGCCCGGGGACCATACTTACGAGATAATCGGCCTCTGAATTTTCCTCTCGGGGTACATGCTCGACGAAGAAAGACTGGAAACCCCTGATTAAACCCTTGACCTTGACTAAATATTTTTGCAGGACGGGGTAGTGCACTTCGAACACTCCTCTGATTTGCGACGCAACCACCATCGAGTCGGTGAAGGCCCTGATATCCTTGATTGCCAACTCCTTGGCGAGACGCAAGCCGGCCACCATGGCTTCGTACTCCACCTGATTGTTTGTGACGGGGAAAAGGATTTCGACAGCCTGCTCGATCCTGGTTCCCTGTGGGCTTACAAGCACAACTCCGGCTCCCACGGAATGTCTGCCCGAGGCCCCATCCACGAACATCTTCAAAGAGACTGGGTTGGAAGAGCCTTCGTCTCCTTCCACCTCGGTCGAGAAGTCGGCCAGAAAGTCTGCTACTGCCTGGGCCTTGATCGCTATCCTCGGAGAATAGGAGATGTCGAACTCGCAAATCTCCACTGCCTGAATGCTTCACTCCATCCAAGATACTACGCAGCGGATGATCAGCGACGACCTTGATGGAGTGAGCCTGAAAATAAGGATGGAGCCTCCGAGCCGAAACCACTAGAGCAAACACCAACTTTTCCAGGATAGGATATCTCGTTTCTGCCTGCCGCAGCACTCTACTCACATAGTAGATGGGGAGCTGCTTCTTGCCCTCTTCCCTGACCAGCACCGAACTAACCGCCTCGGCTCCCACTCCTAGATAGAGTAGGAGATCTCTGCTTCCCTGCGGGCCTTGTAGGAGAGGAGCTTGAGTTAGCTGCTGCTTGAGTTTTCCAAAAGCCTCCTCACATTCCGCGGTCCACTCAAACTTCTGCTTTACCCGGAGAGTTTTGTAGAACGGAGAACACTTCTCCCCTGCCTTGGAGAGGAAGCGGCTATGACCAGCTAGCCTTCCTGTCAATCTCTAAACTTCCTTGGAATCTCCCGGGGAAGCCATCTGCAAAATGGCTCTGACTTTATATGGGTTAGGCTCTACCCCCCTTGGAGTGAGGTGTCTTAAGAACTTTTTTTCCCGCACAGAAGACGCACGTGGCCGGGTTGAGTCTCATCTTGTACTTCCTCAGGGTGGCAAAGGTCTCCACCAGATCCGCTATATACTCCGCGATGCTCTTGCTCTTGACAAGGAGATCGTCCACATATACTTCCAGGTTCCGCCCCTTCTGCTCTTTGAAGACTTGGTCCATCATTCCCTGGTATGTTGCGCCTGCGTTCTTGAGCCTGAAGAGCATAATCTTGTAGCTGTAGCAGCCATCGCTGGTGATGAAGGAGACATCGCGGCAGTCGGGGGGATGCATCCGGATCTGATGATACCCTGAAAAATATCAAGAAAACTCATCACAGGAAGCCCGACGGCGGAATCAACCAGCGCGTCGATTTGAGGCAAGGGGTCGCAATCCTTCGGGCAAGCTTTATTCAACATAGAAAAGTCGATACATAACCTCCAGCACCCTCCAGGCTTTTTCACCATTACAACGTTGGAGACCCAGCCTGGATACTGGATCTCCGAGACAAAACCTGCCTCCAGCAGCTTCTCTACCTCCTCCCTGATTGGACCAGCCAGCATGGCGGCGCTCTTTCTCTGCTTCTGACGAACGGGGGAGACATTGGGGTCCAGGTTGAGGCGATGGCAGGCAACATCGGCGTCGATCCCTGGCATCTCGGCGGCGCTCCAAGCAAAGACATCCACGTTCTATTGCAGACACGCGGACATCTCGATCTTTCCCTCCAGCGGCAGGGACCCTCCAAATTTCAGCAGACCGGGCTCTCCTCTCCGGGAGATCACCTCTATCTCCTCCACCTCTTTAGCAGCACGCAGACCTTCTCTCACTAGCAGCTTCTCCAACCTCTCTGCATCCTCCATCCAGTTGATGGTACTGACGGCATTCAGATAGCATTCTCTGGAGGCTTTTGGATCTCCCCTGATCCTGACTTGGACGTATCCCCGACAATACTTTAGGCATTGATGATAAGACGATGACACCGCCTTGAAGTAGTTGATGAGGGGACGCCCAGAGATGGTGTTGTATCCGCTCGGCGTGTCGACGATGACGAAACAGCATCGGATTGAAGTACCACCTAAAGTGACTAGAAGATCAACCGCCCCTTTCACCTCCTTCTCTCCTGAGAAGCGAAAGAGCGGCCCATCTGCAGCTTGGACCCGGGACGCTTCCACCTGGAGCCCAACAAAGGTTCTCTTGAAAATGATGTTCACCGAGCTCCCGTTATCTGCGAGGATTCGGTCGACGGTGAAGTCCTCGATAGCAGCTTGAATGACCAGGGCATCGTGGAAAGAGTTCTCATTCTGCAACATGTCCTCCTCTGAGAAAGTAATCTCATCCAGCGGCGGCGGGTTTTGCGAGGTTGAGGCGACGCTCTTCTTGTAGATCTGATGGAGACTTCCCTTGCGGGAAGCTCCGAACCCGGCTCCTCCGTTGATCACACCGATCTGCCCACTTCCTGGGTTGTGGATCACCTCTCCACGACCTCCCAGATCGACCTGATCTTCATTCCTCCTCTTCGCCGGAGCTTGGAATGCCACTTGCCCCACTAGGGCTTCCTGCCTCTGCTGCTCCCTCTCTGCCACTCCGGCCTCCAATTTCCTGCTCGTTTCCCAGAACTCAGGGTAAGCCAATGTCCCGTGCCCCTCTACCCGATGAATCTCGCAGTAGAGGGGAATCTCCGCCTCTTGACGCATTGCCCGTTGTTCCCTCCGGCGACGCTTGTTACCCTGACGGGCAATGGCCATCGCTTCTCTTCTTCCTCCTCCTCAGCCTTCCTCCTGCCGGTTTTCGTTCCACCTCTCTTGTTGAAAATGCGGTCGAACTGGTGGCTTCCACTGGGGGCGATTCTCTGGGTACTGGAATCGCCTTTCTTCTCCTTTCCTCGTCGGAGCCTCCGCGGGCCTCCTCTCTTCCTCTCTCTGAGTCCTCTCTTGCCTCCTCCGCTCCTCTGCCCTCCTGGGTTCTTCCCTCTGTTCTTCTCTCTTCGACTCTCTTCGACTCTCTTTTCCTTGGCTCCTCCCTTTTCGGTTCTTCCTTTCTCCTCTCGTCTTGTCTTTCCGACAGCCTTCCACCTCCTGCCTCTGAAGGTCTTCCTCTTCCTTTTCCCAACGGCTCATCCCCGTCCAGCCGCGCCAAGAAGTACTTGTTCTTCTCTTCTCCCTGGACGAACGTATTCGCCCTCTTCACCATCTCTTCGAAGGACCTCGGGGGTTTGGACTTCATCTCCATGCTGAACATCCCCTGCTTCAAACCGAACTTGAGGGCCAGCATCAAAGCGAAGTCATCCACGTCCTCCACCTCTAAGATCTCCTCCTGGAAGCGATCGATATAATGGCCCAAACTCTCGTGTTGTCCCAGGGTAATCTTGAAGAGGGTCGTTGCCTCCTTCCTCTTCTTGGATGTCGCGAACCACGCCATGAGGCCCCGACGCAGATCGGTGAAGCAGTAAATGGAACTTGTTGGCAACTGGTGGAACCAGTCCCTTGCGTTCCCCTTGAAGGTAATGGAGAAGAATCGGCACTTGAAAGCATCAGACATGTTACGGATAGACACCACGTCTTCGAACCACTGGAGATGCCTAACCGGGTCATCCCTACCGGAGTAGTTGGTAAGAACGGGCTCTCTGAATCCTTCGGGAACGGGGGCGGCAAGGATCTCGTCACAGAAGGGGCTCCTCCCTTTCTAGTGGTGACGAGTTTCATCCTCGCTGGAATCATCATACTCGCTCAACTGGCGAGTATCGCGGTATCTCGTCGCTGGATCTGGATCTCGGAATCTGACTCCCTGGCTGCTCGTTGGATTGTGCGGCGACTGCACCGGTCGCACTTCTCTTGCCCAAGCGGGCTCCTTCCCAGCTCGCCTCGGCGGCGCTTCCTCATCTAGCGGTGTCACACTACGGGGGGAAGTCGTCGTAACATCGGGGCGATGAGAAAACCCGGCGAGGACGGTCCTCCCGATCCTCCTTGCGAACTCCTCGAACGCAGCAACGGTTACAAACTCGCCACTTCGCGTGGCATCACCAACTCCCGCCGAGTTGCCGACTAATTCTTCATGCTCGCCACCACTTACCATCGCGCCTAACCACAGAACTTTCCTCCTTGGCTGCGATCCACGCTCACCGCACCAAGTGTTGAATCCAGGAAAATTCCTAACCTCGGAAATTGGATCAAGCCAGCCTAAAGTTACTGGCACCGTAGTAAAACTAGGTGGTTAAAGTGACTAGGATGAAGAACAAAAGCAACAAACAAGACTCCAGATGCTGCGGCAAGAAGGTCCCACCACGTACCCGGATGCTCGGACAAAGCAACCCCTCCACAATCAAAATTGGTCGAACTAGGTACGATGGAGACTAGCTGGTAACTAAGTCGCAAGGCTGCGACCTGGTCTCTAGGGAAAATGAATCCAAAGGTTCAGCTGGTGTCTAAGATGAGGAGCTCACGAGTATCCCTGCCGAGATTATTTTGTGTCTCACCTCGTACCCCTGGGGCCCTATTTATAGGGAAATCCAAAGAGGGGGATCATATTTAAACCCCCACCCCCTGGGGACCAGGTGACTTCCTAGAAGAACTCGCATGCTTGGGCGAGTATCTCACCTAGTCGTCTACCTGGCGAGTATATTGTCATACTCTCCCAAGCCTACTGTTGTCTCGCGCGCTGACTCTGACTTCTGTCTTGACTTATTGACTTTGACTTCTGCTGACCTGGATGTGGTAGGACCCATCCTTGACGAATACAGGTTGTACAGTGAGTAAATGAGGGTTGATGATTGTGAAAGATAAGCCCACTAGAGATTGACAAGTAATGGATGCTGGTAACTACCAATGATGAGATACCAACCTAGACGTGATTGATTTGGGTTGAGAGGCGGTATATACGATTGATGAATTGAATAACGATCATGAAACCTGATAATGAACATGATGCAATTTGTGACTATAAATGATGAGATACCAACCTAGACGTGAGGTGATGAATACGATTGATGAAAAACGATCATAAAACATTGGTTCTATTGTTAGGAACTAGGTGCATAGTATGTTTGTTTAAGAATGTGCTTATAAACATATTTTTTATTATAATTAACGGGAACGGGGCGAGGTAAAGCTGCACCTGCATCGTGCATTTTGGCATAAAATAGACCTTTTGGTAAGCAGTCGTTTCCACGGTGATCAGAGAAGCGAGAACAAGCTGAACTGAACCCGCACTATGTAGTTCAACATAAGGTAGACCCTCTTATAATGTTGTTTGACATAGTAGAGGTTGTGCCAGGCGAGATCGTTTGGACCAGCAAATGCACAGGCGTATTTTGGGGTTGTAGACCCTAAGTTATAAGTGCCATGAGTGCACAGTGTTTGTGATAGGGCTGATGATTACCCTAAGGGCGCTAGTCCCTACTTGAGAAAGAGGACGGGTTAAAGGGCCCACTGAGATAAGTGTACTTCGCCACACCCGCAACTTTGTAGTTCGACATGAAAAGGACTTGTAGGTATGACATATCGTTTACTTAGCGAGAGAGCACTGGTGTGCGTTAAAGTTGTTGTTTGAGTTGTAAGATATAGGTTGCAGTAGCTTATGACATGGTAGTCCGCTACAAGGAGTAGAGTGCATGAAAAGGACATTCATTCTCTAGCACTTATGTGCATAGTAGGCCTTAGAGATGCAACTCGGATTGGTTCCACCAAAACAAAGAACCAACACATATATATTCGGTTCTGACTTTTCAAAACCGAAAACAACCCATATGCCTAAGGTATAGAACCGGATCCGAACCAAAAATCTTGGTTTGGTTTCGATTCAGTTCTAGGTTCTACACATGCCTCATAATTTTTTACACATATTATTATATCAACAAGTCTTACTAACTATTGAATAGAAAAAAACTTGTAACCTCAGATACTGTGTGAAAAAAATCTATGTTTTATTGTTGCTTCAATCCCTATAGGAGTATTCTCATACTATGCATCAAACTTTCTACATTATACAAAGTTAAAACAACTAAGGACCAATATAATTTGTGTATTAATTTTTTGATTTAATGAATTTTTTATGTAGAAAGTTGCTAATTACAATAATATTGTCTAAAGAATATAAAAGAATTAATTAAAATCATATTAAATAAAACTTACAACGTATAATGAACAAATTATAAAATAATTTGAAGCAGATAATAAAATATAAAATAATTTGCATAGTTTAACCCGATACTCGGTTCGATTCCAGGGTGCCAGACTATAAGAATGATAACTGAACCGAATTGTCGGTTTTGAAATAATTGGACCCAGAATCGAAGTGAGCCCCATGAGAACTGACCCAAACAACTCAGTTCGGGCCGGTTTAGGTCTAGTTCTCTGGTTATTTTTGCACATCCCTAGTAGGTCTCTTTACTTATTGCTCAACATTGAAACATGATTGATGTTTATGATACCTCACTTAATTGATTGTTTACCATATTATTATATATTGTGATGTGTTGATCTGTAGAGATTTGTACTCTTTGAAATCCGGTAGGATGATCAGGGGGATGGAGACTGTTACATGATTTTTGGTCAGCTCTCATTGACACTCATTTTTGTTTTTTTGAGTTTGGTTGCAGGGGCTTACGCTCACTTAGAGCTGCTTTGCCGCCAAAAAGAATTTAAAGCTGCTTGATGTATTTATTTTTTGTTGTATATTGATGTATATATATTATTACATGTGATGTAACGGGCTTGCAATCCCCAGTGTATTGTAATGTACTTGGTTGTATAAATGCAAATATGTAATTTATGAATAGTGTAATGTTTATGGAAAGTATCGATATGTGGGCACTCATTACTCTCCATGTTTTCTAAAGGTGTAGACACTATGAATGAATGTAGGCAGATTCTCATTTGTTGCAACTCTCATTGATATGAATGAGAACATGTGTGTTATGCCCCCACACCCGCTTGGGTTCTCGGGACATAAATACTCGCGGCGGACCAAGGAGCGCGCGCAAGACAACGGGGCTGAACCATCCGGTTCAGCCCCCACTCATTAAATCAGCCAGAAGGGGGGGCTGAACCACTCCGGTTCAGCCCCACTTGGGGGGGCCGTCCAGCCCCTTCCTTTCCCCGGGTATTTATAGCCCGGGGCTGCTTTGGGGAGGAATTATTGAGGACATATCAGGTTTCTTTCCTCTCTTTCCCTCAACCCTAACTCTAGTCTCCCCTTCCTCTCTAGTCTCTCTATTATCTCTCTTCTTCTTGCACGTTCATATCATTTGGTATCAGAGCATCCTCCTGCGACCATGGTGACACGCTCGGAGGCGGAGACCGCATGATTGGCTACCCTAGAGGAGAACTACGTGGGGTTGGCGGATTCGGTGGCGGCCATGGAAGTCCGCTTGAACACGTCCACAAAAAACATGGAGGAACGCATGGATGGACGTATGGAGGAGATCAAGGCGCTGTTGATGCAATCGTTGAAGGGCAAGGCGGTTCAAGGCAGCGATTCTGAAACCGAGGCGCCACAAAATGTTCCACCGACTGCCAACGGAGGATCGGCGGGGTCGGGACATTTCCGTCCCGGCGGAATCGGGACCGATCCGGGCCGCACGGAGCTAGCGTGCGCCGGATCGGCCCCCGCTTGGATCGGGGTGCCGCACAGCCACCCTGGCTGGTCGACAGCGACCGAAGGGGCCGGTGGTGGCAGCCCAAGGGGCGCCTACCCCTTCCGCCAACCTGCGGCCTGGGCCGGCCAGCAAACGCCGCATCCGTGCGTGCAGGACGGGAGCAGGGCAGGCGGACCTTCCGCCGCCCAGGAAGGGACCGCGGCAGACCTATGGAGGACCCGGGAGGCCCCAGCAGCTCCCTTGAGACCACCGGGGGCTGTTGACGCCAATTTCGGAGGGAGAACGGGCCTTCTACCGACGCCGCAGCACGTGGGGGGGCCGATGAGGTATGGGAACGGTGAGACATGGCCCGAGCAGCTACGCCGACAGGGATTTCAAGGCGGGGGACAGCAATGGGGCGGCGGCCAAGGTGGAGCGAATTTCCATGACCCTTTCGGCCAACCACAGCATGGACCAGAGTTCAACGGGAGACATGGGGATATGCAACAACGGCCCTACATGCCCCCGAAGAGAACTCGCATGAATTTCCCTAAGTTCCGCGGCGGGGATGCCTTGGAATGGGTGCAAAAGGCGGAGTTATTTTTCACTTATCAAGAGATACCGAATGATCAGTGGGTGCAGCTGGCTTCTTTCCATCTGGAAGAGGACGCATATCAGTGGGCTCAGTGGTTCATACGGGCCTACGGATACGCAACATGGACAAATTTTGTGGAAGGGTTCGTGACACGTTTTGGGCTGTTGGAGTACGAGGATGTGGAGGCCCCGCTACAGAAACTCCGTCAGAAGGGCACAGTGATGGAATATCGAGCGGACTTCGAGAAGCTAGCAAATCGGGTTAATTGGGAGGAGAAGACGCTCCTCAGTTGTTTCATATCCGGCCTGCGGGACCATTTGAGGGATGAGGTCCATGCGTATATGCCGCGCAGTCTAAGCCATGCCATCAGTCTGGCCCGCATACAGGAGGAGCGCTTCAGCCGTCAGAGAAATCGGGCCCCACCAAGGGTCCCGCCTGCCCCAGCAACAGGCAGAAGGGAGCAAGCACCGGCAGCCCGGCCGACAGTGACGCGGCTTACTTGGCCTGAACTGCAGGCCAGGAAGGAGAAAGGATTGTGTTTTAACTGCGACGAGAAATACGCACCGAGGCATCGATGCTAAAAGGTGCAGGTCTTCATGCTGCGGGAGGAGGACGAGGAGGAGGACTACCCGAGCCTCGAGGCCGAGGAGGAGTTGGATCTGGCTGAGTTTGGCGTTTCGATTCAGGCCATGGAGAGATGTGTGGCACCCACTACTATGCGGATCAAGGGAAGGATTGGCAAGGAAAGGGTCACCATTCTCATTGATAGTGGGAGCACCCACAATTTCATCAACCCTGAGGTGACGCTAAAGACAGGACACCCAGTTGATAGGAACGCGTCGTTCCAGGCGATGGTCGCGGATGGCAGCAAACTGCGGTGCGAAGGGGCACTGAAGGGCGTGGAGATACATCTTACAGGATATGTGTGCCGCACCGACGTCTACCTCCTTCCGATTAAAGGGTCTGATATGGTACTTGGGGTACAGTGGCTCCGCCAACTGAGGCGGGTGACCACGGACTGGGACCGCATGACACTGGAATTCACGCAGCAGGGGACGGATTACTGTTTGCACGGTATCCGATCCGCCCCTCTCAAGGAGATCTCCCTACGGAGCCTGCAGAGACTAGAGGAGCAGGGTAATATGATGACCATGATACTCGGGGTGGCGGCAGAGGTGGCCGACACGCAGGTGGCGTCGGACCCGATACAGCTTCTTTTAGCTCAGTTCGAGGTCGTCTTTCAGGAGCCGCACACTCTGCCTCCATCGCGTTTCCGGGATCACCGGATACAGCTGAAGACAGGGACGGACCCTACCAATATCCGTCCCTACCGCTACCCGTATGTTCAGAAGGCAGAGATCGAGCGCAACGTACGGGAGATGCTAGAGACAGGCATTATTCGGCCCAGCACCAGCGCGTTCTCTTCTCCGATCATCTTGGTCAAGAAGAAGGAAGGCTCCTGGCGATTCTGCGTCGATTACCGGGGGCTGAATAGCTCCACCATCAAGGACAAGTTTCCCATTACTATGATTGAGGAGTTGCTGGATGAGCTGCATGGAGCGAGTCTGTTCACCAAACTGGACCTCCGGTCCGGTTATCATCAAATTCGGATGAAGGAAGAGGATGTCCACAAAACGGCGTTCCGCACCCACGACGGTCACTACGAGTTCTTGGTAATGCCGTTCGGGTTGGCCAACGCTCCCTCCACCTTCCAGGCTGTGATGAACGAGATCTTTCGACCACTTCTTCGCCGATATGTCCTGGTATTTTTTGATGATATACTAATCTATAGCAGGGCTTGGGACGACCATTTGGAGCACGTGCGACATGTCCTCACCATACTGCGGGAGCACCAGCTATTCGCCAAAAAGTCCAAGTGTTCTTTCGGACAGAGTCAGGTCGAGCATCTGGGGCACCTTGTGTCCGCCCGTGGGGTCCAGGCAGACCCACAGAAGATTGCGAGTATGGTGTCATGGCCCCAGCCCACGACGGTGCGAGCCTTGCGTGGCTTCCTCGGGCTGACGGGGTACTACCGCCGTTTTGTAAAGGACTACGGCAAGATTGCTCGACCTCTGACACAGCTGTTGCAGAAGGATGCGTTCCAGTGGAGCATCGAGGCGGATGAGGCCTTCCGGGCTTTAAAGCAGGCCATGACCACTACACCGGTGTTGGCGTTGCCGGATTTTACCAAGGAATTTATGGTGGAGACTGATGCTTCGGGCGTCGGCCTCGGGGCAGTCTTGATGCAGGAGGGCCGCCCGCTCGCTTACTTCAGCAAGGCCTTGGCCCCACGGACGTTTGGGCTTTCAACGTACGAGAAGGAGATGTTGGCAATTATACATGCGGTCGAGATGTGGCGACCCTATCTTCTGGGACAGCACTTCCAGGTCCGTACGGATCACCAAAGCTTGAAGCACTTCTTGGAGCAGCGCTTGGCGTCTCCACTGCAGCAGAAGTGGTTGACCAAGTTGATGGGGTATGATTACGAGATTGTGTACAAGCAGGGCAGAGAGAATGTGGTCGCCGACGCACTCTCCCGCCTACCTGAGAGCTCTCTCTCTCATGTGTCGGGGCCGGTGATCACCACCTTGGACGAGATACAGGCAACGGTACTCCAGGACCCCGAGCTACGCACCATTGTCGAGGCACTACAGCAGGGTCAAGCTACGGAGCCGGGCTACCATCTTCAGGGCCAGCGGCTGTACTTCCAGGGCAGAGTAGTCATTCCCTCCGCGTCGCCATGGCGGACGGCGATGATGCAGGAGTTTCACGCTTCACCCACAGGCGGCCACGCAGGGATTCTACGGACACTTCAGCGGCTCCGAGCAAATGTCTTATGGAAGGGGATGCGTCGCGATGTCCAACAATTTGTACGGGTGTGTGAGATTTGCCAGTGGCAGAAGTACGAGACCACATCACCGGCTGGGCTTCTTACACCGCTCGAGATCCCGCACCAGGTGTGGGACACCATTTCCATGGATTTCATTGACGGGTTGCCCAAGTCCCAAGGCAAGTCCGTCATCCTGATGGTGGTAGACAAGCTTTCCAAGTATGGTCATTTCCTCCCATTGAGCCATCCGTACACGGGGGAGACAGTTGCAGAGTTATTTGCGCGGGAGATTGTGCGCCTCCATGGCCTTCCACGTTCCATCATTTCCGACAGGGATCCGGTCTTTATCAGCAGTTTTTGGAGGGAGCTCTTTTGGCTCCAGGGCACTACGCTACGTATGAGCACAACCCACCATCCCCAGACGGACAGACAGACAGAGGTCCTCAACAGGGGGGTGGAGACCTACTTACGGTGTTTTGTGATGGACGAGCCGCGCACGTGGACCCGTTGGTTGCATTGGGCGGAGTACTGTTACAACACGTCCTTCCACACAGCCAGCAAGATCACCCCCTTCGAGGTGGTATACGGCCGCCCTCCCCCTACTTTGAGTTCTTATGAGCCCTCCAGCACCGCTCTCCCAGCCGTGGAGCGGACACTTCAGGACCGGGATCGCACTTTAGCCTTACTTCGGCACAATCTGCGGGTCGCTCAGGACCGCATGAAGGCACAGGCAGACAAGCGCCGTACAGAGCGGGAGTTCGCAGTGAGCGATGAGGTTTTCCTCAAGCTCCAACCTTACCGCCAGCTGTCAGTTTCTCGGAGGATGCATCAGAAACTAGCCCCACGCTACTACGGGCCATTCCGCATTCTGCGTCGTGTGGGCCCAGTGGCCTACACCTTGGATCTTCTAGCGGGGTCCCGCATCCACCCGACATTCCATGTCTCTGTTTTGAAGAAAAAGCTCGGGGTTTCCGTTCGGGCCAGCCCTTTCCTTCCCGAGGCGGCCAGCACGGGTGAGTTACGACCGTCACCATAGGTCATTTTGCTTACCAAATGGAAGAAGTCGGGCACGGAATATCGACCAGCGGTACTCGTCAAATGGAAGCAGTTGGACGCAGGGCACAACTCATGGGTTGACTTGTTGGAGTTCCGCGAGCGGTTTCCGGACTTCCACCTTGAGGACAAGCTGGTGCTTGATGGGGAGGGGAATGTTATGCCCCCACAACCGCTTGGGTTCTCGGGACATAAATACTCGCGGCGGACCAAGGAGCGCGTGCAAGACAACGGGGCTGAACCATCCGGTTCAGCCCCCACTCATTAAATCAGCCAGAAGGGGGGGCTGAACCACTCCAGTTCAGCCCCACTTGGGGGGGCCGGCCGGCCCCCTCCTTTCCCCGGGTATTTATAGCCCGGGGCTGCTTTGGGGAGGAATTATTGAGGACATATCAGGTTTCTTTCCTCTCTTTCCCTCAACCCTAACCCTAGTCTCCCCTTCCTCTCTAGTATCTCTATTATCTCTCTTCTTCTTCTTGCACGTTCATATCAATGTGTTTGTAAACAAGAAAATTGTCAGAAATGGCGGCCTTTAGCAGACTGTTTAGTGAAGAGGCTAAATAATTCTAGTGGGACGGGTATATAAGGAAATGTTACTTTTCCTCAACAATAGCATAATGTTTGAGTTTCTTTCTGGAGCAAATTAGCAAGACAACAAGAGCAAGTTGTGGATGGAAGTAGCTAGATCATCATTGTGTATTAGATAACAATTTTGTGCAATGTTATGATGAGGACCAAATGTTCTTGACATGAAATTTGTTGGCGGTGGTGTTGCATGGGTTTGCCCAATAACATTGGGGAACATCATCAACAGTCGTACATTTGGGAATTGAGAGGATGTTGAAGAAGATTTATGTAATAATGAACAAATAATTAGGAAATAAGAAAGTATTTTGTGTCAGTGTTGTTCTCTTCTTGAATTGTGCACATCACATTGCTCTGAAGTCATTTGTTGCCTCGATCAAAGAATTAGAGCACAATTTGGTGGTGCACTGTGCATTTGTAGTTGTTTAGTAGAAATGCAAGTCCATGAAATTGTTTGGTACTTTTAAGTATATATTGCGATCAGATGATGAGTGGATGGTGGATGGTCGTTGGATAACGGTATCTGTTGGTGCTGGTAAGCTAATTTGGTCATGAATAGATGTTTCAAAAACGTTATCTGTTGGTGCGTGGTGATTAGCTGATTTTGAAGAGTGCAAAATTCTCATCTCCTTGCATTACATGTGTTAAAGCAATCTATATAAAAGGCCCATGCATATTACTACGTAGGCATTAGTCCTACATCTTGAATGACGATTTTGTTTTCACTTATCTCCTCCATTTATACTTGTAATTATAGTTTCCTTGATATATATATATATACACACACACACCGATAAATGGAAATCCGCGTAACGCGGATTTCCATTTATCTACGCGCGAGCCCGCTGCATTACAGTGGGGTGGCCGGCGGCTGCGGGCTCGCCGGCCACCGGCCACCCCCCCCCCCCCTGTTAAAAAAAATGCATTACAGCGGGGCGGCCGGTGGCCGGCGAGCCCCAGGCCGCCGGCCGCCCCGCTGTAATGCAAATTTTTTTTAACAGGGGCGGCGCCGCCACCGCCGCCCCTGTTGCAATTTTTTACAGCAGGGCGGCCGGCGGCAGCTGGATCGCCGGCCACCGGCCGATCTAGGCTCGTCGGCGTGGTCGCGGACGATCCCAGGGCGGCTGGTGGCTGGCGAGCCCGCAGCCGCCGGCTGCCCCCCGTTGTGATACAGCGGGCTCTTTTTTCTAGCTGTTGGATTAAATCCAACGGCACTAGGCTCGCGCGCGTATATACGGAAATCCGCATTACGCGGATTTCCAGGGGACCCATATATGTGTGTGTGTGTGTGTGTGTATATAAATATATATATATATACGAGTGCCCGACACGGGGCTCTGCCCCTACTGTCAATCGCGACAGTACCCGGTCCGCCGCTACGGCTCCGCACGACTGTACTCAGCCCGCCATTATGACCTCGAGCAACTGTACCCGGCCCGCCCCTACGGCCCCGCGCGACTATACCAAATCGTAATTTCACATAGGTTTAGGACATCCTATTAGTAGGTTTAGGAGACCTACTAAAATGTGAAAAGATGAAATGATTTTATTGTGCTCGATCAAACGGTTGTTGAATTATGAACTCATGATCTGACGGCTTGTGGAATTTTGAACTCATGATATTCGCAGACCACAGTATTTCTTTATATATGGTAGACATAGATATATATATATTCATGAGAATAAAATTTGTTTATATTTCTCTCCAAATTTGTCTTTCTCTACATGGTATCAAAGCACCAATCCAACGGATTGGATCTCTTTATTTTATTTCCTAATTGAGCATCTTTCCTGGATTTGATTCTTTTTTAAGACTCAACTATGCACTATTGCTCTTGCGCTAACTTTGATCCCACGCTGCCTTTTTTAGGACCGCTCGTTCCGCGCATAACACTCTGCCTTTTCAAAGCTCGTGCTACCCGCGCGTCCTGCACTCCTCTGCGTGTCCTGCACGCCTCCGCGCAGCCCGCACTCCTCCGCGCGTCCTGCACTCCTCCAGGCGTCTCGTACTCCTCCGCACGTCCCACACTTCTCCGCGCGTTCAGCACTCCTCCGCGTGTTCAGCACTCCTCCGCGCGTTCAGCACTCCTCCGCGCTTCCCGCACTCCTCCGCGCGTCCCGCACTCCTCCGCGCGTCCCGCACTCCTTCGCGTGTCTCGTACTTTTTTGCATGTCCCGCACTCCTCCGTGCATCCGCGTATACCGCACGTCCCACCCCCCTGTTGCAGCACAAACCCCATCTTGCGACGCACGCCAGTACAGTCGCACCCTCCCTAGCAGCCGCACCCTCTGAAGCTAACGCAACCCCATCACAGCCACACCCGACCTTGCCATGGCAGCCTGCTGCATCAACCTAACCAGTCATGGGCATGTCTCTCGGCTCTTCCTCTTCCTCCCTTCCAACTCTTGCTCTGCACCTTTTCCCAACGTACGAGATGAACTGTGGATCACTACTATCTCTCTAAGTTGCAAGAAAAAAATTGTCGAGTGGGTGCACTCAGTGCGATGAGTTCTACAAAAAAATGGATTGCTTCATCGTCTCTTCAAGGCACCCCCTGCCGAGCCCAACGAGAAATGGCTCTGCGATGATGGCCGCTTTAGTCCTGGATTTTGAATTCGATGGAAGCTGAGCCATATCATTTGGCATTGTATCAGAAGATGGCAAAGGCAATGTGGAATGACCTTCACTCTTTGTATTCTGGCAAGAAAAATTTCCAACATCTGTTTGACAGTTTAACAGAGCTCCAATCTCTTACTCTGGGAGCCGACGAAGACATAACCTTCTTTGTTGCGAAATCTAAAACTCTCGTCGAAGTCTGGATTCAACATCAACCTCCAACGTCGGATCTCTCCGCTCGAAGTACTCAAAACGAAGCAATCGAAATTGTCATAATGATGGCTTGTGTACCCCCATATCTCCAAAGTTTTTGTACCACCATTCTCTTGTCCTCCATGGTTCCTTCCCTCTCTTATGTGTTCCATGATGCTAAAGGTGACATCACCTTCTGTTGCTCAAGGACCTGTCTCTACGGCCCTTCTCCAACAAACTTTTGAACACCATCTCACCTCGTCACCGGCTCATGGGGGTCGCACCAACTCTCGTAGATAGGGTCGTGGCGGTTGGAATCGCTCCAAGGGTACCAACAGTCGTGTGTGCATATATTGTGGTCAGAGTAGTAATTTGGAATCTACTTGCTTTCGTAAGCATGGTGTACCACCACGGCCTCCACAAAAGCATGTCTCTATTGCAACTGATGGTCCCACCACCACCCATGCTGATATTGATAGCTTGTGAACCCAACTTCAACATCTTCAAGGGTTGATCAGTCACTCTCATGGCTCTGTGGCATTTATTTCAAATGAAGGTAGGTATCTCTGGTTTTTCCAATAGTTCTTCTTGGATAGTAGACTTTGGTGCCACAAATTATATTACGCCCCAAAAGCCACCTCAATCTTTGAACTTCGCATACCCTAAGTTCATCACAGTGGCTAATGTGGAGGCCACCCTTGTTGGTGATTCTAGGGATGTGCCCCTCACTTCATCTCTCTCTGCATTCCGTTCTTCATGTTCCAGACTCACACTTTAATCTTCTCTCTATTATTCGTCGAACACAAGATTTTGACTGCTCTGTCACACTTTCATTTTCTTCCTTTATTGCGCAGGATCGACAGACCCAAAATATCATTGATAGAGGACAACTGTCAAATGGGCTTTATACTTTGGATGTTTTCACCATTGCTCTAATGTATGTGACCTCTGTTGATTGGCATGGTCGCCTTGGGCATGCGGCTCTCCCGATTCTACAAAAAGATCTTCCTAATCTCTCCTTCCCCGATTTCACCTGCGAGTTTTGCATCTATGGGAAACAACATCGTTCTACTTTTACACCTCATTGTACTCGAAAATCTACTCCTTTTAATTTAGTGCACTCTGATATTTGGGGACTATATAAAACACCTAGTGTTTCTGATTATTGTTATTTTCTCATATTTATTAATGATTATTTTCACATAACCTGATTGTATTTACTTCACGATCATTCTGAACTACTTGGTGTATTTTGTGTCTTCATCGCCAAGACGCGTACTCTGTTTTCTACTTCTATTAAGACAGTTATCCTCTACAGATGATGCTACGCGTCCTGCTGATCCGGTACCAGCCTCTACTGCTCATCCTCTATCTAATTATGTCTCATTACATCGCTTGTCTCTGGCACTACACAAATTTGTGACATCTTTGACGACTATTTCCACTCCTAATTCTTTGCGAGAAGCTCTTCAACAACCCGGGTGGCAAGTTGCTATGGATGAAGAAATGACAGCACTCTGCACTAATCAAACTTGGGAGCATATCCCACTTTCATCTGCTCAAACCTGTGTGGGTTGTAAGTGAGTCTTCACTGTCAAGCATGGACCGGATGGGGTTGTGGAACGTCTGAAATCTCGTCTTGTGGCTCGTAGTTTGATACAACAACACGACCTCAACTATGAGACATTAGCGCCCGTTGCGAAGCTGAATACTGTTTGTGTTTTAATTTCTCTGGTTGTTCATCGTTGTTGGTCGTTGCATCAGTTGGACATTAAAATTGCTTTCTTGAATGGGACCTTATTGACACTATTTACATGAAGCAGTCTCCCAGGTTTGATACCGCAAGGGAAAATCTTGTCTGTCACCTCAAGAAGTCTCCCTATGGTCTCAAATAATTTTTTCGAGCGTGGTTTTTGGTGCATGTGGATGATATTCTGATCACGAGCAATGATCAGAATGACACACATGATCAAGAAACACCTGACATCTGTTTTTAAGACCAAAGATTTGGTCAATCTCAGATTTTTTTCTTGGTATCGAGATAGCTCATCGCCCTGATGCTCTTGTTCTATTTCAACAAAAGTACTGTCTTGAACTTCTTCGTGATGTCGGCTATTCGGGATGCAAGCGCGCAAAAACACCTATGGATGCCAAACAAAAGCTCTATGCACACAGCTCCAACTCTGACCTACTTCCAAATCTAAAATACTATCGTCGTCTTATGGACAAGCTAATTTGTTGTTGGCATTGTCAGTTGTTTCATGCATGCTCCACAAACTTCACATCGACAGGCAGTTGAGCACATCCTTCAATATCTGAAGAGTGCTCCTCGGAAACATCTTGTGTATAAGCCATCTTCATCCTTATCTCTCATTGCCTTCTTGGATGCGGACTATGCTCGCTCTCTGGATGATCGTCGATCAACTAGTGGTTACTGCACTTACTTTGGTGGACACCTTGTCACCTGGAGAAGCAAAAAGCAAACTGTGGTTGCACGATCATCTGCAGAGGCATAGTATCACTCAATAGCCTCAGTCATTTCTAAACTTATGTGGTTGGAAAGTCTTCTCAGCGATATGGGTGTGAAAAGCACCTTTACAGTCACTCTTTTTTGTGATAGTCAGACGGCTATCCACATTGCAAATAATCTTGTGTTTCACGAACGCACAAAGCGCATCGAGGTCGACTGTGATTTTATCCGGGAGGAAGTGCAGACGAAGAAACTGGACTTGAGACGTGTCCCTGTGGCCGAACAAATTGTTGATAATCTTACCAAAGCCTTACCTTGCCCACTTTATCACCCGTTCTTGTCCAATCTTATTTCATATGATTTGTATGCTCCAACTTGTGAGGGAGTGTTAAAGTAATCTATACAAATGGCCCATACAAAGGCCCATGACTGAGCCCATTACAACGCAGGCATTTGTCTCACATCTTGGATGACAATTTTGCCTCCAGTGATCTCATTTATTTATACATGTAATTATAGTTTCCGTGAGATATATATTCATGATATTTACTTCTCTCCAAGTTTTTCTTTCTATACAATATGTGCATCTCGCTACTCTTTCGTAAGTCATTGTCGTGATCTACTGGTCCGTCCCAGATTCATCCCTAGAATGTGGACGATATGTAATTAAATTAGGTCAAATTAAGTAACGTGAATCAGTTCTCTGCAAAAGTTAATTTTTGACGGTTAAGTTAAAGAAAAATAACACTGAGTTGTCTGAATGGTACACCATTTAAGAATGTTGTCATGCAAAAGTTAATGAATGAAATTTTTGTAGGTGTCCCAATTGTTGATGATAGCAAAATATTGTTGTCATTTGTCATAGGGGAACCTACAAAGATAAGGGCACTAAGAAAATGAAATAATAAAAAGTATATCATGATGCACAATATGAATAAAATAAATAACAACAAATTATCATCATCAAACTGCCAAATTATCATCATCATGAATGAATTAAATATTAACAAATTATCATCATGATGATCAAATTAGGTACTTATCAGTATTATCATCCTAACAAAGTAATTATAAACTACAAAAATCACTTAGAGAAAACTACATAATGCATTTTGAAAGGGGAAAAAGCAAGTAAGAACTCATCAAATGCAGGTTAGAAATTATTGGAAGAGAACCTAAGATTCTGATCAAATATTGCCTGCAACTATACTAAAATTACGAAAACAGGACAATACATCCAATATTAAATCATATGAAAGTTGGCGCATGGCGCCTAGATTCATCATCAAATCCAATCACAAATTGAAACTTTTATTTATGTTAATTTTACACATGCTATTGTCTTATTTAGTTGGAAAAATGCAAAAGAACCTATTAAGATAAGGCAACAGAACACACTCAAACCATCAAAAGTATGATCCCCTCAAACTTAAATATATATGCAAATCTTGATCATACACCTCAATTTATCATTCAATAAAAAGACAGGAGCCCCTTGATAGCAGCCAAACCAACTCAAATACAAAAATCGTAAGAGAAAGGCAAGGTAACGATAAGAGGAAAACCAGGATGCAGACAATGAATAAATTGAATACGAACAAATTATCATCATAACACTACCAAATTATCATCATGAACAAAATAGACACTACTTGATTTTTTCAAAAAAAATGAAATTTTATAGAACAAATTCATCCGAACCAACTCAAAGAACCTATTAAGATAAGGCAACAGAACACACTCAAACCATCAAAAGTATGATCCACTCAAACTTAAATATGAATGCAAATCTTGATCATACACCTCAATTTATCATTCATTAAAAAGACAGGAGTCCCTTGATAGCAGCCAAACCAACTCAAAGACAAAAATCGTAAGAGGAAGGTAAGGCAACGAGAAGAGGAAGATCAGGATGCAGACAATGAATAAATTGAATACTAACAAATTATCATCATAACACTACCAAATTATCATCATGAACAAAATAGAAACTACTTGATTTGTTCAAAAAATGAAATTTTATAGAACAAATTCATTTCAGCCCTTATGTGTAATTCCATTCATGGTATTGGAGAAGAAGAAGACAGTAGGTTGTTCAATAGTAAATGGGTGAGAGTGTTTGTAGGTTTGAAAAGTAGTAAAGTAAAACATTAATTTAAAGTACCCAGTCCGCATAGAAACATAGGGTGTTTGGAAGCATATGATTGTAACAACAATGATCAAACATCTCCCAAAATAGTTAGGTTTTCCAGATACAAGAAAGTCGAATATTTCTAGTACCATTAAATTTATTTAGAAATTATTAAACTTCTTTGTAGTTTCAAAAAAAATTAGAACGGAACTCCTTTGTGAAGTACTACTCAAATAATTTGACTTTTAACAATTCATTTATACACTAAATTAATCATCTTTGGTTATAATTCAAAAATTAGTAAGCAAATGAATAAGTAAATAATACTGAACTAAACAAAATCAGCACCAATAACAATAATTTTTTTGGACACACATAAGTAATAATAATTTAATGCAATGAAATCAATAAATAAAATGAGCTACAGAAAGAGCTGTTTGGATGATAATTATTCTTAGTCATTGTGAAAATTATGAATTGTTAAACGAATTGGTAGTGTGCTTTTCAACGTCTGACATTTGCTTTCTGTGTGGTCAATGAGTTGCAACTTTGGTTTGAATTTTTTTGGCTTAATTTAGTTGCTTCTTCAAACAACCACATTGTTTTTGAGTCAATAAAGAAATCTAATTTAATGTGATAGTTGTAGCATATGATGTGTTGGGAATCTAAAGAATGCAGAAATTGTGGTGGGCTCTCTCTCCATATGGTGAGTCTTAGGCTCTGTTTGGCGCGGTTGTAGCGACTGGAGAAGCAATGGTGGGAAGCAGTGGTGGAATAATCAGCTGTTTTGCAGAGTGGTGGCAGAATTTGTGAAACTGTTTAGAATAACAGCGTTTGCAGTGCTGTTTAATAATTTTATAAATATTATAAAAAACAAAATATTATAAAATATAAATTATATATAACATCTATATACATTTATAATATATAGCAATATTATATAATATTAAAGTAATAATAAATAACTATAATAATATATATAATATAATATTAATTTAATAATATACAACTTATATATACTGTTGAAACCGGAATCCGATCTCCTGTGGAGTTCGACCCTTGGGGAAGGGGTGGTCTCGCGCCTACTTCGCTCCTGCAAGAAAAACAACAAAGAAGGCAAGGAGAAACAGACACAAGGGCTCGGCAGGGAGGTCCCACCACAAACCCGGAAGATCTCTGAGCGCTTCCCCTCCTTAGCCAGAAGCCGAGCTAAGGTACCCTCAGAAAGCACTTGAAAACAGGAACAGGGAGGCACTCTCAGCGTGTCCTCTGAGGTACCCCTTGGGTCTTATTTATAGTTTTTGGAATCTGAACTGCCAATAACCAGAAGAACTGACCTGAAATCACCAAAAAGCCCTTGGTTGAGTCTGCCAACAGCCAAGCTCCGCTGTTCCGAACGGCTATGCGCAGTCCAACCTGGTCTGTCAACAGCGTGGCACCGCTGTTCTGAACAGCTATTCGCACCCGTGGGACGGGCCAGCCCGCCATCCATCCCTCTCCGCGAGAGGCGGGCGCGACCTGGTTCTAGCGGCTCGCCTATTCTTCTCGGGCGAACGCGAGCCGGACCGCCGCGACCAGCCAGTCCTTTGCCGGGGCGGATAGGAGACCAGGTCGCGTATAGGGGGGGAGGGTTGGCGGCCATTATGACCCTCGAACGGCTCGCAGACCGCGGGTCGCCGAGCCTATCAGCGAGTACTGGCTCGACGATCGGCGCCCCCCGCTCTGGTCGACGATTCTCTGAGCGAGCGGGAGGGACAGGGGAGCCGTCTCGCCTGGCTCGCTCGCCTGAGGTGAGCGGAAGCGGACCAGCCCCTTGTCGCGTGTCTGCTTGTCGCTTGGGTGCGGGTCGCGGGACTGGGTCCGCTCGATCTTCCTGTTGGGGCCCGCTCGACGAACACGGGGTTGTACACAATCCCCGCTCTTTTTGAGCTTGATACAATCTCGGAAAGAATCATCCAACCCGCGTGTTCGGCGAGTACTGTGCTGAGCTGGCAGGGAATCTTCTGGTGGGGCCCCACTATTCGGCTATAAATATACCACTGAGCCCAGGGGGGTCTCCCCAGATCATCTCGTTTTTCAACCGGACTGCAGCCTCCCGATGCCGGTTAGCGAAGAGGTGCGAGCCCGCCTGGCGGCCGCGGGCCAGAGAACTCGGGAGGAGGCCCTCGAGGCCGCTCCTTGGTTAGCGCGTGGGTCTCCCGGCCCTCTCTTCAGGCCGGTGAAGGGGAAGACCGTGAGGCGGTCCCCGGCGAATAACTTCTCGGGTTCCAGCTCGGCGGCTGGTGATGAGGTCGCTTCTGAGGTACGCGACCTCCCCCCTCGGCTTGTTGCTACGTTTCTGACCCCTCGTCTTGCAGGCACAGCATCGTGAAGGCGAGGAGGACGGGGGGGAGGATCGCCCCCCTCCCTTGTCGTCTGAGAGGGCTGGTAGTCCCTCAGGTCTGGACCGCCCACCCCCGGATACCCCTCGCCCGCCAGTTCCCCCCGGACTAGGGAAATCTCTCGCGGCCCTCGAGGGGGAACCCTTTCAGGGTCGGCCGGGCTCCTCTCGTCCTTCCATCGGCATGGACGACGTGCCAACCCCTGGTAAGCTCCGGGTCAGTGCTTGCCTTGCTCTCGCTCGTTCCTTCTGAATTGTCCCTTTTGCAGGCTACAACATGATCTCCTCTGAAACGGAGATGAGCGAAGGGTACTCGCTTCCGCCTGACGTGGAGGGCGTTTCAGATTACCTAGGCGACCCGGCTGATGCGGCGGGGATGAAGAGGCAGGTGACGCGGTTGTTCCAGAAACACACTCTGCTGCTTCAGGAGCTCGTGAAGAGGGTCGACCAAGACAAGGCCGACACCGAGGCTCGGCTCGCGGCCCTGGAAGGGGCCCCGCGCGCTGCAGAAGGTGGCGAGGTCACCTCGCCTGGCGTGCACATTACGCGGGCCGAGGAGCGCCTGAGGAGTGCCTCGGAGCAAGTTGGTCTGGCCCAGCAGGAGCTGGTGGCGGTGCGCGACTATCACTATCCTCGCGTGCCGCCGCGATCCGTAACGCAACGGCGGGGCAGGTGGAAGTGGATCCAGTACTGATCCACCCTTCCTTCTCCCCGCCCGCGGGATATCGCCGGGTTGCTACTATTTCAAAGTTATCCTGTATCTATAACGATTTGCAACCCTCTTTGCCCGCCTATGGGCCTAACTTTCTGCTGCTGATGTATGTTGAAATTACCATGTTGTTGCTTTTATTCTCCGCGGGGCGGGCTCGAGGGTACTCGCGTACTTTGCTCGCCCTCCCTCTGGGGGGGAGGGCAGGTCAGGGAATGGATTCGCTCTACCCGCCCTGCCGATCGGGGCGGGGGCGAGCCGAGGGGCTCGCCAGCCGGGAGTCTCCCCGACTCGCGCGGAATCCCGGGCGGGTGCGGGCCGAGACTCGCCCGCTCAAGTCCTGCGCGGATGCGGCAGGGCGAGAACCGCGCCTGATCGGCCTTGGCGGTGCGGTTGCGCGCCGGGAAGTCGAACCGTCGGGCTGATTTTTGCTACACGCACCCCTTCATCCGGCGGGAAATTTCCCGCCCTTTCTTTCTCCCTATAAATAGGCCTTGCCGGCTCTTATTCTCTCACCGGTTCAAAACACTCTCCCGCTTCCTGCTCTCCGCGAATCACGGCTCGTGCTCGCCTTCTGGATCTGTCTCGCACGTTTGGCGGCAATTCGGTGGAAATGGGCGGTGGCGGCGGCGATGCGGACGGGCGAAGAAAGTGCGTCTGGACCTTCTCAGAGCACGATTTTCCTCACGCCGTCATCTCGGAGCGCGAGTACCTGGATGACCTCGGCGACCACGTCCCGCCGGGCTTTTCGGCGAGACGGCCCGGGGAAGGAGAAAAGATCAACGATCTATCCAGGGACGAGCTCGCCATACCCCTGGCTCACTTTGAGGTGGGTCTGCGACTTCCCCTGTGGCCTGAGGTACGCCAAGTGCTGAAGTACTTCGGGGTCGTCCTTGGTCAGATGACCCCGAACTCCATAGCTGTTATGGTGGGGTTCGCCTGCTTTCTGCGAGAGGAGCGAGTCGAGTTCAGTCTCGCAGTTTTCCGGAAGCTATTCTCCTTCCGGGCGAACCGGGACGGGACCGCCTATTTCTCCAGCGCCCACCTCAAGGTGCGGGAGACCGTAAATAAGAGTCACAACTGGCTCAAAAAGTTCCTGTTCGTCAAGGGGGATTTTGGCAACGTCCCCTTCTCGCCGGTGCAGCTCAGCGAGGCGAGTTACCGCCCGCCCAGCCTAGGGGGCCACGAGGCCGACTTGTGTGGGTTCTTCGTCGGGAAGAACTTCGAGGTCGCGTACTTGCGTCGCAACCTTGATGACCTTGTTGTCGTCCCACCAGGGGGAGGTTTGCCACTCTCCACTGCTTTGTCCTCTTTTTCCTTCTTTAGATTCACCCTCTCTTCTTGACAGGAGAGCGGGACGTCCCCCTTCATCCCCCCTACGAGAGTGCTCGGCTTGCCCCCGGGGTCCTCGCCCGATCCCAGGCCGCAGACGCCGCTCAGCGCGATGCCCCGTCGGTCCCTGCCAAGAAGCGGCCGGGCGGCGGACAGCCCGCTCCCCCGCCCAAGATGGCGAAGACTACGGGGCAGCAGCCCGCCGGTGGCCAAAGAAAAGGCAAGGCCCCGGCGGTTCTTCCGGCCGAGGGTTCCCCCCCTATGGTCGCCTCGTCCAGTGACGCCCCCGGCGGGGCGACAGGCACTTCCGGGCCGCCGGACGGGTCGCAACCTTCCGCGAAGCCGGTGCCAAGAGGGCATCGCAATTTTGGCTATGGCGAGAAACCCCTGGACGAGCTTGGTGCCTCGCTGCTGTCATGGGACAAGAAGTCAAATCGCGCAGTAGTCTCGACCCTGTTGCCGAGTTGGCTGGAGCAGGACACCATCGGTGGGGAGGCTTACAACTTCTCGTTCGGCCTCTACTCGCGAGAGGACGCCGCTATCTACGACAAAGAGGCGACGCGAGTACTGGTTCACGAGAGCGCGCGGGCCCAGCTGCGCGGCCTGGAGCTAGCCCATATGGTCGGGAGGCACTGCACCCAGCTGGAGCGGAACGCCACCTCCCTCAAGAAGTTGGCGGACGAGATGGAGGAGGCCCGAAAGCTTGCTCAGGAGGACGCGGATCTTCAGAGGAGACGGGCCGACGCGGCTGAGGAGACCCTCGCGCAGTACCTGGGTGGGGTGGTACGTGTTCACCCTCAATAACCGCCCCTTCTCGCGAATCCACCTCACGATTCTCTCTCCTTTCCCCAGGACGCGGCGACGGCGAGCCGGATGGGTGCCGAGATCGCCACCCTTGGTCAGGGCAAATCGGCGCTGGAGGCGCGGGTACGCGAGCTGGAGGCCGCCGCCGCTGTCCCTCCGCCAGATAACAGGGGATGCCCGCTCGAACACCACTCTGGCTACGAGTTGGAGGTGCTGATGCAAAAGAACGCCGCCAGCGCCGCGAAGTACACGATGCAGATGCTGCGACGCGCGGATCTCCTCAAGAGCGAGGCGGCGGAACTCTCGGCGGGCGACGTGGTGCCGGCGCTGTTCCTTCCCGTGCCGGACCCCGGGGATAAGTCTTTCCAGCACATTTAGGACTTCTCGCCCCGGATCTCGCGTCGCCCCCGCTTCTTTGACATTTGTTTATTAGGTGTATACACTATGTACTTTTTGTCGTTTGAGATGTAAGCGCGGGCCGCCTATACTTTCTGATTTTCGTCTATTAATGCTCTTATAAATGCTTCCCCACTCGTTACTTACGCCCGTCTGCTGTCATTGCGCGATGTAATTTTTCCGTTTTCGCGCTCGCTGCCGCTCACCTCGCGTTGCGTCGACGAGGTCGTATGCCTACGAATTCGGCTTAGGAGTCATAGGAGGCCCGGCAGGTCGTCCCGCTGTGGGCGACCTGCATCAGCGGCGCGGCCTCCGCTGCCGAGGCTACTCGCTGACCAAACGAGGCGAGGCGGCTCGCTGTTTGCCCGAGACATCAGATTCCTTGCGGGTCGACCCCTTTGCGACGCGACCCGGGTTCTCGCCTCCTTCCGGTCGCCAATCTGGGGGCTGGGTGGTTATGCTAGACCCCCCCCCCCCCCCTTCGGCTAATCTTCGCGACTCCAATCCATTATTAACACCACTTGAGTAGTTTCCGGCCCTGCCGGCTAGGTGGGAGCCTGGCAGCGTGATTCGCTCTGGGTCGTAAACTACTGTCATCGAGTGACTTCCGGCCCTGCCAGCTAGGTGAGAGCCTGGCAGCGGGATCTTCTCGAGGCCAAGGATGACACCGAGTGACTTCCTGCCCTGCCAGCTAGGTGAGAGTCTGGCAGCGGGATCTTCTCGGGGTCCAAACACATTCCATCGAGTGACTTCCGGCCCTGCCGGCTAGGTGAGAGCCTGACAGCGGGATCTTCTCGAGGTCAAGGATGACACCGAGTGACTTCCGGCCCTGCCAGCTAGGTGAGAGCCTGGCAGCGGGATCTTCTCGGGGTCCAAACACATTCCATCGAGTGACTTCCGGCCCTGCCAGCTAGGTGAGAGCCTGACAGCGGGATCTTCTCGAGGTCAAGGATGACACCGAGTGACTTCCGGCCCTGCCAGCTAGGTGAGAGCCTGGCAGCGGGATCTTCTCGGGGTCCAAACACATTCCATCGAGTGACTTCCGGCCCTGCCAGCTAGGTGAGAGCCTGGCAGCGGGATCTTCTCGAGGCCAAGGATGACACCGAGTGACTTCCGGCCCTGCCAGCTAGGTGAGAGCCTGGCAGCGGGATCTTCTCGGGTTCCAAACACATTCCATCGAGTGACTTCCGGCCCTGCGAGCTAGGTGAGAGCCTGGCAGCGGGATCTTCTCGAGGACAAGGATGACACCGAGTGACTTCCGGCCCTGCCAGCTAGGTGAGAGCCTGGCAGCGGGATCTTCTCGGGGTCCAAACACATTCCAATTCTCTATGCAGGCTGGCTATGACCGTACTGGAGCGTTTGAAGAAATTTATTATAATGAAAGTGTCACTTACATGCTTTAGGGGAAAAAACGCTTCAAGTCGTCACCACTCCAGGTGTGACTCAGGGTCTCGCCCTCTACATTTTGGAGTCGATAGCCTCCTGACTTTAGAGCTTCCTTAATAAATGGTCCCTCCCAGCTGGGATTGAGCTTCCCTATGGATGCCGACCTCCCTGCCGCATCCACCTTCTTCAGCACCAAGTCTCCTTCCACGAACTGCTTGACCCTGACATGTTTGTCAAAGTATTTGGTCATCCTTCTTTTTACCTCCTCCTGTCGGACAGCCGAAAGGTCCCTCAATTATTCCACCATGTCAAGGGAGAGTCTCAGCTCCTCCTCGTTCTCGGCTTGCCATTCCTCTCGGCCCTCTTTGGCCGCCCCGACTCGCGGCGTTTGGACTTCAAATTCCACGGGGAGCACCGCCTCGCACCCATGGGAGAGCTTGAAGGGGGTCTCCCCTGTAGCCGTGTTGGGGGTGGTTCTTAGGGCCCAAAGAACTGTGGGAAGCTGCTTCACCCAGCTCCCCTTCAAATTCTCCACCTTCTTCTTGAGGAGGTTGACGATGATCTTGTTCGCGGTCTTCACCTGCCCGTTGCTCCTGGGGTGATGAACCGAGGCGAACCTGAGGTCGATCCCAAGCTGCTCGCAAAAGCTGGTGAATTCGGCACTGGCGAACTGGGGCCCGTTGTCCGTGACGATGGCCTGGGGCAGCCCATGGCGACAGATGATCTCCCCCCAAACAAAGTTCCTGATCGCCTGGGAGGTCACCTTGGCCAGTGCCTTCACCTCCATCCACTTCGAGAAGTAGTCAATCATCACTAGGAGGAACCTTCTCTGACCGCTGGCTTGGGGAAACGGCCCAACCAAATCCATTCCCCAGATTGCGAAGGGCCAGGGGGCCGTGATACTCCTGAGTCGTTGGGCCGGCTGTAGCTGAAGAGGGGCAAACAGCTGGCACTTATGACATCTTCTTGCGAACTCTGCGGCGTCTCGGCCCAGGGTGGGCCAGAAATACCCTTGCCTGACTATCCTTCCCTCCAGGGTCCGACTCCAGGAATGACTCCCACATTCCCCGGAGTGGACTTCCTCCAAGATCCTCTGCACTTCGCCCTCGACCACGCAGCGAGCCAGCATCCCTGAGAGGGACTTCCTGTATAGCTGCCCGTCCTGGAGGAGGTAATAAGCTGACTTGTGCCTTAGTTTCTTCTTATCTACCCCTTCCGGATACTCTCCCGTGGAGAGGAAAACTACAACTGGATCCATCCACGAAGCTTGTTGATCGATTTCCATGAGCTCTCCTTCTTCGATGGAGTGGCGGAACAGGCCGGTGATGGTGCCCCCCACCTGGGGACCATGCTTTGCCAGCTGATCGGCTTGTTCATTCTCTTCCCTGGGCACGTGTCGGATGGTGAAAGCTTGAAAAGTGCCAATGACCCCCTTTACCTTGGCCAGGTACGATCTCAGGGTGGGCTCCCTTGCCTCGAACTCCCCGTTGATCTGAGAAGCTACTACCATGGAGTCAGTAAGGACCTCCACATCCGACACCCCCAGCTCCCTGGCCAGGCGCAGCCCTGCTATCACGGCCTCGTACTCGGCCTGGTTGTTGGTAATGGGAAAGTGCACCACCACCGTCTGCTCAATTCGAGTCCCTTGAGGGCTTTCTAGGATCACCCCCACTCCAAGGGAATGCCTCCCTGAGGCTCCATCCACCCTCACTTTCCAAGGAGTCGGGCGGGTGAGCTCTTCCTCCGCTACTTCCACCACGTAGTCGGCCAGGAAGTCGGCCATCGCCTGAGCTATGATCGAGAGCCGCGGAACGAAGGAGACATCGAACTCGCTCAGCTCCACCGACCACTTAGCCAGCCTGCCTGAATGCTCCACCCCCTCGAAGATGTTGCGGAGAGGATGGTCGGTCACCACTCGGATTGAGTGTGCCTGGAAGTAAGGTCGCAGCCTCCGAGCCGAGATGATTAAGGCGAATGCTAGCTTCTCCAAAATCGGATACCGGAGCTCGGCCTTCCTCAGGACCCGGCTGACGTAATAAATAGGGAGCTGCCTCTTCCCCTCTTCACGAACCAAGACGGAGCTCAGGGCCTCCGCCCCGACCCCGAGATATAAGAACAGGTCCTCCCCCTCCTTCGGTCCTTGGAGCAGCGGAGCCTGTGTCAACTGCACTTTGAGGGCCTGGAACGCCTCCTCGCACTCCTTGGTCCATTCAAACCTCTGACCACCCCTCAGCATTTTGAATAAGGGGGAGCACTTCTCCCCTGCCCGAGAAAGGAAGCGACTCAGCCCTGCTAGCTTCCCCGTCAGCCGTTGGACCTCCTTAGCATTCCGCGGGAACCCCAGCTCCAAGATAGCCCTGACCTTATCTGGATTCGGCTCGACCCCCGCGGGGGTGAGGAGGTGCCCCAAGAACTTTCCCCTGCTGGCCCCAAAGACACATTTCAGGGGATTCAATCGCATCTTGTATTTGCGCAGGGTGTTGAAGGTCTCCTCCAGGTCCCGGAGGTGGGAGTCCACATCCCGACTTTTGATCATGAGGTCATCTACATACACCTCCAAATTCCTCCCCCTCTGCTCCTTGAAGACCCTATCCATCATTTAATGGTAGGTTGCCCCAGCATTCTTCAGCCCGAAGGGCATCATCTTGTAGCAGTAGCATCCATCCCCTGTGATGAACGAGACATCCTTGATGTCTGGGGGGTGCATCCTGATTTGATGATAACCTGAAAAAGCATCTAAAAAACTCATTACAGAATAACCGACGGCTGAGTCAACCAGCGCGTCGATTCGAGGCAAAGGATAACAGTTCTTAGGACAAGCTTTATTAAGTAAGGAAAAGTCGATATACATCTTCCATCGGCCGTCTCCTTTTTTAACCATAACCACGTTGGAGACCCAGCCGGGGTACTGAATCTCAGACACGAAGCCGGCCTTGAGGAGTTTCGCCACCTCCTCCCTGATGGGTTCCGCCAGCTTGTCCGCAGTGGACCTTTTCTTCTGCTGAACGGGGCGTGTTCCCGGGTCCAGGTTGAGGCGATGGCAAGCCACATCCGCGTCAACCCCCGGCATCTTCGCGGCGTTCCAAGCAAAGATGTCCACGTTCTTCTGGATGCACTCCAGCATCCTGCCTTGGTCCTCCGGGGTCAGCCCCCCGCTGACGCGGATCTTCTCCATCCTGCCTCCTCTGGTGAACACTTCCAGCTCCACCACTTCCTCTGCTGCCTCCAGCCTGGCTTGCTCCCCCCATCCCTCGGCATCCCCCTCCTCTGGAACGGGGACCTCTACCTTCATCTCTTCTCCCACGCCCCTTACTTCGGTCACCTCCTCCAGATCTCCTCCTGCCACCTCCTCCGTGTGGTTCTTTATTTCCAGCTCCCTCTCTCCTGCTCCCTCCCCTGGCTCCTCCATCCTTCGCCCCATCTCCTCGGCTCCCTCCATCCAAGAGATGGTGTTTACCGCGGTGACATAACACTCCCGCGCCACCTTTGGGTCCCCCTTAACCCTGACCTGGACCCCCTCAGCGTTGAACTTCAAGCATTGATGGAAAGATGAGGGGACGCAGCGGAAGGCGCTGATAAGGGGCCTCCCGAAGATGTCGCTGTAGCTGCTGGGGGCGTCCACAATGACGAACTTGCAGTTTCGGGACTGCCCCCCCCCAAGGTGACATGGAGGCCAACTCCTCCCTCTACTTCCTTTCTCCTGAGAACCCGAACAAGGGCCCGTCCGAGGCCAGCACCCTCTTAGCCTCCACTTTCATCGCGTCAAACGCCTTTTTGAAGACGACTTTGACGGAGCTCCCGTTGTCCACGAGAATCCGAGAGACAGTGAAATTCTCGATGGCGGCCTTGATGACCAGCGCGTCGCAGAATGGGTCCTCGTGGTCTGGCATGTCGCTCCTGGAGAAAGTGATCCTTTCCTCCGGGGGTGGGGTTTGGGATATGGAGGCGACGCTTCGCCGGTACATGGTGTGGAGGCTTGCCTTGCGGAAAGCCTCGACCCCGACCCCTCCGTGGATCACTCCGATTCCCCCCCAGGTTCCGACGTCCACCCGGTCTTCGCAACGATCCTCCTCCGCCCGAGGCAGGACCTCCTCGATCCTCACTTCTTTCCGTCCTCCCTGCTGCTGCTGTTGTTGTTCCCGATTCCCCCTCATCTCAAGGAACTCGGGGCAGGTGGTTGTGGCATGCCCCTCTTCCTGATGGAAGTCGCAATAGGGCAGCTCCACCCTGACCTCCCTTCTCCTCCTCCTCATGATCCCCCTCCTTGCCCCCAAGGCTATGGCCATGGCCTCCTCCTGATCGGGGAGCCGGGGCCTCTGGCCCTGCCTCCAACCCGGGGGTGGAACTGATCTTGCCTCCCCTGGTGGTAACCCCTTCCGTAGTACCCTCTCGGTGGCCCCTGCCCATGCCACTCAGGTCTCCAGCCCAGGCGACGGTCGGGCTCCTGGTGCCCCCACCTCGGCTGCTGCTGCCACTGGAGCTGTCTTTGCTCCCTCTGCCTAGGCTCCCCTCTTTTCTCCTCCTGTGCCTTTCCTCCTCTCGACTCCTTCTCTTCCTCCGTGGCCCACCTGACCAGCTTCCTCGCAAACTCCGGGTTCGACGCCTCCCCGTCGACCTCTCTCGCCGCCCTCTCCATCAACTCCTCGTAGGAGAGGGGGGTGTTGGAGTCACCATGATGATCTGGAAGTGATCAAACATGTAATCTCACTGCCAACGCGATATGAGCCTGCAGGGTCGCACATAAGAGATGTGGAGAAATTGGATGACTGACTGTGTTGGTAAAGGTTACCAATCACCGACCTGAATAGGGTTATGGGCAAAGTGTTGCCTTATAGGATCATCGGGTTGGGCAAATGTTGCCTTGAAGGGCTGGTTAGGTTCGTCGTCCAAGGGTCAAAGACATTAGTCGAGAATGGTCTTCTGATTCCCGCCGATCGGCGAGAATCGTCTCCCTGATTCTCGCCGATCGACGAGAATCGTCGAGAATCAATTGATGATTCTTGACGATCGACTACCTTGACAATTGTCGTCGACCGCGGCTCGACGATCGTCGAGTATCATTATGTGTCGTCGAGCGTGGCTCGACGATCGGCGAGAATCGTCGAGTATTGTACTCTGATTCTCGCCGATCCAATGTGATACTCGTCGAATGATTCTCACCGAACCTGCTCAGTGATTCTCGCCGATTGTCGCCGATTCTCACCGATTCATACTCGCCGATTCTGAACCCTAGTTCTGGGTGGTCTGCGGATAGCGATTTTCCTGGGTTTATTTATACCTCTAGTATAAATAGGACCCTTAGGGTTTATCGGCACTTAAGCATTCGGCTCACGATTTTCTCCTGTAGCAAATCGAAACCCGACGGAAGCTGTTCCGCACCTCGCTCCGCCGATCCCGACCCCGCCGCCGGAAAGTGTTCCGCCGCCGCGTTCGCTCCGCTGCCACCTCTTCTCCGGCGACTCTCGCTGGTGCTGCAATCCCTGGCGCGGACCTAGCAGTCCGTGGGAGAGCAAGGTGCGGTCTTCTCCTTCCCGATCTTCCGTGAGACGGAAAGCTCGGCGTTCTCCCGCTCGTGTGGACTTCTGCAGAAACGTGGATACTATTCCACGTAGAACTCGCCACCAGCAAGCAGACAAAGTTTGGAGCTCCTCCGTTGAGTTGTGACTCGACGCCACCGAGGTAATTTTTGCCTAGTTTTGTTAACTTCTTGATTCAACTGTTCATGGCACGATCCACATCTCTTTGGGTTTTTCTTGATGTTTTATTTTTCCGCTGCGTGCACAAGCGTTGTGCCAACCCCATAGAGAAACCCAACAGTGGTATCAGAGGGAGGTTCGGCCATGACTGTTGTTTTGGAAGTTTGTTATTCCAGTGCGTGTAAACCTAGGGATTTAGAAGTGTTCTAAATGTCTAGATTTAGTCTTGGTCTCCTCGCCAAGAACGATTGGAATTTCGGTGGATTTCTAAGTGTTAGAAATTGTTGTCTCCTTAGCAGTAACCATCCCTCGATTTTGTTTTGGACTTTGAATCCAACAAAGAGAGATGAGCTTGTCTACTGCTTTAAGTTGAGCTGTCTTTGCCTTTGTCCAATGCATGTAAATCTGAGGATTTGGAAATGTCCGGATGTTCAGATTTAGCCCTTCCTTCTATCAAATGTTGATGGTGTCAGGATGTGCACATAAGGGATGCATGTGGTTTTAGAAGAATTGTTTTTCTTTGGATGTGCACGTTGATCAAAATGTTGATCATGGTTAATTGTTAACCTAAAATTGAAATCCCTTCTTTTAATATTAAGTGTTCGGATGCCTTCCGATGGATGACACTCTTCCTACCTCGATCGATGAAATGTGGGCTTGCCAAAGCAAGGTGCATTAATCTATCTTGGTAAGGGTGCGAGCGGATAATTGTGATATCCCACTGTCGACATCGGGTCCAGCTTAACTAGGTGACCTCAAAGGTTGAGTGCCTAGAGGCATAGGGTTGGCATGCACCATATGATGGATGCGAATAAGGAGTTATTCACCAACCATACAAGAATTGCATGAGGATGCAATTGGCAAGCGTTGCCTACCTAAATAACCGCATCGTGAGAGGAACGCCAAAGCGGACTCATTGTGTTGGTGAAATACGGATCTTGTCCACTAAGAGAGTAGCTCGCATGAACTCTCCGAATTGTTAGTGAGGGCTATCATTTCGAATAAAATAGTGGGAGTATTTTAATTGAAGTCCTAATTAGAATAAATTGCAATTGAAATGTAGGTACTGATTTGATTCTGCATAAATTCTTGTAGAATTCCATGGCAAGTGTTTCACACTGCACGCTGTCTCTGAGAGCCATCCTTGAGAAGGATAAGCTCAGCGGGACAAACTATATGGACTGGTACAGGAACCTGAGAATTGTTCTCAGGCAAGAGCGAAAGCTCTATGTCTTGGAAGAAGAAGCCCCCGAGGTGCCGACCGGGAATTCTTCTCGTGCTGAGAAGGATACTTATAAGAAGTATACTGACGATGCTTTGGATGTCGAGTGCCTTATGCTTGCCACCATGAACTCTGAGCTTCAGAAGCAACATGAGAACATGGGGTGCAAGGAGATTGACGAGCACCTCAAGAAAATGTTTCAAGGGCAGGCTCGTCAAGAGAGGTTCGACATCACTAAAGCGTTGTTTCAGTGCAAGATGGGAGTTCGAGACTCAGTAGAGACTCACGTACTCAAGATGATTGGGTATATAGAGAACCTTGAAAGGCTGGGTTTTCCTCTTGGTCAAGAGTTGGCCACGGATCTGATCCTGCAATCGTTGCCGGACAGTTATGAGCAGTTTGTCTTGAACTACAATATGAATGAGATAGACAAGACACTGCCCGAACTCCTAGGCATGTTAAGAACTGCCGAGATCAACATGAAGAAGGCCAAGCCTGCCAGCCCCATACTGATGGTGCATAAGGGCAAGGGCAAAGCCAAGGGCTCCAAGAAGACGAAGGTAGGACCTAAGTCATATCTTGAGCCCAAGTCTTCAGCACTGATGAAAAAGAAGAGCACGGTGAAGGATGGGAAATGCCACCACTGTGGCAAGGCTGGTCATTGGCGGAGGAACTGTCCTTCGTATATTGAGGGTCTGCAGAAATTGAGGGGAGGTATGACTTCCGCTTCTAATGTTTACGTTATAGAGATAAACCTTTCTGCTCCTTCATCTTGGGTATTGGATACCGGATGTGGTTCTCACATTTGTACAAATGTGCAGGAACTGGGAAGGAGAAGATTGCTGAGTAAAGGGGAGGTGGACCTCCGCGTCGGCAATGGAGCAAGAGTTGCTGCTATAGCCGTAGGAGTTTACCGTCTTTCTTTGCCCAGTGGGCTTGTAATAGAACTAGATAACTGTTATTTTGTTCCGGCGATAACTAGAAACATTATATCTATTTCATGTTTGGACATGATTGGATTTTCTTTTATACTTAAGAACAATTGTTGTTCTATATTTAAGAATGATGTTTGTTATGCTGTAGCCCAATTGTTTAATGGTCTTTACGTTTTGAACTTGGACCATCTGATCTATAATGTAGAAAATAATAAAAGACTAAGAACAAATGACTCGAACCCTACGTTTCTCTGGCATTGTCGTTTGGGTCATATCAACGAGAAGCGCATATCCAAACTCCATAGAGATGGACTTTTGGACTCATTTGATTATGAATCATTTGAGCGATGCGAATCTTGTTTGTTAGGTAAGATGACTAAAGCTCCTTTCACTGGTTATACTAAGAGGGCTGAGGATCTCTTGGGTGTTGTACATAGTGATGTATGCGGACCCATGAGTTCCATGGCTAGAGGAGGGTATTTCTACTTTGTTACATTTACTGATGATTTCAGTAGATATGGATATGTGTATCTTATGAAGTGCAAATCCGAGACCTTTGAAAAGTTCAAAGAGTTCAAGAATGAAGTAGAAAACCAGTTGGGTAAGAGGGTTAAAGCACTCCGATCTGATCGAGGTGGCGAATACCTGAGTCATGAGTTCCGTGATCATCTGAAAGAGTGTGGTATTGTATCACAGCTCACTCCACCTAGAACACCACAACATAATGGTGTGTCTGAGAGGAGAAATCGTACTCTGTTAGACATGGTACGTTCGATGATGAGTCATGCAGACTTGCCTGTTTCCTTTTGGGGTTTTGCTTTAGAGACTGCTGCAATGACATTGAATCGCGCTCCAACGAAAACGGTTCTGAAGACACCATATGAGATATGGACTGGGAAGCGTCCTAGTATGTCGTTCATTAAAATTTGGGGCTGTGAGGCATACGTGAGACGTCAAATGCCTGACAAGCTGGAACCCAAATCGGATAAATGTTATCTGGTGGGATATCCTAAGGAAACGAAAGGGTATTACTTTTACCTACCGTCTGAGGGCAAAGTGTTTGTCGCAAGGACTGGTGTCTTCTTGGAGAAAGAGTTCTTATCAAGAAAGACTGAAAAGGTAGAACTTGAAGAAGTTCAAGAGCCACATGTAGTGAATGAACCGGAATTGGATTCTGAGATAGGACTACAAGATGTTGTAGCTGGAGAACCTGCTCAGGGAACACAAGTCCTACGTAGATCTGGTAGACCGAGGTTTGAGCCTGAGAGATATGGATTTCTCGTGTCTCAAATAGGTAATGTGTTGCTCATGGATCATGATGATGAACCAGCAACCTACCAAGAGGCTATGAATGGACCGGACTCCGACAAATGGCTTGAGGCTATGAAATCCGAAATGGACTCCATGTATGCAAACCAAGTTTGGAACTTGGTGGAACCACCTGAAGGGGTACGACCCATAGGGTGCAAGTGGGTCTTCAAGAAGAAGACCGACATGGATGGGAATGTACAGACATTCAAAGGGCGACTGGTGGCTAAGGGTTTCAAGCAAATTCATGGTATTGACTATGATGAGACCTTTTCCCCTGTTGCCATGGTAAAGTCCATTAGGATATTGCTTGCTATTGCTGTGTATTATGACTACGAGATCTGGCAGATGGATGTCAAAACGGCTTTCCTTAATGGAAACCTCCTTGAGGAAGTGTATATGACACAACCCGAGGGTTTTGTATCCCCAGATGAAGCCACTAAAATATGCAAGCTGAATAAGTCCATTTATGGACTGAAACAGGCCTCTCGAAGTTGAAATCTTCGTTTTGATGAGAAAATCAAAGAGTTTGGTTTCATCAAGAATGAAGATGAGCCTTGTGTTTACAAGCGAATCAGTGGGAGCATTGTTGTCTTCCTGATATTGTATGTAGATGACATACTGTTGATTGAGAATGACATTCCTACCCTGAAAGTTGTTAAGAACAACCTAGGGAACTGCTTTTCAATGAAGGATTTGGGTGAAGCGACTTATATACTGGGTATTAAGATCTATAGAGATAGATCGAAGAAGTTGCTGGGTTTGACCCAGAGTACGTACATCGAAAAGGTGTTGAAGCGGTTCAACATGCTTGAGTCCAAGAAAGGATTTTTGCCCATGTCTCATGGTGTGAATCTCTCTAAGGACATGTGTCCAAAGTCTTGTGAAGACAAGGACCGCATGAAGTTGATTCCATATGCTTCGGCAATTGGATCAATCATGTACGCGATGTTATGTACTCGACCCGATGTCTCCTTTGCTTTGAGCATGACTAGCAGGTATCAGTCAGACCCCGGTGAATGTCACTGGATTGCAGTCAAGAATATCCTGAAGTACTTGAGAAGGACTAAGGACGTGTTCTTGGTGTATGGTGGAGAGGAAGAGCTCGTTGTAAGCGATTACACGGATGCTAGCTTCCAAACTGATAGAGACGACTCCAAGTCTCAGTCAGGTTTTGTGTTTTGCCTGAATGGAGGAGCTGTGAGCTGGAAGAGTTCCAAGCAAGAGACAGTTGCTGATTCTACAACAGAGGCCGAGTATATCGCAGCAACTAACGCAGCGAAGGAGGCTGTATGGATTAGGAAATTCATCGGCGAGCTTGATGTAGTTCCTAGCATTGTTGGTCCCGTAGTTCTCTACTGTGATAACAATGGTGCAATTGCACAATCTAAGGAACCTAGATCTCATCAGCGCTCCAAGCACATACTTCGGCGGTTTCATCTTATTCGTGAGATTGTCGAACGAGGAGATGTAAACATTTGCAGAGTGCCGACTGAGGAAAATATTGCGGATCCGCTGACAAAGCCTCTCGCACAGAGAAAGCATGATGGTCATACTAGATCGATGGGTATGCGATACCTAAACGATCAACTCTAGCGAGGATCTTGTGGATTGCATGTAAATATGTATTTTATTGGCTGTTTGTTCATATGATGAACTGTGTACCTAGTTTTTCTTTTGTAATTAATGGCAAATTCTTTTATTGTGAGTTTTTCTATATATGATAGTTAAATGTTAACATAATAGATACCCTTAGAATGTTCGCTTCCATAGGACATCAAGTACGTGACTTGAATGTGAGAGCCTATGATTTATTTGAAGCTTCATTCTTAAAGCTCCCTGGTCAAGTATCATCATAGAAGCTAAGGGTGATGATGATACATGAAGGCTAGCACGTGTGTTGACTGATGACTGGTTCTCACAGGTCATGATATTGTGATATCAAGTCATCACGTGGGTACTTGTTAGTGAACAAGTTGTACTGGACAGACCCAACTTGAGACTACTCTGTGGATTGTCATCCAATAGTGTCACGAGTAGGTCTCATTTGACAATGGTGTTGTGGTCCTTTGACCTGAAGTCACAGCATTCATCAAGTGAGGAAGAGCGTGCTTTGATGTCATCTAAAGTCTTCCTTGAGAAAGGTTGATGATAAGGGTGGTTGTTGGGCATGTTACGAATCATTTGGGTGTTTGTGTGTGAGCAGATATGGAATTTGTCCTCCTGTATGACAGGAGTTGCATCCATGGGCCCCTTGATGGAACTGGACTGAGAAATGCATGGCCATGCTTGGTTGAGTCAATATGTGATATTGGATTCACCATTCTCTGGAAGTCCGTCCTGGATCAAGAAAACTTGGATTGAGCTATTACGAGGGTGACACGGTCCATGCCTCTAGTTCCTTCCGGATGTAAGGGACAAAGGGACAAAGACAACGCTGATACATTGGTCATAAAGGCTTATGAGTTATTAACTCTTATTGCTTGGGGAGCAATGATGCATTGCTAGATGCCGCTCATTGTTTGTGAGGTTTTTGTTTTGATACTTACGAGATCAAGTGGGAGTCTGTTGGAGTCACCATGATGATCTGGAAGTGATCAAACATGTAATCTCACTGCCAACGCGATATGAGCCTGCAGGGTCGCACATAAGAGATGTGGAGAAATTGGATGACTGACTGTGTTGGTAAAGGTTACCAATCACCGACCTGAATAGGGTTATGGGCAAAGTGTTGCCTTATAGGATCATCGGGTTGGGCAAATGTTGCCTTGAAGGGCTGGTTAGGTTCGTCGTCCAAGGGTCAAAGACATTAGTCGAGAATGGTCTTCTGATTCCCGCCGATCGGCGAGAATCGTCTCCCTGATTCTCGCCGATCGACGAGAATCGTCGAGAATCAATTGATGATTCTCGACGATCGACTACCTTGACAATTGTCGTCGACCGCGGCTCGACGATCGTCGAGTATCATTATGTGTCGTCGAGCGTGGCTCGACGATCGGCGAGAATCGTCGAGTATTGTACTCTGATTCTCGCCGATCCAATGTGATACTCGTCGAATGATTCTCACCGAACCTGCTCAGTGATTCTCGCCGATTGTCGCCGATTCTCACCGATTCATACTCGCCGATTTTGAACTCTAGTTCTGGGTGGTCTGTGGATAGCGATTTTCCTGGGTTTATTTATACCTCTAGTATAAATAGGACCCTTAGGGTTTATCGGCACTTAAGCATTCGGCTCACGATTTTCTCCTGTAGCAAATCGAAACCCGACGGAAGCTGTTCCGCACCTCGCTCCGCCGATCCCAACCCCGCCGCCGGAAAGTGTTCCGCCGCCGCGTTCGCTCCGCTGCCACCTCTTCTCCGGCGACTCTCGCTGGTGCTGCAATCCCTGGCGCGGACCTAGCAGTCCGTGGGAGAGCAAGGTGCGGTCTTCTCCTTCCCGATCTTCCGTGAGACGGAAAGCTCGGCGTTCTCCCGCTCGTGTGGACTTCTGCAGAAACGTGGATACTATTCCACGTAGAACTCGCCACCAGCAAGCAGACAAAGTTTGGAGCTCCTCCGTTGAGTTGTGACTCGACGCCACCGAGGTAATTTTTGCCTAGTTTTGTTAACTTCTTGATTCAACTGTTCATGGCACGATCCACATCTCTTTGGGTTTTTCTTGATGTTTTATTTTTCCGCTGCGTGCACAAGCGTTGTGCCAACCCCATAGAGAAACCCAACAGGGGGAACTCTCTTCAGCTCCATTCGGAAGAAACCCTGCTGCAGGCCCAGGGTAAAAGCCATCATCAGACTATGGCCAGACATCTCCTGGACTTGAGTAACTTTCTCCTGGAATCGATCCACATAGCTCCCCAACGTCTCGTTCACCCCCTGCTTAATATGGAACAAAGACTCGGACTCCTTCTTCCTCTTCTTCGAGGTGGTGAATCTCAGCATGAACCCTCGGCGCAGGTCCTCGAAGCAGTAGATGGAGCTGGCCGGGAGCTGGTGGAACCACTCCCTTGCCTTCTCCCGGAGGGTGATGGCGAAGAGTCGGCATTTGAATCCGTCCGACATCTGGCGGATGGAGACTACATCCTCGAACCATTGGACATGCTGGACCGGGTCTCCCTTTCCGGTGCAGTAAGACATCTCGGGTTCCCTGAACCCATCCGGGACTGGAGCTGAGGAGACCAGCTCGCTGAAAGGACTGCCTCCCCCCACCGGGCGAGCTGGCGAGTCTCGCGAGCCCAGTTCGCCGAACCGGCCTCGGCCTGCCGAGCCGGGGAAGAGCTTGCGCCCGGGGAGTTCGCACCCCCGGCCTTCCTCGGCCACCTCCTTCCCAGCTCGCCTGCCGGGAGCGTCCTCGCCCAAGGAGGGGGCGGCCGCGATCTGGGCTGCCGGAGTCGAGCACTCGGCCCGCGCGCCGAGTGCGAACTTGACGAGGCCCAGCACCTCGTTCCTGAAGTCTTCCAACATCCCCACCGTTGCGAGAGGCGGGGGGGCGGCGAGTTCTGCCTGTCAGATCCTTGTCCTCCTGTCATTGAACTCGCTGAAGCTTTTCTGCACTGACCACGCTCCACGCTCACCGCACCAAACTGTTGAAACCGGAATCCGATCTCCTGTGGAGTTCGACCCTTGGGGAAGGGGTGGTCTCGCGCCTACTTCGCTCCTGCAAGAAAAACAACAAAGAAGGCAAGGAGAAACAGACCCAAGGGCTCGGCAGGGAGGTCCCACCACAAACCCGGAAGATCTCTAAGCGCTTCCCCTCCTTAGCCAGAAGCCGAGCTAAGCTACCCTCAGAAAGCACTTGAAAACAGGAGCAGGGAGGCACTCTCAGCGTGTCCTCTGAGATACCTCTTGGGTCTTATTTATAGTTTTTGAAATCTGAACTGCCAATAACCAGAAGAACTGACCTGAAATCACCAAAAAGCCCATGGTTGGGTCTGCCAACAGCCAAGCTCCGTTGTTCCGAACGGCTATGCGCAGTCCAACCTGGTCTGCCAACAGCGTGGCCCCGCTGTTCTGAACAGCTATTCGCACCCGTGGGACGGGCCAACCCGCCATCCATCCCTCTCCGCGAGAGGCGGGCGCGACCTGGTTCTAGCGGCTCGCCTATTCTTCTCGGGCGAACGCGAGCCGGACCGCCGCGACCCGCCAGTCCTCTGCCGGGGCGGATAGGAGACCAGGTCGCGTATAGGGGGAGGGCTGGCGGCCATTATGACCCTCGAAAGGCTCGCATACCGCGGGTCGCCGAGCCCATCCGCGAGTACTGGCTCGACGATCGGCGCCCCCCGCTCTGGTCGACAATTCTCTGAGCGAGCGGGAGGGACAGGGGAGCCGTCTCGCCTGGCTCGCTCGCCTGAGGTGAGCGGGAGCGGACCAGCCCCTTGCCGCGTGTCTGCTTGTCGCTTGGGTGCGGGTCGCGGGACTGGGTCCGCTCGATCTTCTTGTTGGGGCCCGCTCGACGAACACGGGGTTGTACATATACAGTTATAATATATAATATTAACGTAATATTATATAATATTAACCTAATATATAACTTATAACATAATAATATTAATAAAATATTTTTTTAAATAAAAGAGCTGCAGCTGCTGCTATTTCTGAGTCGCGGAAAAACGGAAATAGCGCGCTGCCGCTAAAAATAGCGGTGGCTGATGTCACTGCAGCGCCTCAAAAAAATGGTTTGGCTGGTCATTTTGAAAAATTGTGGCACCCCATCCTTAAAACGCCGCGCCAAACAGAGTCTTATTGATCTCCCTAGATCATCTTTAACTTATTTATATATAGGAATATGACGGTAACGGAAGTAGGGCAAAGAGAATACATGTGGTGGCGTGGCCATAGAAGAATGTGGGATGGAGGGCAGGAAGATGAACATGGAGGACGGGAAGACCTGCGTTTGCGAGCAGTAGGTGAATGTTATGGAAAATACTGTAAATAGGAAGGAGGTATATTGCTAACAGGAGGAGAACAACGGAGAATAGTCGTGGTTACCAGAGAAGGTCGTCAAGGGTAAACAGCGAGAAGAGCATAGTCGAGCAGGTGCGGCAGAATGAAGAGTCAAGGAGACAAGGCAATTCAATGAAGAACCGAGGAGATCGAGGCAACTGCTTGAGCTATGTGATGAGATCGTCGTGATAGCGGACCGTCGAGCGCAGTGTGGAGAACGACGGGAGGAGGTGCGACTAGGAGCATTAGGTTAATAGGTCAATGTTAGGGAAAATACTGGAAAAATAAGAGATATCCTACTAACAGGAGGGGAACAATAGGGAATACATGTGGTGGCCAGAGAAGCTCGTTAATGGCGATCGAGGGGAAGAACCTCAATGAGCAATGCAGCACAATGGAGAACCGAAGAGGGCAAGGGAACGAGTTGAAGTATACGGCGAGATCTTCGTGTGAACGGATAGTCGACTGCAGTGTGGAGAATGACGGGAAGAACTGCGCATAACATGGTCGAGGTGGGGTACTTCTGAGCCCTAGTTCTGGATGAAGAGGAGCGGGAATGCTAGGTGCACCGCACACAATGAGTTTACAGAGCCTTGTCCAGGACTTGGGAATACGAATTTGAATTTGATTTTGGTATTTCTTTGTTGACCTGCTAACATCCAATGGCTATAATTTTCCAGAGAGAATAAACAGTCAAAAATAGTTTGATGGTTCACTATTACACCAAAGGCACAATGTGATGTAGGGCAGGCTGGGGTCGCGGGGAAACTAACAATACTACGGGGTTTTACGGTGAGAACGACCCAACGCGGCACGAGCTTCACAAATACCAAACGGTTAATTTTGTATAGATTAATTAAGTAATTTTAAGCCCACGCAGAGATCCACCAAGGGGGTAACGGCAAAGGAGAGAGGCATCTAGGCGTGGTCACGAATCGGGAGCGCAAGGTTTTAAGTTAAGGCGGATTATCCCTGCAAGTTAGCACAAAATCAAGTAACACAAGCACCATTCAATTGATAAACAAAGCACATGAATTTAAGCAAAATAAACCATGCCAAGAATCAAATCCAAAAGACGACTTACAACCTTACGTGGAGCCAATCGGATGAAGGTGGGGCACCGATTATTGGGAGGAGTAGATCCGGGTCGGTGGAAGCCAACCGTGGGGAATGTGCGGTGGATTCTCGGACTGCGGGGGGGCTACGGCGGGGCTGATGTGGACGGGGGTTGACGGGTGGCTGTCGGGAGTAGGGGAGGGGGGCTGGGGTGTGGTCGCCGGGACTGCAGGGGACAGGGGATGGGGCGGCGACGGCTGCTGGACGGTGGGAAGCAGGGCGGCGGGCTGCTGGGTGACAGGGAAGTGAGCGGGGGGTTGCTGGCGGGCGGAGGGATGGACGGCGGGCTGCTGGCGGGCAGAGGGCTGGACGGCGGGCTGCTGGCGGGCCGGGGAAGGCTTGACGGGGAGGCGGAGGGGGCTGGGTAGCACCGTCGGAGGCGAGGAAGGGGACAGGAGGCAGCGGGAACCCTAGGCGTCGCACCTTGGGGGTGTTGGCGTCGCACCAACCGACCGGTTGCAGAATCTCTCAAACATTCGGTCCCCAAACCGTTCCTCATGGCTCCTATAAATAGAAAAAGAGGCTAGGGCATCCGGAATCGATGGCTCAGATCGCCCAATCTTCCGGGTGCCCAAATAATGTCAATACATGTCCGAATAAAAAAAACGAAATACGAAAAATGCTCGCGTCGACCTTCCGGACGCATCCACGGACTCGGATCGTCCGGAAGGGCCCTCAAAGTGCAGGATCATAAAATCACGTCCGCTTTCGGCGGGAATACACGTGCGTGGGCCAATGTTGACGTTGCCCTCCATCAACTCCCCCCGGCTTAGTAGCATTCATCTCCGAGGAATGGAGACGATCATACTCCTGGCGTAGCCCGGGGGCAAGTCTCTCAAGCTCTGCAGGGGCTATCCAAGTGTCATCAAAGCTGGGACGGTCCCTCCAGTGGACCAGGTAGCGCAAGGTGCTCGGGTCTGCTGCTGTCATGTAATCATGGGCTAGGATGCCCTCAATGGTCTCCAGGCCCGTAGTAGTCTCTGCGGGCAGTGGCTCACTCTCTAATGAACCCTCCGGTGGAACAACCGACGGCGGTGCGAGATTCCCAGGCGGTGACGCTGTGGGTAAGGACTGAGGGAGTGAAGGCGACAACGGGGAAAGTGGTGGCTCGAAGGGTGGCTCCGCGGGGAGGGGTTCGAAAGGATCCACATAAGTTTGCTCCTCGTAGTATGGAGTCAAGTCTTCTACATTGAATACTCTGCTGATCCCCATGTGCCTTGGAATATCAATCTCATAGGCATTTGGTCCTATCTTTTGTACCACCGTATAAGGGCCCATCCGCCTAGCATTTAGCTTCTTTGCAGTCCCAGAGGGGAACCTCTCCGCGCGAAGACGAACCAAAACCTTGTGTGCCAATCTCAAAACTCCTTTCCCTCCTGTGGACATCCGCATAGGCTTTATAATTATCATTACTTGTTGCGATTTTTTTTCGGATGGATTCGTGAAGCTCATGCATGTGCTGGATAAAGGACTCAGCCGACTCACTAGGGCGGGATTCGAGTGGAAGGGGAATTAAATCAACCGGCTTTCTAGGTTCGTACCCTAACAGGATATGGAATGGGCTAAGGCCAGTAGTCCTATTCACCGAGCTATTATACGCGAACTCTGCTAGGGGCAACACCGAGTCCCAAGTACACGCATGCTCACCAACAAGGCAGCGTAAGAGGGAGCCCAAACTCCTATTGACCACCTCAGTCTGTCCATCCGTCTGTGGGTGGTAGGCGGTGGAGAACTTGAGGGTGGTGCTCGTCTTCATCCATAGTGTCTTCCAGAAATAGCTCATGAACCGGACGTCACGATCAGACACTATAGAGGAAGGTAATCCGTGATACTTGAAGACCTCTCTAAAGAATAGGGCGGCCACCGAGGAGGCATCGGCCGTCTTGCGGCATGGGATGAAGTGGGCCATCTTCGAAAAGCGATCCACGACAACATAAATGGAATCATGTTTCTTGGGCGTGCGGGGCAACCCAAGAACAAAGTCCATGCTGATGTCAACCCGGGGTTTGTGAGGGATCGGCAACGGGGAATACAGGCCGCCGGGTTGGCGGGATCCTTTCGCTGTCTGACACGTCCTACAATGCCTAATCACGCGCGCGACGTCTCCTTTCAGCGAGGGCCAATAGAACCGATCCTCAACCAAGGCGATGGTCTTGTCTCGTCCGAAGTGCCCGGCGGCGCCTCCCGCATGCATCTCCCAGATCAAGAAGTCACGGAGAGAAGTGGAGGGGATGCAGAGTCGGGCGCCGAAGAACAGGTATCCCTCGGAGACCGTAAACCCATCAATAGTGTCTGGAGGGTTCCGGGTGAGGGACCTATAGATATTTCCAAAATCCGAACACTCGGCATACTCAACAACGAGACGCTCAAAACCAGTGACATGTGTGCTCATCGCCTGCAGGAGGCTAATCCGGCGACTCAAGGCATCGGCCGGTTTGTTTTCAACACCTGCGCGGTGTTTAATAACGTAGTGATAGCTCTGCAGAAACTCTACCCACTTGGCGTGCCTATGACTAAGCTTTGATTGGGACTCAAGATATTGTAAAGCCTGATGATCAGAGTACAATACGAACTCCTTGTGCAAGAGATAGTGCCGCCAATACCGCAAGGTCTGGACGATAGCATAAAATTCACGGTCATACGTGGAATACCGCTGGCGGGCCTCGTTCAGCTTCTCGCTGAAATATGCAATGGGATGGCCCTCCTGACTAAGTACTCCACCGATCCCTAGGCCTGAAGCGTCACACGCTACCTCGAAGGCTAGGCTAAAATCTGGCAATCTAAGGACAGGGGCGGAAGCTAGACGATCCTTGATCTCCTCGAAGGCCTTAGTGGCGGCCGTGGTCCACACGAAGTCTCCCTTCCGAAGGCAGCTCGTAAAGGGGGCCATAAGTGCGCTAAAACCTCGGACAAACCTCCTGTAGAAGGTGGCCAGTCCATGGAAACTCCTGGCCTCGTGGATGGTCGTGGGGACAGGCCACTCACGGATCGCTCTCACTTTGTCGGGGTCCACGGCGATGCCTGACGCCGAGATAATGTAGCCAAGAAAGTGAACCGATTCAGCCAGAAAATCACACTTCTTCATATTGATAAATAAATGCTCCTTCCTGAGGGTATCGAACACCAATCGGACGTGGTGTAGGTGGTCAGTGCGCTCCCGGCTATAGATGAGAATATCGTCGAAGTACACAACTAGGAACTTGCCCATGTAGGGCCGCAAAACCTGAGTCATCACCCGCATGAACGTGCTAGGGGCATTCGACAATCCGAACGGCATTACCAACCACTCAAATAGACCATCCTTCGTCTTGAATGCCGTCTTCCATTCATCCCCCTCACGGACCCTAATCTGGTGATATCCGCTCCTAAGGTCGATCTTCGTGAAAATACGGGCCCCAGCCATAGCGTCAAGTAAGTCGTCGAGGCGGGGAATCGGAAAACGGTACTTCACCGTGATCTTATTGATGGCTCTACTGTCAACGCACATGCGCCAGCTCCCGTCCTTCTTCGGGGTGAGAAGGGCTGGGACCGCGCACGGACTCAAGCTCTCGCGTACGAAGCCCTTCCTAAGTAAATCATCAACCTGCCGTTTTAGCTCGGTATGCTCGGTTGGGCTCATACGGTAGTGTGGGAGATTGGGCAAAGATGCCCCCGGCACAAGGTCGATCGCGTGCTGGATGTCCCTCAGGGGGGGTAGCTCGTCGGGGAGCTCTTCGGGCGTGATGTCCATAAAGTCTCTCAAAAGTCGTTGTAAGTCAGGATCAGCAGGAACGACACTCCCACTAGGGGCGTCCGGGGCCAAGGTAGCTGCTACAACAAATACGATCCCCGAGTCTAAGCCCTCTCTCATGAAGTCATGCATCCTCAGGAGGTGCAGGGGCCTGGAGGACCCAACACCGACGGGCGAGTCAACCTTGCCCTTTGATGAATCCTTGGGCTGGGTTGGAGTCAAGGTGATCTTTCGGCCCCGATCATAAAATACACATGTGTTCGATCGCCCGAAGCACGTCACGTCGCGATCAAACAACCAGGGTCGACCTAAAAGGACATGGGCTACGTCCATCAGGATAACGTCACACCAGACCTTGTCCTCGAAGGACGCGAGCCGCAAGGGTACTAAACACCGCTGGGTAACCTGGATAGCCGACTTGTCCACCCAGAGGACACGATAGGGCTGGGGGTGCGGCTCGGGGGTGATCTGCATCCGCTCCAACGCCTTCATGGCGACAATATTCACGCAGCTCCCCCCATCGATAGCAAGCTTGCAGGGGCCGCCCGCGCTCTGGAAATAAGTATAGAAGATGGTGGTACGCCGCCAATCATCCTCCGAACGTGGAGTATGCAGGAGGCGGCGTATAACTCCTAGCTCTAAAGATCTCTCCGCGTCGCTCTCCCAGTCTTCCTCCATAGTTGCTACTATATCGCCCTCAGTCTCTCTTGCCGGGTCTATACTTTCGTCTTCCTCGTCTTCAATCAACAGGTTCCGCATAGGGCATTGTGCGGCATAATGACCTCGTCTAGAGCATCTATAGCACTGGGGGCCACTTGGCCTAGGAGGCCCGGTCATAACAACCTTCCCTTTCACATCCTCAGGGATGTGGGGGGGACCGGGGGCCTGGGGGTGAGGAGGGGTGGGCCTCCTGAATGTGGGGCCATCCGTCCTAGGAGCTGGCTGGCGGGTTCCGGTAGTCCGGAGGTAGAGCTCGTACTCCAAGGCCAACTCATAAATCTGTTCGACTGTTTCCCGTCGGTGGGGAATTAGTTCCCTCCTAATCTCCGACCGTAGGCCGTACCGAAACCGGGACGCCGCGGCACTGCTCTCCTCTCGAAGGTCACTCCTCACCATCAGGTCATCAAACTTGGTCATATATTCAGCTACTGACATCGTGCCCTGTCGAAGTGCATAGACCTGGTCTAACAATCGATCACGATACGACGCGGGGAGGTATTTCTCCTTCAGGCGCCTCGTCATATCTTCCCATCTAATAATGGGCCGATAGCCGTCCCGCTCTAAGGCTCGCTCTACGCTAGTCCAATAGTTCATCGCAGATCCTACTAACTTCATACGCGCGAATCGCACCTTGCGTTCATCACTCATGTCATACCAGTCAAAGTAGTGCTCCATCTCCCGGAGCCAGTCATTAAATGCTCCGGGGTCTTGATGACCGTCGAATGTAGGAACGTCGATACGGATACGACGGAGGATGTCATCCTCCCTAAGTGGTACCCCTTCCCGATGTTCGGGATAGCCGTCAAAGCGGTCACGACGGGCGTAGTCGTATCGGGGCCGCTCAGGGTTCCGTGGGGCATCATGATCATAATCAGGGGGATCTGGATACCGTCGGGGGGCGTTGTGGTCGCCTCGGCCTTCGTAGGCATCCTGGCGCGCACGAAGCTCATTGATGCGAGCGCCCAATTGATCAAAGCGGTCTAAGATCGTGCGTTGGAATTCAGCGGGGGACAATTCCGAATTGGAATTGGAGTTGCCGGCCCGCTCATCAGTGAGGTTCGGATCAGACATGTTGTGTCTAAATGGCCTACCACTACGTAACATATGATGCGCTCAAACCTCGCTTTGATACCAATCTGATGTAGGGCAGGCTGGGGTCGCGGGGAAACTAACAATACTACGGGGTTTTACGGTGAGAACGACCCAACGCGGCACGAGCTTCACAAATACCAAACGGTTAATTTTGTATAGATTAATTAAGTAATTTTAAGCCCACGCAGAGATCCACCAAGGGGGTAACGGCAAAGGAGAGAGGCACCTAGGCGTGGTCACGAATCGGGAGCGCAAGGTTTTAAGTTAAGGCGGATTAGCCCTGCAAGTTAGCACAAAATCAAGTAACACAAGCACCATTCAATTGATAAACAAAGCACATGAATTTAAGCAAAATAAACCATGCCAAGAATCAAATCCAAAAGACGACTTACAACCTTACGTGGAGCCAATCGGATGAAGGTGGGGCACCGATTATTGGGAGGAGTAGATCCGGGTCGGTGGAAGCCAACCGTGGGGAATGTGCGGTGGATTCTCGGACTGCGGGGGGGCTACGGCGGGGCTGATGTGGACGGGGGTTGACGGGTGGCTGTCGGGAGTAGGGGAGGGGGGCTGGGGTGTGGTCGTCGGGACTGCAGGGGACAGGGGATGGGGCGGCGACGGCTGCTGGACGGTGGGAAGCAGGGCGGCGGGCTGCTGGGTGACAGGGAAGTGAGCGGGGGGTTGCTGGCGGGCGGAGGGATGGACGGCGGGCTGCTGGCGGGCCGGACGGCGGGCTGCTGGCGGGCCGGGGAAGGCTTGACGGGGAGGCGGAGGGGGCTGGGTAGCACCGTCGGAGGCGAGGAAGGGGACGGGAGGCAGCGGGAACCCTAGGCGTCGCACCTTGGGGGTGTTGGCGTCGCACCAACCGACCGGTTGCAGAATCTCTCAAACATTCGGTCCCCAAACCGTTCCTCATGGCTCCTATAAATAGAAAAAGAGACTAGGGCATCCGGAATCGATGGCTCAGATCGCCCAATCTTCCGGGTGCCCAAATAATGTCAATACATGTCCGAATAAAAAAAAACGAAATACGAAAAATGCTCGCGTCGACCTTCCGGACGCATCCACGGACTCGGATCGTCCGGAAGGGCCCTCAAAGTGCAGGATCATAAAATCACGCCCGCTTTCGGCGGGAATACACGTGCGTGGGCCAATGTTGACGTTGCCCTCCATCACAATGGAGACAAAAGATCCATATAGCCGACCCCACTATAGTGGGATAAAGTCTTGAGTGTTGTTGTTATTGTTGTATAGCATAGATGATGGAAAGATAAATTGAGGAATTCATAGTTTAGCACATGAACGTGCACTTAGAATGCATATGCATACTGTCCAATCTCCCTTGAGTGGATTTAAGTAGTAAAAAAAAGCTGAGTTGTGTATAACTCAACCTTTTGAGGGACATAGTGGAGGAGGAAGTAATAAATAAGATATCTGGAAAGTATGAGAATGACGAGAAATATGTTGGAGCTTAGATAGTTTTATTTCATGTTAGTATTATGTCTTATTTTGTACTGTTCTTTGTTAAGCATGCATGAAGGTTCATGATGTACTGTTATTATATGGAACTTTAAGAACTTCGAAATGATGATATTTTGATTTAGATAACTCTTGTAGTTTATGTTAGTTATGATTATACTATGCTTTGCTAGAAGATGAAATTAGTTGTATTATATATATACTAATTAATAAATAGAAATGAAAAGCAAAGTTCTTTCTCTTAATCATACTCCAAGAAGAGCATAACACACTTTTGGATCAGTGCCTCAAGGCAGCAGAATTGCAGGCGCAAAATATTAACCCACAAGAGCGTAGTAAAAATGCTCTGGAAGTCGGTTTGAATGTGGAAGACCTAACAAAGGCATTAGAAGATGATCAGATATCTTCAAGCACCGGTCCCTTTACTGTATTTGACAAGTGTTGATCCAGATTTGAAACATTTCAACGACAGGATACCACATTTATTCAAAGGTGGGATGACCCATATTGAGATTGGGGATTTGATCCTGAGGATCAAACAGATACCAAGAGCACTGAGGATCCCCATAGAAATGAAGGTACCTTTTATCTACCCTAATGCTAGAGGGAGAAGCTAAGATGTGTTGGAAAGGTCCTGTACAACAAAGGTTTGTCGAGAAAGATCTTTCGGAGATCATATAGACAGTTTCTAAAGGAGTCCAAGCACTAGTTTATCCCCTCGTCTATGAAGAGGTAGAGGTAAGATAAGTTTTTAAGGTTATACATAGAAATAAAGCAATTAGTGTTCATATATTTGGAATACTATTTCGGAGATCTAGTCTCAAATGAAGAGGATATATCGCTGAGATTTTAGGTAGGCCTGAGGGATACCTTCAGACAACCATTAGTGTCTATGAGGATCAAATGTTATACAGAGGTGGTGGAAACGTCTGATTGATTGAAATGGATGATGAGAAAGTAAACATAAGAAGATATTTTCAGAAGAGGATGCAAACTAAAAAATTTAAGGGGATTTTGTCTCAAAAGTAAATTATTTCCCGCTGAAGATGGCAGAATTTGTGAATCTTTAGGTGCGAAAAATTGATGGCCAAAAGTTCTGCAATAAGAGCAATAAGGACCATCAAGGTGAATGCCCGCGTGGTATAAATATATGTTTTAGATGCCTCCAACTAGGGCAACAAATAATAAAATACCCAACTGATTCTAAGATGTAACATTTATGTTTAGCAACATAAAGCTAAATTTTTGTTTGATACTTGTGCATTACCTGTGTTCATCTCGAAAATATTTGTACAATCCATGAATTTGAACAATTAACACATTTACTACATTAAAATTTCAAATGTCTGACAATATTAATGGTGATAATTCTTCGCATATGGGTCGTCGCACAGTGGAATTCACTTATGTCTATTCGCACAGGAGATCTTGTCCGGGTCCACGATCAAAATCCACAAATGCATCTAAAATGTTGTTTACCAACGTTTTGCATTTTTTTTTATGCATTATAAATTTATATTAGGCAACGCACAATAACAGCTAATCGTAGTCATCTATTTGTGGACAGCCTAACATGTTATCTTTTAAATAAGGGGATGCACAGGGCGAGAGGGGTATTTAATATTTTGGAGGCTTCTTCCCTCGGAATCTGGCGATCTCCCATGGTGCTAACTCCACGGAATCGTATGGAGACAGGTCCTTTGGCCGTCTATCTGTTGTCGGCCTAATATATTTTCTTATACATAAGAGGATGTGCGTGGGGGGGGGGGGGGGGGTTAATTTTTTGGGTGCTTCTTTCCCCGAAATCTGGCGATCTCCCATGATGCTGACTCCATGAAATCATATGGTGACGAGTCATTTCTCCGGTCGAACCCCCCTTCTATCCCCCCACCCACAAACAAAAAATCTCTTCTACCAAACGTTGCCCCCCTACCCTACCTTCAAAAGCCATGCCAGTGGAATATTTAATATTTTGGAGGCTTATTCCCCCATAATCCGGCAATCTCCCATGGTGCCGACTCCATGAAATCTTAAGGTGATGAGTCCTTTGTCTCTACCTTGTTTTCTTGCTCTCTTTCGTTGCCCGCCCCTCTCCTTGCCACAAATCCCCACCCCTTGCCACAAATCCTCTAGCCAAACCCCCCTTCTAGCATCCACCACCCCCAAACTCCCTTCTACAAGACGTGGCCCCTCCCCTACCTTCAAAACCCTTGGCTGACACTCACACCACCAGCCTCCATTCATGATGCCACCTCCCCAGCCCTCCTCGCAGTCATTCGGTGCCTCAAAGCCTTCCAGTGTTTGTTGTCCCCTCTCCTTCATCTCACTCACTGTCCAAGCCTTGTAGCCCCAGGACATCCACTGTGAACCACTCTACACTCCTCCAAAGCACCCTCCAACCACCCCACTGCCCACCGGCATCCACCTTATAGCCACCGACACACATACGGCCACCAGATGCCCACATCCTCATCATCAGCTACCCTTCTATTCATGAGTATTTGTTGTTTCGTATTTTGATTTCTCTTTACTATACGGATTGAGATCATCATACGATTTGAAATGCTAGCTTGTCAGTGCACTTGTTTCGTTGTTGCTTAAACCTTGCATGGCTTATTCATTTAGCATTTGAAATTAAAGCACTCGCGCAGAAAAAATCCATACCCGCTTGATCTTAAAATTAATTTATTCTTTGCTTTGAGATAGCCTATGTTGTTTACCTCTTGATTACAGTTCATAATCCGATATTGGATCATCTATTTTTTTGCATACATCATTCTCGATTAATTAGGGTCTGATTTCCACAGCACTGCACCTACCCTATATGCTAAAGAACATACCTTAAAATGTAAAGTACTATTGATAAAAGAGAACAAATAGTAATTAGTTATAGCTGTTTTGTTGCTAAATGTATGATATTATCATTGGAATGGAATGATTTTCTGACCATTAAGCAAAAATCAACGGTAAAAAAGAGAAAGTTATATTCAAACATTCATATTATCGTCATATTTTCTTTCCCGTAAAGTGAAAAGTTTCCGGAGTGAAGATATCGACAATGAATGCAATTCAGAAGATATCGAAAATGAAGGCAATTAGAAGATTATGATTGGTTATAAAGAGTAAAACAAACTCACGATGAAAAACAAAAAAATTCAAGGAAAAACGAGTTATTTAATCAACTAGAAGTAGTGATAATTTCCTCACAAATAGGTGTGACATCCAACTATTATCAATTTAGGACAAAAGAAGAAAACATCTATAAGATAATTTTTGGTACTTGATAAGGCGACTATGAATTCATAGTGAGGTTAAATACACTAATCGCTATTCAAGTATATACTTATTTACCTATACTTACAATATAAAAAAAGAGTAGTATTTTTTCTTATATACTATTAAAGGTATGCTTGATATATTAAAGAAGGCTTTGTCAGGTGAACTTAAAAGCAAACTATTGAAAGTAGAGATGAAATAATGATATGCACTTGAGGGGTATTTATTCATAGTCTTTTTCCTATTGTGGGGCCTCCATCTATAGAAGGAGCTTGTTAGGGAATTATGTTTTATCATTGAAGTATTGGTTGTTTGGCTCTCTTGGAGAGTGGCGTGTCAAGGAGGACTCAGCCTCCGGATCCTTGGCAGGAGTCATCTCCTGATTGTATCCTTAAGTTTGTTTAATGTAATGCAAGTTTCTTGCTCTCGTTCTTGACACGGCTACAACGTATCAAATGGTCTGACCTGCCGCTCTTTTATGGTTTCCAAACAACCCTAATTGGAATGGATTCCTGCTCCCGCCTCCGGCCCGATCCTTTGTTTCCAGCGCCGGTCAATTCGGCCGATCCTTCATTTGCACCTCCTCGCTTCTGCGACCCCAATTCAGTACGCGCTTCGTCACACCTGGTTGTTTCTTTCACGCAACCCCGACTCACGGTATCTCCACGTGCCCCTGACGCGGAACTCTCTCCGCCTCTTTTCCTCCTTCTAGCATCGTTGCATCGGCATCCGACATTTCCAGTGGTCGTGCGCTTATGCCCTTCACTCCATGGCCATCGTCAGCCCCTGCATCGGCCTTGCATCGGCTTCCCGACGTCTCCGCCCGCCTCCAGTCGGCCTCCCAGCATTTCCGTCGTCTTCCAACGGCCCTCCAACTCTCTCACCCGCATTCTGGAGGCTCTCCTGCAGCTTATGCAGTGTTCCACCGATCGTTCCTCATCCTCTCCGCCCTCCTGCAACACCTGCATCATTCCAGCAACCCTCCTGTGGCTCCAGAAACATTCCAACAACGCTACTGCGGCTCCGACAACATTCCAGCAGCCCTCCTGCGGCTCTAGCAACATTTCAACAGCCTTTTTGTGGCTCCTGCAACATTCTGATAGCCCTTTTGCGGCTTTTGCAACATTCTGGTAGCCCTCCCATGGGTCCTCTTGCATTCTGGCGACACTCCAGAGCTTCTTACCGCTTTCTGTCGGCCCTCACCCTCATTTCCCACCATGGCTCTCCTTTCGGATGAAATTCATGCTTGCTTCGATCGAATTGATGTTGTCATGGATAATCTCCTTGTCATGGCACTTGAAATTCGTCGTCATATCCTTCTACATGCCCCCTTATAGCACTCGCCTCTTCGATTCCCGATGAGCCTCCTCCTCCCTCCATCCCACGGCCAACCCCTCAGTGGGTCTTCGACCACTGGAACTATGGTCGCTTCCTCCCTTCCCAACACCCCCATCGTTCACCCACAGCCAACCGCGACACGCACCACTCTCATAACTCCATATCTTTTGATTTGCACAGGTTGACCTCCAATCCACTCGCCTTTCGACAAGCCAGTCATAGAGGCTCTGCTTGTATGCTTGCCAGCCTTTTACATGGGGCCACATGCTTTTTCTGCTCACCGCCATTTCTTGGAGACCACCGCCCGCCCGTCAGTTCTCTCCTGACTAATCTTTTCTCGCACCTCTCGAGCTCACTGTGACCCTACCCTCACATCTTGTCACTCTCTCACTTCAATCGGCCTTCCCATTGGGTCTCCCTACAAATCATCGTTGCCTACTCATCATCGATCTAATTTTTGGCCCTAAGACCCTCATTCAGTACCTGGATAGGTTTTCCCCATCAGTCTTTATACCATCTGGCCTCCGACCGCGACCCTGGCCCAATTGGTATGCTCATCGCTCGTCCTTGAGGATGAGTTATTTTGCAGCTATGACAATGTTTCACCACTCAGGCAGTTTCATGCCAAGTTCCACGCTCGTTTCGGTCACCTGTGCAATAGCTCTGCAGCAACTGACCCGCCACGATGCCTCTACGCTTGTGATGGTTCACCTAGTCCGCCCATCAAACGATCCAGCCGAGTCTCGTTGATGGGCCAATAAAACCTTTCCCGGGTCGACTTTAAGGACAAAATTGCTTTTCAGGAAGGATGTATCGATACGCACGTGAGAGGTATTTAGTCATGTAGTTTTTGTCTTGTAGCCGGGTATCCATTTATATAAGGAGCCCCTTAGGAATTTATGTTTTATCTTTGGAGTATTGGTTGTTTGGCTATCTTGGAGAGTGGAGGGTCAAAGAGGATTCAGCCTCCGGATGCTTGGCAAAAGTCATCTTCTGACAATATCCTTAAGTTTATTTAATGCAATGCAAGTTTCGTGTTGTTTTTTCTTGATACGGCTAAGGGGTATCAAATAATTCCTAAATGATAAGAATGAAAAAGTTTTAGCTTAGAAGTTATTCGTGGCAGCATTATTAGCTAACCTAAGCTTAAGACTAAGGGATAATAGACATAGGAGCCATGCTTTCATGGTGTCAATTAACCTAATTAAATGGAGGATGGATAAGCAATAAGTGGCATGATTATAGGTGGCGTTATTGACTATCATAGATGACCTAACCTCAATGCTTAGTCAGCAAAAGAAAAACAGAAATGAAAATTTGAAATTACTCTTAATTGAACCTAATGATACACTTGTGTCGTGGTTGCTTCGTGTTTAGGTTTCCAGTAAAGTGAAAAGTTTCTGGAGTGAAGATATTGACAATGAATGCAATTAAGAAGATATCAAAAATAAAGGCAATTTGAAGAATGTGTATAAGTTATAAAGAGTAAAACAAGATCACAATGAAGAATAAATACTTTTTTCGCAAGAAAATATGACTTACTTGTTCAACTAGAAGTCTAGAAGTAGTGACTATCTTCTCACAGAGGTATAGCGTCTAATTATTATCAATTGAGGATAAAAGAAAAAAACATCTATAAGACAATTTTTGGTACTTGATATGGCCACTACGAATTTGTAGTGAGGTGAAATGCATGAATTACTATCCAAGTATATACTTATATACGTATACTTCCAATATAAAAAGAGCAGTATTTTTCAAATATACTATTGAAGATATGCTTGAGATATTAAAGAAGGATTTACTTAGGTGAAGTTAAAAGCTAACCCTTGAAAGTAGAGATGAAATAACCTTTCTACATGATATAAATGAAAAAGTTTTAGGTTAAAAGTTATTCATGGTCGCATTGTTAGCAGGCATAATAGACATAAGAACCATGATTACATGGTGTCAGTTGACCTAATTAAATGGAGGGCAGACAAGCAATAAGTGGCATGATCAATTGTCATGTTAGATGACCTAACCTCATTGCTTAGTCAGCAGCAGAAAGACATAAATGAAAATTTGAAATTGCACTTAATATATCCTAAAGAAGAAATTACTAGCATAATTTAAAATGCAAGTCAATAGTGCTCATCGTGACACACATCGGCCTACACGACAATTGGAGGTGTCCATTTTATGCGGATCGAAGATCCAATATTTTTAGTTATTTTTCTATATTTTTTTAATTTTATTTCATGTATTAGTGAGGGTCGTCATGATCGGAGAGTCATGATCGACCACGATGGCCCTATAATCTATAAACGGGAATAGATGGTTCAATTGGAAGGTATTGAAAATTGGAGTAAAGAGAAATTGCCACTTTCAATCACCCAGTGCTGAAGCCAAAAATTCGAGCACCGAAGCTTGGGAGTTATCTCCCCCCATCCCTTCCACACTTCCTAGCCGGCCACCCCTCCTCCACCTTCATTGGTCGGCCCCCTTCCTCCCCACCTCCAATATCCAACCACCACCTCCACTAGCCAACCACCACTACTACCTCAAACTCCCCTCTAAAATCGCTCCACCACTTCCCCCATCCAACTCCATCCATCTTTAGTTTTTCGGCGGTCACTAGAAAATATTTCCGGCCACCTATGTCAAGTCGTCATAACCTCCACCAAACTCCTTGCATTTTTCATTTTTTAGTGATCACCGGAAACAACCTCCGGCCACCTCCACCACCTACAACGACCACCTTCAGCCAGCCAGCCACCCCCACCACCACATAACCCCCATAACTGCCTCTCACTAAACCCACTACCCCATGCTCCTTAATCCCTATAAATATGTGTAAGGTTGAAGGAAGAAGGCATTAGAACCAGTGCTCTGATCCTTCTCTCCACGAACTAGCTTGCATTTCTGGTCACGTAAGTGAAATTCTTAATAATCAAGGATAAGAGGTAAATTCTCTTACTATCAATCAACCTAATCTTATTCACTTCCATCGTCTCTTTCCATTTCTCTTGTTGGGGCATTCGTGGGAAATAAGTAATATTGAGTTAGTATTTCAAGAGAAAAACAAGGCCCAATACCTTTAAAAATGTGGTGAGTGTGGATTGCTACTTAGCATAGAAAGAGTGCAAATGGTTAATCTTAGCAACAATTATGACAAGTAAAACAACGATGATGTAGGTTTGATCACACGATTGGAACTGTAGTAGATGGAAGAGAGTTGAGTTGATGATTTGAGAGGCCATAAGAACCACCATGGGGACACTCCTTGTAGCAAGCTTATCCATGACCGCAAGTTCAACTGAATCAAGTAGACTCTAGAGCAACGAGATGTGGGCATTAGTCTAGCATGTAGATATGCTGCATTGGCATCTCCAAATATGACATCCAAATTTTATCGAAGGATGAGGTTGGGACTTTGATGTTGAATACAATAGTTTGATCACACCATTAAACTCATGCTCATGACCCTCGAAAGAAAAGAGCGAGACTATTTCATTTGTTTTCCAGTCGGGTCCATCCACAACTTCAGAGTGCTCATAATAGAATGAGGAAACACAAGTATTATGTGTTTTTTTGACCCTAATCAAGGGAAACAAGAATCCATGTGGACTTGACGCACTACGGAGACATTAGAAGGAGGAAGCATGGGTCTTATATGTGTTTTGACCATAAGCAAGGGAGACAAGAATCCTTGCGGACTTCAATAAGATGTTTCGACAAGCAGGGGCAAACTGATAATATGGACTCCAAGTTGTCTCGGGAAATATTGTTACAAGAGCAAAATAAGGGGACATTGAAATATCAGTTTACTGTGAATACTATAAGGCATCGTTATATGGAGTATAAACACATAGATAGAGAAGAAAGCGATCTGACAAATGAGAAGATAAAACTCCTGTAACGAGAATAACCTACTTATTAGGTCAGAGTAAATTGAAAACGAAGAGTCATGCCTTGATTAAACAAACATCAATTCATTATCCTGAAGAATAGGTTCCCAAGATATTTGATGGAGAGGGAGAGGAAGCGCCTCATGAGGCAGTAAGATATAATCACAGGACAATATGCACCCACACCATAATCCACTCAACACGATGATGGAGATCATCTACAACATACAAAGAAAACCCTATTCCAAGATACCACCGTCGATAAACGGTCTGCCAGGACGAAGAAACTGTAAGATATATTTCAGCTATCACTATGATCATGCTCACAATACCGAAGATACAGGATGCTACAAGAGCTCATTGAAGAGATAATCTAAGAAGGGAATCGAAAAAAGTGTTTGGTAGTGGTACCAGGGAAGATGCGGAAACAAAACTTTTGGGTTACGTCCCAAAAAACATTTGTGTCTGGGACTATCACGTGAAATCATTTGGATCTTATTGTTAGGACAGTCGCGAAGTAAAGTAATATCAAGTTAGCATCTCAGTGTTCTCACTGTCAAATCAAGGCCCAATAAGAGAGTAGGGCCACACATAAATGTGATTCTTATTTATTAGCTCAATTCTTTCTCATTTAGTTCAAAGTTTAGATTACATATGTGCTCATTTTAATTAATAAATAGAGTATTTTAATTAAAAGTACAAACATCGTAAGAAATCGTAATGATCAAATTATGGTAGTGTTAAGATGTAATCTAAACTTATGAACTAAATAAGAAAGGAAATGAACAAATAAACAACTATCACAATTATCATAATTTGATAGAGTATTTTAATTAAAAGTATAAACATGATGAGAAATCGTAAGAATTAAATTACGATAGTGTTTAATTCCTTTCTTTATTTATGTGATTGTGTCAAATAGAGGTTACATGATTAAGCATTAGCACCTCACATTTTGTTAAGCTCTATTAAAACTCAATTACAACTCAAGCTCAATAACTAAATAAAAAACTTTCAATGTGTTTTTAAATTTCTTGTTTGTGTAGGTTTGATTTTAGCTTGATAAAGAAAATAAATAAACAAGCTTGAACATAGTAATGCTCTGACCATGCCATGCTCTACTCATTGTCATCCCTAGACAACATGATGTTGTGTAAACAATTGAACCAAAATAAGCATCAAAAGTTGCCAGAAAGATCAAATTATATAAGTCATCATTCCCAACTAAAAATTAAAATTAGGTGAGAACCACAATACAACAAACGAAAATTGGATGACTTATTGTTCTCCATGGAGATGACAAAAAGTGATTATCCATCACACACTTGCAATAAGTAATGCAGAATAGAATATAAAAAAAATTAAAAATACAACTTCACAAATACACGGCAAGATTTGAATTGTTTCAAAAATTCATCTAGCGAGACTCATAAGAGGTGGGTGGACTTCAATAAGTAAATTAAGGGTTGAGTTCAAGTGAACTATCAAGTTTTTGGCTATAAAATTTGTTTCTTACATTCAATAGTAAATTCAACAATTCATAGGTTTTGTGAACTTTTAGAGTTCAAGGATAGGATATTTAAAAGAATTGAAGGATTGGAAAGAAACTCACCTGAAGAGCAGAAACATTAGATGGAAATCCGTAAATGCACATAACCATCTCCCATGGTCGTCCGCGTTTTGTCCTCCATGCACCACACCTCTTCTCACCATTGTGTTGTTTAATCCTCCGTTGAGGATTTACTGTAAACCTAGTACATCCAACATAATTAGCTACAAGAACCTTCCATATCATCAAGGAGTTCGGACATAAAAGAGCTAAAGAATCCATCTCATGATCCCCAACATATCCCCAAACTTTAAGGAAGTCACAAACCACGAAAAATTAACTGCATAATAATCTCATAGCAAGAAGGGAATTTATAAATCTGTGTGACTGATGAGTTAGTAATCCAGATATGGATGAAAATATCACGCACAAATTGAATAAGAACAATAAGAAGATCTGGGAACATTGCTATTCTCTTTCTAGAAAAGCAAAGATCCGATATTACAGTGTCAGAATTAATTCTGTACTCTATTATTGGAAATTTGAGAGAGATTAAGGAATACCCGATGTACGTGTGGCCTCTGTGACGAGGGCTTAAAGAGCAGAGAAGATAGCAAGCGAAGAAACTCTTGACCACCTCAACCTCGTCAGCTTCTTCATCCGAATTATGGAGAAACAGTTGCTTCTCCTTGTCTCTCGCCTCAACGACTTCATTGGCTTTGCATCTGCACCGTCTTGCCCGCATCTTCCCTCCGTCAATTTGCTTTCCTCGGTGGCCCTCCAAGCTCGAGGGGAAAATGCTAGGGCAATACTGGAAATATGATGCGTCCCAAATGCAACAGCAACGGAACCTGCAAGAAACAACTATTGAGAAGCAAACACCTGGTGATAATATTTGGATAATTCCAGCCTAAGGGGGATCCCCTGAACAGCTGATAGCACACGCACAATTGAGAGAAGCTGGCCGCCAATTCACGGTGAACAGAAGCCGTAAGTCCCCTCTGGAATCACAGGATCTGGACTCTGGACCTCTGGTCGACTGGTCCTGTCGAGACGAGCGGAAGCAGGACTCGGCGAGTAAGGTCCGGACTCGGATTCTGGATCGGGATTCTGGATCTGGACTCTGGCCTTGGCTGCGAAAGAAATAAGGGTGAAGACTGAAGAAGGGGGTGAGAGAAGGAGAGAAGCCAGAATGCGTCGTCCCCTCTTGCGGCCAGCGGCGAGATTCGGGAGTTAGGGGCGGTATCGGGAAGGCGGATGGACGAAAGTACAAATTCGCCAAATTTTGAATGCGGGAACGTGCTCCATATGCCTCCGCCCCTAAGCACCTCTACATTCAAAAACAACGGATATTTCTTAAAAAAAAATCCATTGTTAACCGCAATTTGTTAATGACTAATCGTATCTCAAAATTTTATAATTTTTCACATTTTTTTTAAATATGTCTATTACATGTAATTTTAGGAAAAGTAGTCAACACGAAAGTTGTAAATTTCGTCTAGATCGACAACTTTCGTGTTGATCATTTTTCCTAAAAATGCATGTACAATGCGTACTTTGTAAATATGTTCAGATTTTGCAGCTTTCAGAAATACGCCTTATGCATGCAATTTCAGGAAAAATATTCAACACGAAAGTTGTAGATCTCGTCGAGATCTCCTACTTTCGTGTTGAACACTTTTCCTGAAATTATATGCATAAGGCGTATTTCAAAATGACGCGAAAAATTAGAAGATTTTGGAATGTGACTAGCCAATAACGAGTTGCGGTTAACAATTGTCAAAAAAAACAATAACAGATGGCATAACGAAATCCTTCTCACAATTATACTTATAAATACTTATAATCATGATTATAAAACTAGCCCTCACATAATATTAAATATATCGCTAACCATTTAGCACGCAACAATAGCTCCCCCATCACAAGCTTCTTATCCTCCAGGAACAAAATCTGGAAACCTCTTTTGCAAGGATCATACGTCCTCCCACGTCGCTTCCTTGATGCTGTCATTTGACAATTGAATAAGTAATTGTGTCACCACTCTGTCATTCTTGGGTGCAATTTGTCTGGCCAGCACCGCCATTGATTCCACCACAACGCTCCCCTCTGCATTAACCTCCGTCAAAATGGGTATATATTCTGCCGGCGGTGCCCCGTTATACTCCTTGAGTTGTGGTATATGAAAAGTGGGGGGAAATTTGGACTCTAGTGGTAATTGGAGCTTGTATGCTACATGCCCAATTTTTTCAACCACCAAGAAGGGCCCAAAAAATCGTGGGGATAGTTTATGAACCCCTTGAGATTGAAAACTTGTTCGCTTATTGTTGCAGGTCGCCCGGTTTTTCCCCGATCCGGAGAAATCGGACCGCCTTATCCCAGAATCGAATTGTGCGCGCAAACAGTCAAAGTTAGCCGCAACAAATGACAAGAGACGTTTTTTATGTGGAAAACCAGGAAATGGTGAAAGACCACGTGGTTGGATCTGTGCCGAGTCAAAATCCATTAGCTTCTCAGAGTTTTACAAAGATTGATTTGATCTATTAGGGGGACAGACCGCTACTCCGTTACAAGTGCAAAGTACAAAAAATGAGGGAAAACGGCGAAATCCTCGGAGTCTCGATGGAAGCGCTCCAGCCTTGGATTTTTGTTGCCCTCGCGGAACCTTGATTGGAACGTTCAGGCCGAAAATTCTCTAAGTCCACAATGTAACACCCCAGTTTTCAGACTTGAGTCTTTGGAAGTTATCGCCCGGGGGTAGTAGTTAGCTCCCGGTAGTAGCTTAGCGTTGGGTGGCAAGACGCAGAGAGCGTTGAGTGGTCAGGCGCTGAGAGCGTTGAGCGGCCAGGCGCTAAGAGCCTTGAGTGCTAGCGCGCGGCGCTAGCTAGGTACCGCTCGGCGATAGCTCCGTTTCATCGAGCGTCGATCGAAGATCTATTCGTCGAGCGCTGGAGGATTACCGCCCAGCGATAGTGGCTATCGCCCGATGTTAGCCCTGTTTCGTCGAACGTCGAACGGAATGCCAAGTTCGTCGAATGCTGAGTTTTCAAGAATAACGTCGTGTTCTCGAGAAAAATGGTACCGCCGGCGTTAGTCTTGTCGCCGGCGTTAGCACGGCATTATTTTCTGGCCGAGCGCTCGGGAACATACCGCTCGGCGGTAGGTAGTTACCATTCAGTGGTAGGGGACGGAAGCAGTTCCATCGTTTGGCTTTATAGCTGTCCGATTTCATTTCGGATTCGATCTTAAGGAACAAGACTCTCCTCCAGAGTGCTTATGTAACACCCTCATCTGTCACATGGGATATAACAGAAGGTACGGCCGAGGCCCCACGCCATATACCACGGACAACTAGTGGAGTTACGTATTAATACAAAATTACTGCCAAAGGAACACACGTCCTAACTCAGAGCATTCTAGCGGAATATTTTTAACACAGTTATAAGAACTCAAACCACAACCTGAATGTCCACTAAAAACCCCAAAGTAGGAATGAGCGTACAAATACACAAAGTACTTGACTTTATGGTCTTACAAGAGTTTACTTTAAATAATTAATGTCTTCCAAACATCGGCACGCAGGCCGGCCACACATGAGCATAAAAGTAAACATTGGCTTTTGGCCTTCGAGGGCCTGCACAGCAACCAGGGCTTCAGCCCGCTACTTGCCACTAGGCTCCGCAGTGTAGGCCCCCCAAACTTTTGCCCGGGTCGGGCCGGAGGGGTACTACTAGCCCAAGACGTCCACCCAGTGCTCCTTAAGGGAAACGATCCACCCTATCTAAGCACAAGATGGCCGCCTTGCTCGGCTCGAATCACAACATTCACAACCCTCGGAGTATAGCGAAAGCATTAACAGGAAACCAATGCAGATATATATAACACATCATATAATAATACAGAGGTTCTAGGCCCGAAGCCTAAACGTTTAAATAAGCATATGGGCTATACATGTACTACATATAACCCTCACACTCCCACTCCCTATGCTGCTCGGCGGTACTCACATCTCTAAACTCCGAGGACGGTGGGAGCGCATCTGCTCGAGTAGTTCTAGCCGCTGGTGTAATCTCATGCGGCAGCGGGTCACTACGGTGCTCCATTTCCTGTGAATGGTTATTTAGATAATCTTTAGTCACATAACTAAGTGGAAACAAATCTCCTCCCCGGATATATATCCTGGGGATGAGCACACACCCACCCAACAAAAGTAAAAAACCAAAGCAAGAGAGGGTTAACACAATATTTCATATATATAGCTAGTAGCAACTATAAAAGAGTGCAGGATAGTATAACTGGAAAAAGCAACAGTATTATAAATCAGTTATAACAAGGCTCCACTAGCTCATCAGCACATCAGGTTTTCATATCCTGAATTCCATCGTAGGCATTCACAGCCGCGCATACACAGCAGACATTCATAGCCGCGCACACAAACCCTATGTCGACATAGTTTGGATCGCTTCAGTTTCCAGCAGGGTAGCGAGCCCTACGGGCCTCACCGATGTGGCCGTCGGTGACAGTGGCCAGTCCTGCCACTTTTGGGGGTGGTTGTACCGCACAACCCCAGGCTCTAACGTACAACCTTGTGTACTCTTGGATGTGAGCGACATCTGGCGAATCGTTTTGGCCGACCAGCGGAGGAAAACCCGACGGGGAATAACATAACAGCCAGCAACCCGTGGTACTCATCTCCCTGTCGCCTTGAGTCGTCAACCTTCCCGCACCGCTACGAACGGTCTGCGAGTGGGACTGACCCGCCACTATTTCATCGCAATCAATTTACAAACAATCAAACAAAAGGCAATCATAATATACACCGGGTCTATGTCGGCCTGACCTACTAGGCTTTAGACAAGGAGCATGGGAGTGCATTATTTGGGGCTAGACCTGGAGGATTACTTCAACTCTGGTTATCCCCAACAAAGCTCAACTTTAACCACGACTGCTCGTCAGAGCAGGACCTGGGATTATGATACTAAATTACAACGAGGACAAGTGTAGTGATTATGCTGCATATTTAAAGTGTTGGAATGAAATGTGACCAGTACGAGACTGAAGTAGTACTGCATAGTAAGTTCTAAAATAAGCTTGACCAGTACGAGACTGGAGTAGTACTGAAATGAAAGTACTAAAATAAGGTTAACCAGTACGAGACTGGAGATGTACTGAATTGGAAGTAATAAAATAAGCTTGACCAGTACGAGACTGGAGTGGTACTGAAATAAGTTTGACCAGTACGATACTGGAGTGGTACTAAATTGAAAGTACTAAAATAAGCTTTACCAGTACGAGACTTGAGTGGTACTGAAATAAGCTTGAGCAGTACGAGACTGGAGTTGTACTGATTTGAAAGAACTAAAAAGCTTGACCAGTACGAGACTGGAGATTGTACTGAAATGAAGGTACTAAATAAACTTGACCAGTACGAGACTGGAGTAGTATTAAATTACATATTTGATTAAAAATGGGGGTGGTCACACACTCTAATTTCCACTTTCGAGAGAAAATTAGCGGAATACGTTCCGAGCACGACCCTAGTCTTCCAGATTTTAGAAAAAATATCCAATACCTATCCGCGAGACTCCAAATTTTGATACAACCCTTAAGAGGGCCTAAAATGAGTCTAGTAATTTTTTTTAAAATTTTTTAAATTATTTTGGGCATTTAATTTAGCCAAACAAATTTTATTTTGGCTTTTACAAATACTAAATCAACTCCAAAAAATCTCAAACTTTTTGTGGTGGAAGCCCTCATCATGGGAAATATTTTTCATGTTGGCCATTTTTCTCTTAGATGCCTAGATTTGGCCCAAAAAAATTTCGCAAATTCTGCCCCTTGATTTTGGTCTGCCTATATCAGATCAGCATGATCCTGCGACTGAGATTGAGCTGCAGGACACATTTTGTCCCTCTGCCCCATAGCGGATTGGCCGGGGATCCGCTGTGGGGGGCGCTGATGTTGAGACGGAGGTGAGGATTGAGAAAATCCCAGCCGTTCATCTCTTTTCATTAGATGGACGACGGTGATCCCTCCCCGCCGAAGAAGGAGGCGGTGGCTCACTGCCACCGTCGGCCGACCATTGTCGGACACTGCTGCCACCCCCGATCGACTCGTCGGGGGCTGGAAAGTAACTAGGCGGTGGTCCGGCGGCCTTCCGCCGCCGGCCGCCGCCAGAAACGCTCATCCCGAGAGCTCGGGGTGGTGGAGCTCTGCTCCCAGCATCACCGCATAACCCCGCCTCTTGGGTGGTTGGGCACTCATCGCACCACCCCCCGCCGACGCGCTGGGGGTCGGGCTTCTCGCCGGCGGTGGCCCGGCGGCCATCCGCCGCCGGCCGCCGCCGCCAGCTCTAAATAGAGCGTTGCTCTATTTTGCGGGTGCCGCCAGAGCCGCATTTTCCGGCAGCACCGTCGCTCTCCGCCGCTGGGGGTCGCCGCCCCCAGTGGTCTAGCACTCCCCCAGCGCCACCACCGGTGCTGGGGGAGGGGCTTTCCTCCTTGGGCACCACTCAGCCTGGAGCATGGCTCGGGTGGCGCCGACGGCACTCCGGCCGCCGGGAGGGACATGCAGGTCGTCCAGAATAGGGAAGGGGGAGGGAGAAGGTTTCCACCTGGATCTGGTGTGCTCGGGAGGGGCCGGACTGGTCGTCCATGCCAAGGTAGCGGCTGTGGAGGGGGAAGGTTCCCTTGGCTTGCCTTTTCCGGCCACCTAGGCTCCGGTAGAGGGTTGGGCGGGGGGGGGGGGGGGGTGGAGAAGTTGCTCAAAGAGCTTGAGGGGTAAGACGGGGAGGGGGCCTTTAATTGGCTTGGGGGGAGGGGCTCTCCTCCCCTAGCCAATGTGGGATTAATCCCTCCTTAGGGAGGGATTAATCCCCACCCTCCAGCTATCTAAGGACGGCTGGAGGCCCCAACATTTCCCCCATGTGGGGAAAAAGCTAAGCCCTAATGGGCTTGGGCTTTTCTTAGGGTGGGAGAGAGAGAGAGAGAGAGAGAGAGAGTGTGTGTGTGTGTGTGTGTGTGTGTGTGTGTGTGAATGGGCCTCCACTTATAGTGGGCTGTTTGCTGGTTGGGGGCCCAAAGTGGGTGATGGGCAAGACCCTACGTGGTCATGAAGAGGGGTGGGCCCCCCATTTGGAAAGGATTCCAAAAAGTGGGTTTTTAGGATGGGTTTGACCAAGTCAACCTTAGGGTGGGTCCCCCTTGCTAGTCAAAGTCAAAATGGGTCCAAGTTATCGGGATCGGGTCAAAGTTCGGGTGTCATGTCACAATTGGTGTGCGCATGCTTTTCGGTGCATGACTATGCTTGATTTGACCACGAGTTGACCAATTATCATCGAAATTGACTGGGACAACTTCCGTTGACTTCGTATTGACCACACGAGTCCAACGCCACTGACTGAGGTTGAATCGAAGTCCGTTTGGCGAAAGTCCAAAATTTGCGCGTCATTGCGCGCTAAAACGGTCAAAGTGTCTAAATCTATCGTTAGATCTCGGATTGTGACGCGATGGGTCCCGATGCACCCGTCTAGGTTATATAAGGTCACGGGAATCGACAGAACCCAATTCGGAGTTCTCTAGCTCGATATCCAAAATCTCGCTCTCGTTGTGTTTTACGAGGAATGGTCACATCCACTATATGACCTCGGGGTCCAACTGAACGAGTTCTGATGCACTCGTATCGACTATACGAGGTCACAGGAACTAACAGAACTCAATTTGGAGTTCTCTAGCTCTATTTCCTTCCGAGGGTTATCTCCTACCGGGTCATGGGTAGGGTTCGTGCCACTTTTATTGGGCCCACTAGGACTCTGGTGGCCCAATAAAAGTCGAGATGTTACAATCCAATAAAAATAAAAGGATTTTCGTCCCCGAAAATTTGATTGAAGTAGGGGGAAAAAGTAACATACTTGGGGAAAGAGTTCTGGGTGCTTCTTTCGGAGGAGTGCTTCAGGTTCCCACGTGAACTCCTCTCGCCCGCAGTTTGGCCATAGTATCTTAACCATCGGGATGGTCTTGTTACGTAGTGTCTTCACCTTGTAATCTACTACTCTGACGGGTTCGAGCTTGAAAGAACTAGTGCCTAAACCACTTAGAGGGGGGGTGAATAGGTGCACTTAATCTTTTTTAACTTTTATGGCAGAAACACAGAATTATATGCAATTCGTCACAGCAATTCAGCACAGCTAACACAACAATCACATAATTAATCACACACACAGAGAACACACAGATTTTATAGTGGTTCCCCAAGGTCTGGGTACATCCGCTTCCCACTTCGCCTATCTAGTAGTGTACTAGATTCGGCCTAACTTCTCCACTTCTCCTCAGATCCTCAGATCTTACAACTCAAAACCCCAAATAGGTTCCTACAACTCAGAGTGATCCCACTCCTACAACTCAGGCACAAAGCTCTACCACTCAGTTTTCACAAAGACCTACACTCAGCCTTCAACAAGGCCTACACTCAGCCTTCAACAAGGCCTACACTCAGAGAAATGTATCTCCTACACTCAGGCACACAAGCCCTACCACTCAGCCTTTATAAATATAGGCTTACAACTCAGATCCCTAAGGATCATACAGAAAATAAAGAATACAAAGATTATTAACCACAACTCTGATTGAGAAAGATGAGTTGACTGGCTTCTTGATGAGTTCTTGAAGGAACTTTGCAGAGATCAACCTCCCTTGGCTTTCTTCAAAGCTTCTTTAATTAGAACACAATAGGGTTGTATCTCTTTGCAGATGATCTTCAATCAACTGCTGACTTGAGAATCAGATCTCAATCTGAAACTTTCTTATCAGCCTGGTTCAATAGCTGTCTTCTTAGAAGGAGCTTTCTCTCTCCAACTTCTTAGATCTTCACTTGAAGGTCTTCTTCTTGTTTGTTGTACTTCAATGATTCATTTTTTCAATCTCCTTCTGTTGAAGGAATAAGCCTTTATATAGGATTTATTCATGGTGACCGGCTGATCCGGTTTCTAACGATCTTCTGACAGCTCTGACAGTAGCAATTGACCGGTTGAAATGGCAGCTGTCAAGTCATCCAGTCACTTCTTGAATTCTCTGTCACTGTCTGAAAGTGTCGAGACAGATAGTCTTTATGTGTTGACACAAATAGACCAAGTGTCGACACAAGTAGACTAAGTGTCGACACTAGCCTTCATGGTGTCGACACAACTCCTTGTGTTGTAGAAATAGCTTCTCGACACTGCTTCTTCAGAATGTGTCGACACTGATCATGTGTGTCGACACAAGTCCTTCTCCTTCAATACTTAGTTGATTTCTGCTAAGTGTCGACACAACTCCTTTGTGTCGACACATCTTCTTGTGTTGAAACTTGCTAAGTGTCGACACATCTTCTTTGTGTCGACACATGCCTTCTGTGTTAAAACTTTTGCTGAGTGTCGACACATCTCCTTTGTGTCGACACATTCTTCATGTGTTGAGACTTTGCTGAGTGTCGACACATCTCCTTTGTGTCGACACATACTTCATGTGTTGAGACTTTGCTGAGTGTCGACACATCTCCTTTGTGTCGACACTTGTACTTGAACTTTGTTGAAGTTTGCTGAGTGTCGACACAGTCTCCTAGTGTCGACACTTTTGATGTCGACAAAGTTCCTCTAGGTGTCGACACTGCTTCTAAGTGTCGACACTGATTCTTTAGACAATTCTTCACTGTGTGTCGACACTTCCTGTATGTGTCGACACTTTCCTTCTGGTGTCGACTCTGCCTTTCTGGTGTCGACACAATTACTCCAAGTGTCGACACAGCTCCTCTAGGTGTCGACACAAGCCTTCTTAAGTGTCGACACTTTTCTTCTAGGTGTCAACACATGGACTTAGAATCTTTTATGCTTTCCCTGCAATTACTTAACCTGCACACATAAACTCAAAACACATCAAATACATCTTGATGTATATCATTGAGTAGGGTGAGGCTTCTTCAAATCAGGTACATATTTTCCAATGTACCCAACAATCTCCCCCTATTTGGAGAAGTCATAACCCTTAGTCAATGATATACACCATTCATAACAAATTCTTAGTATGATGTAAAACAGTAATATATGACAGGGAAAATACTTAAACATGCATGAACAGAACATGTATATACAATTAGCTCAGAATAATTAATGTAATAGATTTAAACCATGACACAATGTTCTTACAAATTCCAACATTTACATTAATCAAAAGTTTACATAGAGTTTACTACAAATTACAACTTGTAAACTAAAGAAAATGCTATCCTATTGCTGCTCTGGTTCCTTGATAAAAATCCCCTTTCCAGATTGAATCTTTGCTTGAACTGGGGCTTCAGTGTCATCAGCAGCAGCAGGCTTCTTCCCTTTAAGATCTTTCTTTTTCAACTCTTCAGCCTTTATCTTCTGCCTTTCAAAATAGTGATAAGGCTTGGGAAAATACTTGCTAGTCTCCTGTGCATTAGGAGGTAGCTTTCCCAGTTTAGCCTTTCTTCTATATTGTACAATGACCTCTCGCCTATTCTCATGCTTCCTCCACTCCAGGTCAGAATACCACTTGCCTCTATCCAGGACATTGTCCTTAGCAGCCTTCCATGTAGTCAAGATGATATTCCTGGAAGTGGGGCTACATTGTTCAAAATCAGGTCTCAATTCAGCTTGCTCTCTGAATCTTTTCTTAGACAATTGAGCTTCTTGTTCTTTTAGCAAAGCCTCTTGTTCTGTCAGTATTGCCTCTGGCACAGGCTGAACCACTTTCTCCAGAATGATATTCTGATTACCCACAGGAGGACTATACATAGCCTGTATTTCTTGATGTATCATGTCAAAGTATAGTGGAGGGTATATCACTTGAGCTACTTCAGCCTGCTCTCCTCCAAAGTATGCAGGATTTATTCCAGACTCTGCAACATTGTCATCATCACATAAGGGTGGATATCCAAGGGTGGCTCTGATGGAATTTGAAATCCATTTGGCATGATCAGAGCCTGCCTTGACTAATACCCTCTGCCCCTTTATGACTTCTCTCTCTATGTGGTCCCTCAGATCATATTTCTGAAACCTGATCTATGCATTCAGATAGTTAACTCCATCTTTATAGAAAGGTTTAAACTTCTGAAGCTATTGAGCAATAGCCTTCTGTGAGTCTTCAAGCACAGTCTTAAAGGCAGTAAGGCTCTCTTGTAACTTCTTATCAAAAGATTCTTTGGCAGTTGCACTTTCTGCAGGCTGTGCAGTACTTATCTTTTGCATTTCAGTGACAATGGCATTATGTGAAGCTGTCAGATTATCATTCATTCTGATCTGTTTTCCAGGACATAACCTTGCTTCACTGCCATGTCATCCACCTGAGTTTTGATCTTTTCTTGATGAGTGGCCAAATAGACCACTGCATTTCCTCCTTTATGGAAGCAGTCAGTCATTTCCTTTTTGTTTTGATTTATTTCAAATCTGATTGACTTGATGTCTTGTGCCAGATCAAATTGCAGGGATTTTTGCCCTTCATCTATATACTTTTCTAGAGCTTTCCTCTGCTCATCCATCTTTATCTGCAGTGCCACCATTAGTGAACTGTAATTAGTAGATGGGGCAGGCTGTGGAGCAATTGTCTGTAGGGCTTTCTTATAGTTCTGGCTCCTTCTTTTGAAGACTTGGAACTTTCTCTTCTTGGCTCTAGCAGCCTCCTCATCCTCTGAAGCAGAAGTGCTGACTATGTCCACTCTATCCTTAGGACTAGGAGGTAACTCCTTCTCAGTCCTTTGTGATTCCTCAGCATCCTTTGGCTTCTCTGTCTCTGGTGTAGCAGTTTTCTCTACATTCTCCATATTCTCCCCCTGAACATGGGTCTTCTCCCCCTCAACAGCAGCTATATCTTTCTCAAGATCTGTCTGGACAAGATCAGGGAATAGCTCTTCTAAGGTAAATTCCTGTTGAGAATGGGCAGGAGAATCTCTAATCTCATCAACCATTTTATCAGCAACAGATGTGTCCTCCATGACAACATCTTGTGGTTGAGGGTGTATCTGTGTTTGCTGATGAACATTAGGTAATGAATCAGTCAAAACTTCTTCCTCAATAGTGAAATCTAATTGATTAATTTCAGTGATTACCTCAAGTATGGTTTGGGTAGCCCTTTCACTCTCTAGTTGAGTTGGCTCTTCCACAAGTAGAGGCTCCACCTGGAGTGGATCCAGGTGAACTGGGCTTGTTGAGGGTAGCTCCCCCTGCCTCTGTGCATCTTCTTGTCTTGCTGAAGACTGCCCAGCATTTTCACCCTGTTCATCATCAGAACTAAAGACTACTTGCTCTTCAGAGCTCCTGGAGGATTCTTGAGTCACATTGGCTGTCTTCTTCTTCTTCTTCTTCTGGAGTGTGTCCTTTACTGGAGATGGCAGTTCCTTTGTCAACACTCTATCCCACCTAGAGAAAATTCTCAAATCCATTCTCCTCATGTGGTTAATCTTTAAACCAGCTGCTTGATTCATCACCTCTGGAATACTTCCAGCTAGGTATAAACTCAGAATTCTTCCCAGATTGGGCTTCTTCATACTCTCTTTTATCTTTTCAAACATAACTGCAGACCAATCAGTATTAAGTTTGAAGATAATCCTTGTCATCAAACTGAACATATAAGCTAAAATCCTGTCATGTCCTCCAGGCTTGCTCAGGATGACCTTGCCAACTATCTCAGATAAGAATTTTCCTTGAATGTTCATTCTTTTTCTGTTGAAAACAAATCCAATCTTCAGGTTGGAATCCAGTCCACACCATCTCAATGCCTCTCTAGTCTTAGAAGCAGAGACATCTTCTTCTTATTTTGTTCTTGGTAGTTGAAGTACCTTTCTTAGACGTTTTGGTGTGACCTTGACTTTGGTCCCATGAACTCTGGACTTAATCTTGAGTCCAGAGTCGTCAAGTGAAGCTGCACTTAGAAATTCTACGACCTCCTTCTTCCAGATCTTGATTGGTTCAGAAATAAGGTATTCCAGTCCAGTTTCAGCAATTAGGGTTACCACACCTTTGATTTCAGGTTCCGCGTCATCAAAGGCATGTCGCACGAGTTCATATCCTTCATTAACATTCTCTTCTAGCTCGGGCGCCATTAGGGTTTGAAGAAATTTGAATTTAGAGAAGAAAGATGTCGACACACAAGTTTGGTCTCGAAACTTTGGTGAGTGTGTCGACAAACAATGGCGAAAACCTATTTATACCTTTCTAGAATCGAAGGTGACAAGGAGCGTCAAAATACTTAAATTGTGTTCGACACTGTTGAAAAGTGTCGACACTTACTTATAATGTCTCGACAACCATGTGTCGACACAAGTATAGTCGACAGAATATATGTGTCGACACTTGTATATGTGTCGACACCACTTAGCTCGACACTTAGTCGAGACTCTACTAGACTAATTATGTGTAAAGCCTAAGTGTCAACACCACCTTGGATGTGTCGACACCTACACTGCATGTGTCGACACTAATTCTCTGAAATGTCGACACAGACTTCCTAGATGTGTCGACACCATTTCTCTGAAATGTCGACACCACTACTCTGTGTCGATATAGACATCTCTGTGTGTCGACACCATTTTACTTAGCCAATTTTTTTTTGTAAACTATTCCAAGTTTATCATCCCTAATTCAATTTTAAATTTATTGAATTTGGTTTCATCTAAGGGCTTAGTATACATATCAGCTAACTGATTATCTGTATTTATATATCCTAGTGAAATATCTCCTTTTTCCACATGTTATCTTAGAAAATGGTATTTTATTTCTATGTGCTTAGTCCTACTATGGGAGACAGGATTATTTGTAATAGAAATAGCACTAGTAGAATCACAAAATAAAGCAGTTCTACTTACTTGAATACCATAATCTTCTAGCTGGTGTTGTATCCATAGTAGTTGTGCACAGCAGCTTCCTGCAGCAACATACTCTGACTCAGCTGTTGAGATAGCCACACTGGTTTGCTTTTTGCTACTCCAAGACATCAGCCTTCCACCTAGAAATTGACAGGTACCAGTTGTACTCTTTCTATCTTCCTTGCAGCCTGCAAAATCTGCATCTGAATAACCTGTCAGTTCAAAATCTCCATTCCTAGGGTACCAAAGGCCTAGATAAGGAGTGCCCTTTAGATATCTCAAAATTCTTTTGACTGCTGTCAAATGAGATTCTTTAGGGAATGCTTGGTACCTTGCACAGATACATGTAGCATACATGATATCTGGTCTACTAGCAGTCAAATATAGTAGGGAGCCAACTATCCCTCTATACAAAGTTTCATCTATAGGTTTCCCTGCATCATCTTTGCTTAGAGACATGCTTGACCCCATAGGAGTTTTCATGGTACTGGATGACTCCATACCATACTTATTTATCAACTCTAGGGTGAACTTAGACTGGCATATGGATAAACCATCTTCAGTCTATCTAACTAGGAGACCCAAGAAGAACTTAAGTTCCCCCATACTGCTCATTTCAAATTGTCCTTGCATCAGTTTTACAAACTTTTTGCAAAGACTACTTTCTGTAAACCCAAATATTATGTCATCTACATATATTTGGACTAAGATAATCTTGCCTCTGGATTCTCTAAGGAATAGAGTCTTGTCTATTTTCCCCCTTGTGAATTTATTCTCAATGAGGAAACTAGACAGGGTTTCATACCAAGCCCTAGGGGATTGTTTTAACCCATACAAAGCCTTCCTAAGTCTATAAACATAATTAGGTTTAGTAGAATCAACAAAACCTGATGGCTGTTCTACATAGACTTCTTCCTTCAGATTTCCAAGTGGCGATATCTCATAATCCAGCTCCATGCTTCTGACACCGGTGGCAGGAGACTACTCAAGGTGTAAACCTTTTTGATGAGCAACCTCGCTTTGATACCACTTGAAAGTTCACCTAGTGTCAACTATGTTCACCTATGGGGGGGGGGAATAGGTGACGTGCAGCGCTTTTGCGGAATTTTAAATTGTACCTGCACATGAAAATAAAACAACACAGCACAACAGAGTACACAAGCTATTTATAGTGGTTCCCCGACTTGGGTACATCCACTTCCCCCTTCGACCTATCTCCCAACCAGGGACGACTCGGTCTCTTCTCCAACGGGATTGAAATCCAATCCCTGCACTATCGGAAGGAACCCTTCCATACGTAGGAGTCAACACTCCCACAAACCGGGTTGCACCCAACCCTTACAACACGGAACCAACGTTCCTTTACAACAAAAGTAAAATAGAATGTACAAGAAATACAAACTACATGAGGAGACTACGGTGTCCCTCTTCGTTGACGACGTGATCTTGAAGTCTACAAAGAGTCCACAACCTTGGTCTCTCTTGGAGAGGATCTCCCCGGAACCGGCGGCGGCAAGATGGGCGGCGGCAAGGTTCACGGGATCGGCGGCGACGACGATGTGCGGCTGCACTTCTTTAGAGATCCAAACTTCGTAGCGAAGCTAGCTAAGTCTACCAACGGTCACACTAGGATCAATTGTCTCGATCGATTCGGATGGGGAAGACTTTTCCCGATCTACAAATCGAGAGACAAGAGATCTCCGGTTAGACACGTGAGACGCTGAGCTTAGCTAGGCTTCTGTCGCAGGAGGATCTGGGCGAAACCACGATCAACCGGCGAACAACTTGTCGCGAGCGGCGGCGGCGGCGATGGAGCGGAAGCGGCGATTTTAGGGTTCGTCCGTGCTCGCGTATTTCTTATCTTCTTCGCTACCTTACTGTTCAAAAATACCCATGTATTTATACACTGTAGACACTTACAATATGACCGTTGTGGGTCCCACACGTAGAAACCCGAAAACCGGTTCAAAATAGTCCAGCGGCAGAATCCGGTCCAGCAGCTTCCAGAGAAAACACCAAGTAAAAATCGGCGAGAATCGCAGGTGATTCTCGACGAATCGGCGAGAATCAGTTAGTGATTCTCGACGATTCGTCGAGAATCACTAGTGATTCTCGCCGAATCACTTAGTGATTCTCAACGAATATTACTTGGTATTCATGATCTGCTCAGCGACGGGTTCGGCGAGAATCATTAGTGATTCTCGCCGAATCTTACTTGGCACCGTTTTGAGGTAGCTGGAAAGAGTCGGCGAGAATCACTAATGATTCTCGTCAATTCGGCGAGAATCACTAGTGATTCTCGCCGAATCGGCGAGAATCACTTGGTGATTCTCGTCGAATTATACTTAGACGAATTTTCGTCTTTCCACCCATGATGAGCTCCTTGACCTATCCTTGCTCCTTGTCTGCTCTTGCAAGATTACAGCCCTATACTTGAAAGTAAGTGCACTCCAATAGAGAGAGTACACGTAGGCCAACACACTGATCTGCTCAATGAGGGATTACGTCGTGCAGACCCGTGTATATTGACCTACTGCACCCTAACATTGGTGTGCACTTAGCGTGGAATAACTGCAAGCACAACTTAAGAGGTTTCATCAAATACATTGTGAATTCATCTTAGCTTGACAGGTGGCTTCCTCAAATCCAGGTGATTGTGGATACAATACCCAACAAGTCCCTTGCACTGAATGTCCTCATGCTCATAAATTGAGTTCATTAGCTGCATGAACTCATTTTCTTATTCTTCAGCAAACAAGCCAATATAGGCTTCAGCTTCTGAATCAGTTTCTGAAGATGACATATCAGTCAGACTTTTATCCTTCTTGGCAACAAAGGACCTTTCCTTTTTGCCCTTGAACTGTGTCTTCTTCTTGTCAGTGGACTCTTTCCTCTTTTCTGGACAATCAGCTATTACATATCCTTGTCTATTGCAACAATAGCATACTATCTTTGAGGATGTAGTTTTACTAGACTTGGACTTTCTCCAGTCATTCCTTGATGACTTCCTGTTCTGATAATAGTCATCTTTTGCCTGTGAAGTGGATGGCTTTGACCTCCACTGCTTCTTCTTTAGAAACTTCTGAAAATATCTAGTGAAAGCTGCAAAGTCTTCATCACTCTCACAGCTTTCTGAATTCTTACTACCTGACTCATCTGTCTCAGCCTCAGCAACTTTTTGAGGTGGAGATGGAGACTTGCTTTTATATTTCATAGTGGCTTCAGTCTTGAAGGCCACAACTCTTTCCTTGTGCTCCACTCTTGTAGTCTTTTCTTCCTCCTTCCTTACCATTAACTACATCTCATAAGATAACAGTTTGCCAAACAAGGTTAGAGGAGGAATGTCTGCTAATTTGGCCATTTCCCTTATGACACAAATCTTAGTATCCCAGTCCTTTGTCAGGGATCTCAAGAACTTATCATTCAATTCATAATTGCTGAACTCTCTTCCATAGGACATCAATTCATTGACTATCCTATAGAATTTCTTATAGCACTCAGTTATGCTATCAGACCTGCCTTGTCTGAAGCTTTCATACACTTGGTTTAACAAAGACTTCCTATCTTTTCTTACCTCTTCTGATCCTTCCATATAGACTATCAGTGTGTCCCACATTTCTTTTGATATTTTACAATGAATCAGATTCTGAAATATGGCATCATCAATTGCACTTACAATAATATTCTGGGCACTCTTGTCCATAGTGGCCAGAATTATTTCATCCTTGGTCATTTATGAATAGTCTTTAGGTGTTCTCTGGTTGGCATCTAGAACAGATACTTTCATTGGCACATATGACCCTTCTTTAACAGTAATATATATTCTTGGGTCTGAGGCTTCCATAAAAAGTCTAACCCTTTCTTTCCAAATGCCAAAGATCTCCTTTCTGCAGATTGGCAACTTCATGGATCCTAGCTCTTTCTGAATCTCAATTGAACTCATTTTCTTGATTCTTGATTATACTGATTCTGCCTACAGGATCTTTTACTCAGACAGTTATGTCCCTTTTGAGTAACCTCGCTTTGATACCACTTGAAAGAACTAGTGCCTAAACCACCTAGAGGGGGGGGGGGGTGAAAAGGTGCACTTAATCTTTTTTAACTTTTATGGCAGAAACATAGAATTATATGCAATTCTTCACAGCAATTCAGCACAGCTAACACATCAATCACAGAATTAATCACACACATAGAGAACACACAGATTTTATAGTGGTTCCCCAAGGTCTGGGTACATCCACTTCCCCCTTCGCCTATCTAGTAGTGTACTAGATTTGGCCTAACTTCTCCACTTCTCCTCAGATTCTCAGATCTTACAACTCAGAACCCCAAATAGGTTCCTACAACTCAGAGTGATCCCACTCCTACAACTCAGGCACAAAGCCCTACCACTCAGTCTTCACAAAGACCTACACTCAGCCTTCAACAAGGCCTACACTCAGCCTTCAACAAGGCATACACTCAGAGAAATGTATCTCCTACACTCAGGCACAGAAGCCCTACCACTCAGCCTTTATAAATATAGGCTTACAACTCAAATCCCTAAGGATCCTACAAAAAATAAAGAATACAAAGATTATTAACCACAACCCTGATTGAGAAAGATGAGTTGGCTGGCTTCTTGATGAGTTCTTGAAGGAACTTTGCAGAGATCAACCTCCCTTGGCTTTCTTCAAAGCTTCTTGAATTAGAACACAGTAGGGTTGTATCTCTTTGTAGATGATCTTCAATCAACTGCTGACTTGAGAATCAGATCTCAATCTAAAACTTTCTTATCAGCCTGGTTCAATAGCTGTCTTCTTAGAAGGAGCTTTCTCTCTCCAAATTCTTAGATCTTCACTTGAAGGTCTTCTTCTTGTTTGTTGTACTTCAATGATTCATTTTTTCAATCTCCTTCTGTTGAAGGAATAAGCCTTTATATAGGCTTTCTTCATGGTGACCGGATGATCCGATTTCTAACGATCTTCTGACAGCTCTAACAGTAGCAGTTGACCGGTTGAAATGGCAGCTGTCAAGTCATCCAGTCACTTCTTGAATTCTCTGTCACTATCTGAAAGTGTCGAGACAGATAGTCTTTATGCGTCGATACAAATAGACCAAGTGTCGACACAAGTAGACTAAGTGTCGACACTAGCCTTCATGGTGTCGACACAACTCCTTGTGTTGTAGAAATAGCTTCTCGACACTGCTTCTTCAGAATATGTTGACACTGATCATGTGTGTCGACACAAGTCCTTCTCCTTCAATACTTAGTTGATTTCTGCTAAGTGTCGACACAAATCCTTTGTGTCGACACATCTTCTTGTGTTGAAACATGCTAAGTGTCGACACATCTTCTTTGTGTCGACACATGCCTTCTGTGTTGAAACTTTTGCTGAGTGTCGACACATCTCCTTTGTGTCGACACATTCTTCATGTGTTGAGACTTTGCTGAGTGTCGACATATCTCCTTTATGTCGACACATACTTCATGTGTTGAGACTTTGCTGAGTGTCGACACATCTCCTTTGTGTCGACACTTGTACTTGAACTTTGTTGAAGTTTGCTGAGTGTCGACACAGTCTCCTAGTGTCGACACTTTTGATGTCGACAAAGTTCCTCGGGGTGTCGACACTGCTTCTAAGTGTCGACACTGATTCTTTAGACAATTCTTCACTATGTGTCGACACTTCCTGTATGTGTCGACACTTTCCTTCTGGTGTCGACTCTGCCTTTCTGGTGTCGACACAATTACTCCAAGTGTCGACACAGCTCCTCTAGGTGTCGACACAAGCCTTCTTAAGTGTCGACACTTTTCTTCTAGGTGTCGACACATGGACTTAGAATCTTTTATGCTTTCCCTGCAATTACTTAACCTGCACACATAAACTCAAAACACATCAAATACATCTAGATGTATATCATTGAGTAGGGTGAGGCTTCTTCAAATCAGGTACATATTTTCCAATGTACCCAACAGAGCTAGACGGATCTATCTGACTGTAGTTGTACCGGTGGGGTAGGAAGGTGCTGCTCTGGTTTCCGGAGGACTCGTCTCAAGGAAGAGACATGAAACACATCGTGAAGATTCCCCAACTCTGGGGGCAAGGCTAAATGATAGTGACAGGGCCAACACGCTCTATCACCGGATAGGGGCCCAAGTAGCGGGGATCTAACTTTTTCTGCTTTCTCAACCGGGAGACACCATGCATGGGCTTTATTTTCAAAAACACCATCTCCCCTATGCTGAACTCCACCAGTCGGTGTCGCACATCATAGTTGTAATGCCCCGAAACTCAAAAGAGTGACGGGAGGCGTTTTGAGCCAAGTTTGGAATTTGGCAGGGGGCACACGGCCTGGGACACAGGCTTGTCCCAAGGCGTGTCGTGTTTGGGTCAACGATTTGGCCGAGAGGTCGACGAATTCTGGAGTCGACAATCGTCGAGCAGCGAACACGGCCTGAGACACGGGCGTGTCGAGCTCGTGTCGACAATCTGCCAGGGAAGTCGACATTTTCGCTCGACGACGTTGATAAGTAATATTTACGCGTATTTTTACTATAATATTTAGTTTTAATTAATCATATTTTATTTATTCTGGTTAATAAATTATATTTTTTTGATATCTGTTAAATAATTTAAGTTTTATTTATTTTTGTAGGATTTATAACTATTTTTAGTATTTATTTTAGTTTAATAATTAATATAAAATTAATAATAATTTATATATTTTCATTTATAAATCATTTATTTTATATTTTAGTTTACTAATTTAATATATATTTATTTTTGTAGGTTTATTGACGTGGTTGCGCTCCCGACGTTTGCAAAATAAATATTTACCGAAGTCATCACGTTGGCCGAGTAATTCATGCAGTCTACATGAAACCAAGTCAAAGTCTCGCTGCATTCGTTCAAGCCGATCAAGCGTTTCACGTCGCAACCACCCATTCAGCTCTTCTTCATGCAAGCTCATGACAAATATATTATTATGCATTGATGCCGCCACGCCATCATCGCCAACTCTCAAAATGACCGGCGCCAAGCAAGTCAACGACATTCAACTATTTTCATTCACATCATTCTCATGCACAACGTCATCGTCGTCACCTTTTCATGTCAAAGACGCCACCTCATCATACAACCTACATCACCACCCCTTTCTCTCTATAAAAACCGTCATGTTAAATACATGCATTTTATTATTATTATTACTATAACCCTTTACTTCCCCTCTTCATTTCTCCATGAAACCGCTAGCTCCTCTTTATTCCCTGAAACCGCTAGCTCCTCTTTATTCCTTGAAATCCCCATCTTTATATTCTTCTTCATTATCTCCTCCCTCCATTTACCTCCTCTTAAATATTTGATAAATATTTGATGTTTCAACCCCATCTTAATTTTAGTAATTATGTCCATCATTCATCTCCTCTTTATAAACTATGAAACTCCCCCATTTAATTTGGTTATTTTTTCATATATGTCATTAATATTTAATTATTATTACCACTTTTTTTCCTCCTCTTACCCTTGGCCTTCCAACCTTTCATGTGTCTTTCATCCTTTCTTTTTTTCCTATAAATAATGGCCAAGGGGGAATGATGAAGGGACTCCACCATTGGGGTTGAAAATCGGGTTGGGTGGCTTATTTTCTAAATATCTTTGGAGTTAGTTTTATTTTATTCATTTTTATTTTATTTGCAATATAGTTTAGATTTTCTTTTCATGCAATTGTACTCTTTTATTTTATAGTGATGGAATGAAATAAACTTTCATTATTTTTCTCAAAATTGTAAAGCTCTCTATTTTGCTCACTATAGATTTATCTTTGATTTACATTTTGTCGAATTCATATTTTGCGGATATGTTTTTCGATCTAAGATCCGTATCCTAAATGACCGAGAGGATGCGGAAACGAGAAGATCGCTCAAAGATAAAAGGAGTTGAATGCACTCCTCGAGAGAGGACGATATAAATCTTCCGGATTGGAGTCAAATCCAATAGTGAGGTTCACCACTTAAAGCAAGCTTAGGGTTTTCGACTGGCCAAGGGGTCTTAATCGGTCAACCTAAGGTTAGTCAAAAGCATGAGCTCGAGAGAGACGCTTTTGTATTCTTGGAACCTCCACGGTCGAAGTAAGTGATTAGGAGCTATTACTTTTATCATTTCATGAAAGTCTATTTTAATCCAAAGGGATTGTAGATCAAGTGTTTATTTGCATTCCACAGAAATTTCTCTTTTAATTTAATTATTCTCTATGTTTAATACTCGATAAAATAATATAAATTCATGTGAGTAAAAGTACTCAACAGACCCGAAAGAATACGCCACTTGATATTCTTAAATATCCTATACTATGAAGGATAGGTGCTCTTGCCTATAGTTTGTAGAATTTGGAAATATATTTATCCTAAATTGTATTCATCAAGTTTTTGGCGCCGTTGTCGGGGACTATTTTGTTGATATTTTGAAAACGCAAATTTTATTGCTTTTATCACTCTCTTTCTCTATCCCCAATTCTTTTTTTTATTTTCTTTTTCAAATTCAATTCTATTAGGTAACGGTTGTTTTATTTTTCTTTTTATAAAAAAAATGTTATCTCAATTGGCCGCTAAGGTTGCCGAGCTTACAAATAGAATTAATCTTTTGCAAGCGACAAGACAGCGTCAAATTTCTTGTTCTTATTGTGGTGCTCCTCATCAAAGTGATAATTGTTATTATAATTATTATAAAAAATTTTGTTATGAAAATAATTTTGAAATTAACAATTATCCTCACTTTGATGCTGATTCTGCTTCAAATTTTCGTGAAACTAATTTTTCTAATTCACCTATTTTTCATGAAAATAACTTTTCAAATGCGAATAATTATTTTGATTTAAATAATTTTTCTTCTAACTCGGATTTTGGTTTTTCTTGTTCGCAAGATCAATCGAAAAACTTTCCTAGTTATGAGAACAATTATATAGATCCTAATTTTTGTTCTTCTTTTAGCACACAACAACCATTTTCTTATAATTTTGGGGACTTTACGCAATTCATCGTTGATCCTCCCCAAAATTTAGAAGACATTATTTCTTGTTCTAATGATTCTTCACCCTCTTCAAATAGTTCACCTAATACAGAACATGAATTTTCATGTGCCCCCTTGGTGACTTATTCGGAAGAGAAGGAAGAATTATTATATCCAGAATATTTTAAGGTCATGGGCACACCGGGTGAAATAGAAGAAAAACATGTTTCTTCTCCTATTTCTCCCGATTTTCCTTCTCCTCATGAATTTTCAAACTCTACTTATGAGTTTTTAGAAATTGAAATTCATGAAACTACAGTGCCCAACAATTTTCTTTTAGATAACAACTTTATTTTAGAAAATAAACAACCTATACCTAATCATATAACTTCGCAAGAGCCTCCTCCTTGTGAAGATTTTTTTGACGCGCTTATTTTTGATTTTTCTTTCATTAACGAGTTTCAGGAAGAAGATGAGGCATTGCAATACAACGTTATCCCCGATCCATTCACCGCTCATCTAGAAAGATTCAAATCACCTCAAGTATGGATAGGTGATTTGAATCTAAATTTTCAAGTCAACTACAAGAAAGAAACTCAAAAAGAAAGCAGAGGAGCACTCGGGCGACCAACTTTGGCATCTTCGCCAAAGCGCGAATTAAGGGAGTTGCCCCTTCATTTTAATTTTTATTTTCCTTTCTCCTAACCACAACCGTCTAGCTTAAAGATGGGAAAAAGAAAAGCGCTTTTGGGAGACACCCCTTGCTTATCGTTTATTTTTATGAATTTATTTTTCTAAATTTTCACAAATTATCTTTCTTTCCCCCTCATAATTGACTTATAAACATTGGGGACAATGTTTATTTTTAAGTATGGGGGTGGATTCTTATTTATTATTTTTATTTCAAAATTCAAAAAAATTGAAAAAATCTTTAAATTTTTTTTAAAAAATTTGTTTTCTTTTTATTATCAAAAATACAAAAAAAGTAAAAAAAAAGAAAAATGTAAAAAATATATAATAAACCCCTGCTTCAATTTTTGTGACTTTTCAGAAATTTATTTTGAGTTTATTTATAAGAATTTTTATAATTTTTGGTTTTCTAATCTTTTATTTCATCAAAGTTAGTTAAATTTAATTTTTAGGTGATTTGATTTGAAGAAATAAATTTATGAAATAAATTTGTTTAGAGAAATCTATTTAGCTTTTTTTCTCTTTTATTTTAATTAGTTTCAATTTTGTAGTATTTAGATTAACAATTCTTAGATTTTAATTATCTTCACTTTATGCTTTAAGATTCTTAGGAAAGCTTAAATCACTATAGTTGCTCTCTTAGTTTTTTAATTCAATCTAAATTTTGTCAAACCTTCCCGTTGTTTTTCTTGTTAGTTCATATGTCACAGGGATAAGAGGATAAAATTCATTATCCCCTGGTACACATATGCAATTTTTCCCTTTTGGTTAGATCATATGTCATGGGAATCAAGTATTCCTTGGTACACATATGCACCCAAAAAAAAGAGTAAGAGGATAAAATTCATTACTCATAAGCAATTTCGTTTGAAGAGAAAAAAATATCAAAAAGAAAATTGTGTGGGGTGAGAGGATAAAATTCATCACCACCAATCTAAGATCTCTTCAATTTCCTTTTTCCTTTTTCCAATCCAATAGCCAATATTATTGCTTTAGAATTAAATAAAAATTTTAAGAGAGCATAAGTAGCAGTTTACATTTTCCTTTAAGTTTCTTTTTAGTGAAAAAGTGTTAATAATTTTTAATCTAACTTTGTTTGCTAAATACTTAATTTTGAGTTCTAATTAATTTATTAGAGAAAACTTTGCTAAATATTTAGCTCTTCACATTTTACTTTCATATTTTAGGACTTAAAATTTTGAATCCCTAAAATTTTATTTTTAACTTTCTCTTGATTTAATAAATTTTTAGTTTGATTTAAAAATTATATTAATGTCTTATAAGTACTTCTCCCTGGAATAGCAAAAGCTTAAGTATAGGGGTATTTGATAAGTAATAAAAGTCGGGATGTTACAATCCAATAAAAATAAAAGGATTTTCGTCCCCGAAAATTTGCTTGAAGTAGGGGGAAAAAGTAACATACTTGGGGAAAGAGTTCTGGGTGCTTTTTTCGGAGGAGTGCTTCAGGTTCCCACGTGAACTCCTCTCGCCCGCAGTTTGGCCATAGTATCTTAACCATCGGGATGGTCTTGTTACATAGTGTCTTCACCTTGTAATCTACTACTCTGACGGGTTCGAGCTAGACGGATCTATCTGACTGTAGTTGCACCGGTGAGGTAGGAAGGTGCTGCTCTGGTTGCCGGAGGACTCGTCTCAAGGAAGAGATATGAAACACATCGTGAAGATTCCCCAACTCTGGGGGCAAGGCTAAATGATAGTGACGGGGCCAACACGCTCTATCACCGGATAGGGGCCCAAGTAGCGGGGATCTAACTTTTTCTGCTTTCTCAACCGGGAGACACCATACATGGGCTTTATTTTCAAAAACACCATCTCCCCTATGCTGAACTCCACCAGTCGGTGTCGCGCATCATAGTTGTAATGCCCCGAAACTCAAAAGAGCGACGGGAGGCGTTTTGAGCCAAGTTTAGAATTTGGCAGGGGGCACACGGCCTGGGAAACAGGCTTGTCCCAAGGCGTGTCGTGTTTGAGTCAACGATTTGGCCGAGAGGTCGACGAATTCTGGAGTCGACGATCGTCGAGCAGCGAACACGGCCTGAGACACGGGCGTGTCTCAGGGCGTGTCGAGCTCGTGTCGACAATCTGCCAGGGAAGTCGACATTTTCGCTCGACGATGTTGATAAGTAATATTTACGCGTATTTTTACTATAATATTTAGTTTAATATTTAGTTTTAATTAATCATATTTTATTTATTCTGGTTAATAAATTATATCTTTTTGATATCTGTTAAATAATTTAAGTTTTATTTATTTTTGTAGGATTTATAACTATTTTTAGTATTTATTTTAGTTTAATAATTAATATAAAATTAATAATAATTTATATATTTTCATTTATAAATCATTTATTTTATATTTTAGTTTACTAATTTAATATATATTTATTTTTGTAGATTTATTGACGTGGTTGCGCTCTCGACGTTTGCAAAAGAAATATTTACCGAAGTCATCACGTTGGCCGAGCAATTCATCCAATCTACATGAAACCAAGTCAAAGTCTCGCTGCATTCATTCAAGACGATCAAGCGTTTCACGTCGCAACCACCCATTCAGCTCTTCTTCATGCAAGCTCATGACAAATATATTATTATGCATTGATGCCTCCACGCCACCATCGCCAACTCTCAAAATGACCGGCGCCAAGCAAGTCTACGACATTCAACTATTTTCATTCACATCATTCTCATGCACAACGTCATCGTCGTCACCTTTTCATGTCAAAGCCGCCACCTCATCATACAACCTACATCACCACCCCTTTCTCTCTATAAAAACCGCCACTTTAAATACATGCATTTTATTATTATTATTACTATAACCCTTTACTTCCCCTCTTCATTTCTCCATGAAACCGCTAGCACCTCTTTATTCCCTGAAACCGCTAGCTCCTCTTTATTCCTTGAAATCCCCATCTTTATATTCTTCTTCATTATCTCCTCCCTCCATTTACCTCCTCTTAAATATTTGATAAATATTTGATGTTTCAACTCCATCTTAATTTTAGTAATTATGTCAACCATTCATCTCCTCTTTATAAACTATGAAACTCCCCAATTTAATTTGGTTGTGTTTTCATATATGTCATTAATATTTAATTATTATTACCACTTTTTTCCTCCTCTTACCCTTGGCCTTCCAACCTTTCACGTGTCTTTCATCCTTTCTTTTTTTCCTATAAATAATGGCCAAGGGGGAATGATGAAGGGAGTCCACCATTGGGGTTGAAAATCGGGTTGGGTGGTGTTGAAGCCAAAATTGACCTCTGTGGAGTTCGGGGTCCCTGGAAAGGGGTGACCTCACACCTACTACACTCGAGAGAACGTCATGGACCGGAGACTTAGGAGACTATGAACAGACCCTCGGCTCTAGCACGGAGGTCCCACCTCACACCCGGAAGGCTACCTGAGCTCTTCCCCTCCCTTACCAAAGGGCTAGGCTAGGCGCCTTGGAGAGCTCTCTCTACTCTACCAAGAAGAAGCTAAGGGAGGAGGAAGCTAAGAAAAGGCCCCCTCTCCAATGCACCCAAGGGGGTCTATTTATAGTTTTTCCAAGTCCTGGGGGTAAAAAGACCGAAATACCCTTACACCCAGAAAACCTCGGGCCAATAGAAAACAGCCACGCCGGGGGGTAAAGAGGGAATTCCCCCCGAGGGCAAGAAGGTAAAACTGCAGGGTGGGCAAGGGCGAGACCGCGGCCTCTGACCGGTCTCGCCCCGCCAGGCCGCCAAGCTAGAAGGAGCAGGGGCGAGACCCCGGCCCCCGGCCGGTCTCGCCCCACCAGGCCGCCAGGCTAGAAGGAGCAGGGGCGAGACCCCGGCCCCCGGCCGGTCTCGCCCCACCAGGCCGCCAGGCTAGAAGGAGCAGGGGCGAGACCCCGGCCCCCGGCCGGTCTCGCCCCACCAGGCCGCCAGGCTAGAAGGGGCAGGGGCGAGACCCCGGCCCCCGGCCGGTCTCGCCCCACCAGGCCGCCAGGCTAGAAGGGGCAGGGGCGAGACCCCGGCCCCCGGCCGGTCTCCCCCCACCAGGCCGCCAGGCTAGAAGGAGCAGGGGCGAGACCCCAGCCCCCGGCCGGTCTCGCCCCACCAGGCCGCCAGGCTAGAAGGAGCAGGGGCGAGACCCCGGCCCCCGGCCGGTCTCGCCCCACCAGGCCGCCAGGCTAGAAGGGGCAGGGGCGAGACCCCGGCCCCCGGCCGGTCTCGCCCCACCAGGCCGCCAGGCTAGAAGGAGCAGGGGCGAGACCCCGGCCCCCGGCCGGTCTCGCCCCACCAGGCCGCCAGGCTAGAAGGAGCAGGGGCGAGACCCCGGCCCCCGGCCGGTCTCGCCCCACCAGGCCGCCAGGCTAGAAGGAGCAGGGGCGAGACCCCGGCCCCCGGCCGGTCTCGCCCCACCAGGCCGCCAGGATAGAAGGAGCAGGGGCGAGACCCCGGCCCCCGGCCGGTCTCGCCCCACCAAGCCGCCAGGCACCTATCGGGACGGGGGCTGGTGTTAGCCAACTTGCCGCACCCGCCCCCCAAAAGAGGGCCACTGGGGGGAGGTAGATTTTTCCTCCCCCTACTAGTATGTTTCCGAGCTAGGGCCAAAATTGGCCACCGAGAGTGCAAAATCTCCCAAAAGCTTAAAACTATACCGGGGCGACTACGGGGTTGTACACAATCCCCGCTCTTTTCGAGGTTGGCACAAACTCGGAAAGAAATGTCCAACCAACGTATTCGCCGAGTGCAATTTCCTTGCACGCCTCTCCAGGAAGTCAACCTGCCACGCCAGCTATGGGAGCCTAGGTGGCGAGAGCTTCTCTGGGTAACAAACTTGGTTTCCACGAGAGATCAACCTGCCCTGCCAGCTAGATGAGAGCCTGACAGCAGAATCCATCTCGGAGCTAAGGACTTGGCATCCTCGAGAGATCAACCTGCCCTGCCAGCTAGGTGAGAGCCTGGCAGCGGAATCCATCCCGAGGTGAGATCTTCCCACCCTCCGAGAGATCAACCTGCCCTGCCAGCTAGGTGAGAGCCTGGCAGCGGAATCCATCCCGAGGTGAGACCTTCCCACCCTCCGAGAGATCAACCTGCCCTGCCAGCTAGGTGGGAGCCTGGCAGCGGAATCCATCCCGAGGTGAGACCTACCCACCCTCCGAGAGATCAACCTGCCCTGCCAGCTAGGTGGGAGCCTAGCAGCGGAATCCATCCCGAGGTGAGACCTTCCCACCCTCCGAGAGATCAACCTGCCCTGCCAGCTAGGTGGGAGCCTGGCAGCGAAATCCATCCCGAGGTGAGACCTACCCACCCTCCGAGAGATCAACCTGCCCTGCCAGCTAGGTGGGAGCCTGACAGCGGAATCCATCTCGAGGTGAGACCTACCCACCCTCCGAGAGATCAACCTGCCCTGCCAGCTATGTGGGAGCCTGGCAGCGGAATCCATCCCGAGGTGAGACCTTCCCACCCTCCGAGAGATCAACCTGCCCTGCCAGCTAGGTGAGAGCCTGGCAGCGGAATCCATCTCGAGGTGAAACCTACCCACCCTCCGAGAGATCAACCTGCCCTGCCAGCTAGGTGGGAGCCTGGCAGCGGAATCCATCCCGAGGTGAGACCTTCCCACCCTCCGAGAGATCAACCTGCCCTGCCAGCTAGGTGAGAGCCTGGCAGCGGAATCCATCCCGAGGTGAGATCTTCCCACCCTCCGAGAGATCAACCTGCCCTGCCAGCTAGGTGAGAGCCTGGCAGCGGAATCCATCCCGAGGTGAGACCTTCCCACCCTCCGAGAGATCAACCTGCCCTGCCAGCTAGGTGGGAGCCTGGCAGCGGAATCCATCCCGAGGTGAGACCTTCCCACCCTCCGAGAGATCAACCTGCCCTGCCAGCTAGGTGGGAGCCTGGCAGCGGAATCCATCCCGAGGTGAGACCTTCCCACCCTCCGAGAGATCAACCTGCCCTGCCAGCTAGGTGGGAGCCTGGCAGCGGAATCCATCCCGAGGTGAGACCTACCCACCCTCCGAGAGATCAACCTGCCCTGCCAGCTAGGTGGGAGCCTGGCAGCGGAATCCATCCCGAGGTGAGACCTACCCACCCTCCGAGAGATCAACCTGCCCTGCCAGCTAGGTGGGAGCCTGGCAGCGGAATCCATCCCGAGGTGAGACCTTCCCACCCTCCGAGAGATCAACCTGCCCTGCCAGCTAGGTGGGAGCCTGGCAGCAGAATCCATCCCGAGGTGAGACCTTCCCACCCTCCGAGAGATCAACCTGCCCTGCCAGCTAGGTGAGAGCCTGGCAGCGGAATCCATCTCGAGGTGAGACCTTCCCACCCTCCGAGAGATCAACCTGCCCTGCCAGCTAGGTGAGAGCCTGGCAGCGGAATCCATCTCGAGGTGAGACCTTCCCACCCTCCGAGAGATCAACCTGCCCTGCCAGCTAGGTGAGAGCCTGGCAGCGGAATCCATCTCGAGGTGAGACCTTCCCACCCTCCGAGAGATCAACCTGCCCTGCCAGCTAGGTGAGAGCCTGGCAGCGGAATCCATCTCGAGGTGAGACCTTCCCACCCTCCGAGAGATCAACCTGCCCTGCCAGCTAGGTGAGAGCCTGGCAGCGGAATCCATCTCGAGGTGAGACTACCAGGCATCAACGAGAGGTACCACCGGCCCTGCCCAGCTAGTGAGAGCCTGGGCAGCGGGACCGTCTCGGAGCAAAAGAACTAAGCATCTTAATCAGTCCTTAGCAAATCTTACATCCTCAAATGGGGAAAAAGATGGGTTACATGACCCCCCCGACTCAGCTGGTCGGGGGCTGGACTCAATACAACATAAGAAAAATACAGGACTCTACCGGGACGAGGCTTCTTCAGGGGGTCTGGGCCTGGTGGTCGCCATCCGCTTCCTGCTCGCCGGACACTTCCATCCTGCTTAGGCTCTCCATGATCTTCTCCATCTCCTCTGCCTTGGACAACCAAGAGATGGTGTTGACGGCCGTGACATAACACTGTCTTGCCATCCTGGAGTCTCCCTTGACTCTGACCTGGATCCCTCTGGAGCTGAACTTGATGCATTGGTGGAAGGAAGATGGCACGCAACGGAAGGCGCTGATGAGGGGCCTTCCGAAGATGGCGTTATAGCTGCTTGGAGCGTCCACAATGACGAACCGGCAGTTCCTTGAGACTCCCCCCAATTTGACTTGGAGTCCCACTCCACCCTCAACCTCCTTCCTCTCCCCTGAAAATCCGAACAGGGGTCCGTCCGAGGCCAACACCCTCCTTGGCTCTACCTTCATCTCCTCAAACGCCTTCCTGAAAACGACGTTGACGGAGCTCCCGTTGTCCACCAAGATTCGGGAGACGCTGTAGCCCTCGATGGCCGTCTGAATGACCAGCGCATCGCAAAACGGATCCTCATGATCCGGCAGGTCCTTCACCGAGAAGGTGACCTTCTCTTCCTGGGGCGGGGTCTGGGAGGTTGAGGCGACGCTCCTTCGATACATGACATGGAGGCTTGCCTTCTGAGTGGCCTCAATCCCCACCCCACCATGGATCACCGCTATACCGCCTCGGGGTCCGACATCGACCCGGTCCTCACAAACATCATCACCCCCTCCTTGGGGCAGAACCTCTTCAACCCGCACCGGTGGCTGCGGCTGGGCAGGACCTCTCGCCCCCCTCACTTCCAGGAACTCGGGGCAGGTAGCCGTGGCGTGCCCCTCTACCTGATGGAAGTCACAATAGGGTAACTCTACCCTGACCCTTCTCCTTCCCTGGCGGTTCCTCCTCTCCCTTCGACCAATCTCCATCGCTTGCTGTGGTGGGGGTAGGAGCTGCCTAGGGGCTTGCCTCTGGAAGTTGAACCTCCCTTGGCCCCCATGGAAGTTTCCCCTATCATGGGCGTAACCTCTTTCCGGGCCCTGAGCGAGTCCTCCCTGCTGCCTCCAACCTGGTTCCGGACCCTCCTGAGCTCTCCGCTCCTCTCTCCTTCTCCCCTCCTGAGGCCTCGAGCCACCTTGCTCCTTTGCCTCCGTCTCTGTCAGCTTTGCCAACTTCTTGACAAATGTAGGGTTGGCTGCCTCCATGGCAATCTCCTCAGCCGCCCTTTCCATCAGCTCCTCGAAGGAAAGGGGGGCCTTCCGAGTCAAGCTCATCTTGAAGAAGCCCTCCTTCAGCCCAACGGTGAAGGCCATCTGGAGAGCATACCCTGGCATCTCCTGGACCTCCAGGATCTCCTCTTGGAACCTGCCAACGTAACGGGCCAGCGACTCCTCGGCCCCTTGCCTTATCAGGAAGATGGACTCAGGACTCCTCTTCCGCTTCTTGGAGGTGGAGAAGCGAAGCTGGAAGCTCCGGCTCAAGTCCTCGAACCCATAGATTGACCTTGGAGGGAGTTGATGGAACCAGTCCCTTGCCTTCTCCTTCAACGTGATCACAAAGAGGCGACACTTGAAGGCATCCGTCATCGGCCTGATGGAGACGGCGTCCTCGAACCACTGCAGGTGCTGAACGGGGTCATCCTTCCCGGTATAGTAAGCCATGTCTGGCTCTCTGAATCCCTCGGGAACGGGTGCTGAGATGATCAGCTCGCTAAAAGGTGACCCCCTAAGGGGTGGTCTCTCCACCTCCACTCGCGCAACCTGCTCGCCTGAGAGGTTGGCACTCGCCGGGCTAGAGAACAACTCCCGGCCAGTGAGGTCTCGTTCGACCCCATCTCCCATCCTCTCCTTCCCGGGCCTTCTTCCTGGTGCGCTTCCTTCTCCCCCCGCTGGGGTCATCTCACCTAGAACCCTGGGAGTCGACTCGTCGAGGGGGGGAGCTAGCTCCTGGGGGGTCGGGGTGGAGCTGCCACCCTGAGGAGCAATGCTTCGCAGCATCTCCATGATACCCTGGATGGAGGCCATGAACTCTTGCCTCCCCACAAAGGGTCCCGGGGTGGGGAGCTCGCCGAGATCATCACTACCTCCCTGACCTCCCGTCATGACACTCTCCTGAGATCTTCTGTGCTGGTCACTCTCCACGCTCACCGCACCAAAGGTGTTGAAGCCAAAATTGACCTCTGTGGAGTTCGGGGTCCCTGGAAAGGGGTGACCTCACACCTACTACACTCGAGAGAACGTCACGGACCGGAGACTTAGGAGACTATGAACAGACCCTCGGCTCTAGCACGGAGGTCCCACCTCACACCCGGAAGGCTACCTGAGCTCTTCCCCTCCCTTACCAAAGGGCTAGGCTAGGCGCCTTGGAGAGCTCTCTCTACTCTACCAAGAAGAAGCTAAGGGAGGAGGAAGCTAAGAAAAGGCCCCCTCTCCAAGGCACCCAAGGGGGTCTATTTATAGTTTTTCCAAGTCCTGGGGGTAAAAAGACCGAAATACCCTTACACCCAGAAAACCTCGGGCCAATAGAAAACAGCCACGCCGGGGGGTAAAGAGGGAATTCCCCCCGAGGGCAAGAAGGTAAAACTGCAGGGGGGCAAGGGCGAGACCGCGACCTCTGACCGGTCTCTCCCCGCCAGGCCGCCAAGCTAAAAGGAGCAGGGGCAAGACCCCGGCCCCCGGCCGGTCTCGCCCCACCAGGCCGCCAGGCTAGAAGGAGCAGGGGCGAGACCCCGGCCCCCGGCCGGTCTCGCCCCACCAGGCCGCCAGGCTAGAAGGAGCAGGGGCGAGACCCCGGCCCCCGGCCGGTCTCGCCCCACCAGGCCGCCAGGCTAGAAGGGGCAGGGGCGAGACCCCGGCCCCCGGCCGGTCTCGCCCCACCAGGCCGCCAGGCTAGAAGGGGCAGGGGCGAGACCCCGGCCCCCGGCCGGTCTCCCCCCACCAGGCCGCCAGGCTAGAAGGAGCAGGGGCGAGACCCCGGCCCCCGGCCGGTCTCGCCCCACCAGGCCGCCAGGCTAGAAGGAGCAGGGGCGAGACCCCGGCCCCCGGCCGGTCTCGCCCCACCAGGCCGCCAGGCTAGAAGGGGCAGGGGCGAGACCCCGGCCCCCGGCCGGTCTCGCCCCACCAGGCCGCCAGGCTAGAAGGAGCAGGGGCGAGACCCCGGCCCCCGGCCGGTCTCGCCCCACCAGGCCGCCAGGCTAAAAGGAGCAGGGGCGAGACCCCGGCCCCCGGCCGGTCTCGCCCCACCAGGCCGCCAGGCTAGAAGGAGCAGGGGCGAGACCCCGGCCCCCGGCCGGTCTCGCCCCACCAGGCCGCCAGGCTAGAAGGAGCAGGGGCGAGACCCCGGCCCCCGGCCGGTCTCGCCCCACCAAGCCGCCAGGCACCTATCGGGACGGGGGATGGTGTTAGCCAACTTGCCGCACCCGCCCCCCAAAAGAGGGCCACTGGGGGGAGGTAGATTTTTCCTCCCCCTACTAGTATGTTTCCGAGCTAGGGCCAAAATTGGCCACCGAGAGTGCAAAATCTCCCAAAAGCTTAAAACTATACCGGGGCGAATACGGGGTTGTACATGTGGCTTATTTTCTGAATATCTTTGGAGTTAGTTTTATTTTATTCATTTTTATTTTATTTGCAATATAGTTTAGATTTTCTTTTCATGCAATTATACTCTTTTATTTCATAGTGATAGAATGTATTTTTCAATTATGAGTAGCTGAATTTCCATAAGCACTTGATCATGATTAACTTTGGAATGAAATAAACTTTCATTATTTTTCTCAAAATTGTAAAGCTCTCTATTTTGCTTACTATAGATTTATCTTTGATTTACATTTTGTCGAATTCATATTTTGCGGATATGTTTTTCGATCTAAGATTCGTATCCTAAATGACCGAGAGGATGCGAAAACGAGAAGATCGCTCAAAGATAAAAGGAGTTGAATGCACTCCTCGAGAGAGGACGATATAAATCTTCCGGATTGGAGTCAAATCCAATAGTTAGGTTCACCACTTAAAGCAAGCTTAGGGTTTTCGACTGGCCAAGGGGTATTAATCGATCAACCTAAGGTTAGTCAAAAGCATGAGCTCGAGAGAGACGCTTTTGTATTCTTGGAACCTCCACAGTCGAAGTAAGTGATTAGGAGCTATTAATTTTATCATTTCATGAAAGTCTATTTTAATCCAAAGGGATTGTAGATCAAGTGTTTATTTGCATTCCATAGAAATTTCTCTTTTAATTTAATTATTCTCTATGTTTAATACTCGATAAAATAATATAAATTCGTGTGAGTAAAAGTACTCAACAGACCCGAAAGAATACGACACTTGATATTCTTAAATATCCTATACTATGAAGGATAGGTGCTCTTGCCTATAGTTTGTAGAATTTGGAAATATATTTATCCTAAATTATATTCATCAAGTTTTTGGCGCCGTTGTCGGGGACTATTTTGTTGATATTTTGAAAGCGCAAATTTTATTACTTTTATCACTCTCTTTCTCTATCCCCAATTCTTTTTTTTATTTTCTTTTTCAAATTCATTTTTATTAGCTAACAGTTGTTTTATTTTTCTTTTTATAAAAAAAATGTTATCTCAATTGGCCGCTAAGGTTGCCGAGCTTACAAATAGAATTAATCTTTTGCAAGCGGCAAGACAGCATCAAATTTCTTGTTCTTATTGTGGTGCTCCTCATCAAAGTGATAATTATTATTATAATTATTATAAAAAATTTTGTTATGAAAATAATTTTGAAATTAACAATTATCCTCACTTTGATGTTGATTCTGCTTCAAATTTTCGTGAAACTAATTTTTCCAATTCACCTATTTTTCATGAAAATAACTTTTCAAATACGAATAATTATTTTGATTTAAATAATTTTTCTTCTAACTCGGATTTTGGTTTTTCTTGTTCGCAAGATCAACCGAAAAACTTTCCGAGTTATGAGAACAATTATATAGATCCTAATTTTTGTTCTTATTTTAGCACACAACAACCGTTTTGTTATAATTTTGGGGACTTTACGCAATTCATCGTTGATCCTCCCCAAAATTTAGAAGACATTATTTCTTGTTCTAATGATTCTTCACCCTCTTCAAATAATTCACCTAATACGGAACATGAATTTTCATGTGCCCCCTTGGTGACTTATTCGGAAGAGAAGGAAGAATTATTATATCCAGAATATTTTAAGGTCATGGGCACACCGGGTGAAATAGAAGAAAAACATGTTTCTTCTCCTATTTCTCCCGATTTTCCTTCTCCTCATGAATTTTCAAACTCCACTTATGAATTTTTAGAAATTTAAATTCATGAAACTACAGTGCCCAGCAATTTTCTTTTAGATAACAACTTTATTTTAGAAAATAAACAACCTATACCTAATCATATAACTTCGCAAGAGCCTCCTCCTTGTGAAGATTTTTTTGACGTGCTTATTCTTGATTTTTCTTTCATTAACGAGTTTCAGGAAGAAGATGAGGCATTGCAATACAACGTTATCCCCGATCCATTCACCGCTCATCTAGAAAGATTCAAATCACCTCAAGTATGGATAGGTGATTTGAATCTAAATTTTCAAGTCAACTACAAGAAAGAAACTCAAAAAGAAAGTAGAGGAGTACTTGGGCGACCAACTTTGGCATCTTCGCCAAAGCGCGAATTAAGGGAGTTGCCCCTTCATTTTAATTTTTATTTTCCTTTCTCCTAACCACAACCGTCTAGCTTAAAGACGGGAAAAAGAAAAGTGATTTTGGGAGACACCCCTTGCTTATCGTTTACTTTTATGAATTTATTTTTCTAAATTTTCATAAATTGTCTTTCTTTCCCCCTCCTAATTGACTTATAAACATTGGGGACAATGTTTATTTTTAAGTATGGGGGTGGATTCTTATTTATTATTTTTATTTCAAAATTCAAAAAAAATGAAAAAATCTTTAAATTTTTTTAAAAAATTTGTTTTCTTTTTATTATCAAAAATACAAAAAAAAGTAAAAAAAAAAGAAAAATGTAAAAAATATATAATATACCCCTGCTTCAATTTTTGTGACTTTTCAGAAATTTATTTTGAGTTTATTTATAAGAATTTTTATAATTTTTGGTTTTCTAATCTTTTATTTCATCAAAGTTAGTTAAATTTAATTTTTAGGTGATTTGATTTGAAGAAATAAATTTATGAAATAAATTTGTTTAGAGAAATCTATTTAGCTTTTCTTCTCTTTTATTTTAATTAGTTTCAATTTTGTAGTATTTAGATTAACAATTCTTAGATTTTAATTATCTTCACTTTATGCTTTAAGATTCTTAGGAAAGCTTAAATCACTATAGTTGCTCTCTTAGTTTTTTAATTCAATCTAAATTTTGTCAAACCTTCCCGTTGTTTTTCTTGTTAGTTCATATGTCACGGGGATAAGAGGATAAAATTCATTACCCCCTGATACACATATGCAATTTTTCCCTTTTGGTTAGATCATATGTCATTTGAATCAAGTATTCTTTGGTACACATATGCACCCAAAAAAAGAGTAAGAGGATAAAATTCATTACTCATAAGCAATTTTGTTTGAAGAGAAAAAAAATATCAAAAAAAAATTGTGTGGGGTGAGAGGATAAAATTCATCACCCCCAATCTAAGATCTCTTCAATTTCCTTTTTCCTTTTTCCAATCCAATAGCCAATATTATTTCTTTAGAATTAAATAAAAATTTTAAGAGAGCATAAGTAGCAGTTTAAATTTTCCTTTAAGTTTCTTTTTAGTGAAAAAGTGTTAATAATTTTTAATCTAACTTTGTTTGCTAAATACTTAATTTTGAGTTCTAATTAATTTATTAGAGAAAACTTTGCTAAATATTTAGCTCTTTACATTTTACTTTCATATTTTAGGACTTAAAATTTTGAATCCCTAAAATTTTATTTTTAACTTTCTCTTGATTTAATAAATTTTTAGTTTCATTTAAAAATTATATTATGTCTTATAAGTACTTCTCCCTGAAATAGCAAAAGCTTAAGTATGAGGGTATTTGATAAGTAATAAAAGTCGGGATGTTACAATCCAATAAAAATAAAAGGATTTTTGTCCCCGAAAATTTGCTTGAAGTAGGGGGAAAAAGTAACATACTTGGGGAAAGAGTTCTGGGTGCTTCTTTCGGAGGAGTGCTTCAGGTTCCCACGTGAACTCCTCTCGCCCACAGTTTGGCCATAGTATCTTAACCATCGGGATGGTCTTGTTACATAGTGTCTTCACCTTGTAATCTACTACTCTGACGGGTTCGAGCTAGACGCATCTATCTGACTGTAGTTGCACCGGTGGGGTAGGAAGGTGCTGCTCTGGTTGCTGGAGGACTCGTCTCAAGGAAGAGACATGAAACACATCGTGAAGATTCCCCAACTCTGGGGGCAAGGCTAAATGATAGTGACGGGGCCAACACGCTCTATCACCGGATAGGGGCCCAAGTAGCGGGGATCTTACTTTTTCTGCTTTCTCAACCGGGAGACACCATGCATGGGCTTTATTTTCAAAAACACCATCTCCCCTATGCTGAACTCCACCAGTCGGTGTCGCGCATCATAGTTATAATGCCCCGAAACTCAAAAGAGCGACGGGAGGCGTTTTGAGCCATGTTTGGAATTTGGCAGGGGGCACACGACCCGGGACACAGGCTTGTCCCAAGGCGTGTCGTGTTTGGGTCAACGATTTGGCCGAGAGGTCGACGAATTCTGGAGTCGACGATCGTCGAGCAGCGAACACGGCCTGAGACACGGGCGTGTCTCAGGGCGTGTCGAGCTCGTGTCGACAATCTGCCAGGGAAGTCGACATTTTCGCTCGACGATGTTGATAAGTAATATTTACGTGTATTTTAACTATAATATTTAGTTTAATATTTAGTTTTAATTAATCATATTTTATTTATTCTGGTTAATAAATTATATCTTTTTGATATCTGTTAAATAATTTAAGTTTTATTTATTTTTGTAGGATTTATAACTATTTTTAGTATTTATTTTAGTTTAATAATTAATATAAAATTAATAATAATTTATATATTTTCATTTATAAATCATTTATTTTATATTTTAGTTTACTAATTTAATATATATTTATTTTTGTAGGTTTATTGACGTGGTTGCACTCCCGACGTTTGCAAAAGAAATATTTACCGAAATCATCACATTGGCCGAGCAATTCATGCAGTCTACATGAAACCAAGTCAAAGTCTCGCTGCATTCGTTCAAGCCGATCAAGCGTTTCACGTTGCAACCACCCATTCAGCTCTTCTTCATGCAAGCTCATGACAAATTTATTATTATGCATTGATGCAGCCACGCCATCATCGACAACTCTCAAAATGACCGGCGCCAAGCAAGTCTACGACATTCAACTATTTTCATTCACATCATTCTCATGCACAACGCCATCGCCGTCACCTTTTCATGTCAAAGCCGCCACCTCATCATACAACCTACATCACCACCCCTTTCTCTCTATAAAAACTGCCACAGTTAAATACATGCACTTTATTATTATTATTACTATAACCCTTTACTTCCCCTCTTCATTTCTCTATGAAACCGCTAGCTCCTCTTTATTCCCTGAAACCGCTAGCTCCTTTTTATTCCTTGAAATCAGTATCTTTATATTCTTCTTTATTATCTCCTCCCTGCATTTACGTCCTCTTAAATATTTGATAAATATTTGATGTTTCAACTCCATCTTAATTTTAGTAATTATGTCCACCATTCATCTCTTCTTTATAAACTATGAAACTCCCCCATTTAATTTGGTTATTTTTTCATATATGTCATTAATATTTAATTATTATTACAACTTTATTTTCCTTCTCTTACCCTTGGCCTTCCAACGTTTCATGTATCTTTCATCCTTTCTTTTTTCCTATAAATGATGGCCAAGGGGGAATGATGAAGGGAGTCCACCATTGGGGTTGAAAATCGGGTTGGGTGGCTTATTTTCTGAATATCTTTGGAGTTAGTTTTATTTTATTCATTTTTATTTTATTTGCAATATAGTTTAGATTTTCTTTTGATGCAATTGTACTCTTTTATTTCATAGTGATAGAATGTATTTTTCAATTATGAGTAGCTAAATTTTCATAAGCACTTGATCATGATTAACTTTGGAATGAAATAAACTTTCATTATTTTTCTCAAAATTGTAAAGCTCTCTATTTTGCTCACTATCGATTTATCTTTGATTTACATTTTGTCGAATTCATATTTCACGGATATGTTTTTCGATCTAAGATCTGTATCCTAAATGACCGAGAGGTTGCGGATACGAGAAGATCACTCAAAGATAAAAGGAGTTGCATTCACTCCTCGAGAGAGGACGACATAAATCTTCCAGATTGGAGTCAAATCCAATAGCGGGGTTCACCACTTAAAGCAAGCTTAGGGGTTTCGACTGGCCGAGGGGTCTTAATCGATCAACCTAAGGTTAGTCAAAAGCATGAGCTCGAGAGAGACGCTTTTGTATTCTTGGAACCTCCACGGTCGAAGTAAGTGATTAGGAGCTATTACTTTTATCATTTCATGAAAGTCTATTTTAATCCAAAGGGATTGTAGACCAAGTGTTTATTTGCATTCCATAGAAATTTCTCTTTTAATTTAATTATTCTCTATGTTTAATACTCGATAAAATAATATAAATTCGTGTGAGTAAAAGTACTCAACAGACCCGAAAGAATACCCCACTTCATATTCTTAAATATCCTATACTATGAAGGATAGGTGCTCTTGCCTATAGTTTTTAATTTTTAGGTGATTTGATTTGAAGAAATAAATTTATGAAATAAATTTGTTTAGGCAAAATAGAGAGCTTTACAATTTTGTGAAAAATAAATGAAGTTTATTTCATTCCAAAGTTAATCATGATCAAGTGCTTATGGAAATTTAGCTACTCATAATTGAAAAATACAGTCTGTCACTATGAAATAAAAAAGTACAATTGCATGAAAAGAAAATCTAAACTATATTGCAAATAAAATAAAAATGAATAAAATAAAACTAACTCCAAAGATATTCAGAAAATAAGCCACCCAACCTGATTTTCAACCCCAATGGTGGAATCCCTTCATCATTCCCCCTTGGCCATTATTTATAGGAAAAAAAGAAGGATGAAAGACACATGAAAGGTTGGAAGGCCAAGGGTAAGAGGAGGAAAATAAAGTGGTAATAATAATTAAATATTAATGACATATATGAAAAAAATAACCAAATTAAATGAGGGAATTTCATAGTTTATAAAGAGGAGATGAATGATGGACACAACTACTAAAATTAAGATGGAGTTGAAACATTAAATATTTATCAAATATTTAAGAGGAGGTAAATGGAGGGAGGTGATAATGAAGAAGAATATAAAGATGGTGATTTCAAGCAATAAAGAGGAGCTAGCGGTTTCAGGGAATAAAGAGGAGCTAGCGGTTTCATGGAGAAATGAAGAGGGGAAGTAAAGGGTTATAGTAATAATAATAATAAAGTTCATGTATTTAACTGTGACGGTTTTTATAGAGAGAAAGGGGTGGTGATGTAGGTTGTATGATGAGGTGGCGGCTTTGACATGAAAAGGTGACGACGATGGCGTTGTGCATGAGAATGATGTAAATGAAAATAGTTGAATGTCGTAGAGTTGCTTGGCACCGGTCATTTTGAGAGTTGGCGATGATGGCGTGGCGGCATCAATGCATAATAATATATTTGTCATGAGCTTGCATGAAGAAGAGCTGAATGAGTGGTTGTGACGTGAAACGCTTGATCGGCTTGAACGAATGCAGCGAAACTTTGACGTGGTTTCATGTACACTGCATGAATTGCTTGGCCAACGTGATGACTTCGGTAAATATTTTTTTGCAAACGTCGAGAGCGCAACCACGTCAATAAACCTACAAAAATAAATATATGTTAAATTAGTAAACTAAAATATAAAATAAATGATTTATAAATGAAAATATATAAATTATTATTAATTTTATATTAATTATTAAACTAAAATAAATACTAAAAATAGTTATAAATCCTACAAAAATAAATAAAACTTAAATTATTTAACAGATATCAAAAAGATACAATTTATTAACCAGAATAAATAAAATATGATTTATTAAAACTAAATATTAAACTAAATATTATAGTAAAAATACGCGTAAATATTACTTATCAGATGCGTCGAGATAGGGAACACGGCCTAGGACACGGGTGTGTCTAAGGCCGTGTCGGGTGGTCGACCTGCGCTCGACGAAGGGTCGAGACAGTGAACACGACCTGGAGCCCCGGCGTGTTTGGGTTTGACACGGACGTGTAAAATTGGACACGGGCGTGTCCAAGACCCGTGCGAGTCTCGGGTTGGTGTTGGTCCTGTGTTGATGGAGGAACACGCCCGAGAGCACGGGCGTGTACTGGCTGACACGGGCGTGTCAGGTCGAACACAGCCGTGTCGGGTGCCCGTGTGTTTTTCGAGACGTGTCGATTTAGACGGCGAATGGGGAACAGGGCCCTGGACACGGGTGTGTCGCAGGCCGTGTTCGGCCCAGGTTTTGCATTTCAGCTATGGATCGTGGTCGTTCGTTTCCTTATTTTGGGATCCGACGGCTGGGGGTTGTTCCTACTGGGATATACTTGGGAATAGTGTTTCAAATCCACACTTCTTTCACTTAGTCTCATTCTAAATTCTAGAGAAAGGGGAGAGCAAGGAAGAAGAAAGGAGCCTAGATCCGATCACCGACGAAGCTTTGGGGCTCTAAATCGCGAGCAGACTTCGGATCTACGGAGGTGAGGAGATTGTGGAGCTTTTCAGCCACATAGATTTCCATGGCGCCAAGGAAAAATGTTAGGGTAACGATTCTCTACTTGAGCATGTGAAGGTCTCTTTTCCTTTACATAGGAAGCCCGCTCTCGCGAGTTTGCGGTGAGTTGATGCGTTCCTTCGGGTAGGCATGAATAGGCCCCATTGTGTACATGTAGAATCCGTAATAGAGAACGAATATAGGCATGATGTGTGAAGCCTACCCGGACAAGTTGGTCTGGATCGGTGATGTTGCATTGCATAAATGGCCGGAGAAGACTCCATGCGGATGTTTGTTTTTCAAGTTTTCTACGCGGTAGATTGCAACAGAGGCCTTGAGGATTAACTCCAAGGTGCACCCAGAAAACTGGGCGGATGCGTGATTCTGCTAACATGGTAGCCTGGGAGCCAACTTGAACATAACTGGGTTATGTAATTTTGTGCATTCTATTCCCGGGCTTCGGGGAAGCTTAACCCGTGCCGATGATTTTAATTGTCGTGGCAAGTGAGCAACGGGTTGAGTGGAACCGTTCCTGCTCTATGTTATTCGGTCTTTGAGGCCTACCGAGGGCATAGAGGTCGGGTCTTTGGCTGTTGATGATTTTAAGTGTCATGACTTCTGCCTATAGGCTGTTGATGATTTTAAGTGTCATAACTTCTGCCTAAAAGACTCAAATGCTCACGAGATGTGTCATCCAAGTGGCGGTGGTGGGACCGCGGTCTTGACCAGGTTCACCGAGAATGTGTCCTGAGAGCACGGGGTGTGTGACCGATGGTGCCTACGCCTGTAATGTAGTGTTATTACTATATAATGCTTGGCTATGCTAATAAAGTGCAGGGAAGGAGCATCGCCGCCCCGAGCTTGGGGGTGGGATCATTATAATTTGGTCAGCATAGCTGACCGTTGCCTTTGTTTGCCACCGTTGCGGTGGATTGTTGCTTGTAGGTGCTGCAGGACCAAGCGGTAAATAGCGGGCAAAAACCCATGTTGCTGAGCCGGCCCTCGAAGGACAATCTTTTGAGTGTTTTCTTATTTATTCATGTGTGACCGCCCTGCGTGCCGTGGTATGAAAGACACATTTTTATTCAAGTAAACATTTGTAAGGCCTTAAGGCCATTGAACTGGTGTATTGTAATTCATTCCTATTGGGTTTTGTAGTGAACATTCATGCTTGTGGCTGGGTTCTTTAATTTGCAACTTTTAATAATTGCTTCCGCTAGAATGACTCTGTGTAGGACGTTGGTAATTAGTTAGATGGTATTCCATTGAGTAATCTCCCGGTCTGTCTGTGGTATATGACGTCGGGCCCCGACCGGACCTACTGCTATATGCTATGTGACGGATAGGGGGTGTTACAATATGGTATCAGAGGAATACACAGAGTCATTCTAGTGAAAGAACTACGCTCGACGAAGGGTCGAGATAGTGAACACAGCCTGGAGCCCAGGCGTGTTCGAGTTTGACACGGGCGTGTCAAATAGGACACGGGCGTGTCCAAGACCCGTGTGAGTCTCGGGGTTGTGTTGGTCCTGTGGTGAGCACATGTATGTGCGTCATCATTATAACATCAAAAGAACCCATGAATGTCCACTTAGGAATAAAAATACACGTGTTTGAGGAACCTGCGTATTCCTATAATTGCTTTTTGCAATTTTATTTGGTCACTTAATGGTGTTTTGTACGACTATAGGTGACCAGGAGTAGCGCAGGGATGTCAGAACATCCAATTTCTAAGGATTATAGTGCATCCAGCGACGTGCTTGAGACCCTTCCTTTGTTTGAAACCATAAGAAGGATCGTTGAAGCGGTGTTCGCTGTGACTAATGCAGAGCAGGGTAGCAATGTGCAACCCTTTGTCCCTGAGATGGCTTCAATGCCGGGCGGTGTGTTGAATCAAATGACATTAAGAAGACCATCATGTCAGCAGTTGAATATGTTCTTAGTGCAAGGTACACACTCAGTTGATGAGTACTAGCAGGCGTTTCTTATGATAAGCCGCTACCCATGCTTTGAGTTTGATAATGAGCAGTCTATAGTTGATAGATTCTATAATGGTCTGCGTGGCGAGCTGTGAATTCTACTGCTAGGACCAAAACTATTTTGATTCCGAGCCTTAGTGGAGTCGGCTAGAGCATTGGAGCCAGATTTGAGGAAGAATCACCAGATGCCAGTGAGTAGAGTATAGAACTCTTCAAGCCCCATAAGAGCTGCATCCTGTGGAATGCTGAAAAAGGGGGATAAATCATCGACTAGCAAAGTCACTTACAACTGTCATTCTTGTGGCAAGGAAGGGCACTTTGCCCGAGATTGTCGGAATGGTGCTCTGAAGTTAAAGAAATCTATGTCAGGAGTAGGTATAGGACAAAGTGCCAGAGATCTGAATCGAAACCAAGGAAGAAAAGACTTAGATATGCAGAAGACGGAGTTCAAAATGCCGAAGTCCTCCAAGTCTGGTTATCGTAGGTGGTATAATAAGGCTAGGACTTTAGGTCCATCTTCTTCTTCTGGTGCTTCTGGGGTGACTGCGGGTCGAACTGCGGGCTCATACTTTAATTGTGGAAAGCTGGCGCACTTTGCCCGAGACTGCTGGAGCAGACGTCCCAAGTCTGAGAAGAAGCATGTTGTCATGATGACATGTACGACTTAAAATTATAGCAGTTTAGCTTTAAATACTTGTTGCCCTTGTGCTTGTTAGCTTAGCACCGCTCGCTTAGGGAGCTTCGCGTAACCATATGATTCGTATTGCACGTCGGAGTACCTCCTTCGATGGCAAAAGAAAAATTGGATGCGTTGTTGTCTAGTGATGCTCAATGCGCGCGAGTAGAATCTGTTGCGTGTAGGTGTAGATTGGGAGTCAAGAGTTTGACTTACAAGCGTCATTACTATAGCTAGGGGAGCTCGACATGATCTTTGGTGTGGACTGGCTCTCGAATCAGCAAGCATACATTGATCGAAATTGCAAGGAAGTCAAGTTGGGATCTGGGCTTGAGACGACATTTGTGGGCTTGAAAGGGGTCGAGCATGACGTTGATGTCTGCTCTTCAGATGGTTAAGGCGGTTCGGTGTGATGCCAAACCAGTGTTACGCTCTTCGTATCGGCTAGCGCCTAAGGAGATGACAGAGCTGAAGGTGCAACTTCAAGAGTTGTTGGAGCAAGGGTTTGTGCGTCCAAGTTCGTCGCCTTGGAGCGCACCGGTCCTCTTTGCAAAGAATAAGGACGAGAGCTTGAGACTTTGTATTGATTATCGGGAGTTAAACAAGCTAACAGAAAAGAACAAGTACCCGATCCCGGGGATTGATGATCTATTTGATTAGTTAGTCGGATCGACGGTGTACTCAAAGTTAGATCTTAAGTCCGGTTACTATCAACTGAGAATAAGGGAGAGTGATATCCCTAAGACAACGTTCAGTATAAGATACGGGCATTACGAGTTTATGGTCATGCCGTTTGGGCTGACTAATGCGTCGTCGGTGTTCATGGATTTGATGAACAGGATTTTCAGGGAGTACTTGGACCATTTTGTGATCGTCTTCATCGATGACATTTTGGTGTACTCGTAGAGTGAGGAAGATCACTTCAGGCATCTTCATTTGGTATTGGAGAAGCTGTAGAGGAATCAATTGTATGCCAAGTTCTCGAAATATGAGTTTTGGTTGTCCTTAGTGGCGTTCCTCGGTCATATAGTCAGTGGAGAGGGGATTGCGGTGGATCCAGCGAAGATTGTTACGATACAAGAATGGCCTGTGCTTGCTACGGTAGCGAAAGTCCGGAGTTTTCTGGGGCTTGCCAGCTATTACAGGCTCTTCGTGGAGAACTTCTCATGGATAGCATTACCTCTCACTACTTTGACGAGGAAGGAGCAGAAGTTCATTTGGACGCCGGAGTGCGCATGAGATTTTGAGGAGTTGAAGTGTCGGTTGACCAGGAGACCTGTGCTGAGTTCGCCGAGTGGAACCGAAGGCTTTGAAATCTACAGCGATGCTTCGGGCAGTGGTTTGGGTTGCGTGATACTGCAACATGGGAGCGTTATAGCGTATGGCTCGAGACAGCTAAAAGTGCATGAGATGAATTATCCGGTACATGACTTGGAGTTAGCGGCCATGATTTTTGCCTTGAAGCTGTGGAGACACTACTTGTATGGAGTAAGGGTCGATATCTATTGATTGTCTCTTAGATATCTGCAAGGAGAAAATAACCAAACTAACAATTCAACAAGGCAAGTATACCTATCGAAATGCAGCTAGGGGACACAAGTGTCGTATTGAAATCCGGGAACAGTTGAGTAAGCTTACTCACACGAAATCTATTATTTTATCGACGGAAAAATTAGGTTTTTTAGAAGAAAGCTAAACGTACTAAAGGAAGATAACTACTTGCAATGAAAGAGAGCTACTTGCATGAAAAGATAAAGAGAGCTAAAAGAGCGATTAAACTTAAGCTTAGTAACTATGAGGGGAAAATGCACTCGATCAGAAATCACCTCGGCAAGAGTGGTTAGAAAAATACGATAAATAAACCTAAGCTAATTAGGGTAAAGGTCCTTGACCGTGGAGGTTCCATGAATATTGACACGCTTCTCTCGAAGGCCGTGCCTAACTGAGTTTACGAAGGTCCGACTGACTCTCGCCTAAATCGGAGGCCTAAAACTCGCTTTACGCGGTGAACCCCGCTATTGGATTTTACTCCAATCCGGGAGATTTGAACGTCTGCCTCTCTCGAGGGGTGCGAACAACTCCCTTTACTCTTGAGTGCTCATTTCAAACTTTCGGCCTCTCGGCTAGCCCAGAATGAAAGCAAAGGTGGAGAGTATATATCGATGATATACCTCCAACCCGTGATAAATCAAGAGTAATTCAAGGCTAAATCCTAAAAAGAAAAGGTAAGATTCAAAGCATCATAACCTAATCACTCGAACCTCGGATCATCAAGATCGAGTACATGGAGGATTAGTTAATCATGGTGAGGTGGAAGAGGGGGGATGAGTAGAAGAAGAATAATGAAAACAGAGCAGAAACGTAAAAGAAAACAACACTTTTTATTAATGGAAACAGGGATCTTACAGCTTGAAAACCAGAGATTACAAGTGCATGGAAAGGTAAACTACACTATCATTAACATTATACTACAGAACGAAGCTAGGAACTAATACAGGGAAAGCATAAAGCTAGAGCTAAGAACTAAAAATGGAGAGACATGCTTAAAAAGTTCAAAAATACAAAGGACAGTACCTCCCCTCTCAATCCGAAAAGTGTCCCAGAACCCTTAGAGTTGGGCTCTATTTATAGAATTTTTCGGGTCGGGTCACGCCCCCCTGTCACGCCCGGGTCGGGCGTGACACATTCGGCGCGACTTTTTCGGGCTGGAATTTAATTCTGACGAAGTAGTTGAGGTACACGCCCACAAGTCACGCCCTGGTAGGGCGTGTACCTGGGGCGTGTTCTTTGCGGCGTGACATTGTTGAGCTGAAATTGAATGCTGGAGGTGACGGGCGGAATTGCTGAAGTACACGCCCATATGTCACGTCCGGGTCAGGCGTGACCCTGGGGCGTGACACTTTCAGTGCGATGGTGGAGCGGGAAAAACGAGTGCGTTGCGGCGATTCCTCGGAACCTGGGGACACGCCTCTAGAACGCGCCCGTGTCGGATGTGACACGGGCGTGACCGAGGGCGTGTTCACTAAGTTTCCACGGAATGCAGTTTCGGACCTTGCTTCATTCCTCTGGGTTACACGCCCTAGGTACACGCCCTGGTAGGGCGTGACCTTGGGGCGTGTCACAGCAAAATTCGGCTGAAAGCCGTGGAAACCTGCAAAAAGCAAAAAAAATGCATTAGCGACAAAAATATATACAAAGGTGAATCAAAATAAGTACTTTACAAGACATGATTTACTTTAAAACCCCGAAAATATCCTAATAAAATTAACTGCAAACCGTATTATCAAATTCCCCCAAGCTTAAGTTTTGCTTGTCCCCAAGCAAAGATATAAAGACTAGCTAATCATAAAAGTGACTAATTCAAAAAGTTTTAATCATACTTACACAAGTACTATGCGAAATTCTGGGTAGGGAGAATGTAAAACGTAAATCTAAAACAATTATTTTGGTATGGTTTAACTTTTATAAACTTTACTTAATAAAAATAAATCATCCAGAATTTTGACGAAATTCTTTAAATAGATTTGAGCAAGGCAATGAAAATGAAAAGAACGTATTGAGTTATTACTAGATCCAAGCAACGCATTATAATTATATCAATTAAATAACAAAAATCTAAGTTTAAATCCAAAACTAAAACTGATTTACTTTTCTTCTTTTCTTAGTTGTTAAATAAAATTTAAAAAGGGCGTGAATCAAAAGTACTTAATAGGACCGAAACGTTTGGTTTAGGAATATGAATAGGAGTGGAATTCAAATATAAACATGGAGGCTTAAAAATCACACTAAACCAAAACAACGAGTTAAAAAAAATAAATTTATTTTAAACAAAATATGTATAAATAAATTTATTTTTTTCTTTATGATTATTTATCTCTCTTTTTTTATTATTATTATTTTCATTCATTTTTTCTCTTTTTTTCAATACATTGCTTTTGAGTACACTTTTTTCAATAATTTTTCCAAAGATAACACAAAATTTCCTATGAAAAAAAATTAGCGTGATTAGATAGGTAGGAATTTGGGCTTTGGTGAAAATGAAATGCTGTGTGGAGTTATCAAATGAATTTGGAAAAAAGGCTCAAAAGCGACTAACTAGTGGTAAAAGATTTTAGGTTGGCAGGAAAGCTCAAACGTAAACAAAAATGGCCTAAATCATTTTCACATTTTTTTAAATTTATTTAAAACATAGAGTCGATAAATTTCAAAAAGCAAGTTTGAGATAATAAAAGAAGATTGATGAAATTATCTTGAAAATAAAAATAATATGTGACTTGGATCGTTCATATCTACTACGTTATTCAAAATTTGTTCTTACAAAAATTATCTAAAGACGAAAAGGAAAATAATGGATGATAAATTTTTAGAGAAAGTAAAGAAAATAAAGAACGGAAAACCATAATAGAAATGCACATTTTAGAGAAATATTTTACCTTAACATGCTACCGGGAATTAGAAACACAGCATGGCCAACATTTTACTTGTGAAATATGATTAAAAAGAATGATTAGAAAAATTATAATTAACTACGTTGTTTATAAAGAAGTTTGAGAAAAACAAAATATAAACATGGGGTACTTATTGAAATACCAAAATGCAGCTATATATATATAATAATTTTTTTTGAATTTTTTTGAATTTTTTTGGATTTTTTTGGATATTTACAAAAAGCAAAAAGGAGGAACTCATCCCCCAAGCTTAAAATCTACATTGTCCTCAATGGAGAAGGAGGTCGGAGAACGAGAGAAAAGTAAAGTACAGAAAGGAAAGACAGAATTGAAAAACAGGTACTTCCCCGGTTTTATTTTGCAGGGAAAGCTGAGTGATGCCGCTCCGCCATGCTTGTGCTATGGGTCGTCATGAAACGTCGTCTGGTGGACTTTGTCATGGAATTAAAACCATTGGAGCAGGCGATCGCAGAAGTTTCAGCTTGCCGGAGCCATTCGGGGCAAAAAGTGTGAAATAAAGAAAACAGAAAAAGATAACTTGGGTTGCCTCCCAAGAGCGCCCTTTGTTTAAAGCGTCGTTTGAGCTCGACGCATCAAAATAAGAATGTCCCAAATATTGTTTAAAAAAAGTTCGAATAAAGTTCAAAGTTTATGAGAAAAATAAAGTTCAGATTAATCAAATGTCAGGACCGAAAAGATAGAGTTAACAGGGTTGAGACTAACATCATCACAGAAATACTGTTTAAGATGCTGACCATTCACTTTGAAAGTACCCTTATCAGGGTGGGAAATTAAAACAGTACCATAAGAAAAGACTTCTAAAACAGTAAAAGGCCCCGACCAACGTGATTTTAATTTACCCGGGAATAAACGTAAACGAGAATTATAAAGAAGCACTTGGTCGCCCGGCTTAAAGATTTTTGGGTGCCTAAGATGTCGATCGTGTAAACGCTTCGTCCGCTCTTTATAAAGTCTGTTATTTTCATACACGTAAGAGCGCGACTCGTCGAGTTCGTTAAGTTGAAATTTTCTAAAATCGCCGACGGAGTGGGGATCGAAGTTTAAAAATCGTAAGGCCCAAAAGGCGCGGTGCTCTAACTCTACGGGTAAATGACACGATTTTCCGTAAACCAACCGATATGGCGTACATCCGAGGGCGGTTTTGTACGCTGTTCGGTAGGCCCATAGAGCATCGTCTAATTTGGCTGACCAGTCTTTTCTAGATGTTGAAACAGTCTTTTCTAAAATTCTTTTTATTTCTCTATTGACTACTTCGACTTGTCCGTTAGTTTGGGGGTGGTAGGCAGAGGAAAGCTTATGAGTAACACCATATTTAGTTAGGATTTTTGAAAATTATGCGTTACAAAAATGGGAACCCCTATCACTAACGATAGCGCGCGGCGTACCGAAACGAGAAAATATTTTTTTTAGGAAATTAACTACGACTCGGGCGTCATTCGTAGGAAGAGCTTGGGCTTCGACCCAACGTGAAACATAATCAACGGCAACTAAAATGTACTTATTCCCGAAGCTAGAAGGAAAAGGGCCGACAAAATCAATCTCCCAGAGGTCGAAAACTTCGCACTCTAGGAAATAATTTTGTGGCATTTCATTTTTATTCGAAATATTTCCCGACCGTTGGCAACTATCACACCTACTCACAAAGGCATGTGCATCTTTAAACAGGGTGGGTCAGTAAAAACCCGCGCTTAACACTTTGTGAGCGGTGCGAGCAGCTTGATAGTGCCCACCTGTCGGTCCTTCATGCAAATGTTTAATAATATCTAATCCTTCATCAAAAGAAACACACCTCCTGATCACTTGGTCGGCACAAATTCTAAAAAATGCGGGTCCTCCCAAAAATAGTTTTTCAGCTCAAAAAAGAATTTCTTCTTTTGTTGAGATGAAAACTCTTTTGGGAGCACACGGGCCACTAGATAGTTGGCGATGCGGGCAAACCAAGGAGAAGTAGATGTGTTAATTATGAACAGCTTCTCATCAGGGAAATAGTAATGAAAAGAATTTTCGTCTAATTGTTCTATAAACGGGTTGTCTAGGCGCGAAAGGTGGTCGGCGGCCAAGTTCTCGGCACCTCGCTTATCACGGATCTCTAAGTCAAACTCCTGGAGGAGTAAGACCCAGCGAATCAAGCGAGGCTTGGCATCCGTTTTAGAGAGAAGATATTTGAGGGCCGAGTGGTCCGTAAAAACAATAATTTTCGAAAGAGTAATATAAGGGCGAAATTTGTCAAAAGCGAATACTACAGCTAAGAGCTCCTTCTTGGTTGTGGTGTAATTTTCCTGTGCAGATGTGAGTGTTTTACTAGCGTAATAAATGGGGTGGAAGTTTTTGGAAATACGTTGACCTAGTACGGCTCCCACCACATAACTACTCGCATCACACATTATCTCAAATGGAAGATCCCACACCGGAGCTATCATGATTGGGGCATTAACTAATTTTTCTTTTATTAAATTGAAGGCAACTAGACAGAGGTCATCAAAGATGAATGGGGCGTCTTTTTCTAAGAGATGGGTAAGGGGCTTGGTAATTTTGGAAAAGTCCTTTATGAAGCGGCGGTAGAAACCCGCATGACCCAGGAAACTTCTTATAGCTTTTATGTTCGTAGGTGGCGGCAGCTTCTCGATAACTTCTATTTTCGCAACGTCTACTTCAATACCCCTTTCAGAAATTTTATGTCCCAAAACTAACCCTTCCCTCACCATAAAATGACATTTTTCCCAATTTAAGGCGAGGTTAGTTTCTTCGCATCGCTCTAAGACTTTTTCAAGGTTCTCTAAGCAACTATCGAAGGAATTCCCGAACACGGAGAAATCATCCATGAAAACTTCCATAATGCTTTCTACGTACTTGTCAAAGATGGCGAGCATACATCGTTGGAATGTAGCTGGCGCATTGCACAATCCAAACGGCATTCTTCGGTAGGCGAAGGTGCCGAAGGGACAAGTAAACGTAGTTTTCTCCTGGTCCACGAGGGAGATGGGGATTTGAAGATACCCCGAGAGGCCATCGAGAAAATAATAAAAGCTATGTCCGGAAAGTCGTTCTAAAATCTGATCAATGAATGGCAAGGGGAAGTGATCCTTGCGGGTGGCGTCATTCAACTTACGGTAATATATACACATTCGCCATCCGGTCACCGTCCGAGTCGGGATTAATTCATTATTTTCATTACTTACTACCGCTATCCCTCCCTTCTTTGGTACTACCTGTACTGGGCTAACCCACTTACTGTCGGATATAGGATAGATAATTCCTGCGTCTAATAATTTCATAACCTCGCCCTTAACTACGTCTTTCATGTTTGGGTTTATACGGTGCTGAGGTTGTATCGAGTTACGTGAATTATCTTCCATTAAGATTTTATGAGTGCAAAAAGATGGGCTTATGCCCTTGATATCAGATATCTGCCAAGAAATAGCTTGGCGATGCTTTTGTAAAATTGAAAGAAGTTTATCCTTTTGTGCATCCGTGAGGTAGGCCGAAATTATGACAGGCAGCTTGGAGTCCTTTTCTAAGAAAGCGTATCGAAGGTGCTCTGGTAGTTCTTTCAGTTCCAAGGTAGGGGGGGTCATCATACGAGGTTTTGGAAATTTGTTCGTGTTCAAAAACTATGTCCTCGTACACTTCTTTATATGTAAAATTAAAAGGGGTGTTGCTAGCGGCCATGGCGGCTTCGTGCAGCGATTCAGTTGGAAAAGTAGAAGAGGAACAAAAATCAAAAAATTCTTTTTCAAAATCAGAAAGGCGGGTGGAGGATTCTTCACTTAAGTGTAGAGATTCAGTTGGAGGAGTAGGAGAGGAACAAAAATTGGAAAATTCTTCTTCAAAATCAGAGGTGTGAGAGAAGGATTCTTCACTTACGGTATCCATGAAAAAACAGGAGTCATCATTAGCTAGTGTGTTCTTCATCGAGGGGGTGATAGAGAAAGTTACCTCATCGTCGCCCACTCGAAGGAAGAGCTTACCATTGCTTACATCAATGATAGCTCGGGAGGTGGCAAGGAAGGGTCGGCCAAGGATCAGGGGAACCTCGACGTCTTCTTCGATGTCCAAAATGACAAAGTCCACCGGGAAGATGAACTTGTCAACTTTGACTAGGACGTCCTCCACTATTCCTAACGAGTATTTGACTGATCTGTCGGCAAGCTGGATACTCATGCGTGTGGGGTTGAGACTACCAATTCCTAACTTTTTAAACAACGATAGGGGCATAAGATTAATACTCGCACCTAAGTCGGCTAAAGCGTGTTTGACAAAGAGATCACCAAAGACACACGGGATAGAGAAACTACCCGGGTCACTGATTTTCTTCGGTAATCCGTTTGTCAAAACCGCCGAGCACTCGGCATTTAACATGACATGAGAAAGGTTCTCTAACTTCTTCTTGTTGGTTAGGAGGTCCTTAAGGTATTTTGCGTACTTAGGCATCTGGGATATGGCTTCGTGGAAAGGCAGATTTATGTGGATTTGTTTAAACATTTCTAAAAAACGGGTGTATTGATCATCCTGTCGTTGTTTATTAAGTTCGGAAGGGTATGGCGGGGATGGATTATTTTTAAAGGTGGGTGGTGAAGTGAGTTGTTTTTCTAAAATAGGAGTGATAATTTCTTCGGCAGAGGGTGGAATTTTTAAAACGGGAACGGAGCTTTGATTTTTTAAAGCGGAAGCGGAGATTGCCTTGGGCTCTTCACTTATCGTACCGGGAACTTTCTTCCCACTCCGAAGAGTTATAGCTTTCGCTTGCTCTCTCGGGTTGGGCTCGGTATTGGAAGGAAGAGACCCTACGGGTCGCTCAGAAATCATTTTAGCGAGCTGTCCTACCTGATTTTCTAAATTTTTAACACTTCCGATTAAGGTTCTAATCGTAGCGTCATTAACATTCATGTATTTTGAAAACATTTCCTCCAAATTTGGAGGTTTTGGAAAACTTTGAGGAGGTGGTGGTGGTGCAGAAAAATCACTTTGCGGTGGCGGGCGCACAACATTCGATGGATTGCTCCACGAAAAATTCGGATGATTTCTTAACGCAGGATTATAACTATTCGAAAAATTAAAACCAGGAGGATGATAATTCGCAGCAGAAAAATTATTAAAAGCAGTTCTAGGCATATTATTTACATAATCCAAATGTTCGGCGGGAGGAGTTGTAGATTCCCATACCTGAGGGGCGGAGGCAGCAGTCATCTCCGTAATTTTTTTGCTTAATATTTCAACTTGCAGTGCGAGTTGGGAGACATTGTCCACTTCAAAGAGACCTGCAGGTTTGTTTGGGCGGGTCCTAGGCACATTCCACTGGTAAGTGTTCATGGCCATGTCCTCAAACAGCTCAAGAGCTGCTTCCGGGGTCTTATGGTTTAAAGTACCGCCAGAAGCTGCGTCTATCATTTGCTTTGTGCTTTGATTTAGCCCATTATAGAACGTCTGCACCTGCAACCATACAGGCAGAGCGTGATGTGGGCATCGTCTTAATAATTCTTTAAATCTTTCCCAGGTTTCGTAAAGGGTCTCAGAGTCTATTTGTCCAAAGGCAGAAATGTCATTCCTAAGTTTTGCAGTTTTAGCAGGTGGAAAATACTTGGCCAAAAATTTTTCAGTTAATTGCGTCCAAGTAGTTATGCTATTTTTAGGAAGGGTGTTCAGCCACTGCTTAGCCTTAATTCTAAGAGAGAAAGGAAATAATCTTAGCCTAATAGCATCATTTGTGACACCATTTATCTTGAAGGTGTCACAAATCTCAAGAAAGCTGGCTATGTGTGCGTTCGGGTCTTCATCTTGGAGCCCGTCAAATTGCACATACTGCTGCACCATTTGAATTATGCTGGGCTTCAGTTCGAAATTATTAATATTTATTGCAGGGCGAACAATACTAGATTCTGTACCCTCGAGATTCGGTCGTGCATAATAGGACATAGGCCTTTGCACGGCTTCCTCCACGTTGGGTTCTGCCATTCTTAAGGTAGAAAATGACTCGGAATCCTCAACCGGCACTTGGGTAGTAGGGCCCTTAAATCGCGATCTTCTCCGAAGAGTACACTCAATTTCGTGGTCCAGGTCCAAAGTAACCGACGGACTTCTGCGGGTCATACACTAGAAGAAGAGAGGAGAAGAAAGACTAGAAAATAAAAGAGCTAATGAAGTTCGAAATTTGTTTTTTGAAATAGATTTTTTTATGTTTTAACTCCCGAACTTCCCAAGGGCTACCCGGTGAAGGGTTCGCAAGGTACTAGACAAGATAGTGGCATTTAGAGCCACTTTGCCCTTTTCGAGAGAGTTAGGTGGTGTAGAAAAATTTGTGATGTGTGGACCCACATCATCACACTCTACTGAAATCCAGCCATTTAACTCCGAGCGAGTAGGCGGAAAATAAAAGCTACACTCACGCACTCGACAGAAAATTAAAACACACCCACTATACAGAAAGTAAACACACTCTACTGAAATAAAGCATGCCAATTAACTCAAGTGAGTAGGCGGAAAAATAAAAATACGCACACTCTACTGAAATAAATCCAGCCAATTAACTCAAGTGAGTAGGCGAAAAAATTAAAAATACGTACACTTGCTTGAACAAAATCCAGCCATTTAACTCAAGTGAGTAGGAGGAAAAAGTTTAAGGAGGGTGAGAAAGAGAAGTGATAAAATTAATATATTCGTGTTTTCAATTTATCAACGAGCGTTGCCTCCCCGGCAACGGCGCCAAAAACTTGATTGTCTCTTAGATATCTGCAAGGAGAAAATAACCAAACTAACAATTCAACAAGGTAAGTATACCTATCGAAATGCAGCTAGGGGACACAAGTGTCGTATTGAAATCCGGGAACAGTTGAGTAAGCTTACTCACACGAAATCTATTATTTTATCGACGGAAAAATTAGGTTTTTTAGAAGAAAGCTAAACGTACTAAAGGAAGAGAACTACTTGCAATGAAAGAGAGCTACTTGCATGAAAAGATAAAGAGAGCTAAAAGAGCGATTAAACTTAAGCTTAGTAACGATGAGGGGAAAATGCACTCGATCAGAAATCACCTCGGCAAGAGTGGTTAGAAAAATACGATAAATAAACCTAAGCTAATTAGGGTAAAGGTCCTTGACCATGGAGGTTCCATGAATATTGACACGCTTCTCTCGAAGGCCGTGCCTAACTGAGTTTAGGAAGGTCCGACCGACTCTCGCCTAAATCGGAGGCCTAAAACTCGCTTTACGCGGTGAACCCCGCTATTGGATTTTACTCCAATCCGGGAGATTTGAACGTTTGCCTCTCTCGAGGGGTGCGAACAACTCCCTTTACTCTTGAGTGCTCATTTCAAACTTTCGGCCTCTCGGCTAGCCCAGAATGAAAGCAAAGGTGGAGAGTATATATCGATGATATACCTCAAACCCGTGATAAATCAAGAGTAATTCAAGGATAAATCCTAAAAAGAAAAGGTAAGATTCAAAGCATCATAACCTAATCACTCGAACCTCGGATCATCAAGATCGAGTACATGGAGGATTAGTTAATCATGGTGAGGTGGAAGAGGGGGGATGAGTAGAAGAAGAATAATGAAAACAGAGCAGAAACGTAAAAGAAAACAACACTTTTTATTAATGGAAACAGGGATCTTACAGCTTGAAAACCAGGGATTACAAGTGCATGGAAAAGTAAACTACACTATCATTAACATTATACTACAGAACGAAGCTAGGAACTAATACAGGGAAAGCATAAAGCTAGAGCTAAGAACTAAAAATGGAGAGACATGCTTAAAAAAGTTCAAAAATACAAAGGACAGAACCTCCCCTCTCAATCCGAAAAGTGTCCCAGAACCCTTAGAGTTGGGCTCTATTTATAGAATTTTTTGGGTCGGGTCACGCCCCCCTGTCACGCCCGGGTCGGGCGTGACACATTCGGCGCGACTTTTTCGGGCTGGAATTTAATTCTGACAAAGTAGTTGAGGTACACGCCCACAAGTCACGCCCTGGTAGGGCGTGTACCTGGGGCGTGTTCTTTGCGACGTGACATTGTTGAGCTGAAATTGAATGCTGGAGGTGACGGGCGGAATTGCTGAAGTATACGCCCATATGTCACGTCTGGGTCAGGCGTGACCCTGGGGCATGACACTTTCGGTGCGACGGTGCAGCGGGAAAAATGAGCGCGTTGCGGCGATTTCTCGGAACCTGGGGACACGCCTCTAGAACACACCCGTGTCGGATGTGACACGGGCGTGACCGAGGGCGTGTTCACTAAGTCTCCACGGAATGCAGTTTCGGACCAATTGCTTCATTCCTCTGGGTTACACGCCCTAGGTACACGCCCTGGTAGGGCGTGACCTTGGGGCGTGTCACAGCAAAATTCGGCTGAAAGCCGTGAAAACCTGCAAAAAGCAAAAAAAAATGCATTAGCGACAAAAATATATACAAAGGGGAATCAAAATAAGTACTTTACAAGACATGATTTGCTTTAAAACCCCGAAAATATCCTAATAAAATTAACTGCAAACCGTATTATCATCTATACCGACCATAAGAGCCTGAAATATTTGTTGGATCAGAAAGATCTGAACATGCGACAACGTAGATGGATGGAGTTCCTGGGGGACTATACATTCAAGATCCACTACATGCCTGGTAAAGGCAATGCGGTTGCGGACGCGTTGAGTCGCAGGGCCCCACCTCAAGCCAATTGGCTGTCGGTCCATGACGAGCGGTTGGTTCGGGATTTGGAGGCGTTGGAGATCTCTTGCGTAGACAAGAAGTCGAGTGGTGAAGCACTATTGAACTGGACTGAAGTTCAGTATGACCTGGCTGATCGGATTCGACAGGCTTTGGATGTGGATAACAGCATGAAGCGGCTCATGGTTGAGGCCCTGGATGTGTCAAATTCCCAATTCATTGTTGAGGATGGATTGCTTTGGAAAGACAATCGTCTGTGCGTCCCGAGTGTGGGCAATTTGCGGGTGGAATTGTTGTATGAGGCGCATCATACCAAGTACATGATTCACCCGGGGGTACGAAGATGTACCGCGACGTGAAGAAATTGTTCTGGTGGGCAGGACTGAAGAAGGATGTGGCACTGTACATGACAAAGTGTCAGACTTGCACCTTGGTGAAGGTAGAGTGCCAAAAGCCGGGAGGATTCTTGAAGTTCTTGCTTATTCCAGAGTGGAAGTTCGACGACATTACTATGGACTTTGTACACGGATTGCCAAGGCGCAAAAAGGGAACAACGCCATTTGGGTGGTCGTAGATCGTCTAACGAAGGTGTCGTACTTCATTCCGCATAGGAAGGATGATCCGGTTGAGAAATTGGCAAAGTTGTATGTAGACAATATTGTGCGGCTTCATGGTGTGCCCCATAACATCGTGAGTGACCGAGATGGGTGGTTCACGTCCAATTATTGGAGGCTGGTGCAGCAGATGTTGGGAACAAAGCTGATTTTTAGCACAGCCATTCATCTACAAACGGATGGGCAGACCGAGAGGGTCAATCGGACGTTGGAAGACATGCTTCGCATGTGCGTCCTGGATTTCGGAAAACAGTGGGAAGACCACCTATACTTGGTAGAGTTTGCGTACAACAATATCTACCAGGCAAACATACAAATGGCGCCCTTCGAGGCCCTTTATGGTAGAAGATGTCGCACGTCGTTGTCTTGGTTAGAAACAGGTGAGTCAAAGTTGTACAAGCGACAAGAGGTGGAAGGTGCTACTTCTTTGGTGCAAACCATTCGGGAGAGGTTGCTAATCACTCAGGACCGCCAGGCTAAGTACTATAATGCCAAGCACAGGAACATGGAGTTCGCTTTTGGAGACTGGGTGTACTTGAAGATCAAGCCGTTCAAGGGTGTCTCGCGGGTGCGGCGCTTGAAGAAGCTAAGCCCGAGGTACCTTGGACCGTTTGAGGTTCTGGAGCGGATTAGCGAAGCGGCGTATCGGTTGAGGCTATCGGTGGAGCTTAGTGGTCTACATGATATATTCCATATATCGGTGCTACGGAAGGCGGTGCAAGAGCCTTCGCATGTGACCGCGGTGGATCAAGTGCCAGTCGATAATAAGTTGACGACGAAGGTCAAGCCCGTTCGAATTGAGGACTCAGAAGTCAAGTGGCTACACAATAAAGAGATCAGGATTGTCAAGGTTCATTGGGACAATTGCGGTCAGGAAGAGCTCTCTTGGGAGCGAGAGCAGACCATGCATGAGGAGTACCCAGAGTTATTTCACTTAGGTACCGTTTAAGTTTTATGTTTCTTACCTTTATGTAATTTCGAGGACGAAATTATTTTAAGAGGGAGAGAGTTGTAACGCCCCGAAACTCAAAAGAGCGATGGGAGGCATTTTGAGCCAAGTTTGGAATTTGGCAGGGGGCACACGGCCTGGGACACGGGCGTGTCCCAGGGCGTGTCCTAGGGCATATCATGTTTGGGTCGACGATTTGGCCGAGAGGTCGACGAATTCTGGAGTCGACGATCGTCGAGTAGCGAACACGGCCTGAGACACGGGCGTGTATTAGGGCATGTCGAGCTCGTGTCGACGATCTGCCAGGGAAGTCGACATTTTCGCTCGATGATGTGTCGAGACAGGGAACACGGCCTAGGACACGGGCGTGTCCAAGGCCGTATCGGGTGGTTGACAAACTGCGCTCGACGAAGGGTCGAGACAGTGAACACGGCCTGGATCCCAAGCGTGTTCGGGATTGACACGAGCATGTCAAATTGGACACGGGAGTGTCCAAGACCCGTGTGAGTCTCGGGTTGGTGTTGGTCCTGTGTTGATGGAGGAACATGCCCGGGAACATGACGTGTACTGGCTGATACGGGCATGTCAGGTCGAACACGGGCATGTCGGGTGCCCGTGTGTTTTCCGAGACGCGTCGATTTCAACGGTGAATGGGGGACATGGCCCTGGACACGGGCGTGTCGCATGCCGTGTTTGACCTAGGTTTTGCATTTCAGCTACGGATCGTGGCCGTTTGTTTCCTTATTTTGGGATCCGACGGCTGGGGGTTATTCCTTCTGGGATATACCCGGGAATAGGGTTTCAAATCCAACACTTATTTCACTTATTCTCTTTCTAAAGTCTAGAGAGAGGGGAGAGCAAGGAAGAAGAAAGGAGCCTAGATCCGGTCACCGACGGATCTTTGTGGCTCCAAATCGCGAGCTGACTTCAGATCTATGGAGGCAAGGAGATTGCGGAGCTTTTCATCTGCATAGAATTTCCATGGAGCCAATGAAAAACATTAGGGTAACAATTCTATACTTGAGCATGTGAAGCTCTCTTTTCCTTTGCATAGGAAGCCCGCTCTCGCGAGTTTGCGGTGAGTTGAGGCATTCCTTCGAGTAGACATGAATAGTCCCTGTTGTGTATATATAGAATCCGTAATCTAGAACGAATATATGCATGATGTGTGAAGCCTACCCGGACAAGTCGGTCTGAATCAGTGATATTGTATTGCATAAATGGCCGGAGAAGACTCCGTGCGGATGTTTGTTTTTCGGGTTTTCTACGCGGTAGATTGCAACAGGGAGCCTTGGGGATTAACTCCAAGGTGCACCCAGAAAACTGGGCGGATGCGTGATTCTGCTAACATGGTGGCATGGGAGCCAACTTGAACATAACTGGGTTATGTAATTTTTTGCGTTCGATTCACGGGCTTCGGGGAAGCTTAACCCGTGCCGATGATTTTAATTGTCGTGGCAAGTGAACAACGGGTTGAGTGGAACCGTTCCTGCTCTATGCTGTTCGGTCTTTGAGGCCTACCGAGGGCATAGAGGTCGATTCTTTGGCTATTTATGATTTTAAGTGTCATGACTTCTGCCTATAGGCTGTTGATGATTTTAAGTGTCATAACTTCTGCCTAAAAGACTCAAATGCTCACGAGATGTGCCGTTCAAGTGGCGGTGGTGGGACCGCGGTCTTGACCGGGTTCACCGAGAATGTGCCTTGAGAGCACGGGGTGTGTGGCCGGTGGTGCCTATGCCTGTTATGTAGTGTTATTACTATATAATGCTTGACTATGCTAATAAAGTGCAGGGAAGGAGCATCGCTGCCCCGAGCTTGGGGGCGGGATCGTTATAATTTAGTCACCATAGCTGACCGTTGCCTTTGTTTGCCACCGTTGCGGTGGATTGTTGCTTGCAGGTGCTGCAGGACCAGGCGGTAAATAGCGGGAAAAAGGCCATGTTGCTGAGCCGGCCCTCGAAGGCCAAACTTTTGAGTGTTTTCTTATTTATTCATGTGTGACCGGCCTGCGTGCTGTGGTATGGAAGACACATTTTTATTTGAGTAAACATTTGTAAGGCCTTAAGGCCATTGTACTGGTGTATTGTACTTCATTCCTATTGAATTTTGTAGTGGACATTCATTCTTGTGGCTGTGTTTTTTAATTTGCAACTTTTAATAATTGCTTCCGCTAGAATGACTCTGTGTAGGACGTTGGTAATTAGTTGGATTGTATTCCATTGAGTAACCTCCCGGTCTGTCTGTGGTATATGACATCGGGCCCCGGCCGGACCTACTGCTATATGCTATGCGACGGATAGGTGGTGTTACAATAGTACTTGTCCTGTCGGCTCTGCTCTTCCCGCATTCGCTCCTGGATCAGCCATATCACTGCCGTAGTGTCATCAATGTAAGCCACTCCCAAGGCTTTCAGGTCCTCTTCCTGAGCCCAAGTCAACGGGGTTCGACAACGTGTTCCATACAATGCCTCGTATAGAGCCATCTTAATGCTAGCCTGGTAGCTGTTATTGTAAGAAAATTCGACTAATGACAATAGCTGCTCCCACGGCTCATTGTGTTCCACTATGCATAATCAAACTAGATCCTCCATCGTCCAGTTTTCCGCTCCGTCTGTCTGCAGGTGGAAGACGGTGCTGAAGGCCAATTTGGTTCCCAAGTATGCCTGTACCCGCCTCCATTCCTTAGATGTGAAACGCCCGTCACGATCTGATACGATTGACTTTGGTACTCCGTGAATTAGGACCACTTAATCTAGGAACATTCTGGCCAGGATATCTACTTCGTCACCCTGTCGATTTGGAATGAACCGCGCTACCTTGATGAGTCAATCTACGACCACCCAAATTGAGTCATTCCCAGCGCGGGATAGAGGTAGGGCGTGGACAAAGTCCATGGAGATATCTTCGAACTTCCATTCTGGTACCGGCAGGGGCTGTAATAGGCCTCCTGGACTGCGACATTCAGCTTAAACATTCTGACAGGTCTGACACTAGGCCACGAAGTTGGTGACATCTCTTTTCATTCCAGGCCAATAAATGGTCCTACACAGGTCCACATACATCTTAACCACGCCAGGGTGAATTGAGTACCTGGACTGATGGGCCTCTTGCAAAATTTCTTCACGAATTCCTCTGGTAGCGGGAACGATTATGCGATGCTTGAATTGTAGAACCCCGTCATGCAGATTATAATCCTCCTATGCCCCTCCTTGGAGAGATCGAATGATCGGCATTACCTCTGGGTCGATCTTCTGGGCTTCATGTATCCGATCTCGGATGTCGCATTAGATCTCCATCCAATACATCTGAGAATGGTACTCTTCCGGATCTCTTCGAGCAACCAGGGTAATCTCCAAGTCTATCAAGGACTGAAATAGTTCCTTATGGATCTGCTCCATCCAACTCCTGGCTATCACAGGCTGGCGGCTCAAAGCGTCAGCAACTCTGTTAGCTTTCCCGGGGTGATATTGGAGAGGGAAGACATAATCGTATAGGAATTCTATCCATCGGCGCTGCCGGAGATTCAACTCTTTCTACGTTAAGATATATTTGAGTCTCTTGTGTTCGGAGAAGATCTCGCATCTTACTCCGTACAGGTAATGCCTCCAGATTTTAAGGGCGAAGACAACGACGCCCAACTCTAAATCGTGTGCTGCGTAATTTAATTCGTGCGGATTTAATTGCCGAGATGCGTAGGCCACTACCTTGCCATACTGTATTAGAACAGCTCTCAATCCCTTCAGGGAGGCATCAATGTAGATTTGGAATCCCTTGGTCCCTGTGGGAATCGTAAGGATTGACGCAGAAGTCAGCCGCTTCTTCATTTCGACGAACGCAGCCACACACTCTGACGTCCATAAAAATGCGACGTCTTTCTTGGTGAGAGCAGTTAGGGGTAGGGCAATCTTGGAAAAACCTTCGACGAACTTCCTGTAGTATCCGGCAAGACCGAGAAAACTCCGGATGTCCGCAGCCGTCCTGAGTGGCGGCTAATTTTATATTGTCTGGATCTTGGCTTGGTCTACTGCCACTCCTTCCTTGTTTATCGTGTGGCCCAAGAATCCCACTTCTTCTAGCTAAAACTCGCACTTACTGAATTTGGTGAAGAGAGAGTGCTCCCGGAGTTTTAAGAGCACCATCTGCAGGTGCCGAGTATGGTCCATCTTGGTCTTCGAGTAGATTAAGATGTCGTCTATTAAGACGATGACAAAGTGATCCAAGAAGGGTTCAAAGACTTTATTAATCAGTGCCATGAAGGCGGAGGGCGCGTTGGTGAGCCCGAAGGGCATCACTAGGAACTCATATAGACCGTATCGGGAGCTGAAGGCAGTCTTGGGAATATCTTCCTCTCGGATTTGAAGCTGATAATAGCCGAATCTCAAGTCCATCTTGGGGAACACGGATGCACCTTGTAACTGATCGAACAGTTTGTCGATCCTAGGGAGGGGGTATGTGTTGCGTATATTAAGCTTATTTAGTTCCCTGTAGTCGATGCACAGTCGTAGTGTCCCATCTTTCTTCTTAACGAAAAGCACCGGGGTACCCCAGGGCGAGGAACTAGGACGGACGAATCCAACATCTATCAGTTCAGGTTGTTGGATTTTCAATTTAGTCGGCACTCTTGGGGCCATCCGGTAGGGGGCTCGTGATACTGGTCGTGCTCCGGACACGAGCTCAATCTGAAAATTGACCTCTCGTTGGGGTGGCAATCCCGGGAGGGACCAAGGAAAATATCTGGAAAGTCGCGGACTACTGGAACTTGGCGAGCACCTGGGTTTTGTCTTCCATCTCGAAATAGATAAGGTATACTTCGTCCTTCTGCCGGATTGATTTCACAATTTGCGTAGAAGTTAGAATAGTGCGCGAGACAGAGGGCACACCTGTCAACATGACGCTCTGGCCATTTGGGTTCTATAGCCGGACTTCTCGCGTGGAACAATTTATCTGTGCCTGGTGCTTGGCTAGCCAGTCCATGCCCAGAATAATGTCAAATCCGGTTATTGCTAGAATGGTTGCGTAGATATCAAATTCTACTTCTCCCAGCACAGCCTGGAACGAGCACTTTTCCGTAGATGTCATATCCAACCCGTCCAGTAAACGGATTCGTATAGATAGTCCGGTTGAATGAATAACATTCTCTTTTGTTGCGATGAATTCGTGGGAAATGAAAGAATGTGTCGCTCCTGTGTCGAAAAGGGTCTTGGCAGGGTGTCCTTCTACCAACAAGATTCCTGACAATATGAGAAATATATACATATATGTCATCTAGCTAATACAAAAAAAGTAATCAAGTAATATACAACATCGGTAGTAAGATCTGGCATCTCCCTATCTCCTAAAGTATATACCTGTAACTACGTGAGGGTCCTGTCTGTGCTGCAAGTCCAGTGCGTAGGCCTCTAGGGTCGCTGCTCGGCCCTACTGACCTCTCCTGCCAGCTCTGACTCTACGAGCTCTCTGACTCTATCCCTGTGCTGGCTGTCCACCATGAACTACTCCTAATCCCAGTCTCCCTGTCGCCTGTGGGCAGAAAGGTCTCATATGTCCCAGCTGCTGACATAAGAAGCAGTTCCCCGTGAAGAGAACATCTTGTCGGGCCATTGGTGCGCGCTGCGGTGCTGGAGCTGGTCTGATGTCTGGCTGCACGGCTGGGGGTGCTGGGGGTACTGGTGGGCCCCTATAGGGCTGTATGCGACATCGCTGCCTGTGCTCTCTATCCAGTCTGTGGGGAGTAACTCCTCCATCTTCCCTCTGGTCTCGAGGAATCTCTACCTGGCCTCTGCGCTACTGAGCCACTATCCGCTGGTCCAAATCTAATGCTACCGCATGGGTGGCTATGATGTGAAAGGTGGCCTGAGAGGACATGATCAAGGCCTGCCTCAGGTCGTCTCGTAGTCCTCGGTAGTACTGAGAAGCTCTATCTCTGTCGGAGGAAGCCAAATTCCCGACGAAGCATGCCAGGTGTATAAACTCTCTCTCGTACTCTGCCACTGTGCGGTTGCCCTGTCGAATAAGCAAGAACCTCTCCTGTAGCACGGCTCGGTCTGCATCCGTGATGAAGAACTCTAGTAGAGCCTCAGAGAACTCTCCCCAAATAATCGCACTCAATGGCCGACCTCGAAAAGAAGAGCGACTAGCCGCTCTCCACCAATCCCTCGCGTATCCCTCCAAAAGGGTCACCACTAAAGAGACTGCAGCCATAGCTGGGCACATCATTCCCACTAATAGCTCCTCCACCCGCTCCACCCACTCCTCTATCTGGATGGATGTCTCCGTACCTCTGAAAGGGGGAGGCCTCAGTCCTCAAAAATTCGATAGCAGATCGGTTGGTGCTGTAATCTCTCGCGGTGGCTGTGCCAGGGCAGCCTAGAAAGTCGCTAGAATAGTCTCCAGTGTCTGCCCCATATCTGTCTCGGCAAATGCTACGGCCGCAGAAGCGACCTGGTCTGGTGGTGGGGTAGCTGGAACATATCCTCTGGACGAGGATCCCCCATTACTGTACTCTGGTATCTGGAGATGTAACAGGAAAGAGTGTCAATATTTTGCAAAAGTGGGGCAATTTGCAAAAGAGACAAACAAAGCAGAAACAAAGGTTTATGGGCATACTACCGTACAGTCTAGAATCCCTAAGCCTCTATACTAGGGTCCACCAGGCTTCCGCTGCAAGGTTCGCCCCGAACCCAGAATGAAGCGAGGGACGGAGGGATCCTGAGACTGCTCCACAAGGACGAATCGTGATGGATCTAATCCATTTGTAGGCCCCCAACCTTTTGCACAGGTCGGGCCGGAGGGGTAATACTGGCCCAAGATGTCCACCCAGTGCTCCTTAGGGGAAACGATCCACCTTATCTAAGCACAAGATGACCATCTTGCTCGGTTCGAATCACAACATTCACAACACATCAGAGTATAGCGGAAGCATTGACAGGAAACCACTGCAGATATATATAACACAGCATATAATATTACAGAGGTTCTAGGGCCGAAGCCTACACGTTTAAATAAGCCCGTGTGCTATACATGTACTACATATAACTCTCACACTCCCACTCCCTATGCTGCTCGGCGGTACTCACGTCTCTAAACTCTGAGGACATCAGGGGCATATCTGCACGAGTAGTTCTAGCCGCTGGCATAATCTCCTATGGCAGTGGGTCACTACGGTGCTCCATTTCCTATGAATGGTTATTTAGATAACCATTAGTCACAGAACTAAGTGGAAACAAATCTCCTCCCCGATCCATATCCTGGGGACGAGCACACACCCACCCAACAAAAGTAAAAAGCCGAAGCAAGAGAGGGTTAGCACAACATTTCATATATGTATAGCTAGGAGCAACTATAAAAGAGTGCAAGATAGTATAATTGGAAAAAGCAGCAGCAGTATAAATCAATTATAACAAGGCTCCACTAGCTCATCAACACATCAAGTTTTCACATCGTGAATTCTATCGCAGGCATTCACAGCCGCGCATACACCACAGGCATTCATAGCCGCACACACAAATCCTATATCGACATAGTTTGGACCGCTTTAGTTTCCAGCAGGGTAGCGAGCCCCACGGACCTCACCGATGTGGCCGTCGGTGACAGTGGCCAGTCCTGCCACTTCTGGGGGTGGTCGTACCGCACAACCCCAGGCCCTAACGTACAACCTTGTATACTCTTAGATGTGAGTGACATCCGACGAATCATTTTGGTTGACCAGTGGAGGAAAATCCAAAGGGGAATAACATAACGGCCGGTCACCCATGATACTCATCTCCCTATCGCCTTGAGTCATTGACCTTCCCGCACCGGTACGAACGGTCTACGAGAGGGACTGACCCGCCACTATTTCACCGCAAGCAATTTTCAAACAATCAAACAAAAGGTAATTATAATATACACCGGGTCTACGTCGGTCTGCCCAACTATACTTTAGACTTCGGGCATCAGCACTTAGCTCTACTTTCAACAAGGAGCATGGGAGCACTTTATTTGAGGCTAGACCTGGAGGACTACTTCAACTCCGGTTATCCCCAACTAAGACTCAACTTTAACCACGACTGCTCGTCAGAGCAGGACCCGGGATTATGATAGTAAATTGCAATGAGGATAAGTGCGGTGCTTATTTAAAGTGTTAGAATGAAATGTGACCAGTACGAGACTGGAGTAGTACTGCATAGTAAGTACTGAAATAAGCTTGACCAGTACGAGACTGAAGTAGTACTGAAATGAAAGTACTAAAATAAGCTTGACCAGTACGATACTGGAGATGTACTGAATTGAAAGTACTAAAACAAGCTTGACCAGTACGAGACTGGAGTGGTACTGAAATAAGCTTGACCAGAACGAGACTGGAGTTGTACTGAATTGAAAGTACTAAAATAAGTTTGACCAGTACGAGACTGGAGTGGTACTGAAATAAGCTTGATCAGTACGAGACTGGAGTTGTACTAATTTAAAAGTACTAAAAAGCTTGACCAGTACGAGACCGGAGATGGTACTGAAATGAAGGTACTAAATAAACTTGACCAGTATGAGACTGGAGTAGTATTTAATTACTTATTTGATTAAAAAGGGGTGGTGGTCGCGCGCTCTAATTTCCACTTTCGAGGGAAAACGAGCGGAATACGTTCCGAGCGCGACCCTAGGCTTCCAGATTTTAGAAAAATATCCAAAACCTCTCCCCATGACCCCAAATTTTGATACAACCCTTAGGATGGCCTAAAATGAGTCTAGTAATATTTTTTATAATTTTCCAAAGTATTTTGGGCATTTAATTTAGCCAAATAAATTTTATTTTGGCTTTTAAAAATACTAAATCAACTCCAAAAAATCTCAAAATTTTTGTGGAGGAAGACCTCATTATGAGGAACATTTTTCATGTTGGCCATTTTTCTCTTAGAGGCCTAGATTTGGCCCAAACAAATTTCACAAATTCTGCCCCTTGATTTTGTCCTGCCTATAGCATATCAGCATGATCTTGCGGCTGAGATTGAGCTGCATGATGCATTTTGTCCCTCTGTCCCCACAGCAGATCGACCGTGGATCCGCTATGGGGGGTGCTGATGCTGAGGCGGAGGCGGGGATTGAGAAAAACCCAGCCATTCATCTCTTTTCATGAGATGAACGACGGTGATCCCTCCCCGCCGAAGGAGGCGTTGGCTCACTGCCACCGTCGGCTGGCCCCTGCCGGACACTGCCGCCACCTCCGATCGACTCGTCGGGGGCTGGCGAGTAACTGAGCAGTGGTCCGTCGGCCTTCCGCGGCCAGCCGCCGTCGGAAACTCCCATCCCGAGAGCTCGGTGTGGCGAAGCTCTGCTCTCAGCACCACCGCATCACCCCGCCTCTTGGGTGGCTGGGCGCTCACCGCACTACCACCAGCCAACGCGCAAGGGGTCGGGCTTCTCGCCGGCGGTGGCCCTATGGCAATGCACCGTCGGCCGCCGCCAACTCTAAATAGAGAGTCGCTCTATTTTGCGGGTGCCGCCGGAGCCGCGTTTTCCGACAGCACCGCCGCTCTTCGCCGCTGGGGGTCGCCGCCCTTAGTGGTCTAGCACTCCCCTAGCGCCAGAACCGGCGCTGGTGAAGGGGATTTTCTCCTTGGGCACCACCCGTCCTGGAGCATGGCTCGGGTGACGCCGACGGCGCTCCGACTGCCAGGAGGGACATGCAGGTCATCCAGAATAGGGAAGGGGGAGGGAGAAGGTTTCCACCTGGGTCTGGTGGGCTCTGGAGGGGTTGTCCTGGTCTGCCATGCCAATGTGGTGGCAGTGGAGGGGGAGGGTTCCCTTGGCTTGCCTTTTTCGGCCACCTAAGCTCCGACAGGTAGTTGGGTAGGGGGGAGAAGTTGCTCAAAGAGCTTGAGGGGGGAGGGGGGCCTTTTATTAGCTGGGGGGGGGGGGGGGTGGGGCTCTCCTCCCCTAGCTAATGTGGGATTAATACCTCCTTAGGGAGGGATTAATCCCCACCCTCGAGCTATCCAAGGACAGCTGGAGGCCCCAACATTTCCCCCATATGGGGAAAAAGCTAAGCTCTTATGGGCTTGGGCTTTTCTTAGGGTGGGAGAGAGAGAGAGAGAGAGAGAGAGAGAGAGAGAGAGAGAGAGAGAGAGAGAGAGAGATGGGCCTCCACTTATAGTAGGCTGTTTGCTGGTTGGGGGAGGGGGCCAAAGTGGGTGAGGGGCGAGACCCTAAGTGGTCATGAAGAGGGGTGGACCCCCCATTTGGAAAGGATTCCAAAAAGTGGGTTTTTAGGGGGGTTTGACCAAGTCAACCCTAGGGTGAGTCCCCCTTGCTAGTCAAATTCAAAGTGTGTCCAAGTTATCGGGGTCGGGTCAAAGTTCGGGTGTCATGTCACAATTGGTGTGTGCACGCTTTTCAGTGCATAACTATGCTTGATTTGACAACGAGTTGACCAATTTTCATCGAAATTGACTGGGATGACTTTCGTTGACTTCGTATTGACCACACGAGTCCAACGCCACTGACTGGGGTTGAATCGGAGTCCGTTTGGCGAAAGTCCAAAATTTGTGCGTCATAGCGCGCTAAAACGGTCAAAGTGTCTAAATCTATCGTTAGATCTCGGATTGTGACGCGACGGGTCGATGCACCCGTCTAGGTTATATAAGGTCACATGAATCGACAGAAACCAATTCAGAGTTCTCTAGCTCTATATCCAAAATCTCGCTCTCGTTGTGTTTTATGAGAAATGGTCACATCCACTATATGATCTCGGGGTCCAACTGAACGAGTTCTGATGCACTCGTATCGACTATACGAGGTCACAGGAAGTGACAAAACTCAATTCAGAGTTCTCTAGCTCTATTTATTGCCTAGGGTTGTCTCCCACCGGGTCATGGGTAGGGTTCGGGCCACTTTTATTGGGCCCACTAGGGCTCTGGTGGCCCAATAAAAGTCGGGATGTTACACGCAGCACCTGCAATCAACACTCCACCGCAGTGGTGGCAAACAAAGCAACGGTCAGCTAAGGCTGAACAAATTATAACGACTCCACCCCTAAGTCGGGGCGACGGTGCACCTTCCCTGCATTTTATTAGTATAACAAAATAAGATATTGAAAGTATAGTTTAAGCACACTTCACCACAGGCATAGGCACGCACGACCACACACCCCATGCTCTCAGGGCACATTCTCGGTGAACCCGGTCCACGACCGCCACCAGGATGACAACATCGTGAGCAATTGAGTCTTTTCGGCCAACGCCTAAGACCCGCCCACTATGCCATCGACATGCCCCTTAAACCGAACCGCATAGAGTGGGAACGGTTGCACTCAACCCGTTGCTCACATCGCTACATCAATTTAAGTCATCGGAGCGGGTCAAGCTTCCCCGAAGCCCGAGATCGATCACACAATATTACATAACCCAGTTATGTACAAGTTAGCTCCCAGGCCACCAAGATGGCAGAACCACGCATCTGCCCAGTTTTTCGGGAGCACCTTGGGGTTAATCCCCAAGGCTCCCTGTTGCAATCTACCACGTAGAAAACCCGAAAACAATCATCGACACATAGTTTTCTTCGGTTATTCATGCATAATGAAACATCACCGATCCAGACCAACTTGTCCGGGTAGGCTTCACACACCATGTCTATGTCAGTACTCCGATTCCGGACTCTATATGCAAAACTCAGAGGACTATTCATGTCCACCCGAAGGAATACCTCACACTCACCGCATACTCGCGAGAGCGGGTTTCCTATGCAGAAAGGAAGAGGACTTCACATGTCTAAGAAGAGAATCGTTACCCTAGAAGTTCGCTTGGGCGCCATGGAAAACTAGCCGGATGGAAAGCACCGCAACGGCCTCGCCTCCACGGATCTGGACTCGGCTCGCGATTTGGGGCTCCGAAGCTCCACTGGCGGCCGAATTTCTCCTTCTCCTTCTTCCTTGCTCTCCCCTCTCTCTAACACTTTAGAAAGAGAATGGTCAAAGGAAAATGAGGAGTAAACCCTACACTCCCGAATATAACATACCAGGGAGGACTCCAGGCCGTCAGATCATTTCCAAATAGAACAGAAGGCCCTGATTCGCTCTTAAAATCAACTTCCTGGGCCGAACAAGGCATGTGACGCGCCCATGTCACAGGCCGTGTCTCACGATCTGAACATGATCGTCGAAAGCAGAACAGGATACGGGCTCCGACACACCCGTGTACTACTTGACACGCCCGTGTCAGCTTATGACACGCCTATGTCACAGGGCGTGTCCCTCAGCGACACAGGAAACCGTCATGACCCGACTAGGACATGGGCTTAGATACGCCAGTGTCAATCATTTGACACGCCCATGTCGACCAGTACACGCCCGTGTTCCAGGCCATGTCCCTCACCCGACACAGCCCGTCAAACACAGAGAAGGACACGGCCCTGGACACGCCAGTGTCCGACCGAGACACGCTCGTGTCCTAGGCCGTGTGCCTCAGTCTACACCACCCTGCCGACACAGAGCAGGACATGGCCCTGGACACGCTCGTGTCTCAGGCCGTGTACCCGACCTCCAAAGATCGTCGAATGCATTTCGTCGACCACACAGAAAATCGTCGAACTCGTAGCAGAATATGGCCATGGACACGCCTTTGTCCATGGCCTTGTGACCCTTGTCAGGCCCCAGATTGGCCTTAAGATGCTACCAGATCATTTCCGAGTTTGGGGGCATTACAATTCTCCCCCTCTTAAAAGAATTTCATCCCGAATTATAGAATGAAAAGTACTCAAACTTAAACGGTACTTGAGTAGAAGAGTTCGGGATACTCCTCAAGCATGGTCTGCTCTCGCTCCCACAAAAGCTCCTCACGACCGCAGTTGTCCCATCAGACCTTGACCATCCAGATGTCTTTGTTACGAAGTCGCTTGACTTCAAAGTCCTCAATGCAAATGGGCTTGACCTTCGTCGTCAACCCACTATCAACAGGTACCTGAACTACCACAATCACTTGAGAAGGCTCTTGCACCGCCTTCCGCAACACCGATATGTGGAATCTGTCGTGTAGATCACTCAATTCCACTGATAACTTCAGTCGATAAGCCGCTTCACCAATACGCTCTAGAATCTCAAACGGTCCAAGATACCTCGGACTCAGCTTCTTCAAGCGTCGTACCCGCGATACCCTTGAACGGCTTAATTTTCAAATACACCCAGTCACCAACAGCGAGCTCAACGTTTCTGTGCTTGACATTATAATATTTAGCCTGCCTGTCCTGAGCGATCAATAAACGTTATCATATTGTTTATACCAACGAAGTGGCGCCTTCCACTTCTTGTCGTTTGTATAGTTTCGACTCACCCATCTCCAACCATGACAGCGACGTGCGACATTTTCTACCGTAAAGAGCCTCAAAGGGCGCCATTTGAATACTCGCTTGGTAGCTGTTGTTATAAGCAAAATCCACCATATACAGGTGATCCTCCCACCGCTTTCCGAAATCCAGGACGCACATGTGAAGCATGTCCTCCATTGTCCTGTTGACCCTCTCGGTCTGACGATCCGTCTGCGGATGAAAGGCCGTGCTGAAACTCAGCTTGGTTCCCATCATTTTTTGCACCAACCTCCAATCATTGGACGCGAAGTATCCATCCCGGTCACTCATGATGCTGCGGGGCACACCGTGCAGCCGAACAATGTTATCCACGTAAAGTTTTTCCAGCTTATCCACTGAATCATACTTCCTATTCGGAATGAAGTGCGACACTTTTGTCAATCGATCTACGATCACCCAGATGGCGTCGTTTCCCTTCTACGACTTTGGCAACCCATGCACAAAATCCATTGAAATATCATCGAACTTCCACTCCGGGATAGGTAAGGACTTTAAGAAACCTCCGGGCTTCTAGAACTTCGCCTTCACCAAGGCGTACGTTTGACACTTCGCCACATAAAGTGCCACGTCCTTCTTAAGTCCTGGCCACCATAACAACTTTTTCATATCATAATACATTTTCGTGCTCCCTGGGTGAATCGAGTACTTGGTATGATGAGCCTCGTACATCAATTCCTCCCGCAGTTTACCCATATTGGGGACGCACAGACGACTGTCCCTCCATAACACTCCATCAACAACAACAAATTGGGAATTTGACCCATCCAAAGCCTAAACCATGATCTGCTTCATGTTGCTATCCATGTCCAGAGCCTGCCGAGTCCTATCAGCAAGGTCATACTACACCTCTGTCCAGTTCAATTGTGCTTCGGCACTCGTCTGCTTGTCAACACAAGGGATCTCTAATGCTTCCAAATCCCGAATCAAACACTCGTCATGAACCGACAACCAATTGGCCTGCGCGGGGCCCTGCGACTCAACGCATCCGCCACAGCATTGCCTTTACCAGGCACATAATGTATCTTGAATGTGTTGTCACCCAGGAACTCCATCCACCTCCGCTGCCGCATGTTTATGTTTTTTTGATCCAACAAGTACTTCAGGCTCCTGTGATCGGTATAGATATCGACCTTCACACCATACAGGAAATGCTTCCACAGCTTCAGGGCAAATATCACGGCTGCTAGCTCCAAGTCATGGACCAGATAATTTCTCTCGTACACCTTCAGCTAACGCGATCCATAAGCTATTACACTCCTATGCTGCAGCAGAACACAACCTAAGCTACTGCCCGAAGCATCACTATAAATCTCAAACCCTTCGGTCCCACTCGGCGAACATAGAATAGGCGCCGTAGTCAACCGACTTATCAGTTCTTTGAAAGCTTGCGTGCACTCCAGCGACCACACAAACTTTTGGTCTTTCCTCGTCAAAGTCGTGAGGGGTAGTGCTATCTGTGAGAAGTTCTCTATGAAGCGCCTGTAGTAGCGCGCAAGTCCATGGAAACTCTGGACTTCTGTCACTGAAGATAACACAGGCCACTCCCGCATCGTAACTATATTCGCCGGATCTGCCGTAATCCCTTCTCCACTAACTATATGACCAAGGAATGCTACCGAGGATAACCAGAATTCCCATTTGGAGAATTTGGCATAAAGTTGATTCCTCCTCAATGTCTCCAACACCAAATGTAGATGCTTGAAATGATCCTCATCATACTGCGAGTACACCAATATTTCGTCGATAAAGACTATCACGAAGTGGTCCAGGTACTCTCTGAATGTTCTGTTCATCGAATCCATAAACATGGATGACGCATTAGTCAGCCCAAACGGCATGATGGTGAACTCATAATGCCCATACCATGTGCTGAAAGCTGTCTTGGGGATGCCACTTTCCCTTATCCTCAGCTGATAGTATCCGGATTTCAGATCCAACTTTGAGTACACATTCAACCCCACCAGCTTGTCAAATAGATCGTCAATCCTTGGGATCAGTTACTTATTCTTCTTTGTTAGCTTATTCAACTCTCGATAATCGATACAAAGCCGTAAACTTCCGTCCTTCTTCTTAACAAAGAGGACTAGCACGCTCCAAGGCGATGAACTTGGACGCGCAAAACCTTGCTCCAACAGGCCTTGCAGCTGTACTTTGAACTCTGCCATCTCCTTAGGCACTAACCGATATGGAGAGCGTGACACAGGTTTTGCACCTGGCACCAGCTCAATGGTAAAGTCAATCTCTCGCTAAGATGAAGCTCAGGGAGATCGTCAGGGAACACATCAAGATACTCAGACACAACTGGGATACTGTCCATACTAGGCTTGGGCTTCGAATCCCCCCACTAAAGTGAAAAACAGCTCTGCACAGGCACGAACAGCCTTAACCACCTAGAGAGTAGACATCAAAGTCTTGCTCGACCCTTTCATGCCCACAAATGTCATCTCACGATCAGTTCCCAATTTGACCTCCTTGCGGTTGGAATCAATGTATGCCCGCTGCTCCGAGAGCCAGTCCATCCCAAAGATCACGTCGAACTCCACTAATGGCAATAATGATGCTTGCAAGTCAAACTCTTGACTCCCGATCTGTATCTTTACGCAACAAACTCTATCCGCATGCATTGAACACCTATTAGGCAACAACACGTCCAATTTATCCCTTGCCATCGAAGAAGGTACTCCGATGTACGATATAAATCCTTCGAACAAAAAGGAATGCGAAGCTCCCGTATCGAACAGTGCTCTCGCTGGATAATCAAAAATCAAAATAAAGCCTAGTACAAGCAGTCATAAGCTAACGCGCAAAAGGTAACAAATATATATAAAGTTAATATGCTTTTAATTAACTCATACCTGTCACCACGTGAGTCTGCTTTATGGTCTACTGAAGGCCAAGATTGTATACTCTAGGCTGGGATGGAGCATAGTGGGATGCGGTTGACTCCACCGCCTTCCCCTTTTCCACATATGTTGCTCCAAGGTTCCTCTCGGACTTTGGATGTCCGCTTTGGCACTCTCGGGCATAATGCCCCGGCTTTCCACAGTTGTAACATGCGCCTGGGGTTCGACCTATAGTTGCCCCAAATGCACCAGAAGAAGGGGCCGGACCTGAAGTCCTAGCCTTCTTATTCCACTTACGGAACAGAGATTTTAAGGAGTTCGGCATCTTGAACTCCGACTTCTTCGCACTCAAGTCCTTCTTCTCTTGGACTCTCTTCAGATCCTTCTCCAATGATCGGGCCGTATTGACCAGGGTTAGGAAGTCCTGCGTCATAGGCCCCGAGAGTAGTAGCCTTAGGTCATCCCACAAACCCTCGTAGAATCAGTTGGTCTTACGCTCCTCATCAGCCAAAGTAGAGCTAGCATAACGACCCAATCACGTAAACTCATGGAGGTACTTATGCATGCTACTATCACCCTGCGTCAGTCTGTGGAACTCATTCTCCATAGCGATTCTCTGAGCCGAGGGCAGGTATCTTGCCAAAAATAGCCTCGAAAACTCCTCCACCGAAACATCCGTGAGTTGCCATCCAGCCAAGTGATGCAGCTCCAATCCTTTCCACCACAACCTTGCCTCTCCATCCAACAGGAAGGTGGCTATGGTGGTCTTCTTCCACTCCTCCATTTCCATGGCTATCAAGACTCTCTTCTCCCAAGAGAGCCAATCTTCAGCCTGGGTTGGAGTTCCAGTTCCCAAAAACAACGGAGGGTTAAAGCTCATTACATGTTTGAGCTGCTTCTCTGTCTCTCTTCTAGGTATCAATGGCTCCCAGGCCACCAAGATGGCAGAACCACGCATCTGCCCATTTTTTCAGGTGCACATTGGGGTTAGTCCACAAGGCTCCCTATTGCAATCTACCATGTAGAAAACCCAAAAACAATCATCGACACGGAGTCTTCTCCGGCTATTCATGCATAATGAAACATCACCGATCCAGACCAACTTGTCCAGGTAGGCTTCACACACCATGCCTATGTCCGTACTTTGATTCCAGACTCTACATGCAAAACTAGGAGGACTATTTATGTCCACCAGAAGGAACACCTCACACTCACCGCATACTCGTGAGAGTGGGTTTCCTATGCAGAAAGGAAGAGGACTTCACATGTCAAAGAAGAGAATAGATATCCTAGAAGTTCGCTTGGGTGCTATAGAAAACTTGCCAGATGGAAAGCACCGCAACGGGCTCGCCTCCACAGATCTGGAATCGGCTTGCGATTTGGGGCTCCGAAGCTCCACCGGTGGCCGGATTTCTCCTTCTCCTTCTTCCTTGCTCCCCCCTCTCTCTAACACTTTAGAAAGAGAATGGTCAAAGAAAAATGAGGAGTAAACCCTATAGTCCCGAATATAATATACCAGGGAGGACTCTAGGCCATCAGATCATTTCCAAATAGAACGAAAGGCCCTAATTCGCTCTTAAAATCAACTTCATGGGCCAAACACGGCTTGTGACACGCCCGTGTCATAGGTCGTGTCTCATGATCTGAACACGATCATCGAAAGCAAAATAAGACATGGGCTCCGACACGCCCGTGTACTGCTTGACACGCCCGTGTCAGCTTATCACACGCCCGTGTCACGGGGCGTATCCCTCAAGCGACATAGGAAACCGTCACGACCCGACCAGAACACGGGCTTAGACACGCCCATGTCAATCATTTGACATGCCCATGTCGACCAGTACACACCCGTGTTCCAGGCCGTGTCCCTCACCCTACACAGCCCATCAAACACAGAGAAGGACACGGCCTTGGACACGCTCAAGGAGCTGCTAAAATTAATTAATATGAGGGTATACCAAATCTCTTGAACTCAAGGGAAAATCAAGGGTGATGAACCCGATTTCTTCAAGTGTTCACAAGACCTACCCACACCAAATTTTGCGAGAATATTTGGAAGAAAACACACTTAAAATTCAAAATTAATTAAGCACCAATTTCAATATAAATCAGGACAATTATCTAGCCTTCTATTCCACCAATTCTCACAATTATATAGAAGAAGCACACAAGAGTTGGTTTAGAATTCGTTACCCAAATCCCAAGAAGTCCGTCCACGATATTGAGTGGAGGAAGCGCTCACGATGGTGGTTGATTTCTATTTCCACGCAAACCACGGATCCACACCGGACGATACAATCGCAAGCCGTTATCCTTTTTGCAAGAACCCTAGAAGAGGGTGTCACCTTGAATGGCCCAAAATATGTATTCAATGGAGAGAGAAAAGGTGGGGGGAGTAAACCAAGGAGGGAGGAGGGAAACACGGGGGTCGGGTTTTGGTGTTGTTGAAGATTTTCGGATTTGCGGAGATGATGGACGTCGGTTTTTCTTTCCTTGAGTTGGGGTGGCTCGGGTTGGAGGGGAGTGGCGGCTAGAGGGTGGTGGAAGGGTGGACGAAATTAAAAGAAGGGGAAGTGGTGATTGGCGGCTAGGAGGGAGGGGCTCGGGTTTGGTGTTGAAGGTGGTGGCCGTTTTTGTTGAAAAGGGAGAGGAGGGGCTGATTAGTTGGAGAACTTGTAGAGGAAGGAGGAGGAGGAGAGGGAAGAGGCCGAGAAAAGGAGAGGGGGAAGGGAGGTGGCAGGTGACCAAGAGAGGAGGGGAAGAGGGAGGGCCGAACTAGGCAAGGAGGAGGAGGAAAATCTCAAATAGATTTAGGGTTTCAATTTTTATTCAATCTCTAATAATATCCTTCATAACATGGCTATATATAGCCTACACCACTCCATCTCCTCCAATTCAAACTGCAAAATGAAACTATGATGGTTATATGTACCCATCATAAAATAAAAATAATACAAAATTTAAATGCATAAAATTAAAATACTCTTGATGGTTATAGGCACCCATCATTACATGAAATTAAAACAATAATGAAACGCTTGGAAATAAAAATGCTAAAATATAAAATATATAATTATAATTATGTAATTTATAATGATATATTTCATTTATTGGCGGCGGCGGACGTCGGGCGAAACATGTAGCGGCGACGGTGTTGGCGAAGAAACGTCGTGGTAGACTCCCATCCTCGAGCGTGAGACAACGACCGTCCCAATCCACGAACTTTCTATGACGAGAATCCAGGGCCGGATCAGCATCGTCGCCATTAATCCCCCCCACTCAAAATTACTCATCACTAATGAGTGGCCTGTGAGGGAAGAACAATCAAAAGCAGCAGCAACATGGGGCAAATCTGGCCCCACTATCCATGTCGTAGTAGCATGTACATCTATCAACACTGAGAACCTGACTGGCAAAGAAACCACAAAACTTCCGAGGAAACTCGAAAGGGTGTCAGGCAAAGGAAATAAAACTTGAATCTTACTATCTAGTTTAAGAACCATGGAATCAACGTGGGAAATAGACATGGCAGAACTAACACTCCCCATCCCAAGAGAACATGTAGTGGTAGAGAAGAACGACGAACAAAGCCACTTGGGTGGAACAGAGACGTACAGTAAAAAGTCTGGAAACTTGAAATAAAGTGAAACACCCTGTGCTATATAAAAATCTGAAATAAAAGCATAAGATCCGACGTTCTTCATAATCATGAATGAGTCGACATTCCTACGTATTAATTTATTAACGGATCCAAAAGGTATTCCCTCGGGGACTGATCAGACTAAACACAAATCACTAAATCTATCGTCGGACGGTCTCGAAAAGGAGTGGAAGTGCATGCGACATAACTTAAAGTGAAACTCTAATGTCCTAGATACATGAGGAGAGAATCCATGCGCTATAAGACTAGACCCAAACACGGAGGATAAGGGGGTTAAGTCAGGTGGCATGGTAGCCTTATAATCAGAGATGATTTTAATGGGCTCTAGATTCACAATTTTAATTTATAATTTAAATACTCATACTTGGCATGAAGATATGCCAAGGAGAACCGTTCATCATGAAAAATAGAGTTGGATGTCCCGAATGTGATGGGATGTGCGAGCGATACAACTCAAGGGACCCAACTAAAGTCACTAATATGGGGAAATGAGGGTCATCAAAAGGTGGTGGGTAAATACGTGCGACCGGGTGTGGTATATAAGTATGTATAAGGGACACCACAACTAGAGGCACAATTGCCAAAGAATCAGAATCAGTCATAGTAGAGGATGGAACCGTAGTCGGACACACAAAAACATGCGCTGTCAAAAGTGACGCGTAGTCATGTCTATAAGGTGCGGTGAAAAGTCCAAATACTAGTGCGATCAACATAATAATATCTAAACACTGATACAATGCCAATGTAGGAGCTAATAGAGTGGGCGTGACACAAAAACTCGGACTAGGTCTAGCGGTTCCACGTCGTAAAAAGTCAACTAATGTAGACAAATAAATAGGGGAAAGGGTCGGTAAAATCAAACCCGGGTTAAAATTTGAATCAGTATTGATTTCACCCAATGATGACAACATCAAAAAACTCTCATCCGGGTGTACAACAAAAGAATCGTCCAAAATACCTTTCCCTCAGATGGTAAATCATCCACAATATCACTAGGGTCATCATCATTCTCAGTCTCCTCAGATAACTCAGATACAATCGCAGTAGGTGTAATCGTAGGCTCTAGCACAATGGGGATCGTAGCCTGGAGAGGGCACTCAATACTAGGGTGATCAGACATAACGCTAGTAGGGCACTAATACTCTCACAGATCGGAACGTAATCATCCCACGCATCATCTTCTAAATCACGAAGTATTCCTTCAATTTCAGACTCATCAGAATCGTCGGGCACTAACGTACATGTCAGAATACTCTCACCTACGGGGTCATCCTCAAAATCAAGAGATACTACATCTACAAAAGAATCCACATTGGTTTCAGTCACTATCTCAAGGGGCTTAGACGTCGAGGCTAACAAAGGCAACACCCAAGCAGTAACATTTTTGGAGTCCAAGACATAAGACCTATTTGGAATGGTTTTCCTAAAAGTGGGTGGTGGTACTAAGATGGACTCTCCATTCTGAAACGATCGAGTCTTATTCTTATGACCGTTATGCTTCTCAATATCCAATGTAGCATTAAAAGTGGCGTTTAGGTCGGTGTGACCATAACACAGTAATTTACCCTGGATGTAGGGGTTTAACTCCTTACGAAACCTAGAGAGGGTGAACTCTGACACCTCGTTCACACCACACCTAACCATCATATCCTTAAGAAGACTTATATACTCAGAGACCGACTTATTCCCTTGTTCAAGGGTAGCCAAGTCATCTACCATCTGCGTTCGATGGTATGTAGGGACGTACTGTTCTATCAGTATGGCCTTCATGTTTTCCCAACCAATAAGTAATTTACCATTCTCGGTTCTCAGATGTCGTTCCTCATTCAACCAGGATATCTTAGCTCTACCTAACAACTTTATTCTCGCCACTCGCACCTTATCTGCGTCAGTCGATTGGTACCACTCAAAGTAACAATCTATTTCCTTAACCCAGTCTAGGAAAACTTGGGGACACCCTAAACCATCATAAGTAGGTGTATGTCTTCTAGCATACACGTCATATGCCATTTTCTAGTGGTGACGGGACAAAAAATTCAACTCGAATCTGGTGCACATGCAATGAAATATGAACCTGACCCACTAAACTCTAGGAATGACGTAATTGTTCCTGCTTAGCAACTAGGGTACAAATAAATGGTTTGATTTTCTTGCTAAAAATATTATGAAGATTATTAAATAATTTTTTTGTATTTTTTCCAGAAAAATAAAAATATATACCGCTATTGGCAGACCAGAATTTTTTTTGTTTTATTATTTTGACATGGAAACATGCAAGTGTGTGTCAGTGAAATAATAAAAGGGGGATGGTGCCAATTAAGAAATTGACGTGAACCTCCCTCTGATACCAAATTCGTGCAGGCCCATGGTTTCGACGGGTTAAACTGTGCGCACTGGGATTTCAACAATAAAATTAGGGTACGTAGCAAACAATATTTTCTCTAAACAATTCAAACGACTATTCAACTAATTTTAGCAACACACAAAACAAAGGGATGCTACACCTTTTATAGATTGAACAAGGGCTATAGGCCAATGTTCACTCAAGAAAATATGACCCACATGATCTGGAAAATTAGCTATTCAAATTAAATTATTCGCAAAACATTCACAATTCCAAAATGAGAAAATTCAGACTAAAATGGTGATTTAAAATTAATCCCAAAATTAATTAATATGAGGGTATACCAAATCTCTTGAACTCAAGAGAAAATCAAGGGTGATGAACCCGATTTCTTCAAGTGTTCACGAGACCTACCCGCTCCAAATTATGCGAGAATATTTGGAAGAAAACACGCTTAAAATTCAGATTTAATTAAGCACCAATTTCAATATAAATCAGGACAATTATCTACCCTTCTATTCCACCAATTCTCACAATTATATAGAAAAAGAACACAAGAGTTGGTTTAGAATTTGTTACCCAAATCCCAAGAAGCCCGTCCATAATATTGAGTGGAGGAAGCACTCACGATGGCGGTTGATTTCTATTTCCACGCAAACCACGGATCCACACCAGATGATACAATCGCAAGCCGTTATCCTTTTTGCAAGAACCCTAGAAGAGGGTGTCACCTTGAATGGCCCAAAATATTTATTAAATGGAGAGAGAAAAGGTGGTGGGAATAAACCAACGATGGAGGAGGGAAACAAGGGGGTCGGGTTTTGGTGTTGTTGAAGGTGGTCTGATTTGTGGAGATGATGGAGGTCGGTTTTTCTTTCCTTGAGTTAGGGTGGCTCGGGTTGGAGGGGAGTGGCGGCTAGAGGGTGGTGGAAGGGTGGCCAGAATTAAAAGAAGGGGAAGTGGTGATTGGCGGCTAGGAGGGAGGGGCTCGGGTTTGCTGTTGAAGGTGGTGGACGGTTTTGTTGAAAAGGGAGAGGAGGGACTGATTAGTTGGAGAACTTGTAGAGGGAGGAGGAGGAGGAGAGGGATGAGGCCGAGAAAAGGAAAGGGGGAAGGGAGGTGGCCGACGACCAAAAGAGGAGGGGAAGAGGGAGGGTCGAACTAGGCAAGGAGGAGGAGGAAAATCTCAAATAGTTTTAGGGTTTCAATTTTTATTCATTCTCTAATAAAATCCTTCATAACATGGCTATATATTGCCTACACCACTCCATCTCCTCCAATTCAAAATTCAAAATGAAACTAGGATGGTTATATGCACCCATCATGAAATAAAAACAATACAAAATTTAAATGCATAAAATTAAAATACTCATGATGGTTATAGGCACCCATCATTACATGAAATTAAAACAATAATGAAATGCTTGGAAATAAAAATGCTAAAATATAAAATATATAATTATAATTATGTAATTTATAATGATATATTTCATTTATTGGCAGTGGCGGACGTCGAGCAAAACATGTAGTGGAGTTGGTGAAGAAACGTCGTGGTAGACTCCCATCCTCGAGCTTGCGGCAACGACCGTCCCAATCCACGAACTCTCTATGACTGGGATCCACGACTGCATCTACAACGTCACCATCATCGAACCGGCGACGGTGCCGATAGAAGAGGATTTGAGGACGAAAGTCCGTCCGGTGGGCATAGAGGATTCAGTAGTTCGGCAATTACGGAACAAAGAGGTGAAGCTCGTAAAGGTGCGTTGGGACAACTGCGAGCGAGATGAGTTCTCTTGGGATCATGAGCAAGCAATGCGCGAGGACTATCCAGTGTTGTTTGCATAGTGTTGTTGGAATAGTGTTTTGATATGTGCATCAATCTTTCTGCTTTCTTTATGAATGGAGCCGTTCCTATAACATTGCTGTAACAATGCTTTGCTTTGTAGCAACTTTATTCTTGCTGATTGCCCGAATGATATTGGTCTGGGTGGGTTGTTGTAATAATACTTTAATGTGTTGCAATAATTTTCTTACTGTTTTCCTGCATGAAGTTTAATTTTGGGGACGAAATTCTTTTAAGGGAGGGGGGGGGGGAGGAGTTGTAACACCCCAGTTTTCAGACTTGAGTCTTTGGAAGTTATCACCCGGCGGTAGTAGTTACCGCCCGACGGTAGCTTAGCATTGAGTGGAGAGATGCTGAGAGTGTTGAGTGGCCAGGCGCTGAGAGAGTTGAGTGGCCAGGCACTGAGAGCGTTGAGTGCTAGCGCGCGACGCTAGCTAGGTACCGCTCGGCGATAGCTCCATTTCGTCGAGCATCAACCGAAGATCTGTTCGTTGAGCGCTGGAGGATTACCGCCCGACAATAGTGGCTATCGCCCGGCGATAGCCCTGCTTCATCGAACGTCTAATGGAGTGCCCGGTTCGTCGAATGTTGAGTATTCGAGAATAACGTCGTGTTCTCGAGAAAAACGCTACCGCACGGCGTTAGTCTTATCACCGACATTAGCGCGGCATTATTTTCTGGTCGAGCGCTTGGGAACATACCGCTCGGCGGTAGGTAGTTACCACCCGGCGGTAGCGGACAAAAGCAGTTCCGTCGTTTGGCTTTATAGCCATCTAATTTTATTTAGTATTCGATCCTAAGGCCCAAGACTCTCCTCCAGAGTGCTTATATAGGGATGAGAACCTTATCCCTTCATCTTTTTCCTTTTGTTGAGTGTGTTGGATCCCTAGATTGATTTGGCTAGGTTCACTAAGTTAGGATCATATGACCCATCATGTATAGCCATGGTCATGGTTGTGTCCTAGAGTCTAGGCCAAGTCCTTAGAGTCAACATCACATGGAAAAGCCTTCAACAGACTTCCAGAGACTCAAGCAATTGTGTCGACACTTGGGAAAGGCTGTGTCGACACCAAAAGCCATACTGTGTCGACACACAAGACTTTTGTCGAGACACAGAACATTTGTCGACATCAACTGTGTCGACACCAGAAGCCAGATTGTGTCGACACCCAGGACTTGTGTCGACACACAGAACATTTGTCGACATCAACTGTGTCGACACCAGAAGGCAGATTGTGTTGACACCCAGGACTTGTGTCGAAACACAGAACATTTGTCGACATCAAATGTGTCGACAACCGAAGCCATATTGTGTCGACACACAGGACTTGTGTCGACACACAGAACATCTATCGACAACAATTATATCGACACACAGGACTTGTGTCGACACACTCCAGATTTCTGTCAAAACAACAACTATGTCGAGATAAGAAGCAATTGTATCGACACATTCCAGCAAAACTAGTTCTCAGTTCGACGAACCCAGTTCTCAGGTCGACGATTTCTGGATACTCTACTTCAGCATTTCATTCCAGAAATATCTAAGTCCAAAAACACTTTACTGGACTCAGCTCGACGAAGTCAAATTCTCAGCTCGACGAACTTGATGTGCAGAAAAGGCAAGGCTCTAGAGAATGCAGTTATCTGTTCTCAGCTCGACGATTTTGGAACTCAGCTCGACGAATAGAAGCCATCTGATCAACGAAGACAACTCCTCAGCTCGACGAACTGTAGACTCAGCTCGAAGATTTCTGTTCTCTGTTCGACGAATCCAGACTTGGTTATTTCCATCCTTCTGTCCCTTTCCTACTGTAATAATTCCTGAGTAATTAATGCTAAAATATTCTCTGAATATTACTGTTAGACGGAGCATTAATTACGGTCTTCATCAGGATTATTGCTTAACATTTTTCCATGGGACAGTTGGGGAAACTCAATCAATGCAAAACATTCTCAAGGCCGTCAGCATTGAATGCAGAAGAATTTCAAATTTCAAAAGGAAGATAATATGGAATATAAAAAAAGGGATTTTCCATCTTCTTCTCGGCAAGCAAGAAAAGAGACAGTCAGTCAGTTTTGTTAATCAGGAATCAAGAATCTTCTACTGCTCTCTCTCTCTCTCTCTCGACAATACTTTGAGACAAAAAGAGATAGAAAGCTGATACAGAAATACAAGATCTAGACCAGAAGAAGATCAGCAATCTGAAGAAGACGAACATCAAATCAAAATCAAAAGTCTTCTTTCTTCTATACTGCAGGACACTTCAAAGGACAACAAATCCTCTATCTGTCAAGAAGTTTCTGTACTTTGTCTGGTCAAAGCTGAAATACTGAAGGCCTATCACCCTAAAGCAAAGCTCCATCTTCCTAAACCATTCAACATCTCAGGGGGAGCCTGTTGCTAACATCATATCCACTTAAGTCTTCTCAGTTGTATATTGAGAAAGAGAAGACAAAATTAATCTCTCACCCCCACTATAAAAAGGGTTCTTAACTCCCTTCAAAAGTTATTCCTGGTTGCAAGTCACCTGACCAAAAGACTTATGGTTTGGTTTTTGAGCACCTGATCAAAAGCTCATTGGTGTTAGGCACCTGATCAAAAATCTGAGTGGATTCCTACCAGGGTGGTGGAAGAGTGGATGTACCCAGGTTGGGGAACCACTATAAATTTCTTGTGTTGTCTGGTTGCTCTTTTCTTTTATTTCTTGCCGTGGCTGTGCTAGTTAGGATAACTGTGTTTGTGCTTTAATTTAATTCCTACATTACTAGGACTAGATTAAAGTAGTTGAAAATTTTATAAAAACCCTAAATACTCTATTTACCCCCCCCTCTAGAGTATTCCAGATCTAACCCCTCACTTTCAATTAGTATAAGAGCAGGACTCCCTTAGTTGTACAAGTTAACCCTTGAACCAAAGATCCTGAGTTAGATCTGTCTTTTCATTTCTATTAAATATTCACACACAACATAACACAAAACAAAGACTATGCAAGCACCAGACCTCCAGTTTGTAACCTAAATAGGTTTGCCATCTGGAAGACAAGAATCAAGTTATATATGAATTCTATTGATGAGGATATTTTTAATTCCATTGTGACAGGTCCTCCTCAACCATCTGCCTTCACCTCTACAGCAACATCCAGCAACAATGCAGTTCCACCACCTGAGTGGACTGATGGCCAGAAGAAGGCAAAAATTGCTGATGCCAAGGCCATGAATATTTTGGCCCAAACAATATCAGATGACATTTTCCAAAAAGTGGCTGAATGCACATCAACCAAAGCCATATGGGATTCCCTCAATCAAATGGTGGATGGATCTACTGATGAAAGAAAAGATATAAGGTCCAATCTCATATCACAATATGAGAACTTCAAGAAAGAAGAAGCTGAGTCAGTTGTAGAGATGTACAATAGGTTGAGCTCAATCATCAATGAGCTGAAAACCTTGGACAAGGAATCACCCTCACAGAGGTGAATGATAAAATCCTTATGTGCTTCCCAAGCACATGGGATTCAAGGATCTGGCCCATCAAGGAGGCCAGGAGACTAAATGAGATTTCCACTGAATCTCTTTTAGGAAAGATGAAGTCCTATGAACAGCTCATCAAATCTAGAGAGGCAGTTGAGCAAAGAATACCTCCACCAGCACGAAAGGAGCACAACATTGCATTCAAGGCTGTTGAGGAGATAGAAGCACCAACAATAAATGAAGAGCTGATGGGTCTACTTGCCAAAAGATTTTACAAGATGGCAAGGAAAGACTTCAGAAGAAAGACATCCGGGATGGATGACAAACCAATTTATGATAAAACCCCCACTAAAGAAGTGATATGCTTTGGCTGTAGGAAACCTGGACACTTCATCTCAGAGTGTCCAGAAAATCAAAAGAAGGATAAGAGAAGAGAGAAGGATACCGGAAGACAATACAGCTCAAGACCTTCCTCCAGCAGATACAAGAAGAAGGAGAAAGGATTTGTGGCTGAATCCTGGAGTGAGACTGAAGATGAATCAACATCCTCCAGCTCCAGTGAAGAAGAAGAAGCAAGGGCCAAAGAAGTCTGCCTCATGGCAATTGATGCTTCCAGAACCCATTCAGATGAAGAAGAGTCAGACAGTGAAGAAGCTTCAGAATCTGAGGCTGACCAGGTACTTTTTTCTTTTGATTATAGTTCTAATTCTTTTAGAACTGAATTTAAAATCATGTGCATAGATCTAATAAATTCAGAAAAAGAAATCAAGACACTTAGGGAAAATCTAGCTAATCAAGAAACCCTGACATCTGAAAACACTAAGTTAAAGGATGAATTAAATGAAGCTAATGAACTAATCAACTCCCTGAAAACACAACTATGTGAGGCCAAACAACTTGAGGAATCTCTCAATGGGAGAAGCCTCAAGCTGATGGACATTACAAGCACCGTAAATGCCAGACTGAATGGCAAGCTGGGCTTGGGTGCTTCATCAAGTTTGCCAGATACAACCAATTAGAAAAATTGGTCTATTATTATCACCAATTGTTAACAGGTGAAACCTAGGAGCAATAACACCTTAAAATTAACACCTTATGAGTTATAATTAACACCTTAAAATTGACTTTGATCGTATTTCATTTTATATGGTCTCTTATGAAATGGTGGTGTACGTCAATGTGTTTGGACCTAGAATGATGAACTTGATTATATGTTAAGTCAATTGCAATTTTATTATCACACTTTAATTCAATTATTTCATGAACAATTCCAAAGTCTTCTAAAGTTTTCTTCATCCACAGAGCTTGTGCACAACAACTGCCTAGTGCCATGTACTCGACCTCAGTGGTGAATAGGGAAACAAAATTATGTTTCCTACTCGACCATGAAATTAGTGAAGGGCCAAGTAAGTGTTAGTGCCACTGGTGCTTTTACGATCTAATGAACAGCCAGCATAATCAGAATCAGAAAAGCCATGTAATATAAAGGTATCGTTGTGAGGATACCACAAACCTAACTTAGATGTGCCAATAAGATATCTAAAAATATATTTAACTGCTTTTAAATGAGACTCTTTGGGATTAGCATGAAATCTAGCACATAAACATACATCGAACATAATGTCAGGTCTAGAAGCCGTCAAATACAACTGTGATCCTATCATTCCTCTATCTAGTGTTTGATCTATGGATATTCCACTTTCATCCTTTCCTAACTTTAATGAGACACTCATGTGGGTATTTGCTTGTTTTAGATTTTCAAATCCAAATCTTTTTAAAACATCATGAATATATTTAGATTGATAAATAAAAATTCCATCAAGCTTTTAAGTAATTTTAAAACCAAGAAAATAAGTGAGTTCGCCTACCATGCTCATTTCAAATTCATTCTTCATAATTTTTATAACACTATCACATAATTTTTCATTTGTGGATCCAAAAATGATATCATCAACATATATTTGTAAAACTATAAGATCGTCATTAATATGTTTAACAAATAGAGTACAATCAGCACTACCCATTTTGTAATCATTCTTTAATAAATAAATAGTCAATCTATCATACCATGCTCGGGGTGCTTGTTTCAAACCATAAAGGGATTTTTCTAATTTAAAAACATGATCAGGAAATTTAACATCAACAAAGCCTGGAGGTTGTTCTACATAAACCTCCTCCTTAATATACATGTTAAGAAAAGCAGTTTTGCCATCCATATGAAATAGTTTAAACATTTTAAAACTAGCAAATGCAATGGGTGCAAAGGTGTTAATTTTAAGAGAGGTCAAAACATAACACGATCAATAACATAACAAGTAGTACTAACAGCTTCGGCCCAAAATAATCTGGTTAATTTGTATTCAGATAGCATAGTGCAAGCTAGTTCTTGCAAAGTCCTATTTTTCCTCTCTACCACACAATTCTGTTGAGGTGTGCGAGGAGCGAAAAGTTCATGTTTAATTCCTAACTCATTGCAAAAAGAAACAAATTTTTCATTATCAAATTCACCTCAATGATCTGAACGAATGCATTTTATTTTTAACTCTAGTTCGTTTTGAACACGTATACATAATTTGGAAAATTCAAAAAATGCATCAGATTTAGGCTTTATTTGTTTGGGCATTTAGGTATTCCGTTTTGGGCAAACGCTGCCGGAAGGCGGGTAAACAAATGAACCTCCGGCGGTGTTTGCTCCGTTTCCACCCGCCCGCCTTGAGAAATGCCCCAAAAAGCTCCGTTTGGAGCAGCCACCTCCCATCTCCGTTTCGAACACTCCGTTTCCACCCGCCGGATCGATCCTCCACCGCCAAAAAAAATGAAGCCTTAGATGTTAAGAAAATTGTCCAACTTAAGTTAGAATAATCATCAATCAAAACAAAGGTGTATTTTATACCACCTAGACTTAGTATACTAATAGGACCAAACAAATCCATATGTATCAATTCTAAAGGCCTAGTGGTGGAAATGACATTTTTGCTTTTAAAAGATGACTTTGAAAATTTTCCTTTTTGACATGGTGAACGTAAAGACGATAAATTTCCATGCAAAAAAGGTAAACCTTTAACAAGTTTGTTTTGAGACAATTTTATAATTAGCTTGGAACTAGAATATCCAAGACGTTTATGCCACAAATCTAACTCTTCATTTTTAGATATAAAACACTTTAATGAAGAATGTGACAAATCATTAAATCTAATCATGTAGATATTTTGAAACCTAGGAGCAATAATAACAGTATCATTTGGTTTATGTGGTGATAACTCATAAGAGACCATATTTGGTTTCTTTTGAAAATGTAACTCATAAGGTGTTAATTTTAAGAGAGGTCGAAACATAACACGATTAATAACATAACAATTGGTATTACCAATTGCAGATTCAAGATGAGGACATGCCCAAGAGAGCGTTTGGTACAAGGTATGGCCACTTCGAGTTCTCGGTGATGTCGTTCAGGTTGACGAACGCACCATCGGTATTCATGGATTTAATGAACCGAGTGTTTTGGGTGTACATGGACTCGTTTGTGGTAGTTTTAATCGATGATATTTTGGTATACTCCAAATCAGAGGCAGAGCATGTGACGCACTTGAGAGTGGTCTTGTGGGTTTTGAGGGAGAACCAACTTTATGCTAAGTTCTCGAAGTGCGAGTTCACGTTAGAAAAGGTGGCATTTTTGGGACATGCGATTAGTGGTGATGGGGTGGCGATGGATCCAGCAAAAGTTGAGGCTATCATGGAGTGGCAAATTCTGAGAACCGTGACGAAAGTCATGAGTTTCCTTGGACTAGTCGGGTACTATATAAAGTTTGTGAAAAACTTTTCGTGGATAGATCCACCCCTCACTTCTTTAACTCATAAGGACTAGAAGGTTGTGTGGACTCAAGAGTGCAACCAAGCGTTTGACACTATGAAGGAAAGGTAGATGTCGTCCCTTTAGGATAGGAATTAACCCGTCCACGACTTGGAGCTAGAGGCGGTAATTTTTACATTAAATATGTGGCGGCACTATACGTACGGTGCGATGGTGGAGATCTTCACGAACCACAAAAACCTGAAGTGCCTTCTGGATCAAAAAGATTTGAAAATGCGGCAGCGCAGGTGGGTCGAGTTCCTTGGCAACTACGATGTGGCGATTCAATATATGTCAGGTAAGGCCAACATGGTGGTCGATGCCTTGAGTAGAAAATATTCTTGACAAGAGAATTGGATTGAAGCTCATGATGAGCGGTTGGTGAGGGACTTTGAGTTCCTTAGCATTGATTGTGTAGCGAGAGGCGAGATTAGTATGGCTCGGTTGAACTGGATGGAGTTGTAGAGCGACTTATCCAATCATATCCGGGAAGTGACTAGTGTGGATGCAGAGTTCCAGCCATTCGTGGTGGAAGCTCAAAAAGGCGAGAGTAGTACCTTAGAGATGGTTGATGGAATCTTAAAGAGGAATGGAAGGGTATGTGTATCACAGTTCGACAAGCTCTGTGAGGAGTTGATGTTTGAGGCTCACTTTATGAAGTACTCCATTCACCCGGGTAGTACAAAGATGTACTTGGATATGAGGAAATCCTTTTGGTGGTCTGGGATGAAGCGAGATGTAGCTTTGTACGTGAGTCAATGCCAAACCTGTTCCTTGGTGAAGGCTAAGTGTCAGAAGTCGGGTGGGTTCCTGAAGCCCCTTCCCATCCCTGAGTGGAAATTTGATGACATTTCCATGAATTTTGTGAATGGTTTACCTTAGTCACAGCAAGGTAATAATGCAATTTGTGTGATTGTGGATCGCTTGACCAAAGTGGCCCACTTCATTCCGAATCGGAAGGAAGACAACATAGAGAAGCTGGGGGAATTGTATGTTCGTAACATTGTGCGATTGCACAGGTTTCCAAAGAGCATTGCCAGTGGTCGTGACAGACAGTTTACATCAAAAGACTGGAGACTAGTGCAAAAGAGTCTGGGAACAAAACTCAAGTTTAGTGTGACGTTCCATCCTCAGATCGATGGTCAAATAGAGAGGACTAATCGTATAATAGAGGATATGCTAAGAATGTGTACCCTTGATTTTGGAAAGATGTGGGAAGACCACCTCTTCATGGTGGAGTTTGCCTACAACAATTATTTTCAGGCAAGTATTAAGATAGCACCATACGAGGCTTTGTATGAAGGTGATGTCAAATACCGATGTCTTGGATAGAGACAGAAGACACCAAGATTTTGTGAAAGGAGGCGGTGGCCGATGCTTGTGAGTTGGTGCAGACATTTTAGGAATGCATGAGAGTTGCTCAGGATCGACGGGCGAAGTATTTCAATGCATGCCATAGAAACGTGGATTTCACGGTAGGTGACATGGTATATTTAAAGATCAAGCCGTTCAAAGGCATTTCGTAAATTCGCCGACTCAAGAAGTTGAGCTTGAGGTTTCTTTGGTCGTTCGAAGTTACAGAACGCATAGGAGAAGTAGCCTACAGATTGGCATTGTCCACAGAGCTCAATGGACTGTACGACGTCTTCCATATCTCGGTTTTAAGGAAAGACGTGGTAGAGGCAAGTGTGGCGGTCGAGTCGGCAACGGTGTCGGTAGAAGAGGACTTGAGGACGAGAGTCCGTCCGATTGGCATTGAGGATTCAAAAGTTCGGCAATTGCGGAATAAAGAGGTTAAGCTCGTGAAAGTGTGATGGGATAACTGCGGGCAAGACGAATTCTCCTGGGTGTACGAGCAAGCAATGCAGGAAGACTTCCCGGAACATTTTACATCAGGTACGCTTGGTGTTTGAGCGCATGCTAAATTTCGAGGACAAAATTCATTTAAGGGGGGAGGAGTTGTAACACCACAGTTTTCTTGAACTTGAGGCTCAGGGAGCTACCGCGCAGTAGTAGGAAGATATTGCCCGGCGGTAGTCTTCTTTCATCGAGAGCATCGAGTGGTAGCACGTGGCGTTAGTTAGCTACCTCTCGGCGGTAGCCCCTTTTCGTCGAGATGAAGCGTTGAGATGAAGGCGTTGAAAGGTTACCACGCGGTGGTATCGCTACTACTGGTGGTAGCGGGGCATTCTACAGAGGTAGGCGGCTCTGTGAGCTACCGCGACGTGGTAGGTAGCTACCTCTCGGTGGTAGCAGGCGAAAGCAATTTCTTAAATGGTGAGATTAGGCCGTCCGATCTCCTTAACAATCGATCATATGGTCCAGAGTCATCCATACTTGACCCTTAAGTAGGGCTAACGGGTTCATCTTCCTCATTTATTCTCATCCTTTGGGGTTTTGAGGGAGAGTTTGGAGGAGGGAGAAGGAGAGCATCTTCCGCCATTGACGAAGCTTTGGATCTCCATTTGTTGATCCGAGGCTAGATCAGTGGAGAGGACTTGAAGGCGCACACTTTCATTCGTGAAAACCAAGATTTCCATGGCTAGGTAGAGGAGTTGTAAGGTAACGACATTTCTCCTCTCGGTTTTTAGGATGTGTACATGGTATCCATTTTATTTTTTCTTTCTTTCAAGCATTTAGGCACCAAATCTCTCAAATGAGAGAGGTTCGAGTTGCCATGGTTCAAGAGGAGCCACCAGATCGATTGAGCCCGTCCCCGACATGTTATTGCACTAGAAATCCACTCCGTTAGTAGACTAGACATTGTGGGTGAAGCCGTAATCGTGACCATTTGTCTGACGTGGTGATGTTGCATGATGATCACTAGGGATTTTGCTAGAAATCCGTTTGCGGCAAGATGCCGTTTGTGATGTTTGTCCTCTCTTTCGCATGAGAATGAATGGTGAGTTGGGGCAGAATAGATGTGATTGATTGATATGCAAAGGCTTGACTTGGTCTCTATGGTCGGCTGGTTAGCCCGTGATGTTGCAAGTCATGTGTAGAGGCGAGACAAGTCCCCTTCTATGAAACTGATGAGAACGACAAGCTTTGGACAAGCTCAAGCGATGATGCCCATGAGTGTGCGAGATCAAGCAAGGGTTCTTAGCATCCATTTATTTGTGTGACGGAAATGACATAGGAGTCAGAGCTTGCAGACAAGCCTGGGTTTGAGACCTAAGAGCAGGTGGGGCCTAGGCAAGAGTTCCACGTTGCGGCTTGAATGTCGTTAGTGGAAATTGGAAGTACCCATATGGATGATTGTGGTGTGCTATGCGTGATGATTTATTAGATTCATTCATGCTATAAGGTGCCTTGGGTGAAACCCAGGTTTGAATACATGTTGCATTATATGCCCCTTTTATTAAATGCTCAACCTTAAAATGTGTTTGTTGTATGAGACATTCAAACCTGTTTCTTTACTCTTTATGTACATTTGCATACGAAGTGCTTACCTGTAGGGTGATGGAGTGCACTGGGGCCCACTAGGGACGACCAGGAGAAGATGTGTTGGTTATACAGTTGAGGTCATCCTTTGCTGACCCACGTTACAACAAATTTTACAGGTCAAGGATTGCACGCTTGACCAAGTTTGCTGACCAAAAAGTCCTAAGGCTCATGAAGTGTTCTCTCTTCTATTAGTTTATGAAGTGTTGACTATTTTGTTCCGTGAACTGTAATCCGGCTTGCACGCCAAGGTATCCTTGGAGTGCTAAGGCACATTGCTCTGTTTGTTATTAATATAGTTTTTGGCATTTGATTGTTGTAAGGCCTTAAGGTCCTGTTGGACTCCTAAGGATGTGGATAACGTTTGTGCTGGTTATGTGTTTTCACTGTCTTATTGTCTGTGTTTTGAGATTCATAGTTCTTTATATTACTTTTTAATGCTAAAGTTGTGATGTCTATGTTGTGGGGCCCTGGCCGGATCCATGTTATATGGTCATTACAGGGGAGGTATTACATGTCTATGGTGTGCGGATATCATAGGAGTAATACTCTGATTATTGTGGATTGGCAACAAGCAACATAATTTTCAAAGCAATAAATATCACTAGCGTTAGCCCTATATTGTCAGGCAATAGCATAATTGTTGGGAATATTGCCCTTAATGTTCACTAGATTTGATTTGAAGAGGCATCACCATCAACACTAGAAGCATAGTTGTATTTGATGTTGGTTAAGCTCATCATGTGCAGGATGCTCTTTGGAACAAGATTAGACATATTGTCTAAGTGATTGTGATAGGTGGTCACAAGGTAGAGAAGTGTAGAGACAAAAATATGTCTAAGTCCACAGGCATTGAGTGAAGCCAATTCACTCAATGCCAGATGTCAAAGATGAATGTTGGAAAGGCTAAAAATCATCTAAGTCCACAAGCGTTGAGTGAAGCTAGTTCACTCAATGCTAAATGCCAAAAAGCACTGAGTAAGGTGTGGATAGTCAAAGCCCAGCAGTCTGCAAAGCAATTATGCGACTAAGCCCACTGACATTGAGTGAAGCCAGTTCACTCAATGACATATGTCAAAAGGCGTTGAGTATAGCTGAGTAAAGGAAGGACTATCAAAGCCCAGCAGTTTGGAAGACAGAAATGCAGCTAAGTCCACAGGCGCTGAGTGAAGGTAGTTCACTCAACGCCATATAACAAGAAGCATAGAGTAAAGTTAAGTTTGTCAAAACCTCAGTATTAGCAAGCTGAAAAATTTCCTAAGTCCACAGGCGTTGAGTGAAGCCAGTTCACTCAACGCCATATACCAAGCAGCATTGAGACAAGCTCAAGTAGTTGAAGATTCTGTCAAGAAATCTGTCTAAGTCCAGAAGCATTGAGTGAGAACAACTCACTCAACGCACTCAATGCCTCAGTAAGCTGGCAGACTACAGAGAAGAGGCTAAGTACAAAAGCGTTGAGTGATGAAGCTTCACTCAATGCTCTCAATGACTGGCAAAAACAGAAAGTTGCGTCTAAGTACAGAAGCGTTGAGTGAAGCCAGCTCACTCAATGCCTCAACATGAAGACAAACAGAAGAATTTGTACAAGTCTAAAAGCATAGAGTGATGGATATTCACTCAACGCACTCAACGCCTAAGCAAGACATAAGAATTGGCCAAGTCCAGAGGCGTTGAGTGAAGCTAGTTCACTCAACTCACTCAATGCCTGATGGTGCAGAGAAAGTGGTTAAGTATAGATTCGTTGAGTGATGGCCATTCACTCAATGCACTCGACGCCTGGATTGAATATGAGAATTTGGCTAAGTCCACAAATGCTGACGTCAGCAAAAGTCAACAGGATTCAAATTAGTTGCGGGAAAGCTACAGAACAGGACAAATAGCGCCGTAGGTCTACATGAAGACTTTTTATATAAAAGCCAAGTTGCAGCCAACAACTACAATGGGGCCCACAGGTCATATAGCCGTTGGATGGCTAAAGATAAAAGGGATAAGGTTAGCAGATGCAAGATAACTTTTAGTGTATTCTCATTTCGAACAGTTGCGGCGAAACTTCTTCTTCCTCGCCATTGTAGCTAAGCTCGAAGTTAAATCAGCTGATCTAAAAGTTCATTCAAGTTAGCTGTAGCAATTTTTTCTGTATAGTAAGTTCAGATAAGGTTCTGATAAAGAAGAATAACCAGTGCTTTCAGGTTTCTGCAGGTCCAAGTTAGCTGATTGAAGAACACAAGTACTGTCAAATCTTCAGTCTTCTTCAACAAGTTTAGAAACAAGTTTCTGAGTTACTTCCAGCACAAGCTCCAACTTATTGAAGATCATTCTCTTGCTGCTGAGAAGAAGATAGGGATGAGGTAAACTCAGCTCAGGAGGCAGGCAAAGAGAAATTTCTCTGGTGTCAAATCAACCACACCAACCAACCCTTTAATTTCTGTAGGATCCTTTTGGATCTAAGTTGTAGGCTTGATTTATAAAGGCTGAGGTAGGATCCTATTTTGGATCTTAGGTATGGCTGTTTAACCTGAGGTAGGATCCTTGTGTGGATCTGAATGTAGGGCATGTGTGCCTTAGGTAGGGTCTTTGGCCTGAGGTAGGATCTTAACAGATCTGAGCTATAAGAGAGTTTTACTCTCTGAGTTGTAGTGCTAACCTCCATAGCCAGAGATAGGTATCAGGGCCCCTCTATTACACTCAGACAGTTATTCAGAGGTGGATGATGAGGATGAAGAAGATGCCTACAGCTGCTATAGGCTGATGGCATTGACTGATGAGGAATCCAACCAGGATTAGCGTGGTCAAACCAAGATAAATTCTCTATCAAGCTCTTCTTCTTAGTCTGGATATGAGACTAGTCCCTGTATAGAAGATTCTTTATATAGTGGTGAAGATGATTCTGAATCAGAAGGAGATATCAATCAATTAATTGACAGATATGGTGAACTCCTGGATGCATTTAAGAGGTGCATGAAGTTGACTAAAAAGCAAGCTGTGGAGATTGCCTCTCTTCAGCTAGCTATTGCCCAACTGACAGAAACAACAACTCTGCTAGATCAAAAAGCAAGGGAAGTTAGTCAACTGAGAAACATCACTCTCATTTAGATTAGCACCATCAAGTTCAAGAATAGTCTCATAAGGGACCTTGAAGAGAAGCTCTAGAGGGAGAAGAGAATTGTGGCTAGTTTTCTAAGACCAATACTATGTTACCCTTGATAGACTCCTTCTCCTCTCAGAAGGGTAAGAAGGGGTTGGGATTCAAGGGAAGCACAAGGGTTGCTCCTTCCAAAGAGAAGGGCAAAGCTCCATCTCAGCCTCTTTCCTCCGTGCCTCCCATTCATTATAGTGAAGTTCAGTTACCTTCAAATATGTATGACCAAGAAAGCATCTTTGGTCACTGGATGAATGGCAGATCCACCGGTATGAACAAAAGTATTCACAACCATGGTGGAAGGTATAGCAGGCTGAGTGCCTTCAAGGCTGCCCATGAAGAAATTCAAATGACCCATCCTGGACTATTTATCTTTGGTGCTCCACTCCCCACTCTCAAGAATGTGGCTGCAGCCAAGCTTCAGAACCATACACCTAAGACTCAGACTAAGGGACAATCTATCAGCAAGCCCGATTTGGGAATTTCTGATGTCATCAAGAACATGTTTTCTGCAAAGAAAATGGTTGTTGATGGAACTCAAAACTGGCTAAATAAGCAAGCTAGAAGACTTTCCTTCAGTTATATCCTTGCTGAAAGGAATCTGAAGAAGGTTGCTGCTCCTCTTCCTACTGTTCAGTCTGCACCTAACCAAACTACAGGGCCTACATAGAAAAGAAGATATAACATTCATGAATGTCGGTGTTGTGGCAACATGGGCCACTTTGCTGTAGACTGCTGGCATAATCCAAGTGTGCCAAGAGCAGTTGTTAGTCCACCAGTCAGAAAAGCTGATGGTAGACACGTTCATTTTCAGACTAACATGAACCTAGGACCCAATAGATATTGGGTTCCTAAGGCAACCTAAATTGTGTGATACAGGTTAGTCCAAGTTCCCAAACCCACATATTGTACTTGGACAGTGATTGTTCCGGGAACATGATTGGGACAGGAGAAACTTAAAGGAGTACACTCCAGTGAAAGATAGACCCAAGGTTATCTTTGGAGGTTTAGATAGAGGGGTGACTAGAGGCTATGGTAAGATTACTAATGACATAATCACCATCACAAAAGTGGCTTATGTTGAAGGGTTGCAACACAACCTCATAAGCATAAACCAACTCTCTGATCTTGGCTATGTTATTATCTTCCACAAGGATAAGTTTCAGATTAAGAGGTCAAATGACCAAGAGGTCATCTTGACAAGTACTAGGAGTGGAAATGTTTATTGTTTAAACTTTCTTTATTTAGATACAGACACTCCTATTTGTCTAGTGGAAAATGAGAAAGTCTCATATTATGTCTAATGGCACAAGAGGCTAGCTCATTTGAATTACAAGACTATTGGCAAGCTCTTTAGTCAAGAGCTATTTAGGAATGGTCCTAATGTGAAGTGCACCAAGGAGGGTATTTGCTCAGCATGCCAAACGGGCATGCAGACCAACTCCTCCTTCAAGGGCATTGGGACCAAAGACTCTGTGAGGTGTTTGTACCTCTTGCATATGAACTTGTTTGGCCCTATGCCAGTTCATAGTAGTGGTAGGAAAGTCTACACCGATGTGGTGGTTGATGAATATTACAGGTATGCTTGGGTGTTCTTTCTTAAGAAAAATAATGAAACCCTTGATGTCTTCATGAAGTTTGTCAAGCAAATTCAGAATGAGTTTGATAGTACTGTGGTCAAAATCAGAAGTTACCATGAGACTGAATTCCAGTCTGATATCATGATATAGTTCTGTAAAGAGCTAGGTATTCATCAAGAATTTTCTTCTCCAAGAACACCCTAGTAAAATGGGATTATTGAGAGGAAAAATAGAACTCTCATAGAGGCTGAAAGGACTTTGTTGAGTGACACGTATCTACCAGAATATTTCTGGTCTAAGGTATTAAATACTGCATGTCATGTCCTCAACAGAGCCTCTATCACCAAGAGCCTCAAGAAGACTCCCTATGAGATCTTAAAAAGCAGAAAACCAAATTTGGGCTATCTCAGAATCTTTGGTAGTAAGTGTTATGTGCTCCATAATGGAAATTCCTATGTGACTAAGTTTGCTGCCAACTCCTTTGATGGAATTTTTGTTGGGTACAACAATCATAGTAAATTCTATAGGGTATACAACTTGAAAAGCTAAGTTGTAGAAGAATCTTTGCATGTAGTATTTGATGAGTCTAGCATGATTAACAGTGAGTTGTCAAGCTCCTCTTCTAGTACTGCAGGTACAGAACAAATGTTGGACCAGCTATCTCTCAAAGAAGCTGCTCCATTAGTCAAAGATAAAGTTGATGGAATGGATATTCCAGTAGAAGGACTGCAAGACACAAGTGAGGTGGATGAAGATCAATAAGAAGCTGCCACTGTAGCTAATGTTGAAGCAAGATTGCCTCCAGCAGTCAGACATCTAAGGGATCATCCAAGACATCAGATCATTGGTGATGTCAGCCAAGGATTATTGACCAGGAGTAGAAGTATCAACACAACACTCTACTCAAGCTTTATGTCACAGGTTGAGCCAAAGAAATTTGAAGAGGCTAACATAGATCAGTTCTGGATTGTTGTTATGTAAGAAGAACTGAACCAGTTTAAGAGATGTAAGGTCTGGAAGCTGGTTCCCATACCACAAAGATATAATGTCATTGAAGTCAAGTGGATTTACAGGAATAAACTTGATAAACATGGCATTAAAATCAACAATAAGGCCATGCTAGTAGCTAAGGGGTACAAACAAGAAGAAGGTTTTGATTTTGATCAAACCTTTGCCCCTGTAGCAAGATTGGAAGCCATCAGAATGTTCCTTACATATGATGCACACAAGGGATTCAAGGTCTACTAGATGGATGTGAAGTCTGCCTTCCTGAATTGTGACTTAAAGGAAGAAGTCTATGTTGAGCAGCCTCCAGGTTTTGTTGTTCCTAACTCAAATGATTCTATTTATAGACTTAGGAAAGCTCTACATGGGCTGAAGCAAGCCCCTAGAGCATAGTATGAGACTTTATCTTGCTTCCTCATTGAAAAAAATTCTCAAGGGGGAAGATAGATAAGAACATATTCCTAAGGGAATTTAAGGGTAAGATCATCCTAGTCCAGATATATGTAGATGACATTATATTTGGATCTATAGATGACAACCTTTGCAGGAAGTTTGCCAAACTTATGTAAGGGAAGTTTGAGATGAGTAGTATGGGTGAATTTAAGTTCTTCATGAGACTCCAAGTAAGACAAACTGATGGTGGCTTGTCCATATCTCAATCTAAGTTTACCAGAGAGTTAATCAAAAAGTTTGGTATGGAGACTGCCTCCACCATGAAAACTCTCAGGGGGTCAAGCATGCTTATAAGAAAAGATGAGGCAGGGAAACCTGTTGATGAAACTTTGTATAGAGGGATAATTGGCTCCCTTATATATCTAATTACAAGTAGGCCAGACATCATGTATGCTATATATGTTTGTGCTAGATATCATGCTTGCCCTAAATAATCTCACTACTCAGCTGCAAAGAGGATTTTGAGGTATCTTAAGCACGCCAGATCTTGGCCTATGGTACCCTAGGAATGGGGAGTTTGAACTAACAGGCTATTCAGATGCAAATTTTGCAGGCTGCAAAGAGGACATGAAGAGCACTTCTGGCACCTGTTAGTTCTTGGGAGGAAGACTAGTGTCTTGGAGCAGCAAGAAGCAAACAAGTGTTGCAATCTCAACTACAGAGTTAGAGTACATCTCAGTAGGTAGCTGCTGTGCTCAGTTGCTGTGGATCCATCATCAGCACCAGAATTATAACCTCTAGATAAGTAGAAGTCCCTTATATTGTGATTCTACTAGTGTCATCTCAATTGCTAGGAATTCTTTCTCATACCGCAGGACTAAGCATATTGAGATAAGATATCATTTCATTAGGGGGTATGTAGAATTTGAAGATATCAACCTTGAGTTTGTCCCTATAAATAAGCAAGTGGCTGACATCTTCACTAAGCCACTAAATGAAGTAAAGTTTAACACCTTCAAATTTGAGTTGTGAATGTTGAACCTGGTATAGCTCCAGTTGATCCTCATGTTGTTGCAGGTTATACTATTTCCTGCTGGTGGAATTGTTCTTCAGTGCAATGAAGACTTTTCAAGTGGTATACCTTCAATGACATCATGTTCAAGTGCTATCCAGACTAGTATAGACCAGAGTGTCTACTAGGAAGTATGATAGAGGATGCTTCAGTTGAGGGGGAGCAATTCCAGCACTTGTAGAGGTAGATTCAAGTGGTTTCCTATAGAGAGGGAGCAACACACCTCTAGTACTCTCAAGTGGTTCAACTGCTGCAAGAGTTGCTTATCTGTACTCAAAAAGGGGGAGCAGATAATCAGAGCCTCCCTGACTATTTACAGAAGTAAAAAGGGGGTAGAGAAGGATATAAAAAGAGAAGGATATAAGTGGTATCAGATCTATGGGAAGGGAGTGATCAAAATGATCAAGGCCAGGTAGCAGCAATTCAGAGGGAGTAGGTATGATGATGTTAACCCTACAGGTAAGGAAAGTGTGGTAACTATAACTTGTTATAAATTCTCCAAGTTATGTTTTATTATTGCATATGTGAGTATGTGTCATTGACTCAGTATTTTGATTGAGGGTTTTGACTTCTTCAAATAGGGGGAGATTGTTGGGTCCATTGCCCATAATGTCCCAGATTTGAAGAAGATTTGAAGAAGTCAAACATGTCAATGATATACATAGTGTTGTATTTGATGTATATTCAAGTTTATGCATGCAGGTTCGTCCTTAAAACATTGATAGGATAGGTATTCCAAGTGATGTGACAGGTGGTCACAAAGTTAAGATGTGGAGAGACTGAAATCAGTCTAAGTACACAAGCATTGAGTGAAGATAGCTCACTCAACGCTAGATAAGTAGAAGCGTTGAGACAAGCTCTATCAGTCAAATCCTAGAGAGAAGAAAAACATAAAAATTTATCTAAGTACAAAAGTATTGAGTGATGAAGCTTCACTCAATGCTCTTAATGCCATAAATCAAGATTCGTCAAGTATTGCTGAATCTGTCAACGCTTAAGTATTGTCGAGCTGAATATTTGACAAAGTCCAAAAGCTTCGAGTGAACACAATTCACTCGATGCCAAAGCAAAAGCATTGAGTCTTGCTGCTTCAGTCAAAGCCTAAGAAGAAGATAGAAATTTACTAAGTCTAGAAGCGTTGAGTGAAGCCAGTTCACTCAACGCCCAATAAAGAAGACAGGAAAAAGCATAATGCATTGAGTGAGGCCAGCTCACTCAATGCCTTCAGACAGGTGAAGAAATGACTAAGTGTAAAGCATTGAGTGAAGCCATTGCACTCAATGCTCTCAATGCCTATGATGTAGAATGATTCAGACAGTTGACTAAGGGTTTTATCATTGAGTGAAGTTTGTTCACTTAACACACTCAACGCCTAGAGTGGATTTCAGAAATTGTCTAAGTCTATAACCGATGACGTCAACCAAAGTCAATATAAGTCAACATCGTTCAAAATACTTGCGGGAAAGCTTCATAACATGACAAATACTTCCAGAAATCTACTGTATGTCTTCTTCCATTAAAGCAAGGTGTAACAGTCAACTGCGGGTGGTCCCCACTACTTCTTGCAGTCGTTAATCAGCGAAAGATAAAATGGACAACTTATGAAGGTTGAACTTAACTTTTAGGGTTTTGTTTCAAAAAGAAAAAAGAGCGGTTGGACTTCATCTTCCTCACCATTGCTGCCTGGGAAGAGCTTGAAGTCGATCAACTGAACTAAAAGTTCAGTCCAGTTAGTTGTATCATCTTTAGTCTTCTACAACAAGTTCAAAAACACTTCTGATAAAGAAAGAGAGGTGAGCCTTCAGTATTCTACAGGTTCAGGTTAGCTGTTTGAAGAACTCAAGACCTAGCAGATCTTCAGTCTTCTACAGCAAGTTCAGAAATAGTTTTCTGAGATACTTCCAGTAGAGGTAGCCATTTATTTAAGAACATTTTTCTGCTGATGTGAAGATAGTTAGATCTGAGATAACTCAGCTCTAGTAGCAGACACAGAGAAATTTCTCTATGTCAAATTAATTAAAACCATTGTACTTCTGTAGGATCCTTTTGGATCTCAGCTGTAGGAGTGTTATACTCTCTTAGAGTAGGATCCAATTTGGATCTGAGGTAGGGCTCTTGAGCCTGAGATAGGAGAGTCATTATCTATGAGTTGTAGGGCACTTGTGCCTGAGTTGTAGGATCCTTTGGATCTGAGGTAGTGCCTTTATGTCTGAGCTGTAGGAGAGTCATTCTCTCTGCAGTAGGATCCTTTGTGTATATGAGGTAGGGCTGTCCTCCCAGCCTGAGTTGTAGGGCCTTTGGGCCTGATGTAGGTGATCAATTAATCACTAAGTTGTAGGAGAAAGTTTGCTCCGAGGTAGGTCTTTGGCCTGAGTTATAAGTCTTGGAGGAGACTGAGTGGTGTAAGCTCTTAGAACTGAGTTTTGGAGAAGTGCCTTGTCTAACTAGAAGTTAGATAGGTGGGAGGAGAGTGGACATAACCATAATCTGGGGAACCACTATATATTCTGTGTATGCTTCTTGTGTTGTTTCTTTCTTGCATGTTGTGTGTTTCTTGAAAGCAGAAAATTACTAACACACTAAGCACTTAAAGAAGAAATTAAAAAAAGTCACAAGAGACTAAGAAACCTATTCACCCCCCTCTAGGTTGTTAGCTACCTTGAAAACAAAGACTTTCACCTGTGTTTTGGCATCGAGTGAATTTAGAGCCTATGTTTTGGCAATTTTGATATGTCTGTCGATTGACTTTGAGTTCGTCAAGTCATATTCGTCTCGTTTACCTTAGTAACTTTTGGTTTTCTTCCCTTTTCATCATCGTGGAAATCCGATGCTAAGCCTTGAGTTTCTTTTTTTTTATTAATATAATTTATGATTAATTGTGTCCTTGGTTGGCAGTGGATAAAGGACCACCACCTCAGTGCCGGTTTGTGAATCATTACACCTGGTGATTTTTCTTCTCTTCTTATGGGCTATTGGGTTGTGTTGGAGAATGTGGCCACAACCACAGTGCCTTTTTGAGATGTTTGGTCTGAAGGTTGGTGTTGGACAATGTGCCCCCAACTTAGTACCATTTTTACAAGTGTTAATGATTCTCGTGTTTTGAACTGATCAGTCTCTTTTGTCTCTCTCTCTCTCTATATATATATATATATATATATATATATATATATATATATATATATATCTATATATATATATATATATATATATATATATATATATATATATATATATATATATATATATATCTATATATATATGCACATATATTCTTATGCATGCACTTGCAGATTTTATAGAAGCATGGCTTCATTTCGCACTTGGTGCACCCTTTCTTATTACTCTATTTGAGAATTCTTCTCTGCCTATTAACGTATGACTTATTTGCTATGGTTGAACAACTTTTCTTTTATAAGGGTTGGTAACTCTTTTGTTTCTTTTGATCATTGCTACTAATGATCTTTGATTATCACTTGTATATTCTTGCTGAGGTATTCCTTTCTTTTGAATGTCTAAGGGACAGAGCAGTAGCCGGTTGAGCGACTAGGGTTGGTTGTTGTTAGTGTTCTATAGTTGTTGTAGTTGTCCTGTCCTTACCGCCGTGAGGTAGTTTTGTTGTTTTTCTATTTTTAGTTCAGACATACACGCCTTTTTGGTGGGTTCGTGTCAGGTTGTTGACGCCCACTAGAGCTTTGGTAGAATATTAAGTTACTTGCAAGCTGTTAAGTCTATTTCTAGATGATTTGTTGGGTTACTTGCTCTCTGGGAAGGTTTTATGCTAGGATTGCATGTTAGTTATTTTAAAGTATAAAAATCTCATTATGACTATCTCTTGCATAACATCTTTTAAATCCAAAGTCATTATATTTTAATGACGTAAAAGGCTCTTTCTATACTCATATTAAATCTAGAGATATGCATATCTTGAGTTGTCCTACTTGGATGTTTATGCTCATGTAGGATGTCAATCTATATAAACAAAGTATTTTTCGCAGCGTATATTCATATTTTTACTCGTGGACTAGTTGATCCACTAAGCCGAGGGATACGACCGTCAAAACTTAATTCAAATTGTAGTTTCTTCTTAATAACTTGAGAATTTTATATAAAGTGTTAGGTTCGAGTTCTTTCCCGAGTGCCTGCAGTTATTCACTGCACGGTGTGGTAGCACGACATGTGTTTTATCTTACTCTGATATATCATTTAAATGCTGAGAAAATGCGGGTTGTAACACAGCTTGCTTCCAAATGGGCGCATGATGCGTGTAGATATATGTTACAGTATTAAGGTAAGGATATGAAGTCAAGAGTTTGATTTTGATGCATCAATGCTACCGATATCAGAATTTGATGTGATCTTTGACATGAATTGGCTTTTGAAGTACTGTGCATGCAATGATTACAATTTGAAGGAAGTCGCGCAGGGGAAAAACACTTAATGTGAGACTACATTTTTTGGTATGAAAGGATCGAGCAAAATATTGATGTCTGCTCTCCAAGTAGCTAAGGCGGTTTGGAAAAGCGTGAAGTTGTTCTTCATGCTATTTGAGGCTGCAGAGCCCAAGACTCGTTTGAGTGATATTCCTTTCATATCAGAGTTTGCAAATGTGTTTCTAAAGGATCTCCCCAGAGCTCTACCTCGGCGAGAGATCGACTTCACTATTGAGCTTCTGCTATGTGCCAAACATGTGGCATGCTCTCTGTACAAAATAGCACCAATGGAGATGGCAGAGTTGAGGGTTCAGTTATAAGAGTTATTGGAGCAAGGCTATGTATGTCCAAGTTCATCCCCTTGGAGTGCACTGATCACCTTTGTAAAGAAGAAGGATGGAAAATTACGCATGTGTATAGTTTTCTGGTAACTGAATAATCTGATGGAGAAGAATAAATATCTGATTTCGAGAATCTGTGACTTGTTTCATCTGCTAGTTAGATCGACTGTATACTCAAAGCTGGATTTAAAATCCGGTTACCACCAATTAAGGATCAGGGAAAGTGATATTACTAAGACGGTGTTTAGTACCCGATATGGGCACTTTCAGTTCACGGTGATTTATATTTGGGCTAACAAATGCAAAAACCAGTATTCAAGGACTTGTTGAACAAAACGTTCTAAAAGTATCTTGACCATTTTGTGATTGTCTTTTTAGATGATATACTGGTGTACTCTCAGTCAGAAGAAGAACACATGGTTCACTTATGCATTATTATGGATAACCTACGGAGGAGTTAAGTGTATGCCAGTTCTCTAAGTGTGGGTTTTGGCTAGCATCTATGACATTCCATGGTCATTTGGTAAGTGGAGAGGACAACATAGTGGATCCAACAAAGATAATTGTTATATGAGAGTGGCCTATACTAAAAACTGTGGTGGAAGTCTGAAGTTTCTTAGGACTTGCAGGCAACTAAAAGCTCTTTGTAGATGAATTTTTGTGGATAGCTCTACCTTTCACGACCTTGACGAGGAAGGATCAAAAATATATTTGGTCACCGGCATGTGCATGAGCTTTTGAGGTGTTGTAGAGTTGTTTGACCATGACTCCAATTTTATGTTATCTATGTGGTGTGAAACGCTATGAAATCTACAGTGATACCTCAAAGAGCGACTTAGGTTGTGTTCTTCTTCAGTTTGGAAAGATTATTTATTATGCCACTCCCCAGTTGAAAGTGTATGAGCGGAACTATCTCGCCCATGACTTGAAATTAGCATATGTGATATTCGCTCTTAAGTTATGGAAACATTACTTGTATGGTATGAAGATTGAAATCATTACGGACTATAAGAACCTTATGTATCTGTTAAATCAGAAGGGACTTAACATGCGACAAAGGAGGTGGATGAAGTTCCTTGGGGACTACACCTTCGATATTCATTATACCCGGGAAGGGAAATGTTGTCGCCAATGCATTGAGTCCAAGTACCATAATACGAGTAAATTGGATTCAAATGCATGATAAAAATCTAATTCGTGGCTTGGAAGACTTGGAGATCTCTTGCATTGAGAAGAGAACAATAACAATTGCATGCTTGAACTGGACGGAGGTGCAGTGTGATCTTGCAGACAAAGTTCGACAAGCATTGGAGCTTGATGAGAGCTTGAATCACTATATAGCAGAGACCGTGGATGAGTCTAAAAATGAGTTTTCCTTTGAGAACCGTCTTTTGTGGAAAGACAGTCAACTGTGTGTTCCACACTTTGAAAAATTACGGGATGAGTTGATGTATGAGACACATTTGATCAAGTACCCAATCCACCCTGTGAGCACAATGATGTTTAAAGATATGAAGAAACGTTTTTGGTAGTCGGGTTTGAAGAACGACATAGCCCTTTACGTGGCGAAGTGACACTTGCGCACTTGTGATGGCAGAATGTCAGAAACATGGTGGATTTTTGAAGTTTTTGTCAATTCTAGAATGGAAGTTTGATGTTATCTCAATGGATTTCGTGCATGGCTTAACAAGATCGTGACATGGGAATGAACCTTCTGAGTGATTGTAGACCATTTGAAGAAAGTGTCTCACTTCATTCCAAACTAGAGAGACGATTTAGTGGAAAAGTATGCAAAACTCTATGTGGACAACATAGTATGACTGTATGGTGTGCCTTGTAGCATCGTAAGTGACCGAGATGCACACTTTATATCAAATGATTGGAGACAAATCTACAAACTTTTGGGTACCAAGTTGAAGTTTATCACGACCATCCATCCTCAAATAGAAGGGCAAATCGAAAGAACCAATAGAACTATGGAGGAAATGCTTCAGATGTGCGCCTTGGATTTCAGAAAGAGGTAGGAGGACCATCTCTCTATGATTGAATTCGCCTAGAACAACAACAACAACTACCAAGCAAGTATAAAAATGACGCCCTTCGAGGCCCTATATGTTAAGAAGTGACATAGTCCCTTGTCTTGGGTGGAAACGGGTGAAACGAAGTTACTAAGTGAAAGGACGACGATGATACAAATTTGACGATTCGAACAATCCAGGAACGATTACATATTGCTCTGGATATGCATGTCAAATAATACAACACCAAGCACAGAAATATCAAGTTCGCCGTGGGAGACTGGGTGTACTTGAAGATAAAGCCAATCAAGGTTGTATTGAGCATTCGATGCTTAAAAAAGCTAAGTCCGAGATACCTTGGTCCATTTAAAATTTTGGAGCGTGTTAGTGAAGTTTCCTATCAGCTTGCTCTTTTGTGACAATTGAGCGATATACATGATGTGTTCTACATATTAGTGCTTAGAAAGGCTGTGCAAGAGCCCACTTAAGTGGCTGTGGATAAACAGGTGCTAGTCGATGGTTGGCTAAAGATGAAAGTCACGCCCATTCGTACCGAATGCACTAAAATCAAATAGTTACAAAATAAGGTGATCAAGATGGTCAAAGTCTGCTGGGATAATTGCGGTTGCAAGGAACTTTCATGGGAGTGAGAGCAAACCATGCTTGAGGAGTTTCCCGAGCTATTCTGCTAAGGTACCATTTATGTTATGTACCTTTTATTGTATATTTTTGAACTCTTTCAAATCTTTGGAATTGTGAGATGAAATTTCATCAAGAGAAGGAAATTTGTAACACTCAATATTTCCCAAGAGTTCTGTTGCTGACAATGGTGGTAAGTTGTTGAAATGATCAGCATGAAAAAAATGGTGGCTTCGAAATTTACTCGATGCTGCGTCGAGAGAGTCTAATGTGTTGAAGGTTACTCGACACTGCATTGAGAGTGTCTAGTGCATCAAAGGTTTCACGATGTTGCGTTGAGAGCAGCAAGTTCATCAAATTTCATTTGACGCTACATCGAGAGCATCAAATGCGTCGAAGTTCACTCGATGCTAGCATCAAGACAGCTGCGGCCAGGTGGTAGCTCTTCTCGATGTTGTTGGGAGCGACTGTGGATAAGACCACCACTCTGGGGCTAACACATGTGTTAGCTAGATACCGCAGATGGTAGCGGGCGGAGATAGATCCGTAAAATATTCATTGTGAGCATCTGATTCTTTATATAAAGGGATCCAACGCTTCATATAGCATGTCCTTTAATACTAAAGGATCTAACAACAAGGTTATCTTCTTATCCTCCCATTCAAGAGCTGGGAGATTTTTTGGGAGAGAAAGGAGGAAGAAGAAATTTATTTTTGCCATTAACGGAGCTCTGGAGCTCTATTTTGCAAGCTGTTTTCAGATTTACGGATAGCAGCCCGGTACGGTTCTCTCCCGTCAAGTGGATTTCTGATTCATGACACTAAAATGATTCTCAAGTGTAACAATCTTTCTTCCTGGTTTTTGGACATGCTTGTCCTACTTTATGTTATCTTTGTATATGAAAGTCCCTCCTTTGCTAATTAATAAGAGGCTAGAATTCCTCTAGGTTGATTGTGTCCGTCCCCGATATATAGTACATATAGAAGTCTACTTGGTTTGCAAATTAATACATGCTGTGTGAAGCCCATCTGCCACATATTGGTGTGGTTTTGTGATGCTTGATTGTGTGCCGAACAATGATTCCCAATTCTTCACTATGAAATGCTTTGGTGCATTGCAAGAGGATGGCTTAAGAGAGTTCGTGAAGCTCTTGGCCAAATCTTCATTGTATTGTTATGACAGAATGTAATTTCTCCACATATTTGTAGTGATGAACTTTTACCCCCCCTACAATGGTTGTGATCCTTAAACCTATATCCTCTCGAGTGGATTAGGTGTATAGCGTGTTAGAGGTTACCCGCTTAAAGGCATTATGTGCTAAGCTTGTTGTGAGATAACGTTGGTTATCATTGTTTTCGGGCCGAGGTGAAGTTGTACCCTCATTGTGCTGGTTGATCATGATGATTAAGCCAGACGAACCTGATCTGAACTCGTTCCACACTAGTCGGTGAGAGGTCGCTCATTGGTGCACTACTTGATCTTGAAAAAGCCTCGGTAACATAATAATGTGATGACTGATAGTCGCTCAAATACCATCTATGTTTATAAGACTGAGGATGGAGGTAAGACTAGAAGAGTATACCGAAAGCATGCCTTAAGAGCACAAAATTTGTGGCCATGCGTGCCAACATTTGTGGTGATTGCACATATATTGATTGTGCTTGGCGTGGTAGTAGTTGCACTTTCCTGTTTAGATATATGTTGTTATGCTAGTTGCTTGCAGGGAAAGAGTACCACCACCTCGGGAATAAGATGGGGTCGTTATACCATTATGGTTAGCTAAAGTAGACCACTGTTTTGTTTTGCCATGTCTTTATAGATTGTACATGTCCAGGTGTTGGTGAGCTAAGTGGGAAATAGTAGGTTGAAGCCCAATATAGTGCTGGTAGGCAAATGTTTTGTATCAACAACTATCATTGTTGAAACCGGAATCCGGTCTCCCGTGGAGTTCGACCCTTGGGGAAGGGGTGGTCTCACGCCTACTTCGCTCCTGCAAGAAAAACAACAAAGAAGGCAAGGTGAAACGGACCCAAGGGCTCGGCAGGGAGGTCCCACCACAAACCCGGAAGATCTCGGAGCGCTTCCCCTCCTTAGCCAGAAGCCGAGCTAAGGTACCCTCAGAAAGCACTCGAAGATTGGAGCCAGAGATCACAGGGAAGAACCTGCTTTCTGGGGTACCCCTTGGGTCCTATTTATAGCTTTTGAAATCCGGACTGCCAATAACCAAAAGAACTGACCTGAAATTACCAGAAACCCTTGGTTGGGTCTGCCAACAGCCAAACTCCACTGTTTTGAAGGGCTATGGGCAGACCAGCGGGGGCAAAACAGTAAAAAATACCTCATACATCCAGGCGAGCTTGGGAGCTTTGGCCACCTCGGCATGTTCTGCTCGCCTACTGTTGCCGAGCTCCACTGCGAGGATGCGAGCTGTGTCTCGCTCGGCACATGCCGAATTCTGGGTCGCCGATCGTCGATCTCTGGTCGACGGATGCCGAGCCCAAGCTCGCCCCCTTTACTGCCGAACTCGCCCCCTTTACTGCCGAGATCTCCTACTGCTCTTCAGCCCGAGTTGCCTGTACCCTGGTGACCTTGCTCGCCGGTCACGGGGTTGTACACAATCCCCGCTCTTTTCGAGCTTGTCAAAGCTCGGAAAGAAACATCCAACCCTGAGTGTGCGGCGAGCACTGGTTGGCGAGTTGGAGGGAATCTTCTGGTGGGGGCCACCTATGGCTATATAAATGTGCACCTGCCCAGCTGCATGGCTCTTATCATTCCTTCTGCTGCCTTGCCAAGATGCCTCTTCCCAAGGAGATCCAAGAGCGCATAGACCGAGCCCGCCAGGCCTCCGCGGCTCGCGTTGCCGCCCTGACGGCGGTCCCCGTGAAAGCTCCCCAAACCGATCCTGCCGAGCCCAGTTCCAAGAAGTCAAAGCCATTCCCTGAAGCGGCCGAGCCCATTTTCAACGACCTGAGGGCCACCCTGGCTCGCGAGACCGGCTCTTCCACCCGAACCATTCTTGAGAAGGACAGAGAGGTTGTCGTGGTTGGCGATGACCTGGACGGTCAACCAGATGGCGAAGGCGTCATGCCGCGAGACCCCACGCCGCGAGGCGAGGCCACGCTCGCCACCTCGCGATTCTCGGCGCCGGACAGCCATCCCCGGGATCCGCCGCTTCTCTTTGGGATCCTGCCTGTGAGCTCGCAGAGGCCAAATTTGCCAACGGGCTCCCCCCTCCTCGCCAAATTGATGCGGCCGCAGGGGAGGCTCTGGGGACCATCCCTACCCCGGGATTCGAGCTCATCTCGCCGGGGGCTCGCGGCCCTGGTCGCGGGAAGGATCTGATGTTCATCCCTCCCCGCATCTCTTTTGAACCGCCGAGCTCTTCAGGTCAACCTCGCTTGACTCCTTGCTTCATAAGTTTTTGCTCTTTTTGCTAATACTTGTCTTCACAGCTCTTCCCAGTCAATCGGCTGCCGAGGAATCCTCGCGGGCAGCCCACTACTCTCCCCTCCCCTCCCCGAGCTCGCTGGACTCTTACCTGGGTCCTGAGGTGGATCAGGGCGAGTTGACGAGGAGGGAGGTCAAGCTCATCAAAAAATTGGTGTGCGGACTTCGCGAGGTGTAGGGGGTCAACGAGACGCTGCAGCGCGACTACGCGCGTCTCGCTGATGAGGTGCGCCGCGGCCAAGCTGGCGAGCTGATGTCCCCTTCCCGGCTCCTGGACGAGATAGACGACGCCCTCTCGGTTGCGCAGAGGAATTCCGGAAGGATCCGCGAGCTGCTCCGCGCGCGGCAGCCTGGGGGGCGGGGGTCGCGAGGCCGGGGTAGGTAAATCAGCGGCTCCTTTGCCGAGCCGACCGGCACTCGCATCCCGATGCCCTCCCTGCTTGCGCGCCCTGCTTCTTTAAATCCCGAACTTTATTTCTGTAATGAATAAATCTCTGAATATTCTTAATCATATTACTTGAATAAAATGCCGCGATGTTTGACATAGCCTTGGATGGGATGCGCCGGAAGTCGGCGAGCTGGGGTGGCGAGTTGGGGTGGCGAGCTGGGGCGGCGAGCTGAGTTGATTTGACGGCCCGCCCCAGATTCCTTTTCCTATAAATAGCCCCCCCTCACCTACCCCCCATATTGTGCCTTTATTGCTTTGCTTCCCTTTCTCTGTGTTCTCCTCTTTCCCTGCTCGCGTGGTGCTTTTTTTCTCGCAAATATGGGCAAGACCAATCCCGATGCCGATGGCCGCTCCAAGTGCGCGCAACACTTCACGGACTACTGCTTCTTCGAGGGGCACAGCAGTGAGGAGGAGCTCGCTGAATTCGTGGTGTAGCGCGTGCCGCCGGGTTTCGAGGCGCGCAGGCCGAGGACGGGCGAGGCCATCAACACCTTTTATGAAGATGAGCTCGCCTTCCCCATCTCGCACTTCGAGGTGGGGTTGCGCCTTCCCCTGTGGCTGGAGATCCGGCAGATCTTGAAGTACTACGGGGCCGTCCCCGCGCAGCTGAACTCCAATGCCATCGCGATGATGGTGGCGTTCGCGAGTTACCTCCGGCGGGAGAAGATCGAGTTCAACCTGACGGTGTTCAGGAAACTCTTCTCCTACAAGGCGACGCCGGACGGGGTCGCCTACTTCGGTGGCTCGCTAATCAAAGTTCGCGAGATCGCGAACAAGCACCATACCTGGATGACCAAGATCGCCTTCATCAAGGGCGTTCTCGGCAACATTCCCTACTTGCCTCAACAGAAAGGCGAGGAGGTGTACCGCCCGCCGGCCGTGTCCGTCAACGACGCCGAACTCCACAAATTCTTCCTCCACAAAGATTTCGAGGTCGCCTTTCTGCGGAGGGGCCTCGACGCGCTACCCCCCGTTCTGCCCGGCGAAGGTACGTTTCCCTCCTCATCTTGCCGAGTTCGCCTGCCTACAGAACTCGCCTTATCATTGCTGAATTCCTAACTTTCAAGTGTTTCTCTGCAGGGGAGCGAATAATCCCCGTGAACCCGCCGTTCGCGGATCCGGGGATCCATACCGACCCTCTTGCTTGCGAGAGGGCGGCGGCGTTGGCCTTCCGAGATGAGGCGACCCTCTCGCAGCCCTCTTCCAGCAAGAGGTGACCTGAGGACGCGGGGTCGAACCCGCCATTCGGCCACCGTCAGATAAAGAAGATGCGGAGGGCCCTGTTGGCTCCACGGGGTCAACAACAATAGCCCAGCCCCAAGTACATCAGTTCGTCGGCGACCCCTCCCGATGCGTCGCCGGGGAGCCCGCTGAAGGAGATAACCAGCAAGGGGCGGAAAAGTGGCGAGGGCCCCTCTTCAACGACGGCGATCTCCCCTCCTCCATCGGCGAAGAGGGATGCCCGCAAGCGCGCGCCGCCAAAGCAACACCCCATTTTCAACTTCGGCGCGCGCTGGAAGGATTCGGAGGGTGAGCCCATGCTGCAGTGGGACGAGCTCGCTCATCGAGTCTCCATCTCCACTCTGCACCCCTCCTGGAACGACCGCGAGCCTACCACCGGTCACGCATATGCCCTCGGCTTCGGCCTATATGGCCGGGAGGATGCCGTGGCCTACAAGAAGATGACCCTCCGACAGCTCGGCCATGAGGGTCTGCAGTCCCACCTGCGGACCCTGGAGCTGCACCACATGCTGGCGCGCCGCAGCTTCGCCCTCAGCCACCAACTCGAAAGGGCTGAGCAGGCACGCGACCTCGCCAAGGATAAGGTCACCGATCAGGCGAGGCGGCTCGGCATAGCGGAGGGTCTACTCGCCCAAGCCGCCGGTGGGTTGGTAAGTGCCTAGCGCTGCTCCTCTCTTTTACTTAGAAAATTTTGTGCTGCTGCTAAATGGATTCTTTTCCAGGATGCCAAGGCGGCGGGCGAGCTTCAGGCTCGCAACACTGAGCTGGGGGAGGAGGTCGGCCGGCTGCGCGCACTACTGGCCACGGATGACGACGCTGCAGGGGAGCTCCAGGCTCGTAACACTGAGCAGGGGGAGGAGATCGGCCGGCTGCGCGCACGCCTTGCCGAGCTGGAGGGTGCGAACACAAAGCTGCAGGGGGAGAACCAGCACCTCCTCGGCGAGGTGCACCGCCAGGCGGAGATCTTCTTCCCGCCTCACGACATCGATCCCACTCTCCCCTACAAGAGTCCGCGAATCTTTGGCGAGGCCGACCTCGTCGAGAGATTGCAGATCAACTCCATCCAAGCCGCCGAGTGCACCCTCCAGATGATGAAGGATTCTGGGGTGCTGGTGGAGGGGTGCGGGGGGATCTCGGCTCGGGACCTGATGCCGAGCCTGTTCCCGGCAACGCCGCCCAGCGAGAAGGAGGACAGCTTGGACGCGATGTTCGGGAAAAGCTTCCAGGATCCATCGGGTGACGGCGAGGACCAGTCTGGCGGAGGGGGCGAGGCCCGAGGGTAGCCTGTACTTTTGTTTTCTTTTTTCCTTTTTCTTTGTTCACTCGCCGAGGCGAGCCCCCCATGTAATTACTTTTTGCATATAATAAAAGTTTTTTGATCATACCGGTGTCATTTCCTTTCCTTTTCTTTTCTTACTATGTTTGTTGTGCTCTGAATTTATGCGAGTTCTTCTCCCCGCGACTTCGCCGAGACAGGTTCCACGAGTAGAGTGGTTATGAGAGCGCGCCTGCGAGTGGACGCGTTTTGAGTGTTCGACGAGCCCCAATCGATTCGGGGGCGAGTTGCTCTCGGCCCGTGTCACGCTACCATAACTCGCACGCGAGCCATCCAGGTTGAGCCCAAAAACAGGAGGAAATTTCTCCAAGTCTGATGGTCAAAGGGGGCGAGGTGCCCCGGTCCGGCTTGCTTTCCTTTGGCGAGGCCCGGGCTCGCGCCCCACTCGCCAATGCCGAGCCTGGATTGACGAGCGCACACTCGCTCATGCCGAGTCCTCCAGCCTGGCTTGCCTTCTTGATCTTGTCGAGCTGGGCTTGCCGAGCCCGAGCTCGCCCTGACAGAACCTTTTCCCCTTGCTCCTGGCACTGAGACTTTGATCCGCATCTGACGATTTCAAGGCTGACACCATCGAGTGACCTCTGGCCCTGTCAGCAAGGTGAGCCTGACCGCGGGATCTGCTCGAGGCTAAGGATGCCACCGGGTGACCTCCAGCCCTGCTAGCTAGGTGAGAGCCTGACAGCGGGATCTGCTCGGGGTCCACTACTAATACCATCGAGTGACTTCCAGCCCTGTCAGCTAGGTGAGAGCCTGACAGCGGGATCTGCTCGAGGCCAAGGATGACACCGAGTGACTTCCAGCCCTGCCAGCTAGGTGAGAGCCTGGCAGCGGGATCTGCTGGGGGTCCACTACTAACACCATCGAGTGACTTCCAGCCCTGTCATCTAGGTGAGAGCCTGACAGCGGGATCTGCTCGAGGCCAAGGATGACACCGAGTGACTTCCAGCCCTGCCAGCTAGGTGAGAGCCTTGCAGCGGGATCTGCTCGGGGTTCACTACTAACACCATCGAGTGACTTCCAGCCCTGTCAGCTAGGTGAGAGCCTGACAGCGGGATCTGCTCGTGGCCGAGGATGACACCGAGTGACTTCCAGCCCTGCCAGCTAGGTGATAGCCTGGCAGCGGGATCTGCTCGAGGTCCACTACTAATACCATCGAGTGACTTCCAGCCCTGTCAGCTAGGTGAGAGCCTGACAGCGGGATCTGCTCAAGGCCTAGGATGACACCGAGTGACTTCCAGCCCTGCCAGCTAGGTGAGAGCCTGGAAGCGGGATCTGCTCGGGGTCCACTACTAACACCATCGAGTGACTTCCAGCCCTGTCAGCTAGGTGAGAGCCTGACAGCGGGATCTGCTCGAGGCCAAGGATGACATCGAGTGACTTCCAGCCCTGCCAACTAGGTGAGAGCCTGACAGCGGGATCTGCTCGGGGTCCACTACTAATACCATCGAGTGACTTCCAGCCCTGTCAGCTAGGTGAGAGCCTGACAGCGGGATCTGCTCGAGGCCAAGGATGACACCGAGTGACTTCCAGCCCTGCCAGCTAGGTGAGAGCCTGGCAGCAGGATCTGCTCGGGGTCCACTAGTAACACCATCGAGTGACTTCCAGCCCTGTCAGCTAGGTGAGAGCCTGACAGCGGGATCTGCTCGAGGCCAAGGATGACACCGAGTGACTTCCAGCCCTGCCAGCTAGGTGAGAGCCTGGCATCGGGATCTGCTCGGGGTCCAAAATACATTACATTCCACTATGCAGGCTAGTTACGATAATATCAGAGAGTTGAAGGAATTTATTATAATCAAAGTGCTGCTTACATGCTTCAGGGGAAAAATTGTTTTAGGTCGTCACCACTCCAGGTGAGACTCAGGGTCTCGCCCTCTACATTTTGGAGTCGATAGCCCCTTGACCCCAAGGCTACCTTTACAATGAATGGTCCCTCCCAGCTGGGATTGAGCTTCCCTATGGATGCTGACCTCCCTGCTGCATCTACTTTCTTCAGCACTAAGTCCCCTTCGACGAACTGCTTGACCCTGACATGCTTGTCAAAGTACTTGGCCATTCTTCTTTTCACCTCCTCCTGCCGGATAGCGGAAAGGTCTCTCACCTCTTCCACCATGTCAAGGGAGATCCTCAGTTCCTCCTCATTCTCTGCTTGCCATTCCTCACGGCCTTCTTTTACTGCCTCGACTCGCGGTGTTTGGACTTCGAATTCTATGGGGAGCACTGCCTCACACCCGTGGGAGAGTTTGAAGGGGGTCCCTCCCGTAGCTGTGTTGGGGGTGGTCCTTAGGGCCCAAAGAACCGCAGGAAGCTGCTCCACCCAGCTCCCTTTCAAATTCTCCACCTTCTTCTTGAGGAGGTTGACGATGATCTTGTTTGCGGCCTCCACCTGCCCGTTACTCCTGGGGTGATGGATCGAGGCGAACCTGAGATCGATTCCAAGCTGCTCGCAGAAGCTGGTGAACTCGGCACTAGCGAACTGGGGCCCGTTGTCCGTGACGATGGCCTGGGGTAGCCCATGGCGACAGATGATCTCCCCCCAAAAAAAATTCCTGATCACCTGGGAGGTCACCTTGGCCAACGCCTTCACCTCCATCCACTTTGAGAAGTAGTCAATCATCACTAGGAGGAACCTTCTCTGGCCGCTGGCTTGGGGGAACAGCCCAACCAAATCCATTCCCCAAATTGCGAAGGGCCACGGGGCCGTGATACTTCTGAGTCGCTGGGCCGGTTGTAGCTGGAGAGGGGCAAACAGTTGGCACTTATGACATCTTCTTGCGAACTCAGCGGCGTCTCGGCCCAGGGTGGGCCATAAATACCCTTGCCTGACTATCCTCCCTTCCAGGGTCCGACTCCTGGAGTGACTCCCACATTCCCCGGAGTGGACTTCCTCCAAGATCCTTCGCGCTTCTCCCTCGGTTACGCAGCGGGCTAGCATCCCTGAGAGGGGTCTTCCTGTATAGCTGCCCGTCTTGGAGGAGGTAATATGCTGACTTGTGCCTCAGTTTCTTCTTATCTACCCCCTTCGGATATTCTCCCGTTGAGAGGAAAACCACCACTGGATCCATCCACGAAGCTTGTTGATCGATTTCCATGAGCTCTCCTTCCTCGATGGAGGGGCGGAACAGGTCGGTGATGGTACCCCCGACCTGGGGACCATGCTTCGCTAGCTGATCTGCTTGTTCATTCTCTTCCCTTGGTACATGTCGGATGGAGAAAGTTTGAAAAGTGCCAATGACCCCCTTCACCTTGGCCAAGTACGATCGCATGGTGGGCTCCCTCGCCTCGAACTCCCCGTTAATCTGAGAAGCCACTACCATGGAGTCAGTAAGGACCTCCACATCTGATACCCCCAGCTCACTGGCCAGGCGCAGCCCCGCTATCACGGCCTCGTACTCGTCCTGGTTGTTGGTAATGGGAAAGTGCACCACCACCGTTTGCTCAATACGAGTCCCCTGAGGGCTCTCCAGGATCACCCCTACTCCTAGGGAATGTCTTCCCGAGGCACCATCCACCCTCACCTTCCAAGGGGTCGGGCGGGTGAGCTCTTCCTCCGCCACTTCAACCACGTAGTCGGCCAGGAAGTCGGCCATCGCCTGAGATTTGATTGAGAGCCTCGGAACGAAGGAGATGTCGAACTCGCTCAGCTCCACCGACAACTTAGCCAACTTGCCTGAATGCTCCACCCCCTCGAAGATGTTGCAGAGGGGATGGTCGGTCACCACCCGGATGGAGTGTGCTTGGAAGTAAGGTCGCAGCCTCCTGGCCGAGATGATTAGGGCAAAAGCCAGCTTTTCCAAAATCAGATACCTGAGCTCGGCCTTCCTCATGACCCGGCTCACGTAATAAATATGAAGCTGCCTCTTTCCCTCTTCACGAACCAAGATGGAGCTCAAGGCCTCCGCCCTGACCCCGAGATATAAAAACAGGTCCTCCCCTTCCTTTGGTCCTTGGAGCAGCGGGGCCTGTGTCAACTGCACTTTGAGGGCCTGGAACGCCTCCTCACACTCCCTGGTCCACTCAAACCTCTGACCACACCTTAGCGTTTTGAAGAAGGGGGAGCACTTCTCCCCTGCTCATGAAAGGAAGCGACTCAGCCCTGCTAGCTTTCCCGTCAGCCGTTGGACCTCCTTTGCATTCCGTGGTGACCCCAGCTCCAAGATAGCCTTGACCTTATCTGGATTTGGCTCGACCCCTGCGGGGGTGAGGAGGTGCCCCAAAAACTTTCCCCTGCTGGCCCCAAAGACACATTTTAGGGGATTCAATCGCATCTTGTATTTGCGCAGGGTGGAGAAGGTCTCCTCCAGGTCCCGGAGGTGGGAGTCCACATCCCGGCTTTTGATCATAAGGTCATCTACATACACCTCCAAATTCCTCCCCCTTTGCTCCTTAAAGACCCTATCCATCATTTTCTGGTAGGTTGCCCCAGCATTCTTCAGCCCGAAGGGCATCATCTTATAGCAGTAGCATCCATCCCCTATGATGAACGAGACATCCTTGATGTCTGGGGGGTGCATCCTGATCTGATGGTAACCTGAAAAAGCATCTAAAAAACTCATTACAGAAAAACCGACGGCTGAGTCAACCAGCGCGTCAATTCGAGGCAAAGGATAACAGTCCTTAGGACAAGCTTTATTAAGTAAGGAAAAGTCGATACACATCCTCCACCGGCCGTCTCCCTTTTTTACCATAACCACGTTGGAGACCCAGCCGGGGTACTGAATCTCAAACACGAAGCCGTCCTGGAGGAGTTTCGCCACCTCCTCCCTGATGGGCTCCGCCAGCTTGTCCGCGGTGGACCTCTTCTTCTGCTGAATGGGGCGTGTTCCCGGGTCCAGGTTGAGGCGGTGGCAGGCCACATCCGCGTCAACCCCCGGCATCTCCGCGGCGTTCCAAGCGAAGATGTCCACGTTCTTCTGGATGCATTCCAGCATCCTGCCTTGGTCTTCCGGGGTCAGCCCCCCGCTGACGCGGATCTTCTCCATCCATCCTCCTCAGGTGAGCACCTCCAGCTCCACCACTTCCTCTGCTGCCTCCATCCTGGATTGCTCCCCCCATCCCTCGGCATCCCCTTCCTCCGGAACGGGGACCTCTACCTCCATCTCTCCTCCCACGGCACACACTTCGGCCACCTCCTCCAGATCTCCTCCTGCCGCCTTCTCTGCGCAATCCTTCACTCCCAGCTCCTCCCTTCCTGCTTCCTGCTCGACCTCCTCCACCCTTCGCCCATTCTCCTCGGCTCCCTCTTGCCAGGAGATGGTGTTCACCGCGGTGACATAACACTCCCGTGCCACCTTTGGGTCCCCCCTAACCCTGACCTGGACCCCCTCAACGTTGAACTTCAAGCACTGATAGAAAGATGAGGGGACGCAGCGGAAGGCGCTGATCAGGGGCCTCCCGAAGATGGCACTGTAGCTGCTGGGGGCGTCCATAATGACGAACTTGCAGTTTCGAGACTACCCCCCCATGGTGACATGGAGGCCAACTCCTCCCTCTACCTCCTTCCTTTCTCCTGAAAACCCGAACAAGGGCCCGTCTGAGGCCAGCACCCTCTTGGCCTCCACTTTCATCGCGTCGAACGCCTTTTTGAAGACGACGTTGACGGAGCTCCCGTTATCCACGAGGATCCGAGAGACGGTGAAGTTCTCGATGGCCGCCTTGATGACCAGCGCATCGCAGAACGGATCCTCGTGGTCTAGCATATCACTCCTGGAGAAGGTGATCCTCTCCTCCGGTGGCGGGGTCTGGGATGTAGGGGCGACGCTCCGCCGGTACATGGTGTGGAGACTGGCCTTGCAGGAGGCCTCGATCCCCACTCCCCTATGGATCACTCCGATCCCTCCTAGGGTTCCCACATCCACCAGGTCTTCGCAACGATCCTCCTCCGCCCGAGGCAAGACCTCCTCAATCCTTACTTCCTGCCGCCCCTGCTGCTGCTGCTGCTCCCTATTCCCCCTCATCTCGAGGAACTCCGGACAGGCGGCCGTTGCATGCCCCTCTTCCTCATGGAAGTCGCAATAGGGCAGCTCCACCCTGACCTCTCTTCTCCTCCTCCTCCTCCACACTCCTCTCCTGGCTCCCAAGGCTATGGCCATGGCCTCTTCTTGATCATGGAGCCGGGGCCTCTGGCCCTGCCTCCAGCCCGGGGGGGTGGAACTGATCTTGTCTCCCCTGGTGGTGATCCCTTCCGAAATACCCTCTCTTCGGCCCCTGCCCCTGACACTCGGGCCTCCATCCTAGCCGCCGGTCGGGCTCTTGACACCCCCACCTCGGCTGCTGCTGCCCCTGGAGCTGTCTCTGCTCCCTCTGCCGGGGGTCTCCTCTCCTATCCTCCTGTCCTCTTCCTCCCTTCGACTCCTTCTCCTCTTCGGCCGCCCACCTGGCCAGCTTCCTTGCAAATTCTGGGTTTGAAGCCTCCCCGTCGACTTCTCTTGCCACCCTCTCCATCAACTCCTCGTAGGAGAGGGGAGGAACTCTCTTCAGCTCCATTCGGAAGAAACCCTGTTGCAGGCCCAGGGTAAAAGCCATCATCAGACTATGGCCCGGCATCTCCTGAACTTGAGTAACCTCCTCCTAGAATCGGTCCACATAGCTTCCCAATGTCTCGTTCACCCCCTTCTTTATGTGGAACAAAGACTCGGACTCCTTCTTCCTTCTCTTCGAGGTGGTGAATCTCAGCATGAACCCTCGACGCAGGTCCTCGAAGCAGTAGATGGAGATGGCCGGGAGCTGGTGGAACCACTCCCTTGCCTTCTCCCGGAGGGTGATTGCGAAGAGCCGGCACTTGAATCCGTCCGACATCTGACGGATGGAGACCACATCCTCGAACTATTGGACATGCTGGACCGGGTCTCCCTTCCCGGTATAGTAAGACATCTCAGGTTCCCTGAACCCATCTGGGACTGGAGCTGAGGAGACCAGCTCGCTGAAAGGACTGCCTCCCCCCACTGGGCGAGCTGGCGAGTCTCGCGAGCCCAGCTCGCCGAACCGGCCTCTGCCTGCCGAGCCGGGGAAGAGCTCGCGCCCTGGGAGCTCGCACCCTCGGCCTTCCTCGGCCACTTCCTTCCCAGCTCGCCGGCCAGGAGCGTCCTCGCCCAAAGAGGGGGCGACCGTGATCTGGGCTGCCGGAGTCGAGCACTCGGCACGCGCGCCGAGTGCGAACTTGACGAGGCCCAGCACCTCGTTCCTGAAGTCTTCCAACATCCCCACCGTTGCGAGAGGCGGGGGGAGGGGGGGGGGCGAGTTCTGCCTGTCAGATCCTTGTCCTCCCGTCATTGAGCTCGCCGAAGTTTTTCTGCGCTGACCACGCTCCACACTCACCGCACCAAAATGTTGAAACTGGAATCCGGTCTCCCATGGAGTTCGACCCGTGGGGAAGGGGTGGTCTCATGCCTACTTCGCTCCTGCAAGAAAAACAACAAAGAAGGCAATGTGAAACGAACCCAAGGGCTCGGCATGGAGGTCCCACCACAAACCCGAAAGATCTCAGAGCGCTTCCCCTCCTTAGCCAGAAGCCGAGCTAAGGTACCCTCAGAAAGCACTCGAAGATTGGGGCCGGAGAACACAGGGAAGAACCTGCTTTCTGGGGTACCCCTTGGGTCCTATTTATAGCTTTTGAAATCCGGACTGCCAATAACCAAAAGAACTGACCTGAAATTACCAGAAAACCCTTGGTTGGGTCTACCAACAGCCAAACTCCGCTGTTTTGAAGGGCTATGGGCAGACCAGCGGGGGCAAAACAATAAAAAATACCTCATACATCCAGGCGAGCTTGGGAGCTTTGGCCACCTCGGCATGTTCTGCTCGCCTACTGTTGCCGAGCTCCACTGCGAGGACGCGAGCTGTGTCTCGCTCGGCACATGCCGAATTCTGGGTCGCCGATCGTCGATCTCTGGTCGATGGATGCTGAGCCCAGGCTCGCCCCCTTTACTGTCGAACTCGCCCCCTTTACTGCCGAGCTCGCCTACTGCTCTTCAGCCCGATTTGCCTGTACCCTGGTGACCTTGCTCGCTGGACACGTGGTTGTACAATCATGTATTATCAGCCTGCGTGTCGTTGTATGTAAATAATGTAGTTGTATTTGAAAATATGTAAGGTCTTAATGCCAATGCTAATACTTGTACATGGTTGTGTGTACATTCCTAATGTCGTAGTGGACATTCTGGTGAATAAATAAAAAGCTTCTGTTAACATATATTTCTGATATGTGTCGTTATGTAGGTTTGGTTTGGTTGATGTTCATTTAGTAACTTTTTAGCTCGTTCATTTAATATTGTGTTTGGTCCCGGCCCGACCTACTGTTATATTCTTTGGAACGAGCAGGGTGTTATAGGCGGGCAGCTGACTAACTATTATTTGCCTTCGGGTGGCCGACCGATAGTTATCGAGCGGGTGGTGTGGCGGTTCCGCCATGGGTGGTGTGTGCACGATAGTTTGGGCGGTTAGGACGGGCACAACATTAGTGGGGTTGACTTTGGTTAACCCCATTTTCTCCACCGATGGAGGTGGGTGCTTTGGATATCTTCCGCCCAATTTTTTACCAAGATTAGGGGGTCCCTATAAAAAATAATCATAGTTTTAACATTTTTTATAGACGAAAATTATTGATCATTTGAAACTTCATAAAAAGTGAGTTTCAAATGCAATTTTGCTTTATGAATATTTGTGATATATACTAGAGGAGCAGCTCCCAGTGGACTAGTTCTTATACAAACTGTGAACTTTAAATGATCGCAAATTTTTCAAAAAAAATAAATATATAAGATCATACTTGGGGCGTTGTGGTGCTCCCCGCTCCCCTATTTTTGGGTCATGTGTCCCAACACTCCACTATTTATGGAGAGTGCAATCCAAAAATCCCAAATTTGGGAGTGGTCTGCACTCCCCAATTGGAGTGGGGCCCATCACTCCCTAATTGGGGAGTTGTCATGAGGCCTCTGTCGTGTAGGTTGCACGGTTGTTGCCTATGCAAGCTGGGTGGGGTGTTGGAGTTTCCAGGGTGATCTGGAAGTAGTCAGGCACTTAGCCTTACTGTCAACGCAATATGAGCCTAAAGGGTCGCACATAAAAGCATTTGGAGAAGTTGAAGGAAGGATTATGTTGGCCTTACTCATATTAGAGATGAGTAAGTGACCAATCCTATGACTCATTGGAGTTGTGTATGTTGACAAGTCATGTCATTGTGTGTTGTGGCTTGACTCAATGACATCTCTATGTTGACTCAATGATATCGTTGTGTTGAATCGACGATATCGTGTTCAACATGACCTCTCTACTATGGCATGACATAACAATATCGTTGTTTGCATAATATCATCACAACGATATCGCTGTTTTCAATATGACCTCTCTGCTATGGCTTGACATAACAATATCATTGTGTGCATCATGTTATCACAATGATATCATCGTGTGTTTCATGTCAACACAATGACACTTTTTGTTTACTCCAATTTAGGTCATAGGTCTGCTGATAGCGGAGGAACATGTCTATTTTATATCCTTGGATATAAATAGACATGATATTAGGATTTCAAATATGCTTTTGAGGCCTTTTGAAGGATAAGACAGAAAAGTGTTTTTCTGAGCCCTAATGGCTTCCGCCGCTGCCTCTTTTATGAGACTCGTCCTGATCATCACTGTCGCCGCCTCTCCCTTGAACGAATCTAGCAATTTGTGGAGATGTTGAGGACACTCCTTCTCTGACCCAGATCTTATTGGACAAGATCGTGGGGTTCTCCATTATTCATGTGGATTGCTGTAAAGGCACGGATCAACTTCTGTGCTCGAGAACCATAGCTGTTAGTTGTGATTTTGATAGAGAACTGAAGAAAAGAAATTTTCTGGAGCATCTTGATCAAGTGAGGACTTGATTCCACATAGGCAATTTTACATTTTATATATGTATTACTTCTTGAATAATGACTCTCTCAAAGTCATATTACTAGTTAGGGTTTTCTAGAAATATATTTCACAGTGCACATGTGATGTGTGACCACTTAAGAAAACTAACAGTGATATCAGAGCCAGGTTTTGCGATGATCATTTTTCATAAGTTTTTTGAATCCAGTGTGTATAAATTGGGAGATTTAAAAGTGTTCTAAATGTCCAGATTTATTCCCAGAACATCAAATGTTGATGATTTTCTCATAGAAAGTGGTGGTGGTTTTTAAAAAATTAGTTTGGCCTCTGCCCGCACCTCACCTGGAGCGCTTGTGATTTCATTGTGATTTTCTTGTTTCTCCTTAGTAGTAACCATATTTTTGAGCGGTTTGTGAACCCATAAGTTGTTTTGGATTTTGAATCAAAAAATGAGAGACGAGCTTGTCCACTACATAAGTGGAGATGTTTCTACCTATGTCCAAATGTTGGGAATATTGCCCTCAATATTCCAAGATTTGAAGAAGCAACACTTGCAATGTTTATTGCATATTGTATTTGATAATATATATTTCATGATTATGCAAGATATATTTTGTTGACTCTAAAACATGCATGTTTAGAGCATAAAAGAGAAGATACTGTTGAGATCAGTGCATGACTCTCCACGGTATAACCATGATCATGGAGAAAGTCTCAAAAGCAAGATCCAGCTATAATAAACTATACTATTGAGATCGGTATAGGGTTATTCTCTATACTGTTGAGATCTGTGGAACACTACGAGTAGATATCATGAAGAAGATGCAGAAAGGAGCAGTTCTTAACATCAGGGTCGATACCGTTGAGAAAGAAGATTCTGCTCAACAATATCGTGAAAATGGGAATAAAATTTACCGTTGAACCAGTACAGTCTAACGGGATTCAAAATTAGCGCGGTGCATAAAGGATGGACAGAGTATTATATTCTCGTCCATACCTTTGACAAAACATTTCTTGAGACTGTTGATGAAAGCCATGAGTATAAAAGGATATGTTAGGTTAATGTAACAGTACCCGTGTCGTTGCCATTTTTTCATTTCTCTGAAAGAAAAATTGTGAATCAAAAGTGAAGCACTGTTCAAGAAAGAAAGTTCTTTCTGAAGACTTTCAGAAGAATATAGAAGAGTCAATCAACTGGACTCAAAGCTAGGTCCTTTTCTTGCTGAAGGAGAAGATCAATATGGAAAACCTTAGTTATGATCTACCTGAAGATAACTACTACAGAGGCTCCTCCCTAAGACCTGCTTTTACAACAAGAACAACAAAAGACTAAAGATTCGAGGTCTCTTAGTCTACTGTTGTAAACTCTACTTCCATTACCTTTTTAGGATTTTTTGATAAGTCTGAGCTATAGGGTTGTACTCCTAGCCTGAGTGTAGGGTTTGGTGATAAGCAGGGTGTAGGGCTTGTTGATAAGCCTGAGTGTAAGACTTAGTGCAAGTCTAAGGTAGGAAACTAGCTGGGTTTCTGAGCTATAGGAGTGGGAGTACTCTGAGTTGTAGGGCTTGTGTGCCTGAGTGTAGGACTTCTGGATAATTGTGAGTGTACATGGCGTGACCAACAAAGGTCGCGGGCATGTACTTGTGATTTTTCTCGAAATCCTCTTTTAAGCTCCTGATCCTGCTTGCATTCTCCATTTTGTTATATGCAGCCCAATTTCTCCTGAAGACATATAAAAGTAAATTAGACCATAATTAATTAAAAATAATAAAAGTTATTTATTTAATAATAAAATATTATACTATAAATTGGTAAATAAAGCACTATCAAATATTATCATACTTAAGCTTTTATTATTCCAGGGCAAAAGAATGAGAAGTATTTATAAGATATTAATAAAAAATTAATTTAAACTAAAATTTATTTAATTAGAAGAAAGTTAAAAATAAAATTTAGAGATTTAAAAATTAAGTCCGAAAGTATGAAATTAAAATGCAAAGAGCAAAAAGTTTAGTCATGAATTCTCAAGAAAATTAACTAGCTAGCAAGATTGGGTAATTACGAAAACAAAATTAGATTGAAATTATAAAAACTCCTTACATAAAAGAAACTTAAAGAAAAAAATTCAAACTACAACTTATATCCTCTTAGTATTTTAATTTAGTCTAAAACAATTTTATTGGCTCATTGAGATTTTTGGGAGGACAAGGGGTATGAAGAGTTTTTTGATTAGAGGTGATGAATTTTATCTTCTTATCTCGCTTTTTCTTTCATTTTCTTTTACATATTTGCATATGTTTACCAAAAAATATTGAATTTTATTCACTTATTTTTCATGACATATGAACAAAAAAATTTCTCTTTATATAAAAAATAAAAAAAGTAGGAGTAATGAACTATATCCTCCTACTCCATCATTTTTTCTTTTGGGGGTTGCATATGTTTATCAAGGAATATGAAATTCACATGACATATGATCTAACAAAAAAAGAAATATTACATATGTTTACCAATGGATAATGAATTTTATCTTCTTACTCTCATGACATATTATCAAATAAGAAAATAAAAAATAAGGGAAAGACTAAACAAATTTTTGATTAAATTAAAATTTAGAGAACAATTATAGTAAATTGAGATTTCCTAAGAGCCTAAAAGCATGGGGGAGATATAATTAAAACCTAAAGGTGTTTAAACAAAGAACTACAAAATTGGAACTAATTAAAATTAAAGAGAACAAGTGAGAAAGAAATTACTCTAAATAATTTAAAATCATAAGATATTTCTTTTAATTAAATCGCCTAAAAATTAAATCTAACTAACTATGATAAAATAAAAATTAGCAAATTAAAAATAGTACAAATGCTTACAAATAAACTAAAACTAGATTTTTGAAAAAGCAAAAAGCTAAGCAAGGATTTATTAAAAAACATTTTTTTCTAAGTTTTTCATATGTTTTGAATTTTTTTAAATATAATAATACTGAGAATAAAAAATACCAATCCTAATTTTTTTTAATTCTCAGGTTTTCCAAGGTCTATCCTGTAAAGGGCTCGCAGTAGTACTAGAAGATATGAAGGGATGAAAGCCCAAATCTTCTTTTCTAAGAAATTAATTTTTGATTTTCTAGTTTTTTGAAATTTGTGTTTTTTACAAAATTAAAATAATAAGCAAAATAAAATAGGATACACCCATATACTTAAAAAATAAACATTGATCCAATGTTAAGCCAAGTAGGAGGGGAAAACAAGAAAAGAAAATGCAGAAAAATTAAAATTCAAGAAAACAAATAAAAATAAACAAGAGGTGCCTCCCAAGAGCGCTTTTTTATCGCCTTTGAGCTACACAATTAAGAGTTAGCTAAAAGAAAAATAATAAGAAAAGTATACAAGCACCTCCCTTAATTCGCTGTGCGGAGAATATACTGAAATCCATTGCTCGGTGACTACTCTGCTTAATTATTAATTCTTTTTGTGTTCTCTGTTTGCTCGAAATTGTGAATCCAAATTACATATACATACGTGAGGTAATATGGATTGCTGGAGATGGGCGGCAAATGGATCATCGAGGATGTTTAATTTCAACGGTTCATCATCTACATAAAAATTATTAGGTATAAAAAAATCAAAAAGAAGAGAGTCATAAATAATTTCACAAGGTGTTTCTTGTGAAAGAAAATGATTAAGTTTCAGTTCATTTTCAAAAATAAAATTATTATATGAAGAATCATTTGAATTACCAAGCGGAATAAATTCTTGGGTGATGATATTTTCATGAATTTCAATTTCAAAATAAATAGGCGGTGCATTGGAATATTCATGAAAAATAGGAGTGGGCTTGGGCAGAGCAGAAGAAGAAATGTGTTCCACTTTTATTTCGCACGACACTTCCTAAGTTGTTTTAAACTCTTGGTCAAAATTTCTTCTTCTTCTTCTTGGGAATAATAATTTGAAATTTGAAAAAGACAAATCTTCTTCATGTTCTTAGGAGAATTGAAAATCTTGATTGAATGAATTTTCATCATCGCTCTGAAAACTATCTGAGTGATCTTGCCACCATGAATAGTCAATGTCGGAGGATGAAGACAAATCATTAGAATTATTATTTTTTTAGAAAAATTATTTTCATTATTAAAATTATATTCATTATAATTATAAAAATTATTTTCCTAATAAAAATTATTTTCATTTGAATTTTTAAAATTATTTTCATAAGAGTTATAAAAATTATTTTCATAAAACATTTTTTATAATTAATATCATTATACAAATATTTCTCATAAATATTAGAAAATTTATTTTGATAAGAATTATAAAAATTATTTTCCTGAGAAAAATTATTTTCATAATTATTTTAAAAATTATTTTCACCGTTAAAAGTTTGTGAATTATAAAGATAAGAACATTCCTCATATTGATGTTTGCACCACAAAAATTATAAGTAATATTTCAATTTCTTGCGGCTTCTAATATATTAAGTGTATTTTGAAGCTCGCCAAGAATAACAGTCAATTGAGATAATATTTTTATAAAATTAAAACAGCTGTTACTTAATGAAAAGGAATTTTAGAAAAAAAACATAAAAGAATTTTTTTTCTTCTTATTAAAAGCTAATTAATTTAGTCTCGGACTTCCTGAGGTCTTGTAACACCTCTCCTGTAATGACCATATAATATGAGTCCGGTAGGGGCCCCACAAACATATAAACGCCGCAACTTGAGCATTATAAAGTGATATAAAAGAATTACTCATCTCAAAACTTAAAAAACATGACAGCAGAAACATAACAACATGACTAGAAGTTATCCAAAACTATAGGAGTCCGAAATGGCCTTAAGGCCTTACAACATTCAAACATCCAAAACCATATCCAAACACACATAACAATGTGTCATAGCACTCCTAGGCTACCTCGGCATGCAAGCCAGATTAAAGAGAAAGAAACATGACATTCAAACATAAAAGAACCAAAAGAAGGAGGTACACTTCATGAGGCTTTAGGCCTTTTTAGCCGGGGAGCTTGCTCCCACTTGTGATCCTTGCCCTGTAAAAATTTGTTGTAACTGGGTCAAAAAAGGCTGACCTCAACTGTGTAACCAACACATCTCGTCCTGGTTGTCCCTATAGGACCCCGGGGCACTCCATCACCCTGCAGGTTAGCACTTCATATGCATATTTAAATAAACATGATTAAACAAAGAAGCAACATGTTTGGGTGTCTCAAACATCAAACATGTTTCTATGCTGAGCATTTTAAATAAAGGGGACTACAATTCAGCATGTATGCAAATTTGGGTTTCACCCAAGGCAACCCTATAGGGCGTATGATTCTAGTACATCATCACACATCATCAAATCACATCATTCACATGAGTACTTCCAATTTCCCCCATCGGCGTTCAAGCCGCAACATGGAACTCTTATACAGGACCCACCTGCTCATGGGTCTCAACACCTAAGCTTTTCTACAATCTCTGACTCTTACGTCAGTTCTGTCACACAATCCAACTGATGTTAAGAACCCTTGCTTGACTCTACCCGCTTGTGGGCTTCATCGCTCGAGCTTGTCCAAAAGCTTGGTGTTCTTGTCAGTTTCCACAGAAGGGGACTTATCTTGTTGGAACACTCTCCACACGTGACTTCGAACGTCACGGGCTAGCCGGCCGACCATAGAGACAAATTCAAGCCTTCGCATAAAATTCAACAATCACATCATTCCCCGCCCTAAATCTCCATTCGTTCTCACACAAAAAGAGGGAATCGCAAATGGCATATTCATCATAATCAGATTTCTAGCAAAAATCCCTATAGTGCACGTCAAGCAACATCACCGAATCGGACCACCGGTCGCGATTACGACTTCACCCACTTGCCTAATCCACTAATGGAACGGATCACTAATGCAATAATCTGCCGGTGACGGACTCAATCGACCCATTGACTCCTCTTGAACCATGGCGACCCAAACCCCTCTCACTTGAGAGATCTGGTGCCTAAATGCTTGAATAAAGTCATAAACAAAACGGATATCATGTACATATCCTAAAAAAATGGGAGGATAATTGTCGTTACATTCTGATTCCTCTTCCTAGCCATGAAGATCTTGATTTGCACGGATGGAAATGTGCGCCTTCAAGCCCTCTCCATGAATCTGACCTTAGATCGATGAACAGAGCTCCAAAGCTTCGCCAATGGAGGAAGATGCCTCTTCATCCTCCTCTAAGCTCTCTCCCTCAAAACCTAACCTCTCAACCCAAATGAGAGAAAGTGAGAGGATTGTACCCCTTAGCCCTACTAAGGGTTCACAGATGGAGGATTCTAGGCCATACGATTAACTTTTAAGAAGATCAGATTGCTCACAGACCAGCTAGCCCATGCAGATAGATACTCTACCGCCAACAGTAGCGTTATCTCCGTGCAGTAGCTACTCAATGTTTTAGGCTCTATGATTTCTTCTCAATGCTCTCGACGAAAAAGGGCTACCGACGGGCGGTAGCTAACTATCATCGTGTGGTAGCTTCGAGAATCCCCAACTTCAAATATCAGGAAAAATGGGGTGTTACAACTCCACCTCCCCCCCCCCGAACAAAAAGAGTTTCATCCTCAAAATTTAACATGCACTCGAAACAACAAGCATACCAGATGCAAACAATTCTGGGAAGTCTTCCAGCATCGCTTGCTCGCGCTCATAGGAGAATTCATATCGCCCGTAGTTATTCCTAAAAATCTTTAGCTTCAAGAGTAGCTAAACACCTAGAGGGGGTGAATAGGTTTTACAATATTTTAATACTTTTTTCTTGGTTTAGTGTGTTGTGAGTTTGTTAAGTTAGCTTTCAAGACAATCACACACAACGCACGAGAATTTTATAGTGGTTTCCCAGATTATGGGTATATTCACTGTCCCTCCAACCTTTCTAATAGTTTGTTAGACAAGGCCACTTCTCCAAATTCGGCTCATAAGAGCTTACAACTCAGTTCCCTCAGGATCTCTCAGTCTCCTCCAAGACATACCTCAGGCATAAAGCCCTACCACTCATAGCTAGCAAAGCTCCTACAGCTCAGTGATCCACAAACCACCTACCTCAGACTTATCACTAAGTCCTACAACTCAGGCTAGGAGGATAACCCTACCACTCAGAGAGAATGACTCTCCTACCTCAAGCCAACAACCCTACCACTCGGTTCCAAACTTGGATCCTACCTCAGATTCATCACTTGAATCCTTCCTCAGATCTACAGAAGATCCTACACTCAACCTTTATATATTAGGCTTACACTCAGATCAAATGATCTTACAAAGAGAATGATTTGTTGATGATGTTTAGACACTAGAGAAATATTCTCTTTCTCTTCCTCCTTCTATGCTGAGACAACACAGTCCAGTCTTCTTCACGGCTCAAGAAAGTATTCTTCAAGAATGTTCAACTTGAGCTTATGAAGTAGCTACAACTAGGTATTACCTTTGCTGCTCCTTTTTCAGAGATGTCTCTCTGTACTTGTTGTTGAGGATGAGAATAATAAAAACTATCTTTCTGCAACTTTCAAATTAGTAGTTTGAACAACTTCTCTTGGCTTTACAATAATGTCGAGAGGAAGAAGATGAAGTTAAGCACTTTCCAAAAGTTAATTTCTTCTCAGTGATCTAATTCCTTTTCTATCCCGTCGTCTAACGGATCTTTGAGCCTTGGGCCCACTTGGATTTGATAGTTGTAATCTTGCTTTTGCATTAACTGCAGTACAGGAAGCATGCATCGCCATTTGTCTTGTATTGTAGGCTTCCTACAACATTTTTAATTTTTGCTGACGTCAGCACCTATGGACTTAGTTAATTTCAGAAAATTCATCATAGGTGTTGAGTGAAGGTATGTCACTCTGTGCCAAAACACTTAGCCAAATTTTATGCAGCAACATGCGTTGAGTGAGTTGACAGTACTCAATAAATATAAACTTTAGTTGTGTAACTGATTAGGCATTGAGTGAACCTTCATCACTCAATGCATTTGGACTTTGTTTTTTTTCTTCTGTATGAAGGCGTTGAGTGATGCTTATGCACTCAATGCTTTCTGCCTTAGTGTCACAACCTGCATTTTCTCTGCATTTTACGATGTATCAGAGTAAGAGAAAATGCGCATCATGATGCCACATCAGCAGGGAATAACTGCAGACGCTCAGGCAAAACTCTACTTAACACTCTTAAGAAAGATCCATGAGTTATTAAGGGAAAAATAGTTAAAGTTTAAGCGATTAGACGTATCCCTCGGCTTAGTAGCTCATCTAGTCCACAAGAAAAAGATAATTATACGCTGCAGAAAGTACTTTATTTACAATATTAGATGTCCTATATGAGTATAAACATCCACAGAGGATAACTCATGGTATGCAAGACTCTTGATTTAATATAAGTATGGAAATAACTTTTAAGTTAGTTAAAATATGGTGTATTTAGCTTTGAAATATGACATGCATGAGGTAGTACTAGTATTGCTTTTATACTTTAAAATATCAAACATGCAACCTAGCATAAATCCTTCCCAGAGAGCAAGAACAATCAACCAAAGAGGTAAACTAGCAGCTAACAAGGTATTTAACATTCCAATAGAAAACTACCAGTGGGCGTCAATAACCTGACACAAATCCAATGAAAGTATGCATGTCTGAACTAAAATCGAAAACAACAAACTACCTCACGACGGTGAGGAAAACTACTGCAACAACTGCAGTCCACAAGCTACCACCTAACATTACTGCTTCACCGGCTACAACACTGAACCTAAGGTATTCAAAGAAAGAACACCTCAGCAAGAAATTTGAAAATGGCAATGGAAATAGCAGATAATAAGTAAAAAGTCAAGGAAGGGTTTACCAAACCCAACTATAAGGAAAAGTTAAAACCACAGCTGATTAGTCAAATAGAAACAGGAAAAGTAAAAGGTTTGCAATAATAGAGTTAAAAGAAATTTGCATCAAGTGCGGAACGAAGCCATGCTTCAACAAAATCTATAAGGATAAGCATGAAATAGCATAAACTGATCTATAAGAAGCAAACTGAGCACAAATCATCATGAAAACATGAACCATTAACACTTGGTAAAAACAACTAGGCCAGCGCTGGTGACCCAAAATGTCCAAAACCGAACTACCAGACCCAAACATCTCGCAAAAGGTACCGCGGGGAGTGGCCACTAGGCCCAAACACAACCCAACAGACCATAAAACTGAGACCAAACAAACCACCAAGTGTAATGATTCACAAACCGGCGACCAGCAGAAGAAAACATCATACCCAACACCCTGAACCAAACCCAAGCCTAAACCCGAAGAAATACTTTGACAAGCCCTAAATTGAACCTAAGGACCATACATGACAAATCGGCAAAAAACTAAGTTCATGGAGAAAGCGTCGAGTCAACAGGACGCCGCGTTGAGTACTCTCAACGCACTCAATGCCAAGCTAGCTACTCGACAAATAGCTCTTCACTCAATACTGTGTTGAGTGTTATCAGCGTACTCAACGCCAAGCCAGCGATACTCGACGAATTCATCGAGATTACTCGACGAATCTGCCTTAGGATCAAAGGTCACTCAACGCCTCAGCGCCAAGCCTAATCCACTCAACGCCAAGCCTTATACCCGACTGTTGAAGTATTAGACCGGGCGACCTTGTGGTCTTGGCTGGCGGGTTGTTGACCGCGCGGTCTGGCAGTTCCTTTCCAGCAGGTTCATTTTCAAACTGTTGTTGTTTGTAGTCCGAGCGGTCTGGCAGTCTCTCTCAGAAGCCTGGAGACCGGGCGGTCTATCGGTCTCCTATTGCGGCGTGATCTCTTCCTGCTGGAGTTGCCGACCGGTTAGCCCATTTGTCTAACCACGCGGCCTGTGCGGTCTCTTTATTTTCTAGCCGCTCAGCCCTGTACATTTTTAGTCCCACATTATTTGTTTGTACTCTCTCTTATCTCCTCCATTCTATAAAAGGGAGGTCATACCTTTGTAAATGAGATTTTTTTGGATAATAAAACTTTCAATTTTTCAAATTTCTGCCTGTTTGTTAGCTACTTGTTAGCTGTGTGTTTGCTAATTTTACATGGTATCAGAGCCAACGATCGACTCGTCGTGATTTCGTCTTTAGCTCATCTAACCGTGCGGCTTGTCCAAGCGGCTTCTTTGCCTTGTCGCTGCCCTGTTCGCGCGACTTCCTTCGGTCTGTTCTCGACCTGTTCCCTCGGGTCCCTTGCTTCCACTTCTCTTCTTTTCGCACGGCCTCTTTCAGTTCGCGCGACCTCTTTCCCTATGCCTTGGTTTGCATCCTGACTGCTGGTGTTCTGCCACCATGCCGCTGCATCTTCTTCTCTTTAGCCCGTTGCGGTTTCGCCCTTGTTCGCTGCGGTTTCTTTCTTGTGTCCCGGCCTCCTCCTTAGGTCGTGCAACTTTCTCTCCCGGCGGCTTCTCTTCTACTCGTGCTGTTTCCTGCATTCTCTATGGCCAATTCCGGTCTCTCCACCCCCGTTATCTCTACCTCCACCACCCCTGCAGCTCCTCCTCCTCCTCCTACTCCTTCTAGGAACCTTGGCACACTTTCTAAACTTGTTGGCTCCAACTATCCAGATTGGAGCGTTTCTTTCACCTTTCTTCTACGCTCTCAGTGCAAGCGTCATCACCTCACCGATGACCCTCCACCTCTTAACTCTGCTTAATTTGATGACTGGGATGCGATTGATGCGCTTGTCCTCACTTGGCTGGCCATCAGCCTTTCTGATGAATGCCTTCCCGTCATTCGCCATGATGAGACGGTCAAGGCCGCTTGGATTCACCTAGATGCTCTCTATTCGAAGGGGGTCCAAACGTCTCATTTTTATACTCTTTATGCGGACCTCTTCTCCCGCCCCTCCATGTCTCCTTTTGCGGCTTATCAGCAGGTTCAGGCTCTTGGTGCAGAGATCCTCCAGAATCGCCCCTTCTCCACGGACTTGGCCGAACAGCACAAACACTTCCAGGAACTCCTGGTTGTTTGTTATCTTCTCCGCCTTCCCGAATCCTATGATATGATCCGCCAGCAGATCTTGGATGAGGCGGAGTCTCCCACTTTGGATGCCACCGCGGCTCGCATTACCGATGTTACTTTGCTGCTCCAGCGTCCTCTGTTGTCCTCCCCTCCTTCCCAGGACTCCTATGCTCACCAGTCTCAGTGTGTGTGTGTGTGTGGGGGGGGGGGGGGGGGGGGGGGGGGCTAGTGGCCGCAGCCACTCAGGTGGGCGCGGTTCGTCCAGGTTCCTCTGCTCTCACTGTGGTCATACCGACCATTCAGTTGACCGTTGCTGGCAGAAACATCCTCATCTTCGCCCTTCCGGTGATACATCTTCCTCGACCTCCGCCTCCTCTCGGCCATCTGCCTCTGTAGCCATGACTTCAGATAGTGCCCACGTCGTTACCTAAGGTAAATGACTGATTGACTCAGGTGCTATAAATCACATGACTGGCAACCCTCATTGCTTCTCTCTCCTTGAAATGCATGACCGATTGCCCCCGATTCTTGTGGTAGATGGTTCACCATCCCCGGTTCTTGGGACGGGCATGGTTCAAGTCACCCTGTCGCTCTGCTTAGAGGACACTCTCTTTGTCCCGAAGTTCCAGTGCAATTTATTATCTGTTACTACTTTATGCCGACAACTTCAGTGCTCCGTCTTATTCACTCCCACTTCTTGTTCTTTCTAGGACCCGAGGACCCAGCAGACGATTGCTACTGGGATTGAGAGCGGCGGCCTCTACTTCCTCGACAACATTTCCGCTCTCTCCGCCAACTCCTCCATCTCTACAGATCTGCTTCAATGGCATCTTCACCTTGGACATCCTCCTCCTCTGATTCTTCGACAGCTTTTGCCGCACTTACCTCCGACCAGTCCTCCGCTCAACTGTGATGCGTGTCAGCTTGGCAAACATCATCGCTCCTCCTTCTCGCCGAAGCAAGGTCGTGGCTCCTCTCGCTCATTTGATCACATTCATTCTGATGTCTGGGGTCCTTCTCCTACCCTCACCGTTGGTCGGGGTAGTTCCTACTTTGTAACTTTTATTGATGATTTTTCTAGATGTACCTGGGTGTATCTATTAAAAGATCGCTCTGAACTCTTTTCTGTCTGACAATCTTTTTATTATATGATTAAAACTCAATTTGGCATTTCTATTAAAGTCTTTCGCTCTGATAATGCTAAGGAATATCTTAGTCATGAGTTCTCCTCCTTCTTTCTGCAACATGGTCTTGTTCATCAGACCACCTGTGTTTACACCTCCCAGCAAAATGGGTTGGCGGAGCGTAAAAACCGTCACCTCCTTGATGTCGCTCACACTCTCATGATGCAGATGCAAGTGCCCCTCTCCTACTGGGGCTACGCTGTGCTCCTCGCCTGCTATCTCATCAATCGCCTTCCCTCCATGGTTCTCCACGGCCAGACCCCTTCTCCATTCTATACCCCAGCAAGGAACCTTTTCCTCTCCCTCTCCGTGTCTTTGGGTGTACGGCTTTTGTACATGCTCCATCCGCTACCCGCGACAATCTTTCCCCCCGTTCCACCAAGTGTGTCTTTTTGGGGGTACTCTACCACTCAAAAAGGCTATTGCTGTTTTGACCCCGTTCTGCGCAAACAATTTGTTTCCACAGACGTGACCTTCTTCAAGAATGCATCCTACTTCTCTCTTGAATCCCCTCTTCCTCCTGATGTCTCTGCTTCTCCACCACCTCTCTCAGTTCCTTCCACGCCTCTCGACGTCTCCCCTCTTACCTCATCTCCTCCTCTGTCCATCTCACCCTCTACACCTTCTCCCTCTTCTCCACAGCCATATCTCTCTAGTCCCAGTCCAGCCTTCTCCGCCACGGACACTCCGGTCGCTGAGGCACGTGTCGACTTGGATCTTCCCATTGCTCTTTGCAAAGGGGTACGTGCGTGTACTCAACACCCGCTTGCGGCAGTTGTTTCCTATGATCGGCTTTCTCCTTCTCGCAGGTGTTTTGCCCTGGCTATCTCCACTGCTACCACTCCCCGCACCTACCAGGAGGATCTTGCTATTCCTCATTGGAAATCTGCCATGGATGAAGAGATGGCTACTCTTACTGAAAGGGGTACCTGGACCCTTGTTCCTCCACCGGTGGGTACTGATGTGGTTGGCTATCGCTGGGTGTTTGTTGTGAAATTTCGCCCTAACAGCACTGTGGATCGCTACAAGGCCCGGCTGGTGGCCAAAGGCTTCACTCAGACTTATGGCATTGATTACTTTGACAATTTCTCTCCGGTTGCTCGCCTCAGCACCATCCGGGTTCTTCTCTCTATGGCTGTTAATAGGGATTGGGCTATTTCCTAGCTTGATGTCAAGAATGCCTTTCTCTATAGAGATCTTCAGGAGGATGTCTACATGGAGCAACCTCCTGGGTATGTTGCTCAGGGGGAGACAAGAGTATGCCATTTGAAGAAGGACATTTATGTCCTAAAGCAGAGCCCTCCAGCGTGGTTCGACAAGTTTAGTGGCATTGTGGCTACCATCGGCTTTGCAAGGAGTTCGGCCGATCACTCCTTATTTATTCGCAAAACCGCCTCGGGACTGGTGGTTTTGGTAGTATACGTGGATGATATTATTCTTTCTGGCAATGACGAAGCTGGGGTGGACTTGACGAAGAAACACCTCCGTCAACACCTGTTCACGAAGGATATGGGCTCCCCAAAATACCTTTTGGGGATAGAAATCTCTCGGAAGCTTGACTCGTTGGTTCTCTCCCAACGGAAGTGTGCCCTTGATCTTCTACAAGAGGCAGGATTGACAGGTGCCAAACCGGCCCGGTTTCCCATGGATATTGGAGAAGACAAAACCTGGACGGATGACTCGCCTCTTCTATCTGATGTCACGAGGTACAGACGTTTGGTGGGCAAACTCATCTATCTCACGGTGACCAGACCTGACATCTCCTATGTTGTAGATAAGGTTAGTCAGTTTATGCAAGCTCCCAAGGAGTGCCATCTTCAGTCTGCCTTGAAGATTTTATAGTATGTCAAAGCAGCACCGGGCAAAGGGCTAACCGTTCAGAGGAATTGTCATCTGAGGGTTGAAGCCTACTCAGATTCAAACTATGCGGATGATAAAGGCGATCGTATATCCACATCAGGTTTCTGTACTTTTGTTGGAGGAAATCTTGTGAGTTGGAAGAGCAAGAAATAGTCTGTTGTCTACAAATCCAGTGCAGAAGCTGAATACCGGAGTATGACGTCAACCACGTATGAGTTAAAGTGGTTGCGGGCTCTCATGCTTGACCTAGGAGAGTTCTATGACTATCCTCTTCCTATGTTCTATGACAACAAGACCGCTATATACATATCCAAAAACCCGGTCTTCCATGAGAGAACAAAGCATATAGAGGTCGACTACCACTTCATTCGAGAAGAGGTTTTGAAGAAACAGATTTGTACTCTGTTTGTCACCTCCGACAAAGAATTGGCGGATATCTTCACAAAACCAGTCTCTACTTCCTTCTTCCACATTTGTGACAAGCTGGGCATAATTGATATCTATGCTCTAGCTTGAGGGGGAGTGTTGAAGTATTAGACCGGGCGGCCTTGCGGTCTTGGCTAGCGGGTTGTTGACTGCGCGGTCTGGCGGTTCCTTTCCAGCAGGCTCGTATTCAGACTGTTGCTTTTTGTAGTCCGAGCGGTCTGGCGGTCTCTCTCAGAAGCTTGGAGATCGGGCGGTCTATCGGTCTCTTATTGAGGCTCGATCTCTTCCTGCTGGAGTTGCCGAGCGGTTAGCCCGTTTGTCTAACCGCGTGCCCTGTGCGGTCTCTTTATTTTCTAGCTGCTCAGCCCTGTACATTTTTAGTCCCACATTGTTTGTTTGTACTCTCTCCTATCTCCTCCATTCTATAAAAGGGAGGTCATACCTTTGTAAATGATATCTTTTTGGATAATAAAACTTTCAATTATTCAAATTTCTGCCTGTTTGTTAGCTGCTTGTTAGCTGCGTGTTTGCTACTCTTACACCGACGAACTCAACACCAACCTAGCTTTACTCGACGAATTTATCGAGAATACTCGACGAATCTAACTTCACTTAATGTCACGCCCGCCGATACTCGACGAACTCGATGCCTAGATACTCGACGAAAATGACTCGGCGAAATATAACCTTACTCGACGAATGATATTCGACGAATCTCACTCAACGCCACCCCTATCAATACTCGACGAAATAGTCTTAAGCTATTTAACTCATACCCGACAAATTTATCTATATTACTCGGCGAATTTTCAACTAGTCTAAATACTTATATTCGACGAATTCCTGATGGTATACTACCCCTATATTCAATGAATTTTCCGTAAGCTATACACCATGCTCAACGGATTCTTGGCCGAAAACTTACACTACTCTAAGTGTTCTCTCAAGACTAAGCCTTATACTATTCCTACCTTCTAAGTAGAAGAAATGAACAAAATGGAAAGCAACAAACAATTACAAGAAGAATATCACCACGTGCCTCAAAACTCCGGAAATCCGCCACTCCGCGACAAGGATCGGCCACCAACAGCCCAAAACAACGTTTCCTGAAACTTTTGGGGGGAAGTAGGAAGTCAAAAACACAAACCCTAACACATAAAAATTGGAAAAAATGGGAAAGCTGACCACTAGCGCGTAGATCTCGACGAGAGCTTTCCAAATCTCTAATCTATCGAGAAATCCGACCACCAAATCGCTAGAAACCGTCGGTCAAAGGCACGCAGAGACGCCAAAATCCTCCACTCTCGCAAAACAGGCGACGACTCAGATGGGGATGACAATGAATAGGGTTTTGACGCCACCCTAAGTACCGACTTTATACATACATATATAAATAATTTTCAATATTATAATACCATTATCAATAAATAATCCCAAAATGACACAAAATCCAAACCAATTCGGAATCTTACGAAAATTGCACCGTAGATAAATACCGAAGCTACAAAACCAACGATGAAATCGAAATCAAAATCCGACAAACCAAGCCCTGGTAAAACACTGCCTGAAGATAAAACGCCACCACATCCCTATAAAAACTCCACTAAGTCACCAAAACAGACCCGGCTCGCAAGGGAAGGTGCACAACCAAGCCAAAACCAACCATACAGGAAAACCCACTGAGCAAACCCATGCTCCAACAACAACACCCGTTATCATATTATTTAAACCGCTGCATGAAATAATGGAGAGAGTGGCTATATTAAATGGGTTTAATTTGACTACAATAATTTTAAGAGGAAGGTGGCCGGGTACGGCCAATGCAAAGGGCCGAGGAATGAATATTGATGCAATAAATTAAAATTAAAGTGCATGTAATGGAGAGAGATGACGTGGACAGGTTACTTGGGGGAAATGAAAATAGGCTGCAATATTAGGAAAAATTTTAGGTGCACATAATGCACGCTCCTCCTGTGCCCATTTAAATAGCTCCAAACCTGTGGGGCCCACTTTCTTTCTCCCCTTCAGAAAGCAAGAACTCAAAAATCTCGCATCTTCTCACCTCCGCCATTGCCATCGCCGCACATCTAGGGTTTCACAGACCATCCACACCTCCTCCCATGCCCCTCCGTAGATGCCGGCTGCAAGGTGAAGCCATCTAGGGTTTCGATGAACATTGGCAAGGTGAAGCCATTTGATCTCCAGAGGCAGCTCATTCTTGCAATAAAATCACCCTCCGGTTGGTAAGCAAGCTATAATTTTCTCAACTAATAGTTCTGATGTAGTACATACAAGGATTTTCTTCTAATGCAGGTGTTCCCGGACCTTTGAAAACTCAGAAGTAGTCCATATTACTTTATACAACATATGTTTGAGAAATCGGTAGTTGATAGTTATGGCAATGTAAGTCTTTAAGCTTCCTTCTTTGCCAATGTTCTACCTTCATTCTACTATTTGACAGAGAACGGGCAAGATGTAGAATATTTTTCCCAACTGAATCCTCATATTACAGTTGGAATACTATTTGCCCGACTCTTAATTACAACTGTATTTTTTTCAATTACATCTGGAATTTTTGTATTACAACTGTAATTATATTTCAATTTGCAAAAAGGAAGCGTAACATTCACTATTGTTCACAGTGAGGTGCTATGTACTATGACTATGCTCATAAAATAGGCTTTAGTGTTAGGAAGCGGAATATTGTTTATTGGACACATACAATGATTATTAAGGGCCGTGGGTATTGTTGCTCCAAGTCTTGTGTAAAGGTATCAAAACCGATGATTGACGAGCAAAAACAAATACCGCAAGTTGGATACTTGCACATGTTGTTTAGTCTGCATATATTTCAATGCAGATAAAGAAGGGAAGAATTGGGAGGTTACGAAATTCGTCAAGGAACATAACCATCCTCTCGCATCAGAAAATGACAAGAATTTACTGAGGTCTCATCTTAGTATATCTAATGTCCAAGCTAGTCTTCTGAAGAATATGACCAGTGTGGGTATTAGAATAACCGATGCATGTAATTTTCTTGTCGATGAAGTAGGTGCAGTTGAAAATGGTTTCCTATGATATTCAAACTGATGAAATGAACCGACTGATTAGTTTTATTTGGATCGACGGGTGTAGCAAAATTGATTATGATTATTTTGGTGATGTTATCATATTTGATACCACATATCGATTAAACAAATACAACTTGGCATGTGCCACCTTTATTGTTGTTAACCTCCATTTGCAGAATATTTTTGTCGGTGAGGCATTCATAGCAACAGAGACCATTGAATCTTTTTGTTGGGTGTTCGAGACTTTCTTGAGATTTGTTGGGGGAAAACAACCCATCACGATATTTAGGTTCAAGACCAGGAAATGGCTGTTGCTATTGAGAGAGTTTTTCCCAATACTTGACATCGTTTATGTCAGTGGCACATCTCAAAGAAAGCACCGTCAAAGGTACCTTCTTTCAATCATGATAAATGTATTAGATCTTTTTTCTACAATTGTATGAGTAAATGTGATAGTGAGGTTGAATTTGAGAATTGTTGGAGTGATATGATAAGAAGAGGAAACCTGGACGAAAATAGGTGGTTGCAGGACTTATTTAAGGTTAAAATGAAATGGTCAACCACTTTAAATAAAGAGAGTTTAGATCTCGGTATATTATCGACCCAAAGGAGTGAATCGCCCAATAATATTTTACATGGTTGTTCTAAAGCAACCAGTTCACTGGTTGAATGTTATGTTGGTTTGGGCAAATTAACCTCAAGTTGGCGTTGATCCGAACACGAAAAAGATTCTCGATGCAAACATGGTAGTGTAACATTAAAGTAGAAGGATTGCCTACTACGAAAAAAATATCAAAGATTTACACTCGAAAGAGTTATTCCTTATTTGAGCAAGAATTTATGGACGGTGCTGTTGGTGTCTATATTGCAGAGGAATCAATAATAACTGACGATCATATCTTGTATGTTACACAATATTCTGACATAGCCAATAATGTTAAACAGTGGTTCGTATCATTTCACCCAACTAATTATGATGCCGATTGTTCATGCAGAGGGTTAAAAATAAAGGGAATATTATGCAAACATATATTAAGGGTATATAATCATAAAAATATTACACAATTACCTGAGAAATACATACTCAATAGATTTACTCTTAAGGCGAAGAAGGATGTGTATCATTTTAAGAGTGCAAGTCTGGATGAATTTGACTCCAATTTAGTGTTTATGAGTCATATAATGCAGTTTACCTATGATCTCACTCGTCGGGTAGAGGATTGCAAGATTGCTAGAGAGTTTGTACTGAGTGCCATGAATGAAATTGCTAAGAAGTCAGATGAGATATTAGATGATGATGAGAAGAGGAAAAAAAGGTATATTTCCTGATAATCAAAAAGACAAGGGTAAAGTTGGGGATCCACCGGCAATGCGACGTAAGGGGCGATCAAACAACCAACCTAGGAGTCTTTGGGAGAAACCAATGAAAATAAAACGTAAGAAACTTTGTTTGTAATTATTTTGTTGACTTACAATTACTAATACTCTTGTACATGTTTATTTTTTTAGAGGACAAAGAGGAGTCAAAGGGAGAAGATCATATCGTGGAAAATGTCAAGATAGAACACAAGGAGTACGACTTCATAGGAAATTTGTCTCTTCATCGAGACTCGGCTCCAGTTGATACGACTCCTTGCCCGAATCTAAACAATGAAGTCTTTGCGGATGACATATATTTAAATTTCTCTACAATTCCAAATGTATTTAAATGGTGGTTGCTAGCATGTCTAAGCATATTGATATTAATCGTATTTTTATTAGTTATTAATCTCATTTCTTTGAGCTTTCATGGTCGCCGCACAATCTATTATTTTCTGAGGCTTCCAAGTAAACTGGCAAATCATTAGGCCTGGGAGCCGCTAAGAGCACTCAGCGCCTCAAGCGCTGAGAGCACTCAGAACCTCAGGTGCTGAGAGACGAAAGATAATAAAGTGACTAAAACCATTTAATAGTGCACATTGATTCGGTGTGGTTGGACAAAAATGTCAATGTCATATCAAAATCTTATGCCTCAAACTAATTCCTTTTTTGTAACTTTTGTGATACCAAACATACATTCTATGATAATGACATTTTTGTCCAACCTCACCATAGAAATAAGTTACGATAAGTCACGCCAAATGCAGTCATAGCCTTAATTTTAAACAGAAAAACCATTTTCAACTAGCAAAGAGGCTTGGAATATTTGGAGTAGTACTGCAACAATTTCAGCTCTAATTCTCGGCATGTTCTTCGGCCAGCTATTATGTCTCTTCCAATCCACCTGATCCTTCGCCAAGCTCGCCACCATATACTTCATCATGAAGATGTTGCAATCATGATCGTTATCCTGTGTGGGAAGCCCTCCGATTATGTGTATTGGCCAATCAACATTGTCTCATGGAAGCACCTCTGATCTGTCCTCCTGAAGAAATCTTATCTGGACATAAAAATACAATATAGTCAGGCATGAAAGATAATTAATTTACAATTACATTGAAGAATATAGTAACGTACATTTTCTCAGAGGGATGACCTATGCATGGGATTCAGAAGTGAATCGTAGGAATCCCAATACCTACCCTTCAAATTTCCTACCAACAAGACCCAGTGGCTTGCAACATGGCATGGGATCATGATAGCCTCGGCAGCCCTAAATGAGTCATGGGTTATATGATCTACCAACCTACGGCTTATTTTGCTACATCTTTTAAAGTACTGTAGATAAATAGAGAGAAATCTATAAATAATAAATAATAAGCAATGATGAGTATAACTTAAAAGTTTTTTTCATTACCGTGTGGTTGGAAGTTATAAACAAGAAACTGATCATGTTATTGAACTCCTTTTCTTTAAGGGAATTTAAAACATAGTATTGGGTACATTAAGAACTGTGTACCTTATTTGAATAAGCCATTTCAACTCAATGATTTACACAAATTCGTATTTGATGTATGTTGAGTTTACTTGTGTAGGTTCTATGTTGAAGAAAAAAATAGGTACAAAAGTGTCGAGACACTATACAAGTGTCAACACCCTTGTAAAAGCAGTGCTGAGACAAGGAATCAAGTTGTGTCAACACTCAGGACTAGAATTGACACCCTTATTCAAGTAGTGCTGAGACAGGAAGCAAGCTGTGTCGAAACCGTTAGTCAAGAAACCAGTATTTTCGACACTCAGGACTAGTGTCGATACCTTTTATACAAGTTGTGTTAAGACAAGAAGCTAGCAGTGTTGACACAATCGATTATTGTAGACACCCCTAAAATAAAAGTGTCGACACCCAGGATTGGTGTCGACAAAATCTAAGTACAGAAGTGTCAACACCCAGAACTAATGTCAACACCTTTATGCAGAAGCTCTCAAGATAGAAATTCTTCCAAGTCTAGAATTCGAAGCCTGAAGTTCTGACAACCATCAGAACTGTCAGATGTTAGTGGATTAACTGGGGTAGCCAGTCACTCTTATCAAAGCCTATTTAAGGATACCAACACAACATAAATAATATAAATTTTCTCATTCTTCTCATCTCAATCTGTTAGATAAAATCAACAGAATTCTGAAGGTGGAGAGGAGGCAGATCGTGGATCAACTCTAATCTTCTCCAGCCAAGTTCAACCCTACCTTCTCCTTCAAGAAGCTTTAAAAAAGCTAAGAACGGTTGAACTATTTCTTCTCAATCGAGTTCATGGAAGAAGATTACTCATCAAGATTTGATCAAGAAGAAGTCACTTGTTTCTTTCCTGCTGGGTGATTTATCAAATCTCAAATTCTAGTCTACTTTAATTCTTATTTTGTAAGATCTAATAGTAGATCTGAGGGGTAGGATATATATATATCTCTGAGCTGTAAGCCTAAATTATAAAGGCTGAGGTAGGGCTGAAAGCTTGAGGTAGGATAAGAAGGACATTCTCTGAGTTGTAGGAACAGTTGTGTTTTGAGGGTGTAGTGCAAGGGTTTTGCCTGAGGTATAGGAATGAAGGTGCAATCTGAGGTAGGATTATTGAAGGGAATCTAAGTTGTAGGATCCATCTAGGCTCTGAGGTATAAGATCTGAGGAACTGAGGAAAAGAATGGAGGAGTTTGGCCGAATCTAGTTCATTACTAGATAGGCGAAGGGGAAAAGTGGATGTACCCATAATTTGGGGAAACACTATAAAATTCATGTATGTTGTGTTGTGGTTTGTGCTGTGAATGTTAGATTAGATCTGTGTTGATCTTAGCTTATCTATTTTCTTGATTATTGTGGCTATGTTAACTTCCTCACTAAAGAAATTTTTTGTGTCCATATGTTACCAAGATTTGAATAGATTTGAATTGGACCAATTCACCCCCCTCTAGGTCAATCAGTTTCCTAAAACAAACACTTTACAATTGGTATCAAAGGGAGGTTCACTGTCAAAACATAACAACCTAGTGAGAATCCTAAGAATTAACTGAGATCTAATTATGGCTCAAAGAGAAAACCATTCCATCAAACTCTCAATCTGTTCTAAAGAAAACTTTGGGATCTAGAAGGAAAGGGTTAGACTCTTTATGGAGGCTGCAGATCCAAGAATATACATCACTGTATTGGAAGGACCTTTCATACCTAAGAAAGTGTCATGTCTTGATGCCAATATAAGGACACCTAAGACCTACATGGAGATGGACAAGGATGAGATAATTATGGCCTCTATGGACAAGAGGGCTCAAAACATAATTTTCAGTGCCATAGATAACTCAACATTCCAAAATCAGATTCAATGTAAAATATCTAGAGAAATGTGGGAATCTTTTAGTGTACATGGAAGGCACTGATGAGGTTTGAGATGACAAAAAATCTCTATTAAAGCAATAGTATGAAGCCTTCAGGCAAGACAAAACAAACACAATAACTGAGATCTTTGAGAAATTCTTCAAAATTGTGAACCTGAGAACCTATGGAAGAAAATTCACAACCTATGAACTGAATGATAAATTCTTGAGGTCCCTAAATAAGGAATGAGACATCAAGAAATGTTCCATCAGGGAAATGGGTAACTTAGCCAATATAACCCAGGCTCTATTTGGCAAGCTGCTATCTCATGAAATGCAACTGAACCTCAGGAAGTCTGAAGAAGCACAGCTAAGGCTCATAGTAAGGAGAAAACACTGGCTTTAAAGGCTAATTCATCCAGGAAAAATAGAGAAAAGACTGCACCCACAGTCAGAAAATAAACACAGACAAAAGACTCTAAAACTGCTTCAACTGGAGAAGATATAACTGAAGAAGAATTGTCATTACTCTCCAGGCAGTTTAAGAAGATTCTGAGGAGAAAAAGGCAAGGAAGCTGGAAGGGTCTTGGTGGAGATTTCTCTCACAGGAAGACTGACCATTCAGAGAATCCCATGAAAAAGAAGTGTGGGGATATGTATGACTCTTCTCAGAATAAATAGTTTAAGACTAATGTTATTTGTTATTGCTATAACATGTCAGGGCATGTCATTGCTGAATCCCCAGTAAAAAGAAAGGAAAAAAAGACTGAAAACAGGAAGTCTAATGTACATAAGAGTGCTGATAAGAGTCTGTTAGTTAAGAAGCAGTTAACACTTTCAGAAAGTAAAATTGAATCTTCAGAGTCTAAAGAAGGGAAGCTCTAATGGACTTGATAGCCGCTGAAGACTCAGACATGAGAATAAGAGCTCTGCTCTCCATATTTGACAGTGACTCTAAAGAGGAGGGACTCATGGACAACACCGATGAAAAGGCTCAAGATGAACACCATCCTGATGAGGTAAAATCTTCATCCAGTAGTTTAAATTCTAGTTCTTGTTCAGACTCAAACTATGAACAAGATTCAAAATCTGAGGCTGACATCAACAATATCATAGAGAAGTATGGGATATTGTTGAAAGCTCTTTTGAATAGCAAAGAACTTGTTAAAAATAAGCAAAGGAAATTATGAATCTTAGAGCTGTTGCTTTTCAGTTTAAGGATGCAACCATAAAGTTGGATCATCAAAAACTGGAATTGATAGAGTTAACTCACAGACTAGATGATCAAATTGAAATCATTGCTGAACAAGCCAAGACAGTCAAGAACCTAGAAATAAAGCTTCTTCATGAAAGATAGCTCTTGGATAAGTTTTCCAAGCCTAAGTCAGTCTTGCCCATTATTGATATATTTTATGTACCATTTAAAAGTGGTGTATGATATACTGAGGATAATAAGATCTATAAGAAACCTGATTCAAAAGGGAAAGTCTCAATGGATTCAGTTAAACCACCAACCAAGCATCTGACTTCTAACAAATGCAAGACATCATATGTTCCTGGACACATGATTGCTGAGTGCTCCACCAGCAAGGTTAATAAAGAGCCTTGCTGGAAAGGAACTATATTTAATGGTAACAAGGCCTATAGACCTCCACAAAGAGTGTTCAATCCAAGGAGACAAGGTATTCTTGGATCTGGTTCCAATGCACATCACTCATTTCTGAAAGGGAAAGGTGTCAATTCTGCACCACAACCTTAGAATCTGGAAGCCAACTCTAAGTTGCACAAAAGTTCAACTTCAATTGTGCAGCCAAAGAGAAGGTATAACAGATATGAGTGTTGGTTTTGTGGGAAGGTTGGGCATTTTGCTCTATATTGTTGGTACAATCCAATAGGACCATCTTTTAGATCTCAGTCTCATGCATTCAGAAAACCTACTATGGTTCACACAGCTAAGTCTAATAAGAACCAAGGCCCCAAAACTATTTGGGTGCCTAAGGTTAACTAATTATATGATTGCAGGTGGATCCAAGAACCACAAAAATTCCAATATGGTACATGGACAGTGGTTATTCCAGGTACATGACTGGAATCAGGAGTCTACTGATAGACTATAGATTAGTAAAGGCTGGACCAAATGTGAACTTTGGTGGCTCAGGAAGAGGATACAAAAAAGGATATAGTAACATTTCTAATGGTCTAGTGACTATCATAAAAGTGGCTTATGTAGAATGATTGAAACACAATCTGATAAGCATAACTCAGCTTTGTGATATAGGCTATGAAATAGCCTTCCATAATGATAAGTGTTTGATAAGGAAAACAAGTTATCAAGAGATCATCTTGTCAGGCATTAGGAGTGGTAACATTTATTTTCTAAATTTCTTTTATATAAATGAGGATTCTCCTGTATGCCTAGTAGCAAGTGAGAAAGACTCTTTGTGTGTGCAATGGCATAAGAGGCTATCTCACTTAAATTATAGAGCTATGAGCAAGTTATTTTCTATGGACTTAGTTAGAAATGGACCCCAACTAAAATGTTACAAAGGAGGCATGTGTCCAGCTTGTCAAAGATGCAAACAGACAAAAGTCACCTTTAAGAGCATTCAGTACAAAGACACTGAGAGTTGTCTGTACTTACTTCATATGGATTTTCTCATGACTGGGTCATGACAAAACCTTAAGAAGCTCAAAGGACCAAGTGAATAAGGGTCAAGGTGAAAATCACCTTGGTCTGCCTATAGTACAGCCTCACCACCAGACTTAGGGTTTGACTTTAGGGCTCCAACATGACTTCATGACCCCACCACAACACCCTAAACCCCCTTGGGTGGTCTATAGGGTCACTAAGGACCCCATAGGGACAGGCAAAGTGGCCAAGTTGGCCTAAGTCCACCCTAACCCTAAATGGGTCAAACTGGCCTACTTGGGGTCAGTTGACCCTTCTTTTGCCAAGAGGACCCCACACATGCCCTCCTAACCCTAAAAGGAAGTCAATGGGTCACCAGGGACCCATTGGGGTCAACACAAGAGGCTTAGTTGACCCAAGTCATCCTTAGCCCTAAAAAGGTCAAGGTGCCCTAACTAAGGGCAATTGTCCTCTAACATGCCCAATTGACCATACCTAGACCTCCCCAAGCCCTAAGGGAGGCCAATGGTTCACCAAAGACCCATTGGGGTCAACTAAAGAGGTTATGTTGACCCAAGTCAACCTTAATCGTAATTTGGTCAAAGCACCCTTCCTAAGGGCAGGTGACCTCCGAAGTGTCAAGACAACCCTACCCAACCCTTCATAGATCTTAGGGGAGGCCAATGGGTCACCAAGCACCCATTGGGGTCCACCCAGAAGGTCATTTTGACCAAGGTCAGCTCCACCCTTAAAATGGGTCAAACTAGCCTAAATTGCTAGCTCAAGCCCAATCCACTTGGGCTAAGCCCAATTAAGGTGGCTCATTGCTTTATGGGGGCTGAGAAACATCAATTTCAACCAAGGTGACTAGGAGAGAGAAGAAGCTTCATTTGCCCTTTAATGGAGGAGAGAGAAAATGGAGGAAGACCATTCATGTCCAAGGAAGACTAAGAGACCCTCCCTCCATCTCCAAGGGGGCTGATTCAACTCCCCATTCAATCAGGGGAAGTTCAGGGGCCATTTTGGTGGTTGTTCACGGCCAGAACAGCGAACCCAACCATGGCCGAGTGAAGCTTTCAATGGCCATTGATGGCCATTGATGGCTTGGCCTCTCCCCTTCTCAACTGGTGTTTTAAACACCATCAGTGGCATGAGAGGAGCCCTTCCCACCATTTACCTGGAGATTTTGAGACCCTCTATAGTGCAGTTGCAGAAACCCGAGCAGCGCCACCACCACCATGGAAACCCGGCAATCAACTCGACTCTAGACCACCAATAAGGTCCTCCCTTGCTCCTTCTATATGTAGATCATAGGATTCAAAAGGGAAGAGAATCGGGATCAATTGAGCACGATCAAAGCTCTCAATTTCTCTAGTTTTCCAAAAATAAATAACCTATCTGGATTGCCAGAATCCACCCCTCCGGCGGCTGTGCCGCCGCTGGCAATAGCCACCACCTCGACGGAGGTGGTGGTGGCGGTGGCCGGGCACAGAGGTGGCCGGGCACAGAGGTGGCCGGGTGGATAGCTATGGCGGCTGGAAGATGCTCCAGGTTGTGTGAATCTTGGCTGTTAGCTGGAGGTAGAAGATGAGCCAGCGGTGTCGGATCTATGCCAAGATTTGTGCAAGGCCAAAATTTATATATTATATTAGAACTATTTTTTACCCTTATAAATCAATCATAGTAGGAAATATTTTAAAAATACCTAGGTGCTATTTTAGATAAAATGATCAACATAAAAATTGTATCTCTATGGGTATACTTTATTTTAAAATTGATTTCATCCAATTTTAGTTGGTGGTTTAACCACAACACTCATTTTGGTGGGATCTATACCTAGGTCTAGTCAGAGACTTAAATGTGTGCCCCCACTTCACCATATGTCCAAATGATCTAAAATTTGGACATGGAGTCATTCTAACCTATACCTAGGTCATGCCCAAAATTGGGAATTTTTGGAGACACGTTTTCTATAGTTTTTGAAATTAATTAATAATCCTAGGGTAATTTAATTAGGGGACCTAATTAACTCCAAACCATACCAAATTTTGGTGATTAGTCTTTGAGGTCATCATAAGGATCTGTATAATTTTTCATCTCTTTTGGTGTCAATTTGGTTTGGAAATAAACAAACCCTAGCCTTGCCCTAAAAGGGGTATTTAGGTCAAAAGTGCCCCATGTGGGTTTGAGTGGTCAAACCACATCAACAGAGGTTGCAATTTGGGCCACTGATTTGACATGACATTTAACACCCTCATAAGGATTATGGGGTAGATTAGGGTGGATTTGCCCATGGACCCAAGTTCTAACCCCAAGGTTGAACTTTGGGGGCTTGTGAAGGACATAGGGGGTTATGTTCTTGGATGGACTTGGGGATCAGTCCAAGAAATCTTAGTGTGGTGAAATGCCCTAGGAAGGGATATGGTGGTACTTAGACACATCGACCCCACATAAACCACTTAATAAGTATTTATGACTTTAAACTGCATAAATTATCTTATGGGTCAAATGACCTTGAATCTTGATGATATTTTTGTATGGTTTATTTCATAGTATTATTAACCTCTGATATTTATCTTATGGTGTTTAGAGATCTGTATATCATCCTTGTAGTAGTAACTTCCATAATGCCCTTTTGATGTTAATGATGAAAATATGATGTATAGGGGGTAGAATGGTTTTAAATTCTGCAATAGATAATCAAATGACATTATGTTGCACTAGAAGATTATTTGGAGTGGTTGAAGCTTTATTTGTAGTACCTCCTTTGTGAAGTAAATTAGTGCACCTTACCTGGATAAATAGGAAATAAATACAATAGCTTGCTGGAAAATTGTGATACTTAGTCAAGGAACATATTAGGGCATATAGAAGCATGGAATAATTGTTAAATGTTGTCTAATTGATATTGCAATGGTGTGTCCTCATAAAGTCCCTTATGATGGTTTTCATTAGGATAATATTTTACCTGGTTTACTTACTTGTGAATTTCATGAAACTTAGGAAGTGAAGTTTTAAAATCATATTGTAGCTCTGCTAATTTTGAGGAATTTTTGGACTAATATTTTTGGTACTTGCTTCAATAACCCTATTTATATGAATTATTTTGGAATAAATATTTAGAGGTCAAAAGTTTTATGAAAGTTTATGATATTTGGTATTCACTGATATCTTATTATCCTACAATGTTCATAATTTTTGAATGGTCATACCCTAAGTAAATCTAGTACCTCATGTTCAAATCACCCATGGAATAATTTTGGGAAAAAGTATTTAAATGCCAAATTTAATTAGAAAATCATGAATTTCTAGATTTGGACTAAATATATCATGGTAGACCCTCAATAAATATTATAGGGCTTTTGGATGAAAGAATTGGATTACCTCCTTTCATGTACATCATATAGCTTAGGATGGTCTACACATAGTAAAACTGCAAAATGAACTCAGAGAGTTGGATATTAGGCTATTGGTTGAGGTTAGGTACTAAGGAGTTCATCATTGGGAATAATGTTGAGATAACTAGAGTAGGTGGTGCTCGGGTTCGATGAAAGTTCATCTTTCCCGCTGAGAGGAAGAGTCAAAATACACTAGGGTTAGATCCAGGGTAATATTAAAAAGGGATCGGGGATCGGGTATTAACCAATAACAGTAAGTGCCTTGCGAAAGGGAGCTTTGGGATTCAGCGCATCATAGTTCCTAGTGCCCTCGAGAGCCCTTTAGGGGGAATACCTTGGGAAATCCTGGGATAACCTAAACTGTAAGTAAAATCAATGTTTAACTTCAACTAGTATAACTAGGGTTTCACATTCACACACCCTGTTAGCTCGGGAGGTTGCTTGGGCTAGTTTGATTAGACATCCGAACTGTAGGTTCGAAAGGTAGATGTAACAGATGGGATAGTCCAGGGAGATGGTGGTTCGAAAGGATTTGGATACATAAATAAGGTGGTCGGTCTTCGGTATTGGACGGTCGTTCACACCGACGTCAATACATTGACTCGGTAGGTGTGGTTGACATGTAACACCTCCCCTGTAATGACCATATAATATGGGTCCGGCCGGGGCCCCACAACATACGGACGCCACAGCTTTAGCATTAAAAGATGATATTAACTACCCAACTCAAAACTCAGAGTAAAGCAACAGCGGAAACATACCAAAAAAACAAGAAGTTATCCACTACCAAACAGGAGTATCAAAATGTCCTTAAGGCCTTACACAAAATAAGTCTATGACCACAAGGTCAAACATCAACGTGCAAAAGCATCCCTAGGCTACCTCGACATGTAAGCCGGAAATCCCAAAATCTTGGAGCATCACAGTCAAGAATAAAATAGCTAGTAAGCATGGTAATCACTTCATGAGGCTTAGGAATTTTCGGCCGTAGCACTTACTCCCTCTCGCGATCCTTACCCTGTAAACATTTGGGGTAACGTGGGTCAGCAAAGGCTGACCTCTACTGTGTAACCAACACATCTCCTCCCAGCCGCACCTAACAGATCATGGGGTACACCTCGTATGCCATATATATATATAAATATATAAAGCTTTAAAATAGGTTTGGATGTCTCAAACAACAAACATGTTTTCTATGTTGATGATATAATTAAAGGGGCCTACTATGCAGCATGTATGCAAACCCGGGCTTCACCCAAGGCACCCTATCGCGTATGCATCTAGCACATCATCATAACATGTCAACTGGGTACTTCCAATTTCCCCCATCGGTGTTAAGCCGCAAACAAAAGGGTACTGCAATTCCCCTAATGGCATACAAGCCGCCATATGAAAATATTGCGAAGGCCCCACCCTCTCATGGGTCTTAGGCCCAGGTTTGCCTGCAAACTCTGAATTTGCATATCAGGATTCCATCTCACACAAAAACCGATTCTAAGAACCCTCTCCGAACCCCACCCGCTCGTGGGCTTCATCGCCCGGGATTGTCTTATGCTTGGCGTCCTCGTCAGTCTCAGAGAAGGGGACTAGTATCGCCGGGACACTCTCTCCACATGACTTGCACATCACGGGATAGCCAGCTGACCACGGAGACAAAGCCGCACCTTAGTACATCACAATTCATAGCCTTTCCCCGCCCTAATCCATCATTCGTACTGCAATGTTCCCGCGCAGCAAGGAAACCATCTACCGCCAACGCATAGCTAACCTTGTCCGGTTCTGGCTACACATACTTACTCAGAAAAGGCGGAAAACACATACATCACAAACGACATTTTGCCGCAACGGATTTCTAAAAAATCCTTAAGGCTCGCTATTCAACATCACCGAGTGGGACTAACGTTCGCGACTACGACTTCACCCACAATGCCTAATCTGCTAACAGAGTGGATCTCTAATGCAAAATCATGTCACGAACGGACAAAATCGACCCGGTGGTTCCTCTTGAACTATGGCGACCCAAACCCCTCTCATTTGAGAGATTTGGTGCCCAAGAGCTTGAAAAGCAAGAAAGAAAAGAGATGTTATGCACGCATCGTAGAAACCGAGAGAAGAAATATCGTTACCTTACGACCTCTCCTCCTAGCCATGGAATCCTTGCTTTGAACGGTTTGACACGAGCGCCTCCACGCCCTCTCCATGGATCCAGTCTCGGAATGATGATCGGAGCTCCAAAGCTTCTTCAATGGCGGTGGAATACCTTCTCCTTCCTGCTCCTCACTCTCACCCAACCCTAAGTCAACTCTCCAAATGAGAAGAAAATGAATGGGAAGGGGCTCTCAGCCCTAATATAATCTTTTGGGCGTAAGATCCTGGCCCCTTAGATCGGGTTTAAGGAAGGATCGGGCGACCACGAAATAAAAATGATGGACCTGCACCCGTTCGCACAATCAGTGATGCACGACCAGTGGTCATGCGCACTGAATCACATGATCGTGTGATCCACACTGGAAGAACTCTAGAACAGCTAGAATCAACACACATGAGCAGTGGCGCACGACCCGTGGTCGTGCGCACTATGTCCAATGGTCGTGCGTTTGACCCAGGCAAAACTCAAAAAAATGGAGAATAGAGCGCACGATCAGTGGCGCATGGCCAGTGGTCGTGCGCACTGGATCCCATGATCGTGCGCACTGAATCCAATGCCGAGCTCAACGACCTACTGCTAGTGGTCCCTCTACCGCCGGGTGCTAGCTTCCAGCGACTCCAGGTCTGAAAACTGTGGTGTTACAACTCCTCCCCCCTTACAAGAATTTCATTCCAGAAATTAATCTTCATATAAGAAGACAGCAAGAAAATTATTATAACAAATAAAACAACCATTTCTAATCAAGAAATCAGCCGAAATAATATTGCAACGTCTCATAACACTGTTGCTACATACCAGGTACTGTTTCAACCCAGCCTTACACAAATAACTCGGGATAGTTCTCGCACATTGCTTGCTTACGCTCCCAAGAGAACTCGTCATGCCCGCAGTTATCCCAATGCACCTTCACGGGCTTAACTTCTTATTTCTGCAACTTCCGAACTTCTGTATTCTCTATACTAACTAGATGAAATCTCGTCCCCAAGTCCTCTTCTATCAGCACCGACGCCGATTCGATCACCATACTAGCCTCAACTAAGGCTTTCCTCAAGTCGGAGACATGGAAAACATCATGTAGTCCACTCAACTCTATGGACAATGCCAATCGGTACGCTGCTTCTCCCACCCATTCTATAACCTCGAAAGGTCCAAAAACCTCGGACTCAACTTCTTGAGTCGGCGAATCCACGAAACGACTTTGAACAACTTGATCTTTAGATTGACCCAGTCGCCTGCCGTGAACTCCACCTTCCTGTGGCGAGCATTAAAATATTTTGCTTGCCGATCTTGAGCAACCTTCATGCGCTCTTGAATGGTTCGCACCAACTCACATGCATCAGCTACCACTTCTTCCCAAAAGTTTGGTGTCTCCCGCCTCTGTCCAAGACATTGGTGTTTGATACCGCCTCCCATACAAAGCTTCGTACGGTGCCATCTTTATACTTGCTTGGAAACTGTTGTTATAAGCGAACTCTACCAAGAAGAGGCGATCTTCCCACTTCTTACCGAAGTCAAAAGTACACATCCTCAGGATATCATCCATAGTACGGTTCGTTCATTTGGTTTGCCCATCAGTTTGAGGGTGGAAAGTGGTACTGAACTTGAGCTTCGAGCTCAGACTCTTCTGAACCAACCTCCAGTCCTTGGACGTGAACTGTCCATCGCGATCACTAACTATACTCTTAGGAATTTCATGTAGCCGCGTGATGTTGCCAACATACAACTCTGCGGGCTTCTCCACACGGTGCTATTTCCAGATTGGGATGAAGTGAGCCACTTTCGTCAAGCGATCCACGATCACCCAAATCGCTTTGTTACCCTGCTGCGACCTAGGTAACCCATTTACCAAATCCATGGAAATGTCATCAAATTTCCACTCGGGAGTATGAAGAGGCTTCAGGAACCCGCCCGGCTTCTAACACTCAGCCTTCACTAGGCCCAAGTTTGGCACTGAATCACGTACAAAGCTACATCCCACATCAAACCAGGTCACCAAAAGGATTTCTTCATATCCACGTACATCTTTGTACTGCCCGGGTGAATGGAGTACTTTGTAAAGTGAGCCTCAAACTTCAACTCCTCATGAAGTTTGCCGAACTGCGGTACAAAAATCCTTCCATCCTTCCTCAGAATCCCTTCGATCAGCACTCAGGCGCTACTCTCGCCCTTTTGAGTTTCCATCACGTATGGCAGGAACTCCACATGCAAATAGGTCATTTCCCGAATACGATCGGACAAGTCATTCTGCATCTCAATCCAGTTCAACCGAGCCACACTATACTCGCCTCTTGCTACACACTCCATATCAAGGGACTCCCAGTACCGCATCAACCGCTCATCATGAGCTTCAATCCAACTCCCTTGACCAAAATATTTCCGACTCAAGGAATCCTCCACCATGTTGGCTTTTCCTGGAGTATACTAAATCACCACTTCATAGTCTCCAAGGAACTCGACCCATCTGCACTGTCACATATTCAAGTCCTTCTGATCTAGAAGATACTTCGGGCTCTTGTGATCCGTGAAGATCTCCACTCTCGCACCGTACACATAGTGCCGCCATAACTTTAACACAAAAATTACCGCCGCCAACTCCAAATCATGGACGGGATAATTCCTCTCTTGAGGCTTTAGCTGCCTAAACCCAAAATCTATCACGCTGCCATGTTGCACCAACACGCAACTCAAACCGCATCCAGAGGCGTCATTAAAAATCTGAAATCCTTTAGTCCCTTTAGGAAGGCTTAGGATTGGTGCCGCCATTAGCCTCCCCTTTAGAGTGTCAAACGCCTGACTAAACTCTGGAGTCCAAAGGAATTTCTGGTCTTTACGAGTTAGAGATATGAGGGGTAGGGCTATCCGCGAAAAGTTTTCCACAAACCTTCTATAGTACCTGGCTAGTCTAAGAAAACTTCAGACTTCCGGCACGGTTCTCAAAATTGGCCAATCTCTGATGGCTTCAACTTTCGCCGGATCCACCGCCACCCCATCACCACTAATCACATGGCACAGAAAAGCCACCTTATCCCACCAGAACTCGAACTTCGAGAACTTTGCATAAAGATGGTTCTCTCTCAACATTTGCAAGACCACACTCAAGTGAGTCTCATGCTCGGCCTCCGACTTGGAGTACCCCAAGATATCGTCAAAGAAGACCACTATAAAAGAGTCCAAGTACTCCTGAAATACTCGATTCATCAAGTCCATGAAGATGGATGGCGCGTTCATCAACCCGAATGACATCACCGAGAACTCAATGTGACCATACCTCGTACCAAAAGCTGTCTTGGGTATGTCCTAGTCTCGAATTCCCAACTGATAGTACCTTGACTTTAGATCCAACTTAGAATACACCACCGACACCACCAACTGGTTGAACAAGTTGTCTATCCGAGGAATCGGATACTTATTCTTGATAGTCAATTTATTCAACTCTCGGTAGTCTATGCTCAACCGTATACTACCATCCTTCTTTTTCACGAATAGCATTGGTGTTCTCCACGGTGAAGAACTGGGTCTAAAACACCCTAGCTCCAATAGTTCTTGCAACTGTACTTTGAGTTTGACCAACTTCTTTGGTGCCATCTTAAAAGGAGGGCGTGATACCGGCCTAGCCTCCGGAACTAACTCGATCGAGAAATCAATCTCCCGTCGAGGACGTGCTCCAGGAAGCTCCTCAGGGAACACATCCTCGTACTCCGCCACTGCTGGCACTTCCCCAAGTGATACCTTGGAAAGGTGAAACTCCAACAATGCTACAAGAGATACTCCCCCCTGGTTAACCGCCCGTACCAAATGCATGTCTGAAATCAAGGAAAAGACCGCTCCACTGAGGCCCTCAAACTTAACTTCTGACCGCACTTCACCCCTCAGGGTCAATACCTTAGACAGGCAGTCACTATTGGCACGTTGATCTGCAATCCAGTCCATTCCCGAAATGACATAAAACTCCACCAACGATAAAACCGCTGCTATCACCGTGAAGTCAACTCCGTACAGACTCCAACAACTACGCCCCTTCGCCCCGGTAGTCATGAATGACCTATTGGGCATGCGCACCTTCATCTCTGCATCCGCCAAGAATGGCTCAACTCCAATCCTCTGTATAAAGCATTCCGCAAGGACAGAGTGTGACGCTCCTGTATCAAACAGTACCCTAGCGGGATACTCGAAAACTAACACAAAGCATGTCACCACATCGGGTTGGCGGATCGCTTCCTGCTGCCCAAGGTTATACGCCCTTGGCTGCACGGGTTGGAAACGAGAAGCGCTAGACTCTGTCATTATTCCTTTATCTGAATTCTTGTAGGGATGGGACTTCTTCTTCGACTTACTCCTTTCAGTTCTTCATTGAGATTGAGAAAGCTTTCCTTCTCCCTGATTTGCTGTGAAACCCTTACGATATTGGTTCGCTCCAAATGACTCTCCAGTGTTCTGGCCGCCTCAACCAGCTCGTTGAAACTAGCATTCTTCATGGCGATGAGGGGTTGTATCAGATTCTCCCTTAGCCCATGGTAGAAGAGGTTATCCCTCTCCTCATCGTCTATCATTGTCATTCCAGCATAACTACCCAGTCGAGTAAACTCCTGAACATACTCGTCCACCGTCTTATCCCGCTGCACCAAGTGTAGAAATTGCCTTTGAAGGGCCAACCTCTTCGATGTAGGAAAGTACTTCTAAAGAAAGCATTCCCAAACTCTTCCATGGACGGGGTGCGTGCAGGAAACTGACGACCGCTATGGCTCACCTACCACAGCTAGCATCACCCTCCAACATGAAACTTGCAAACTCAGCTTGCTTCTAGTCGCACAACTAGACAATAGGACACTCACGGTCCTGCGATACTCCTATGTGGATAACTTCTTAACGCACTTCATTTAGGAAATTCATCCACGAAGACATACCTTGGACACTAACTTAGCTCTGATACCAAATTGTAACACCTCCCCTGTAATGACTATATAATATGGGTTCAGTCGGGGCCCCACAACATACGGACGCCATAGCTTTAGCATTAAAAGATGATATTAACTACCCAACTCAAAACTCAGAGTAAAGCAACAGAGAAAACATACCAACAAAAACAAGAAGTTATCCACTACCAAACAGGAGTATCAAAATGGCCTTAAGGCCTTACACAAAATAAGTCCATGACCATAAGGTCAAACATCAACGTGCAAAAGCACCCCTAGGCTACCTCGGCATGCAAGACGGAAATGCCAAAATCATGGAGCATCACAATCAAGAAAAAAACAGCTAGTAAGCATGGTAATCTCTTCATGAGGCTTAGGCCTTTTCAGCCGACGCACTTGCTCCCGCTCGCGACCCTTGCCCTGTAAAAATTTACGGTAACGTGGGTCAGCAAAGGCTGACCTCTACTGTGTAACCAACACATCTCCTCCCAGTAGCCCCTAATGGACCCCGGGGTACACCTCCAACCTGCAAGTCAGCACTTCGTATGTCATATATATATAAACATGTAAAGCTTTAAAACAGGTTTGGATGTCTCAAACAAAAAACATGTTTACAGTGTTGATCATATAATTAAAGGGGCCTACTATGCAACATGTATGCAAACCCGGGATTCACCCAAGGCACCCAATCGTGTATGCATCTAGCACATCTTCATAACATGTCAACTGCGTACTTACAATTTCCCCCATCGGCATCAAGCCGCAAACAAAAGGGTACTGCAATTCCCCTAACTGCATACAAGCCTCCACATGGAAATCTTGCCAAGGCCCCACCCACTCCTGGATCTTAGACCCGGGCTTGCCTGTAAACTCTGACTTCGCACATCAGGATTCCATCTCACACACAAACTGATTCTAAGAACTCTCGCCAGACCCCACCCGCTCGTGGGCATTGTTGAGATTATATTAGCCAGTAGGACACATGTGTGTGGGACCGCATATTTGGCTTCCCCATCGCACTCCAGGTCTGTGTGTTGACCCCGGTGGGCCCCCTTGTGGCGGAATATCCACACGGTCCTGTGATTGGGGTTAATCCCACACTGCCTACAGACTTCTCCCCTTTGTGTTCATGTCGCCACCCTTCATCTCAAAACCTAGGTTTTGAGATGAACTAATGGGTTGGCGGGTTCTAACTTGGTATCAGAGCAGGTTGTCCTGCTGCGGGGGTGTGTTGAGATTATATTAGCCAGCAGGACACGTGTGTGTGGGACTGCGTATTTGGGTTCCCCATCGCGTTCTAGGTCTGGGTGTTGACCCCGGTGGTCCCCCTTGTGGCGGAATATCCTCGCGGTCCTGTGGTTGTGGTTAATCCCACATCGCCTGCAGACTTCTCCCCTTTATGTTCATGTACTGATGACAAGTTTTAGTCATCGTTTTTTAGGCTAGTTTAGTTTAAATTTTCCAAGGTTTAAGTATTATTTTTTTATATTTTATGTATGCTATGTTTTAATATTTCATTTTTAATAATATGTTTTAATATTATGTTTGTTATGTTGTATTGTGTTGTTTGTTATGTTTTTGTTATTTTAGTTTTTATGTTTTGTTATTTATGACATTTTTATGTTTGTTGTTGTGTTTTAGTCAATGTTTTAGTTATTTCATCTTAAAGCATAACTAATGCATGTTTTATTTTTGTAGGTGCAGCCCACATGGTGCATGGCTGGCCCTCTTCAAGTGTAGCCCAAGCCTCCTCATGGTGAACTCGAGCCCACTTCATTGGTGCAGCCAGCCCACTTCATTGGTGCATCCCGAGCCACTTCAATGGTGCAGCCCGAGCCTCTTCAAGTGCAGCCCACTTCAACCATGTAGCCGGCTAGCCCACATGATGGTTAAAACTCCAAAATTATTTACGGTCACGCGGCGACCCGACGGTTTTATTTGAGAAAAGCGGATTTGATTTTATTTAGAAAACGGGGCGCGCGTATTTATTTATTTGGATATAAAACGGTTTAGATCGAGTTTTAACGAAAGGAGGCAAGTGCACCTATCGTGAGTAGTACAGGATATTCCGGGTGGAATATCAAGGTCGTATTGTTCTCGGGGTCGGTTCGATTATTTCTACTCTTCCCTGGAGAGGACTATTATTTTACCGATAATTATCTTGTCGGGATATTTTATATATATAAAAAAAATGCAGAAAAAGGAAATGAAAACATAAAAAGAAAGCAATAAGGTGGTGCCGATGAAGAGCTTAGCTCGATGGCACCGAAAAAACAATTGAACTAAAATAGACTTTAAATAAAAAGAGCTCCTAAATTTCTAATTAATTAAGGCGGAGACTTGGCCGTGGAGGTTCCACTAAAATGAGCTCACCTATCTCTAGGACTATCGCCCACCTGAACGCTAAGACTATTCGACCGGGCTCCCGTCCGACGAAGGATTCCTCTTAACGCCCGCATTACGCTAAGAACCCCGCTATTGGGTGGGGAACCCAATCCGGTAGAGTTGGCGCGCCTCCTCTCTCGAGGGTTAGTGCGGAACTCTCTTTACCAAGGGGTGATCGGTCCATATGCACGGCCTCTCGACTAGCTAGAATATGGACTACGGAAATAGGGCCCACGCATCGATATGTGGTCCTACGCGTCGTTAACCCCGGGCAAACCTTAAGTACTTTTAATTAATTAGAAAGATATGACCTTTAATTATTTTAAGCTATTTTATCTGTCCTAATGCTCTTCGATGCCGAGGGCTAAGAACGATTAGCCACTCATCGGAATGGGGACGGCTTGCGATGAAAAGCAGAAAATAAAGCAGTAAAGAAAGCGGTAAATGAAAGCGATAAAATGAAAGCAGTAAGGAAAGCAGAAAATTGCAAGTCCTACCCAAACGAGTAGGACTGAAGAAAGCTGTAAATTGCGAGTCCCGGCGTAAATGCGTGGGCGGGAGAAAGATAGCGGGTCCTACTCAAACGAGTAGGACTAAATAAATGCAACACACGCACACACTCGACAGAAAGTAAAACTCACACACACGCTCTCTCGACATAAATGAAAACACACACACACAAATCCTACTCAAATGAGTAGGGAAAATTACGACCTGCCATTTAACTCGAATGAGTAGGCGGAAATAAAGAAAATTACAAACTCACGCACTCTACAGAAAGTAAAATAAGCAAGCGTCATTTAACTCTTAACGAGTAAGCGGAAATAAATGCGCATACATAAAAAATTGCAAAAAAAACTAAGTTACCGAAAAATTAAAACAACTGCATTTCTACCGCTAGAATGCGGTAGAAATGCGTAAAAAAGTGAAAATAAAAATTAAATGAGCGAAAAAGTTTTGCAAACAAAAATGAAAATGCAAGTGCTTGGAAAATAAAAATGAATACATTTCTACCGCTAAAATGCGGTAGAAATGATTAAAATGAAGACCGAAAAATAAAAGGAGCAAAAGTTTAAACGAAAAATCAAAGTGCACGAAAAATTAAAACGACTATATTATCATTCCTATAACTCCGTAAAAATGCTAAAAAAGTGCGAATAAAGGGAAAAGAACGAAAAAGTTTTACGAAATAAAAAGCTAAGTTAAAAAAGAGGAAAAACACTTTGAAAACGTTTTTACGGATCTATAGGGATGAATTAGAAACTATAAAAATCTAAGTTATGTTAAAATTCAACAAACCGCAGACGCCCCCTTGGATACCCTGTTGAAAACTCAACAAACCGAAGGAGAATACGCCCACTTATATGTTGAAAGTTCTCCCGGATCGTGGAGTTAGCAGGGGTTATCTCAACAAAGCAGTAACAACCAGCAACACATACAGCACAAGCTTCTTTATTGATCAAGAGCAAACTTCTTTACACAGCGAGACATACATGGCGAGACATGCTTCACCAAAACCCAACACCGGGAGAGCAGAGACAGTTACAAAGACAACAACAAAAAACAAGACGCGCGGACTCAATCAACAAGCCGCCGACCTACTGCTGTGGAGTCCGCTCAGTCCGCCAGGTCGCCAGACCGCAACCCAAGCCGCGCGGACTCACCCTTCCAATGCTAGCTCTTCACCGCCGGTCTGCACGCCGCCAGACCGCACAAGCTGCGCCACCGAATGGAACAGTCCGCCTGAAGCAGGCGACTTCCTGAACCCCGAACCAAGTTGCCAAAGAGAAGACCGTCTGGTCGCAATCCGCGACCTGCTGTTTACCGCCTGTTGCTTAACCGCAGAGTCCGCACTGTCCCTGACCGCAATCAGAGCCAAGTCCTGGCTTTCCAGCGCTATCCGCACAACCTGCACAGCACAACCGGGTCAACTCTCTATCCGCGCGGACACAAAGTCCAGACCGCAGCAACTTACGCGAGCTCAATTACTGTTCACTTACTTCGGTCTAGGTTCCTCTTTTTCCTGATGTGACATGGGTCCTATTTATAGGCACGACGATGAGTATGGTCACCGCCCTAGCCGATAGGATCACCGCCACATTCCGCAGCTAGAACAAGTGTGTCCGCCAGCCCGCGGACACACATACCAGTTCGCCGCTCCTGTGCAGATAGCCAGTCCGCCCCAGCTTCTCCAAGGCCGGACTCCAATATCCAGTCCGCCTTGCCGCCAGAGGCCAAGCCAGGACCACCACAGCCGGACTCCACAACAGCCGTGCCCGCCAATCTGCGGACAAGGCATCAGCCCGCAAACCCCGAGCCCGCAGCTTTGCCATCAAGGCACCTGCCGGACTCAGCGGACACCCGGCTATCGTCCGCATAACCCAAGTCCATTACCCCAACTCCAAGGCACCTCCGGACTTAGCGGACACGCCAAACCAGTCCGCTAACAGCAGACTCCAGTCCGCAACTCCTGAGTCCATAACCTCGTCACAAGGCTAAACCGGACTCAGCGGACTCCGGCTCCAGTCCGCACGCTCCTGCACAAGCAATTCTCCAGTCCGCATTTCCCAAGCTAGCAAACAAGGCATCAGCACTTCTACTACGCTTGGCGGACTGAGAAACCAGCCTGCGCTCCAATGCGCGATCTCCCCGAACTGAGCCTCCTGGACTTGGTTCAATTCCCACCAAGTCCAGCCCACTGGCTGCAAGAGCCAGTCCGCACTTACTGGCGGACACTGGATCTAGCCCGCCATACCGGGCGACCTCCAGTTTCTGTCCGCGCTGACCGGCGGTCTCCGCGACTTCTACTTGCCGCTCCACTGGAGCAAGACCAAGGCAACTGCCAAACCGGTCTGCCGAGCTCCAGTTCTTCAGTCCGCTTCATGCCGGACTCCGCGGATAGCATTCCTGTCCGCCCGGTTACTTTCTGGGAGTCAACCGCCTGCTGAGCATACACTGGCCTGTCAGACCGCCACTGCTGTCCGCGTAGTCCGCGCGAACAGACCGCCCAGGCCGCCACAGAGCAAACCGCCTGTAACATCCCTGCCGACCTAGCAGTCCGCCAACCCAGTCCGCGTAGTCCGCGCGGATAGGTTTCCCAAGCCATCCATTCACCCACTTTCACTTCACAGAATTCAACACTCCCCTTGAAGTGAGAAGTGGTGAATAACTCCAGCAGCTCCCGTAACCTTGCACCTGGTCCTTCCGATAGCATCTACGAAGAGATGTCCAAGACATAGTCCTCGCCCCGCATATCATGGACCATGAGGGAGCCCTCCAGCATCTCCCAAAAGGAGCCATGCTTCCCTCTGCCTTCTTTAGCTTCAACCTCCACTCATGCATCACAGGAGTATCACCAACTTCCTTGGACTCAAGAGCCCAAGCCTCGTTGCCTCTGAGAGAAGTCACCTCTTCAGACTTGGTGTCAACTGTAACATCCCTAGCCGATCCAACGTGACAGCGTCACGGCTCCGCTCTAGGAGACGCTACCGGGCTGCAGCCCAAGCACTCCAACCCCTCTCCATCCACAGGCGGGTTGTTGGTGGCCACAGCCTCCCTTTGATGAGGTAAACTCGATAGTCAAGCCCGCACTACGGGGACTTCCCAGGAGGTCACCCATCCCAGTACTACTCCAGCCCGAGCACGCTTAACTATGGAGTTCTTTCAACTCTCATCACCAATTGATCTGTGATTGTAACACCCCGAAGTCAAGAGGATCATTTTGAGCAAAATCGGGTTCAGGCATGGGTGACACGGCCTGGGACACGGGCGTGTCCCAGGGCGTGTCAGTTGACACGGCCTGCGACACGGGCGTGTCGCAGGGCGTGTCGAGGTTGTGTCGACGATCGGCTTTGGTGTCGACGATTTTCGCTCGACATCGTCGAGAGGGGGCACACGGCCCAGGACACGGCCGTGTCGGATGCCGTGTCGAATGCTCGACGAGTGTTACGCGACGATCGTCGAGTATCGAGTTCCAGTGAGGACACGGCCTGTGACACGGGCGTGTCACAGGGCGTGTCAGTGGGCGTCAAATTCAGCTCGACGTCTCGGGTTAGGGCGTGTTTGCGGGACACGGGTGTGTCCTGGTGCACACGGCCATGAACACGGGCGTGTGCCAAGCCGTGTGCCAGGCCGTGTGAAGTCTCGGGTTGATTTGGGATTATTTCTGTTGAGGTACACGGCCTCAGACACGGGCGTGTCTGAGGGCGTGTCGGGTACACGGCCGTGACACGGGCGTGTCACACGGGCGTGTACTGGCTGGATTGAGTCGGTTGTCTGCCGCTTAGGGGGAAACGGCCTGTGACACGGGCGTGTCACAGGGCGTGTCAGGCCGTGTTCAGGGTTTTCTGGCCAGATCTGAGCCGTTTGTTTCCCTCTTCCTGGATCCAAGGGCTGGGCTTTGTCCAGGTGTCTAGGAGGCCGAGAATTAGAAAATAAATTCTCTTATCTTCTCTTCTTCTTCTTCTTCATCTTCATTCCAAGAGAGAGAAAGAAGAAAGGCCTAAGGGAGAGAGAAGGGAGGAGTCTTCCAGCTACTGTAGGAGCTGCGGAGTGCGGAGCGAAGATCCGAGAGCGGATTCGTGAAGGCAGAGCCGAGGCGGTGATTTCCATCCGGCTACTTCATGGCGCCGAAGCGATCTTCAAGGGTAACGATCTCCTTCTTGGACATCGAAGTCCTTCCTTTATACATGTGCTTGGAATCCTCCACCAAGAGGTGGATTTGCGGAAGAGATTCCTTTATGAGTCTGCATTTAGAGCCGGAAATATGGAGTACGGCATAGGCATGCTGTGTGAAGCCCATCTGGACCGGTAGTCTGGATTGGTGATGTTCATGGGTAAACCGGAGATGACTCCGTGGCTTTGATGATGTGCAGAACGGATTTCTGTTGTGATGAATGTATGGATGTGATGAATGTGAGGAGGCTTTGGCAAAGCTCCTGGTTATGAGATGATCAATTGGTAACATGCCTGGGGAGCTCGTGATAAACCCGACTGTTACACCACCTGTGTGGGTTGATCTAGTTAGGAAGGGATCGATGGGTGGCAATGCTAGGGGAGCCGAGTTAAACCCGGGTTGCTGCACCACATAGTGTGGGTCGATCGGATTAGGAGGGGGGTCGATGGGTAGACATTGCCTGGGGAGCTTAGATAAACCCGGCGTGCTACACCACATGTTGTGGGTTGACCTACTCTGTTTGTTGGATGCTGTGAGGGTGGACCTCTGAGTGGCTTGGGCGGGATGTCGCCAGCTTGCGAGATTGGTGGACTAGGGCCGGTCAACCAACAAGTTAACACCTCGAGAGACAGCGGTGTACGACGATGGATTCCGGTACACCAAGAAGGTGCCCTGAGTGCACGAAGCGTTGGTGGACTCCAGCGTTTGTGATGTGATGTGTTTGTTAGTGGCATAAAGAGAATGATCTATCTATGATGTGGTTTGGTGATGTTTGATGATACTTGATGAGCACTGTATACAGGGAAGGAACCACTACCCCGGGTAGGGGGTAGGGTCGTTATAATGGGTCAGCCAAATGCTGACCGTTACTTTGTTTTTTGGTTTGTCTTGGATGTGAAATTACAGGTGTTGCGGCTGGAAATGCATAAGAATGGCTAGCTTGATGAGGCCCTTGAAGGCCATGCGGAGAGGGTTGTTTGGATTTCATGTGTGGCCGGCCTGCGTGCCGATGTACGAAATTATTGTTGTGTAAAGAAGAACCTGTAAGGCCATAAGGCCAGGGTGTGTGAGTTGTATACATTCCTGGTGTTGGTATATATATAAATGTGATTTTTATATATGGTGGACATTCTGGTTTGAGTTCAGGCTAACATAAAATATGCTGCGCTAGAATGGAATGAGTTAAGGATACGCGTCGATTTTGATTTCCACACGTGATTCCGTCGCTTTGTCTGTGAGATATGGCGTGGGGCCCCGGCCGGACCCACCGTTATATGTCATGTGACAGGTGGGGGCGTTATAAAGTGGTATCAAAGCGAGGTTGAGATTGTTTGGGAGGAGAGAACATAAATGAACTCATGAATGTCCACTAGGAATGTATGTCATGCACATGATGTGCGTGAGGGTGTAGGCAATGTACCAGTACCGTTCTGATTTGGAAGAATTTAATGGTGTTCTGTACATTTATAGGTGGCGAGGGATGGAGCTGGGCCGTCTGAGCCCCAGCGGTCGGATGAAAGTGCAGCACCCGTGGAAGCGCCGATGCCTCCCTCGGTAGAGGCTATACGGGTGGTAGCGGAGACAGTGCTTGCAGTGTTACAAGCACAACCAACTGGACAGGCAAGATCTGGTGGAAGGCAAGAGCATGCTGCCGAGGTGGTGGAAGCGCAAGCAAGTGACGATGCCTTGTCACGTTTTATGCACTTTCACCCACCTACGTTTGGTGGAGCGCTTTCACCAACGCAGGCAGAAGATTGGTTGGCAAGAGTAAAAAGGATCCTAACCGCAATCAGGACGGTCGAAGAACAGAAAGTGATGTTGGCCACTTTTCTGTTGGAAGGAGATGCGAGATTGTGGTGGGATGAGATTGAAGTGCACCACTTGGCAGGGCGAGGTTTAACGGAGATTTCGATGGAGGAATTCTCCCAACTATTTTTAGCCAAGTATGTGCCAGTGTCGCAGAGGATTGCGATGGAAAATGAGTTTCTCCGCTTGGTGCAGGGTGAGCGAGATATTGATACCTACCTGCATGAATTTACAAGATTGGGGAGATATGCGGGATCGACCTTTGCGGAGGAAGCGCGAAAGACAAATCAGTTTTATGGAGGATTGCGGGATGAATTGAGGTTGGAACTTCCGAGTTCCGTGAGCCAAGGCTTTCAGGCGTTGGTCGATACAGCTCGTGCCTTGGAGAAGGATATGAAGCGAGTACAGGAGAATAAGCGACTGGCAAGGGAAAAGTCTGAGTTGAAAGAATCGGAGTTTCGACGACAAGAGAAGAAAAGATTTAGGCCGGTGGACGTAGCTCCGTCGACTGTTTCTTCGGGGGCGACGTATGGGCCAGGACGTGTGGATACACGTAGATGTTATAAATGTGGGCAGCAAGGACACATCGCAAAATTCTGTTGGAATGTCCCTCCAGGGAGTGAGAAAAAGACAGGTGCGTCATATGAAGAAAAAGGGAAAGCAGTGGCCGAATCATCTGCACCCCGGACGCAACCTAGATTGCATGCGATAGAAGTGCAAGAGCCGCAAAGCTCAGTTGGTGAAATTCAGCCTCGAGCGGTTCATTTATCATTCAATCGCGAATTTCAAAATCGGGAGGCTGAGAGGAAGTGAACTGATGTGAAGCATGTCGATGTTATGCATGTTTTGTAAACTATGTTTTGATGAATCATAGCTGATGTACAACACTTTTGGCTGATGTAAATGATGTTGATACTTGTGATTGTGCCGAAATCAATCAATTCTGTCGTTTTGTTTGAGGTCTTATGTGGTTGAATGTGCACAAGTGGAAGCTAGGGATGTTTGTTGTGTTGTCTGTTTGTTAGTGTGTGCGGAGGCTTGCGGTGTAAGCTTTGAGCATGTTGTGACTAATTGGCTATGTGGAGTCAAATTTCGAGGACAAAATTATTTGAAGGGGGGGAGGATTGTAACACCCCGAAGTCAAGAGGATCATTTTGAGCAAAATCGGGTTCAGGCATGGGTGACACGGCCTGGGACACGGGCGTGTCCCAGGGCGTGTCAGTTGACACGGCCTGCGACACGGGCGTGTCGCAGGGCGTGTCGAGGTTGTGTCGACGATCGGCTTTGGTGTCGACGATTTTCGCTCGACATCGTCGAGAGGGGGCACACGGCCCAGGACACGGCCGTGTCGGATGCCGTGTCGAATGCTCGACGAGTGTTACGCGACGATCGTCGAGTATCGAGTTCCAGTGAGGACACGGCCTGTGACACGGGCGTGTCACAGGGCGTGTCAGTGGGCGTCAAATTCAGCTCGACGTCTCGGGTTAGGGCGTGTTTGCGGGACACGGGTGTGTCCTGGTGCACACGGCCATGAACACGGGCGTGTGCCAAGCCGTGTGCCAGGCCGTGTGAAGTCTCGGGTTGATTTGGGATTATTTCTGTTGAGGTACACGGCCTCAGACACGGGCGTGTCTGAGGGCGTGTCGGGTACACGGCCGTGACACGGGCGTGTCACACGGGCGTGTACTGGCTGGATTGAGTCGGTTGTCTGCCGCTTAGGGGGACACGGCCTGTGACACGGGCGTGTCACAGGGCGTGTCAGGCCGTGTTCAGGGTTTTCTGGCCAGATCTGAGCCGTTTGTTTCCCTCTTCCTGGATCCAAGGGCTGGGCTTTGTCCAGGTGTCTAGGAGGCCGAGAATTAGAAGATAAATTCTCTTATCTTCTCTTCTTCTTCTTCTTCATCTTCATTCCAAGAGAGAGAAAGAAGAAAGGCCTAAGGGAGAGAGAAGGGAGGAGTCTTCCAGCTGCTGTAGGAGCTGCGGAGTGCGGAGCGAAGATCCGAGAGCGGATTCGTGAAGGCAGAGCCGAGGCGGTGATTTCCATCCGGCTACTTCATGGCGCCGAAGCGATCTTCAAGGGTAACGATCTCCTTCTTGGACATCGAAGTCCTTCCTTTATACATGTGCTTGGAATCCTCCACCAAGAGGTGGATTTGCGGAAGAGATTCCTTTGTGAGTCTGCATTTAGAGCCGGAAATATGGAGTACGGCATAGGCATGCTGTGTGAAGCCTATCTGGACCGGTAGTCTGGATTGGTGATGTTCATGGGTAAACCGGAGATGACTCCGTGGCTTTGATGATGTGCAAAACGGATTTCTGTTGTGATGAATGTATGGATGTGATGAATGTGAGGAGGCTTTGGCAAAGCTCCTGGTTATGAGATGATCAATTGGTAACATGCCTGGGGAGCTCGTGATAAACCCGACTGTTACACCACTTGTGTGGGTTGATCTAGTTAGGAAGGGATCGATGGGTGGCAATGCTAGGGGAGCCGAGTTAAACCCGGGTTGCTGCACCACATAGTGTGGGTCGATCGGATTAGGAGGGGGGTCGATGGGTAGACATTGCCTGGGGAGCTTAGATAAACCTGGCGTGCTACACCACATGTTGTGGGTTGACCTACTCTGTTTGTTGGATGCTGTGAGGGTGGACCTCTGAGTGGCTTGGGCGGGATGTCGCCAGCTTGCGAGATTGGTGGACTAGGGCCGGTCAACCAACAAGTTAACACCTCGAGAGACAGCGGTGTACGACGGTGGATTCCGGTACACCAAGAAGGTGCCCTGAGTGCACGAAGCGTTGGTGGACTCCAGCGTTTGTGATGTGATGTGTTTGTTAGTGGCATAAAGAGAATGATCTATCTATGATGTGGTTTGGTGATGTTTGATGATACTTGATGAGCACTGTATACAGGGAAGGAACCACTACCCCGGGTAGGGGGTAGGGTCGTTATAATGGGTCAGCCAAATGCTGACCGTTACTTTGTTTTTTGGTTTGTCTTGGATGTGAAATTGCAGGTGTTGCGGCTGGAAATGCATAAGAATGGCTAGCTTGATGAGGCCCTTGAAGGCCATGCGGAGAGGGTTGTTTGGATTTCATGTGTGGCCGGCCTGCGTGCCGATGTACGAAATTATTGTTGTGTAAAGAAGAACCTGTAAGGCCATAAGGCCAGGGTGTGTGAGTTGTATACATTCCTGGTGTTGGTATATATATAAATGTGATTTTTATATATGGTGGACATTCTGGTTTGAGTTCAGGCTAACATAAAATATGCTGCGCTAGAATGGAATGAGTTAAGGATACGCGTCGATTTTGATTTCCACACGTGATTCCGTCGCTTTGTCTGTGAGATATGACGTGGGGCCCCGGCCGGACCCACCGTTATATGTCATGTGACAGGTGGGGGCGTTACATCAACCACCTCCTTGATTCTAGTGGGGTCATCACAGCCAGAAGTACCTTGCTCGACCTGAGGGCTAACAAGGAAACACGGGACCAAGTCCGCCGTGTTCCCTTCACAATATCGAGCTGGTGGCTTACTGATCCTCTTCGATCTCCGAAGAACCTGATCATGGCTAACCACCTCCGCTGCTTTTGAACCAGCTCCGTTCCCGGGCAAACCCGGAACAATGCTCCCTTTGCTCCCTGAACAAGACGCCTCCTTACTGGAACCAAGAGCACCTGGAGCAACGCTCCCCCTGCTACCTGAACCAGAAGACTCCCCTCTTGAACAAGAGCTGCCTGGAACATCGCTCCGCTTGCTTCCTGAACCGGAAGCCTCCGCCTTTGAGCCAGAAGGTCCTGGAGCATCGCTACCCCTTCTTCCCGACTCTGACGCCTTTGCCCCGGAGCTAGAACAACCTGGAGCACCTGGTGACTCAGGCAACTCCACTTCCTTAGCAGCAGCCTCCTTCAGCCCACCATCTGACCTGCTTATCTCTAGCTCCACATAAGAGCTACCCCAATACGGCGTCAACTCATCAAAAACAATGTCTCTCGACACTATGAGTTTCTTTGTCGCAGGATCCATACACCTCCATCTTCTTCTCTGCTCATCATACCCAACAAAGACTAGCTTTGTCTTGACAGCACCCGGAGAATGTATATAGCAGGTAGATCCAAACACCCGAAGGTGCTTCACTGAGGGCTTCACTCCGAACATCAGCTCATAAGGAGTCTTCACTATGATCGGACTAAGAGGCATCCGGTTGATGACATGAGCAGCACAGGCTATTCCCTCCGCCCAAAGAGCCTTCGGAACGCCTTTACTCTGAAGCCAACACTTGCAGGTCTCCGTTAACCAACGGATCATCCGAGCTGCAATACTACCTTGTTGTGAAGTATGTCCACAAAAAAGCTCCATCCGGATCCCTTGCTTCCTGCAAAAGCGTGAGAACTCGATTGAGCCAAACTCACCACCGATACTTATCCTCAACACCTTGATCCTCCAGCCGAGCTGGCCTTCGACAAGCTTCTTGAACTCCACAAACAAGCGTACCATGTTGGACTTCTTCTTCATAAAGTATACCCAAGTATACCCAGAATAGTCATCAACCAATATCAGCATGAACCTGCTGCCTCCAAGACTGGCCGTGACGGTCGGTCCCACCAGAGCACAATGGACAACCGCCAATGGTGCAATACTCCTGGATTGTGCTTTGTCAACCATTGATGTGGATTTTATAAGTTTTGAAAAATGATCCAAACTAAACTCTCAACTAGGCAAGTGCACCTATCGAAATTTAGTATATGAAATATCGTATTTAAACTCGGGGACCGTTGAGTATTTGTACTCACAAGGACGAACTATTATTTTATCGATCGGAAAATTGGTTTTGCAGAAAACGAAAACGAACGTTAAATGAAGAGGAGAAATTCGATGAATAAAAGGCTAGCACTTGATCTAGAATCACTTTGGGCTAGAATAAAATCCACGAAATTAAAGAGCACAAGCATCTAAATTATTAACTTCGACCGCGGAGGTTCCAAAGTTACGAAGCGCCTCTCTCGAGAATACGCACTCGACTAACCTTAGGTAGATCGATTAAGACCTCTCGGCCAGTCGAAAGACCTAAGCTTGCTTTAGGCGGTGAACCTCACTAATGGAGTTGACTCCAAGGCGGAAGAATTTTGCGTTCCTCTCTCGAGGGGTGCAAGAAATTCTCTTTATCCTTGAGTGATCTACTCGTATCCACAACCTCTCGGTAAATCTAGGATACGAATCTAAGCTCGAATAAACATAATTTGCAACTTATGAATTCGAAGAAAATTTAAATCAAAGTTTAGAAAATAGAATGCTTGCTAAATTGAGACAAAAATAAGAATTTTATTCCATTCCAAAGTTCATCATGATCAAGTGCTAATTGGGAAATTAGCTACTCATCATGATGGGAGTATTACATGAAAGCATAAAGAAAGACATGATTTAAGAAAAGACTTGAAAAATAAAGATTACACTAGGAATTGAAAATGCAGGAAAAACCGTAAATAGAACAGAACTAAGCTCCCAAAAATCTCCTCCTTGGCCATCTGAAGCTGTCTGGAATTTATAGAAAAAGTTGCTGGGTGGTCACGCCCCTAGGTCACGCCCGTGACCTAGGGCGTGTCGGTCTCGGAACCGTCGTCTTGAAGTCTTCTGAACGTTGGCGCGAAACCGCCAAAAGTTGTTAATTTGCGGGTCACGCCCCTAGGTCACGCCCGTGACCTAGGGCGTGTCTTGACGGTTGTAGAAGAACGGCGGGAAGCAGAAACGGCGGGAATAACTCCGGCCGTTGTTGGAAGGGTCACGCCCCTGGTCACGCCCGTGACCATGGGCGTGTCTTGAGAAAACTCCCAGCGACTGAAACTGCAGCATTGAGTCGGCACGCCGGGCTGTCACGAGGTCTGTCACGCCCGTGCCAAATGTGTCACGCCCGTGACTTGTTGCAAATTGAAACTGCCGTTGACTGGAAGTCAGGGCAGGGCAATGGATGTCACGCCTGGAGTACACGCCCGTGTAATGATGGTCACGCCCGTGACCTTAAGGCGTGTAATTTTAATTGACGTGGCAGGTAGCTCCTTCCACGAGCCGGGTTCTCGCCAGGATGTCACGCCCGTGACCATGTCGGTCACGCCCGTGACTATGGCGTGTCTTTTGAAAAATTATTGCTTTTGCCCAGTTTTGTCTCCTGGTCAACCCTATAGACTCCAAATTGAAGTTTGCAGCCCAGATTGCCCTGAAATAAGAAATTAGAAAAATTCAATAATAAAATTACAAAATATAATTAAAAACTAATTAATTATTAAATAAAAATAACATAAAAACATGGACAAAATTAGAGTTATCAAATACCCCCATACTTACTCGTTTGCTCGTCCCGAGCAAACAACTTCACATGTAGAGTAGAAAAATTTTAACGCTAAAAACGAAAATTGAATATAAGGAGTAGAATGCGAAGTCTTATGCCTATGCTTGTAGTAATTATTGTAGAAGAACCTACTCAGCATACAAATTAGTTTTTTAATTTTCTAAAATGTGTTTCCACTTATTATTTTTACTTCAAAGATGGAAACACGATAAATCTTCGAATCATGTTTAGGGAGAAAGTAGCGTGTTTGCTAAGATAACATTGCACAAATCGAAGATCGCGATACCCTCCAAAGAAATCCATCAATGTCGATGGCCATAGGCTTGCCGTTTCACACTCTCGCCACGGCACTAGGTTAACTTATAAGCACAAATCAGTAGGACTTAAGTAGGTTGGAATGTAGGCTTAGGTTTTTGGTTTGGAAAAACAAAGATAAATGCGATGGGTAGACACACCAAAACCTAAAGAGAGCTTGCACAAAATAAATTGAAAAACTTCGCCAATTCCTTTTGTTTTTTTTTTCAATATGTTGAATATTTTTTCAACTTCCTCTTTTTTTCTTTTTTTTTTTTTTTTTTTTTTTTTTTTTTTTTTTTTTGTTTTTTTTTTTTTTTTTTTAGAGGAGAAGTGAAAAATAGAACAACTCTTGTGTATTTTTTTTCAAAAGCCACCAAAATAAAATGACTCCTAATCACACATAAACTGGTTTTATCTATAATTTCAAGCTCGGTTTTAGGTGTGTAATTAGGATGCTTTTTAGGCTTTGGTAAAGTGTTGGTGGAGCTATAACAAAAGGAAGGGAATAGGCTCAAATTGGCTTAGCAAGGGTAAAACGTTAGGTACGGGTGCAAAGACTCAAACTTGCCAAAAGAAATGCCTAAATCCTTTTCATACTAATGAGTTTAACCTATGCAAAGTCTTGAGAATAGCTAGAGGGCAAGTTCTAGACATCGAGAAAGAATACCTCTTTCTTGATCCGCGAAATATCTCTCTAGTAAACTTCTACACACTCTCCTAAAATATTTTTAGATTTTGTCGGTTTCCAAGTAGAAGTAAAATAAACTATTTCTACGCATTCAGAAAAAGAAAATTCTAATTGTATGCTGAATATTTAATTCTACTCAAATTCTACTAACATGTGCACTTAACTAGAAACACAACATGGCCAACAGTTCTACTACAAAATTCAAAATTCAATTTAAAGCATCAAAAATTTTCTAAACTTATGTAAAAGTTGAATACCTAGAATTTCGCATGTGAGTAAATAGAGAAATAAAGATCTCCCTAATTTTGAAAGTAATCCTAGTTTTTGTATTTTTTTTTTTTAAATTTTTTTTTTTTTTTGTATTTTTGTAAAATAAGCAAAAACAAAATTGCACAAAAGAAATAAAATCCTTTTTTTTTTGTGAAAATTAGAATAATATTTGTATGTTTTGCTTTGAGAAATATCCCCCCATACTTAAACAAGACATTGTCCCCAATGAAAAAGAAATAAATAAAGAGAAAAAATAGGAGACTTCCCTGAAGCGGGTCATGCAGCACCAAAAAGTACCTAGAAGATAAAGCTGAAGCAAAACAGATTTTTTTTATTGTACGCAAAATAAAAGATACATGACAAAGGAAAAGAAAATGATAAAAGAAAAGATACAATAGGGTGGTCTACAACCCAAAGAAAGCCGGCTAATCCTCATCGCTATGCTGCCGCGGCTCCTGATAGTGCGTCCGGAGGTCTGAAAACTCACGCTCAATACGTGCCATGGAGGAGGCTTGATTTGTCGCTAGCGTGGTGAATCGAGTGTCAAAACTCACAAATCGAGCATCAAAATCGGCCTGCATCGTATCTAAGCGTGTGTGAAGAGACGCAAACTGACGATCCCAATAGCTCTGAGGGCCGGGCTCGGAAGAAGGGTCCTGCGGTGGTGGAGGAATCTGGGGAGAGGGAATAGTGCCACTGGGACCGGCACCGTAATCAAGGCCAAGATCTCCACCAACGACTGCGGGGGGAATAGCCTCAAACTCTCCATCACGTCGCCGCGCTAGGCCGAGGGCCTGAAGGGTCTGGAACTGGATAACTTGCGGCGTCTGGACGCAGCTGAGACGTGGAAGAACATCCCAAATGCCGAGCTGCTTCGCGAGGAAAGTGATGAAGTTCCCGCCGTGCACTGCTCCCAACCTCGCATTTTCGGCCTGGTGCCGAAAGAAAATTGCGAGCAGATAACCAAGGTTGAGGGGGACCCGGTAAAAAATACTATATAAATATAGTAAGTCTGCCCGAGTCACCACCCCGTGGCTATCGCCGCGACCAGAAATAGTGAAGGTAAGGAGGTTGTGGAGAATACGTAAGGCGGGAGAAATGAGTTGGCTGCCTTTGGATTTCTTTGGGGTGTAGGGGGCGGTGTCACTACTGATTTCCGCCCAAAAGGCGAGAAGGTTGAAATCTGTCGGGAAATCAGTAAGTAAATCGAGATAGGCGGGAGATTGGGAAAAAGCCTCCGAGCAGAAACCCATGACGACATTGAGCTGGCGGATGGTGAGCTGATGCACCATCCCACCTAGGCGAAAGATGATGAAGTCGTCATCGGCCGCCCAGCGGAACTCGAAGGAAGCCAAGAACTCAACGGTGAGTTCAAGAAAGGCATGCTCGGAAATAGAGAAGAGAGAACTCCATCCAGGCGTGGACAGAAATCCCCGCACCAAATCCGCAGCTCCAAAAGTGGCGAGGATCGCCCAATCTAAAATGCGGAACACGCCAAGGGGTTTGGCGCGTAGGCGCTCGCTGCGCTCCTGCTGGGTTTGGTTTTGAAAAAGAAGCATGGCTTCCGCTGCGGCGGGATCCGCGGGGTGCTCGGAGGAGGAAGCGGTGGAGCGAGGGTGGTGGCGAGGCATTTTGGTAGAGGGGAAGAAGAAGGAAGGAATGATTCGGGTTAGCAAAGGGAGAAGAGAAGGGTGGATGGTGTGGAGGAAGAAGAGGGGGAAAAATCCTAATTATAGGGTTTTTCGGGTTGGTCACGCCCCCCTGTCACGCCCGTGACAGGGGGCGTGACAAGCACGGGACAAAAAAAAGGAGAATCCGAGGCCTCCTGCCTCGGATTCCCTGGTCACGCCCCAGAGTCACGCCCGTGACTCTGGGCGTGTAAGGCGTGATTGGCGCAGGGATCCAATGCACTGGCATTGGATTCCAAGGTCACGCCCATGGTCACGCCCGTGACCATGGGCGTGTCTCATAAAAAAAAAACTAAAAGGAATCCGAGGCGTTGACCCGGGGTCATGCCTCGGATTCGACGACACGGCCCAGGGTCACGCCCGTGACCCTGGGGCGTGTATCTGAAACGAGAATTAATTTTGTTTTAATTTTTTTTTCTTTCTGTTTTTTTTTCGGGCTAGTCACGACCGTGACTAGGTAGTGTCACGGGCGTGACACTAACTGTCACGGCCATGACTGGGCAGGAAGAGAAGTTTTCCAGCTTCTCTTCGTCGAACGAAATTTCGGGCTAGACACGCCCGTGACCAATGGTGGTCACGCCCGTGATAGTACCGAAAGGCGAAAGGAACGCTGCGCTCGACGAAACCACTCTCGGGTTTCGGTCGACGAACTAAACACGTCTCGGTCACGCCCGTGACCCATAGGTCACGCCCGTGATAGAGGCGTGTCGGAGCAGAAATTTTTTTTTTCTTTGTTTTTTTTTTGTTTTCTTCTTTTGATTTTTTTTTTGTTTATATATTTTGTTAGATTCAACTAAACGATAATAAAACAAAAGTTACCGACTTGAAGAAACGCGTAGACTTGACGCTCAACTCCTTCGATCGTCACGCCGAAAAAGATGTCCTTCAAACCTGCGAAAATTTAAATAGAATTAAAAAAATAAGAAGAAAAGATAAGCATGGGGTGCCTCCCACAAGCGCTTTGTTTATGGTCGTTGAGCTCGACCCAAGCGGGGCACTCGTTTATGGGTTCGGGAGGTTAATTTCCTCCCGGTACTCATTAGTAGTATCACCGGCGAGGAATATCTTCAACCGGTGCCCATTCACTTTAAATTCGCCTTGTTCCGGGTGCGAGATAAGCACTGTCCCATATGGCCATACCTCTTTTACAATAAAAGGGCCGGACCATCGGGACTTGAGTTTGCCCGGAAAAAGTCGAAGGCGCGAATTATAGAGGAGAACTTGGTCTCCCGGTTTGAAATCTTTAGGGTGCTTAATTTTTTTATCATGATAAAATTTTGTGCGCTCCTTATAAAGTTTATTACTTTCATAGGCTAAGGAGCGCCACTCATCGAGCTCGTTAATTTGGAATTTCCGAAGCTCGGAGGACAAAGTTTCATCTAGATTTAAAAATTTAAGCGCCCAAAAGGCGCGGTGCTCAAGCTCAACCGGTAAGTGACATGCTTTCCCATAGACCAATCGGTACGGCGTACAACCGATAGCGGTCTTGTACGCGGTCCGATAAGCCCAAAGAGTATCATCAAGCTTGACCGACCAATCCTTTCTATTAGTAGAAACCGTTTTCTCCAAAATTCGTTTGATTTCACGGTTAACTACTTCTACCTGGCCACTTGTTTGAGGGTGATAGGGGGTGGCTAACCTATGTGTAACGCCGTATTTAGACAAAACTTTGGCGAATTGTGCGTTACAAAAGTGGGTGCCCCTATCACTAACTATTGCCCGCGGTGCTCCAAATCGTGAAAATAGTTTTTTGAGAAATTGGGTCACGACTCGGGCGTCATTAGTGGGAAAGGCTTGCGCTTCCGCCCACCGTGACACATAGTCGACCGCTACCAAAATATATTTATTTCCATAGGATGTTGGTAGCGGTCCAACAAAGTCGATCCCCCATAAATCAAAAACTTCTATTTCTAAAAATGTATTTAATGGCATTTCATCGCGGCGGGAAATATTACCTGAGCGTTGGCATTGTTCACAACGACTTACATGGGCGTGAGCATCCTTGAAGATGCTTGGCCAATAGAAGCCCGCTTCAAGTACCTTCCGAGCCGTCCGATTAGCTTTATAGTGCCCACCGGCGGGTCCTTCATGACAATGCTTTAAAATTTGTGCGCCTTCCTCATGAGAAACACACCTCCGCACTACTTGATCCGCGCAAACACGAAAAAGGAAGGGATCCTCCCAAAAATAATTTTTCAAATCAGAAAAGAATTTCTTCTTTTCTTGATAAGAAAAATCATTCGGGAGGAGTCTCGCAACAAGATAATTTGCGAAATCGGCGAACCAAGGAGTGGGGAGGGTGATTACCTTATGAATGGCGAGAAGGCGCTCCTCGGGGAAAGTGTCATCAATGTCCTCCTCCATGAGCTCCCCCGAATTTGGGTTCTCCAACCGCGAAAGATGGTCAGCCGCCAAGTTCTCCGCTCCTCTCTTGTCGCGAATCTCCAAATCAAATTCTTGGAGTAATAAGATCCACCTAATCAATCGCGGCTTTGCATCTGTTTTTGCTAGTAAATATCTCAAAGCCGAATGATCAGTAAAAACAATAATTTTAGACAAAGTGAGATATGAGCGGAATTTATCAAATGCGAAAATTACGGCTAATAATTCTTTTTCGGTGGTCGTGTAATTTTCCTGTGCGGCGGTTAATGTTTTGCTTGCATAATAGATAGGATGAAAGTTTTTATTTATGCGTTGTCCTAACACCGCACCAACGGCAAAACTACTAGCGTCGCACATTATCTCAAAGGGAAGCTCCCAATTGGGAGCGATCATGATAGGAGCGTTAATCAATTTTTCTTTAATAAGAGAAAAAGCACGCAAACAATTTTCGTCAAAAATAAACGGCGCGTCTTTTTCTAACAAGTGGGTTAGGGGCTTAGTTATTTTAGAAAAATCTTTAATAAACCGGCGATAGAAACCGGCATGCCCCAAAAAACTACGAACGGCCTTAACATTTGAAGGGGGAGGTAGCTTTTCTATAGTTTCAATTTTTGCTTTATCTACCTCTATGCCCTTACTAGAAATTTTATGGCCTAAGACCAAACCCTCCCGTACCATAAAATGGCACTTCTCCCAGTTTAAAACTAGATTCGTGTCCTCACATCTTTGGAGTACACGGGAAAGGTTTGCTAAACATAAATCAAACGAATCTCCAAAAACGGAGAAATCGTCCATGAAAACCTCCATGATATCCTCCACTAATTCGTCAAAGATCGCTAGCATACACCTTTGGAAGGTTGCCGGCGCGTTGCACAAACCAAAAGACATCCTTCGATAAGCGAAGGTGCCAAACGGACAAGTGAAGGTTGTTTTCTCTTGGTCCTCGGGTGCGATTGGGATTTGAAAATATCCCGAGAGACCATCAAGAAAGCAATAAAATGAGTGCCCGGATAGCCGTTCAAGTATTTGGTCAATAAACGGCAAAGGAAAATGATCCTTACGGGTTGCATCATTTAATTTACGGTAATCGATGCATACCCGCCATCCGGTAACGGTTCGAGTGGGAACTAACTCGTTTTTATCATTAGGAACTACCGTTAACCCTCCTTTCTTGGGCACCACTTGGACCGGGCTCACCCAAGAGCTATCCGAAATTGGATAGATGATACCCGCATCTAATAATTTTATGACCTCGGCCTTGACTACCTCCTTCATGTTAGGATTTAGCCGGCGTTGAGGTTGAATAGTTTTGTGAGCGTGTTCTTCTAAAAAAATTTTATGGGTGCAAAAGGAGGGATTAATCCCTCTCAAATCCGTGATCTTCCACGCAATTGCGCGGCGATGAAGTTTTAAAATATGAGATAATTTAATTTTTTCTTCATTGGTCAAGTAGGCCGACACAATAACCGGAAGTTTTGAATCCTCCGCTAAGAATAAATACTCTAAATGATCAGGCAATTGTTTTAATTCTAACACGGGAGGTTCATCATAAGAAGTTTTCAAACGATCACTACCAATGTCTAAAAGTTCAAAAATAGGTGCGTGCGTGATCGAGAGATTATCACTATTTTCATGAGCAATTAAATCTAAATGTTCTAAATCGGCATCATGATCAATAGAAGATAAAGATTGTTCAGAAAAAAGAAGAGAGTCTTCTTCAGGAGAAGCCTCCAAATAATAACATGAGTCGTCATTTGAGAGCGAGTTTTTCATAGACGTGTCAATAGTAAAGGTAACTTCTTCATCTCCGACTCTAAGGAGAAGTTTCCCATTACTAACGTCTATAATTGCGCGCGAGGTGGCAAGAAAAGGGCGACCGAGAATGAGTGGGACCTCGGTGTCCTCTTCGATGTCAAAGATGACGAAATCTACCGGAAAGATAAATTTGTCAACTTTGACAAGCACATCCTCTATGATCCCCATAGGGAGCTTGACAGACCGATCCGCCAATTGAATGCACATTCTTGTGGGTTTAGGTTCTCCTAATCCCAACTTCTTAACTAAAGAATAAGGCATTAAATTGATTGAGGCGCCTAGATCAGCTAACGCACGTTTTACTAATAAATCACCAAACAAACATGGAATGGAGAAACTACCCGGATCGGGTAATTTCTTAGGTAATTTATTAAGTAAAACTGCCGAACACTCCGCATTTAATTGAACCGTGGAGATATCCTCAAGTTTCTTTTTATTGGATAAAAGATCCTTGAGGTACTTGGCGTATTTCGGCATTTGTGCGATTATTTCACAAAACGGTAGATTAATTTGGATTTGTTTAAACATGTCCAAAAATTTACCGTGATGTTCATCCACCCGGTTTTTTTGCATTCTAGATGGATAGGGAAGAGGTGGTTGATAAGCTTTTGGTTTATTAAGCGTAGAAGGCTTAGACGGAGGAGAAGATGGAGAAATTATTACCTCCGTATCAACCGGAATTGGAGAAGTATCAACCGGATTTGGAGAAGTGGTTACCTCTTTCCCGCTCCGTAGGGTGATGGCTTTTGCATGCTCCTTGGGGTTGGGCTCTGTATTGCCCGGTAGCGCTCCTTGTTGACGATCGAAGAGCATTTTAGCTATTTGCCCGATTTGCGTCTCCAAACTTCGAAGAGATCCGGTGAGATTCCGGATGTTGGCGTCATTTGTAGTTGTATATTTAGTGAACAATTCCTCGAGATTGGGAGCTTTGGGAGCTTGCGGTGGAAAATAGCCGGGTGGAATCGTGTTCGGCGGGCGCGCCGCGTTCCCCGGATTACTCCAAGAGAAGTTGGGGTGATTCCTTATACCCGGGTGATAGGTATTGCCAAAATTGCTACCCGGATTATAAGGTGGCCGATTCGGATTACCCATGTAATCCACATGCTCGGCAATAGTAGAAGGCTCCCAATATTGGGGCTCACAGGTAGATTTGGACGAGGAAGCAGACATCTCGTTCATCTGTTTTTGCAGTTGCTCAACCTGGAGAGACAAACTTGAAACCGTATCGATTTCATACATCCCGGCCGGTTTAGGTGGTTTAGACCGAGGTGTACTCCATTGATAGGTATTCAAAGCCATACCTTCTATAAGCTCTTGTGCGGCCGCCGGTGTTTTGTTATTAAGCGTTCCACCGGCGGCGGCATCAATATGTTGCCTAGTTTGAGAATTTAGGCCGTTATAGAAGGTTTGGATTTGTAACCAATCCGGAATTGCATGATGAGGACATCGACGAAGCAATTCCTTGAAACGCTCCCAAGTATCATATAACGTTTCCGAATCAATTTGGGAGAAATAAGTGATATCATTGCGTAATTTAGCCGTTTTAGCCGGCGGAAAGTATTTCGTAAGAAATCTTTCCGTCATTTGAGCCCATGTTGTGATGGATCCTCTTGGTAGAGAACCCAACCACTGCTTGGCTTTAGTGCGCAATGTAAATGGAAATAACCTTAGCCGGATGGCATCATCGGATACACCATTAATTTTAAAAGTATCGCATATTTCTAAGAAATTTGAAATATGCGCGTTTGGATCTTCATCTTGAAGCCCATCAAATTGTACATATTGTTGTACCATTTGGATGATGCTTGGCTTCAACTCAAAATTATTGGGGGCAATAGCGGGGCGAATAATACTAGATTGAGTCTCGTCCAAGTTTGGACGGGCATAATAGGACATAGTCCTTTGTTCAACCGCATTTGGCTCACCCATATTGGAAGAAGCAGAAGAAGGAGATCTAGGAGAATGAGAAGAAGAACTAAATGAAGAAGGAGAAGAAGAAGGCGGTGACGGAGAGAGGATTAATGAAGGATTAGGAGTGTCTCCTAAGGAGTCCGTATCTTGAAAATTCGGAACTTGAAATCGTAAGCGATGCCGAAGGGTTCGCTCAATTTCCGGATCCAAATCAAAAAGAGGCGACGGATTCCCTCGGGTCATACACCAAAATAAAACAAAATAAATATTTTTTTTTTGATTTTTGATATTGCTAAAACAAAAAGAAAATGATAAAATTAATAGAGCCTTGCTTTCAAAATATCAACAAAAAAATGTCCCCGGCAACGGCGCCAAAAACTTGATGTGGATTTTATAAGTTTTGAAAAATGATCCAAACTAAACTCTCAACTAGGCAAGTGCACCTATCGAAATTTAGTATATGAAATATCGTATTTAAACTCGGGGACCGTTGAGTATTTGTACTCACAAGGACGAACTATTATTTTATCGATCGGAAAATTGGTTTTGCGGAAAACGAAAACGAACGTTAAATGAAGAGGAGAAATTCGATGAATAAAAGGCTAGCACTTGATCTAGAATCACTTTGGGCTAGAATAAAATCCACGAAATTAAAGAGCACAAGCATCTAAATTATTAACTTCGACCGCGGAGGTTCCAAAGTTACGAAGCGCCTCTCTCGAGAATACGCACTCGACTAACCTTAGGTAGATCGATTAAGACCTCTCGGCCAGTCGAAAGACCTAAGCTTGCTTTAGGCGGTGAACCTCACTAATGGAGTTGACTCCAAGGCGGAAGAATTTTGCGTTCCTCTCTCGAGGGGTGAAAGAAATTCTCTTTATCCTTGAGTGATCTACTCGTATCCACAACCTCTCGGTAAATCTAGGATACGAATCTAAGCTCGAATAAACATAATTTGCAACTTATGAATTCGAAGAAAATTTAAATCAAAGATAAATCAAAGTTTAGAAAATAGAATGCTTGCTAAATTGAGACAAAAATAAGAATTTTATTCCATTCCAAAGTTCATCATGATCAAGTGCTAATTGGGAAATTAGCTACTCATCATGATGGGAGTATTACATGAAAGCATAAAGAAAGACATGATTTAAGAAAAGACTTGAAAAATAAAGATTACACTAGGAATTGAAAATGCAGGAAAAACCGTAAATAGAACAGAACTAAGCTCCCAAAAATCTCCTCCTTGGCCATCTGAAGCTGTCTGGAATTTATAGAAAAAAGTTGCTGGGTGGTCACGCCCCTAGGTCACGCCCGTGACCTAGGGCGTGTCGGTCTCGGAACCGTCGTCTTGAAGTCTTCTGAACGTTGGCGCGAAACCGCCAAAAGTTGTTAATTTGCGGGTCACGCCCCTAGGTCACGCCCGTGACCTAGGGCGTGTCTTGACGGTTGTAGAAGAACGGCGGGAAGCAGAAACGGCGGGAATAACTCCGGCCGTTGTTGGAAGGGTCACGCCCCTGGTCACGCCCGTGACCATGGGCGTGTCTTGAGAAAACTCCCAGCGACTGAAACTGCAGCATTGAGTCGGCACGCCGGGCTGTCACGAGGTCTGTCACGCCCGTGCCAAATGTGTCACGCCCGTGACTTGTTGCAAATTGAAACTGCCGTTGACTGGAAGTCAGGGCAGGGCAATGGATGTCACGCCTGGAGTACACGCCCGTGTAATGATGGTCACGCCCGTGACCTTAAGGCGTGTAATTTTAATTGACGTGGCAGGTAGCTCCTTCCACGAGCCGGGTTCTCGCCAGGATGTCACGCCCGTGACCATGTCGGTCACGCCCGTGACTATGGCGTGTCTTTTGAAAAATTATTGCTTTTGCCCAGTTTTGTCTCCTGGTCAACCCTATAGACTCCAAATTGAAGTTTGCAGCCCAGATTGCCCTGAAATAAGAAATTAGAAAAATTCAATAATAAAATTACAAAATATAATTAAAAACTAATTAATTATTAAATAAAAATAACATAAAAACATGGACAAAATTAGAGTTATCAAATACCCCCATACTTACTCGTTTGCTCGTCCCGAGCAAACAACTTCACATGTAGAGTAGAAAAATTTTAACGCTAAAAACGAAAATTGAATATAAGGAGTAGAATGCGAAGTCTTATGCCTATGCTTGTAGTAATTATTGTAGAAGAACCTACTCAGCATACAAATTAGTTTTTTAATTTTCTAAAATGTGTTTCCACTTATTATTTTTACTTCAAAGATGGAAACACGATAAATCTTCGAATCATGTTTAGGGAGAAAGTAGCGTGTTTGCTAAGATAACATTGCACAAATCGAAGATCGCGATACCCTCCAAAGAAATCCATCAATGTCGATGGCCATAGGCTTGCCCTTTCACACTCTCGCCACGGCACTAGGTTAACTTATAAGCACAAATCAGTAGGACTTAAGTAGGTTGGAATGTAGGCTTAGGTTTTTGGTTTGGAAAAACAAAGATAAATGCGATGGGTAGACACACCAAAACCTAAAGAGAGCTTGCACAAAATAAATTGAAAAACTTCGCCAATTCCTTTTGTTTTTTTTTTCAATATGTTGAATATTTTTTCAACTTCCTCTTTTTTTTTTTTTTTTTTTTTTTTTTTTTTTTTTTTTTTGTTTTTTTTTTTTTGGTTTTTTTTTAGAGGAGAAGTGAAAAATAGAACAACTCTTGTGTATTTTTTTTCAAAAGCCACCAAAATAAAATGACTCCTAATCACACATAAACTGGTTTTATCTATAATTTCAAGCTCGGTTTTAGGTGTGTAATTAGGATGCTTTTTAGGCTTTGGTAAAGTGTTGGTGGAGCTATAACAAAAGGAAGGGAATAGGCTCAAATTGGCTTAGCAAGGGTAAAACGTTAGGTACGGGTGCAAAGACTCAAACTTGCCAAAAGAAATGCCTAAATCCTTTTCATACTAATGAGTTTAACCTATGCAAAGTCTTGAGAATAGCTAGAGGGCAAGTTCTAGACATCGAGAAAGAATACCTCTTTCTTGATCCGCGAAATATCTCTCTAGTAAACTTCTACACACTCTCCTAAAATATTTTTAGATTTTGTCGGTTTCCAAGTAGAAGTAAAATAAACTATTTCTACGCATTCAGAAAAAGAAAAATCTAATTGTATGCTGAATATTTAATTCTACTCAAATTCTACTAACATGTGCACTTAACTAGAAACACAGCATGACCAACAGTTCTACTACAAAATTCAAAATTCAATTTAAAGCATCAAAAATTTTCTAAACTTATGTAAAAGTTGAATACCTAGAATTTCGCATGTGAGTAAATAGAGAAATAAAGATCTCCCTAATTTTGAAAGTAATCCTAGTTTTTGTATTTTTTTTTTTAAAATTTTTTTTTTTTTGTATTTTTGTAAAATAAGCAAAAACAAAATTGCACAAAAGAAATAAAATCCTTTTTTTTTTTTGTGAAAATTAGAATAATATTTGTATGTTTTGCTTTGAGAAATATCCCCCCATACTTAAACAAGACATTGTCCCCAATGAAAAAGAAATAAATAAAGAGAAAAGATAGGAGACTTCCCTGAAGCGGGTCATGCAGCACCAAAAAGTACCTGGAAGATAAAGCTGAAGCAAAACAGATTTTTTTTATTGTACGCAAAATAAAAGATACATGACAAAGGAAAAGAAAATGATAAAAGAAAAGATACAATAGGGTGGTCTACAACCCAAAGAAAGCCGGCTAATCCTCATCGCTATGCTGCCGCGGCTCCTGATAGTGCGTCCGGAGGTCTGAAAACTCACGCTCAATACGTGCCATGGAGGAGGCTTGATTTGTCGCTAGCGTGGTGAATCGAGTGTCAAAACTCACAAATCGAGCATCAAAATCGGCCTGCATCGTATCTAAGCGTGTGTGAAGAGATGCAAACTGACGATCCCAATAGCTCTGAGGGCCGGGCTCGGAAGAAGGGTCCTGCGGTGGTGGAGGAATCTGGGGAGAGGGAATAGTGCCACTGGGACCAGCACCGTAATCAAGGCCAAGATCTCCACCAACGACTGCGGGGGGAATAGCCTCAAACTCTCCATCACGTCGCCGCGCTAGGCCGAGGGCCTGAAGGGTCTGGAACTGGATAACTTGCGGCGTCTGGACGCAGCTGAGACGTGGAAGAGCATCCCAAATGCCGAGCTGCTTCGCGAGGAAAGTGATGAAGTTCCCGCCGTGCACTGCTCCCAACCTCGCATTTTCGGCCTGGTGCCGAAAGAAAATTGCGAGCAGATAACCAAGGTTGAGGGGGACCCGGTAAAACATACTATATAAATATAGTAAGTCTGCCCGAGTCACCACCCCGTGGCTATCGCCGCGACCAGAAATAGTGAAGGTAAGGAGGTTGTGGAGAATACGTAAGGCGGGAGAAATGAGTTGGCTGCCTTTGGATTTCTTTGGGGTGTAGGGGGCGGTGTCACTACTGATTTCCGCCCAAAAGGCGAGAAGGTTGAAATCTGTCGGGAAATCAGTAAGTAAATCGAGATAGGCGGGAGATTGGGAAAAAGCCTCCGAGCAGAAACCCATGACGACATTGAGCTGGCGGATGGTGAGCTGATGCACCATCCCACCTAGGCGAAAGATGATGAAGTCGTCATCGGCCGCCCAGCGGAACTCGAAGGAAGCCAAGAACTCAACGGTGAGTTCAAGAAAGGCATGCTCGGAAATAGAGAAGAGAGAACTCCATCCAGGCGTGGACAGAAATCCCCGCACCAAATCCGCAGCTCCAAAAGTGGCGAGGATCGCCCAATCTAAAATGCGGAACACGCCAAGGGGTTTGGCGCGTAGGCGCTCGCTGCGCTCCTGCTGGGTTTGGTTTTGAAAAAGAAGCATGGCTTCCGCTGCGGCGGGATCCGCGGGGTGCTCGGAGGAGGAAGCGGTGGAGCGAGGGTGGTGGCGAGGCATTTTGGTAGAGGGGAAGAAGAAGGAAGGAATGATTCGGGTTAGCAAAGGGAGAAGAGAAGGGTGGATGGTGTGGAGGAAGAAGAGGGGGAAAAATCCTAATTATAGGGTTTTTCGGGTTGGTCACGCCCCCCTGTCACGCCCGTGACAGGGGGCGTGACAAGCACGGGACAAAAAAAAGGAGAATCCGAGGCCTCCTGCCTCGGATTCCCTGGTCACGCCCCAGAGTCACGCCCGTGACTCTGGGCGTGTAAGGCGTGATTGGCGCAGGGATCCAATGCACTGGCATTGGATTCCAAGGTCACGCCCATGGTCACGCCCGTGACCATGGGCGTGTCTCATAAAAAAAAAACTAAAAGGAATCCGAGGCGTTGACCCGGGGTCACGCCTCGGATTCGACGACACGGCCCAGGGTCACGCCCGTGACCCTGGGGCGTGTATCTGAAACGAGAATTAATTTTGTTTTAATTTTTTTTTCTTTCTGTTTTTTTTTCGGGCTAGTCACGACCGTGACTAGGTAGTGTCACGGGCGTGACACTAACTGTCACGGCCATGACTGGGCAGGAAGAGAAGTTTTCCAGCTTCTCTTCGTCGAACGAAATTTCGGGCTAGACACGCCCGTGACCAATGGTGGTCACGCCCGTGATAGTACCGAAAGGCGAAAGGAACGCTGCGCTCGACGAAACCACTCTCGGGTTTCGGTCGACGAACTAAACACGTCTCGGTCACGCCCGTGACCCATAGGTCACGCCCGTGACAGAGGCGTGTCGGAGCAGAAAATTTTTTTTTTCTTTGTTTTTTTTTGTTTTCTTCTTTTGATTTTTTTTTTGTTTATATATTTTGTTAGATTCAACTAAACGATAATAAAACAAAAGTTACCGACTTGAAGAAACGCGTAGACTTGACGCTCAACTCCTTCGATCGTCACGCCGAAAAAGATGTCCTTCAAACCTGCGAAAATTTAAATAGAATTAAAAAAATAAGAAGAAAAGATAAGCATGGGGTGCCTCCCACAAGCGCTTTGTTTATGGTCGTTGAGCTCGACCCAAGCGGGGCACTCGTTTATGGGTTCGGGAGGTTAATTTCCTCCCGGTACTCATTAGTAGTATCACCGGCGAGGAATATCTTCAACCGGTGCCCATTCACTTTAAATTCGCCTTGTTCCGGGTGCGAGATAAGCACTGTCCCATATGGCCATACCTCTTTTACAATAAAAGGGCCGGACCATCGGGACTTGAGTTTGCCCGGAAAAAGTCGAAGGCGCGAATTATAGAGGAGAACTTGGTCTCCCGGTTTGAAATCTTTAGGGTGCTTAATTTTTTTATCATGATAAAATTTTGTGCGCTCCTTATAAAGTTTATTACTTTCATAGGCTAAGGAGCGCCACTCATCGAGCTCGTTAATTTGGAATTTCCGAAGCTCGGAGGACAAAGTTTCATCTAGATTTAAAAATTTAAGCGCCCAAAAGGCGCGGTGCTCAAGCTCAACCGGTAAGTGACATGCTTTCCCATAGACCAATCGGTACGGCGTACAACCGATAGCGGTCTTGTACGCGGTCCGATAAGCCCAAAGAGTATCATCAAGCTTGACCGACCAATCCTTTCTATTAGTAGAAACCGTTTTCTCCAAAATTCGTTTGATTTCACGGTTAACTACTTCTACCTGGCCACTTGTTTGAGGGTGATAGGGGGTGGCTAACCTATGTGTAACGCCGTATTTAGACAAAACTTTGGCGAATTGTGCGTTACAAAAGTGGGTGCCCCTATCACTAACTATTGCCCGCGGTGCTCCAAATCGTGAAAATAGTTTTTTGAGAAATTGGGTCACGACTCGGGCGTCATTAGTGGGAAAGGCTTGCGCTTCCGCCCACCGTGACACATAGTCGACCGCTACCAAAATATATTTATTTCCATAGGATGTTGGTAGCGGTCCAACAAAGTCGATCCCCCATAAATCAAAAACTTCTATTTCTAAAAATGTATTTAATGGCATTTCATCGCGGCGGGAAATATTACCTGAGCGTTGGCATTGTTCACAACGACTTACATGGGCGTGAGCATCCTTGAAGATGCTTGGCCAATAGAAGCCCGCTTCAAGTACCTTCCGAGCCGTCCGATTAGCTTTATAGTGCCCACCGGCGGGTCCTTCATGACAATGCTTTAAAATTTGTGCGCCTTCCTCATGAGAAACACACCTCCGCACTACTTGATCCGCGCAAACACGAAAAAGGAAGGGATCCTCCCAAAAATAATTTTTCAAATCAGAAAAGAATTTCTTCTTTTCTTGATAAGAAAAATCATTCGGGAGGAGTCTCGCAACAAGATAATTTGCGAAATCGGCGAACCAAGGAGTGGGGAGGGTGATTACCTTATGAATGGCGAGAAGGCGCTCCTCGGGGAAAGTGTCATCAATGTCCTCCTCCATGAGCTCCCCCGAATTTGGGTTCTCCAACCGCGAAAGATGGTCAGCCGCCAAGTTCTCCGCTCCTCTCTTGTCGCGAATCTCCAAATCAAATTCTTGGAGTAATAAGATCCACCTAATCAATCGCGGCTTTGCATCTGTTTTTGCTAGTAAATATCTCAAAGCCGAATGATCAGTAAAAACAATAATTTTAGACAAAGTGAGATATGAGCGGAATTTATCAAATGCGAAAATTACGGCTAATAATTCTTTTTCGGTGGTCGTGTAATTTTCCTGTGCGGCGGTTAATGTTTTGCTTGCATAATAGATAGGATGAAAGTTTTTATTTATGCGTTGTCCTAACACCGCACCAACGGCAAAACTACTAGCGTCGCACATTATCTCAAAGGGAAGCTCCCAATTGGGAGCGATCATGATAGGAGCGTTAATCAATTTTTCTTTAATAAGAGAAAAAGCACGCAAACAATTTTCGTCAAAAATAAACGGCGCGTCTTTTTCTAACAAGTGGGTTAGGGGCTTAGTTATTTTAGAAAAATCTTTAATAAACCGGCGATAGAAACCGGCATGCCCCAAAAAACTACGAACGGCCTTAACATTTGAAGGGGGAGGTAGCTTTTCTATAGTTTCAATTTTTGCTTTATCTACCTCTATGCCCTTACTAGAAATTTTATGGCCTAAGACCAAACCCTCCCGTACCATAAAATGGCACTTCTCCCAGTTTAAAACTAGATTCGTGTCCTCACATCTTTGGAGTACACGGGAAAGGTTTGCTAAACATAAATCAAACGAATCTCCAAAAACGGAGAAATCGTCCATGAAAACCTCCATGATATCCTCCACTAATTCGTCAAAGATCGCTAGCATACACCTTTGGAAGGTTGCCGGCGCGTTGCACAAACCAAAAGACATCCTTCGATAAGCGAAGGTGCCAAACGGACAAGTGAAGGTTGTTTTCTCTTGGTCCTCGGGTGCGATTGGGATTTGAAAATATCCCGAGAGACCATCAAGAAAGCAATAAAATGAGTGCCCGGATAGCCGTTCAAGTATTTGGTCAATAAACGGCAAAGGAAAATGATCCTTACGGGTTGCATCATTTAATTTACGGTAATCGATGCATACCCGCCATCCGGTAACGGTTCGAGTGGGAACTAACTCGTTTTTATCATTAGGAACTACCGTTAACCCTCCTTTCTTGGGCACCACTTGGACCGGGCTCACCCAAGAGCTATCCGAAATTGGATAGATGATACCCGCATCTAATAATTTTATGACCTCGGCCTTGACTACCTCCTTCATGTTAGGATTTAGCCGGCGTTGAGGTTGAATAGTTTTGTGAGCGTGTTCTTCTAAAAAAATTTTATGGGTGCAAAAGGAGGGATTAATCCCTCTCAAATCCGTGATCTTCCACGCAATTGCGCGGCGATGAAGTTTTAAAATATGAGATAATTTAATTTTTTCTTCATTGGTCAAGTAGGCCGACACAATAACCGGAAGTTTTGAATCCTCCGCTAAGAATAAATACTCTAAATGATCAGGCAATTGTTTTAATTCTAACACGGGAGGTTCATCATAAGAAGTTTTCAAACGATCACTACCAATGTCTAAAAGTTCAAAAATAGGTGCGTGCGTGATCGAGAGATTATCACTATTTTCATGAGCAATTAAATCTAAATGTTCTAAATCGGCATCATGATCAATAGAAGATAAAGATTGTTCAGAAAAAAGAAGAGAGTCTTCTTCAGGAGAAGCCTCCAAATAATAACATGAGTCGTCATTTGAGAGCGAGTTTTTCATAGACGTGTCAATAGTAAAGGTAACTTCTTCATCTCCGACTCTAAGGAGAAGTTTCCCATTACTAACGTCTATAATTGCGCGCGAGGTGGCAAGAAAAGGGCGACCGAGAATGAGTGGGACCTCGGTGTCCTCTTCGATGTCAAAGATGACGAAATCTACCGGAAAGATAAATTTGTCAACTTTGACAAGCACATCCTCTATGATCCCCATAGGGAGCTTGACAGACCGATCCGCCAATTGAATGCACATTCTTGTGGGTTTAGGTTCTCCTAATCCCAACTTCTTAACTAAAGAATAAGGCATTAAATTGATTGAGGCGCCTAGATCAGCTAACGCACGTTTTACTAATAAATCACCAAACAAACATGGAATGGAGAAACTACCCGGATCGGGTAATTTCTTAGGTAATTTATTAAGTAAAACTGCCGAACACTCCGCATTTAATTGAACCGTGGAGATATCCTCAAGTTTCTTTTTATTGGATAAAAGATCCTTGAGGTACTTGGCGTATTTCGGCATTTGTGCGATTATTTCACAAAACGGTAGATTAATTTGGATTTGTTTAAACATGTCCAAAAATTTACCGTGATGTTCATCCACCCGGTTTTTTTGCATTCTAGATGGATAGGGAAGAGGTGGTTGATAAGCTTTTGGTTTATTAAGCGTAGAAGGCTTAGACGGAGGAGAAGATGGAGAAATTATTACCTCCGTATCAACCGGAATTGGAGAAGTATCAACCGGATTTGGAGAAGTGGTTACCTCTTTCCCGCTCCGTAGGGTGATGGCTTTTGCATGCTCCTTGGGGTTGGGCTCTGTATTGCCCGGTAGCGCTCCTTGTTGACGATCGGAGAGCATTTTAGCTATTTGCCCGATTTGCGTCTCCAAACTTCGAAGAGATCCGGTGAGATTCCGGATGTTGGCGTCATTTGTAGTTGTATATTTAGTGAACAATTCCTCGAGATTGGGAGCTTTGGGAGCTTGCGGTGGAAAATAGCCGGGTGGAATCGTGTTCGGCGGGCGCGCCGCGTTCCCCGGATTACTCCAAGAGAAGTTGGGGTGATTCCTTATACCCGGGTGATAGGTATTGCCAAAATTGCTACCCGGATTATAAGGTGGCCGATTCGGATTACCCATGTAATCCACATGCTCGGCAATAGTAGAAGGCTTCCAATATTGGGGCTCACAGGTAGATTTGGACGAGGAAGCAGACATCTCGTTCATCTGTTTTTGCAGTTGCTCAACCTGGAGAGACAAACTTGAAACCGTATCGATTTCATACATCCCGGCCGGTTTAGGTGGTTTAGACCGAGGTGTACTCCATTGATAGGTATTCAAAGCCATACCTTCTATAAGCTCTTGTGCGGCCGCCGGTGTTTTGTTATTAAGCGTTCCACCGGCGGCGGCATCAATATGTTGCCTAGTTTGAGAATTTAGGCCGTTATAGAAGGTTTGGATTTGTAACCAATCCGGAATTGCATGATGAGGACATCGACGAAGCAATTCCTTGAAACGCTCCCAAGTATCATATAACGTTTCCGAATCAATTTGGGAGAAATAAGTGATATCATTGCGTAATTTAGCCGTTTTAGCCGGCGGAAAGTATTTCGTAAGAAATCTTTCCGTCATTTGAGCCCATGTTGTGATGGATCCTCTTGGTAGAGAACCCAACCACTGCTTGGCTTTAGTGCGCAATGTAAATGGAAATAACCTTAGCCGGATGGCATCATCGGATACACCATTAATTTTAAAAGTATCGCATATTTCTAAGAAATTTGAAATATGCGCGTTTGGATCTTCATCTTGAAGCCCATCAAATTGTACATATTGTTGTACCATTTGGATGATGCTTGGCTTCAACTCAAAATTATTGGGGGCAATAGCGGGGCGAATAATACTAGATTGAGTCTCGTCCAAGTTTGGACGGGCATAATAGGACATAGTCCTTTGTTCAACCGCATTTGGCTCACCCATATTGGAAGAAGCAGAAGAAGGAGATCTAGGAGAATGAGAAGAAGAACTAAATGAAGAAGGAGAAGAAGAAGGCGGTGACGGAGAGAGGATTAATGAAGGATTAGGAGTGTCTCCTAAGGAGTCCGTATCTTGAAAATTCGGAACTTGAAATCGTAAGCGATGCCGAAGGGTTCGCTCGATTTCCGGATCCAAATCAAAAAGAGGCGACGGATTCCCTCGGGTCATACACCAAAATAAAACAAAATAAATATTTTTTTTTTGATTTTTGATATTGCTAAAACAAAAAGAAAATGATAAAATTAATAGAGCCTTGCTTTCAAAATATCAACAAAAAAATGTCCCCGGCAACGGCGCCAAAAACTTGATGTGGATTTTATAAGTTTTGAAAAATGATCCAAACTAAACTCTCAACTAGGCAAGTGCACCTATCGAAATTTAGTATATGAAATATCGTATTTAAACTCGGGGACCGTTGAGTATTTGTACTCACAAGGACGAACTATTATTTTATCGATCGGAAAATTGGTTTTGCGGAAAACGAAAACGAACGTTAAATGAAGAGGAGAAATTCGATGAATAAAAGGCTAGCACTTGATCTAGAATCACTTTGGGCTAGAATAAAATCCACGAAATTAAAGAGCACAAGCATCTAAATTATTAACTTCGACCGCGGAGGTTCCAAAGTTACGAAGCGCCTCTCTCGAGAATACGCACTCGACTAACCTTAGGTAGATCGATTAAGACCTCTCGGCCAGTCGAAAGACCTAAGCTTGCTTTAGGCGGTGAACCTCACTAATGGAGTTGACTCCAAGGCGGAAGAATTTTGCGTTCCTCTCTCGAGGGGTGCAAGAAATTCTCTTTATCCTTGAGTGATCTACTCGTATCCACAACCTCTCGGTAAATCTAGGATACGAATCTAAGCTCGAATAAACATAATTTGCAACTTATGAATTCGAAGAAAATTTAAATCAAAGATAAATCAAAGTTTAGAAAATAGAATGCTTGCTAAATTGAGACAAAAATAAGAATTTTATTCCATTCCAAAGTTCATCATGATCAAGTGCTAATTGGGAAATTAGCTACTCATCATGATGGGAGTATTACATGAAAGCATAAAGAAAGACATGATTTAAGAAAAGACTTGAAAAATAAAGATTACACTAGGAATTGAAAATGCAGGAAAAACCGTAAATAGAACAGAACTAAGCTCCCAAAAATCTCCTCCTTGGCCATCTGAAGCTGTCTGGAATTTATAGAAAAAGTTGCTGGGTGGTCACGCCCCTAGGTCACGCCCGTGACCTAGGGCGTGTCGGTCTCGGAACCGTCGTCTTGAAGTCTTCTGAACGTTGGCGCGAAACCGCCAAAAGTTGTTAATTTGCGGGTCACGCCCCTAGGTCACGCCCGTGACCTAGGGCGTGTCTTGACGGTTGTAGAAGAACGGCGGGAAGCAGAAACGGCGGGAATAACTCCGGCCGTTGTTGGAAGGGTCACGCCCCTGGTCACGCCCGTGACCATGGGCGTGTCTTGAGAAAACTCCCAGCGACTGAAACTGCAGCATTGAGTCGGCACGCCGGGCTGTCACGAGGTCTGTCACGCCCGTGCCAAATGTGTCACGCCCGTGACTTGTTGCAAATTGAAACTGCCGTTGACTGGAAGTCAGGGCAGGGCAATGGATGTCACGCCTGGAGTACACGCCCGTGTAATGATGGTCACGCCCGTGACCTTAAGGCGTGTAATTTTAATTGACGTGGCAGGTAGCTCCTTCCACGAGCCGGGTTCTCGCCAGGATGTCACGCCCGTGACCATGTCGGTCACGCCCGTGACTATGGCGTGTCTTTTGAAAAATTATTGCTTTTGCCCAGTTTTGTCTCCTGGTCAACCCTATAGACTCCAAATTGAAGTTTGCAGCCCAGATTGCCCTGAAATAAGAAATTAGAAAAATTCAATAATAAAATTACAAAATATAATTAAAAACTAATTAATTATTAAATAAAAATAACATAAAAACATGGACAAAATTAGAGTTATCAACCATGAAGCGATAGGCTCCACTCTCCTGACATCCCGCACACCCCCGACCATCGCCATAGGATGACAATCTAGGCAAGCCTCTTACGAGTCTTCTTTCCGCCATTGCTTTCAGCTTGTCCATCCCTACATGCCCCAGTCTTACATGCCAGATAGCTGCACTATCACTGGCATTCCTCCGATCAACTCCAGAACTAGTTGAAATCCCAACTACGTTCTTCTCCTTCCTCCCTACCTGAGCTACGTTCGCCGAGAGCAAGACAACCTTGCACTCCTTCCGAAGATGACCTTGCTGCTTGCATTTATAGCACCGTGGTCCTTCCTTCCTCTTCCTATCACGCCTAGGAGAAACACTCCTTTCTTCCTGATATGAAGTAGAGGGACCATCTTCCGCAGCAACCTTCACCTCCTTCCTGAACAACCCATCAAGGGAAGTCCAAACCTCCGCAGCTGACCGACATCCACTGATGTGGTCCAAGAGCTCCGATGAGATCACCTGCTTGAGAATAGACTCCGCTTTCGTATTTGCCTCCTTCCAAGCTCTCATCGCCTCAGCATTGCCAGCAGTATCCTCTTGTCTTCCTGCTCCGCATACAACCTCCCAAAGGTCCTCGCCAAGAAGAAAGCTCTTCATACAGGACTTCCACCATTTACAGTTCGCCTCTGTAAGAAGATCAATACCAAGACAACTTGCATCCTCCACTGCCATGGTTCTACCACTGGTTTCCTCGACAGACGAGCAACTACTTCCATTGAGCACTGCTTGACCACTCCAACAACCTCGCTTTGATACCATGTTAAAATTCAACAAACCGCAGACGCCCCCTTGGATACCCTGTTGAAAACTCAATAAACCGAAGGAGAATACGCCCACTTATATGTTGAAAGTTCTCCCGGATCGTGGAGTTAGCAGGGGTTATCTCAACAAAGCAGTAACAACCAGCAACACATGCAACACAAGCTTCTTTATTGATCAAGAGCAAACTTCTTTACACAGCGAGACATACATGGCGAGACATGCTTCACCAAAACCCAACACCGGGAGAGCAGAGACAATTACAAAGACAACAACAAAAAACAAGCCGCGCGGACTCAATCAACAAGCCGCCGACCTACTGCTGTGGAGTCCGCTCAGTCCGCCAGGTCGCCAGACCGCAACCCAAGCCGCGCAGACTCACCCCTTCCAATGCTAGTTCTTCACCGCCGGTCTGCACGCCGCCAGACCGCACAAGCTGCGCCACCGAATGGAACAGTCCGCCTGAAGCAGGCGACTTCCTGAACCCCGAACCAAGTTGCCAAAGAGAAGACCGCCTGGTCGCAATCCGCGACCTGCTGTTTACCGCCTGTTGCTTAACCGCAGAGTCCGCACTGTCCCTGACCGCAATCAGAGCCAAGTCCTGGCTTTCCAGCGCTATCCGCACAACCTGCACAGCACAACCGGGTCAACTCTCTATCCGCGCGGACACAAAGTCCAGACCGCAGCAACTTACGCGAGCTCAATTACTGTTCACTTACTTCGGTCTAGGTTCCTCTTTTTCCTGATGTGACATGGGTCCTATTTATAGGCACGACGATGAGTATGGTCACCGCCCTAGCCGATAGGATCACCGCCACATCCCGCAGCTAGAACAAGTGTGTCCGCCAGCCCGCGGACACACATACCAGTTCGCCGCTCCTGTGCAGATAGCCAGTCCGCCCCAGCTTCTCCAAGGCCGGACTCCAATATCCAGTCCGCCTTGCCGCCAGAGGCCAAGCCAGGACCACCACAGCCGGACTCCACAACAGCCGTGTCCGCCAATCTGCGGACAAGGCATCAGCCCGCAAACCCCGAGCCCGCAGCTTTGCCATCAAGGCACCTGCCGGACTCAGCGGACACCCGGCTATCGTCCGCATAACCCAAGTCCATTACCCCAACTCCAAGGCACCTCCGGACTTAGCGGACACGCCAAACCAGTCCGCTAACAGCAGACTCCAGTCCGCAACTCCTGAGTCCATAACCTCGTCACAAGGCTAAACCGGACTCAGCGGACTCCGGCTCTAGTCCGCACGCTCCTGCACAAGCAATTCTCCAGTCCGCATTTCCCAAGCTAGCAAACAAGGCATCAGCACTTCTACTACGCTTGGCGGACTGAGAAACCAGCCTGCGCTCCACTGCGCGATCTCCCCGGACTGAGCCTCCTGGACTTGGTTCAATTCCCACCAAGTCCAGCCCACTGGCCGCAAGGGCCAGTCCGCACTTACTGGCGGACACTGGATCTAGCCCGCCATACCGGGCGACCTCCAGTTTCTGTCCGCGCTGACCGGCGGTCTCCGCGACTTCTACTTGCCGCTCCACTGGAGCAAGACCAAGGCAACTGCCAAACCGGTCTGCCGAGCTCCAGTTCTTCAGTCCGCTTCATGCCGGACTCCGCGGATAGGCATTCCTGTCCGCCCGGTTACTTTCTGGGAGTCAACCGCCTGCTGAGCATACACTGGCCTGTCAGACCGCCACTGCTGTCCGCGTAGTCCGCGCGAACAGACCGCCCAGGCCGCCACAGAGCAAACCGCCTGTAACATCCCCGCCGACCTAGCAGTCCGCCAACCCAGTCCGCGTAGTCCGCGCGGATAGGTTTCCTAAGCCATCCATTCACCCACTTTCACTTCACAGAATTCAACAAGTTAAACCAAAACAATGTAAAAATAACTAAAGATAAAAACAAGAAAACTAATCTCATACACACACACACAAATAAAGAAGAACGAAAAAAACTAAGTTAAAATAAAAGGGAAATAAGATTGCATATGAATAGCCAAATAGATGAAGTCCAAATCCAAGGAAAGAGAGAAAAACTATAAATTTTATTAAGCAAAGTAGGAGATTACAAAACTAAGAAAATAAAGGAGAGGGGGAAAAATTCCCTTACATAGCATTTGGATTTCATTTCAGCAGCATATCCCTATACAAAATGGATCCAAAAAGTGGAACAAGAACTCAAGCAGAAGCTCTGAATTTATAGGGAAAAATTTACAAGTACACGCCCTTGGTCACGGGCGTGACAGGGGGCGTGTCAGTACTATTTGCGAAGGCGACCGGCGATTTGACGGGAAAGTGGACTTCGGACTGGACACGTGTCGATCTCGCAGTGGTCACGCCCCCGGTCACGGGGGTGACGCTGGGCGTGTCATGGAGGTGGATCTGGGCGCGGGTTGCGCCGAAAGTCTTCGGGCAGGTCTTGTCGGGCCAGCTGGAAAGGTCACGCCCCAGGTCACGGGCGTGACTCTGGGCATGTCAGTTGGTGTCGACACTCGACGAATGTCGAGCGGAAAGTGTCGAGTTGAAAATCGTCGAGCTGAGATTGAGTCACGCCCTAGGTCACGGGCGTGACTCTGGGCGTGTCGAGGAGGTCGACGATCGTTGAGCTGGAAACGTCGAGCGGGTGGACACGGGCTTGGGTCACGGCCCGGGTCAGGTGACACGGGCGTGACCCCGGGCGTGTCAAGTTTTGCTTCACAAAAAATTGCTGATTTCACGGTTTTTGACGTATCACGCCCTGGTCACGGGCGTGACCAATATGTCACGGGCGTGACATGACATTTTTTGGCAGATTTTCATTTTTTTCCTGAAAAATAAAATAAAACAAGTTAGTATAATATTGACAAAAATAGGAGCATTTTATTGAATCAAAACAAATAAAAATGACAAAAATAAATGAAAATAACTAAATTAATATACAGAAAAATAGGTATATTTACAATTCATCAAATACCCCCATACTTAAGCTTTTGCTATTCCAGAGCAAAAGTTGGAGATGAACTTATAAGTAATAAAAGAAATCCTAAATTTAGCTACCGCTTGAATTAATTAAAAGTAAGATCAAAATAAACATCCGGGGTTAAAGAATTAAATCCTAATTTATGAAATGTTATAAATAGAGGAAGAGTTTCAAAAATACTTCTAGATAAAATAAAATAGAAAGCAAAAATTTATTTTTGTTAGTTTAACAAAGATGGATTGGATTTATATAAAAAATCTTAGCTTAAAAGAAGTTAAAGGAAATAATGCAATTTAAAAATTATGCTCTCAAAAAATTTTAAATTAATTCTAGAATCATTGAAATGAGATAGGTGGTTTGGTGGTTTATGAAGAAGGCTTGAATATTGAGGCGAGGCAATTTTTTCTCGAACCTCCAATTTTTCTTTTTGGATAGTTAGGAAAATGAAATCTTATTTTCCTAACACATAAATTTTTTTTTCTTTCTTCATAATAAATAACCCAATGTATATGTGTAGAAGTAATGAATTTTATCCTCTTACTCCATAACATATAATCTTTTTAAATATTGGGTGCCTATGTTTACGGAATGAAATCTTATTCCCATTGACATAAGATCTTTTAAGGGATAGGGGTAAACATGTCAAGTAAGGCATGAAAAAAATGGAAGTGGGTTTAGTTTTTCAAAAGGAAAACTAGATTTTAATAAAAAAGTTTTGAGAGCAACCTTTTTAAAATGAACATTCCAATGTTTCTAAAAGCAAAGAGTAGAAATAATTGAAATCCATGGATGTTATTTTCTAACATAAAAAATGAGCTTCTATTTATAAAATTAGAAGTGATGGTGAAAAACAAGTTCCCTATTATAAGGAAAAGACATAAAAAAATTCTTTAAATCATAACCCCAGACACTTAAATATGTCAAACTTTAATTAATAAACGAATAGTAAGCAAAGAATAACTAAAATTCGCATATAAATTAACTCGAAACTAGATTTTTGGAAAGCAAAAAGGGTTAAGATATGGTATATTCGAATTATTTTGTTACATAATTTAACAAAACATTTTTTTTGGATTTTTTAGAGTTTTATCATTTTTTTTGTGTTTTAATTATTATCTTTTTAGGATTTTTAGAGTTATTTTCTTTTTTTAGGATTTTTGGTTTTTCTAATTTTTTGATTGATTTTTTTTAGTGTATTTCGATAAGTAATTTACAAGAATGAGGAGAGAAAGAAGTGTTATTTAAAGAAGATAGGGGGGAAAGAGAGATTTTTACAAAAAAATGTACAAAGTAAAAACTCGATTGTAGCCCCCGCGAACAGACTCTTATTTGAATGGTTGGTTCGATGAGTCGAACGTCGCGGGCAGGCAAAATGCAAGCTTTTACAAATAAGAAGATGGGGGGGGGGAAAGAGAATTTTTTTACAAAAAGTATTTACGAAGTAAAAAGATTTTTTTGAATTTTTTTTGAGTTTTATGAATTTTTTTTTTGAAGTTTTATGATAATAAAAACATGGAAATTTTTTTTTGATTTTAAGTTTTGCAAATTTTTTGTATTTTTGATGAGTACAGAATAAAAAATGCAGTATAAAAAAAAAACCCCCATACTTAAACCCAACATTGTCCCCAATGTTGCAATCTAAGTATGCGGAACAGATAATATATAAAATATAATAAGTACAAAAATAAAAAGGGAGGGTAGGAGCTTCCCTTAGACGAGTCTGGGGGGCCCGGGTCGAAACCCTGCATTTATTGTTAGAAGAAGAAGAAAAACGATAACAGAAAAAAACAAAAAAAGATAAACTCGGCCTAAAGAGTGCGGGCAGTAGGGAGCAAGTGCGTGGGCGACTCGAAGGTAGCTAAGACCTTAGCGACCATTGCGTGATAAAATGTGATCCTCTAGCGCGCAGAATAATGGAAGCATGCCGAAGTAAAATGAAACGAAATAAAACAAATTAAAATAAAAGAAGTTAAATAAAATATATATAGATTTATTAATATCAAATTTTATTTTTTGGTGTTTTTAAGGAGATTGTTTTTTAGGTAGTTTTTTTTTGTGTTCATAAAAATAATGAAAATATAAGTTTTTTTATTTATTTATTTTTTGTTGTTGTTTCGTTAAGTTTTTTCATTTTTTCGAATTTTTTTAGTTTTGTTTGTTTTATAGTGTTTTTTTGTTTGTTTGTTTTTTTTCAAAAACAATAATGAAAATAAAAATATTTTTTGTTAAGTTTTTTTTTTCATTGTTTGGATTTTTAGTTTAGTTTTTTGTTTTTTGAGTTTAGTGTTTTTTTAGTTAGTTTTTGTTTTCATTTTTTCATTTTTTCGAATTTTTAGTTTTGTTTTTTTTATAGTTTTTTTTTCTTTTTCATTAAAAGAATGTAAATAAATTTTTTGTTAAGTTTTTTTTTTCATTTTTTTTTGGGTTACAGTTTTTTTTTAGTTTTTTAGGTTTTTTTTAGTTTTTTTTTTCAAATTTTAAATTTTTAAGGATTTTCAAAAATTTTTTAGTTTTGTAAGTTTTTCAAAATTTTTTTGTTTTATAAATTTGTAAATTTTTTATAGTTTTTATTATTATTATTATTATTATTATTATTATTATAATTTTTGTTAGTTGGCCAAACTATTTTTTTTATTATATAAATATATATAGGTAAAATTAATAGAAACCCAAGGTTCAAAATAACGACCCGAAAACTCCCCGGCAACGGCGCCAAAAACTTGATGGTTAAAAATCCAAAATTATTTACGGTCACGCGGCGACCCGACGATTTTATTTGAGAAAAGCGGATTTGGTTTTATTTAGAAAACGGGGCGCGCGTATTTATTTATTTGGATATAAAATGGTTTAGATCGAGTTTAACGAAAGGAGGCAAGTGCACCTATCGTGAGTAGTACAGGATATTCCGGGTGGAATATCGAGGTCGTATTGTTCTCGGGGTTGGTTCGATTATTTCTACTCTTCCCTGGAGGGGACTATTATTTTACCGATAATTATCTTGTCGGGATATTTTATATATATAAAAAAAATGCAGAAAAAGGAAATGAAAGCATAAAAAGAAAGCAATAAGGTGGTGCCGATGAAGAGCTTAGCTCGATGGCACCGAAAAAACAATTGAACTAAAATAGACTTTAAATAAAAAGAGCTCCTAAATTTCTAATTAATTAAGGCGGAGACTTGGCCGTGGAGGTTCCACTAAAATGAGCTCACCTATCTCTAGGACTATCGCTCACCTGAACGCTAAGACTATTCGACCGGGATCTCGTCCGACGAAGGATTCCTCTTAATGCCCGCATTACGCTAAGAACCCCGCTATTGGGTGGGAAACCCAATCCGGTAGAGTTGGCGCGCCTCCTCTCTCGAGGGTTAGTGCGGAACTCTCTTTGCCAAGGGGTGATCGGTCCATATGCACGGCCTCTCGGCTAGCTAGCATATGGACTACGGAAATAGGGCCCACAAATCGATATGTGGTCCTACGCGTCGTTAACCCCGGGCAAACCTTAAGTACTTTTAATTAATTAGAAAGATATGACCTTTAATTATTTTAAGCTATTTTATCTGTCCTAATGCTCTTCGATGCCGAGGGCTAAGAACGATTAGCCACTCATCGGAATGGGGACGGCTTGCGGTGAAAAGAAGAAAATAAAGCAGTAAAGAAAGCGGTAAATGAAAGCGATAAAATGAAAGCAGTAAGGAAAGCAGAAAATTGCAAGTCCTACCCAAACGAGTAGGACTGAAGAAAGCTGTAAATTGCGAGTCCCGGCGCAAATGCGTGGGCGGGAGAAAGAAAGCGGGTCCTACTCAAACGAGTAGGACTAAATAAATGCAACACACGCACACACTCGACAGAAAGTAAAACTCACACACACGCTCTCTCGACATAAATGAAAACACACACACACAAATCCTACTCAAATGAGTAGGGAAAATTACGACCTGCCATTTAACTCGAATGAGTAGGCGGAAATAAAGAAAATTACAAACTCACGCACTCTACAGAAAGTAAAATAAGCAAGCGCCATTTAACTCTTAACGAGTAGGCGGAAATAAATGCGCATACATAAAAAATTGCAAAAAAAAACTAAGTTACCGAAAAATTAAAACAACTGCATTTCTACCGCTAGAATGCGGTAGAAATGCGTAAAAAGTGAAAATAAAAATTAAATGAGCGAAAAAGTTTTGCAAACAAAAATGAAAATGCAAGTGCTTGGAAAATAAAAATGAATACATTTCTACCGCTAAAATGCGGTAGAAATGATTAAAATGAAGACCGAAAAATAAAAGGAGCAAAAGTTTAAACGAAAAATCAAAGTGCACGAAAAATTAAAACGACTATATTATCATTCCTATAACTCCGTGAAAATGCTAAAAAAGTGCGAATAAAGGGAAAAGAACGAAAAAGTTTACGAAATAAAAAGCTAAGTTAAAAAAGAGGAAAAACACTTTGAAAACGTTTTTACGGATCTATAAGGATGAATTAGAAACTATAAAAATCTAAGTTAAACCAAAACAATGTAAAAATAACTAAACATAAAAACAAGAAAACTAATCTCATACACACACACACACATATAAAGAAGAACGAAAAAAACTAAGTTAAAACAAAAGGGAAATAAGATTGCATATGAATAGCCAAATAGATGAAGTCCAAATCCAAGGAAAGAGAGAAAAACTATAAATTTTATTAAGCAAAGTAGGAGATTACAAAACTAAGAAAATAAAGGAGAGGGGGAAAAATTCCCTTACATAGCATTTGGATTTCATTTCAGCAGCATATCCCTATACAAAATGGATCCAAAAAGTGGAACAAGAACTCAAGCAGAAGCTCTGAATTTATAGGGAAAAATTTACAAGTACACGCCCTTGGTCACGGGCGTGACAGGGGGCGTGTCAGTACTATTTGCGAAGGCGACCGGCGATTTGACGGGAAAGTGGACTTCGGACTGGACACGTGTCGGTCTCGCAGTGGTCACGCCCCCGGTCACGGGGGTGACGCTGGGCGTGTCATGGAGGTGGATCTGGGCGCGGGTTGCGCCGAAAGTCTTCGAGCAGGTCTTGTCGGGCCAGCTGGAAAGGTCACGCCCCAGGTCACGGGCGTGACTCTGGGCATGTCAGTTGGTGTCGACACTCGACGAATGTCGAGCGGAAAGTGTCGAGTTGAAAATCGTCGAGCTGAGATTGAGTCACGCCCTAGGTCACGGACGTGACTCTGGGCGTGTCGAGGAGGTCGACGATCGTTGAGCTGGAAACGTCGAGCGGGTGGACACGGGCTTGGGTCACGCCCTGGGTCGGGTGACACGGGCGTGACCCCGGGCGTGTCAAGTTTTGCTTCACAAAAAATTGCTGATTTCACGGTTTTTGACGTGTCACGCCCTGGTCACGGGCGTGACCAATATGTCACGGGCGTGACATGGCATTTTTTGGCAGATTTTCATTTTTTTCCTGAAAAATAAAATAAAACAAGTTAGTATAATATTGACAAAAATAGGAGCATTTTATTGAATCAAAACAAATAAAAATGACGAAAATAAATGAAAATAACTAAATTAATGTACAAAAAAATAGGTATATTTACAATTCATCACTACACCATGCAGCCCACTTCAACCATGCAGCCGACCCTCCTCCATGATGCATCCCACTTATTTTATGCAGCCACACACCACCTTGCGTGGCTCTCCGTTCAATGCATGGTCGGCCTCCCTCCCTCATTCATCCCCCCTCTCTCTCCCCTTTATTATTTTCTCTTCTCTTTATTTCTCATTCACCCCTCTTTCCCCCTCTCTCATTCTCATTTAAACCCATCCATCCCCCCTCTTATATTTATTTTGTTCCTTTTTATTTTCCAAAATGAAAATGCATGCATTTAGCCTCTTCTCTCTCCCCCCATTAATGTCATTCATACACTTCTCCATTTATGCATGGCCGCCCCCCCTTCTTCCCCCTTCATATCAACTTCCCTCTAGAACCTTCCCCCTCATCTATAAAAGGAGCCCTTGCCTCAAGCTTTGGAGAGTGGGATTTTGGGGAGAGCAAGTGAGAGTGCTAGTTCAAGAGAGAGTTCCTTTTTCTTACTTGTTGTTAAGTTTTTTTAGTGCAACCCTTTCCTTGTTAGTATAATCCTTTTCATTGTGCTCTTTTCTTTTATTAGTGTTAAGTTCTTTTTATTGTCTCTACTATTATTAGTTTGTAGTCCTGTTTCTATCATCAATAAAAATGAATTCTCTTTCTCTTATTTTTGTGGTTTCTTTCTTAACTATGCATAGCTAATTTTCCTTTAGCATCTGATCATGAGGATCCCTGAAATAAGATGAGATTTCCTTTTACTTCTTAGTTTTATTTTTGTCAAAATTATTCTCGATCCTTGTTGGGTACATTAGAATATATGTACCTGATTTGAAGAAGCCTCACCCTACTCAATGATATACATCAAGGTGTATTAGATGTGTTTTGAGTTTATTTGTGCAGGTTAAGTAATTGCAGGAAAAGCATAAAAGTTTCTAAGTCCATATGTCGACACCTAGAAGAAAAGTGTCGACACTTATGAAGGCTTGGGTCGACACCTAGAGAAGCTGTGTCGACACTTGGAGTAATTGTGTCGACACCAGGAAGTCAGAGTCGAAACCAGAAGAAAAGTGTCGACACTTAAAGGCAGTGTCGACACACAGTGAAGAATTGTCTACATAATCAGTGTCGACACTTAGAGGCAGTGTCGACACCCAGAGAAACTTTGTCGATAGCAAAAGTGTCGACACTAGGAGGCTGTGTCGACACTCAGCAAACTTCAACAAAGTTCAAGTACATGTGTCGACACTAGGAGGCTGTGTCGACACTCATCAAACTTCAACAAAGTTCAAGTACATGTGTCGACACTAGGAGGATGTGTCGACACTCAGCAAACTTCAACAAAGTTGAAGTACATGTGTCGACACTAGAAAGATGTGTCGACACTCAGCAAAGTTTCAACACAGAAGGCATGTGTCGACACAAAGAAGATGTGTCGACACTTAGCAAGTTTCAACACAAAGAAGATGTGTCGAAACAAAGAAGATGTGTCGACACTTAGCAGGTTTCAACACAAGAAGATGTGTCGACACAAATGAGTTGTGTCGACACTCAGCAGAAATCAACTAAGTATTAAAGAAGAAGGCTTGTGTAGACACACAGAATCAGTGTCGACACATTCAGAAGAAGCAGTGTCGAGAAGCTGTTACGACAACACAAAGAGTTGTGTCGACACCAACAAGGCTAGTGTCGACACTTAGTCTACTTGTGTCGACACTTAGTCTATTTGTGTCGACACATAAAGATTATCTGTATCGACACTTTCAGACAGTGACAGAGATTTCAAGAAGTGACTGGATGACTTGACAGCTGTCATTTCAAGCGGTCGACTGTAACTGTCAGAGCCGTCAGAAAGTTGTTAGAAACCGGATCAGCCGGTCACCATGGAGGAAGCTTATTTAAAGTCCTTTATCCTTCAACAGAAAAAGTAATTAATGAGAACAGATTGACAACAATCAATCAGAAGATCTAACAACACAAAAAGAAGAAGACCTTCAAGAGAAGTTCTAAGAAGTTGGAGAGAGAGAGCTCCTTCTAAGAAGACCAGCTGTTGAACCATGTTGATAAGTAAGTTTCAGATTGAGATCTGATTCACAAGACAGCAGTTGATTGAAGATCATCTACATAGAGATACAACCCTACTGTGTTTTAATTCAAGAATCTTTGAAGAAAGCCAAGGGAGGTTGATCTCTGCCAAGTTCTTCCAAGAACTCATCAAGAAACCAGTCAACTCATCTCTCTCTTTCAGAGTTGTGGTTAAATACATTGTAAACTTTATTTTCTGTAGGATCCTAAGGGATCTGAGCTGTAAGCCTATTTTATAAAGGCTGAGGTAGGGCTATTGTGCCTGAGTGTAGGAGATTTTATTCTCTGAGTGTAGGCCTTGATTATAGGCTGAGGTAGGGCTGTTTAGCTTGAGTGTAGGTCTTAGTGAAGACTGAGTGGTAAGGCTTAGTGCCTGAGTTGTAAGAGTGGGGATACTCTGAGCTGTAGGAACCTGTTTGTGGTTCTGAGTTGTAAGATCTGAGGATCTGAGAAGAAGTGGAGAAGTTAGGCCGAATCTTGTACACTACTAGATAGGCGAAGGGGGAAAGTGGATGTACCCAGACCTTAGGGAACCACTATAAAATATGTGTGTACTCTCTGTGTGATTAATTCTGTGATTGTTGTATTATCTGTGCTGAATTGTTGTAGAGAATTGCAAATACAGGTCTTATTATTCAGTGTTTCTGCCAGTAATTTTAAAAAGATTAAGTTCACCTATTCACCCCCCCCTCTAGGTGAGTAGGTACTATTTCTTTCAAGTGGTATCAAAGCGAGGTTCCTCAAAAAGGACATAACAGTCTGAGTAAAGATCCTGTAGGCAGAATCAGAATAATCAAGAATCAAGAAAATGGGTTCTACTGAGAATCACAAAGAGCTAGGGTCCATGAAGTTGCCAATCTGTAGAAAAAAGATTTTTGGCATATGGAAAGAGAGGGTTAGACTTTTTATGAAAGCCTCTGACCCAATAATATACATTACAGTCAAAGAAGGGCCATATATGCCAATGAAAGTATCTGTTCTGGATGCAAATCAGAGAACTCCCAAAGACTATTCATAAATGACTAAAGATGAGATTATTCTGGCCACTATGGACAAGAGAGCCCAGAATATTATTGTTAGTGCAATTGATGATGCCATATTTCAGAATTTAATTCACTGTAAAACTTCTAAAGAAATGTGGGACACTTTAATAGTTTACATGGAAGGGTCTGAAGAAGTAAGACAGGACAGGAAGTCCTTGTTAAATCAGGAGTATGAAAGCTTCAGACAAGGAAAGTCTGATAGCATTACTGAATGCTACAAGAAATTCTATAGGATTGTTAATGAGTTGATGTCCTATGGAAGAGAATTCAACAACTATGAGCTGAATGACAAGTTTTTAAGATCCCTGACTAAGGACTGGGATACCAAGATTTGTGCCATTAGGGAAATTGCCAAATTAGCTGATATACCTCCTCCAACTTTGTTTGGAAAACTGTTATCTTATGAGATGCAGTTAATGGTTAGAAAGGAGGAAGAGAAGATTACAAGAGTGGAGAAAAAGGAAAGAGTTGTGACCTTCAAGACTGAAGCCACTAGGAAATATAAAAGCAAGTCTCCATCTCCACCTCAAAAAGTTGCTGAGGCTGAGACAGATGAGTCAGATAGTAAGAATTCAGAAAGCAGTGAAAGTGATGAAGACTTTGCAGCCTTCACTAGGCATTTTCAAAAGTTTCTGAAAAAGAAGCAGTGGAGGGCAAAGCCATCCACTTCACAGACAAAAGATGACTATTATCAGAACAGGAAGTCATCAGGAATGACAAAAGAAAGTCCAAGCCAAGTAAAACTACATCCTTAAAAATAGTATGCTATTGTTGCAATAGACAAGGACATGTAGTAGCTGACTGTCCAGAAAAGAGGAAAGAGTCCAATGACAAGAAGAAGACTCAGTTTAAGGGCAAAAAGGAAAGGTCCTTTGTTGCTAAGAAGGATAAGAGTCTGATTGATCAGTCATCTTCAAAAACAGATTCAGAAGCTGAAGCTTATATTGGATTGTTTGCTGAAGAGGAGGAAGATGAGTTCATGCAGCTGATGAATACAATTTATGAGCATGAGGACAATCAGTGCAAAGGGCTGATGGCATTATCTGAAGGAGACAAAATCCAGGATCAGCCTGGACCAAGTAAGGTACAAAGTTGTTTTTCAAGTTCAATTTCTAGTACTGAGTCAGAATCAGATACATCTGCATCAAGTGATGTGGGTGGGTCTGAATCTGAAGGAGATATTCATCAGTTAATTGATGAATATAGGGACTTGTTGCAGGCCTTAAAGAAAAGCAAAACCTTGGCCAAAACTCAGGTAAAGGAGATTGCTAGTCTTAAATTGACTGCTACTGATTCAGACAAGTTGCTTGATCAGAAACTAAATGAAATAGCCAGGCTGAAGAACATTACTATTATTCAGATGGGTACTATTACATTTAAGAATGATTATATTAGAAATCTAGAGGTTAGACTTCAGAAGGAGAGAGATATTGTAGCAAGTTTTTCTAAACCAAAATCTGTTCTACCTTTGATAGATGAGTTTGTACCTCATAAGGGTAAAACTGGATTGGGTTTTACAAAACCTGCCTGGACAGTAAAGTCCAAATCTAAGGGCAAAGCCCCAGTACTCAACAAGAAGCCTGCTATAGATAAAACAGCCAGGGTTGTACCTAAACAAAGGTACAACAGATTTGCGTGCTGGTGTTGTGGAAAGGTAGGCCACTTTGCCATAGATTGTTGGCACAATTCAAGTGTCAAGGAGAGTAGCAAACTGCCTGTTAGAAGAGCTACAAGTAGTTTTGTTAAAAGTCAGACTAACTTGCACCAAAGACCCAAGAGTTATTTGGGTTCTAAGGTTAAGTAATCTGTTTTGCAGGTGAGTCTAAGTGGCCATGCCCCTATATGGTACTTGGACAGTGGATGTTCCAGGCACATGACTGGAACAAGGGGGTTGCTGAAGGATTATACATCTATCAAAGATGGGCCTAAAGTTACCTTTGGTGGTTCAGAAAAAGGGATCATCAAAGGCTTTGGTAACATTTCTAGTAACCTGGTTACAATTACTCAAGTGGCTTATGTAAAGGGTTTTAAACATAACCTCATTAGCATAAGTCAGCTGAGTGATTTAGGATATGACATCTCATTTGTCAAGGATGGTTGTCATATCAGTAGGTCAAGTGATCAAAAAATCATTCTGACAGGATATAGGAAGAGAAATGTCTATTGTCTAGACATTATGTGTGAGAACATTATTTCTCCTATTTTTCTTGTAGCTGATGAGAAAGTCTCACACTGTGTTAAATGGCACAAGAGCTGGCTCATCATAACTATAAGATAATTGGTCAACTCTTTAGCAAAGAGTTAGTGAGGAATGGTCCTCAGGTTAAGTGTATAAAGGATGGGATATGCTCAGCTTGTCAAAAAGGCAAGCAGACCAAATCCACCTTTCATAGCCTTGAGAACAAAGATGCTGTGAGGTGTCTATACCTCTTGCATATGGATCTTTTTGGTCCTATGCCAGTTCACAGCCTAGGTAGGAAGGTCTACACATTTGTGGTAGTTGATGACTACTCAAGGTATTCCTGGGTGTTATTCCTAAGGCAAAAATCTGGAACTCCAAGTATCTTGTATAGTTTTATTAAACAAATTCAGAATGAATTGGACAGTACAGTGGTCAAAATCAGAAGTGACCATGGTACTGAATTTCAGTCTGAAAGTATGACAAAACTGTGTGAAGAATTTGGAATTTTTCAGGAATTTTCCTCGCCAAGAACACCTCAGCAAAATGGTATTGCTGAAAGGAAAAATAGAACCTTGATATAGGTTGGTAGAACCCTGTTGAGTGACACATCTCTCCCAGAATATTTCTGGGCTGAGGCAGTTAATACTGCATGTCATGTAATCAATAGGGCTTCTATCACCAAGAGCCACAAAAAGACCCCCTATGAGATTATGAAGGGCAGAAAACCAAATCTATCCTATTTCAGGATCTTTGGTTGCAAGTGCTATATCCTTAACAATGGTAAGTCTTATCTAACTAAGTTTGCTGCCAAATCCCAAGAGGGGATCTTTGTTGGGTACAACAACAATAGTAAGGCGTATAGGGTCTACAACTTGATTACTCAAGTTGTAAAAGAGTCTGTTCATGTAGTTTTTGATGAAGCTAGACTCATTAACAATGAATTGCCTAGAAGTGTTTGCAGCTCCACAGGTGTAACTGAGAAGATGGACAAGCTTACTATTGCAGAACGTTCTATTGCAAGTCAGCAAGTAGTAGATAGTCACTGCTGTCCAGGGGGAGTACAAGATACACCTGATGTTGAAGAAGACCAAGGGGTGCAGCAAGTTGAAGATACTGAAGGTATACAACTTGAAGACAGGCTGCCTCCAGCAAATAGGCATCTAAAGGATCATCCAACCAATCAAATTATTGGAGATCTCAGACAAGGGGTACAAACAAGGAGCAGAAATCTAAGTTCAGTTCTCTACTCCAGCTTCCTATCCCAAGTAGAGCCAAAGAAATTTGAAGAAGCAATCCTAGACCCTCATTGGATTGAGGCCATGCAAGAGGAGCTGAACCAGTTCAAAAGATGCAAAGTCTGGGAGCTAGTTCCTAAACCAAAGGACCACAACATTATTGGAACTAAGTGGATCTTTAGGAACAAGTTGGATGAGAATGGAATTATTATAAAGAATAAAGCCAGACTTGTTGCAAAAGGATATAGGCAGGAAGAAGGTATTGATTTTTATCAAACCTTTGCTCCAGTAGCAAGACTGGAAGCAATAAGGATGTTCCTTGCCTATGCAATATTTCAAGGGTTCTAGGTATATCAAATGGATGTTAAGTCAGCTTTTCTAAATGGAAATCTCAAGGAAGAAGTCTATATTGAGCAGCCATCAGGTTTTGTTGACTCTCTTAAACTTGATTATGTATATAGACTTAGGAAGGCTTTGTATGGGTTAAAACAAGCCCTAGGGCTTGGTATGAAACCCTGTCTAGTTTCCTCATTGAGAATAAATTCTCAAGGGGGAAAATAGACAAGACTCCATTCCTTAGGGAATCCAGAGGCAAGATTATCTTAGTCCAAATATATGTAGATGACATAATATTTGGGTCTACTGAAAGTAGTCTTTGCAGGAAGTTTGCAAAACTAATGCAAGGACAATTTGAAATGAGCAGTATGAGGGAACTTAAGTTCTTCTTGGGTCTCTAAGTTAGACAGACTGAGGGTGGATTATCCATATGCCAGTCTAAGTTCACCCTAGAGTTGATAAGGAAGTATGGTATGGAATCATCCAGTACCATGAAAACTCCTATGGGGTCAAGCATGTCTCTAAGCAAAGATGATGCAGGGAAACCTGTAGATGAGACTTTGTATAGAGGGATAGTTGGCTCCCTACTGTATTTGACTGCTAGTAGACCAGATATCATGTATGCTACATATGTCTGTGCTAGGTACCAAGCTTGTCCTAAAGAATCTCATTTGACAGCCGTCAAAATAATTTTGAGATATCTAAAGGGCACACCTTATCTAGGCCTTTGGTACCCTAGGAATGGAGATTTTGTACTGACAGGTTATTCAGATGCAGATTTTGCAGGCTGCAAGGAAGATAGGAAGAGTACTACATGAACTTGTCAATTCCTAGGTGGAAGGCTGGTTTCATGGAGTAGCAAGAAGCAAACCAGTGTGGCTATCTCCACAGCAGAGTTAGAGTATGTTGCTGCAGGAAGTTGATGTGCTCAACTTCTATGGATTCAACATCAGCTAGATGATTATGGTATTCAAGTAAGTAGAACACCTTTATTTTGTGATTCTACAAGTGTTATTTCTGTTGCAAATAATCCTGTCTCCCATAGTAGGACTAAGCACATAGAAATAAAATACCATTTTCTAAGAGAACATGTAAAAAAAGGAGACATTTCCTTAGAGTATATAAATACAGATAATCAGTTAGCTGATATGTATACTAAGCCCTTAGATGAAACCAAATTCAATAAGTTTAAAATTGAATTAGGGATGATAAACTTAGAATAGTTTATAAAAAAATTGGCTAAGTAAAATGGTGTCGACACACAGAGTTGTCTGTGTCGACACATAGAAGTGGTGTCGACATTTCAGTAAAATGGTGTCGACACATCTGGACAGTCAGTGTCGACACTTCAGAGAATAAGTGTCGACACATCCAAAGTAGGTGTCGACACATCCAGGGTGGTGTCGACACTTAGGATTTACACAGAATTAGTCTAGTTGACTATCGACTAAGTGTCGTGCTGAGATATATAAGTGTCGACACATATATTCTGTCGACTATATTTATGTCGACACGTAGTTGTCGAGACATTAGAAGTAAGTGTCGACACTTATCAACAGTGTCGACACATTTCAAGTGGTATCAGACCTTTTCACATTCAATTCTAGAAAGGTTTAAATAGGTTTTCCCCATTGTTTGTCAACACGCTCACCAAAGTTTCGAGACCAAACTTGTGTGTCGACATCTCTCTTCTCTCAATTCAAAATTTCATCAAACCCTAATGACGCCCAAGCTAGAAGAGAACATTAATGAAGGATATGAGCTCGTGCGTCACGCCTTTGATGACGCGGAACCAGAAATCAAAGGTGTGGTAACCCTAATTGCCGAGACTGGACTAGAGTATCTTGTATCAGAACCTATCAAGATCTGGAAGAAGGAGGTCCTTTAATTCTTGAGTGCAGCTACTCTTGATGAATCAGGACTCAAGATTAAGTCTAGAGTACATGGGACAAAGGTGAAGGTCTCCCATAAGACTCTAAGAAAAGTTCTACATCTCCCTAGAACCAAAGAAGAGGAAGATGTATCTGCTTCAAAGACAAGGGAGGCACTAACATGGTGTGGACTTGATTCAAACCTGAAGATTTGATCAGTGTTCAACATGAAAGGAATGAACATACAGGGAAAGTTTCTATCTAAAATAGTAGGAAAAGTAATACTGAGCAAGCCTAGTGGGCATGATAGAATTTCAGCTCACATGTTCAGTTTGATGACAAGAATAATCTTCAAACTTAATACTGATTGGTCTGCAGTCATGTTTGATAAGATAAAAGAGAGCCTGAAGAAACCCAATCTGGGTAGAATTCTGAGTCTATACCTAGCTGGAAGTATTCTTGAAGTGATGAACCAAGCTGCAGGTTCAAAGATAAACCACATGAGGAGAATGGATGTGAGAAGTTTCTCAAGGTGGGATAGAGTATTGACAAAGGAACTACCAACTCCAGAAAAGGAAACACCTCAGAAGAAGAAGAAGAAGACAGCCATTGTGGCTCAAGAATCCTCAAGTAGCTCAGAGGAGCAAGTGGTGTTTAGTTCAGATGATGGAGAGGATGGCAATGCTGGACAGTCACCAGCAAGGCAAGAAGATGCTCAGAGGCAGGGGGAGCTACCCTCAGCTAGCCCAATTCATCTGGATCCACTCTAGGGGGAGCCTCTACATGTGGATGAGCCAACTCAACTAGAGAGTGAAAGGGCTACCCAAACAATACTAGAGGTAATCACTGAAGTTAATCAATTAGATTTCACTATTGAGGATGAAGTTTTGACTGATTCATTACCTGATGTTAATCAGCAAACACAGATACATAGTCAACCCCAGGATGTGGTCATGGAGGACACATCAGTTGCTGATTGAGAGGTATTAGATGCTCCTGAGCATAGAGATTCACCAATTAAACCTCAACATGAGTTTACTCTAGAGGAGCTATTCCCTGATCTAATACAAACTACCTTTGAGGTAGAGAAAGCAGCTGTTGAGGGGGAGCAGGTAGACCTTGAGGGGGAGCATGTAGAGGAGACTGTTAGATAAGAGAATGTGGAGCAAAGAATTGTTGAGGAGCTACCAAGGACTGAGAAGGATTTAGCTCCTAGTCCTAAGGATATAGTAGACATTGCTAGCACTTCTGCTTCAGATGATGAAGAGGCTGCTAGAGCCAAGAAAAGAAAGTTCCAAGTCTTCAAGAGAAGAAGCCAGAACTACAAGAAAGAACTGCAGACAATTGCTCCACAGTCTGCCCCATCTACTGATTATAGTTCACTGATGGTGGCTTTGTAGATTAAGCTAGATGAGCAAAGGAAAGCTCTAGAAAAGTATATGGATGAAGGGCATAAATCACTACAATTTGATCTAGCTCAAGACATAAAGACCATAAGATTTGAAGTGAATCAAAACAAGAAGGAAATAACTGATTGTTTCCATAAAGGAGGGAATGCAGTGGTCTATTTGACTACTCATCAAGAAAAGATAAAAACCCAAGTGGATGACATGGAATTCAAACAAGGATATGTTTTGGAGAATCAGATTCGAATGAATGATAATCTGACTGCTTCACATAATGCCATTGTAACTTAAATAAAAACTATAGCTACTGCATAGCCTGCAGTAAGTGCAACTGCCAAAGAAGAATTTGATAAGAAATTATAGGAGAGCCTCACTGCTGTGAAAACTGCCATTGAAGATTCTCAGAAAGCTATTTCTGCCCAGCTTCAGAAGTTCAAACCTTTTTATAAGGATGGAGTAAACTATTTGAATGCTCAAATAAGATTCCAGAAAGATGATCTTAGGGATCATATAGAAAGAGAAGTCATAAAGGGGGAGAGGGTTTTAGTCAAGACAGGCTCTGATCATGCAAACTGGATTTCAAACTCCATCAGAGCTACCCTGGGATATCCACCTTTATGTGATGATGATAATGTGGCAGAGTCTGGCATAAATCCTACTTATTTTGGAGGAGAACACGCTGAAGTAGCTCAAGTGATATTCCCTCCTACTGATTTTGATATGATACATCAGGAGGTACAGTCTATGTATAGCCCTCCTGAGGGTAATCAGAATATTATCTTTGAGAAAGTAGTACAGCCTGTTCCAGAGGCAGTACTCAAAGAGCAAGAGGCATTATTAAAAGAATAAGAAGCTCAATTATCTAAGAAAAGGTTCAGAGAGCAAGCTGAATTAAGGCCATATTTTGAACAATGGAGCCCCACATCCAGGAATATCATATTGAATACTTGGAAGGCTGTTAAGGACAATGTCCTGGATAGAGGCAAGTGGTATTCTGACCAGGAGTGGAGAAAACATGAGAATAGGCAAGAGGCCATAGTACAATATAGAAGGAAGGCTAAACTAGGAAAGCTACCTCCTAATGCACAGGAGCCTAGCAAGTATTTCCCTAAGCCTTATCACTATTTTTAAAGGCAGAAGATAAAGGCTGAAGAGCTGAAAAAGAAAGATCTCAAAGGGAAGAAGCCTGTTGACGACAATGATGCTCCAGTCCAAGCAAAGATTCAATCTGGAAAGGGGATTGTTATCAAGGAACCTGAGCAGCCATAGGATAGAAATTTTCTTAAGTTTATAATTTGTAATCATTTGTTTTTAACTCTATGTAAACTTTTGATTAATGAAAATGTTGAAGTTGTAAGAATAATGTTATATGTTCAATCTATTACATTATTATTCTGAGATAATTGTTTATACATGTTCTGTTTATACATGTTTAGTTCATACCCTGTCATTTAATATTGTTGTACATCATATAGAGTATTTGTTATGTATGGTGTATATCATTGACTAAGGGTTATGACTTCTCCAAATAGGGGGAGATTGTTGGGTACATTGGAATATATGTACCTGATTTGAAGAAGCCTCACCCTACTCAATGATATACATCAAGGTGTATTTGATGTGTTTTGAGTTTATTTGTGCAGGTTAAATAATTGCAGGAAAAGCATAAAAGTTTCTAAGTCCATGTGTCGACACCCAGAAGAAAAGTGTCGACACTTATGAAGGCTTGGGTCGACACCTAGAGAAGCTGTGTCGACACTTGGAGTAATTATGTCGACACCAGAAAGGCAGAGTCGACACCAGAATAAAAGTGTCGACACTTAAAGACAGTGTCGACACATAGTGAAGAATTGTCTACATAATCAGTGTCGACACTTAGAGGCAGTGTCGACACCCAGAGAATCTTTGTCGACAGCAAACGTGTCGACACTAGGAGGCTGTGTCGACACTCAGCAAACTTCAACAAAGTTCAAGTACATATGTCGACACTAGGAGGCTGTGTCGACACTCAGCAAACTTCAACAAAGTTCAAGTACATGTGTCGACACTAGGAGGCTGTGTCGACACTCAGCAAACTTCAACAAAGTTCAAGTACATGTGTCGACACTAGAAAGATGTGTCAACACTCAGCAAAGTTTCAACACAGAAGGCATGTGTCGACACATAGTAAGTTTCAACACAAAGAAGATATGTCGACACAAAGAAGATGTGTCGACACTTAGCAAGTTTCAATACAAGAAGATGTGTCGACACAAAGGAGTTGTGTCGACACTCAGTAGAAATCAACTAAGTATTAAAGAAGAAGGCTTGTGTCGACACACAGAATCAGTGTCGACACATTCAGAAGAAGCAGTGTCGAGAAGCTGTTACAACAACATAAGGAGTTGTGTCGACGCCAACAAGGCTAGTGTCGACACTTAGTTTACTTGTGTCGACACTTAGTCTATTTGTGTCGACACATAAAGACTATCTGTCTCGACACTTTCAGACAGTGACAGAGATTTCAAGAAGTGACTGGATGACTTGACAGCTGCCATTTCAACCGGCCAACTGCAACTGTCAGAGCCATCAGAAAGTTGTTAGAAACCGGATCAGCCGGTCACCATGGAGGAAGCTTATTTAAAGTCCTTTCTCCTTCAACAGAAAAAGTAATAAATGATAACAGATTAACAACAATCAATCAGAAGATCTAACAACACAAAAAGAAGAAAACCTTCAAGAGAAGATCTAAGAAGTTGGAGAGAGAGAGCTCCTTCTAAGAAGACCAGCTATTGAACCAGGCTGATAAGTAAGTTTCAGATTGAGATCTGATTCACAAGACAGCAGTTGATTGAAGATCATATGCATAGAGATACAACCCTACTATGTTCTAATTCAAGAAGATTTGAAGAAAGCCAAGGGAGGTTGATCTCTGCCAAGTTCTTCCAAGAACTCATCAAGAAACCAGTCAACTCATCTCTCTCTTTCAGAGTTGTGGTTAAATACATTGTAAACTTTATTTTCTGTAGGATCCTAAGGGATCTGAGCTGTAAGCCTATTTTATAAAGACTGAGGTAGGGCTATTGTGCCTGAGTGTAGGAGATTTTATTCTCTAAGTGTAGGCCTTGATTATAGGCTGAGGTACGACTGTTTAGCCTGAGTGTAGGTCTTGGTGAAGACTGAGTGGTAAGGCTTAGTGCCTGAGTTGTAAGAGTGGGGATACTCTGAGCTGTAGGAACCTGTTTGTGGTTCTGAGTTGTAAGATCTAAGGATCTGAGAAGAAGTGGAGAAGTTAGGCCGAATCTAGTACACTACTAGATAGGCGAAGGGGAAAGTGGATGTACCCAGATCTTGAGGAACCACTATAAAATCTGTGTGTACTCTGTGTGTGATTAATTCTGTGATTGCTGTATTATCTGTGCTGAATTGTTGCAGAGAATTGCAAATACAGGTCTTATTATTCAGTGTTTCTGCCAGTAATTTTAAAAAGATTAAGTTCACCTATTCACCCCCCTCTAGGTAAGTAGGTACTATTTCTTTCAATCCTTCTTTGATTTTTCTCTTATCGACTCCGTATTTCCATTATACGGTAGTATGCAATTTGATCTCATTTCATAGTAGTCAAGAGACTCGTTGATTTGAAAGATCACTCAAAGAAGGAAGGAGTTGCACGCAATCCTAGAGATAGGACGATGTAAATCCTCCAGATTGGAGTCAAATCCAATAGTGCGGATCACTTCGATAATGCAACTTTAGGCCATTTTGATTTGCAAAGAGATTTCGGTCAAAACGTCTATAAGTTAGGAGATTTAATGCTCTAGCGAGATTATTTCTTATTTCCAGATCCGTCACGATCGAGTTTGGTTTGCAATTTTAAAACTTAATTTATTTCCCTTCTCATCTCTTTTCATGGTGAATCATTGATCGAATACTATTTTTCTTTACCTAAGTCTTCGTATTAATATTATCCTTAGTTTATTTTAAAATTCCTCGAAACACCCCACAATCGTACTCTAGGATAATAGTAGAAGCGTGAGTAATAGTAATTGACAACCACGAGTTTTTAAATACGACCTTGGTACTATAATTCGATAGGTGCACTTGCCTTTTTGGGTTGATAGTCATTCAACACACCAAGTTTTTGGCGCCGTTGCCGAGGAAGCTTTTTCGTCAATATTAGGAAAACGCTTACGCTATTACTTCTGCAAAAAAAAATAAAATAATATTATACCTTTCTCTATTTTCTTCTTCATGTTTCTATTTCCGTTTTTCTCTTTTTCTTTCCTCCATTCTCTTTCATTTTTTTAGTGCATGACCTGCACGAATCTGTCGCTACTTGTTGATTTGGACCTAGAAATTGAGCGCTCCTTTCGGAGAAACCTGCGATTCAGGGGTTCCACTTCTCAAACAGCGGTTGAGGATTCCTACGGTGATTGTAATTTCAATTCTGAAATGGGAGAACCCAACCCAGGAATGGAACAGCAAAGGAACATGTCCGATTATGCTCGACCCAACCTGTAGTGTACAGAAATAAGTATTGTTCAACCTGCAATTACAAACAATAACTTTGAGCTTAAGCCTAGCATCATACAAATGGTGCAGCAATATGTACAGTTCGACAGATTACAAGATGAAGATCCGAACTTGCATATTGCTAGTTTTCTCGAGATCTGTAACACCTTCAAAATCAATGGTGTCTCAGACGATGCAATTAAGCTAAACTCTTCCCCTTTTCCTTAAGAATAAAAGCCAAGCAGTGGTTGAGATCTCTTCCAAGAGGATCAATCACCACTTAGAATATTTTAATAGATAAATTTCTCGCTAGATATTCCCAGCCCCCCCCTCTTGGTAAAACTGCGAAAATTTGCAATGATATTACTTCTTTTTCTCAAATTGCTTCTGAGACCCTCTATGACACTTCAGAGAGGTTCAAAGAACTTTTGAGACGCTGCCCTCTTCATGCTCTGCCTGTATGGTTACAGGTCCAAACATTCTACAATGGGCTAAATCAAGAAACCAAGCAAATGATAGATGCCGCTTTCGGTGGTTCTTTGGACATTAAAACTCTGGAGGACGCTCTTGAGCTTATGGAGGACATGGCGATGAACACATATTAGTGGAACTCGTCTAGGACTTACCCACATAAACCTGCAGGTATCTACAAAGTGGACTCTGTATCCCAACTGGCGCTTCAAGTGGAGATGCTGAACAAGAAAATAGCGGAGATGACTGCTGCCTCCGCCCCTCAGGTATATGAAAATGCAAATGCCGGTGCTGAGCAGGTGGATTATCTGGAGAACATACCCTGGCCTGCTCAAAACAATTTTTCTAATTTTTCTAGTTTTTTTGCTCCTCCTGGATTTAATAATGCTTCTAACTCGTATCATCCTGGATGGCGTAACCATCTAAATTTTTCGTGGAGTAATCCCGCAAATGCCACACATCCACCATACGATTTTACTCCACTACCACCACCACCACATCAAACTCAAAATCAAAACCAAAATTTTCAAAAACCTCCCTCTTTGGAGGAAATGTTTTCTAGATATATAATCACAAACGAGACAATCGTTAGAAATCTAACAGGGTCAATGAAAAATCTAGAAAACATGGTCGGGCAACTCGCTAAGGTTATCTCCGAGAGGCCACCTGGGACTCTTCCCTCAAATACTGAACATAACCCAAGGGAGCATGCGAAAGCGATTTCCATTCGGAGAGGTAAAGTAATCCACGAGCCCACCACCAGGGATGAGCCATAGGTGATTGCTCCTCGTGCTGCTGAACAAACCATCGTTACGAAAATAAATGATAACAATTTTGAAAAAGAAAAACCGGTTTTTGAAAAAGAAAACAATAATTTTCAAAATGATACTCTAGTGATTATAAAAGAATTTCCTCCACCTCCTTATCCCGCTAAGCTTAGGAAAGACAAATTAAATGATCAGTACCAACGCTTTCTCAAGATATTCAAACAAATCCACGTCAATTTGCCGTTTCACGAAGCTATTAGTCAAATGCCTAAGTACGCTAAATATCTTAAGGATTTGTTGACTAATAAAAATAAATGGGAAAATTTATCTCATGTAACGTTGAACGAAGAGTGCTCGACGGTCATTAATAATTCTAATCTTCCTAAAAAGATAAATGATTCGGGCAGCTTTTTGATTCCATATGTTTTTGGTAATCTTTTCGTAAAGCACGCGTTAGTAGGTCTAGGTGTGAACATCAACTTAATGCCATTTTCATTATTTAAGAAGCTAGGATTGGGCACTCTCAGCCCTATACGTATGAGTATCCAGTTAGCTGATCGCTCAATAAAGTATCTGTTAGGTATTGTAGAGGACGTGCTAGTGAAGGTCGATAAATTCATCTTCCCGGTGGATTTTGTTATTCTTGATATTGAAGTGGACGTCGAGGTCCCTCTTATCCTTGGTCGTCCCTTCCTAGCCACATCTTGAGCCATCATCGATGTGAGTAACGGGAAGCTCTTTCTTCGTGTAGGAGATGACGAGGTCACTTTTTATATAAATCAATCTATGAAAAATTCTTTAAAAATGATGATTCTTGTTTTTTTCTTTATGTGTCAAATGAGGACTCCTCTCTTTCTCTTTCCAATGTTTCTTCAAATGATTTTTGCTCTTCTTTTTTTGAAATTTCTACAAATGTTTTTGAAGACACGGTTATTTCCGTACAATTCAATTTTGAAAATGAACCTATTTTTAGACAAAAAAATTATGAAAATCTTATTTTTGAAAAAGAAAAAAATTTAAAAAACTCTTATGATGAACCACCCAACCTTGAATTAAAACCACTCCCTAAATATCTTAAATATGCTTTTCTTGAAAAAAAATATCAGAAATTTGTCACGCTATAGCTCTGCGATGCTTTTGTAGTACTTCGATCAATTGATCGTTCTCGGATTGAGAAAGAAAGGCCGAGATTATAGCGGGCAATTTAGAATTTTTTTGGGCGGAGGCCCAAGCTTTACCCAGTAACGACGCTCGAGTCATAGTTTCTTTTCTAAAAAAATTATTTTCTCGTTTTGGTTTTCCTCGAGCGATCGTTAGTGATTGGGGAAGTCATTTTTGCAACGCTCAGCTCGCTAGAGCTTTAGCTAAATACTGCGTTACGCATAAACTATCCACCGCTTATCACCCTCAACCAAACAGTCAGGTCGAGGTAGTCAATCGTGAACTCAAAAGAATTTTGGAAAAAACAGTTTCTACATCTCATAAAGATTGGTCTTTAAAGTTAGACGATGCTATTTGGACATATCAGACAGCGTACAAGACCAATATTGGTTGTAATCCTTTCTGATTAGTCTATGGAAAATCGTGTCATCTCCCGGTAGAAGTAGAACACCGTGCGTACTGGGCACTAAAGTTTTTTAATTTCAATCCGCACTCGGTCGGTGAGCACAGAAAAATCAATTAAATGAACTCGATGAGTGGGGAGCAAACGCTTATGAGAACAACAAAATTTATAAAGAACGCACAAAACTTTATCACGATAAGAACTTGCGCCACCCTAAAACATTTAAACCAGGCGATCAGGTTCTTCTTTTTAATTCGCGTTTACATCTTTTCCGTGGAAAGCTCAAATCTCGATGGTCTGGACCGTTTACGATCAAGGAAGTTTTTTCTTATGGAACTGTGCTACTCTCGCACCCGGACAAGGGTGACTTTAAAGTGAATGGTCATAGACTAAAGTTATATTTTTCAAATAATTTTGTATCTCCTGCAAAGGAGCATATTATTTTTGTCTCTTAATATTTATTTCCATGTGAAACTCTTTTTCTTATTTTGTACTTCTTATTATTATCAAACTTTTATTATTATTCGAACTTTATATTGTTAAATACAGAACAATCTTGTGAGCCTGCCCAAGGATTTTTTTGCTTTTATTTTTGTATTTTGCTTTTCCTCCAAGTGGCCATACGAGTGCAAGTTCGTGATTGTCGCTCCAACGTTGCTAATTTAAGGAAGGATCAAGTCAAACCTGCTGGTGATCAAGTGAATTAAAGCGCAAGCATGGGGGTGCGACATCCGCTTTCAGCCTCACAAACCCAGGAAAGTCCTGTTCTTTTTATCTTATTTTTACTTTACTGCATTCCCTATCCCCTCTCTTCTCCTTCTCTTTCTCATTTTTTTCATTGAGGGCAATGAAAAATCTAAGCATGGGGGAGGGTTTTGTTATTTTCTTTCTTTTTCTTTCCCTTCTACAAAAGCTTCCAAACAAAAAATTTATAATTATATTAAGCCTCTTAGGAGTACTATTTTTATCTTTAACTTTATCAAAAATCCAAAAAAAAACTAGAAAATACAAAACCCAAAAAAATCAAAAATCTAAAAATTTCTAAAATCTATTTGAAAATCAGAATCAAAAATTATTTTCTATCTTTATTTTTATGTTTCTTCTAGTGGTGTGTATTCCCCTGCAGTTCCTTAGTTCTAAGTAGAATTTCTTTGAATCGGTTTTCTCAATCTATTATTTTAACATAGCTTAGTTTTACTATTTTCTAGTTCTTAAATATAGGCATATGTTTTTTACGTTGTAAGTTAGCAAATTGTAGTTTTTCTTTTTATTCTGTTAAATTGCGTATAAATGGTTGTTAGATAACACTGTCACTTTTTCATTTGGGGGTAATTCTTTCTTGGTGTCTAGAACTTGTCTCTAGCGACTCTCGAAGCATTTGCATCGTTTTTCACATACTTTAGAAATGATTTAGGCCACCTGTTGATCTGTCTAATCCTTTTTGCCCACCAAAATATTTCACTTTTGCTAAAATAATTTTGTGCCTTTTTCCAATTTTTTTCTTTGTTTAGCTCCACCTTTCATTATTTTTCACCAAAGTCAAAATGCCCCTCCTATATCACATTATATTTGAGCTTTACTTAAATATTATTTTTATGATGGGTTATCATCTTTGAAAAATGAAACGGAAGTCTTAAGCTTACATTTGGAGTTCTCCTATGAAAAGGAAAAAAATTTATTATGATCCAAAAAAGTGAAATCAATCAAAAAAAGAAGAAGTTTGTTTTTGGCCAATTATGTGAAAATAAAAAAAATACATGGTCTTGTTCTTTTCTTTAGTTTAGATTGGAGAAACTAATGTACTTGTTGTTTCTCATTTTTTGTGTTTTTATGTTTATTTAAAGCTCATCCTTGGTTTAGTGTGTTTTAACTGCCGTTTTTACCCTTGATTTTCTATTCCTAATCATATACCTAAGCCCAGTCTTTACGCCTATAAAAGTCCTTTTGATCTTTAGAACGTGACACAAACCTGCAGTTGAGAGAGTGTGAATGGACAAGCCTATGGCCACCATCATTGATGGATTTCTTGGGAGGTTATCTTGAGGTGATTTAGAGGTAATTGTTATTCTAACAATATAGTAGTTCGTTTAATGTGCCGTTTATTTACATTCTCTACTTTTGTTTTTCTTTTTTTTCTATATTTTGGATGCCTTGTTTTAGGGATTTAGAAATGTGTAATTCTTCTTTATGTTCTAATAATATTTTTAGGTCTCCATTTTCTAGTTTTCTATTATGCACTTCTCACCCCACTAGTTGTAACATAAAAATTAGGATAGTCTAATTTTTCATATTTTGGTTTTCCTAATTATGAAACTTAAATTTCCTTCCTTTGCTTCCTCTTCCCTACTTTTTAAATTTCATTTGCTTGAGGGAAAGCAAATACTTAAGCATGGGGGAATTTGATGACTAGTTTTAGTCATCGTTTTTTGGGCTAGTTTAGTTTAATTTTTCCTAGGTTTAAGTATTATTTTTTTATATTTTATGTATGCTATGTTTTAATATTTTATTTTTGATAATATGTTTTAATATTATGTTTGTTATGTCGTATTGTGTGTTTTTTATGTTTTTATTATTTTAGTTTTTATGTTTTGTTATTTATGACATTTTTATGTTTGTTGTTGTGTTTTAGTCAATGTTTTAGTTATTTCATCTTAAAGTATAACTAATGCATGTTTTATTTTTATAGGTGCAGCCCACATGGTGCATGGCCGGCCCACTTCAAGTGTAGCCCAAGCCTCCTCATGGTGAACCCGAGCCCACTTCATTGGTGCAGCCAGCCCACTTCATTGGTGCAGCCCGAGCCACTTCAATGGTGCAGCCCGGCCCTCTTCAAGTGCAGCCCACTTCAACCATGTAGCCGGCCATCCCACACCATGCAGCCCACTTCAACCATGCAGTCGGCCCTCCTCCATGATGCAACCCACTTATTTTATGCAGCCAGCCGCCACCTTGCATGGCTCTCCATTCAATGCATGGCCGGCCTCCCTCCCTCATTCATCCCCTCTCTCTCCCCTTTATTATTTTCTCTTCTCTTTATTTCTCATTCACCCCTCTTTCCCCCTCTCTCATTCTCATTTAAACCCATCCATCCCCCCTCTTATATTTATTTTGTTCCTTTTTATTTTCCAAAATGAAAATGCATGCATTTAGCCTCTTCTCTCTCCCCCCATTAATGTCATTCATACACTTCTCCATTTATGCATGGTCGGCCCCCCTTTTTCCCCCTTCATATCCACTTCCCTATAGAACCTTCCCTCTCATCTATAAAAAGATCCCTTGCCTCAAGCTTTGGAGAGTGGGATTTTGGGGAGAGCAAGTGAGAGTGCTAGTTTAAGAGAGAGTTCCTTTTTCTTACTTGTTGTTGTTAAGTTTTTTTACTGTAACCCTTTTCTTGTTAGTATAATCCTTTTCATTGTGCTCTTTTCTTTTATTAGTGTTAAGTTCTTTTTATTGTCTCTCCTATTATTAGTTTGTACTCCTCTTTCTATCACCAATTAAAATGAATTCTCTTTCTCTTATTTTTATAGTTTCTTTCTTAACTATGTGTAACTAATTTTCCTTTAGCATTCGATCATGAGGATCCATGAAATGAGATGAGATTTCCTTTTACTTCTTAGTTTTATTTTCGTCAAAATTATTCTCGATCCTTCTTTGATTTTTCTCGTGTCGACTCCGTATTTCTGGTATACGGTAGTAGGCAATTTGATCTCATTTCATAGTGGTCGAGAGACACGTTGATTTGAAAGATCACTCAAAGAAGGAAGGAGTTGCACGCAATCCTAGAGATAGGACGACGTAAATCCTCCGGATTGGAGTCAAATCCAAAAGTGCGGATCACTTCGATAATGCAACTTTAGGCCTTTTTGATTTGCAAAGAGATTTCGGTCAAAACGTCTATAAGTTAGGAGATTTAATGATCTAGCGAGATTATTTCTTATTTTCGGATCCGTCACGGTCGAGTTTGGTTTGCAATTTTAAAACTTAATTTATTTCCCTTCTCATCTCTTTTCATGGTGAATCGTTGATTGAATGCTATTTTTCTTTACCTAAGTCTTCCTTTTAGTATTATCCTTAGTTTATTTTAAAATTCCTTAAAACACCCCACAATCGTACGGTAGGATAATAGTAGAAGCGTGAGTAATAGTAATTGACAACCCTGATTTTCTAAATACGACCTTGGTACTACAGTTCGATAGGTGCACTTGCCTTTTCGGGTTGATAGTCATTCAACACACCATGTACCCTGCCACCCTTCATCTCAAAACCTGGGTTTTGAGATGAACTAATGGGTTGGCGGGTTCTAACTGGCTTCATTGCCCGAACTTGTCCTATGCTAGGCGTCCTCGTCAGTCTCACAGAAGGGCACTAGTCTCGCGAGGACACTCTCCCCACATGACTTGCACATCACTGGATAGCCAGCCTACCACGGAGACAAAGCTGCACCTTAGCACATCACAATTCATACCCTTTCCCCACCCTAATCCATCATTCGTACTACAACGTTCCCGCGCACCAAGGAAACCATCTACCACCAACACGGAGCTAACCTTGTCCGGTTCCGGCTACACGTAATGTAACACCTCCCCTGTAATGACCGTATAATATGGGTCCGGCCGGGGCCCCACAACATACGGACGCCACAGCTTTAGCATTATAAGTTGATATAGCTACCCACACTCAAAACACTTTGCACAACACAGCGGAAACATAAGCAAGACTAGAAGTTATCCACTACAAGAAGAGTAATAACAATGGCTTTATGGCCTTACAACAAGTGTCCAAACTCAAATAATACAACAGTCAAGAAAGTGCATAGCACTCCTAGTCTACCTCGGCATGCAAGTCGGACAACATGAGTCTCAAACATATAACATCATATAAGTAGAGCTACAAAAGAGAAAAGCACTTCATGAGGCTTAGGCCTTTCTGGCCGGCTAGCTAGCTCCTGCATGCGATCCTTGCCCTGTAAAATTTATTAGTAACGTGGGTCAGCAAAGGCTGACCTCAAACTGTGTAACAAACACATCTCCTCCTGGCCGCCCCTAACGGACCCCGGGATACTCCTCCAACCTGCAAGTTAGCACTTCGTATGCAATATTCATAAGCCAGAAAAGCAACTACAGAAACAGGCTTGGATGTCTCATACATCATACATGTTCTCTACTGGTTGAGCATATAATAAAAAGGGGCCTACTTATGCAATCATGTATGCAACAACCCGGGCTTAACCCAAGGCACCCTATCGCGTATGCATCTAGCACATCATCACATCATATGGGTACTCATAGATTCCCCATTGGCATAAAACCACAAACAAAGGGGGTAACACCAATCCCCCCAACGGCACACATGCTGCCACATGGAAATCTTGCAAAGGCCCCACCCGCTCAAGGTCTTAGACCCGGGCTTGCCTGCAAGCTCTGACGTCTCTTGTCAGGATTCCAACAAACACAAACTGACCGATTCTAAGAAGCCTTGCCGGACCCCACCCGCTCATGACCTCATTGCCCGGGCTTGCCCCCATGCTTGGCATTCTCGTCAGTCTCATAGAAGGGGACTATTCTCACCGGGACACTCTCCACACATGACGTGAACGTCACGGGATAGCCAGCCGACCACGGAGACATAGCCACGCCTTGGCACATCACAAACCAAGACAATTCCACCCTAGTCCCTCATTTGTACTGCATCGTTCCCGCGCACCAAGGAAACCATCTACAACTCATGCGGAGCTAAATTTGTCCACCAAGGAAACCATCTACCGCCATGAGGATCTAACCTTGTCCGGTTCTGACTACACGTACTCACTCGAGAAAAAGGGGAAAACATCACCACATCACAAACGGCATCTTGCCGCAACGGAATCTCTACGAATCCTTAAAGTCCGTATGCAACATCAACGAGTCGGACTAACGGTCGCGACTACGGCTTCACCCACCATGCCTAATCCACTAACGGAGCGGATCTCTAATGCAAATCATGCCGGGGACGGACTCAATCAACCCGAAGGTTCCTCTTGAACCTTGGCGACCCAAAACCCCTCTCATTTGAGTGTTTGGTGCCCAAAACTAGAAAGGAAAATGATGATAAAGACACGCATCCTAAAACCGAGAGGAGAAGTGTCGTTACCTTCCGACTCCTCTTTCTTGCCATGGCACAATAACCGGATGAAAACCTTCGCAACAGTCTAGCCTCCACGGATCTGGACTCGGCTCGCGATTTGGAGCACCGAAGCCTCTCCAACAGCCCAGACCTTCCTTCACTTTCTTCCTTGCTCTCCCTTCTCTCTAGAATGTAGTAAGAGAAAAGCTTGAAGAAGAATGAGGGTTTACAACCCTATTCTCGGACTTAACTCCCCAAGAGCAGTCCTGAACCATCTGATCCTAAAATCAGGGAAAGAAAGGCCACGATCCGACTGAAAAATAAAACACCTGGGCCGAATACGGCCTGACACACACCCGTGTCCAGGGCCATGTCCCTCATTTGCCGTCACAAATCGACGCACCTAGAACAGCACACGGACATCCAACACGCCCGTGTTCTCACTGACACGCCCGTGTCCCCACTGACACGGCCGTGTGCTCGGCCGTGTGCCTCCTTCGACACAGACCCGAAAATAACCCGAGCACTACACGGGTACTCGACACGCCCGTGTCCTTGCCCGTGTCTACCTCAACACGCCTGGGCTCCAGGCCGTGTTCACTGCCTCGACGTTTCGTCGAGCGAAGATCGTCGACCAAGCGGGACACTCCCTGTGACACGCCTGTGTCACAGGCCGTGTGCCCCTGTCTCGACACTCGACACTCGTCGAGTGAAATTCGTCGAGCGAAGTTCGTCGGCTGACTGACACGGCCTTGGACACGCCCGTGTCCTAGGTCGTGTGCCTTGTCTCGACACATCGTTGAGCGAAAATCATCGACTCCCGGGCCGATCGTCGATACGGCCCCGACACGCCCTTAGACACGCCCGTGTCTCAGGCCGTGTTCTCTGCTCGACGATCATCGACTCCCAAAATCGTCGACCTCACGACCAAAACGCCGAATGGAGCCTGACACGCCCTGGGACACGCCCGTGTCCGAGGCCGTGTGCCCCCTACCAGAAACCAAAAATTTGCCAGAAACGCAAATCGACCCTCTCTCAAATTTTGGGGTGTTACACGTACTTACTCAGAAAAGGGGGAAAACACATACATCATAAATGACATCTTGCTGCAACGGATTTCTACAAAATCCTTAAGGCTCGCTATGCAACATCAACGAGTCGGACTAACGGTCGCGACTTCGGATTCACCCACAATGCCTAATCCGCTAACGGAGCCGATCTCTAATGCAATATCATGTCGGGGACGGACACAATCGAGTCAGTTGTTCCTCTTGAACCATGGCGACCTAAACCCATCTCATTTGAGAGATTTGGTGCCCAAGAGCTTGAAAAGTAAGAAAGAAAAGAGATGTTATGCACGCATCCTAGAAACCGAGAGAAGAAATGTCGTTACCTTATGAACTCTGCACCTAGCCATGGAATCCTTGCTTTGAATGGATTAACACGAGCGCCTCTAGGTTGTAACACCCCCTATCCATTGCATAACATATAGCAGTAGGTCCGGCCGGGGCCCGACGCCATATACCACAGACAGACCGGGTGGTTACTCAATGGAAACCATCCAACCAATAACAACGTCCTGCACAGAGCATTCTAGCGGAAGCAATTAAAATTGTTGCATTACCAAAGAACCCAACAGTAGCATGAATGTCCACTAATACGCCAAAAGGAATGAAGTACAAATACACAAGTACAGGCCTTATGACCTTACAATTATTTTCCTCAAATTACATGTCTTCAAACCTCGGCACGCAGGCTGGCCATACATGAATAAAAGAAAACACTCAAAATTAGGCCTTCGAGGGCCGGCTCAGCAACTTGGGCTTTAGCCCACTATTTACCGCTCGGATCCGCAGCACCTGCAAGCACAATCCACCACAACGGTGGTAAACCAAAGCAACGGTCAACAATGCTGACCAAATTATAACGATCGCGCCCCCAATTTGTGGCGGCGATGCTCCTTCCCTGTAGTTTATTAGCATAACCAAGCAGTATATATATACATTGCATCACAGGCGTTGGCATGCACGACCCCACGCCCCTTGCACTCAGGGCACATTCTCGGTGAACCGGTCAATGTCACGTTAATTTAAGTCATGGACACCCTGGTCTCACCACCGCCACTTGACGGCCAAAATATGAGCATTTTGTCTTCCCGGCATGGGTCACGTCAATTTAAGACATAGACCGCCGAAGACCCTCATCTATGCCAACGGCACGCACCGAACGACATAGAATGGGTACGGTTCCGCCTAACCCATGCTCACATCGCAACGACAATTTAAGCCATATGCGCGGGTCAAACTTCTCCGAGTCCCATTTCTGTCACACAGTTCACTTAACCCGGTAATGTTCAAGTTGGCTCCCAGGCCACCATGTTGGCAGAATCACGCATCTGCCCAGTTTTTCGGGTGCACCTTGGAGTTAACCCCCAAGGCTCCCTACTGCAATCTACAATGTAGAAAACCCGAAAAACAACCAATTGCACGGAGTCTTCTCCGGCCATTTATGAAATGCAACATATTCGATCCAGACCAACTTGTCCGGGTAGGCTTCACATATCATGCCTATGTCCGTTCTCGATTACGTACTCTACATGTACACAACAAGGACTATTCATGTCTACCCGAAGGAACGCCTCAAACTCACCGCAAACTCGCGAGTGCGGGCTTCCCTATGCAAAAGAAGTAGAGCTTCACATGCTCAAGTAGAGAATCATTACCCTAGCATTCTTCCTTGGCGCCATGGAAAAGTAAGCGGATGAAAAGCACCGCAGTCTCCTTTCCTCCGTAGATCCGAAGTCAGTTCGCAATTTGGAGCTCTGAAGCTCCGCCGGTGACCAGATCTAGGCTTCTTCTTCCTCCTCTGCTCTCCCTTCTCTCTAAACTAAGAAAGAGAACAACTTAAGTGAAATGAGGGTTTCTAAGGCCCAATCTCTGGTATATCCCTGTAGTAATAACCCCCAACCATCGGATCCCAAAATAAGGAATCGAACGGCTACGAATCGTAGTTGAAAAGTAAAACCTGGGCCGAACACGGCCTGCGACACGCCCGTGTCCAGGGCCATGTCCCTCATTCGCCGTCAAAATCAACGCATTATGAAAATTATACGGGTCCCGACACGCCCGTGTTTAACCTGACACGCCCGTGTTCAAACTGACACAGCCGTGTGGTTGGTCGTGTACCCCCATCGACACAGCCCCAAAAATAACCCGAGACTCACACGGGTTTTGGACACGCCCGTGTCCTATTTGACACGCCCGTGTCAAACCCGAACACGTGTAACGCCCCGAAACTCAAAGGAGCAGAGGGGAATAATTTGGGCCAGTTTGAGTTCTGGCTGCAGGCACACGGCCTGGGACACGGGCGTGTCCCAGGGCGTGTCAAGCCTGTGTCGACACTAAGGCGTGAAGTCGACACTTTGGTCTCGACATTGTGTCGAGACTGGGCACACGGCCTGCGACACGGGCGTGTCGCAGGGCGTGTCGACCCGTGTCGACACTTAGCGGTGAAGTCGACACAGTGCTTCGACGTTGTGTCGAGACACGGCACACGGCCTGCGACACGGGCGTGTCGCAGGGCGTGTCAACCCGTGTCGACACTCGTCCCGCGAAGTCGACACTTTGGTGTCGACAGTGTGTCGAGACATGGCACACGGCCTGCGACACGGGCGTGTCGCAGGGCGTGTCGACCCGTGTCGACACTTAGCCACGAAGTGTCGAGACCATGTACACGGCCTGGAGCCCAGGCGTGTCAAGGTGACACGGGCAAGGACACGGGCGTGTCCTAGAACCCGTGCAGTGCTCGGGTTGAAAACGGGAGAAAATCATGGGGTACACGGCCAGCTACACGGCCGTGTCAGATGGAACACGGGCGTGTCAGCTCGAACACGGGCGTGTTCGATACCCGTGTGAGGTTCCAGGTGATTCGATTTTGACGGCGAATGAGGCACACGGCCCTGGACACGGGCGTGTGCCAGGCCGTGTTCGGTCCAGATTGGGCATTTCAGTCCCGAATCGAAGCCGTTCATTTCTTTGACTGAAGATCCAACGGCTGGGGGTTGTTCCTGAAGGGATATACCCGAGTTTTGACTTAGAAAACCCTCACTTTTTCCACTTGTTCTCTCTCCAAACCCTTGGAGAAAGAAGAGCTAAGGCAAGAAGAAGAGGAGCTAGATCCGCCATTGGAGGAGCTTCGGAGCTCCGAATCGCAAGCCGACTCCGGATCCACGGAGGCAACGCAAGTGCGGTGATTTCCATCCGATTACTTTTCGATGGCGCCAAAGAGGACCGCAAGGGTAACGATCCTCACTTGTGAGCATGATAGCTCTCTTTCTTAGCATAGGAAGCCCTCTCTCGCGAGTTTGCGAAGAGTTGGAGGCGTTCCTTCGGGTAGATATGTAAAGTCCCCGTTGTTTAGCGTCCGTACGCGAGAACGGACATAGGCATTTTGGTTGAAGCCTACCCGGACATGTTAGTCCGGATCGGTGATGTTGCATTGCATAAGGCCGGAGAAGACTCCGTGCTATTTGGTGTTTTCGGGTTTTCTACGCGGTAGATTGCAGCAGGGAGCCTTGGGGACTAACCCAAAGGTGCACCCGGAAAACTGGGCGGACACGAGGTCTTGCCAACTTGGTGGCTTGGAAGCCAACTTGAACATAACCGGGTTATGTGACTTGTGATGAAAATGGGACTCGGTAGAAGTTTGACCTGCGCATATGGTTTAAATTACCGTTGCGGGCGCATATGGTTTAAATTACCGTTGCGTTGTGAGCACGGGTTAGATGGAACCGTACCCACTCTATGTCGTTCGGATTAGGGACGTTGGCATAGATGAGGGTCTTCGGCGGTCTATGGTTTTAATTACCGTGACCCATGCCAGGAAGACAAACTGCTCATTGTTTGGCCGTCCAAGAGAGGATGGCGGTGAGTCGGCAGACTTAGACTGCGTTCACCAAGAATGTGCCCTGAGTGCACGGGGTGTGTGGCCGTTGAGCCTCCGCCTGTGATGAAATGGCTATATTTATAATGCTCGCTTATGCTAATGAAGTGCAGGGAAGGAGCATCGCCCCGAGTTGGGGGCGGGATCGTTATAATTTGGTCAGCATTGCTGACCGTTGCCTTGTTTGCCACCGTGCGGTGGTTTGTTTGCTTGCAGGTGCAGCTGGACCAAGCGGTCAATAGCGGGCTAAAGCCCTTTTTGCGAAGCTGGCCCTCGAAGGCCCAAGTGGAAATGTTTTATGTTTTATTCATGTATGGCCGGCCTGCGAGCCGAGGTTTGTAAATCATGTAAAAGACAAGTGAAACATTTTGTACGGCCTTAAGGCCGACTTTTGAGTATTTTGTAATAACATTCCTATTATCATGTTAGTGGACATTCATGCTTGTGCTGGGTTCTTGTTTTGCAACTTATAAACTGCTTCCGCTAGAATGCTCTGTGTAGGACGTTGAGAACGGTTGGATGGTTTCCATACGTAACCACCCGGTCTGTCTGTGGCATATGGCGTCGGGCCCCGGCCGGACCTACTGTTATATGCTATGCGACGGATAGGGGGTGTTACAATTTGGTATCAGACTACTGGTTTTGGTTGGGCTTGAATTGAATTCGTGGGCGAATTCTTTTTAAGGGGTGGTGAGCACATTGTGTGCGTCATCGTTATAACCGTAAAAAGAACTCATGAATGTCCACTTAGGAATGAAAATACTCGTGTTTGAGGAACCTGCGTGTTCCTATAATTGCTGTTTGCAATTTATTTGGTCGCTTAACGGTGTTTTGTACCACTATAGGTGACTCGAAGTGGCATTGGGCCGTCAGAACGCCGAGTTTCTGAGGCAAGTAGTGCACCGGAAGTTGCTCCCGCAACACCTTTGTCGGCTGAAAATATAAGATTGGTGGCTGAAGCGGTGTTGGCCGTGATCAATGCGCAGCCTGGGAGGCAAGCGCAGCAGCCCGCTCCTGTGATGGAGCAAGTACCTCTTCAAGAGGCTGAGCCGAGGAGGATGGAGCAAGTGGTTGTAGAACCAATAGTGCCAAGGAGGGCGACTGAGAGGCAGTTGAAGCATGTAATGAGCTTTAACCCTCCGTTATTCTCGGGGTTGGGAACCCCATCGCAGGCTGAAGACTGGCTCTCTAGGGTGAAGAGAGTCATGACAGCGACGGAGACGGAGGAGTGGCAGATGACCACCATCGCTACATTCCTGCTGGATGGAGAAGCGAGGATGTGGTGGGAAGGCTTGGAGCTGCATCATCTGAGAGGAAGACAATTGATAGACGTTTCGATGGAAGAGTTCTCGGAATTGTTCTTAGCAAGATACCTCCCTTCTACTCAGAGGATTTCAATGGAGAATGAGTTCCTGAGGTTGGTGCAGGGTGAGCGAAGCGTGGATGAATATCTCCACGAGTTTACGCGGTTGAGTCGTTATGCTAGCTCCACCATCATGGATGAGGAGCGCAAGACTAATCGTTTTTATGAAGGCTTGAGGGATGAGCTGAGATTGTTACTGTCGGGGCCAATGACGCAGGGTTTCTTAACCTTGGTCAATACTGCCCGGTCCTTGGAGAAGGACATGAAGAGTGTACAAGCGAAGAAAGGCTTGGGCGAGAAGAAATCTGGGTTCAAAGTGCCGACTACTTCAAAGTCTGGCTATCAAAGATTCTTTAAGAAGCATAGGACTTCGGGTCCAGCTCCTTCTGGTGCTTCTGGGGCGACTACGAGTCGGACCCCGGGCGCGTGCTTCACTTGTGGCAAGACGGGGCATTTCGCCCGTGATTGTTGGAGCGGACGTCCTAAGTCCGAAAGGAGGCCAGGAGCTACCTACGAAGAGAAGGGAAAGGCGGTGGAGTCGACCGCATCTCACTATGCTCCGGCCCAACCAAGGGTTTACAATCTTGGCCAACAGGAGGCCATTAAACAAGCTGACGTGGTGACAGGTACGGTTTAAATTATAGCAAGTCAATTCCTTTATATGCTTGTTATGCACATGTTACCTTACCACTACTTGTTTAGGATTTGTGTTGATTTGTGAAAATCCGGCACGAGCACTCTTTGATACGGGAGCTTCACACTCCTTCTTGTCCGAAGGATTTATATTACGCATCGGAGTCCCTTCTTCGATGGCGAAGGATAAGTTGGATGTGTTGTTGCCAAATGGGTGTTCGATGCGAGCGGATAGAATCTGCGAGGTTAAGACTCGTATTGGAGAGCAGGAGTTTGACCTGCGGGCGTCCTTACTTCCGTTGGTGGAGTTCGACGTCATATTTGGAATGGACTGGCTCTCGGAGCAGCAGGCCCATATAGATTGCGGTAGCAAGGAAGTAAAGCTGGGAGCAAGTCGTGAGACGACTTTTACGGGCTTAAAGGGGTCGAGCAAGACGTTGATGTCTGCTCTTCAGGTGGTGAAGGCGGTTCGTGCCGGAGCAGAACTGTTCTTTACACTAGTGGAGGTTGCAAAGCCGAAGCCCGCGATGGATTGTATTTCAGTGGTATCGGAATACCCTGATGTGTTCCCCGCAGATCTTCCTGGAGCCCCGCCTCAACGGGAGATAGATTTTACGATCGAGCTAGTGCCAGGTGCAAAGCCTGTGTCACGATCTCCGTATCGGCTAGCGCCTAAGGAAATGGCAGAGCTGAAAGTTCAACTACAAGAGTTGCTGGAGCAAGGGTATGTGCGCCCGAGTTCTTCGCCTTGGAGCGCACCGGTCCTCTTTGTTAAGAAGAAGGACGGAAGCTTGAGATTGTGTATTGATTATCGGGAGCTAAACAAGCTGACTGAGAAGAATAAGTACCCGATCCCCCGGATTGACGATCTCTTTGATCAGTTAGTCGGGTCGACGGTGTACTCGAAGTTAGATCTCAAGTCTGGGTACTATCAGCTGCGGATAAGGGAGAGTGATATCCCGAAGACAGCGTTTAGTACGAGATACGGGCATTATGAGTTTACGGTCATGCCGTTTGGGCTGACTAATGCGCCGTCAGTATTTATGGATTTGATGAACAGGACGTTCAGGGAGTACCTAGACCATTTCGTGATCGTCTTCATCGACGATATTTTGGTGTACTCGCAAAGTGAGGAGGATCACTTCAAGCATCTCCATTTGGTGTTGGAGACACTCAGGAGAAATCAGCTGTATGCCAAGTTCTCGAAGTGCGAGTTTTGGCTATCCTCAGTGGCGTTCCTCGGGCATATAGTGAGTGGAGAGGGTATTGCTGTGGATCCGGCGAAGATTGTTGCGATACGGGAGTGGCCTGAGCTTGCTACGGTAGCAGAAGTCCGGAGCTTTTTGGGGCTTGCCGGCTATTATAGGCGCTTCGTAGAGAACTTCTCGCGGATAGCGTTACCTCTCACTACTTTGACGAGGAAGGATCATAAGTTCATTTGGACGCCGGAGTGCGCGCGAGCTTTTGAGGAGTTAAAGTGTCGGTTGACCACGGCGCCTGTGCTGAGTTCGCCGGTTGGAACCGAAGGCTATGAGATATATAGCGATGCTTCGGGCAGCGGTTTGGGTTGCGTGCTATTGCAGCACGGCAGCGTGATAGCTTATGGCTCGAGACAGCTAAAAGTGCACGAGAGGAATTATCCGGTCCACGACTTGGAGTTGGCGGCCGTGATTTTTGCCTTGAAGCTGTGGAGACACTATCTGTACGGTGTGAAGATTGATATCTACACCGATCACAAGAGCCTGAAGTACCTGATTGATCAGAAGGATCTGAATATGCGGCAGCGTAGGTGGATGGAGTTCCTGGGGGACTATACTTTCAAGATCCACTACGTGCCTGGCAAAGGGAATGCGGTTGCGGACGCGTTGAGTCGCCGAGCCCCAGCTCAAGCGAATTGGCTATCAGTGCATGATGAGCGGTTGGTGCAGGAGCTGGAGGCGTTGGAGATTGTTTGTGTGGATAGACAATCTAGTGCTGAAGCAGTGCTGAATTGGACTGAAGTCCAATATGACCTGGCTGATCGGATTCGGCAGGCTTTGGATATGGATGCTCATATGAAGCAGTCCATGATAGAGGCTCTGGATGGGTCAAATTCCCAATTCGTTGTGGAGGACGGATTGCTGTGGAAAGACGGTCGTTTGTGCGTCCCAAGTGCGGGCAATTTACGGGTGGAGTTGTTGTACGAGGCACACCATACCAAGTACTCGATTCACCCGGGGAGCACGAAGATGTACCGCGATATAAAGAAACTGTTTTGGTGGTCGGGCTTGAAAAAGGATGTGGCGCTATATGTAGCGAAGTGCCAAACTTGCGCCTTGGTAAAGGCGGAGTGCCAAAAGCCGGGAGGATTTCTTAAGTCCTTGCCTATTCCGGAGTGGAAATTCGACGACATCTCTATGGACTTTGTGCATGGTTTGCCAAGGTCGCAGAAGGGGAACGACGCCATTTGGGTGGTGGTCGATCGATTAACAAAGGTGTCGCATTTTATTCCGCATAGGAAGGATGATCCGGTGGAGAAGCTGGCAAAGCTTTATGTGGATAACATAGTGCGGCTTCATGGTGTGCCCCGTAGCATCGTGAGTGACCGTGATGGGCGGTTCACGTCCAATGATTGGAGGCTGGTGCAGCAAATGTTGGGAACAAAGCTGAAGTTTAGCACAGCCTTCCATCCGCAAACTGATGGGCAGACCGAGAGGGTCAACAGAACCATGGAAGACATGCTTCGCATGTGTGTCTTGGACTTTGGAAAGCAATGGGAGGACCACCTTTATTTGGTGGAGTTCGCATACAACAATAGCTACCAAGCAAGTATTCAGATGGCGCCTTTCGAGGCCCTTTATGGTAGACGATGTCGCACGCCGTTGTCTTGGTTAGAAACGGGCGAGTCGAAGTTGTATAAGCGATCGGAAGTGGAGGATGCTACTTCTTTGGTAAGGACAATTCGGGAGAGGTTGCTTATCGCTCAGGACCGGCAAGCAAAGTACTATAATGCCAAGCACAGGAACGTGGAGTTCGCTGTGGGCGATTATGTATACTTGAAGATCAAGCCGTTCAAGGGTGTCTCGCGGGTGCGACGATTGAAAAAGCTAAGCCCGATGTACCTTGGACCGTTCGAGGTTCTGGAGCAAGTAGGAGAAGCGGCCTATCGGCTGAAGCTTTCAGTGGAGCTAAGTGGTTTACATGATGTATTCCATATTTCGGTGCTTCGGAAGGCGGTGCAAGAGCCTACGCAAGTGATCACGGCCAATCAAGTGCCGGTGGATAGTGGGCTAACGACAAAAGTCAAGCCCGTGCGGATTGAGGACTCGGAGGTCAAGCGGCTACGCAATAAAGAGATCAGGATGGTCAAAGTCCGGTGGGACAATTGCGGTCGTGAGGAGCTCTCTTGGGAGCGAGAGCAGACGATGCTTGACGAATATCCAGAGTTGTTCCGCTCAGGTACAAATTTAAGTTTTGTACATGTTTTTCCCTTTATGTAATTTCGTGGGCGAAATTCTTTTAAGAGGGGTAGAGTTGTAACGCCCCGAAACTCAAAGGAGCAGAGGGGAATAATTTGGGCCAGTTTGAGTTCTGGCTGCAGGCACACGGCCTGGGACACGGGCGTGTCCCAGGGCGTGTCAAGCCTGTGTCGACACTAAGGCGTGAAGTCGACACTTTGGTCTCGACATTGTGTCGAGACTGGGCACACGGCCTGCGACACGGCGTGTCGCAGGGCGTGTCGACCCGTGTCGACACTTAGCGGTGAAGTCGACACAGTGCTTCGACGTTGTGTCGAGACACGGCACACGGCCTGCGACACGGGCGTGTCGCAGGGCGTGTCAACCCGTGTCGACACTCGTCCCGCGAAGTCGACACTTTGGTGTCGACAGTGTGTCGAGACATGGCACACGGCCTGCGACACGGGCGTGTCGCAGGGCGTGTCGACCCGTGTCGACACTTAGCCACGAAGTGTCGAGACCATGTACACGGCCTGGAGCCCAGGCGTGTCAAGGTGACACGGGCAAGGACACGGGCGTGTCCTAGAACCCGTGCAGTGCTCGGGTTGAAAACGGGAGAAAATCATGGGGTACACGGCCAGCTACACGGCCGTGTCAGATGGAACACGGGCGTGTCAGCTCGAACACGGGCGTGTTCGATACCCGTGTGAGGTTCCAGGTGATTCGATTTTGACGGCGAATGAGGCACACGGCCCTGGACACGGGCGTGTGCCAGGCCGTGTTCGGTCCAGATTGGGCATTTCAGTCCCGAATCGAAGCCGTTCATTTCTTTGACTGAAGATCCAACGGCTGGGGGTTGTTCCTGAAGGGATATACCCGGGTTTTGACTTAGAAAACCCTCACTTTTTACACTTGTTCTCTCTCCAAACCCATGGAGAAAGAAGAGCTAAGGCAAGAAGAAGAGGAGCTAGATCCGCCATTGGAGGAGCTTCGGAGCTCCGAATCGCAAGCCGACTCCGGATCCACGGAGGCAACGCAAGTGCGGTGATTTCCATCCGATTACTTTTCGATGGCGCCAAAGAGGACCGCAAGGGTAACGATCCTCACTTGTGAGCATGATAGCTCTCTTTCTTAGCATAGGAAGCCCTCTCTCGCGAGTTTGCGAAGAGTTGGAGGCGTTCCTTCGGGTAGATATGTAAAGTCCCCGTTTTTTAGCGTCCGTACGCGAGAACGGACATAGGCATTTTGGTTGAAGCCTACCCGGACATGTTAGTCCGGATCGGTGATGTTGCATTGCATAAGGCCGGAGAAGACTCCGTGCTATTTGGTGTTTTCGGGTTTTCTACGCGGTAGATTGCAGCAGGGAGCCTTGGGGACTAACCCAAAGGTGCACCCGGAAAACTGGGCGGACACGAGGTCTTGCCAACTTGGTGGCTTGGAAGCCAACTTGAACATAACCGGGTTATGTGACTTGTGATGAAAATGGGACTCGGTAGAAGTTTGACCTGCGCATATGGTTTAAATTACCGTTGCGGGCGCATATGGTTTAAATTACCGTTGCGTTGTGAGCACGGGTTAGATGGAACCGTACCCACTCTATGTCGTTCGGATTAGGGCCGTTGGCATAGATGAGGGTCTTCGGCGGTCTATGGTTTTAATTACCGTGACCCATGCCAGGAAGACAAACTGCTCATTGTTTGGCCGTCCAAGAGAGGATGGCGGTGAGTCGGCAGACTTAGACTGCGTTCACCAAGAATGTGCCCTGAGTGCACGGGGTGTGTGGCCGTTGAGCCTCCGCCTGTGATGAAATGGCTATATTTATAATGCTCGCTTATGCTAATGAAGTGCAGGGAAGGAGCATCGCCGCCCCGAGTTGGGGGCGGGATCGTTATAATTTGGTCAGCATTGCTGACCGTTGCCTTGTTTGCCACCGTGCGGTGGTTTGTTTGCTTGCAGGTGCAGCTGGACCAAGCGGTCAATAGCGGGCTAAAGCCCTTTTTGCGAAGCTGGCCCTCGAAGGCCCAAGTGGAAATGTTTTATGTTTTATTCATGTATGGCCGGCCTGCGAGCCGAGGTTTGTAAATCATGTAAAAGACAAGTGAAACATTTTGTACGGCCTTAAGGCCGACTTTTGAGTATTTTGTAATAACATTCCTATTATCATGTTAGTGGACATTCATGCTTGTGCTGGGTTCTTGTTTTGCAACTTATAAACTGCTTCCGCTAGAATGCTCTGTGTAGGACGTTGAGAACGGTTGGATGGTTTCCATACGTAACCACCCGGTCTGTCTGTGGTATATGGCGTCGGGCCCCGGCCGGACCTACTGCTATATGCTATGCGACGGATAGGGGGCGTTACAATTTCGACCCGGGCCCACCACTGGTAGTCAGCCTTTCACATTCAAGCCTGCAGGCCTGCAGGCCATGCACCCCAACAACGCGCAGCGGAAGCGTGGTGGGCCCATAACCCACAGGTCGGAGGATCGAAACCTCCCTCTGATACCAAATTGTAACGCCCCCTATCCGTCGCATAGCATATAGCAGTAGGTCCGGCCGGGGCCCGACGCCATATACCACAGACAGACCGGGTGGTTACGTATGGAAACCATCCAACCGTTCTCAACGTCCTACACAGAGCATTCTAGCGGAAGCAGTTTATAAGTTGCAAAACAAGAACCCAGCACAAGCATGAATGTCCACTAACATGATAATAGGAATGTTATTACAAAATACTCAAAAGTCGGCCTTAAGGCCGTACAAAATGTTTCACTTGTCTTTTACATGATTTACAAACCTCGGCTCGCAGGCCGGCCATACATGAATAAAACATAAAACATTTCCACTTGGGCCTTCGAGGGCCAGCTTCGCAAAAAGGGCTTTAGCCCGCTATTGACCGCTTGGTCCAGCTGTACCTGCAAGCAAACAAACCACCGCACGGTGGCAAACAAGGCAACGGTCAGCAATGCTGACCAAATTATAACGATCCCGCCCCCAACTCGGGGCGGCGATGCTCCTGGGGCTTTCAAGAAGCCTAGGACTTCGGGTCCAGAGGCTGAGCCGAGGAGGATGGAGCAAGTGGTTGTAGAACCAATAGTGCCAAGGAGGGCGACTGAGAGGCAGTTGAAGCATGTAATGAGCTTTAACCCTCCGTTATTCTCGGGGTTGGGAACCCCATCTCAAGCTGAAGACTGGCTCTCTAGGGTGAAGAGAGTCATGACAGCGACGGAGACGGAGGAGTGGCAGATGACCACCATTGCTACGTTCCTGCTGGACGGTGAAGCAAGGATGTGGTGGGAAGGTTTGGAGCTGCATCATCTGCGAGGTAGCGCAGCAGCCCGGGAGGCAAGCGCAGCAGCCCGCTCCTGTGATGGAGCAAGTACCTCTTCAAGAGGCTGAGCCGAGGAGGATGGAGTGGAGGAAAGCGCAGCTGCAGCTCAGTTGGTGATGAGGGAGTGGAGGAAAGCTCTCTTATCAAGGTCCTGGGTTCGAGACCCAGTGGCAACAACCTACCGCTGCTGATAAACAGGCGCGGAGAGGGGTTGGGGTGCATGGCCTGCAGGCTTGAATGTGAAAGGCTGACTACCAGTGGTGGGCCCGGGTCTGGACCCTGGTAGGCCGGCGGTGCCAGCGGGTTCCCATGGGATGGGCCTGGCACCGCCGGCCTACCAGGGTCCAGACCCGGGCCCACCACTGGTAGTCAGCCTTTCACATTCAAGCCTGCAGGCCATGCACCCCAACCCCTCTCCGGCCTGTTTATCAGCGCGGTAGGTTGTGGCCACTAGGTCTCGAACCCAGGACCTTGATAAGAGAGCTTTCCTCCACTCCCTCATCACCAACTGAGCTGCAGCTCAGTTGGTGATGAGGGAGTGGAGGAAAGCTCTCTTATCAAGGTCCTGGGTTCGAGACCTAGTGGCAACAACCTACCGCGCTGATAAACAGGCCGGAGAGGGGTTGGGGTGCATGGCCTGCAGGCTTGAATGTGAAAGGCTGACTACCAGTGGTGGGCCCGGGTCTGGACCCTGGTAGGCCGGCGGTGCCAGCGGGTTCCCATGGGATGGGCCTGGACCGTTACAAAAAAGTGCACTTTTTATAACGGTCCAGGCCCATCCCATGGGAACCCGCTGGCACCGCCGGCCTACCAGGGTCCAGACCCGGGCCCACCACTGGTAGTCAGCCTTTCACATTCAAGCCTGCAGGCCATGCACCCCAACCCCTCTCCGGCCTGTTTATCAGCGCGGTAGGTTGTTGCCACTAGGTCTCGAACCCAGGACCTTGATAAGAGAGCTTTCCTCCACTCCCTCATCACCAACTGAGCTGCAGCTCAGTTGGTGATGAGGGAGTGGAGGAAAGCTCTCTTATCAAGGTCCTGGGTTCGAGACCTAGTGGCAACAACCTACCGCGCTGATAAACAGGCCGGAGAGGGGTTGGGGTGCATGGCCTGCAGGCTTGAATGTGAAAGGCTGACTACCAGTGGTGGGCCCGGGTCTGGACCCTGGTAGGCCGGCGGTGCCAGCGGGTTCCCATGGGATGGGCCTGGACCGTTATAACACGCCTGGGCTCCAGGCCATGTTCACTGTCTCGACACTTTATCGAGCGCAGTTCATCGACCACGTGACACGACCTTGGACACGCCCGTGTCCTAGGCCGTGTTTTGTGTCTCGATACAACGTCGAGCGAAATCGTCGACTTCCCTGGTAGATTGTCGACACGAGCTCGACACGCCCTAAGACATGCCCGTGTCTCAGGCCGTGTTTGCTGCTCGACGATCGTCGACTCCAAAAATTCGTCGACCTCACGGCCAAATCATCGACTCGAGCCTGACACGCCGTGGGACACGCCCATGTCCCAGGCCGTGTGGCCCCTGCCAAATTCTAGATTTGGCCCAAAATGCCTCCCGTCGCTCTTTTGAGTTTCGGGGCATTACAACTCTCCCCCTCTTAAGATAATTTCGTCCTCGAAATTACATAAAGGAAAGAACCATAAAACTTAAATGGTACCTGAGTGAAACGACTCCGGGTACTCCTCAAGCATAGTCTGCTCTAGCTCCCAAGAGAGCTCCTCTTGAACGCAATTGTCCCAACGGACCTTGACCATCCTGATCTCTTTATTGTGTAGCCGCTTGACTTCCGAGTCTTCAATACGTACGGGCTTGAATTTCATCGTCAACCCACTAACAACCGGCACTTGATAGACCGCGATAACTTGCGTAGGCTCTTGCACTACCGTCCGTAGCACCGATATATAGAATACATCATGTAGACCACTAAGCTCCACAGACAGCTTCAACCGGTACGCTGCTTCACCAATCCGCTCCAGAACCTCAAACAGTCCAAGGTACCTCGGGCTTAGCTTCTTCAAGCGCCGCACCCGCGAGATATCCTTGAACGGCTTTATCTTCAAGTACACCCAATCGCCAACAGCGAACTCCACATTCCTGTGCTTGGCATTATAGTACTTAACCTGGCGGTCCTGAGCGATTAGAAACCTTTCCCGAATGGTTCTCACCAAAGAAATAGCATCCTCCACCTTTAATCGCTTATACATCTTTGATTCACTCGTTTCCAACCAGGACAACAGCATGCGACATTTTCTACCATAAAGGGCCTCGAAGGGCGCCTTTTGAATGCTCGCCTGGTAGCTATTGTTGTAAGCGAATTCCACCAAGTATAGGTGATCTTCCCATTGCTTTCCAAAGTCCAGGACACACATGCGAAGCATGTCTTCCATTATTCTATTGACCCCCTCGGTCTGCCCATCCGTTTTCGGATGAAAGGCTGTGTTAAAACTCAGCTTTGTTCCCAACATCTGCTGCACCAGCCTCCAATCATTGGATGTGAACAGCCCTTCTCGGTCACTCACGACGCTACGGGGCACACCATGAAGCCGTATAATATTATCAACATATAACTTTGTCAATTTCTCAACAGGATCATCCTTCCTATGCGGAATGAAATGCGACACCTTCATTAGACGATCTACGACCACCCAAATGGCGTTGTTGCCCTTTTGCGACCGTGGCAACCCGTGCACAAAGTCCATAGTAATGTCGTCGAACTTCCACTCCAGAATAGGCAAGGATTTAAAGAATCCTCCTGGCTTTTGGCATTCCGCCTTCACTAAGGCGCAAGATTGACACTTCGCCACATAGAGCGCCACATCCTTTTTCAGTCCTGGCCACCAGAACAATTTCTTAACATCGTGGTACATCTTCGTGCTCCTCGGGTGAATTGAGTACTTGGTATGATGCGCCTCGTACAACAATTCCACCACAAATTTCCCTCGCTTGGGACACACAGACGACCGTCTTTCCAAAGTAATCCGTCCTCCACAACGAATTGGGAATTTGACACATCCAGAGCCTCTATCATGAGTTGCTTCATGTGGACATCCATATCCAATGCTTGCCGAATCCGATCAGCTAGGTCATATTGGACTTCAGTCCAATTCAATACTGCTTCAGCACTTGATTTCTTATCAACGCAAAAGATCTCCAATGCCTCTAACTCCCGAACCAATCGCTCGCCATGGACCGACAGCCAATTGGCTTGAGCTGGGGCCTAACGACTCAACGCATCCGCCACCGCATTCACCTTACCCGACACATAACAGATCTTGAATATATAGTCCCCCAAGAACTCCATCCATACGCTGTCGCATGTTCAGATCTTTCTGATCAATCAAATATTTCAGGCTCTTATGATCGGTGTAGATATCAATCTTCACACTGTACAAATAATGTCTCCACAGCTTCAAGGCAAAATTCACGGCCGCTAACTCCAAGTCATGGACCGGATAGTTCCTCTCGTGCAACTTCAGCTGTCTCGAGCCATATGCTATAATGCTTCCATGCTGTAACAGCACACAACCCAAACCACTGCCCGAAGCATCGCTATAAATCTCATAACCTTCGGTCCCACTCGGCGAACTCAATACAGGCAACGTGGTCAACCGACATTTCAACTCCTCAAAAACTCGCACGCACTCCAGCGTCCAAACGAACTTCACCTCCTTCCTCGTCAAAGTAGTGAGAGGTAACGCTATCCGCGAGAAGTTCTCTACGAAGCGCCTATAATAGCCGGCAAGCCCCAGAAAGCTTCGGACTTCCGCTACAGTAGAAAGCTAAGGCCACTCTCGTATCGCAACCATCTTCGCCGGATCCACTGCAATACGTTCCCCACTCACTATATGATCGAGGAACGACACTGAGGACAACCAAAACTCGCACTTCGAGAACTTGGCGTACAATTGATTCCTCCTTATCGTCTCCAAAACCAAATGAAGATGCCTGAAGTGATCTTCCTCACTCTGCTAGTACACCAAAATATCTTCGATGAAGACTATCACAAAATGGTCCAAGTAATCCCTGAAGGTCCTGTTCATCAAATCCATGAACACTAACGGCGCATTCGTCAGCCCAAACGGCATGACCGTAAACTCGTAATGCCCGTATCTTGTACTGAACGTTGTCTTAGGGATATCACTCTCCCTTATCCTCAGCTGATAGTTACCAGACTTGAGATCCAACTTAGAGTACACCGTCGACCCGACCAACTGATCAAAAAGAGCATCGATCCTTGGGATTGGGTACTTGTTCTTTTTTGTTAGCTTGTCCAGCTCTCGATAATCAATACAAAGTCTCAAGCTTTCGTCCTTCTTCTTCACAAAAGGACCGGTGTGCTCCAAGGCGACGAACTTGGATGCACATAACCTTGCTCCAGCAACTCTTGAAGTTGCATCTTCAGCTCCGCCATCTCCTTAGGCGCTAATCGATATGAAGAGCGTATGACCGGTTTGGCATCACACCAAACCGCCTTAACCATCTGAAGAGCAGACACCAACGTCATGCTCGACCCCTTTCAAGCCCACAAATGTCGTCTCACGACCAGTTCCCAACTTGACTTTCTTGCGATTTCGATCAATGTATGCTTGCTGCTCCGAGAGCCAATCCATATCAAAGATTACATCGAGCTCCCCTAACGGTAGTAACGATGCTTATAAGTCAAAGTCTTGACTCCCTATCAGCACCTAAATGCAACAGATTCTACTCGTGTGCAATGAGCATCATTAGACAACAACGCATCCAATTTGTCTTTTGCCATCGAAGGAGGTACTCCGAAGCGCAATACAAATACTTTGGTCAAAAGGGAATGTGAAGCTCCCTAAGTGAACGGTGCTTTCGCCGAATTAATCGAAAATCAGAACAAAGCTTAGCACAAACAGTTCTAAGCTAACATGCACAAGGGCAACAAGTATTTAAAGTTAAACTACTATAACTTTAAGTCGTACCTGTCATCACGACAGCACGATTCTTCTCGGACTTGGGACTTCCGTTCCAGCAGTCTCGGGCAAAGTGCCCCGGCTTTCCACAATTAAAGCATGCGCCCGGGGTTCGACCCATAGTCATCCCAGAAGCACCAGAAGGAGCTGGACCCGAAGTCCTAGCCTTCTTATACCACCTACGGTATGCAGACTTTGAGGAGTTCGGCATTTTGAACTACATCTTCTGCATATCCAAGTCTTTGCTTCCTTGGATTCAATTCAGATCTCTGGCACTTTGTCCTATACCTGCTCCTGACATAGCTTTCTTTATCTTCTGAGCACCATTCCGACAGTCTCGGGCAAAGTGCCCTTCCTTACCACACTTAAAACAACCATATGGAGCCTGACCAGTAGACATTTTGGACTTCTTGTTCCTCCTCCTTCGGTATTTAGATTTTGTAGAATCTCGAGAGTCTAGTACCCAGAGCTCCGACGTCCGATTGACTTTTGCCAAATCTTCTTCCAAAGATCTAGCTGATTCCACCAAGACTCGGATTCCCAATAATTTTGGTCTTAGCAGCAGAACTCGTAATTCGCCGCGCAGGCCATTATAAAACCTATCGACCATCGACTGCTCACTCTCCACTTCAGAGCCCGGGTAGTGTCTTATCATCAGAAATGCTTGCAAATATTCCTCAACTGAGTGCGTACCCTGCACTAAAAGCATGTTCAACTGCTGCCCCAAAGGTCCTATAAATGCCATTTGCTCCATCACACCACCCGGCGTTGGAAGTACCTCAAAAATAGGGGACTGCACACGTCTTTCATTTTGTGCACCAATCACAGCGAACACTGCTTCCACCACCATTCTTATGGTTTCAGCGGAGGGAAGGGTTGCAGGCACGTCACCAGGTGCACTATAATCCTCAGAAACTGCATGTTCTGACGGCCCAGCACCGCTTCTGGTCACCTATAGTCGTACAAAACACCGTTAAGCGACCATACAAAATTGCAAAAAGCAATTACAGGAACACGCAGGTTCCTCAAACACGTGTATTTTCATTCCTAAGTGGACATTCATGGGTTCTTTTTATGTTATAACGATGACGCACATAGATGTGCTCACCACCCCTTAAAAAGAATTCGTCCATGAATTCATTTTAAGCCTGACTGAAACCAGTAGTCTGATACCAAATTGTAACACCCCATATCCGTCGCATAGCATATAGCAGTAGGTCCGGCGGGGGCCCGACACCATATACCACAGACAGACCGGGTGTTTACACAATGGAAACCATCCAACCAATAACAACGTCCTACACAGAGCATTCTAGCAGAAGCAAATAAAATTGTTGCATTAACAAAGAACCCAACACTAGCATGAATGTCCACTAATACGCCCAAAGGAATGAAGTACAAATACACAAGTATAGGCCTTATGGCCTTACAATTGTTTTCCTCAAATTACATGTCTTCAAACCTCGGCACGCAGGCCGTCCATACATGAATAAAAGAAAACACGCAAAACTAGGCCTTCGAGGGCCGGCTCAGCAACTTGGGCTTTAGCCCGCTATTTACCGCTCAGCTTTGCGGCACCTACAACCACAATTCACCGCAACAGTGGTAAACCAAAGCAACGGTCAAGAATGCTGACCAAATTATAACGATCCCGCCCCCAATTCGGGGCGGCGATGCTCCTTCCCTGCAGTTTATTAGCATAACCAAGAAGTATATATATATATACATTGCATCACAGGTGTTGGCACGCACGGCTACACGCCCCGTACACTCAGGGCACATTCTCGGTGAACCGGTCAATGTCACGTCAATTTAAACCATAGACACCCCGGTCTCACCACCGCCACTTGACGGCCAAACTATGAGCATTTTGTCTTCCCGACATGGGTCACGTCAATTTAATCCATAGACCGTCGAAGACCCTCATCTATGCCAACGGCTCACACCAAATGACATAGAATGGGTAGGGTTCCGCCTAACCAGTGCTCACATCGCAACGACAATTTAAGCCATATGCGCGGGTCAAACTTATCAGAGTCCTGTTTCCATCACACAGTTCACATAACCAGGTTATGTTCAAGTTGGCTCCTAGGCCACCATGTTGGCAGAATCACGCATCTGCCCAGTTTTCCGTATGCACCTTGGAGTTAACCCCCAAGGCTCCCTGCTGCAATCTACCGCGTAGAAAACCCGAAAAACAACCAATTGCACGGAGTCTTCTTCGGCCATTTATGCAATGCAACATCACCGATCCAGACCAACTTGTCCGGGTAGGCTTCACACATCATGCCTATATCCGTTCTCGATTACAGACTCTACATGTACACAACGGGGACTATTCATGTCTACCCGAAGGAACGCCTAAAACTCACCGCAAACTCGTGAGAGCGGGCTTCCCTATGTAAAAGAAGTAGAGCTTCACATGCTCAAGTAGAGAATCGTTACCCTAGCGTTCTTCCTTGGAGCCATGGAAAAGTAAGCGGATGAAAAGCACCACACTCTCCTTGCCTCCGTAGATCTGAAGTTAGTTCGCGATTTGGAGCTCCGAAGCTCCGCCGGTGATTGGATATAGGCTTCTTCTTCCTCCTTTGCTCTCCCCTCTCTCTAGACTAAGAAAGAGAACCACCCAAGTGAAATGAGGGTTTTAAAGGCCCAATCCATGGTATATCCCTATAGGAATAACCCCCAACTGTCGGATCCCAAAATAAGGAATCGAACGGCTACGATTCGTAGCTGAAAAGTAAAACCTGGGCCGAACACGGCCTGCGACACGGCCGTGTCCTGTGCCGTGTCCCTTATTTGCCGTCAAAATCAACGCGTTACGAAAATTACACGGGTCCCGACACGCCCGTGTTTAACCTGACACGCCCGTGTTCAAACTGACACGGCCGTGTGGTTGGCTGTGTGCCCCCATCAACACAACCCCGAAAACAACCCGAGACTCACACGGGTTTTGGACACGCCCGTGTCCTATTTGACACGCCCGTGTCAAACCCGAACACGCCTGGGCTCCTGGCCGTTTTCACAGTCTCGACACTTCGTCGAGCGCAGTTCGTCGACCACCCGACACGGCCTTGGATACGCCCGTGTCCTAGGCCGTGTTCCGTGTCTCGACACAACATCGAGCGAAAATCGTCGACTTCCCTGGCAGATTGTCGACACGAGATCGACACGCCCTGAGACACGCTCGTGTCTCAGGCCGTGTTCGCTGCTCGACGATCGTCGACTCCAACAATTCATCAACCTCATGGCCAAATCATCGACTCGAGCCTGACACGATGTAACGCCCCCGGTTTTTCTGTATTTTGTTTGATCTTTGATTGGCGTTACGATGACGCATTTTTTCTGGCCCTTCGCCGTTGTAGAGCATGGTCGTAGCTCTTTAGGTTCCTTGTGTAGCCTGGTTGTAGCCTGTTGGCAAGTTTCCCCAGCTAGCCGGAGTCTATTTTGGTGACTTGGTTGGGCCTCTTAGGGAAATGCTTGTGTTTTGGCTTCGGGAGGTGTTAGCCCGAGTGTGCGATCGTCGGATGTTGTTTTCGACCTCACCGTTTTTTTCATAGCTGGGGTGTTTAGCTACAGTGCGAGTTTTGGTCGAAGTCCGGGATCGATTGCTTTCGCGTCGTTTTGACGATTGTTTTGTTAGCTGTAATGTTTGTTGTGTTGTGCGTGGCCTGATGTGGCCGAGCTTGTAGGCTGGTGCCTTGTTTTTTTTACTAAGGAGTTAGCAGTTTTGTTTGTGTAAGTTTGGGTGACACAGCCTGGGTCACGGGCGTGACCCAGGGCGTGTCGTGCTCGGGTAGAGCTCTCTTTTCTGTGGTTGACGATTTCTGGTCGACGGGTGTTTTTGGTAGGAACACGGCCTGTGACACGGGCATATCACAGGGCGTATCCCCCCTTCGGTTCGTCGAGCTGCGCTTGATGGTCGTCAGGCGGTGTTTTAGTGAGAACACGGCCGTGTCACGGGCGTGTTGTATCGGACACGGGCGTGACACAGAGCGTGTCTATCTATTCGACGATCGGCGCTACACGGTCGTCGAGTGGTGTTTGAGTTGGTACACGGCCTGTGACACGTGCGTGTCACAGGGCGTGTCACCTGTTTCATCGAGCTGATATCGACAATCGTCGAGCAGTGGTTGAGTTGGTACACGGCCTGTGACACGGGCGTGTCACAGGGCGTGTCCCGTGTTTGGTCGAGCGGAGATCGACGTTCGTCGAGTGGGTAGGTGTGTGAGTACACGCCCCGTGACACGGGCGTGTCGGGCCGTGTCACGGGCGTGTCTGGGGCGTGTTCCATACTTTTTCTCCTGGGAACATCTTTTGTTGCCGTGAACCGTTTTCCTTCTCATTTCATCATTCCCGAGCCTGGAGAGCTTCCAGCAGAAGGGTTTTGAGAGGAGGCGGTGGTTTTTTGGCCGGTGTTTGCGGGAGAAAGCTCGTTTTTCTCGTGCGATAGCGGTTTTGGCTTGCTCTCGTCTAGATCTTCCCTTCCATGTAAGTTTTTCTTGATTTAGGGTTGATTCTAGGAGTTGAGAATATCTGATTTCTTTTCTTTTCTTCAAAGTTTCAGTTTTGGTTTTCTAGGTGGCCGATCTTGCCGCCGGTGCCAAGCTTGGGAGATAGTTGTTGTTTTTCCTGGCGGTAGAGGCAAGTGGCTCCCTTGCCCTTGCCAAATTATTTCTAACCCTTACTCTATTTTCATTTCCTGTGCAATACTTCTGTTTTCTTTATTTTCCACCCTAGAAATTAGAGTAATAGGATGCCTTTTTCCTTCATTCCAGCCCAGCTGCTTCTTTACTTTCTACATTTAAATCAATCTTCTTTACTTTCTACATTTAAATCAATCTTTCTCTCTTTTTGTCTCGTTGTGGTGTACGGTGGGTAGCTAGAGTTTGGGTGAGGCTGCGGTTAGTGGTAGTTTAGGTTTAGTTGCGGTAGCCCCGAGTAGTTAGGATAGAAGGGAGGGTTGGGATTAAATTTCCAACTCTCTGTTTTCACGCGTTGAGAGAGTTTAGGCTGCGGTTTTAACTAAAGCTTACGTTTACCCTAAGTGGAAAGCGCTGACAGCGTCGAGTGAGCCGAGTTCACTCAACGCCGTCATCCAGCGTAGGATTTGCGGCTAAGTATTTTGGCGTCAAGTGAGTGGAGCTTACTCAACGCCGCGTCGAGTGGGTTCGATGTTTCTTTCTTGGGTTCGTGTGTTTCCTTAGGATTGTTAGTGTGACTTTTTCCTTTTCCCTAGGGTGGGGTATTGGATGTTCGGCTAATTTTTGCATGCCGACTCTTGGGTTGTGGCAGGTGGTGGAGTTTTGGTGGCCTCTGGAGGGGTGGTTTTATGTGGAGAGTTGTGGCCACCGCCTTTTGCCCCGGTTTGGGTTGGCGTGTGTGGGACCCTAGTGCTGCCACTGTTTGACCCCTTAGCCCTTTTTGAATCTGGTTTTGGTTATGTATTCAGATCCATGTTTTGACCACTGCCACTTACCCACGTGTTAGGACTGTTAGTCCCTTTCCTATTTATGTTTTATGTATATGTCTTGTTGCTGTTGCGGACTCTTTTGTAGGGCATATTGCTTTTATTGCTCGCACCTGGTGTGCTTTGTTGTGCTTTAGACATTGCTCTTTTCTTATTGTCATGCCCTTTCTTTTGCTTATAGCAGTTTGTTGTCGGGTTGGTAAACCCTTCTTATTTGCTCGTAAATCTAATGCTCTGTTTACTTTTTTATTTATTTTCTTGCTGAGGTGTTCTTTTCTTGAATGCCTCAGGTCCAGGTTATAGCCAGTTTAGCGGCTAGTTCTTTTGGAGGGGCTTGTTGGTGGCCTCTTGGGTAGCCGAGATAGTTGATCCCTGATTTTGTGAGGTAGTTCTTTACCTTTCTGTATGGGCATACATACTCACCAGTGGGTTCGTGTCAGGTTGTTGACGCCCACTGGTGGCTTCTTGCGATGCTGGGTATGAACTTAAACTGCTATCTTTTGCCTATTTGTGGTCGTTTACTTGCTTCTGGGAAGGATTTATGCTAGGTTGCATGTTATATATTTTAAACCCTAAAAGCATTACTATATGTATCTCATGTATAACATATTTATAAAACCAAGACATTATATTTCCTTAGCGTAAAAGACTATCTTTCATATATACTATATTCACTTTAGAGTCATGCATAACATGAGTTGTCCCTCGGGGACACTTATGCTCACTTAGGGTGTCAACTTAATTGAACCAAAGTATTTTTCTGCTGCGTATAAATATACATTTAATTGTGGACTAGCTGATCCACCGTGCCGAGGGATACGGCCATTCAACATAACTGGTTATCTTTCATATTAATCAACGATTTTTCCTTAAAAATCTAAAGTCTGGAGTTTTGCCTGAACGTGTGCAGTTATCCCCTGCACGACGTGGCATCACGACACGTGTTTTCTCTTGCTCTGATACGATTTAATTGTTGAGAAAATGCAGGTTGTGACAGTTGGTATCAGAGGGAGGTTGCTTGACAAATGGTCGGGCAACCTGTCCCTTGTTTGCATTAGTGGTTTGCGTCATACCATACACACACCGATATGTCATCAGCACGTCTTGGCTAAAGCACGAACACTACACTCGTGAGCATAAAGAAGTATACGGTGCATATTATGTAGTATGAGATGCATAATATGTGTTTGTATATGAATCCACCATAGGAGGCAACATGTGAGGGTTATGCAGTATGGGATACATAACCTCACCACATGAATGCGGCTAGCACGTTTTCTTTTTTCGTTGCATGGGAATGTTATGTAGTATGGGATGCATAACATTTTCATGTGTACGCCGCCCATGGCATGCATTAAGGCTTTTTTTTAGAATGCATAGCACATCATGAATAGCATAACATTTCATAAGCACAACGTGCCAAGCTAAAGATTTGCATGATGACATATGTACACATATTGTTTTGAGTCAAAAAGAATACAATACATCCATTCATGGTTTAGGCATATGAGTTAGTTTGATGGTGGTGAACCATCTTAGGTTAAGCATAACATCATCATGGTAAAAACAACTCCCAGAGCATGTTTTGCAGTTGAAGTTCATATTTAAGTGTGTTTGTCTGTACCGGGTAGTTTTGTTCTAGCTGTTGGGCTAGGTGTTGTCTAAAGCTTGTGTGATTATAGGATGGCGAGACATCCTGCGACGAGATCGACCCCCCAATCCGAGCGTGAGACGTCAGGAGCGCAGAGCGAGGCGTTGGTAGAAAACCTGTGGCAGAGTAATGAAGCCTTATCGAGGCAGGTAGTGGCTATACAGGCTCAGATTCAGTCCCTTGTAGCAGTGGTGGCGGGACAGGCTCCGAGAGTTCCGGACCCCGCTGAGGGGGTAGCTGTTCCTACCCCTCCTACTCCTCCCATGCTTTGGTTGTGGTGCCCCCGGAGATGACGTTCATATCCCAGTTTCAGCGGCTTAGGCCCCCTACTTATGATGGGCAAGCAGATTTCATGATTTTGGATGACTGGCTGATTACCATTGAGGAGATGTTCTCGTACTCAGGGATTACGGACGATCAGAGAGTGATGCTCGTGGCCTACCAGCTCAAGGGCATAGCAAAGAATTGGTGGCTGAGGGAGAAAGAGAGCTTGGTGGCAGGATGCTCTTGGGAGTCATTTAAAGTGATGCTGTTAAGTAAGTTTCTACCTTCAGTCGAGAGGGACCGGCTAATGAATGACTTTCTCCATTTGAAGCAAAGAAAACTCACGGTTAGTGAATATGAGATTGAGTTTAGTAAGTTGAGTCGGTTTGCTCCTGGTCTGGTGAGTGTTGAAGCAGACCGAGTTAAGCGATTTCTGGGTGGACTAAGAATCAACATTCAGCAGTTAGCGAATGCCTACGGAGCAGTCAGTTATGCCAGCGTGGTTGAAGCTTCCTTGAGAGTTGAGGCCATTGAGAATGCCAAGAATAGAGGCCAGCAGTTGAGGAAGGATAAGCGGAAGTCCGGCGGAGGGAAGAGCCCTCAGGAACCTGATGCTGTCTCGAGAAAGAAGAACAAAGAGGTTTGTAGTTTCTGTGGCCGGCCAGGCCACCCCTTTGAGAAGTGTTTCAAAAGGTTGGGAGCGCAGAAGAAGGAACAGATGCACGCGATTCAGGGTGCTCCCAGAGGAGACTTGGTGTGTGCTTTGTGTGGAAGGAAGGGGCATGAGGCTGCCCGTTGCTGGTTAAAAGATAAGGTCTGTTTTCAGTGCGGCCAGAAGGGTCATCTCAAGACAAGGTGCCCTCAGACCCAGCCTATTCTGCAGCCAGTTCCCCTCCAGGCTTTGCCACCGCCTCAGCAAATGGATAAAGGAAAGGGGAAGCTGAATGTGATTTCGGCAGACGAAGCGTAGACTTCAACCCAGGTTATCTCAGGTTCGACACCTCCCCAGTCGTTTCGTTATGTTCCCTTTTGCTTGTAGTTTTCATTTTAGCGTTTGTTGCCTTAGATGCGTGCACTATTTGTAGGACGATTTAAGGTAAAGAACCGCTGGGCGCACGTTCTCTTCGATTCAGGCGCTACCCACTCGTTTGTGGCTAGAGCTTTCGTGGAGCGGTTCAGTTTGGGCCTAGATCGTGTTGGTGGTGCCTTCTGCGTTAAGTTCCCCTCCGGTGACTCTGTGGTTATGGACCTAGGTGTCCTCGATTGTCCGATTTTTTTGGGGGATTTTCTAGCCAAGGCAGATCTGAAGGTGATTGACCTGGAGGACTTTGATGTTATCTTGGGCATGGACTGGTTGTCAAGGTACGATGCTGTTATCCAGTGCAAGGGTAAGCACTTGGACTTCGTCAAAGACAACGGTCAGCCAGGGAGCATTTATGGGTATTCTCTCCAGGAGTCTCCAGTCATTTCTGCGGTGCGTGCTCGGAAGTTGCTTGATTCTGGCTGTTTTGCCTGTGTGGTCTCTCTTGTAGGGGCAGTTGTTAGAGTGCCGCGTTTGGAAGAGATTCCTGTGGTGTGTGACTTCTCTGATGTGTTTCCTGATGATCTCCCCGGTCTTCCACCCGATCGAGATGTCGAGTTTGTTATAGATTTGGAGCCAGGCACGCGTCCTATTGCAAAGGCGTCATACCGGATGGCCCCGCGAGAGCTGGAAGAGTTGCGAATTCAGCTGGATGAGATGTTGGCAAAAGGTTTCATAAGGCCGAGTTCTTCGCCTTGGGGTGCAACAGTGCTATTCGTTAAAAAGAAAGATGGGTCGATGAGGCTGTGCATCGACTATAGAGAGCTGAACAAGGTTACTATTAAGAACAGGTACCCTTTGCCTCGGATTGACGATTTATTTGACCAACTGCGTGGTAGTGCCGTGTTTTCCAGGATTGATCATCGTTCAGGCTACCACCAGTTGAGGATTCGAGAGTCAGATGTTCCGCGGACGGCGTTCCGCTCTCGTCATGGGCATTTTGAGTTTTTGGTTATGTTATTTGGTTTGACTAATGCGCCCTCAGCTTTTATGGATTTGATGAACAGAGTTTTCAAGGACTTTCTAGATAAGTTTGTGATTGTCTTTATAGACGATGTTTTGGTATACTCTAAAGATGCGGAGGAGCATGATCGACATTTGCAGCTGGTCTTGGCGACTCTGAGAGATCATAGGCTATATGCCAAGCTGAGCAAATGCGAATTATGGTTGCCTCAAGTTTCTTTTCTCGACCACGTGGTTAATAAGGAGGGAATATCGGTGGACCCAGAAAAGATCGCTGCTGTGATGGAATGGGCGAGACCTGTTACTCCCAAAGAGATCAGAAGCTTCTTGGGCTTGGCTGGATATTATAGAAGATTTGTAGATGGATTCTCTACCTTGTCTGCGCCGTTGACCAAGTTGACGCAGAAGAATGTAGCCTTCATATGGGATGGCAAGTGTGAGGAGGCTTCTGAGGAACTAAAAAGAAGGTTATGTTCAGCTCCAATTTTGTCCTTGCCTACTGAAGGTAGTGAGTATGACATATATGTGGATGCATCGCATGTCGGACCGGGCTATGTTTTGATGCAAGTCGGGAAGGTGATTGCGTACGGGTCGAGGTAGCTAAAGACTCACGAGAGGAATTACCCTACGCATGACCTGGAGTTTGCAGCTGTGATCTATGCGTTGAAATTGTGGAGGCATTTGCTATATGGCGCGCAGTGCAAGATTTTCACGGATCATAAGAGTTTAAAGTATGTCTTCACCCAGAAATAATTGAACTTGTGCCAGCGGCGATGGTTGGAGTATGTGGCCGATTATGATGTTGAAATCCAGTACCATCCGGGCAAGGCTAATGTGGTGGCTGATGCCCTGAGTCGGAAGTCAGGGAAGATTTTCAATCTCACCGCCGAGCGTCTAGTGGAAGAGTTCCTTTTGATGGACATTTCTGTGGGAAGCTGCGATTCACAGAGTAGCGTGGCAGTGGCAGAACCTTCGTGGATTGCGCTTACGAGACTGCATCAGAAGGATGATCCTGATCTTCTGCATTTGTATCTTCGAGCCGAAAAAGATGAATTACCAGATTTATCTATAGATGATGCGGGTACCTTGAAGTATCGTGGCAGGTTTTGCATCCCCGCTGTTGGAGATATTCGGGATATGGTGTGCAGAGAAGCCCACGGATCTAGTGTTGCCTACCATCCATGGTCTACCAAGATGTATCATGATTTAAAGCAGATTTCCTGGTGGTGTGGGATGAAGAGGGAGATAGCCAGATTTGTTTCTGAGTGTTACACTTGCAGGCGTGTGAAAGCCGACCATGGGAGGCCTGGTGGCAAGCTGACTCACTTAGAGATTCTGATGTGGAAGTGGGAGAGTATCTCGATGGATTTCATTACTGGCTTATCGAGATCTCCTAAGGGGAATGATTCAGTTTGGGTGATCGTAGACAGATTGACGAAGTGTGCTCACTTCATACCATTTAAGATCGATTATCTGATGAGGAAGATAGCCGAGCTGTATCTGGATGAGGTTATCAGATTGCATGGTGTACCCGTGAGTATCATATCAGATCGAGAGTCCAGGTTCACGTCTCGTTTTTTGAAGAGCCTTCAAGAGGGGTTGGGTACAAATTTGAGATATTCCACGGCTTATCATCCGCAGACCAATGGTCAGACAGAGCGAGTAAATCAGATTGTGGAAGATATGATCTGATGCTATATTCTGGACCACGGAGGAGCATGGGATGAGCGCTTGCGGCTTATGGAATTTGCGTATAACAACAGTTATCAAGAAAGCTTGCAAATGGCTCCTTTTGAAGCTTTGTATGGGAGGCGCTGCAGGACTCCCTTGTTTTGGGCTGAGGTTAGCGAGAGACCTTTGTTGGGTCCAGAAGCACTCGAGGAGATGGAAATCGCTGTGAAGCTTATTCGGGAAAAGCTTCAGTTAGCCTAGGAAAGGTATGAGAAGAACGCCAACCGACGTAGATCAGACTTGGAATTTGTTGTGGGAGACTCAGTGTCCTTAAAGGTCTCCCCGTTGATCGGAGTCAAGCGGTTTGGCAAGAACAGGAAATTGGACCCGAGGTACGTGGGGCCGTTTCTGATTGTTGAGCGGATTGGGTTATCAGCTTATAGGCTGGCTTTGCCCGAAAATTTCCCTGGCGTGCATGATGTCTTCCACGTCAGCCAACTGCGGAAATGTGTGCTGAATGGCAGGCAGGTTTTGGATTCTGTGCCTCAGTTGGAGCCGAATCTTTCTTATGTGGAGGTGTCTGTCCACATTTTGGATTCTCAGGTTCGTGCGTTGCGGAAGAAGACTATTCCTATGGTTAAAGTTTTATGGAGGAATCAGGATGTAGAAAGAGCGACTTGGGAATTGGAGTCGGCTATGAGGGAGGCTCACCCTCATCTGTTTCCCTGATCTTGTGCCTGGTATGTGCTGTTTTATTTAAATATATATAGTCCTTTTCCTAGCTCTTTCCCTCTCCTTCTTTATAGGAGTGTTGTGAGTAAAGTTTCGAGGCGAAACTTTCTTTTAGGGGGAGTGGCTGTAACGCCCCTGGTTTTTCTGTGTTTTGTTTGATCTTTGATTGGCGTTACGATGATGCATTTTTTCCGGCCCTTCGTCATTGTAGAGCGTGGTCCTAGCTCTTTAGGTTCCTTGTGTAGCTTGGTTGTAGCCTGTTGGCAAGTTTCCCCAGCTAGTCGGAGTCTGTTTTGGTGACTCAGTTGGGACTCTTAGGTAAATGCTTGTGTTTTGGCTTCGTGATGTGTTAGCCCGAGTGTGCGATCGTCGGATGTTGTTTTCGACCTCACCGTTGTTTTCGTAGCTTGGGTGTTTAGCTACGGTGCGAGTTTTGGTCGAAGTCCGGGATCGATTGCTTTCGCGTCGTTTCGACGATTGTTTTGGTAGCTGTAATGTTTGTTGTGCTGTGCGTGGCCTGATGTGGCCGAGCTTGTAGGATGGTACCTTGTTTTTTTTTTACTAAGGAGTTAGCAGTTTTTTGTGGGTAAGTTTGGGTGACACGGCCTGGGTCACGAGCATGACCCAGGGCGTGTCGTGCTCGGGTAGAGCTCTCTTTTCTATGGTCGACGATTTCTGGTCAACGGGTGTTTTTGGTAGGAACACGGCCTGTGACACGGGCGTGTCACAGGGCGTGTCCCCCTTCGGTTCGTCGAGCTGCGCTCGATGGTTGTCAGGCGGTGTTTTAGTGAGAACACGGCCGTGTCACGGGCGTGTCGTATCAGACACGGGCGTGATACGGGGCGTGTCTCTCTGTTCGACGATCGACGCTCCATGGTCGTCGAGTAGTGTTTGAGTTGGTACACGGCCTGTGACACGTGCGTGTCACATGGCGTGTCACCTAATTCGTCGAGCTGAGATCGACGATCGTCGAGCGGTGGTTGAGTTGGTACACAGCCTGTGACACGGGCGTGTCACAGGGCGTGTCCTGTGTTTTGTCGAGCGGAGATCGACGTTCGTCGAGTGGGTATGTATGTGAGTACACGGCCCGTGACACGGGCGTGTCGGGCCGTGTCACGGGCGTGTCTGGGGCGTGTTCCGTACTTTTTCTCCTGGGAACATCTTTTTTTGCCGTGAACCGTTTTTCCTTCTCATTTCGTCATTCCCGAGCCTGGAGAGCTTCCAGCGGAAGGGTTTTGAGAGGAGGCGGTGGTTTTTTGGCCGGTGTTTGCGGGAGAAAGCTCATTTTTCTCGTGCGATAGCGGTTTTGGCTTGCTCTCGTCTAGATCTTCCCTTCCATGTAAGTTTTTCTTGATTTAGGGTTGATTCTAGGAGTTGAGAATATCTGATTTCTTTTCTTTTCTTCAAAGTTTCAGTTTTGGTCTTCTAGGTGGCCGATCTTGCCGCCGGTGCCAAGCTTGTGAGATAGTTGTTGTTTTTCCTGGCGGTAGAGGCAAGTGGCTCCCTTGCCCTTACCAAATTATTTCTAACCCTTACTCTGTTTTCATTTCCTGTGCAATACTTCTGTTTTCTTTATTTTCCTCCCTAGAAATTAGAGTAATAGGATGCCTTTTTCCTTCATTCCAGCCCAGCTGCTTCTTTACTTTCTACATTTAAATCAATCTTTCTCTCTTTTTGTCTCGTTGTGGTGTACGGTGGGTAGCTAGAGTTAGGGTGAGGCTACGGTTAGTGGTAGTTTAGGTTTAGTTGCGGTAGCCCCGAGTAGTTAGGATGGAAGGGAGGGTTGGGATTAAATTTCCAACTCTCTGTTTTCACGCGTTGAGAGAGTTTAGGCTACGGTTTTAACTAAAGCTTACATTAACCCTAAGTGGAAAGTGCTGATAGCGTCGAGTGAGCCGAGTTCACTCAACGCCGTCATCCAGCGTAGGATTTGCAGCTAAGTATTTTGGCGTCAAGTGAGTGGAGCTTACTCAACGCCGCATCAAGTGGGTTCGATGTTTTTGTCTTGGGTTCGTGTGTTTCCTTAGGATTGTTAGTGTGACTTTTCCTTTTCCCTAGGGTGGGGTATTGGATGTTTGGCTATTTTTTGCATGCCGACTCTTGGGTTGTGGCAGGTGGTGGAGTTTTGGTGGCCTCTAGAGGGGTGGTTTTATGTGGAGAGCTGTGGCCACCGCCTTTTGCCCCGGTTTGGGTTGGCGTGTGTGGGACCCTAGTGCTGCCACTGTTTGACCCCTTAGCCCTTTTTGAATCTGGTTTTGGTTATGTATTCAGATCCATGTTTTGACCACTGCCACTTACCCACGTGTTAGGACTGTTAGTCCCTTTCCTGTTTATGTTTTCTATATAAGTCTTGTTGCTGTTGCGGACTCTTTTGTAGGGCATATTGCTTTTATTGCTCGCACCTGGTGTGCTTTGCTGTGCTTTAGACAGTGCTCTTTTCTTACTGTCATGCCCTTTCTTTTGCTTATAGTAGTTTGTTGCCGGGTTGGTAAACCCTTCTTGTTTGCTCGTAAATCTAATGCTCTGTTTACTTTTTTATTTATTTTCTTGCTGAGGTGTTCTTTTCTTGAATGCCTCAGGTCCAGGTTGTAGCCAGTTCAGCGGCTAGTTCTTTTGGAGGGGCTTGTTGGTGGCCTATTGGGTAGCCGAGATAGCTGATCCCCGATTTTGTGATATAGCTCTTTACCTTTATGTATGGACATACATACTCACCAGTGGGTTCGTGTCAGGTTGTTGACGCCCTCTGGTGGCTTCTTGCGATGCCGGGTATGAACTTAAACTGCTATCTTTTGCCTATTTGTGGTCGTTTACTTGCTTCTGGGAAAGATTTATGCTAGGCTGCATGTTAGATATTTTAAACCCTAAAAGCATTACTATATGTATGATGTGCCCGCGAACAGACTCTTACTGTGGTTGGTTCGGTGAGTCGATCGCCGCGGGCTTGCTCGGGTAGGCAAGTGCACCTATCGCAAGTAGTACTCGATATTCGGGGGAATACCGAGGTCGTATTGTTCTCGGGGTCGCGTTGACTATTCTTACTCCTCCGGGAGGACTATTGTTTTACTGAAAGAAAAAGTGGATTTTTTTTGTTACTTAATAAAAGACGGAAAAGCAAAGGAGCGAAAAAAAACGATTTAGAAAATATTCGATGAAGGGTTAACGCTCGGCATTGAATCGGATTAAGACTAAAACAATTTTTAATAATAAAAAGACTTAGTTTTCAAATTAATAATAAGGCAACTTGGCCGTGGAGGTTCCACAAATGTGAGCGCACTTATCTCTAGGAATATTGCTCACCTGAACGTTAAGACTATTCGACCGAACGTTAGTCCGACGAAGGATTCCACTTAACGCCCGCTTTACGCTAAGAACCCCGCTATTGGGTGGGGAACCCAATCCGGTAGAATTACGCTAGTCCTCTCTCGAGGGTATGCACGCAACTCTATTTACCCAGGGGTGATCGGTCCATATGCACGGCCTCTCGGCTAGCTAGCATATGGACTACGGAAATAGGGCCCACACATCGATTATGTGGTCCTACGTGTCGTAAACCCGGGGTAAACCCTAAATGCTTAAATTAAAATGAAAATAAAGAACTTTAATTATTATAAATCATTTCAAATGTCCCAATGCTCTTCGATGCCGAGGCTAATAGCGATTAGCCACACATCGGTATGGGGAAGACTTATAATTTAGTGAGGCGCGAGTTCGAAATTAAACACTAAACGTTTATAAGAAAGGGACAAAAGAAAAATAACAACATTTAGAAAGCTAAAAAGTTAACTAAACGAGAACTCACGCACACTCCAAATTATAAATTAAACAAAAACTAAGTTACACATGAATGAAATTTGCATAATTAAAATTTGCGAGTCCCACTCAAACGAGTGGGGGCGGTAAATAAAGGCTGAAAATTGCAAGTCCTACTCAAACGAGTAGGACTGAAAAGAAAGCGAGTCCTACTCAAATGAGTAGGAGAAAATAAATGCGATTACAGGGCTAAAAAGTCCGGCCATTTAAACTCAAGTGAGTAGGCGGAAAAATAAAGAAAGTAAAATTGCAAGTCCTACTCAAACGAGTAGGACTGAAATAAAGGTCCGGCCATTTAAACTCAAGTGAGTAGGCGGAAAAATAAAGAAAGAAAAATTACAAGTCCTACTCGAACGAGTAGGACTGAAAATGAAAACGATGCGCCATTTAACTCTTAACGAGTAGGCGGAAATAAATGCACACGAACACACACACTCCATATGAAATTCAAGAAAGCAATAAAGCTAACACCTACACTCACACACTCTACAAAATTGAACAAAGCATTAAAAGAAAGCGTTAAAACAAAGCATGAAAATTATACACCTACACTCACACACTCTACATAATTTAAATAAAGCATTAAAAGAAAGCAATTAAAAAGAAAGCATGAAAATTATACACCTACACTCACACACTCTACATAATTTGAACAAAGCATAAAAATTATACACCTACACTCACACACTCAACATGAAAAATCAAAGTTACCTAAAAATTAAAATTTATACTATTTCAAGCATAGGTTTTGCCAAAAACAAATAAAAAGAAGAAATTACAATTTTAGAAGACAAAAGTTTTTCAAAACAAATTAAAAACCAAAGTTTTTGAAAAATAAAAATTTCAACATTTTCATTCCTAGGATTTCATAAAAGAGCTAAAAAAGTTGAAATAAAAGAGAAAGAAGAAAAAAAAAGTTTTCATTCCAAAATAAAGCTAAGTAAAAAAACAAAAGAAACCTTAACTCTTTTACACACTCATAAGAGTGAAGATGTTGAAGAAATTAAAAGAAGACATGGAAAAGGTTTGTAATTCATCATTTCATGAGTTTCTAACAAAACCTAACTTGAGAAAAATTAAAGGCATGTAAAGTACTAAACATGTAAAGAGGAAAACCTAACATCCCTAAGCATGAAAACAAGTAAAAAAAAATGTAAAGGAAATAAGTTACACTCATACACACACACACACTTTTCATAAATGAAGAACAAAGATGAAACTAAGAATAAAAAGGAGAAGGAAAGTGGGGCACAAGTGCTCATTCCAAAGCCATATATGAAGAGAAAATTTGACATTTTATTTGATCAAAATGAAACTATTACAAGCTATTACAAGTGCTAAAACTAAAGCAAAACAAGAAATGAAATAAAAAAGGGAGAAATCTCCTTACATAGCCTTGAAAATCACGGATGCAGCCCACAAAAAGACACTAACTTGGCCCAAAAATCTGAACCCTTGGACCTTACAGAACTGGGCTATTTATAGGAAAAAATTTCTAAGTACACGCCCTCGGTCACGGGCGTGTAGGGGGGGGGGGGCGTGACAGTACTATTCATGAAGGCGGCTGGCGATTGGACAGCAAAGTTGACTTCGGGCTGAGTTCGCAGCAGTCACGCCCTAGGTCACGGGCGTGACTATGGGCGTGACAGGGAGGTAGAACCGGGCGCGGGTTGCGTCAAATGTCCTTGGCAGCATCTTGTCGGGCCAGCTGGAAAGGTCACGCCCCATGTCACGGGCGTGACTATGGGCGTGACAGTTGGGGTCGACACTCGACGAATGTCGAGCGGAAAGTGTCGAGTCGAAATCGTTGAGCTGAAATTGGGTCACGCCCTTGGTCACGGGCGTGACACTGGGCGTGACTGTTGGTGTCGACACTCGACGATCGTCGAGCGGAATTCGTCGAGAGGAGGGGACACGGGCTTGGGTCACGCCCCGTGTCGGGTGACACGGGCGTGTCGCCAGGCGTGTCAAGCCTTAACTTCAGAAATTTTCCGATTTCACGGGAAATGCACAGTCACGGCTCGGTCACGGGCGTGACCCATGTGTCACGGGCGTGTACTTCCCAAATTTTGGCAGATTTTGAAATTTTTCTGAAAAATCAAATAAAACAAGTTAGGAGAAAATTTACAAGAATAGGAACATTTTATTGAACAAAAATAAGTAAAAACGACGAAAATAAATGACAATGACTAAATTAATGTGCATAAAAATACGCATATTTACAGTTCATCAAATACCCCCATACTTAGGCTTTTGCTATTCCAGAGCAAAAGTTTGAGGTGAATCTATAAGGAATAAAAAAAAACTCTAAGTTTTGGCTATCGCTTAATCAATTATAAGAGAGATCAAAATAAATATACGGGGTGTAAGAGTTAAGTCCTAAAATTATGTAGATGATTTAAATAGCGCAAAAGTTTTGGCCAAAAGACTTCTTGATGTAATCAAATAGAAGGCAACATTTGTAATGGTTAGATTAACGAAAATAGTTTGGAATTATAAGAACTCTAGCTTATACGAGTGCTACCGGAAATAATACAATTTACTAATTATGCTCTCAAAAAGATTTTTGAATTAATTCTAGAGTCGTGTAATTGGCTAAGGGGGAAGTGGGTTTATGAAGAGGGTTTTGATATTTGAGGTGAGGTAATTTTTTCTCGAACCTCCATGATTTTCTTCTTTTGGATTATTAGGAAAACGAAATCTTATTTTCCTAATATGATTTTTGTTTTTCAACTTCATAAGAAAAATTAACCCAATGTATATTTGTAGGAGTAATGTATTTTATCCTTTTACTCCCTATATAATCTTTTAAAATTATTGGGTGCCTATGTTTACGGAACGAAATCTTGTTCCCATTGACATAAGATCTTTTAAGGATAAAATTTTTCATGCCAAGTAGGTCATGAAAAGTAAGGGGAGAAAGGAAAACTAGATTGTAATCCTAAAAATTTTTGAGAGCAACCTTAATAAGTTGTACGTTCCAATTTTTTTTTTCAGAAAGCTAAAGGTAAGTATAATTGAATTCTATAGTCGTTATTTCCTAACATAATATACGTGCTCCTATTAATGAAAAATTAGAAGTAGTGCCTAAAACGAGTCCGCTAGTTTTAACAAAGCATAAAGAATTCTTTAAAACTTAACCCCGGCTATTTAAATGTTTCAATCAATAATTAACAAACGGGTAGCAAACAGAGAATTAATAGTATTCATATATAAATAAACTCAGAACAAAATTTTTGGATAGCAGAAAAGTTAAGTATGGAATATTTAATTTATTTATTTCAAAACATTTTTTTTTGATTTTTATAGTTTTTGTTATCATTTTTTTGTTTGTTTTTCATTTATTATCTTTTTTTTTGTATTTTTGTTTTTCTCAATTGTTTTTGAAAATTTTTTTGATTTTTTTTTTGAACTATTATCTTTTTTTTGTATTTTTTTAAGAGAATTTTCATAATATGTACAAAAATAAGGGAGAAAAAGAAAAAAGGTTTGTACAAGAATGAGGAAGGGGGAGAGAGAAAAAACAAAAATATATACAAAGAGAAACTAAACAAAATAATTTTTTGTTTTGTTTTTTGAGTTTTTGGAAAAGAGAAAGAGAACAAAAAATAAATTTTTTTTTTTTGGATTTTTGTTTTTTTCATTTAAAAATTTTTTTTGTTTGTTTTTTTTTTCATTAAAATTTTTTTTGTTTCATTTTAAGATGTTTTTTTAATTTTTTTGTTTTTGTTTTGTTGTTATATGTAGTTTTTTGTATTTTTCTTTTTTTGAAATGCAGAAAAATTGAAGTGCAGAAAGTAAAGCACGAAAATACCCCCATACTTAAGTCCAACATTGTCCCCAATGTTGTATCGTAAGTATGCGGAACAGAAAGGAAAGACAATATGTACAAAGAAAAGAAAGGGAAGGGGGTAGAAGCTTCCCTGAAACGCGGAGGGGGTGGCCGATCAGAAACCCTGCGTTTATTAGAAAAAGCAGCAAAGGTAATGAGGAAAGGGCGAGAAAGATAAGCGAGGGGTGCCTCCCAGGAGCGCTTTGTTTATAGTCGTGTAGCTTGACTTATTATGGCGGATTTATAAATCTAGGAGGGTTATGGTTTCATAATGCTCGATCACTGGGTCGCCCGCGATGTATAACTTAAGCTGATGACCGTTTACTTTAAACGAATCTCTTTCCGGGTGGGAGACGAGTACGGTCCCATATGGAAAGACTTCTTCAACTAAGAAGGGACCGGACCATCTAGATTTTAGTTTACCTGGAAAAAGCTTAAGGCGTGAATTATAAAGAAGGACAAGATCGCCCGGAGAAAATATTTTTGGGGACTTTAAATGTCGATCGTGATATAACTTAGAGCGCTCCTTATAGAATTTATTGCTCTCGTAAGCGTTCGCACGCCATTCATCGAGCTCGTTTAGTTGCAGTTTTCTATTCTGAGCGGCTAAGTTGGAGTCGAGGTTTAAGAGTTTTAGAGCCCAAAGTGCGCGATGTTCTAATTCTACGGGTAAATGGCACGCTTTGCCGTAGACTAACCGGAATGGCGTACATCCGATAGCGGTTTTGTATGCCGTCCGATACGCCCACAACGCATCGTCGAGTTTAACGGACCAATCTTTCCTATTTAGCGAAACGGTTTTTTCTAAAATTCGCTTAATCTCTCGATTTACTACCTCGACTTGGCCACTTGTTTGCGGGTGGTAGGGGGTGGCAAGCTTGTGCGTGACTCCGTATTTAGCTAACGTCTTAGCCATATGAGCGTTACAGAAATGCGTTCCCCTATCACTAACAATTGCGCGAGGCGTGCCGAAGCGAGAAAATAATTTTTTAAGAAATGTAACGACGACTCGCGCATCGTTGGTGGGGAGAGCTTGCGCTTCCGCCCACCTCGATACGTAGTCGACCGCCACTAAAATATACATATTTTTGAAAGACGGAGGTAGGGGGCCAACAAAATCTATGCCCCACAAATCGAAGACTTCGCACTCTAAAAACATGTTTTGGGGCATCTCGTCGCGACGAGAGATGTTACCCGACCGCTGACAGCTATCGCATGCGCGCACAAAATTATGCGCGTCTTTGAAGAGAGTGGGCCAAAAGTAGCCCGCCTCTAGCGCCTTCCGAGCGGTCCGGTTGGCTTGATAATGCCCACCGGCTGGACCCTCGTGGCAGTGCTTAAGAATTTGTAAGCACTCCACACCCGCAACGCATCGTCGAACCGCTTGGTCCGCGCAGATACGAAAAAGAAATGGTTCCTCCCAAAAGAAATTTTTCAAGTCAGAAAAGAATTTCTTCTTTTGATGACTGGAAAATTCTTTTGGAAGGACCCGCGCTACTAAAAAATTTGCAAAATCTGCGAACCAAGGCGAAGATGACGAAGATTTATTAATGGCAAGAAGGCGTTCCTCGGGGAATCTGTCATTTATTTCAGATTCGACGAGCGCTTCCGCACCTGGATTTTCTAAACGGGAGAGGTGGTCCGCCGCTAGATTTTCCGCTCCCCGCTTATCTCGGATCTCCAAATCAAACTCTTGTAGGAGGAGAATCCATCGAAGAAGGCGGGGCTTCGCATCATTTTTAGCTAATAAATATTTAAGCGCGGAGTGATCGGTAAAAACGATAACTTTAGATAGCGTTATATACGAGCGAAACTTATCGAAAGCGAAAACGACGACTAAGAGTTCCTTTTCCGTTGTCGTGTAATTTACTTGTGCGGAAGTGAGCGTCTTGCTAGCGTAATAAATAGGATGAAAATGTTTTTCTACGCGTTGGCCAAGAACGACACCTAAGGCAATATCACTAGCGTCGCACATTATTTCGAATGGAAGGGACCAATTAGGGGCCACTAAAATTGGTGAAGAGATAAGTTTTTGTTTTATCAAATTAAAGGCGGACTCGCATTCGCTACTAAAGATGAAGCGTGATTCCTTTTCCAAGAGGTGAGTTAGCGGCTTTGTTATTTTTGAAAAGTCTTGAATGAAGCGTCGATAAAAGCCCGCATGGCCTAAGAAACTCCTAATAGATTTTACGTTGGTTGGATGCGGAAGTTTTTCTATAATTTCTATCTTGGCCTTATCCACCTCTATCCCCTTAGACGAAATCATATGGCCGAGGACCAAACCTCCTCGAACCATAAAGTTGCATTTTTCCCAATTTAAAACAAGGCTTGTGTCCTCGCACCGTTGAAGGACACGATCTAAATTTTGAAGGCAATCGGGAAAAGAGCGTCCGAAAACAGAAAAGTCATCCATAAAGACTTCCATAATGTCTTCTACTAGCTCGCCAAAGATCGCTAGCATACATCTTTGGAATGTAGCTGGCGCGTTGCAGAGTCCAAATGGCATTCTTCGATATGCGAAGGTGCCAAACGGGCAAGTAAAAGTTGTTTTCTCTTGATCATCGGGGGAAATGGGGATTTGGAAAAACCCCGATAAACCATCAAGAAAACAATAATACGGATGACCGGATAAACGCTCTAAAATCTGGTCTAGAAATGGCAGAGGGAAATGGTCCTTGCGGGTGGCATCGTTAAGTTTCCTATAGTCGATGCACACTCGCCAACCCGTAACAGTACGAGTTGGGACAAGCTCGTTATGCTCATTCGCCACTACGGTAAGACCGCCCTTCTTGGGCACGACATGCATGGGACTAACCCATGCACTGTCCGAAATAGGGTAGATAATCCCCGCATCTAATAACTTAATGATTTCGGCTTTAACGACGTCTTTCATGTTTGGGTTAAGACGACGCTGCGGCTGAATCGTTTTGCGGCAATTATCGTTTAGGAAAATCTTATGGGTGCAAAAGGAGGGGCTAATCCCCTTTAGGTCAGAAATTTGCCACGCAATTGCGTGGCGATGTTTAAATAAAACTTCCAATAAATCGGAAGTCTCCGAATCACTCAAGTCCGAAGAAATGATAACGGGGGGCGTATCACCTTTTCCCAAAAAAGCGTACTTGAGCGAGGCGGGTAAGGGTTTGAGGTCTAGGATGGGCGGTTCTTCTAGGGAGGTTTTAATACCTATGTCTTTCTTACCAATTGGTTCGAAAGGCAAGTCTATAGACGTATCCTCATCGCAGTTAAAATTTTCGAGCGCATAAATATCATCATTTAAAAATACGGACTCGAAAATGGGAGAAGAACGATCTCCGAAAAAGGTATCTAAAGAATAGCAGAAATCGTCGCTCGATGACAAATTGTCCATCGAGGGATTAATAGAGAAAGTAACTTGGTCATCGCCTACTCGGAGGAGAAGGCTACCATTACTAACATCTATTAGTGCGTGGGAGGTGGCGAGAAAAGGGCGACCGAGTATTATTGGTACCTCGGCGTCCTCCTCGATATCTAAGATGACGAAGTCTACCGGGAAGGTAAACTTGTCGACTCGGACAAGGACGTCCTCCACTACCCCGATAGGGAACTTAACCGAGCGATCCGCTAATTGGATGCGCATATTCGTAGGACTAGGAGTACCCAAACCTAAACACGAAAAGAGCGAGAACGGCATCAGATTAATGCTAGCCCCTAAATCAGCTAAGGCGTACTTTACTAATATATCGCCAAAAAGGCACGGGATGGAAAACCGTCCCGGGTCGTTTTGTTTTGTGGGCAATTTATTAGTAAGGGCCGCCGAGCAGACAGCGTTGAGAGATACATGCGAAATATCCTCTAATTTGCGTTTATTAGAAAGTAGTTCTTTTAAAAATTTCGCATATTTGGGCATTTGCGAGATAGCCTCGCAAAAAGGAACATTAATGTGAATTTGTTTTAATAATAAAATAAATTTTTCATATTGCGCGTCCTTACGCTCGTTTTCTAACTTATGCGGATACGGAAGAGCCTTGTTTAAAATAATTTTTTCTTGTATAATAGATAAAGGCGGCGTGAGCGAAGAAAGAGGAAGAGGGGTCGGAGGTGAAATATGTACCTGAGGGTCGGTCCGTTTTGGATCGACCACCTCCTTTCCGCTACGGAGGGTTATAGCATTGGCGTTCTCCCGCGGATTGGGCTCCGTGTTTCCCGGCAGTGCCCCGAGCGCGCGCTCGGACATCATCCTCGCCAGCTGTCCAACCTGTTGTTCGAGTGTTTTTAGCGATCCGGTGATGTTCCGGATATTTGACTCGTTGGACGCAATGTACTTCGAAAAATTTTCCTCCATCGGGGAGGGTTTCGGAAGAGGAGGGGGAGGAAGAAATCCGGGCGCATAAGAAATAGGGGGACGCTGAGCATTATTCGGGTTGCTCCACGAGAAGTTGGGGTGATTCCTCCAACCCGGATTATAGTTATTACTATAAGGGTTATTGTTGGGGTTGAAGGGAGGATGACCCGAATTTCCCATGAAGTCCACGAACTCTTCAGCTACGCAGACGTTAGGGGGAATAAAACAAGGCGGAGTGGAGGAGGCAGCAGACATCTCCGCCACCTGCTTTGTTAACCTTTCAACTTGAAGGGTCAAGAGAGCAGTGGCATCCACTTCAAAAAGACCAGCCGCCGGCTTTGGCCGTCCCCGCGGGACGTTCCATTGATAGGCGTTCATAGCCATCTCTTCGAATAAAGCCTGGGCGGCCTCGGGGGTTTTGTTGTTAAGCGTACCCCCGGCAGCCGCGTCAATCATTTGACGCGTCTGAAAATTCAGCCCATTATAAAAAATTTGAACTTGCAACCACGTTGGCAGCGCGTGGTGCGGGCAACGGCGGAGGAATTCCTTAAATCGTTCCCAAGTCTCGTATAGAGACTCAGGATCGTTCTGCACAAACGAAGAAATGTCCGCCCGCAACTTTGCAGTTTTGGCGGGCGGAAAGTACTTCGTTAGGAACCGTTCCGTCAACTCAGCCCACGTGGTGATACATCCTCGCGGGAGGGCATTCAACCACGCCTTGGCTTTGGACTTAAGGGAAAAAGGAAATAAGCGCAAACGAATGGCGTCATCAGTGACGCCATTGATCTTGAAGGTGTCGCATATCTCCAAGAAATTGGACAAGTGGACATTCGGGTCCTCATCCGGCAGTCCATCGAACTGCACAGCGTTTTGGACCATTTGAATGACACTTGACTTTATTTCAAAATTATTATTGGCCACCGCAGGTCGAACAATACTCGACCCAGAATCATCCAGGTTAGGCCGGGCGTAATAAGACATAGTACGCTCGGCCGCCGGGGGAAGGTTAGGGGCGGCCATAACTACAACAGTGGGTTCTCCGATAGATTCCTCGGGATCTAAAGAAGGATTTCGGCGATGAGATCGGATACGCGCAAGAGAGCGTTCGATCTCAGGGTCGAAGTCTAAATCTTCAGACTCTGAGGGTTGTCCTCGAGTCATACACCCAAACAAAAATAAAACAAAAATAAACCTTTTTTTTGTGTTTTTAAAATAAAGTTTTTAGTTTTTTTTTATAGAAAATAAGTAAAATTAATAGACTCCGGAATTCGAAATAGCAACTCGAAAAGAGAGTCCCCGGCAACGGCGCCAAAAACTTGATGTGCCCGCGAACAGACTCTTACTGTGGTTGGTTCGGTGAGTCGATCGCCGCGGGCTTGCTCGGGTAGGCAAGTGCACCTATCGCAAGTAGTACTCGATATTCGGGGGAATACCGAGGTCGTATTGTTCTCGGGGTCGCGTTGACTATTCTTACTCCTCCGGGAGGACTATTATTTTATTGAAAGAAAAAGTGGATTTTTTTTGTTACTTAATAAAAGACGGAAAAGCAAAGGAGCGAAAAAAAACGATTTAGAAAATATTCGATGAAGGGTTAACGCTCGACATCGAATCGGATTAAGACTAAAACAATTTTTAATAATAAAAAGACTTAGTTTTCAAATTAATAATAAGGCAACTTGGTCGTGGAGGTTCCACAAATGTGAGCGCACTTATCTCTAGGAATATTGCTCACCTGAACGTTAAGACTATTCGACCGAACGTTAGTCCGACGAAGGATTCCACTTAACGCCCGCTTTACGCTAAGAACCCCGCTATTGGGTGGGGAACCCAATCCGGTAGAATTACGCTAGTCCTCTCTCGAGGGTATGCACGCAACTCTATTTACCCAGGGGTGATCGGTCCATATGCACGGCCTCTCGGCTAGCTAGCATATGGACTACGGAAATAGGGCCCACACATCGATTATGTGGTCCTACGTGTCGTAAACCCGGGGTAAACCCTAAATGCTTAAATTAAAATGAAAATAAAGAACTTTAATTATTATAAATCATTTCAAATGTCCCAATGCTCTTCGATGCCGAGGCTAATAGCGATTAGCCACACATCGGTATGGGGAAGACTTATAATTTAGTGAGGCGCGAGTTCGAAATTAAACACTAAACGTTTATAAGAAAGGGACAAAAGAAAAATAACAACATTTAGAAAGCTAAAAAGTTAACTAAACGAGAACTCACGCACACTCCAAATTATAAATTAAACAAAAACTAAGTTACACATGAATGAAATTTGCATAATTAAAATTTGCGAGTCCCACTCAAACGAGTGGGGGCGGTAAATAAAGGCTGAAAATTGCAAGTCCTACTCAAACGAGTAGGACTGAAAAGAAAGCGAGTCCTACTCAAATGAGTAGGAGAAAATAAATGCGATTACAGGGCTAAAAAGTCCGGCCATTTAAACTCAAGTGAGTAGGCGGAAAAATAAAGAAAGTAAAATTGCAAGTCCTACTCAAACGAGTAGGACTGAAATAAAGGTCCGGCCATTTAAACTCAAGTGAGTAGGCGGAAAAATAAAGAAAGAAAAATTACAAGTCCTACTCGAACGAGTAGGACTGAAAATGAAAACGATGCGCCATTTAACTCTTAACGAGTAGGCGGAAATAAATGCACACGAACACACACACTCCATATGAAATTCAAGAAAGCAATAAAGCTAACACCTACACTCACACACTCTACAAAATTGAACAAAGCATTAAAAGAAAGCGTTAAAACAAAGCATGAAAATTATACACCTACACTCACACACTCTACATAATTTAAATAAAGCATTAAAAGAAAGCAATTAAAAAGAAAGCATGAAAATTATACACCTACACTCACACACTCTACATAATTTGAACAAAGCATAAAAATTATACACCTACACTCACGCACTCAACATGAAAAATCAAAGTTACCTAAAAATTAAAATTTATACTATTTCAAGCATAGGTTTTGCCAAAAACAAATAAAAAGAAGAAATTACAATTTTAGAAGACAAAAGTTTTTCAAAACAAATTAAAAACCAAAGTTTTTGGAAAATAAAAATTTCAACATTTTCATTCCTAGGATTTCATAAAAGAGCTAAAAAAGTTGAAATAAAAGAGAAAGAAGAAAAAAAAAGTTTTCATTCCAAAATAAAGCTAAGTAAAAAAACAAAAGAAACCTTAACTCTTTTACACACTCATAAGAGTGAAGATGTTGAAGAAATTAAAAGAAGACATGGAAAAGGTTTGTAATTCATCATTTCATGAGTTTCTAACAAAACCTAACTTGAGAAAAATTAAAGGCATGTAAAGTACTAAACATGTAAAGAGGAAAACCTAACATCCCTAAGCATGAAAACAAGTAAAAAAAATGTAAAGGAAATAAGTTACACTCATACACACACACACACACTTTTCATAAATGAAGAACAAAGATGAAACTAAGAATAAAAAGGAGAAGGAAAGTGGGGCACAAGTGCTCATTCCAAAGCCATATATGAAGAGAAAATTTGACATTTTATTTGATCAAAATGAAACTATTACAAGCTATTACAAGTGTTAAAACTAAAGCAAAACACGAAATGAAATAAAAAAGGGAGAAATCTCCTTACATAGCCTTGAAAATCACGGATGCAGCCCACAAAAAGACACTAACTTGGCCCAAAAATCTGAACCCTTGGACCTTACAGAACTGGGCTATTTATAGGAAAAAATTTCTAAGTACACGCCCTCGGTCACGGGCGTGTAGGGGGGGCGTGACAGTACTATTCATGAAGGCGGCTGGCGATTGGACAGCAAAGTTGACTTCGGGCTGAGTTCGCAGCAGTCACGCCCTAGGTCACGGGCGTGACTATGGGCGTGACAGGGAGGTAGAACCGGGCGCGGGTTGCGTCAAATGTCCTTGGCAGCATCTTGTCGGGCCAGCTGGAAAGGTCACGCCCCATGTCACGGGCGTGACTATGGGCGTGACAGTTGGGGTCGACACTCGACGAATGTCGAGCGGAAAGTGTCGAGTCGAAATCGTTGAGCTGAAATTGGGTCACGCCCTTGGTCACGGGCGTGACACTGGGCGTGACTGTTGGTGTCGACACTCGACGATCGTCGACCGGAATTCGTCGAGAGGAGGGGACACGGGCTTGGGTCACGCCCCGTGTCGGGTGACACGGGCGTGTCGCCAGGCATGTCAAGCCTTAACTTCAGAAATTTTCCGATTTCACGGGAAATGCACAGTCACGGCTCGGTCACGGGCGTGACCCATGTGTCACGGGCGTGTACTTCCCAAAGTTTGGCAGATTTTGAAATTTTTCTGAAAAATCAAATAAAACAAGTTAGGAGAAAATTTACAAGAATAGGAACATTTTATTGAACAAAAATAAGTAAAAACGACGAAAATAAATGAAAATGACTAAATTAATGTGCATAAAAATACGCATATTTACAGTTCATCAATGTATCTCATGCATAACATATTTATAAAACCAAGACATTATATTTCCTTAGCGTAAAAGACTATCTTTCATATATACTATATTCACTTTAGAGTCATGCATAACATGAGTTGTCCCTCGGGAACACTAATGCTCACTTAGGGTGTCAACTTAATTGAACTAAAGTATTTTTCTACTGCATATAAATATACTTTTAATTGTGGACTAGCTGATCCACTGTGACGAGGGATACGACCATTCAACATAACTGGTTATCTTTCATATTAATCAACGATTTTTCCTTAAAAATCTAAAGTCTGGAGTTTTGCCTGAACGTGTACAGTTATCCCCTGCACGACGTGGCATCACGACACGTGTTTTCTCTTGCTCTGATACGATTTAATTGTTGAGAAAATGCGGGTTGTGACACACGACCTGGGACGCGCCCGTGTCCCAGGACGTATGGCCCCTGCCAAATTCTAGATTTGGCCCAAAATGCCTCCCGTCGCTCTTTCGAGTTTCGGGGCATTACGCATGCCCTCTGCAACGATCCAGTCCCGGAATGACGATCGGAGCTCTGAAGCTTCATCAATGGCGGTGGAAGACCTTCTCCTTCCTACTCCTCACTCTCACCCAACCCTAAGTCAACTCTCCAAGTGAGAAGAAAATGAATGGGAAGGGGCTCTCAACCCTAATATAATCATATAGGTGGAAGATCCTGGGTCCTTGGATCGGGTTTAAGGAAGGATCAGACGGCCACGAAATAAAAATGACGGACCTGCACCCGTCCGCACGATCAGTGGCGCACGACTAGTGGTCGTGCGCACTGAATCACATGATTATGCGATCCACACTGGCAGAACTCTAGAACAGGTAGAATCAATGCGCACGAGCAGTGGTGCAAGACCCATGGTCGTGCGCACAAAGTCCAATGGTCGTGTATTTGACCCAGGCAGAACTCAGAAAAATGGAGAATGGAGCGCACGATCAGTGGCGCATAACCAGTGGTCGTGCGCACTGGATCCCATGATCATGCGCACTGGATCCAATGCCGAGCTCAATGACCTACCGCCAGTGGTCTCTCTACCGTCGGGCGCTAGCTTCCAGCGACTCCAGGTCTGAAAATTGGGGTGTTACATGACACTTAGCCAAAGAAAGTCTCGTGGATATGGCCAGCACTAGTACGTGGTGACTCTAGGTTGTGTCCATCTAGAGGCGTACGTAAGGGCTGGGCTTGGTAGTGTGGATACCTGCCTAGGAGTGGGGGGCCCGACCCACTGTCTCCGTTTTCCACTACGGAGGTTTTGGGAGTGAAGCTAGCTGCCAAAATGGGGGGAACAAAGGTCCGTATGCATAGAGTCATGTGCGTGAGTTGCACTTGCATGAATCATGGCATAACATATCACTACACTCATACTTGCATACAACCGACACCCCAACGTATAAATTGGTATGGGACTTTTTATATGATGGGAGTCTTGTAGAAGACCCCTTAACTTATAAGTTTGTATGGGCATTCATATAAGTTAAAGTTACTTACTTTTTAGTATGTCTTTCTTACATGTGTTGCTTGTTCTACTTATTTACCTTATTGCTTACTATCATGGAACTGTTAACTTGTACCTTTCTTCCTTAGCTGTATATACATTATAATTAACTGCTACAATAGTTCCACCGTCACCTGCTTCGTTTACTCTCCACCTTCATAGCTTCCCTTTCCTCCTCCCTTCTTGGTGCCTAGGAGTCATGGGAGAGGGGTAGGGGATGATAGGACTTAGTATTTTTGACTAACGGTTTTCGGACCACAACATTCCAGGGACTCCGGATGGGAGACATGGAGCTGCAACTTGGGATACAACACCAACGGAGTACGGTGCACATGGAGGTGGGCCAGTCTAGCACAACAGCACTGGTTACTGGCTCCTTGAGTGATTAGTTTACTTAGCTTCCGCGAGAGTTTGTAGTTAGGATTGATGTATGGGGCTTGAGCCCGTTTATATTTCATTGTATTGTTTTATTTTAGTACTTGTATTATCTAGTGGACTCATGGTGGTTTCTATTTTTTATGTGATTGTGGACTTAGTTTTATCTGAACTATGCTTAAGCTTCTTTCTCTTTGGTGATCGTAAAGGCCGACAGAATCGGCGTTTTGTAGTGGCGACCTTCCAGAGTGTCGGTGTCACCGCAAAATGGCAGTTCTGGGCATAAGACCACGGGTTTTTCAAAAACAAAAGGCGGTCTTACAAACTGGTATCCGAGCAAACATCGATCCAAGAGAAGAAGTCAACAAAAACTGTGGGCCACCCTGCATCGGCCTAGTTTGCGGACAAACTAGCAGCGGAAGCAGTGGTGGGACCATGGTGGGAGTCACATGCAAAAGTCCACTTTATCTCTTCCATTCATTCCATTTATACGTTGTCTAACAATTGGAATTCTTCCTTGTAGCCTGTAACAAACCCTACCCCACAGCAGGGAACACCTCAGGCATAGAATATGGTTCCACCCCTGCAGGCTCCTGCTCCATTCCAGCAGACGGAGATGGGACAAACATTGGCGGCCATTCTGGAGGCCTTCAGGGCTCAGCAGGCCCCGGCTCCACAGCCAAATCCTGGGCCCAACTGGATGAGTGCCTTCCGGGGGCTTTCTCCTCCATCCTACCTATGGACGGAGTTGGCAGTCTGCACAAAGGAGTGGTTGGACATCATCTATGAGATGCTTGCGGGGATTCGATGCCCGATAGAGGAGGCATTGCTTTGGTAGTTTCCTACCTAGAGTCACATGGGAAGAGGTGGTGGAGGTCACAGCTGGACACCACCTTTGCTGGAGTGGATTGTGCAGACATCTCCTAGGAGGAGTTCAGAGCACCTCTACTGGGACATTTTGTACCTCAGTCAGCGAGGGACGAGTTGGAGGAGAGGTTCTTACAGTTAAGGCAGGGCAACAGGGTCGTGCTAGAGTACTACCAGGAGTTTACTCACCTAGCCCGCTATGTGGAGTCCTATCAGTTGGATGACACGGGTTACGCAAAGAGATTCTACAAGGGTCTTCATGATGACATGAGACAGGCCCTCCTCTTTGTCTCTGAGGGGAGCTTGGCCAAGATTTTGGAGATGGCCAAGAAGAGAGAGGCGGATCAGCTCACAGTCAGGAGCCGAAAGGGATCAACCGACGACACAGTTATTGGAGGCCGTAGAGACCGTCCTCGAGTTCAAGTTATTAGGGAAAGGAGGAATGGGCATCAACCTCGCTAGGAGGATAGGAAGGAGCAGAGGAGCCAGGTCGTACTGGCTCCTCAGCCTTTACAGATGTTAGAGATGCCAAGGACAGTGGAGAAGGCACCGAAATTTTTTTGGTGCAACCAGCCAGGACACTACAAGAGGAACTGCCCCATGAGGAAAGCACCCCGACTAGCACTTCAGGATGCCCCACCACCTCGGCAGTTTGGTGGCCTTGGACGCGACCGAAGACGTGGATTTCAGGACAGAGACCGCAGGCAAGAGAGAGGGCAATTATATGCTCTGGACCAGGCACAGCCTCAGAATCCGGAGCGGGTGATAGCAGGTATGCCAGTAAATTTTAAGTTCTTTTCTTTCAAAAAAAAAACTAGATTCATGGATATATAATAGTTAGAAAAAGGAAATAAAACTATAAGTAGAATTCTAAAATATTTAACTACCTCAGGCATGTTCTCTATCAACAGCAAGCCTGCTTATACTCTGTTCGACACCGGTGCCACACACTCGTTCGTTTCGGCAGACTTCACTAAAGACTTAGGTGACGAGCACTGCTTTACCGGCATCAGTCGGAGGGTACGCATCACATACGGCTCCGTGATGAATTCATCCGCAAAGTGCAATATGGAAGTTTGTATTGGAGGAAAGACCTTCGAAACCCCGGCAATGGTATTGGAAATGCCAGTGTTCGATCTTATTTTGGTCATGGCATGGCTGTGTTAGCACCACGCCAGAATTGACTGTACAGAAAAACAAATTGTCATGAGACATGATGACTCGGAGGTCGTTTTCCAAGGTATTGAACTCGCACCTCGTATGTTGTTATCTTCTATTCAAGCCGTCAAGGCCCATCTATAGGGAGACAAGGTGTATCAGGTCCTATTTGAGATGGCCGAGGCCAAATATTCCATTCAGAATATCCTGGTGGTACGGGATTTTGCTGATGTATTTCCGAAGAAGCTACCAGGGCTACCCCCGCATTGGGAGAAGGATTTTCAGATTCAGCTCGTATCGTGGGCTATGTCGGCATCCAGAGCTCCTTACCGGATGGCCTAGAAGGAGTTGGTGGAGTTTTGAAGCCAGTTACGGGAGCTAGTGGAAGCCGAATTTGTCCAGCCTAGCTCTTCACCCCGTGGAGCTCTGGTGTTGTTCGTCAATAAGAAGGATGGGACACTTCGATTATGTATCCACTACTGTGCCTTGAACAGGCTGACGGTCCGGAACATGTATCCTCTATCGAGGATAGATGAACAATTTGATCAGTTGGAGGGAGCTCACTGGTTTTCAAAGCTAGATCTAAGGTCAGGGTACTACCAGCTACACATTCAGGAGGAGGACATCCCGAAGACATCCTTCAGCAGTATATATAGATTGTACGAGTTTACCGTGATGCCCTTAGGGCTCATGAATGCACCCACCGCGTTCATGAGTTTGATGAACCGGGTATTTGAGCCATATCTAGATGTCTTCGTCATCGTGTTTATTGACGACATCCTCATCTACTCGAGGACAGAAGAGGAGCATGTGAGACACCTGGCTCTGACTCTTGAAAAGCTCTGAGAGTGCAAGCTATTTGCTAAGCTCAGTAAGTGCCAGTTCTGGCTAAAAGAGGTGGCCCTTTTGGGTCATATTGTCAGTGGAGCAGGTTTGGCGGTAGATCTAGCGAAGATACAGGTAGTACGAGATTGGCCACCACTGAAGATGGCAACAGATGTCAGGAGCTTCTTAGGGCTTATCAGATAGTACCTGAAGTTCGTGGAGGATTTTTCTCGGATTGCTCTCCCTCTCACATCTCTGTCGAAGAAGGAGACTCCATTTGTCTGGATGCCACGGTGCGAGGCTGTCTTTCTAGAGCTAAAGGGTCGGCTTACCTCGACCCCTATACTTGCTCTTCCATCGGGGAAGGAAGGATTCCAGGTATACACGGATGCACCATATCATGGGATAGGTATCGTTCTGATGCAGAACGGGCACGTGATAGCTTACGCCTCCTGTTAGTTGAAGAAACATGAGCAGAACTACCCGGTGCACGACTTGGAGATGGGGGCGGTTATTTTTGCTCTGAAAATCTGGCGACACTATCTATATGGTGTCCACTGCGATATATTCTTGGACCACAAGAACTTGGAGTACATGGACACGCAGAAGGAGCTAAACATCAGATAGTGACCCTGGGTAGAGTTTTTGTCGGACTATCAGTACACCATGCACAACCATCCCGGGAAGGCAAATGTGGTGGCAGACGCTCTGAGCTGGAGAGCAACTACATCAGGAGCAGGTCCTCAGCTGATGGCCTTGGGGTTGGTGAAGATGTTGGAGGAGATGCATATAACCTTAGTGTCCGAGGATGATCCAGAGCTATATACAGAGTACCTGGCATCGATGACTGCCACCGATGACATTCAGGATCGTATCAAGGATGGGCAGAGGTTGGATGCGGGGGCACGGCCGATATTTAGAGCCTTAGAGGAAGGCATGGCAGGGGATTAGTACTTGAAAGATGGACTGCAATGTTTTAGAGGTAGGGTCTATATACCGGCAGGAGGCCAGATTCAGGAGGATATCATGTCAGAGGCACACTGTAGCAAATACTCAGTGCACCCGGGGATCACTAAGATGGCAGCGGACCTAAAAAAGATGATGTATTGGCCGGGTATGATGAATGACATTACATATTTTGTGACGCATTATGAGTCTTGTCAGCTCGTAAAGGCGGAGTGCAAGAATTCGACCTGGTTACTACAGCCACTTCGAGTGCTAGAGTGGAAGTTTGAGGACATAGCCATGGATTTTATACATGGGATACCACGATCTCGTATGGAGAATGATTCGATCTGGGTGATTGTCAATATACTGACGAAGGTGGCCAGGTTCATTCTGATTACAAAGGACGCTCCAGTCAGTGTGCTAGTACGGAGGTTCGTCGAGCAATTTGTGTACTATTATGGGGTTCCCAGGACAATCGTGTCAGATTGGTACAGACGGTTTACTTCCAAGGAGTGGAGGTCAGTTCAGGCACACCTGGATTCTCGGTTGACTTTCAGCACGACTTTCCACCCCCAGACAGATGGACAGACGGCGCGCACCAATCGAACACTGGAAGATCTTCTGCGCCTATGCATTTTGGACCGCGGCGAGCCTTGGGAGATACTGCTGCCGCTAATCGAGTTCTCATACAATAATAGCCATCAGTACACCATAGGCATGACCCCATATGAGGCATTATATGTACGAAGGTGCAGGACCCCACTATCTTGGATCCAGGATGAAAATCTGAAGGCACTCGGCTCAGAGTTTATGGAGGACACTAATGCTCAGGTTAGATTGATCCGGGACAGGATGTTGGAAGCCAAGAGCAGGCATGCCAAATATTACGATGCACGACATCGTCAGGTAGAGTTCCATGTGGGTGACCAAGTTTTCCTGAAGATACGGCCAATGCATGGGGTCTCGTGGGTTCGCGGGCAGAAGAAGCTCAGTCCTAGATACATGGGGCCTTACAGGATCCTGGAGAGGATCGGCTCTTTGGCTTATAGACTGGAGCTACCGCAGGAGTTAGTGGGATTGCACGACGTCTTCCACGTCACTTCACTTAGGAGGTCTCTACTATGCCCTTAGTAGTTGATTTCCGCTGTAGACGGCCCGGTGGCCTCAGATCGATCAGTTAGCATGGAGCCGATCAGGATCGATGATACAGTGATACGGGTCTTCCGACGCAAGAAGGTTCCTCTAGTTAAGGTTTTGTGGAGAAACTATGGGCAAGAGGAGCACACTTGGGAGCCACAGGACTTGATGCTGCAAAAGTACCTGGAACTATTCGAGTCAGGTATACCTTCAACTCCTAGGGGCGTTACATACTTTTACTTCCATAGAAATCCCGTAGGTTTAACTTTAATTTCAGGGACGAAATTTTTATTTTTATATATTGGGATTTGTAACATCCCTCAAACAACTAGACCCCTAGGAGTGGTTTTGTCATGACTGGGTCATGACAAGACCTTAAGAAGCTCAAAGGACCAAGTGAACAAGGGCCAAGGTGAAAATCACTGTGGTTTGCCTATAGCATAGCCTCACCACCAGACTTAGTGTTTGACTTTAGGGCTCCAACTTGACCTAATGATCCCACCACAACACCCTAAACCCCTTTGGGTGGTCCATAGGGTCACTAAGGACCCAATGGGGACAGGCAAAGTGGCTAAGTTGGCCTAAGTCCACCATAACCCTAAATGGGTCAAACTGGCCAACTTGGGGTCAGCTGACCCTTCCTTAGGCATGAGAACCCCACACATGCCCTACTAATCCTAAAATGAGGTCACTGGGTCACCAGGGACCCATTGGGGTCAACATAAGAGGCTAAATTGACCCAAGTCAACCTTATCCCTAAAAAGGTCAAGGTGCCCTAACTAAGGTAAATTGTCCTCTTACATGCCCAATTGACCATACCTAGACCTCACCAAGCCCTAAGGGAGGCTATTGGGTCACCAAGGACCCATTGGGGTCAACCAAAGAGGCTAGGTTGACCCAAGTCAACCTTAATTCTAATTTCGTCAAAGTACCCTTCCTAAGGGCAGGTGACCTCCAAAGTGCCAAGACAGCCCTACCCAACCATTCATAGATCTTAGGGGAGGCCAATGGGTCACCAAGGACCCATTGGGGTCCACCCAGAAGGTCATTTTGACCAAGGTCAACTCCACCCTTGAAATGGGTCAAACTAGCCTAAATGGCTAGCTCAAGCCCAATCCACTTGGGCTATGCCCAATTAAAGTGGCTCATTGGTTTATGGGGGCTAAGAAACATCAGATTTTCCATCTAACTTCGGCCAAGGTGACTAGGAGAGAGAAGAAGATTCATTTCCCCTTTAATGTAGGAGAGAGAAAAGGGAGGAAGACCATTCATGGACAAGGAAGACCAAGAGCCCCTCCCTCCACCTCCAAGGGGGCTGATTCAACCCCCCATTCAATCAGGGGAAGTTCAGGGGCCATTTTGGTGGTTGTTCACGGACGAAACAGTGAACCCAACCATGGCCTAGCCAAGCTTTCAATGGACATTAATGGCCATTGATGGTTTGGCCTCTCCCCTCCTCAACAAGTGTTTTAAACACCATCAGTGGCATGAGAGGAGCCCTTCCCACCATTTACCTAGAGATTTCGAGCCCCTCTATAGTAAAGTTGCAGAAACCTGAGCGGCGCCACCACCACCATGGCAACCCGGCGATCAACTCGAGTACAGACCACCAATAAGGTCCTCCTTTGCTCCTTCTATGGGTAGATCATAGGATTCAATAGGGAAGAGAATCGGGCTCAATTTAGCCCGATCAAAGCTCTCAATTTCTTTGGTTTTCCGAAAAAATTAACCTATCGGGATCATTGGAATCCACCCATCCGGCGGCTGTGCCGCCGCCTGGCGATAACCACCACCTCGATGGAGGTGGTGGTGGAGGTGGCCGGCCAGGGAGGTGGATGGGTGGCCGACTGTAATGGTTGTAAGATGCCCTAGGTCGAGTGAATTATGTCTATTGGCTGGAGGTAGATGATGAGCCAGCGTTGTCGGATCTGTGCCAAGATTTGTGCAAGATCAAAATTTATATATTATATTAGAACTATTTTCTGCCCTTATAAATCAGTCATTTAGGAAATATTTTAAAATTATCTAGGTGTTGTTTCAGAGAAACTGATCAACATGAACATTGTAGATCTGTGGGTCTAATTTTTTTTAAATTGATTTCATCCTATTTGGGTAAGTGATTTGACTACAGCGCTCATTTTGGTGAGATCTATATCTAGGGCTAGTCAGAGACTTAAATGTGTGCCCCCACTTGACCATATATGCAAATGATCTAAAATTTGGACAAGGAGTCATGCTAACCTATACCTAGGTCATGCCCAAAATTGGGAATTTTTTGTGACACTTTGTCTATAGTTTTTGAAATTATTTAATAATCCTAGGGTAATTTAATTCGGGGAACTAATTACCTCCAAACCCTCCCAAATTTTGGTGGGTGGTCCTTGAGATCATTATACAACTCTGTATAAATTTTCATCCCTTTTAGTGATCATTTGGTTTGGAAATAAGCAAACCCTAGCCTTGCACTAAAAGAGGTTTTTAAGTCAAAAGTGCCCTTGTGGGTTTGAGTGGCCAAACCACCTCAACAGAGGTTAAAATTTGGGCCACTGATTTGACATGACATTTAACACCCTCATATGGATTATGGGGTATATTAGGGTTGATTTGCCCTTGGACCCTTGTTCTAACGCCAAGGTTGAACTTTGGGGGCTTGTGAAGGACATAGGGGGTTATGTTCTTGGATGGACTTGGAGATCAGTCCATGAGATGCCAAGGTCGTGAAATTCCCTAGAAAGGGATATGGTGGTACTTAGACACTTGCACCCCACATAAACCACTTAATAAGTATTTATGACTTTAAATCCTAGAAATTATCTTATGGGTCAAATGACCTTGAATCTTGATGATATTTTGGTATGGTTTATTTCATAGTATTATTCACCTCTGATATTTATATTATGGTGTTTAGAGATCAGTAGATCATCCTTGTAGTAGTAACTTCCATAATGCCCTTTGATGTTAATGATGAAAATTTGATGTATAGGTGGTAGAATGGTTTCAAATTATGTAATAGATAATCAAATGACATTAGGTTGCTCTAGTAGTTTATTTGGAGTGGTTGAAGCTTTATTTGTAGTACCTCTTTTGTAAAGTAAATTAGTGCACCTTACCTGGATAAATAGGAAATAAATATCATAGCTTGCTGTAAAATTGTGATACTTAGTCAAGGAACATATTAGGGCATATAGAAGCATGGAAAAATTGTTAAATGTTGTTTAATTGAGATTTCAAGGGTGTGTCTTCATAAAGTGCCTTATGATGGTTTTCTTTAGGATAATCTTTTACCTGGCTTACTTACTTGTGAATTTCATGAAACTTAGGAAGTGACGTTTTATGATCATAATGTGGCTCCTCTAATTTTTGAGGAATTTTTGGACTAATATTTTTGGTACTTTCTTCAATACCCCTATTTATATGAATTATTTTGGAATAAATATTTAGAGGTTAAATGTTTTATAAAAGTTTATGATATTTTGTATTCACAGATATCTTATTATCCTACCGTGTTCATAATTTTTGAATGGTCATACCCTAAGTAAATTTAGTACCTCATGTTCAAATCACCCATGGATTAATTTTGGGAAAAATTAATTAAATGCCAAATTTAAATGGAAAATCATGAATATCTGGATTTGGACTAAATATGTCATGGTAGACATCCAATAAATATTATAGGTCTTTTGGATAAAAAAATTTGGATTACCTCCAATCATGTACATCATATAGCTTAGGATGGTCTGCACGTAGTAAAACTGCAAAATGAACTCAGAGAGTTGGATATTAGGCCATTGGTTGAGGTCAGGTACTAAGGAGTTCATCATTGGAAATAATGTTGGGATAACTAGAGTAGGTGGTGCTCGGGTTCGATAAAAGATCTCTTTCCCACGGAGAGGAAGAGTCAAAACACACTAGGGTTAGATCCAGAGTAATATTAAAAAGGGATCAGCGATCAGGTATTAACCAATAATAGTAAGTGCCTTGTGAAAGGAAGCTTTGGGCTTCATCCCATCATAGTTCATAGTGTCCTCGAGAGCCTTTCAAGAGAAATACCTTGGGCAGTCCTGGGCTAGCCTAAACCATAAGTAAAATCAATGTTTAACAGCAACTAGTATAACTATGGTTTCACATTCACAGACCCAGGTAGCTCGGGAGGTTGGTTGGGCTAGTTTGATTAGACATCCGAACGGTATGTTTGGAAGGTAGATGTAACGGACGGGATAGCCCGGGGAGCCGGTGGCTCGGAAGGATTTGGATACATAAATAAGGTTGTGGGTCTTCGATATTGGATGGTCGTTCACACCGACGTCAATATGTTGACTCGGTGGGTGTGGTTGACACTTAGCCAAAGACAGTCTAGTGGATATGGACAGCACTAGTACGTGGTGACTCTAGGTTGTGTCCTTCTAGAGACGTACGTAAGGGCTAGGCCTGGTAGTGTGGATACCCACCTAGGAGTGGGGGGCCCGACCCACTGTCTCCATTTGCCACTATAGAGGTTCCTGGGAGTGATGCTAGCCTCCCAAATGGGGGGAACTAAAGGTCTGTGTGCAGAGAGTCATGTGCGTGAGTTGTACTTACATGAATCATGACATAACATATCACTACACTCATACTTACATACAACCGACACCCCAACGTATAAATTGGTATGAGACTTTTTATATGATGGGAGCCATGCGGAAGACCCCTTAACTTATAAGTTTATATGGGCATTCATATACGTTAAGGTTACTTACTTCTTAGTATGTCTTTCTTACATGTGTTGCTTGTTCTACTTGCTTACCTCACTGCTTACTATCATGGAAATGCTAGCATGTATCTTTCTTACTTAGCTGTATATACATTATAATTAACTGCTAGAATAGTTCCACCGTCACCTGCTTTGTTTACTCTCCACCTTCATAGCTTCCCTTTCCTCCTCCCCGTTCGGTGCCTAGGAGCCATGGGGGAGGTGTAGGGGATGATAGGACTTGGTCTTTTTGACTAACGGTTTTCGAACCACAACAATCCAGGGAATCCGGATTGGAGACAGGGAGCTGCAGCAAGGGATACAGCACTAGCGGAGTATGGTGCACATACATGGAGGTGGGCCAGTCTAGCACAGGAGCACCGGCTACTGGCTCCATGAGTGATTAGTTTACTTAGCTTCCGCGAGAGTTTGTAGTGAGGATTGATGTATCGTGCTTTAGCCCATTTATATTTCATTGTACTGTTTTATTTCAGTACTTGTATTATCTTGTGGACTCATGGTGGTTTTTTTATATATTATTGTGGACTTAGTTTTATCTGAATTATGCTTAAGCTTCTTTCTCTTTGGTGATCGTAAAGGCCGGCAGAATCGGCATTTTGTAGTGGCGACCTTCCAGAGTGTCATTGTCACTACAAAACGGCAGTTCTGGGCATAAGACCCCAGGGTTTTTCAAAAAAAAGGGTCTTACATTATACCTCCTGCATATTGACTTGTTTGTTCCTATGCCAGTTCATAGTCTAGGCAGGAAAGTTTACACCCTTGTGTTTGTTGATGACTTTTCTAGATTTGCTTGAGTTTTCTTTCTTAATAAAAAGTCTGAAACCCTTGATGTCTTCAAGACTTTTGTCAAGCATATTTAGAATGAGTTAGATAGTACTGTAGTCAAAATTAGAAGTGATCATGGGACTAAATTTCAGTCTGAAGTCATGACAAGATTCTGTGAAGAGCAAGGGATTCATCAAGAATTTTCTTCTCCAAAAACACCCCAACAAAATGGGATTGCTGAGAGGAAGAATAAAACTCTCATAGAAGCAGGTAGGCCTTTGCTATATGACACGTCGCTCCCAGAATATTTTTGGGTTGAGCAAGTAAATACTGCATGTCATGTCCTAAATAGAGCTTCTATCACCAGGAGACACAAGAAGACTCCCTATGAGATCTTGAAGGGTAGAGAACAAAACCACGGTCTATCTCAAGATCTTTGGTAGCAAATGCTATGTGCTTCATAATCGTAAGTCCTATGTGACTAAGTTTTCTATCAAGTACTATGATGGGATATTTGTTGGGTACAACAATCATAGTAAGGCCTATAGGATCTATAACTTGAAAAATTAGGTTGTAGAAGAGTCTGTACATGTAGTACTTAATGAGTCTACCGTGATTAACAATGAGCTGCCCAGCTCTTCATCTGGACATGTAGGAATAGAGTTGTTGATGGAAAAGCTAACCATCAAGGAAACTGCTCTGATAGTCCAAGATGAAGATGAAGGCATGTGCATTCCATAAGGAGTACAAGGAACACATGATGTCGATGAAGATCAGCAAGATGCAGTCACTGAATCTCAAGATGCTGATGAAAGATTGCCTCCAGCTATAAGGTATTTAAGGGATCATGTCAGACATCAGATCATTGGTGAAGCTAGTTAAGGAGTCTTGACCAGAAGCCAAAGTCTCAACAAATTATTGTATTCAAGCTTCAAGTCACAAGTTGAGCCCAAAAGATTTGAAGAGACCAACATAGACCGGTTCTGGATTGTGTTAACTCAAGAGGAACTAAACTAGTTTAAGAGGTGTAAGGCCTAAAAGCTGCTTCCCAGACCACAAGGACATTATGTCTTTGGAACCAAGTGGATCTATAGGAACAAGCTTGATGAAAATGGCATTATAATCAAGAATAAGGATAGTCTTGTGGATAAGGTATACAGACAAGAAGAAGGTATTAACTTTGATCAAACCTTTGCACGGGTAGCCAGATTGGAAGCCATCAGATTATTTCTTGTATATGTTGCACACAAGGGATACAAAGTCTACCATATGGATAAGAAGTCATCCTTCCTAAATGGTGACTTAAAGGAATAAGTCTATGTTGAGCGGCCATCAAGTTTTGTTAATTATAACTTTCTTGATCATGTGTGTTGACTTAGTAAAGCTTTATATGGGTTGAAGGAAGCCTCTATTGCTTGGTATGAGACCCTGTCTAGCTTCCTCATTGAGAATAAATTATCAAAGGGGAAGATAGACAAGACTCTATTCCTAAGAGAATCTAAGGGCAAGACCATCCTAGTTAAAATTTATGTAGATGACATAATTTTTAGGTCTACTGATGACAACCTTTGCAGGAAGTTTGCCAAACTTATGCGAAGAAAGTTTGAGACGAGCAGTATGTGTGAGCTTAAATTCTTCTTGTGCATCCAAGTAAGGCAGACTGAAGATGGATTGTCCATATACTAGTGTAAGTTCACTAGGGAGTTGATCAAAAAGTTTGGAATGGAGAGTGCCTCCATAATGAAAACTCACATGGGGTCAAGTATGACTATAGAGAAATATGAAGCAGGGAAACCCATTGATGAAACTTTGTATAACGGGATAATTAGCTCCCTCCTATATCTTACTGCAAGTAGGCTAGACATCATGTATGTTATATGTGTTTGTGCTAGATAACATGCTAGCCTAAAGAATCTCACTACTCTATTGCTAAGAGAATTTTGTGATTTCTTAATGGCACACCAGATCTTGGCGTATGGTACCCTAGGAATAGGTATTTTGATCTTACAGGCTATTCAGATGCAGATTTTGCAGGCTATAAAGAGGAAAGGAAAAACACATCAGGAACCTGTCAGTTCTTGGGAGGAAGACTTGTGTCTTGAAGTAATAAGAAGCAGACCAGTATGGATATCTCAACAGCTGAGTCAGAGTATATCTTAGTAGGAAGTTATTTTGCATAGTTATTATGGATCCAGCATGAGCTCCAGGACTACAACATCAAGATAAGTAACACCCTCATGTAATGTGCTTCAACTAGTGCAATATCCATTGCTAAGAATCCTGTCTCTCATAGTAGGACTAAGCATATTGAGATTAGGTATCATTTTATTAGGGAGCATATGGAGAAGAAAGATATCATTCTTGAGTTTCTCCCTACAGACAAGCAAGTGGCTGACATCTTCACTAAGCCACTAGATGAAGTCAAGTTCAACACCTTCAAGTTTGACTTGGGTATGTTAAATTTGGTATAGCTTCAGTTGCTCCTTACTTTGTTTTTTTTGTAGGAATTACTCTTCTTGTAGTTTGTTAAGAAATTCACTGGTTTCAAGACTAAAAAGGACTAAAGTGTCTATCAAAGAGGATGATAGAAGATGCTCCAATTAAGGGAGAGGAAGTCAAGATATTCATGTTGAGGGGGAGCAAGTCCAGCACTTGTAGGAATAGGTTCAGCTTCCTGTTGAGAAGGAGCAAGCAGCAGAAATAGTGGAATCTAAGATCAACACTGCTGATCTGTATGTCCTTAGGACAATACACAGACTGAGGGGGATATTAACTCTGAATGCTGCTGCTGAGAAGACAAAGTTGTCAAGAAAATAGTGAAGGACAGCACCTCCCTGAATATGGTTACTTCTGAAGAAGTCAAAAAGAGGGAGAAGAACATGATCAAGTGGGAGAAACTTGATCATGGGGGAGAAGATAATGATCAGGTGGTATCATGATCAGGGCATACAGGCAGGGAAAATGTGGTAACCAATAACTTATACTTGTTACTCTTTTTCAAATATAAATATAATGTTTTATCTATTGCATATTTTTATGTTTATCATTGACTAAGAATTTTGACTAGAGGTTTTGACTTTCTTCAAATAGGGGGAGATTGTTAGGTCCATTGATCATCATGTCCCAATTTTATAGAAGTCAAATAAGTCAATGGTATACATATAGATGTATTTATTGCATGATTTAAGTTTAATGTTTGCAGGATGTTCTTTAGAACAAGATTAGATATGTTGTCTAAGTGAAAGTGATAGGTGGACACCAGGAAGAATGCTGGAAAGACAAAAATTGATCTAAGTCCACAGGTGTTGAGTGAAGCCAGTTCACTCAATTCCAGATATCAAGGAAGAATGCTGGAAAGATAAAAATTTTTCTAAGTCCACAGACGTTGAGTGAAGCCACTTCACTCAATGCCAGATGTCAAAAAGCACTGAGTAAAGCATGGATAGCCAAAGCTTCACCATTGGCAAGGAAGAAATCTGGCTAAGTCCACGGGCGTTGAGTGAGGACAGTTCACTCAACGTCATACAATAAGAAGCGTTGAGTAAAGATAAGATAGTCAAAGCTTCAGGATTAGCAGTGAAGAATTCTGGTTAAGTCCAGAAGAGTTGAGTGAGGACAGCCCACTCAATGCTAGAGAAAGAAGCATCGAGTAAATCTCATGCTGTCAAAGTCTAAGAAGATGTAGACAGAAAATCTGTCTAAGTCTAGAAGTGTTGAGTGAGGACAACTCACTCAACGCCAGCTCAATAAGGAAAATCAGCTAAGTATAGAAGGGTTAAGTGAAGGCAGTTGACTCAATGTCTCATTGAGAAGATAAGCAAAGACAGAAAGTGAAGACAACTCACTCAATGCCTTCATACTGATAAAAATCAACAAAAATTTTATCTAAGGACAAATGCGTTGAGTGATGAACGCTCACTCAACGCACTCAACAACAATCAACAGAAAAGTTTGTCCAAGGACAAAAGCGTTGAGCGAAGTCAACACACTCAATGCCTATCAACAACAGAGATATTGGCAAAGTCCCAATATGTTGAGTGATGAAGGCTCACTCAAAGTAGTCAACGCCTGGTAGTGCAAATTATTTGGCTAAGTGTTTTTGCGCTGAGTGAAGGCTGTTCACTCAATGCACTCAATGTCTGGGATGAACTGTCTGAATTTGGCTAAGTCCACAGATGCTGACGTCAGCAAAAGTTAGCAAAATTCAAAAGAGTTACGAGAAGTCAACAGTACACGACAAACGACGCCGCACATCTTTTGTGCTGCATTTAATGAAAAAGTAAGATTACAGCTGCCAAATCTAAGTGGGCCCACACGTCAAAGAGACATTGGATGGTGGAAGATTAAAAGAGATATATCAGAAAAGAAAAATTAACTTTTGGAAAAGCTATGGACTTCATCTTCTTCCTCACGACATTATTGTAGAGCCGAAAGAACAAGTTCAAACTTCTAATCTAAAATTTCAACAAGTTAGTTGTTGTGATTCTCACCTACAACATCAAGTTCAAAGAAGCTCTTTGGGAAAGAAGAAGCAGTCAAGGGCTTACCCTAACTGCAGCAGCATCTTCACAGTTCAAGCAGATATTTCCTGAAGATCATTTTCTTGTTACTGTGAAGAAGTTAGGGCTGAGTTTTTCTCAGCTCAAGAAGCAGAAGGCTCAGAGAACATTTCTCTAGAGTCGAATCATAACCAACCTTATTTTATCTTGGTAAAATCCTTTTGATCTGAGTGTAAGCCTAGATTATAAAGGCTGAGGTAGGATTCAAGTTGTGAGTTTGAGGTAGGATCCCTGTGTGGATATAATTGTAGGGCATGTATGCATAAAGTAGGATCCTTGTATGGATCTGAGTTGTAGGGATATCCTCCTAACCTGAGTGAAGGACTTGTGCTCAAGTCTGAGGTAGGTCCCGTGTGCTTAAGTTGTAGGAGATAACATCTCTGAGTTATAGGGCTTTAAGACCGTGTTGTAGGTCTTGGAGGAGACTGAGAGATCCTGCCGGATCGGTGTTTTAAGCTCTTTAGGAGCCGAGGTTGGAGAAGTGCCTTGTCTAACACACTGTTAGAAAGTTGGGAGGGACAATGGATGTACCTATAATCTAGGGAACTACTATAAACCTTGTGTGTGTTTTTTGTGTTCTTGAAATCAAGATAACTAAGCTAACTGAACACACCTCAATCATAGAGAAAGTCAAATATACTTAGAAACCTATTTACAGCCCCCCTCTAGGTGATCTAGATGTCCTTAAAACTAAAGACTTTTAGGTATGATTACCAGCGGTATAGTCACTTTCACATATGTAGCTTATGTTAAAAGATTACAACATAATCTCATAAGAATAAGTCAATTATATGACAAAGGGTATATGGTTGAGTTCAACAAGGACAAGTGTCTAATAAAAACTTTTGATAAATTATAAATGATTTGAACAGACACTCGGAGTGGAAATATTTTGTCATAATTTTCTTTGTTTGGAATCTTCTACACCAGTGTGCTTTTTGGCAAAAGATAGTGCATCCCTTTATGATCAATGACACAAGAGACTAGCACATATTAATTTCAAAATTATAGATATGTTATTTTCTCATAATTTAGTGTGTTATGCACCAGATATTAAGTGTGTTAAGGAGATACCTTGTCACGCATTCCAGATTGGTAAGCATATAAGAGCTACCCTTAAAAGCATCGTCTCTAAAGACTCTTTCAAATGTCTATATACGGTTCATATGGACATATTCGGTACATTATTGGTTCGCAGTTTATAAGGTAAAGCTTATACCTTTGTTATTATTTATGACTACTCACGTTTTGCATGTGTGTTCTTTCTAAAACACAAGTTAGATACCTTTGACTCTTTCACTAACTTTATTAGGCAGAAAGAGATTGAATTGAACTACTACGTGGTCAAAATCAGAAGTGACCATGGAATAGAATTTGAATCTAGTGAAATGATAGAGTTCTGTGTAAGCCAGGATATTTTTCATGAGTTTTCCTCTCCTCGTACTCCATAACAAAATAGAGTTGCCATTTTGAAAGAACAGAACACTCTTTGAGGCAGATAAAACAATGTTGAATGACTCTTTATTACTAGAGTACTTTTGGGCTGAAGCAATCAACACAGTTTGTCATATGCAAAACAGAGCCTTAATCAACAAGAATCATCGAAAGACACCTTATGAACTTTGAAAGGCAGGAAACTGTCTATGTCCTACTTCAAAATCTTTGGAATCAAATGCTTTGTACTTAATAACGGGAAGTATTACAAAACTAAGTTTAATGAAAAATATTTTGTTGGTATTCTTGTAGGATATAATAGCCATAAAAAGGCATATAGAATTTTCAATAAAAAACCCTAATTGTAAAAGAATCCATTAATATTGTATTTGATGAGACGAGTATGCTTTATAGAAGCTCTTCTAGTATTTTTATTGAAGATGCAGGTTCGCAACTAAATGAGCTAAGATTAGAAGAAGCAATTAAAGAAGACGTCTCAAGCTCAATCAAATTCAATACTCCAAGCTTGATTGAAGATGAAGAACGTGTACCAGAAGAAGCAAAACTTGCTAATTGCAATGCAAGGAATCTAGTTATCAGATATTCAGGAGATCACCCCATTGATCTGATCAATTGAGATCCTAGTGAAGGAGTTTAAACAAGAAGAGGTACGGCTAACAAAGCCTTGCATTTCAGTTTACTTTCTCAAATTGAGCCAAAGAAATTCGAAGAAGCAAATACAGATGATTCATAGATCATCGCAATGCAAGAAATGCTCAATAATTTTAAGAGATGCAAGGTGTGGGAGCTAGTACCATGGCCTAAAGTTTATAATGTTATAGGGATGAAATGGGTCTTCAGAAACAAGCTGGATGAGAATGGAGTTATCATAAAGTACAAAGACATACTTATAGCTCAAGGTTACCGACAAGAAGAAGGGATCAACTTCGATGAGACTTTTGCTCGAGTGGCCAGAATTGAAGCGATCAGATTACTCCTACTGTATGCTTCTTATAAAGGCTTCATAGTCTATCAAATGGATGTGAAGTCAATCTTTCTTAATGGTAATTTAAAGGAAGAAGTATACACGGAACACACCCCGAGTTTTGTTGATCCATCCCTACCCTGATTATGTTTATTTTCTACATAAAGCATTACATGGTTTAAAACAAGCTCCTCGAGCTTGGAATGAGATATTGTCTAGGTTTCTTCCTGAAAATAAGTTTATAAGAGGAAAGATAGGCAAAACATTATTTGTTAAGGAATTAAAAGATAAGATTTTGCTCGTACAAGTATATGTCTATGATATTATATTTGGTTCTACAGACGACAACCATAGTAAAAATAATTTCTAGCTTGATGACAGGGAAGTTTGAAATGAGTAGTATGAGTGAGCTGAAGTATTTTTTAGTACTTTAGGTGAAGTAATCTGAAGATGTAATTTTCATCTCTCAGATGAGTTTCTTCAAGGTGTTACTTAAGAAATTCAGAATGTAGAATACAACCTCTTTGATGACTCGAATGGGTTCAACTATGTCTCTAGACAAGTATAAGAAAGAGAAACCTTTTGATGAAACCAAGTACAGGATCATAATAAGATCCTTGCTCTATCTCACTGCTAGTAGACCAGATATAATGTTTTTAACATGTGTATGCACTATATTCTTGGTGAACTCAAAGGAGTCTCACTATGCCACTGCAAAGAGGATTTTTAGACACCTTAAAGGTACACCTAATCTTGGATTATAGTACCCAAGAAGTAATGACTGCAAGTTAGTTTTTCAGATGTTAATTTTGTAGGAAGCAGTGATGAAAGGAAAGGCACATCTGGGATGTGCCATTTCCATGGAAGAAGGCTTATCTTATGGAGTAGCAAGAAACAAAATTATGTGACAATTTCAACTGTTGAGTCAGAGTACATCTCTGCAGGCAGTTGTTGCACAAAACTTCTATGGATAAGAAATCAGCTTGAAGACTATAATATGAAGTTGAAGGAGATTCCAATGTTTCGCGATTCATCAAGCGCAATAGTTATATCAAACAACACTGTCTCTCACATCCGGACAAAACTGTCACAACCCGCATTTCCTCAACGAGTACCTCGTATCAGAGCAAGAGGAACTACGGGTTATGATGCCATGTCGTGCAGTGGATAACTGCACACGCTCAGGCAACCCTTGACGCTTACTTTATGATTTGAAATTCAACAGTTAAATGTAAGAAAACCTTTGGATTTAATGGCCGTATCCCTCGGCCTTAGGGATCAAAAACTGTATTTGTACGCGGCGGAAATACTTTGTTTGTTTATGACGATCTCCTATATGCAGTCTAGAGTGATACTACTATAAGAAATCCTCTTTGTTTACGTCATTTGGAAAATACGTGTTTGGTAACCAAAACATATTATGCATGGATATAATAATAGGTTTGTTTAGCTTAAAAATACCTAATGCAACCTACCATAAATTCTTCCCAAGAGCAAGAAGACATCATCTCATCCAAATGAGTCACATTAGCAGTCTAGTATTCATATATCACAAGTAAAGAAAACCACCAATGGGCGCCAACAAGCTGACACGAACCCATTGGGGCACATGTATGTCTGTACAACAAAGAAAAGAACTACCTCGCTAAGTAAGCTCGGCTAGCTCCCAAGAAATGCCACCAACAAACCTAGCTGCTCAACCGGCTACAACCTGCACCTGAGGCATTCAAGAAAGAATACCTCAGCAATCCTCGAAGATACAATAAAAAGAAGAGCAGCATGTTTATACAATATCATGAAGGGGCTTACCGACCCCGTAGCAATGTTTCATATAAGTAAAACGAGTGAATAAAACAAGTGGAAAACGCACCAAAACACATGCCAAACGCACCAAGTGCGTACAAGTTTCATCAAGTCCTGCTCAACCCACAGGAGTAAAAGGCAAAACACATGCTCATTCCAACAACTATACGAGTGAAACATAAGCAGCAGTTAAATGCGATTCAGTAAGGGTCTTTTGGTGGCAGCCCTAAAGTGGAACGCACCAATAAAAACCAGCCCAAACCGGGGCCAAAATGGTGCTCTTCACCACAAATCCAAACCTGGTGGCCACAAAGGCATAAACCACACCACCCCTTATCGAATTCTCACACAAACGCTTCTGCCATGGTTCACCATTCGCCTCGCAAAACTCACCATAAACGAACCTCACCGTAACACCACAAGCAAATCTCACCATAACCCAAGTACACACATTCCCTTCCTTCATCCTCACACATGACTACAAATTGCCAACGTAAGGTTTGATGAATTTCATCACATGATAGAGTTTGATTAACCTAATTACATAAATCACATGTTTGGAACAAGAATCACATGCTTTTGATCAAGGAAGAATCACATAAATTTGAAAGGCTACATGAACATGAATCAACTTACCTACATGAATCACATGAACAAGAGAACTATATGAGTTAACCTAGCATAGACTTGATAACTAAACAAAACTAAGCATGGAAGATCAAAGTCATTCAGCATAGGGAAATGTAAGAGCATAATAAGGCTAGTGAGGAAGAACCCAAAACAAGAAGAACAAGCTAGGAAAAGTGAAAGAGAAACTAGCTATTTTGCACAATCAAAAATAAGAAAGAAGATTGGCAAGGGTGAAGAACACCGCTTGCCTGAACCGAGACTATGCCGCGACGGCTGCTCCTCTCTTTCCTTGCCTTGCTTTAGCCCTTGCTTCCTTGAGTTCCTTTTGGAATGAGGAAGAAGATGAAGAAGAAGGTGAAATGGGGATGAGAATCTCTGTTTCGGCCTTATTTCCTCCAGAACAGAGCTGGACCATTAGATGCAGAACCAAGGAAATAAACGGGACAAAAAACTGGAAAAAGTCAATTTTCGGGCCGGTCACGCCCTGTGTCATGCCCGTGACGAAGGGCGTGTACCTTAAGCGGCGCAGAAAGTCGGCAAATCCAAGTTTATCCACACGGTACACGGCCGGGTACACGCCCGTGATGGGTCGGTCACGCCTGTGACCTCGGGCGTGTAGCCCGTGTCTCGACACCTCGTCGACACAAAGTGTCGACACTCAACACAGCTGGACACGCCCTGTGACACGCCCGTGTCACAGGCCGTGTCCCCGCTCTCGACACCCGACACTCGACACTCCACATTCGACACTCGACACAGCTTGACATGCCCTGTGACACGCCCGTGTCACAGGCCGTGTCCCCTCGCTCGACACCCGACACTCGACACGCGATACTCGACACTCGACACTCGATACTCGACACTGCGGGACACGGCCCGTGACACGCCCGTGTCACGGGGCGTGTACCCCAGTCGTCGAGCTCAACTCAACACAAGAAAAAATTCGTCGAGTCAAGGAGGTCACGCCCAGGTCACGCCCTGGGTCACGCCACGACACGCCCGTGTCGGGGGGCGTGTCACGCACAAAAACGACTATTTTTCCCTATTTTGAAAAATGTTTCTGTGTCGTCCTAGACCATTTTTGCCTTAAGAACTTTTTACCCTTTTTTGTTTGCTGTACCAGCAACTCGTTTTGAGCAACCTTACCCGGGCGCGAAAAAGTGCAAGCATTCCCTAAGAGGCCTCACCGAGTCCCCATCTGGACTCCGGTTTGCTGGGGAATCGTGCAACTCGGCTACCAAAACAGCCACTCGCAAGCCCGCGGGAAAAACCATGCTCGAACAACGGTCAAAGCCAACGTAACGCCCATCAAGCGTATGCAATCAAAAATCCGGGGTGTTACAATCACTCCCCCTAACAAAAAGTTTCGCCTCGAAACTTTTCAATCATTTTGATCTCAATCAAATAAGGTAACAAACCAAAAACAGCAATGCAACAAAAACACCAATTCACATACCAGCTTATTTACGGGAACAAATGAGGGTGAGCCGCCCTCATCGTTGACTCGAGCTCCCACATCGCGCTTTCCACATTCTGATTTTTCCATAGCACCTTGACCATAGGAATCTTCTTTTTCCGCAACACGCGATCTTGGGAGTCCAATATCCGGATGGGCATCTCCACATAAGAAAGGTTTGGCGCCAATTGCGGCACCACATCCAACACTTGCGTGGCATGTCGCACACACTTGCGAAGTTGGCTAACATGAAACACGTCGTGAACACCAGGAAAGTTCACGGTAATTCTCTTTGTAAGCGGATGCACCAACTCGCGCAAGAATCTTGAAGGGACCCACAAATCTTGGGTCTAATTTGCGCTCTTTTCCAAACCTTTTAATCCCAACCATTGGGGAGACTTTCAAGAAAACGGAATCCCCCACCGCAAACTCTAATTCCGACCTTCGTCGGTTGGCGTACTTTTCATATCGCTCTTGGGCGATTCGGAGCTTCTCCCGAATAAGTCGTACGACAACTTCCATGTCCTCGAGCGCCTCTGGGACCAACAAAGGCCGCTCGCCAACCTCAGCCCAAAAGAGGGGAGTCCGACATCGACGCCCATATAAAGCTTCGAACGGAGCCATTTGCAAGCTTTCTTGATAGCTATTATTATATGTGAATTCCATAAGCCGCAAACGTTCATCCCATGCTCCGCCATACTCAAGAATATAGCATCGAATCATATCTTCCACAATTTGATTTACTCGTTCCGTTTGGCCATTCGTCCGAGGGTGGTAAGCAGTGGAATACCGCAAATCCGTTCCGAAACCCTCTTGTAGACTCTTCCAGAAACGAGAAGTAAAGCGGGAATCCCTGTCTGATATGATATTGACTGGCACACCATGCAGTCGGATGATCTCGTTCAAATAGAGCTCCGCTATTGTCTTCATCGGGTAGTTGACCTTAAATGGTATGAAATGAGCACACTTGGTCAATCTATCCACGATCACCCACACGAAGTCATGTCCTCGTGGAGATCTTGGTAGGCCTGTAATAAAATCCATTGAGATGCTTTCCCACTTCCATGTTGGAATCTCCAATGGTGTCAACTTGCCACCAGGCCTCCCATGATCAGCTTTCACCCGCTTGCAGGTATGACATGCAGATACAAATCGCGCTATATCTCTTTTCATTCCATACCACCAGACAATTTGTTTCAAATCACGGTACATTTTTGTTGAGCCTGGATGGTAGGCCATACTTGAGCCATGTTCTTCCCGGCACACCATCTCACGAATGTCTCCAACTGCGGGAATACAAAATCGACCACGATACTTTAACGTGCCCCCCTCATCAATAGAAAAATCTGGTAATTCACGCTTTTCAGTCCGAAGCAACAAATGTAAAAAATCACGATACTTTAATGTGCCCCCCTCATCATAACCCACAGGTCGGCGGATCATAACCTCCCTCTGATACCAACTGTCACAACCCGCATTTCCTCAACGAGTACCTCGTATCAGAGCAAGAGGAACTACGGGTTATGATGCCACGTCGTACAGGGGATAACTGCATACGCTCAGGCAACCCTTGATGCTTATTTTATGAGTTGAAATTCAACAGTTAAATGTAAGAAAACCTTTGGATTTAATGGCCGTATCCCTCGGCCTTAGTGATCAAAAACTGTATTTGTACGTGGCGGAAATACTTTGTTTGTTTATGACGATCTCCTATATGCAGTCTAGAGTGATACTACTATAAGAAATCCTCTTTGTTTACGTCATTTGGAAAATACGTGTTTGGTAACCAAAACATGTTATGCATGGATACAATAATAGGTTTGTTTAGCTTAAAAATACCTAATGCAACTGACCATAAATTCTTCCCAAGAGCAAGAAGACATCATCTCATCCAAATGAGTCACATTAGCAGTCTAGTATTCATATATCACAAGTAAAGAAAACCACCAATGGGCGCCAACAAGCTGACACGAACCCATTGGGGCACATGTATGTCTGTACAATAAAGAAAAGAACTATCTCGCTAAGTAAGCTCGGCTAGCTCCCAAGAAATGCCACCAACAAACCTAGCCGCTCAACCGGCTACAACCTGCACCTAAGGTATTCAAGAAAGAATACCTCAGCAATCCTCGAAGATACAATAAAAAGAAGAGCAGCATGTTTATACAATATCATGAAGGGGCTTACCGACCCCGTAGCAATGTTTCATATAAGTAAAACGAGTGAATAAAACAAGTGAAAAACACACCAAAACACATGCCAAACGCACCAAGTGCGTACAAGTTTCATCAAGTCCTGCTCAACCCGCAGGAGCAAAAGGCAAAACACATGCCCATTCCAACAACTATACGAGTGAAACATAAGCAGCAGTTAAATGCGATTCAGTAAGGGTCTTTTGGTGGCAGCCCTAAAGTGGAACGCACCAATAAAAACCAGCCCAAACCGGGGCCAAAATGGTGCTCTTCACCACAAATCCAAACCCGGTGGCCACAAAGGCATAAACCACACCACCCCTTACCGAATTCTCACACAAATGCTTCTGCCGTGGTTCACCATTCGCCTCGCAAAACTCACCATAAACGAACCTCACCGTAACACCACAAGAAAATCTCACCATAACCCAAGTACACACATTCCCTTCCTTCATCCTCACACATGACTACAAATTGCCAACATAAAGTTTGATGAATTTCATCACATGATAGAGTTTGATTAACCTAATTACATAAATCACATGTTTGGAACAAGAATCACATGCTTTTGATCAAGGAAGAATCACATAAATTTGAAAGGCTACATGAACATGAATCAACTTAGCTACATGAATCACATGAACAAGAGAACTATATAAGTTAACCTACCATAGACTTGATAACTAAACAAAACTAAGCATGGAAGATCAAAGTCATTCAGCATAGGGAAATGTAAGAGCATAATAAGGCTAGTGATGAAGAACCCAAAACAAGAAGAACAAGCTAGGAAAAGTGAAAGAGAAACTAGCTATTTTGCACAATCAAAAACAAGAAAGAAGATTGGCAAGGGTGAAGAACACCGCTTGCCTGAACCGAGACGATGCCGCGACGGCTGCTCCTCTCTTTCCTTGCCTTGCTTTAGCCCTTGCTTCCTTGAGTTCCTTTTGGAATGAGGAAGAAGATGAAGAAGAAGGTGAAATGGGGAGGAGAATCTCTGTTTCGGCCTTATTTCCTCCAGAACAGAGCTGGACCGTTAGATGCAGAACCAAGGAAATAAACGGCACAAAAAAACTGGAAAAAGTCGATTTTCGGGCCGGTCACGCCCTGTGTCACGCTCGTGACGAAGGGCGTGTACCTTAAGCGGCGCAAAAAGTCGGCAAATCCAAGTTTATCCACACAAAACACGACCGGGTACACGCCCGTGACGGGTCGGTCACGCCCGTGACCTCGGGCGTGTAGCTCGTGTCTCGACACCTCGTCGACACAAAGTGTCGACACTCAATACAGCTGGAAACGCCCTGTGACACGCCCGTGTCACAGGCCGTGTCCCCGCTCTCGACACCCGACACTCGACACTCCACATTCGACACTCGACACAGCTTGACACGCCCTGTGACACGCCCGTATCACAGGCCGTGTCCCCTCGCTCGACACCCGACACTCGACACGCGATACTCGACACTCGACACTCGACACTCGACACTGCGGGACACGGCCCGTGACACGCCCGTGTCACGGGGTGTGTACCCCAGTCGTCGAGCTCAACTCGACACAAGAAAAAATTCGTCGAGTCAAGGAGGTCACGCCCAGGTCACGCCCTGGGTCACGCCCCGACACGCCCGTGTCGGGGGGCGTGTCACGCACAAAAACGACTATTTTTCCCTATTTTGAAAAATGTTTTTGTTTCGTCCTAGACCATTTTTGCCTTAAGAACTTTTTACCCTTTTTTTGTTTGCTGTACCAGCAACTCGTTTTGAGCAACCTTACCCGGGCGTGAAAAAGTGCAAGCATTCCCTAAGAGGCCTCACCGAGTCCCCATCTGGACTCCGGTTTGCTGGGGAATCGTGCAACTCGGCTACCAAAACAGCCACTCGCAAGCCCGCGGGAAAAACCATTCTCGAACAACGGTCAAAGCCAACGTAACGCCCATCAAGCGTACGCAATCAAAAATCCGGGGTGTTACAAAAACATATCAAGATATGCTATCATTTTATTTGAGAGCACGTGGAGAACTAGGATATCAACCTTTGCTTTGTATCAACGGACAAGCAGGTTGTAGATATTTTTCACAAAGCTGCTAGATGAAGCCAAGTTCACATAATTCAAAACTAAACTTGGAATGCTCAACAAGGAATCTTGAGGTGGTCGAGGAATCTAAATAACTATGCCTGAGTGATGAAGTTCAAATTTATCAAGTATTCACACAAGCACTCCTGAAATCAATAAAGTGAACTCAAGTGTTTTCCACGAATTCCCCAAATTTCACAAGTTATTTTGATGAATATGTCAAATCTCACAAGTGTTTTCGACGAATTTTCCAAGTATTTTCGTCAAATTCTTCGAGTATATCTGATTCATCTCGACGAATTATATAAATGCTCTCGTGATATTTCAATGAATTCGTGGGATTTCGATGAATTTTACATGTACTGATTTTATTTCTTCTCTAATTATTGGATCTGAAAACGTAAATCAACTATTCCTTAAAAGGTTCGCACCCTTTTCATTTTTTTGAAATATGAATATCATATAAAGTCTTAAAGTGCATTTCAGGCTTCACGACACTTCATGAGACCTTCCCTCATTTCCTCGAGTCTTCTCTGTCGGTTCATCACCCTGACGACCTGTAGAAATATCTATCGATTTATCTCCAGTTCTTTAGAAATCTATTATGTTTCTCCATCAATCAATCAGTAATGGCTCGCAAAGGTGCTGGAAATCTTCAGGTAGGAGGAGAACTAGTTCACTCTGTGTTCTCTAGTTCTTCCGATGAATTCTGAAACACCATTCTCATGCTGGAAACTGCCGGACTGTCATTCATTTTGTAGAAAGAATGTCGAGTTCTTGACAAAGAAGTCCTAGAGTTCTTCGGGAATGGAAAGCTCAAGCGTGAATGTTCCCTCAGCAAAAGCAATGTTAGAAATTTTGAAGTAAGAATGAAGCCTTGTTTCTTAACCAAATGTTTTGAGAATGTCTGAAGTCGAGGAAGAAGTTGAACTCACTAACACTGACTAAGACAGATCCCTCTCATTTTGTGACTTGGAAAAGAAATCTACAACTATTAGATGAAAAGAGATGAATGACGATGACAAACTATTAGCTAATATTATTGGGAAGGTATTCGTGTGTAAGGCTGGGTCTCATGACTATGTATCACAAGATATATTCAAACTATTGATAGTAGTGATATGTAGAAACCTTTCTTTTTGTATTTTCAGTTCTAAATAATGTTTTATTTTTGTTTTGCAGGTTTCATGAAGTTTTGCTAATTTTCTCAAATACATGGCCCCCATCCCAGTCACAGGCGTGACCCTCTAGTCACAGGCATGTACTATTGGTTTGTAACCTAATCCCAAGGCAGATATGATCCCGAGCCCAGATACAGTCAGCAAAGATTACATGGCCAAAAGTCACATGCATTTTCCATTGGTGTGCCCTCAAAATCTACACCCGATCCATGCCTCGGCCACACCGCCTTCATCCATGCCTTATATGGCCCTAGGTAATGGGTATGACTAATGCAGGCACACGTCGACACCATAAAATCTACGGACTAAACACGATTGCCTCTCCACGATCAAATTCTACACTCGCACAAGACTACAATGTGGTACACACGTACTACAATTATATCAATTAGATGCTAACGTACGGGTAGCCAAACCGATTAGGAACGAATAAAGGCTATATGACAATATTCTTTCCGGCAAAAAGGACCCACCCGATCCGATCGAGCAATGGTTGTACCAAAAGAGATCTACCAAAATTTATGATTCGGAAAACGGCAGATCTCTCCCAACAAAAAAGGAAAATGAAGGTTCGCAAAATCTCTTGAACTTAAATAAAATAAGGATGAACAACAAAAACAATCGAAGAAAACCACGATGAAAATAATGTTATCAAGAATCAACGCCACTGTATTCCAGCAGAAAAATTAATCTAGAGGGAAAACATGCAATGTAGCAATGTTTTCGTTACCCAATCGGAATGGATGATTCTGATTCACTATTCTCTGTATTGGTCTTCAACGGCTCCGCCAGAGTCATGCCGGATGGAGATAAAACTCGTCCGCCTTCATCGCTTCACGCCGGAGTTTGAATTACAAGGAGAGATCTTGGTGTCTTGGCCGAGTTTCAACAAATAAAGATGAGGGTGGTCATGATTTGTTATTGTTGAGGGGATACTTGGATTTTGGGAGTTATGAGGGTGGTTGGCTTTGATGGTGGAGAGGGAGGAGGGTGGCCGAGTGTAGTAAGGGAGGGGAGAAGTGGGTGGCCGCTACGGTGGTTGGCCGAACTAGATGACAAAGGAGGGGGTCGATTATTTCCTTGGAGATGAAAGGAGATGAAGGGGGTGGTGGAGAGGAGGCCGAGTAGAGAGAGGGGGGATAGTGGTCGGCGTCCAAAGAGAGGGGAGGAGGATAGGAGGAGCCGAATTCTCAAGAGGGAGAGAGGGGAAATAGGGGGAAAAGATCTCAAGAAAGATTTAGGGATTCAAATTCTTATCATTCATTCTCTAATAAAATCCTTCAAAACATGGCTATATATAGCCTATACCACTCCATCTCCTCCAATTCAAAATTCAAAATGAAACTATGATGGTTATATGCACCCATCATGAAATAAAACAATACAAAATTTAAATGCATGAAAGTAAAATACTCTTGATGGTTTCATGCACCCGTCATTACATGAAATTAAAACAATAATGAAATGCTTGGAAATAAAAATGCTAAAATATAAATGATAAATATATAATTATAATTATGTAATTTATAATTATATATTTCATTTATTGGCGGCGGCGGATGTCAATCAAAATATGTAGCGGCGGCGGCGTTGGTGAAGAAATGTCGTGGTAGACTCCCATCCTCGAGCTTGCGGCAACGACCATCCCAATCCACGAACTCTCTATGACGGGGATCCATGGCCGCATCAGCATCGATGCCATCAATGACTCGGGGGCGTGTCCCTCCCAAAGCAGCTTTCCAGCGATTCCAGTGCAATCAAAGCCGCAAGTCTTTGCCTTCATACCTTACATGCCCCCAATTCACGGGCGAGTACCTGGGGCGTGTTCCTTCAATTTCGAGCCTGTCTCCTTAGGCCAGTAGCCGCTCCAGAATCTATCTGCGCCACTTCATTAGTTGATGTATGCCCCCCAGTCACGAGCATGATAGGGGGCGTATTGTTGGGTTTTCTATACAACACATCATATGTGCGCGGCAGAATAGAGTTCAAGAAAACCCTAAATAGAAAATGTATCTTGCGATGAAATATTGTTCAAGATGTAAAATCACAACAATAAATAACAATATACCTGAGATGACTTGAGTTAACACTCAAATAAGGTGCTCTAGAAAGCTCGTCTGAGTCTACGTAGAAATAGATCTATAGCTCTACAGGTACCCCAGATTTTCTTCCCTATAAATTCAAACTGTCCCCCTAGTTATTTCTTCCTCCTGGGTTAGTCCCCCTTAGGCACCTCATGTACAGTTTCTCTTTAGTTTAATTTTTATGTTTAGTTTTTAATGTAAGTAATTGTTTTAGCTTAGTTTATTTCTTATATTATTTATTTCTTGCAAGATAGTTAGTTCTTTCTTGATGCAATTGAAGTTAGCTTCTTTCTTTTGATGTAATCCTCTCTTTTATGAAATATAATTTTGGATTTCAAGTTCTCAATCTCTCCCATCTCTCGTTTCAATTTTTAGCACTTTTTATATAATGTCAAGCATTTACTTCCCCTCTACCTATTTGGGTAGATATTGCGCTTACATCTTTTAATTATGCAATTTTAATTTGCTAGCGTAGGTTTTTAGTCTCTTTTATTTTTTCCCCTTGGAATGGTTTCATATTTCTCTTTTATTTTTTCCATTCTCTATCTTAGAGTTGTTTTCCATTTATATCAGTATTAGATCTATAGTCTGGTTTTGGTTTTTGGTATTCATTTTCATACTCTAGTTAGTCGATAGGCTCATGTGTATGAATTGATTGCTTGGGAATAAAAAGCGTTGCACGCAACACTCGAGAAAGGATGACGTAAATATTCTGGATATGAGTCAAATCCTATAGCGGGATTCACCTCGTTAAGGTTAGTTTTGGGGGTTTTGATTTGAGAATGAGAGTTCGATCGATCAACCTAATCTCAGTTGGGCGTAATCCTCGAGAAAGGTGTGATCATAATTTGGGAATCTCCACGGTCAAAGCTTAGTTTAGAATGATTATAAAATTATCTTTAACTTCATTTCAAGACAAGTTTAGTTATCTTTTCTTCCATGCAATTTTCATATGTCTATGTATGATTATTCAAGTCTTAGTTTTAGTTTTCTTTTTCCCATTTCATTTTTAACTTAGCTTAATTTTAATTCAGTGTTTTCTCCTATAAAATAATAGTTGTTTTTCTCAAAGTAGAAGTACTCGACAGACTCATGTTTTTATATGACTTTGATATGTCTTTTCATATCCTATGATATAAATGATAGGTATGCTTGCCTTCATCATAGATAGTTTTTGGAGAAATATCTAATCTTAAATTTATCTTATCAGTCGGCCACTACCTGAAGGCAGAGGAGATTGACTTAGAAAAAGAAAACCGGGAGGAAAATTCCTACAGCATTTGATCATCAATGATCAAGTTTTGTAAGATTTTCTAGTTGTGTGATGTTTGTCTACGAGTATGAGCTAATTTCTCATAGTCTTGAATGATGAGAGCACTACTTGTGTTGTGACGATGAATTTCTTTTAAGATTTATGTATGTTTGTTAATTTATCTTTATTGGATTTATGAACTTTATTTGTGAAACTTCAATTCTTCATTTTTTTATTGTGTTTCAAGATTCAAGAGAAGGGAAGCATTAGTAATTTGATGGAGATTTTATTACCGTGTTTCAAAATTAGAGAAAGGAGAAGCGTGAATATTTCACCAAAATTTCTATATTTTAATTGTGCATCAAGATTAGAGAGAGGAGATGCATAAGTGTATCATAGATTCAATATAATGTAGAAGGGAGAAAGAGATTTCTTCGTCGTGCTAGCACCATTGATTTTCATTTTCATGATATTTGTCCACTCTACATATGTTAGAGACGACTGGGGGAATGAAGAAATATACAGATATCTGAGATCGAGATATAAAGATCTCTATTTTAAAATCGTTGCAAAAATATTAATTGATGTTTTCATAAATCATCGTTCTAATTATTCATTACATTAAACAATTTTAAATCATTTTCAAAATCACCCTTAATTTAATTCGTTTGAATTTAAAGAAAAGGTTAAATTAGTATTTACAAGCTTTAGATTTGTCTCCTTCTCATGAGAAAGATCTCTAATCTCATTTTATTACTTAATCTAACATGTGCACTTGCGTATATTATATATATATATATATATGTCTATGGCGTATCAAGATTTTTGCATCATTTTTGGGGATATCAGGATCAATGGTGGAGGTTTTCCTAGGAATGAGAGTCCTCTTTTCAATAGTTATAAAAACTCTTAGGTTAGAAACTTCCATGAACAATCTTACCTTTTTTCTTCCATATTCCAAAATTCTCCTTTGTGTAGATAGGTAGCTTTACATAACTTAATTATCATAGTTTTCTCCTGAAGTCATGGTGGATAGATTAAACATCGCTTAGGAGGATATTGTTCAAGTTATTTAGCTCTTTAAAGAACAACCTTCCTCTGATACCAATTGAAAGAATAGAGATCTAAGCCACCTATAAGAGGTGAATAGGTGTTTTTTCATTTTTTAATTGTTTGAAATAAATTTTAAAGTAAAATACACATAGCACAATCACAAGCTAGAGAACACAAAAATTTATAGTGGTTCCCCAAGATGAGTTCAACCACTTTCCTACTGTGCCTAACCAGCAGCGTGCAAGACTTAGCAAAACTCCTCTAAACTCATATCCACTACTGGAGATCTTACATATCAAAGTACAGAACTCATTCTCATGAACAATAGCATGTTCCTTACCTTATATCCTAACTGTAGGATCCTATAACTCAGAGTAAACAACTCCTACAACTCATATTCAACCTTTAATCCTACCTCAGGATTATATAGAGCCCCACACTTAGATCTCAATAGGATCCTATAGCAGAAATCCAATGATGTTTATAGATATACAAAGAGTCTCTAGAAAGTGTTTCTTGTAAGGATTAAGAATTTTCAGGCTTCCAAGCAGATAGCCTTCACTTGTACAACCAAGATCTTGATTAATTCTTCCTTTAGTAAATCTGGATCATGTTGAACTTGAGATTTGATAACTTCTTTGGACAAACGTTGTTGAGGAGTCAGAATCTGGAGCATGTTAGGAGAACTGGATGATTCTTTAACAAATCTCCTTCACCTTCTTATTCACAAATCTTGAATAACTTGTATGTAAGTTTTTATTTTTCTGAAAAGAGCATTATTATATTTCAACCGACACATTGAATGTTCAGAAGATAATGATTCTTAAGATTAGGGTTTGCATCTTCTATATTATCAGTATTTATGAGTCAACACTTGATAGTCTAAACAAGGAGTACTTTAGGTCAAATTTACTTTTTCTTAAAGGTCTGATTTGATTAGCGCAATCAGTGGTAGCAAACCTTGAATTTCTGTAACTTTGAGCTATCTTAAAGATGTTTATGTTGTCTCAATGACATTTCATTCTATCTCGATGACAATCAACTTCTCCAAGATGAACCTTTCTCGTTTTGATGTTACATAAATATTTGATTAATGAAGCAGCAATCACATCAATATAACTTATTCGTAACGATTTACGTATCTCAGTGATATTGCTTCTTTTTGATAATATATCTACCTTATCAGAATGATAAGACTTAGCTCTTAGAACTTGAGTTTTATTTGGCAACAGAGGAGCCATATCTAGACTATATAGACTTAAACATTCTCAACTCAACATGCTTTGCAATTGTTGCGAGGCTTCTCTATGATAATTTACTTGTTATCGACGATAAGTGACTTAGAGTAGTTTCATCAACACGATGTGTATATCCTTCAGCTCTGTTAAGACAATAACTATCTTGTTATCCTTCTTCAAAATGATATTTGTACAAATGATCCCTGTCAAAGTTTTGTCATCTTAAACCCTGTATTATCAAGACAATATTTCAAGATTGAAATGCTTTTCTTTGTCAAGGTGGTTTCACTAAGATTGAGTGTCTTCAAAACGATGTTATGATTGTTTTGATGATATTTCCAACTTATCAAAATGATATTTTACTTGGAATAATTTTGTGAACTAATTAAATAACCCTTAAATATCTATTGATCTCTTGACACACTGAAAATGATAGATATGATTTAATAATGATCCTACACATACTAAACCAGATAATCATCAAATAAAAATGTTTTTATCCTTAACTCGAGGATTTTTTTCAAATCAGGAACATTGTAGGCAAGGATCTTAAAGGAAGGCTTCACTGTCTAGCTACCATGATGTGCTTGCTTAAGACAAAATAAGGAATCATATGTTATCTGACTACCACCCATGATAACTTCTTTCCACTAGGTGAGTGCAAACCTTCATATGGTTTGCTCTTCCATTCTACCATCATGACGCACTAGCACAAACAAAAGATGGAATCCTCTATTTTTTGACTATCACTCGCAGTACCTTGCTTCCTCCTGGCAGAAGCTTCTTATATGTCTATAAACGTGGTTTATTCTCTTGGGAACCTCACATATTCTTATTCCAACATGTTTATACTCTAAGGAGAGGACATCCCAAAAACCTCTAGGGCATCATATGAATCCTAAGCCTCCATATTCATTGCCTCAAATGAAGATCAACAATCTCCAATGATGTTTAAGATAAAAACTCACGTTTTACCACAACAAACTTGGGCAAATCTTCCTTGTCTTCTTCCAACATCAGTTTATAAGCTGTTTTTTATCTGAGTTTCTTTGTATCACTTTTATCTTTTTTGGTTTGACCTTTATTTTCTTATATTATTGTAGACCAAAAATTCACCACTTGTATGGTGACTTGATCAAGAGGTAGGTCTAGGTTTGAAAACTCTGTTGCAAGCAATGATAGTTGACACACACATCATTAAGAGACAAACTTCTTAATTATAAATTCAAATGAAAATTACAAGTTGACACTACAACTTCACTTATGTATCACAACAACTCTACAACATCAAAAAACACAGACACCTTCTCTTTGAGATTACAACTTAACTCTTCACTCATAAAAAACACGCAAACAAATGTTGCATGCGAGCTTTCAAGCTTGTCTGCCAAGATTGAGCTGTTCGTAAAAACAGACTGCCACTTTCGCCAATAAGAGGTCGCGACTTGCTTTGTCGTCACCTGTTAACTCGCATCCATTGTATTGGAGAGGAGAATATCAGCAAGGCTATCCGCAAGTGGGGAAAGGGGGTGTTGTACTGCACCATGCAGTGTTACATCCAACGGCTACGAGTGCATCAGCACTCGTGCACTCATCTCGACACGAGTGATGATGCACTCGCAGCAGTTGGATATGCTGCACTGCACGGTGTAGTGCAACAACACCCCCCCACCCCACCCCACCCGCTTCCTCCTCAAGTGATTATCCATAAAGAGTTGTTCGCAGCTTTTATTTTGATGTCCTCCACGACCACCTTGGTATGCAAATTCCTGTTTGCAAGTATGAGACCGCAGCTGATGAGGAATTTATATAGTTTTAAAAATAATCCAAACTATAACCCAAAATAGGCAAATGTACCTATCGAGATATAGTATAGAAAATGTCGTATTTAAACTAGGGGACCGTTGAGTACTTGTACTCACAACAAAGAGCTATTATTTTATTAAATGGAAATTGGTTTTGCGAATTCGATAAATAAAATATTAAACTAAAAGGAGAAATACGATGATAGGAAAGCTAGCACTTGATCTAGAATCCTTTTGGGTTAGAATAAATTTCCATGAAATTATAAAATACAAGCATCTAAATTATTAACTTCGACCGTGGAGGTTCCTTAGCTATGAAGTGCCTCTCTCGAGAATTTGCTCTGAATAACCTTAGCATGATCGATTAAGACCTCTCGGACAGTCGAAACCCATAACGTTGCTTTAAGTGGTGAACCCCACTATTGGATTTGACTCCAATCTAGAAGATTTATGCCTTCCTCTCTCGAGGGGTGCATGCAACTCCCTTTATCCTTGAGTGATCTACTCGTATCCACAACCTCTCGGTAAATCTATGATATAGATCTAAGATCGAATAAACATAATTTGCAACTTATGAATTCGATGAAATTAAAATCAAAGATAAACTGAAGTACATAAAATAGAGTGCTTGATAATTTGAGACTAAAAGAAGAAATTTATTCCATTCCAAAGTTCATCATGATCAAGTGCTAATTGGAAATTAGCTACTCATCATGATGGGAGAATTACATGAAAGGTTGAAGAGATACATGATTATAAAAAGGACTTGAAATAACAAAAACAAAAGTTACACTATGAATTGAAAATACAAGAAATAAAGCAAAGAAAACAGAACTATAGCTCCGAAAAATCTCCCCCACTACTCTTGGCTTTCTCTGAATTTATAGGCATTTTTCTGGATGGTCACGTCCCTAGGTCACGCCCGTGACCTGGGGAGTGCAAGGCTCGGAACCGTCATCTTAAAAGCCCGAGAACCTTGAGAGAAAATCACCAAAATTCATCATTTTGTGGGTCACGCCCCACGGTCACCCCATGACATAGGCCGTGTCAAGTCTGTTACAGGAAACAGCAGGAACTGGAAATGGCAGGAATTAACTCTGGTAGTTGCAGGATGGGTCACGCCCATAGGTCACGCCTGTGACATGGGGCCGTGTATTGACCGGGTCAGCAAATAGCTGGAAACGGCACAATCTGCCATCAATTTTGTAGTTTGGGGTAGGTGACACCCTAGGTCATTCCATGATATGGGGGCGTGTACTAAAATGTCCTAGAACTGTCCACGGAAGCTGTCTGCAGTAAACAATATTTTAGCCCGAGACACAACCCCTTGTCACGCCCTAACAGGGCGTGACTTGGGGCATGTACCTGTGAAACTCTCTAGCTTTTTAGAGGACGTCGTCCTCTTTCCGTTGACTGGTTGTACGTCCCGTAACTCTTTTTTGTTTGAAAGTTATGACCATTTGAAGTTCAGCTATTCGTCGCCAAAAATGTTAATTTTCTCCAAATTTCCTCCAGAACATGGGCAAGGACTTAAAATTGATATTTAAAGCCCAATTATACCTAAAATTAGAAAAGAAAGTAATTTAGAAAAATATTAATGTAAGCTAAATAAAAATTGATTCTTTATTTAATAAAAACTATATAAAAATAACTATAAATATTGACTAATCAAATACCCTCATACCTAAGCTTTTGCTATTCCAGAGCAAAATTATGAGAAGTACTTATAAGAAATTATTATAATTTTAATTAAACTAAAATTTATTAAATCAAAAAAAAGTTAAAAATACACTTTATGGATTCAAAATTTTAAGTCCTAAAATATGAAAGTAAAATGTGAAGAGCTAAATATATTTAGCATAATTTTCTCAAATTAATTAATTAGAATTTAAAATTAAGTAATTAGCACACAAAATTAGATTAATAATTATTAACACTTTTAACTAAAAAGAAGGTTAAAGAAAAATTTAAATTACTACTTATGCTCTCTTAGAATTTTAATTTAATTCTAAAGCAATTATATTGGGTATAGTGTTTTGGGAATAAGGAATTTGAAGAGGTTTTGGATTTGGGGTGATGAATTTTATCCTCTTACCCCCACACAATTTTTTTCTTTTTGATATTTGCATATGTTTACCAAGAAAACGATGAATTTTTTTTTCTCATTTTCCATGACATATGAACAAATATTTTTTTTTTCTCTCTTCAAAAAAAAATTATTAGGAGTAATGAATTTTATCCTCTTACTTCTTTTATTTTTTTAGGGGTTGCATATGTGCACCAAGAAATATCTGATTCTCATGACATATGATCTAACAAAATAAAAGTAAAAATTACATATGTGTACAAAGAGATAATGAATTTTATTCTCTAATCCCTATGACATATGAGCTAACAAGAAAATAAAAATACCAAGAGAAAGGCTAGCAAAAAGTTTTAAACTAAATTAAAATAATTAGAGAGCAACTTATAGAAAATTAAAATTTCCTAAGAATCTTAAATCTTAAGTGAACATAATTAAAATCTAAAAATTGTTTAACTAATCACTACAAAATTGAAACTAATTGGAATTAAAAGAGAAAATTGGCTAAATAGTTTACTCTAAACAATTTTACTTCATAAAATATTTCTTATAACCAAATCTCCTAAAAATGAAATTTAACTAACTATGTTAAAATAAAAAATTAGAAAATCAAGAATTATAGATATTCTTATAAATAAACTCAAAATAAATTTCTAAAAATCACAAAAAGATTAAGTAGGGGTTTATTATATTTTTTGTATTATCTATTTTTTATTATTTTTTTATTTTTTTGATGATGAAAAGAAAACAATAAAATTTCTATTTTTTAAAAGATTTTTCATTTTTTTTTGGATTTTTTAAATAAAAACAATAAATGAGAATCCACCCCCATACTTAAAAATAAACATTGTCTCCAATGTTTATAAGCCAAGTAAGAGGGGAGAAACAAGAAGAAGAAAATTAAAATTTGTTTAGAAATTTTTTTTGTTTTTTTAAAAAGAGTTATTAAGGATAAACAAGGGGTGTCTCGTAAGAGCGCTTTTCTTTTTCCCGTCTTTAAGCTAGACGGTTTAGGTTAGGAAAAAGGAAAATAAAATTTTAAGTGAATGGGCAACTCTCTTAATTCCCGTTTGGGTGAATACGACAAAGTCGCTCGCCCGGCTACTACTCTGTTTTCTTCTTGATTTTATTTCTTGAAAAGGTTAACTTGAAAATGTAAATTCAAATCACCTATCCATACCTGAGGTGATTTGAATTTTTGTAGAGGAGCGGCAAATGGATCGTGGAAGACGTTTAATTACAACGGCTCCTCTTCTACATGAAATTCGTTAGTAAAATAAAAATAAAAAAGAAGCACGTTAGAAAAATCTTCGCAAGGAGGAGGTTCTTGCGAAATTATATGATTAGGGTCGGGTTGTTTTTTTATAAAATAAAATTGTTATATAAAAATTCATTTAAAGAAATATTATTGGACACCTCATTTTTATTAATTTGAAATTCTAAATAATTAGAAGTGGTGTTTGAAAATTCATAAAAATAAGAATCGGGTGTAGTAGGAGAAGAAACATGTTCTTCTTCTAATTCACCCGGTGGGCTCATAATATTAATAAATTTTTGATTTAATAATTCTTCCTTCTCTTCCAAAGAAGACACTAAGGGAGCACATGAAGAGTCATGTTCCTCCATAGGTGAAATATTCGTAGAAAGGGAAGAATTATTAAAAAAGTTGTTAATAAATTATTTATATAATAATTCCTCCTCCTCTTTGGAGTAAATCACTAAGGGGGCACATGAGGATTCATGTTCCGTCCTCGGTGAAATATTCGAAGAGGGGGAAGAATCGTTAGAAAAAATAATAATTTCTTCTAAATTTTGGGGAGGATCAACTATGAGTTTTGTAGAATCCCCAAAATTAGAAGAAGAAGGTTGCTCAGTGATAAAAGAAGAAAAAATTTTTGAATCTAAATAATTATTCTCATAACTCGGGAAAATTTCTGGTTGATCTTGTGAACAAGGAAAATTAATATCCAAGGTGGAAGAAGGATTATTTAAATTTGAAAAAGTATTCTTATTAAGACTTGAAAAAGTATTTTCATGAATATTAATTAAATCAAAAAGATTATTTTCATGAAAATATGAAGAATTAGCATCAAAGTGAGAATAATTATTAATTTCAAAATTATTTTCATAACAAAATTTTTGATAATAATAATAACAATTATCACTTTGATGAGGAACACCACAATAATAACAAGAAATTTGGCGTTGTCTTGCGAATTATAAAAGATTAATTTTATGTGTAATCTCGGCAACCTTAGCAGCCAATTGAGATAACATTTTTTTTCAAAAAGAAAAATAAAACAATCGGTACTTAATAGGAATGAATTTGAAAAAGAAAATTAAAAATGGAAGTGGAAGTGGAGAACGAGAATGATAAGAGTAATAAAATCAACGCTTTCAAAATATCAATAAAATATTCCCCGGCAACAGCGCCAAAAACTTGATGAGGAATTTATATAGTTTTAAAAATAATCCAAACTATAATCCAAAATAGGCAATTGTACCTATCAAGATATAGTATAGAAAATATCGTATTTAAACACGGGGACCGTTGAGTACTTGTACTCACAAGGAAGAGCTATTATTTTATCGAATGGAAATTGGTTTTGCGAATTTGGTAAAGAAAATGTTATACTAAAAGGAGAAATACGATGATAGGAAAGCTAGCATTTGATCTATAATCCCTTTGGGTTCCAATAAATTTTCAAAATTATAAAATACAAGCATCTATTATTAACTTCGACCGTGGAGTTCCGTAACAAGTGCCTCTCTCGAGAATACGCTCCACTAACCTTAGGATGACTAAACCTCTCTTTCATAAACCACTAAGGTTGCTTTAAGTGTTGAACCCCACTTTGGATTTGACTCCATCCGAAAGATTTATGCTTCCTCTCTCGAGGGGTGCATGCAACTCCCTTTATTTGAGTGATCACTCGTATCCACAACCTCTCAATAAATCTAGGATACGGATCTAAGATCAATAAACATAATTTGACCTTAAATTAAAATTAAAGATAAACCGACATACATAAATAGAGTGCTTGATAATTTGAGACTAAAAGAAGAAATTTATTTCATTCCAAAGTTCATCATGATCAAGTGCTAATTGGAAATTAGCCACTCATCATATGAGAGAATTACAGAAAGTTGAAGAAATATGATTAAAAAAGGACTAAATAACAAAAAACAAAAGTTACACTATGAATTTAAAATGCAAGAAATAAAGGAAGAAAACAGAAACAACAAAACACACGCTCAAGGCTAAAAATTCTCCCTCACTGAGATTCTCCTGCGGCCGAATTTAGGGAAGATGGATGAGCAAGGGTCATAATCACCTCTTCGCAACGCTCGGCAATTGCTAGAACGGCACAATCACAACTAGCACAAGAGAAAATATGAAGTTCAACAACAATATCCAAAACTAAAATATATCAACACTTAGACATGCTGAAATATTCAAGCTATCAATGACCTTACACATCATTCCAACACCCAAATATGCAGAAAAAGAAATACTACAAGTGAAGGGGAAGAGAAACAACAAAACACACGAAGGCTTTCCGAGATTCGCGGCCGGAGTACGGATGACCTCCGGGGTCCAGAAGGGCCGTCACTTCCTTCCAATAACCCGTCTTCTTCGTGAATAATTGCTGGGCCGGATCTATCCGGAGAACTCCACAGATGCAGCAACCTATGAGCTTGAAACGGAGCTTGGAACTTGGAGATGACAATGATGGCGGGAGATGAAGCTTTTGCAAGCTCTTGGAGGAGAATTGGTGGTCGGATCAACTCTCCAAGGAGGAGAGAGAAAAAGGTGGCTGGAGGGAAGATTTCTCGCTCAAAGGAGCAGGAATGGAGGGCTGCACGTGGACTGGATCAGAACACCTAACAAGAAGAAGAAATATGTGCTTTAAATAGAAGCAGGTCAGAAAAATAGGCATGCACAGTTTGGCGCATGACCGTGCACAAACTGTGTGATATTAACTTTCAGAACAGTCCGGCGGAAGGAGAAGCGTTGACCCGTGTATTTTACTCACGCACGGACGTTTCCTCCCGTGCAAGAAGGAAATCACATGGGTATCGACAGAGCAGGAATTCAGGACACTACAGGGGAACCGTGTATTTTACTCGCGCATGGGCCCTGTCGCCCGTGCGTGAACAAAGAACACGATTAACCACAAAAAGGAACAACTAGAAAGCCACAGGAAAACCGTGTGTTTACTTCGCGCGCGGTTACGATGAAATCGTGTGTCAACCGTGCTTGAGGATCATCGAACTCAGCTCGACGAAATTTGTCGAGCTCAACTCGACGTTCTTCCAGCTGAACAAAACGCATGATCGGGCATAAACCGTGCGCGAATAAAATGCACGACCATTCATTTTCCTCAAAACAGAATTCCTTCCTTGGGGAAAATGCACCATCTACACAACAAAACCAAAACTTTAGCACAAGCTCAAAGCAACAAATTTACAGCAAAGAAAATAGCAGAAAAGAGCCATGGGGAGCACTATGTGCTTTCCCCCAATAACAGAATGCACAAATGCACACCCTTGGGCCAAAATAATGCACAAAATGGTCAAGTGAGGATCTAAACAAAAATATAACTTTTCTATTTAAAAAAGTAGTGCACATGCAAGATAATAAGCCCAGATGAGTCCGAAAAACCCTATAAATATCGGACTCATCACACCATCGGACTTAAACATTTGCTCGTCCCGAGCAAATCAACTCTCCGTGAACTAGAAAATAACTAGCTAGCTTAGTAATTTCTAAATACAGTAATACGAGAAATCGAAAACAGCATGGGCATAAAAATATAATAGATATAATTTTAAATTATGCTATGAAGTTTATAAATTTCGACAAGTGTAAATAAGTATTGTAACTAATCAAAAATAGAATTCTGGAGAATCGTTCGGTCATGCGTAGGAAGAAAGTAGGCAGGCCACTCAGTTGAGCATTGCCAAAGACGGGGCTCAGGATCACCTCCAAAGAAATCCATCAATGTCGAGGACCATAGGCTTGCCCGTTCATACTCTCTCCACAGTGCTTGTTTGACTCAAGCGTGGATCCATAGTACTTTAGGAAAAATAATGAGACTTGGGTATATACGTTGGTAAGGATGTAAAAGGGGTAAGAATGATGGCTATGCACATCCCCACATGATCTTATACAAAAGAAATACCCTCGCCAACCAAACACGCAGGTGCACCACGCAACCAGCCTTGAACTTGACAACACGGGTGTGCGCACCGCCTAACACCACAACAATACTATAAACAAACTCTGCATTTTCACTTTCTTCTTTTATATCATCAACACATATATATTTTTTTCAGATTTCTTTATTTTTTTATAATGCACATTCAGCCAAATTTTCAAAATAACTTCACCCCACAACCACATAATAGCATCACAGCCACAACACCAATAGAAGAAGTATCATAGTACTACAGCAAAATAGGGGTGTAACACCCCCATCTGTCGAATGGCATATAATAAAAGGTCCAGCTAGAACCTGATGCCATATACCACGGACAGTCCGAAGGGTTATTGAAAGAATTAGTTCCTAAACACCTAGAGGGGGTGAATAGGTGTAATTCCTTTTTCTTCTAAGGCATAATATCTATTCCGTTAATTAATCAGAAACAGTTAATTCTACAGCTAACACAGCATAGAATTCACAGAATCACACAATCACAGATTGCACACAGATTTTATAGTAGTTTTCCAAGGTCTGGGTACATCCACTTCCCCCTTCGCCTATCTAGCAGTGTGCAAGATTCGGCCTAACTTCTTCTCTTCACCTCAGATCCTCAGATCTTACAGCAGCTCAGAACCCAAATAAGGCTCCTACAACTCAGAGTGAGTCCACACTCCTACAGCTCAGGCAATCTGCCCTACCTCAGCCTTCAACAAGGCCTACAACTCAGAGATCACAATCTCCTACAACTCAGGCTCACAGCCCTACCTCAGCCTTCAACAAGGCCTACCACTCAGAGAAAATAATCTCCTACAACTCATCCTTTATAAACACGGGCTTACAACTCAGATCTTATAAAGATCCTACAGAAAATAGATTTAACAATGTATTTTACCACCACCCTGGTAGAGAGAGAAAGGATGGATGGCTTCTTGATCAGTTCTTGGAAGAATCTGATGGCAGAGAACAACCACTCTTAGCTTTCTTCAAAGCTTCTTGAATCTGAACTCAGTATGGTTGAACTCCTTTGAAGTTGATCTTCAATCAACTTCTTTCTTGAAATTCAGATCTCAATCTGAATCCTTCTTGGCAGACTGGTTCAGGGTCTGCACTTGAGGGACTTGTTGATTTAAGTCCCTTTCTTCACTTCAAAAGATGGAGCTCTCTCTCTCCAAATTCTTCTTAGATCTTTTGATGAAAATCTTCTTCTTTTTTTGTGTAACTGTATGTGTATATATTCTTTCCTATCAATCAGTCTTTCTGTCTAAAGAAAAATGCCTTTATATAGACTTTCTCCATGGTAACCGGCTGATCCGGTTTCTAATAAACTTTTGATAGCTCTAATAGTTGCAGTAGACCGGTTGGTAATGGCAGCTGTCAAGTCATCCAGTCACTTCTTGAAACTCTGTCTCTGTCAGCAAAGTGTCGAGACTGAACTTCATCATGTGTTGACACAAGTAGACTAAGTGTCGACACAAGCCTTGGTGGTGTCGACACAGCTCCTTTAATGTTGACACTACTTCTCAACACAACATCTATAGAATGTGTCGACACTAATTCTGTGTGTCGACACAATCACTTCTTCTCTTTAACTTTGTTGAAACTCTGCTGTGTGTCGACACAAGTCCTGTGTGTTGACACTGCTTCTGTGTGTCGACTCAGTTGATGTCGACAAAGTCTTCTGTGTGTCGACACTGCCTCTGTGTGTCGACATAGTTGATGTCGACTAAGCTTTTCTGTGTGTCGACACTGCCTCTGTATGTCGACACAGTTGATGTCGACTAAGCTTCTCTATGTGTCGAAACTGCCTCTGTATGTCGACACATTTTCTTCAGGTTTCGACACAGCCTTTCCAAGTATCGACACAATTAACTCCAAGTATCGACACAGCTTTTCTCCAGTGTCGACACAAGACTTCATAAGTGTCGACACAGCTTCTTCTGGTGTCGACATGTGGACTTAGAAACCTTTTCCTGCATTCCTGCACTTACTTAACCTACACATATAAACTCAAAACAACATCAAATACATCTTGATGCATATCATTGAGTAAGGTGAGGCTTCTTCAAATCTAGTACACATTTTCCAATATACACAACAATCTCCCCCTATTTGGAGAAGTCATAACCCTTAGTCAATGATATACACCATTCATAATAAACACATATGATGATGTACAAAAACATTATATGACAGGGTAACTTTTAAACAAAACATATATAAGATATCATCACAGAATAATAATGCTAACACAATGAGCATCAATCAATGTTTTGTTTCAACTTTCAAAAGTTTCTTTAGCAATAGTTTACATAGATGTTTAACACCAAAATTTACAAAGTTGAAAAATCTAGTAAATCTATCCTAAGGCTGCTCAGGATCCTTGATGACTATGCCTTTGCCTGATTTGATCTTGGCTTGTACAGGAGCATCTGTATCTTCAGCTGGCTTCTTGCCCTTCAGATCCTTCTTGAAAGAAATTTTACCTAATCACCTAGAGGGGGGGGGGGTGAATAGGTGACCTTAATCTTTTTAAACTTTTAGGCAGAATCACAGAAATATAAACAATTCTTCACAGCAATACAGTATAGCAATCACAGAATAAAGCACACATAGAGAACACAGATTTTATAGTGGTTCCCCAAGGTCTGGGTACATCCAATTTCCCCCTTCGCCTATCTAGTAGTGTACTAGATTCGGCCCAACTTCTCCACTATTCCTCAGATCCTCAGATCTTACACTCAGAACCCCAAATAGGTTCTGACAGCTCAGAGTGATCCCACTCCTACAACTCAGGCATACAGCCCTACCACTCAGTCTTCACAAAGACCTACACTCAGCCACAAGGCCTACACTCAGAGAAATGAATCTCCTACACTCAGGCACACAGGTCCTACCACTCAGCCTTTATAATTTCAGGCTTACAACTCAGATCCCTTAGGATCCTACAAGAAATTAAAATTACAATGTATATACCCACAACTCAGAATAAGAGAGAAGAGTTGATAGGTTTCTTGATGAGTTCTTGGAAGAACTTTGCTGAGATCAACCTCCCTTGGCTTTCTTCAAAGCTTCTTGAATTTATAACACAATAGGGTTGAGTCTCTATGCAGATAATCTTCAATCACTGCTAACTTAAGAATCAGATCTCAATCTGAAACTTTTCTTCACAGCCTGGTTCAACAGCTGTCTTCTTAGAAGGAGCTCTCTCTCCAACTTCTTAGATCTTCACTTGAAGGTCTTCTTCTTGTTGTGTTGTACTTCAATGATTTCAACCACCTTTATCTGTTAAAGGTATAAGCCTTTATATAGACTTTCTTCATGGTGACCGGCTGATCCGGTTCCTAACAACTTTCTGACATCTCTGACAGTTGCAGTAGACCGGCTGGAATGGCAGCTGTCAAGTCATCCAGTCACTTCTGGAATTTTCTGTAACTGTCTGAAAGTATCAAGACAGTCAGTCTTTAAGTGTCGACACTGATAGACTAAGTGTCGACACAAGTAGACTAAGTGTCGACACAAGCCTTCATGGTGTCGACACAACTCCTTGTGTTGTAGAATCTGCTTCTCGACACTGCTTCTTCAACATGTGTCGACACTGATTCTGTGTGTCGACACAAGTCCTTCTTCTTTGATACTTAGTTGATTTCTTGTAAGTGTCGACACAACTCCTTTGTGTCGACACATCTTCTTGTGTTGATACTTGCTAAGTGTCGACACATCTTCTTGGTGTTGACACATGCCTTCAGTGTTGATACTTTTGCTGAGTGTCGAAACTTCTCCTTGTGTCGACACATTCTTCATTATGTCGACACTTCTCCTTAAACTTTGTTGAAGTTTTGCTGAGTGTCGACACAGCCTTCTAGTGTTGACACTTTTGATGTCGACAAAGTTCCTCTAGGTGTCGACACTGCTTCTAAGTGTCGACACAGGTTCTCTGGAAATTTCTTCATTGTGTGTCGACACATCCTGTATGTGTCGACACTTTCCTTCTGGTGTCGACTCTGCATTCCTAGTGTCGACACAATTACTCCAAGTGTCTACACTGCTTCTCTAGGTGTCGACACAAGTCTTCTTAAGTGTCGACACTTTTCTTCTGGGTGTCGACACATGGACTTAGAAACTTTTCAGCTTTCCCTGCAAATACTTAACCTGCACAACTAAACTCAAAACACATCAAATACATTTTGATGTATATCATTGAGTAGGGTGAGGCTTCTTCAAATCAGGTACATTTATTCCAATGTACCCAACAATCTCCCCCTATTTGGAGAAGTCATAACCCTTAGTCAATAATATACACCATACATAACAAATTTACAGTATGATGTAAAACAGGATTATATAACAGGGTAAGTACATAAACATGTATAAACAAAACATGTAAACACAAATATCTCAGAACAGTAATGTAATAGATTTAACACATATCATATTATTCTAACAACTTCAACATATTCATTATTCAAAAGTTTACAGAAAGTTGAATACAACTGATTACACATAGTAAACTTAAGAAAAATTTCTATCCTAAGGCTGCTCAGGCTCCTTGATCACAATTCCCTTTCCTGATTGTATCTTTGCTTGGACAGGAGCTTTAGTATCTTCAGCAGCAGCAGGCTTCTTTCCCTTAAGATCCTTCCTTTTCAATTCTTCAGCTTTGATCTTCTGCCTTTCAAAATAATGATAAGGCTTAGGGAAGTACTTGCTAGGCTCCTGTGCAGTAGGAGGTAACTTTCCCATCTTAGCCTTTCTTATGTATTGAACTATAGCCTCTTGCCTATTCTCATGCTTCCTCCACTCCAGATCAGAATACCATTTGCCTCTATCCAGAATATTGTCTTTAACAGCCTTCCATGAAGTCAAAATGATATTCCTGGAAGTGGGGCTCCATTGTTCAAAGTCAGGCCTAAGTTCAGCTTGCTCTCTGAATCTCTTTTTAGACAATTGAGTCTCTTGTTCTTTTAACAAAGCTTCTTGTTCTTTCAGTATTGCCTTTGGCACAGGTTGAACCACTTTCTCAATGATGACATTATGCTTTCCTTCAGGAGGGCTATACTTTGACTGTATCTCTTGATGTACCATATCAAAGTCTGGTGGAGGGTATATTACTTGAGCTACTTCAGCTTGCTCTCCTCTAAGATATGCAGGATTAATTCCAGACTCTGCAACATTGTCATCATCACATAATGGAGGATATCCAAGGGTGGCTCTGATGGAATTTGAAATCTACTTTGCATGATCAGAGCCTGCTTTGACTAACACCCTCTCCCCCTTTATGACTTCTCTTTCAATGTGATCCCTAAGATCATCTTTCTGAAACCTTATTTGTGCATTCAAATAGTTTACTCCATCCTTATAGAAAGGTTTAAACTTCTGAAGCTGTTGAGCAATAGCCTTCTGGGAATCTTCAAGCACAATTTTAAAAGCAGTAAGGCTCTTTTGTAACTTCTTATCAAAAGCTTCTTTGGCATTTGCACTTTCTATAGTTTGACTAGAAGCTATATTCTTCATTTCTGTTACTATTGCATTATGTGAAGCAGTGAGATTATCATTCATCCTTATCTGATTTTCAAGAACATATCCTTGCTTCACTTCTAGCTCATCAAGTTTTGTCTTTATTTTCTCCTGATGTGTCGCCAGATAGACAACAGTATTCCCTCCTTTATGGAAGCAGTCAGTCATCTCTTTCTTGTTCAGATTCATTTCAAATCTGATTGACTTGATGTCTTGGGCCAGATCAAATTGCAGTGACTTATGCCCCTCATCCACATACTTTTCCAGAGCTTGCCTTTGCTCATCCAGCTTAATCTGCATTGCCACCATCAATGAACTGTAGTTAATAGATGGGGCAGGCTGTGGTGCAATTGTTTGCAAAGCCTTTTTGTATGTCTGGCTCCTCCTCTTGAAGACTTGAAATTTCCTCTTCTTGGCTCTTGCAGCCTCTTCATCCTCTGAGGCAGATGTGCTGGCTATTTCAACTCTTTCCTTTGGGCTAGGAGGTAAATCCTTCCTAGGTAACTCCTCAGCATGCTGTTGCATCTCAGGTTCTTGTCTTGCAGTTTCTACTTCAATCTCCACATGCTCCCCCTCAATATGGATCTCCTCCCCCTCAGCAGCAGCTTTCTCTTTCTCAAAATCAGTGTGGAGAAGATCAGGAAATAGTTCTTCCAAAGTAAATTCTTGTTGAGAAGGGTCTGGAGAATCTCTAATCTCATCAACCACTTGATCAGCAACAGATGTGTCTTCCATGACAACATCCTGAGGTTGACTAAAAATCTGAGGTTGCTGATTAACATCAGATAATGTGTCAGTCATAACTTCATTCTCAATAGAGAAATCTAATTGGTTGATTTCAGTTATTACCTCAAGTATGGTCTGAGTAGCTTGTTCACTCTCTAGTGGAGTTGGCTCATCCACCAGTAGAGGCTCCCCCTGGAGTGGATCCAGGTGAATTGGGCTAGCTTGTGGTAGCTCCCCCTGCCTTGGTGCATCTGCTTGTCCTGCTGGAGATTGTCCAGCATTTCCAGTTTCTTCATCATCTGGAGTGAACACTACTTGCTCTTTAGAGCTGCTTGAGGATTCTTGAGCCACAGGGGCAGTCTTCTTCTTCTTTTTCTGAGGTGTGTCCTTTACTGGTGATGGCAGGTCTTTGGTCAGTACTCTATACCACCTAGAGAAGATTCTCATATCCATCTTCCTCATGTGGTTAATCTTTGAACCTGCAGCTTGGTTCATTACTTCAGGTATACTGCCAGCTAGGTAAAGACTTAGTATTCTACCCAGATTTGGCTTCTTCATACTTTCTTTAATCTTATCAAACATAACTGTAGCCCAATCAGTATTTAGTTTGAATATTATCCTTGTCATGAGGCTAAACATGTGAGCTGAGATTCTATCATGGCCTCCAGGCTTGCTCAAGATGACTTTGCCCACAATCTCAGATAGAAACTTGCCTTGCACATTCATTCCCTTTCTGTTGAAAATAGATCCAATTTTCATTTTGGAGTCCAGTCCACACCATGTTAATGCATCTCTAGTCTTAGAAGCAGACACATCTTCCTCTTCCTTTGTCCTTGGTAGTTGAAGAACTTTTCTTAGACTTTTCGGTGAGACTTTCACCTTTTCCCCGTGAACTCTTGACTTAATCTTAAGTCCTGATTCATCTAGTGTTGCTGCATTCAGAAACTCAAGGACTTCCTTCTTCCAGATCTTAATTGGTTCTGAAACAAGAAATTCTAACCCAGTCTCTGCTATTAGGGTTATCACGCCTTTGATCTCGGGTTCCGCGTCATCAAATGCGTGTCGCACGAGTTCACATCCTTCATTCACATTCTCTTCTAGCTTGGGCGCCATTAGGGTTTGAAGAAATTTGAATGTAGAGAAGAGAGATGTCGACACACAAGTTTGGTCTCAAAACTTTGGTGAGCGTGTCAACAAACAATGGCAAAAACCTATTTATACCTTTCTAGAATCGAAGATGGAAGGGCGCGTCAAAATACTTAAATTGTGTCGACATTGTTGAAAAGTGTCGACACTTACTCATAATGTCTCGACAACTATGTGTCGACACAAGTATAGTCGACATAATATATGTGTCAACACTTATTTATGTGTCGACACCACTTAGCTCGACACTTAGTCGAGACTTTACTTGTCTAATTCTGTGTAAATCTTAAGTGTTGACACCACCTTGGATGTGTCGACACCTAAACTACATGTGTCGACACAAATTATCTGAAGTGTCGACACTGACTTCCTAGATGTGTCGACACCATTTCTCTAAAATTTCGACACCACTTCTATGTGTCGACACAGACAACTCTGTGTGTCGACACCTTTTTACTTAGCCAATTTTTTGTAAACTATTCTAAGTTTATCATACCTAATTCAATTTTAAACCTATTGAATTTGGTTTCATCTAAGGGCTTAGTATACATGTCAGCTAGCTGATTATCTGTATTAACATACTCTAGTGAAATATCTCCTTTTTCCACATGTTCTCTTAGAAAATGGTATTTTATTTCTATGTGCTTAGTCCTACTATGGGAGACAGGATTGTTTGCAATAGAAATAACACTAGTAGAATCACAAAATAAAGGTGTTCTACTTACTTGTATACCATAATCTTCAAGCTGATGTTGTATCCATAGAAGTTGAGTACAACAACTTCCTGCAGCCACATACTCTGATTCTACTGTGGAGATAGCCACACTTGTTTGTTTCTTGCTACTCCATGATATCATTCTTCCACCTAGGAATTGACAGGTACCTGTTGTACTTTTCCTATCTTCCTTGCAGCCTGCAAAATCTGCATCTTAATAACCTGTCAGTTCAAAGTCTCTATTCCTAGGGTACCAAAGGCCTAGATAAGGTGTGCCCTTAAGATATCTCAAAATTCTTTTGACTGCTGTCAAATGAGACTCTTTAGGGCAAGCTTGGTACCTAGCACAGACACATGTAGCATACATGATATCTGGTCTACTTGCAGTCAAATATAATAGGGTGCCAACTATCCCTCTATACAAAGTCTCAGCTACAGGTTTCCCTGCATCATCTTTGCTAAGAGACATACTTGACCCCATAGGAGTTTTCATGGTACTGGATGATTCCATATCATACTTCCTTATCAATTCTAGGGTGAACTTAAACTGGCATATGGATAAACCATCCTCAGTCTGTCTAACTTGGAGACCCAAGAAGAACTTAAGTTCCCCCATACTGCTCATTTCAAATTGTCCTTGCATTAGTTTTGCAAACTTTTTGTAAAGACTACTTTCAGTAGACCCAAATATGATGTCATCTACATATATTTGGACTAGAATGATCTTGCCTCTGGATTCCCTAAGGAATAGATTCTTGTCTATTTTCCCCCTTGTGAATTTATTCTCAATGAGGAAACTAGACAGGGTTTCATACCAAGCCCTAGGGGCTTGTTTTAACCCATACAAAGCCTTCCTAAGTCTATAGACATAATTAGGTTTGATAGAATCAACAAAACCTGATGGCTGTTCCACATAGACTTCTTCCTTCAGATTTCCATTCAGAAAAGCTGACTTAACATCCATTTTGTATACTTTAAACCCTTGATAGGTTGCATAAGCCAGGAACATCCTTATAGCTTCCAGTCTGGCTACTGGAGTAAAGGTTTGATCAAAGTCAATACCTTCTTCCTGCCTATAACCTTTTGCAACCAGTCTTGCTTTGTTATTTATAATAACTCCATGTCCATCCATCTTGTTCCTAAAGATCCACTTGGTTCCAATAATGTTGTGGTCTTTTGGTTTAGGAACTAGCTCCCAGACTTTGCATCTTTTGAACTGGTTCAGCTCCTCTTGCATAGTCTCAATCCAATGAGGGTTTAGGATGGCTTCTTCAAATTTCTTTAGCTCTACTTGGGATAGAAAACTGGAGTAGAGTACTGAACTTAGATTTCTGCTCCTTGTTTGTACCCCTTGTCTGAGATCACCAATAATTTGATTGGCTGGATGATCTTTTAGATGCCTGTTTATTGGAGGCAGCCTGTCTTTAGGTTGTACTTCTTCAGCTTCTTCAACTTGCTGCACTCCTTGGTCTTCTTCTGCATCAGGTGTATCTAGTACTCCCCCTGGACAGCAGCCACTATCATCCACATGCTGACTTGTAGTAGATCCTTCTTCAATAGTAAGCTTGTCTATCTTCTTAGTCACACCTGTGGAGCTGCAAATACTTCTAGACAATTCATTGTTAATGAATCTAGCTTCATCAAACACTACATGTACTGACTCTTCTACAACTTGAGTAGTCAAGTTGTAGACCCTATAAGCCTTACTGTTGTTGCAGTACCCAACAAAGATCCCCTCTTGGGATTTCGGAGCAAACTTAGTTAAGTAAGACTTACCATTGTTAAGTATATAACATTTACAACCAAAGTTCCTGAAATAGGATAGATTTGGTTTTCTGCCTTTCACAATCTCATAGGGGGTCTTATTGTGGCTCTTGGTAATGGTAGCCCTATTAATCACATGATATGCAGTATTAACTGCCTCAGCCCAGAAATATTCAGGGAGAGATGTGTCACTTAATAGGGTTCTACCTGCCTCAATCATGGTTCTATTTTTCCTTTCAGCAATGCCATTTTGCTGAGGTGTTCTTGGTGAATAAAATTCCTGAAATATTTCAAATTCTTCACACAGGTTTGTCATACTGTCAGACTGAAATTCAGTACCATGGTCACTTCTTATTTTGACCACTGTACTGTCAAACTCATTCTGAATTTGTTTGACAAAACTATAAAAGATACTAGGTGTTTCAGATTTCTGTCTAAGGAAGAACACCTAGGAAAACCTTGAGTAGTCATATACAACCACAAATGTGTAGACCTTCCTACCTAGGCTGTGAACTGGCATAGGACCAAAAAGATCCATATGCAAGAGGTATAAGCACCTCACAGCATCTTTGTTTTCAATGCTATTAAAGGTGGATCTAGTCTGCTTGCCATTTTGACAAGCTGAGCATATCCCATCTTTAATACACTTAACCTGACGACCATTCCTCACTAACTCTTTGCTAAAGAGTTGACCAATTGTCTTATAGTTAAGATGGGCTAGCCTCTTGTGCCATTTGACACAATGAGAGACTTTCTCATTAGCTACAAGACACACAGGAGAAACATTGTTCTCACACATAATGTCTAGACAATAGACATTTCTCTTCCTATAACCTGTCAGAATGATCTTTTGATCATTTGACCTCCTGATATGACAACCATCTTTGACAAATGAGATGTCATATCCTAAATCACTTGGCTGACTTATACTAATGAGGTTGTGTTTCAAACCTTTAACATAAGCCACTTGAGTAATTGTAATAAGGTTGCTAGAAATGTTACCAAAGACTTTGATGATTCCTTTTTCAGAACCACCAAAGGTGACCTTAGGACCATCCTTGATTGGTGAATAGTCCTTTAGCAATCCCCTAGTTCCAGTCATGTGCATGGAACATCCACTGTCCAAGTACCATATTGGGGCATGGTCACTTGGACTTACCTGCAAAACAGATTAGTTAACCTTAGAACCCAAAGAATTCTTGGGTCCTTGGTGCTGGTTAGTTTGCCTCTTAACAAAACTACCTGTAGCTTTTCTAGCAGGCAGATTGCTACTTACCTTGGCATTTGAATTGTGCCAACAGTCTATGGCAAAGTGGCCTACCTTGCCACAACACCAGCACTCAAATCTGTTGTACCTTTGCTTAGGTACAACCCTGGCTGTAGTATCTACAACAGGCTTGTTGAGTACTGGGGCTTTGCCCTTAGACTTGGAGTGTACAGTCCTGGCAGGTTTAGTAAACCCCAATCCAGTTTTACCCTTTTGAGAAATGAACTCATCTATCAAAGGTAGAACAGACTTTGGTTTAGAAAACCTTGCTACTATATCTCTCTCTTTCTGAAGACTAATCTCTAGATTTCTTATTTGATCATTCTTGAATGTAATAGTCCCCATCTGAATAACAGTAATGTTCTTCAGTCTAGCTATTTCATTTAGTTTCTGATCAAGCAACTTATCAAAATCTGTTGTAGCCACTTTGAGATTAGCAATCTCCTTAGCCTGACTCTTGGCCAAGGATTTGCTTTTCTTCAAAGCTTGCAACACTACTCTATATTCATCAATTAATTGATGAATTTCTCCTTCAGATTGAGATCCACTAACATCACTTGATGCTGATGTATCTGAATATGACTCAATACTAGAAATTGAACTAACAGAACAATTTTGTACCTGACTAGGTCCAGGCTGCTCCTGGATTTTGTCTCCTTCTGATAAGGCCATCAGTCCCTGGCACTGATTGTCCTCATGCTTATATATAGAGTTCATTAACTGGATGAACTCCTCTTCCTCTTCTTCAGCAAACAGTCCTATATAAGCTTCAGCTTCTGAATCAGTTTCTGAAGATGACATATCTGACAGACTTTTGTCCTTTTTAGCAACAAAGGACATTTCCTTTTTGCCCTTGATCTGAGTCTTCTTCTTATCAGTTGACTCTTTTCTCTTCTCTGGACAGTCAGCAACAACATGTCCCTGTTTGTTACAACAATAACAGACTATCTTTGAAGATGTAGTTTTACTTGTCTTGGGCTTTCTCTTGTCATACTTTGATGACTTCTGTGAAGTGGATGGCTTAGACCTCCACTGTTTCTTCTTGAGAAACTTCTGAAAATGTCTAGTGAAAGCTGCAAAATCTTCATCACTCCCACTGCTTTCAGAATTCTTGCTTTCTGACTCATCTGTCTCAGTCTCATCAACTTTTGGAGGTGGAGATGGAGACTTACTTTTATATTTCCTGGTGGCTTCAGTCTTGAAAGCCACAGCTCTGGCTCAACTCTTGTAGTCTTCTCCTCCTCCTTCCTTACCATTAACTGCATCTCATATGATAACAGTTTTCCAAATAATGTTGGAGGAGGAATGTCTGCTAATTTGGTCATTTCCCTTATGGCACAAATCTTAGTATCCCAGTCTTTAGTTAGGGATCTCAAGAACTTATCATTCAGCTCATAATTGCTGAATTCTCTTCCATAGGACATTAAATCATTAACTATCCTATAGAATTTCTTGTAGCACTCAGTTATGCTATCAGACCTGCCTTGTCTGAAACTTTCATACTCCTGATTTAATAAAGACTTTCTGTCCTGTCTAACTTCTTCAGAGCCCTCCATGTACACTATCAGTGTGTCCCACATTTCCTTTGATGTTTTACAGTGAATTAAATTCTGGAATGTGGCATCATCTATTGCACTTACAATTATATTCTGGGCCCTCTTTTCCATAGTGGCTAGAATAATCTCATCCTTGGTCATTTCAGAATAGTCCTTAGGAGTTCTCTGGTTTGCATCCAGAACTGATACTTTCATTGGCACATATGACCCTTCTTTGACTGTGATATAGATTCTGGGGTCAGAGGCTTCCATAAAACATCTAACCCTTTCTTTCCAATTGCCAAAAATTTCCTTTCTGCAGATTGGCAACTTCATAGATCCTAGTTATTTGTGATTCTCTGTTGAACCCATTTTCTTGATTTTCTTGATAATGCTGAGTCTGCCTACAAGATCTTTTACTCAGACTGTTATGTCCTTTTTGAGTAACCTGGCTCTGATACCACTTGAAAGAAATTGTACCTAATCACCTAGAGAGGGGGGGGGGTGAATAGGTGACCTTAATCTTTTTAAACTTTTAGGCAGAATCACAGAAATATAAACAATTCTTCACAGCAATACAGCACAGCAATCATAGAATAAAGCACACACAGAGAACACACAGATTTTATAGTGGTTCCCCAAGGTCTGGGTACATCCACTTTCCCCCTTCGCCTATCTAGTAGTGTACTAGATTCGGCCCAACTTCTCCACTATTCCTCAGATCTTACACTCAGAACCCCAAATAGGTTCCTACATCTCAGAGTGATCCCACTCCTACAACTCAGGCATACAGCCCTACCACTCAGTCTTCACAAAGACCTACACTCAGCCACAAGGCCTACACTCAGAGAAATGAATCTCCTACACTCAGGCACACAGGCCCTACCACTCAGCCTTTATAATTTCAGGCTTACAACTCAGATCCCTTAGGATCCTACAAGAAATTAAAATTACAATGTATATACCCACAACTCAGAATAAGAGAGAAGAGTTGATAGGTTTCTTGATGAGTTCTTGGAAGAACTGTGCTGAGATCAACCTCCCTTGGCTTTCTTCAAAGCTTCTTGAATTTAGAACACAATAGGGTTGAGTCTCTATGCAGATAATCTTCAATCACTGCTAACTTAAGAATCAGATCTCAATCTGAAACTTTTCTTCACAGCCTGGTTCAACAGCTGTCTTCTTAGAAGGAGATCTCTCTCTCTCCAACTTCTTAGATCTTCACTTGAAGGTCTTCTTCTTGTTGTGTTGTACTTCAATGATTTCAACCACCTTTATCTGTTAAAGGTATAAGCCTTTATATAGACTTTCTTCATGGTGACCGGCTGATCCGGTTCCTAACAACTTTCTGACATCTCTGACAGTTGCAGTACACCGGCTGGAATGACAGCTGTGAAGTCATCCAGTCACTTCTTGAATTTTCTGTAACTGTCTGAAAGTGTCGAGACAGTCAGTCTTTAAGTGTCGACACTGATAGAGTAAGTGTCGACACAAGTAGACTAAGTGTCGACACAAGCCTTCATGGTGTCGACACAACTCCTTGTGTTGTAGAATCTGCTTCTCGACACTGCTTCTTCAACATGTGTCGACACTGATCCGTTGTGTCGACACAAGTCCTTCTTCTTTGATACTTAGTTGATTTCTTGTAAGTGTCGACACAACTCCTTTATGTCGACACATCTTCTTGTGTTGATACTTGCTAAGTGTCGACACATCTTCTTGGTGTCGACACATGCCTTCAGTGTTGATACTTTTGCTGAGTGTCGACACTTCTCCTTGTGTCGACACATTCTTCATTATGTCGACACTTCTCCTTAAACTTTGTTGAAGTTTTGCTGAGTGTCGACACAGCCTTCTAGTGTTGACACTTTTGATGTCGACAAAATTCCTCTGGGTGTCGACACTGCTTCTAAGTGTCGACACAGCTTCTCTGGACATTTCTTCATTGTGTGTCGACACATCCTGTATGTGTCGACACTTTCCTTCTGGTGTCGACTCTGCATTCCTGGTGTCGACACAATTACTCCAAGTGTCGACACTGCTTCTCTAGGTGTCGACACAAGTCTTCTTAAGTGTCGACACTTTTCTTCTGGGTGTCGACACATGGACTTAGAAACTTTTCAGCTTTCCCTGCAAATACTTAACCTGCACAACTAAACTCAAAACACATCAAATACATTTTGATGTATATCATTGAGTAGGGTGAGGCTTCTTCAAATCAGGTACATTTATTCCAATGTACCCAACACTTCTTCTTTTGCTCTTCAGCCCTTATTCTCTGTCTTTCAAAATAATGAAAAGGCTTAGGGAAATATTTGCTAGGCTCCTGAGCATTATGAGGTAGCTTCCCAGCCTTTGCCTTTCTTCTATATTGCAAAATAGCTTCTTGTCTAGCTTCATGATTTTACCATTCTTGATCTGTATACCATTTCCCCCTGTCATGGGTCTGGTCCTTTACAGCTTTCCAGGTAGTCAGGATAATATTCCTAGAAGTAGGACTCCACTGCTCAAAATCAGGCTTTAACTCAGCCTGTTATCTGAATCTCTTCTTTGACAGTTAAGCTTCTTGCTCTTTATTCACAGCTGCTTCTGACATTTCAACTTTCTCAATGATAATATTTTTATTAACCTCTGGAGGGTTGTACATGGACTGTACTTCTTGGTGAATCATTTCAAAATCGGCTGGAGGGTAAATGACATGAGCAACTTCAGCTGGGTCACCTCCAAAATAAGCAGGATGCACACCTGACTCAGTTACATTATCATCATCACAGAGGGTTGGATATCCAAGTGTGGCTCTGATGCTATTAGATATCCATTTAGCATGATCTGAGCCAGCTTTGACTAACACTCTCTCCCCCTTTACAACTTCTCTTGCAATATGATCCATGAGGTCATCTTTCTGAAATCTGATTTGTTCATCAAGAAAATTAACACCATCTTTATAGAATGACTTTAACTTCAGGAGCTGGGCAGAAATGGTCTTTTGAGATTGCTCAATAGTTGTTTGTACAGCAGTCATGCCTTCCTGTAATTGCTTATCAAAATCTGCCTTGGTTGTAGCCCTTGCTTCAGTCTGGGCAGTAGCAATATTTTTCATTTCTATAACAATCATATTATGTGATTCTGTCAGATTATCATTCATTCTAAGTTGATTCTCTAGAACATAGCCTTGTTTAACAGCCATATCATCAAATTGATTCTTTATTCCTTCTTGATGTTTTGCAAGAAAGACAACAGCATTGCCACCCTTGTGGAAGCAATCTGTCATTCCCTTTTTGTTTTGATTTACTTCAAATCTTATTGATTTTATATCTTGAGTCAAGGAGAATTGCAGATCTTTATGAGTATCATCCATATATTTCTCCATGACAATCCTTTGTTCATCTAACTTTACTTGTAATGAGATCAACAAGGAACTATAATCAGTAGCTGGGGCTGATTATGGAGCAGTTTGTATTGCCCTCTTATAGCTCTGGCTTCTTCTTTTGAATACCATTAGCTTTCTTTTCTTAGCTTGAATTTCTGCTTCCTCTTCAGAAGCTGAGGTACTGGCTATATCTACTCTTTCCTTAGGACTAGGAGGCAATTCCTGTGCAGTCCTAGGTTGCTTCCCCTGAGTCTCTTGCTCCTTCTCAATGTTAACTTGCTCCCGCTCAAAGTCTGCTTTCTCCCCATCAAATTCAGTTTGCTCCCCCTCTGTTCTTGCTTGTACTATATCAGGAAACAACACTTCAAGAGTGAACTCTTGTTGAGTAGGGACTTGAGGGGCCACCAACTCAGGAGCATTAACAGCAACAGATGTATCCTCCATGATAACATCTTGTGCTTGACTGTTTAGTTGTGTGGTCTGTGTTGGGTATTGTATCCACAATTACCTGGATTTGAGGAAGCCACCTGTCAAGCTAAGATGAATTCACAATGTATTTGATGAAACCTCTTAAGTTGTGCTTGCAGTTATTCCACGCTAAGTGCACACCAATGTCAGGGTGCAGTAGGTCAATATACACGGGTCTGCACGACGTAATCCCTCGTTGAGCAGATCAGTGTGTTGGCCTACGTGTACTCTCTCTATTGGAGTGCACTTACTTTCAAGTACAGGGCTGTAACTATGCAAGAGCAGACAAGGAGCAAGGATGGGTCAAGGAGCAGCTCTTGGGTGGAAAGATGAAAAATCGTCTAAGTATAAATCGACGAGAATCACCAAGTGATTCTCGCCGGATTCTAGTGATTCTCGCCGAATCGTCGAGAATCATTAGTGATTCTCGCCGATTCTATCCGGCTACCTCAAAGCGGTGCCAAGTAAGATTCGGCGAGAATCACTAGTGATTCTCGCCGAACCCATCGTTGAGCAGATCATGGCCAAGTAATATTCGACGAGAATCACTCTGTGATTCTCGACGAATCGTCGAGAATCACCCTTGATTCTCGACGATTCGGCGAGAATCACAGGTGATTCTCGCCGATTTTTACTTGGGCAATTTTCTGGAAAATGCTGGACCGGATTCTACAGCTGGTACTATTTTGAACCGGATTTAGGGTTTCTACTTGTGGGACCCATAACGGTCATAAAGGATTATCTCACTGTATAAATACAGGCGTATGTTTGAACAGTAAAGCAGCGAAGAAGAAAAGAAATACACGAGCCGCGACGTGACCTAGATCGCGAGTTCCGCACCGCCGCCGCCGCCGTTGCCGCTCGAGAGAGTTGATCGCCGGTCTTGATCGTGGTTTCTTCCAGATCTCCGGTCGACAGAAGCTTAGCCAAGCTTAGTGTCTCACGTGTCTAACCGGAGATCTCTTGTCTCTTGATTTGTTGATCGGGAAAACCTGCCCCGTCTGAATCGATCGAGACGACTGTTCCTAGTGTGACCGTTGGTAGACCTAGCTAGCTTCGTTACAAAGTTTGGATCTCCAAAGTACAGCAGCCGCACATCGTCGTCGCCGCCGATCCCGTGAACCTAGCCGCCGCCCATCTTGCCGCCGCCGGTTCCGGGGAGATCCTCTCCAAGAGAGATCTAAGGTTGTGGACTATTTGTGGACTTCAAGAACACGTCGTCAACGAAGAGGGACACCTTAGTCTCCAAACGTAGTTTGTATCTTTTGTACATTCTAGTTTTTTTTTGTTGTAAAGGAACGTAGGTTCCTAGTTGTAAGGGTTGGGTGCAACCCGTGTTGTGGGAGTGTTGACTCCTACGTGTGGAAGGGTTCCTTCCGATAGTGCAAGGATTGGATTTCAATCCTGTTGGTGAAGAGACCGAGTCGTCCCTTGTTGGGAGATAGGTCGAAGGGGGAAAGTGGATGTACCCAAATCGGGGAACCACTATAAATAGCTTGTGTATTCTGTGTGTTGTGCTGTTTATTTTTATTGTGCAGGTACAATTTTAAATTCCGCAAAAACGCTGCACGTCACCTATTCCCCCCCCCCCCCATTGGTGAAGATAGTTGACACTAGGTGGACTTTCAAGTGGTATCAAAGCGAGGTTACTCATCAAAAAGGTTTACACCTTGAGTAGAATCCTGCCACCAGTGTCAGAAGCATGGAGCTGGATCATGAGATATCGCCACTAAGACTCCCCACATGCACAAAGGAGTTTTATCCAGTCTGGAGGATGAGAGTGTCGTATCACTTGGATGCTATCGATCCTCGAGCATCTTTCATCCTGGAAGAGGGTCCTTTTATTCCTATGAAGACCTCCGACTCTGGAAAGAATATCCAAGTGCCCAAGTGCATTGCTGAGATGTCGGAGACGGAACTTTCATTATTTAATTTGGACAAGAGGATTCGTCAAATTATCATGGATATCTGGTCTGGAGCTTCTCGCTCTAGATTGGAAAAATGTGGGTCGGCTAAATCTATGTGGGTGATGATCTCAGAGCTGATGCGGGGGTCAGAGAAAGCTGGAATCTGCTGTCAACCAGAGGATGAAGCCTATGTGGGGGTCCTCGCCTCTGAAGATGAAGGCAAGGATCTATCGGACAGCATCAGAGCTCCAGTGTCCGTGTCAGAGACTGAAGAGGCCAGTGAGGAAAGCAGCTCTGATGAGGATGACACAACGGTCACTGGCTCTAATGACAATAACACTGAAGAGCAGGTAACTTCTTCATCCTGCCCCGTCTCTCTTGAAATTTCTGAAGACAGGAACTGCTTTCCTTTAGAAAATTCTGATTCTCTGAAGAGAGCCCTTCAGAAGAGCAACCTACTTGTTGAAGAACAAGCTCAGGAGATTGCTCGGCTGAAGATCTTGTTGGTTCTCCAATTGGCATCCAACAAGGTCAAGGACTCTAAAATCTCTGATCTAGAGAGTAGTCTAGAGAATGAGAAAAGGATAGTATCAAACTTTTCCAAGGTTGATGTTATAAAGAGAAAGCAAGAAAATGGGTGGATCTCCCGGATTATCAATTCGTGGAGAAATGGGGAAACGGTATTCCGACCCCCCACTCCAAGCAGGAAGGCAACTCATCATGCCTTCAGGTATGATCACAGGAATAATCGTGGTCACTGCAAGGGTGATCTGTCCTCATGTGGAGACACTCGTAGTGCAAGGGCCGTCGTGGCCACCCATGAGAGAATACCTAAGGCTCATTCTGAGCCCTTTGTATTCATTGCCACTGCCTCAACTCGGTGTGAATCTGCATGTACCAGCTCACAAAACACTTCTCCCCACCCGAGGACACAGGACAGGGAGGTTAGAAGTCATGGTGTAAGTTTTCATGGGGCCTCAGGAAGGGGGATGCCTGAAAGGAAGGCACCACCTCCCCGGCCTCATGACGCTCGCAACATGCATTCCTTCCACCCTTCCACGTGTCACGGTGGAAGAGGAAATTTTGTGAGGAGATCATGCCCTATCCCGTTTAGACCTAGGACCGTGACTACCTCAGTCACTAGATCAGGTCAGAAACGGCGATACAACATTCACCCGTGTTGGTGCTGTGGCAAAGTGGGACACTTTGCCATAGACTGTTGGCACAACCCCTCTGTGTCAAGGGCAAGGGCCTATCCACATTTTCTGGGCAGAGGTAGTCTTCCTGACAGGTTTTCTGAAGGAAGGCATTCAAGTGCTTATTCTAACAGGAACCTAGGACCCAATATGTATTGGGTTCCTATGGTAAAGTAACTCTTTCTTTCAGGGTAGTCTAGGTTCCCGTAAATATGATGGGAACTAGATAGTAGATGGCTCAAGACTAAATTAGAACAAGTGTCTGGAATATCAGATGTGATATCTACATGGGCATACTCACATTGAGCTCCTAATATGTTTTACCTGAGGGACTAAATGATAACTCTCATAATCCCAGGTACTTTTGATCAGTTCCAGGGCTTGAGTCATATTGTATCCACATTTATATATATATATATATATATATATATATATATATATATATATATATATATATATATATATATATATATATATATATATATATATATATACTTATACTTACACTTATATGTGTGTACATCTAAGGATATGTTAACACGGTAAACATAAACCATAGATACAACAATGAAGACTTATCGGAAATTCCACTGGTAGACTCGAGATCTAACATCTACAGGCGTAAATTAGTTCACTGAAAACTAGCGAAGATTGCCATCAATAAATGTATGGAAAAGTCGGTTCAAACCCTAAGAGCTTGGCTTTAAGGAGTATTTATATATTTAGAAGATTTTCAAATAGACTTAGACAAACTCGAAACCCGCTTAACCCAAACCCAACAGCCACACGAAGATTCCAATACCTTAATGCCCCTACTTGAGTTACAAGCCCGCGCTACAGAGCTCGGCGACCCTTTATATATTTAGAATTCCCGCCGACCCTTCACATTCCGTAGGAATCCCGCCGAAGGACCTTCTACGCAGGAAACTCGCCGAATCCCGCAAGATTCTGGCCGATTCACCGAAGGTTTCCCGCAAGCTTCTCACCGAAGGTCTTCCGCCGATTCTTCCCCTTTCGTCGACATCCCGCAAGATTCACCGATCGCAACTCGCGAAGAACTCCGTCAATCTCAGCGTGAAAAAATCCCGTCGATCTCGTCGATCCCGTCGCGTGCACCTACCAGGTGTCCATCGTCTTCATCGAACTAACTCACCGTCTACGCTTTTACGTAACCACATCCTCACCCTTACTTGGACTTGATCACTAGTGTCGCTTCCCTTGTGCCTTTTGATTAAGCGTAGAGTAGGAATTCTCTCCCTAGGTTTGCAATGGCTCCTAGGACAACCGCTGGGCTGGTCACTGGATGCGAGCTGGTTCGAACAGGGTTCGCTTATGCCTCAGATGAATTCAGAAACATCATCCTTATGCTTGAAGAGGCTGGACTCTCATTCGTACTAGAGCACCCCTGTAAAATCCTGGACAAGGAGGTGCTGGAGTTCTTTGCAACCGCAAAACTCCGGAATGACGACTCTCTTATCAAAAGCAAGGTTGCCGGGGCAAAGATCAAGATGTCTGCCAGCAAGCTGACCCACTACTTGCAGCTCACTAGCTCGGAGCACGAGGATTATCTTAAGGAGGAAGACAAAAACAGGACTCTATTATTCTGTGGTCTCGCTCGAGGAACTCGGTCGATAAAGCGAAAGGATATGAATGAAGAAGGGAAACTTCTGTCAGACATCGTTGGGAAGGTACTCATATGCAAGCCGGGCTCTCATGACCACATCTCTGCGGACATGTTCAAGATCCTGGTGGCAATTGTCTGCAGGAAAAGATTCAACTGGGGGGCATTGCTTTTTGAGAGGATAAAGGACACCCTGAGATCACCTAGCTTTGGCCGAATCATCAGTCTGTATCTCAATCAGCCGAATGGAGATAAATATGACATGAGTAAAGGTGTTCCTATACATTACTTAAAGAAAATGGACTCGAGTGTTTTTGACAGATGGGAGAGGCGCATTGGGCAGGCTGTCGTGGTAGAACAACAGGACGCATCTCCAGCCGAGGACGGCACTGTGGCTGATTCCGTAGTAATCCCCAGTGAAATTCCTGACGCTTTGACTGCAGGAATTGAGGGGGAGCCTCTACCCACTGATGCTCATATCGTATCTGACATCTCCAAAATAGCCAGAGATGCAGTGGCAGATATACAAGAAGCAAGTGAAACTGTGCTGGAGAATGAGGAGGCTCTGAACCTGAACGATCAAGGAGCCGAACCTAATGCAGAGGAGACTGCTGACGAAGATGATGCTGATGCGCATGATCTCATGGATGATGAAGGTGAAGAAGAAGGAAATGAGGGACAGGAAGCATTGGAGACTCAGGATATCATTGAAGCTCCATCTGACAAGCACGCACCTGAGATCGTTCCTGAGAACATTGGTGCACAGTGGAGGGGGAGTCCGAGAAATCTACAGATGCTGCAAGTATTCCTCCCTTAGAGACTGTGCTCGTGTCCAGCTCTACATGTGCATCAGCTGAACCGCAAGGCCAAGGAGTGCCTCAGAATCTTCCACTACGAGATGATCTAGCCACCCACACCGTAAATGTCATTCAGGGCATAGTGGATGAGCTTAAAGCATCTTTTGAGAAAGCTCAAAATAAAATGTTGAACAGAATTAAGAAATCAGAGAATCTCATGCTCAAGAACATGGTGGAGATCAATCATAAACTGGACGTGATGGAAAAGAAGTTTGAAGATAAGTATACAGCGTCCGGCCAAGCTGTCACTCTTCTTATGGAGGGATTAAAAAGGAACACTGATACTCTCACAATCATAAATCAGAATGCTCATGTCGTAGCAAATAACATTCAAAAGTTTGATGGCAATATGGTAACTCTTAACACAAATCAACAAGCCTTGGTCACTGAATTCTCCAGGACTACAAAGCATATTGATAAGTCACTGCATTCATATGCAAACTCCATTGCAGTCGAAGCCAAAAAGGGGGAGAAAGAATATATAGCTAAGATGGCTGAGCTTCGGGAAGTCATGATCAAAAACTTTGAGCAGTCAAACAAATATGTTTATGACAGTTGCTGGTGGATGCTCCAACAAGTGTTAGGCGTTAATATCCCTGAAAATCCTCAGGGTGCTCCTGCTCTTGAATATAATACTGTGGCTGATGAGGGCGCCAGTGTTGAAGAAGTTCCTGTAAGTGAAGCTGATGTTCATAGGGCTGCTAGGGCATCCTCCAAGGCAAAACTGATGGCAATGTTTGATCAAGGAGCCCTAGTAAAAGCCAGGGACAAGAGGAAATTGCAAGAAGGGACATCAATGGAAACACAAGCTGAAAAGAGAATCAGACTGAAGGAGGAGGAAGTAAGAAATGAAAAGTGGAGTCCGGTTTCAAAGAATATCATCTTGGACACATTCTGGCTACAAGAACAAGGAGAAATCAATCGGAACGATGTATACAGCCAGTATGAGTGGGAGATGCATAAGACGTATGAAGCCAAACGGAACATCTTTTTCAGGACCAATACTGCGGCAGATAAAGCTCCTCCACCCAGATATTATCTGAAGCCCAAAGAGTATATGGAGAGGCAAAGAAAGAAGTATTTGGCTCAAAAACTCAAGGATGACTTAGCCAAAGAAAAATAGTCAAAAATTTATAGCCTGTCATTCTTTCTTAAGAACAATTAACGTTTATTGTTAGTATAGGAACAATCTTGAGATTATATATATATATATATATATATTTATATATATATGTATTTGAATTTTTGAATGACTCAAGTCTTGATCTGTTTGTCTATATTCTCTTGTGCTTCATATTTAAATTCTAAATGTTGTTTATATTATCTGGTTGGTGTTATTCATCTTAGCTAGTTGGATTTTGGCTTCGTCAAATAGGGGGAGATTATTGGGTATTGTATCCACAATTACCTGGATTTGAGGAAGCCACCTGTCAAGCTAAGATGAATTCACAATGTATTTGATGAAACCTCTTAAGTTGTGCTTGCAGTTATTCCACGCTAAGTGCACACCAATGTCAGGGTGCAGTAGGTCAATATACACGGGTCTGCACGACGTAATCCCTCGTTGAGCAGATCAGTGTGTTGGCCTACGTGTACTCTCTCTATTGGAGTGCACTTACTTTCAAGTACAGGGCTGTAACTATGCAAGAGCAGACAAGGAGCAAGGATGGGTCAAGGAGCAGCTCTTGGGTGGAAAGACGAAAAATCGTCTAAGTATAAATCGACGAGAATCACCAAGTGATTCTGAGAATCGCTAGTGATTCTCGCCGAATCGTCGAGAATCATTAGTGATTCTCGCCGATTCTATCCGGCTACCTCAAAGCGGTGCCAAGTAAGATTCGGCGAGAATCACTAGTGATTCTCGCCGAACCCATCGTTGAGCAGATCATGGCCAAGTAATATTCGACGAGAATCACTCTGTGATTCTCGACGAATCGTCGAGAATCACTTTGTGATTCTTGCCGAATCGTCGAGAATCACCCTTGATTCTCGACGATTCGACGAGAATCACAGGTGATTCTCGCCGATTTTTACTTGGGCAATTTTCTGGAAAATGCTGGACAGGATTCTGCAGCTGGTACTATTTTGAACCGGATTTAGGGTTTCTACTTGTGGGACCCATAACGGTCATAAAGGATTATCTCACTGTATAAATACAGGCGTATGTTTGAACAGTAAAGCAGCGAAGAAGAAAATAAATACACGAGCCGCGACGTGACCTAGATCGCGAGTTCCGCTCCGCCGTCGCCGCCGTCGCCGCTCGAGAGAGTTGATCGCCGGTCTTGATCGTGGTTTCTTCCAGATCTCCGGTCGACAGAAGCTTAGCCAAGCTTAGTGTCTCATGTGTCTAACCGGAGATCTCTTGTCTCTTGATTTGTTGATCGGGAAAACCTTCCCCGTCCGAATCGATCGAGACGACTGATCCTAGTGTGACCGTTGGTAGACCTAGCCAGCTTCGCTACGAAGTTTGGATCTCCAAAGTACAGCAGCCGCACATCATCGTCGCCGCCGATCCCGTGAACCTAGCCGCCGCCCATCTTGCCGCCGCTGGTTTCGGGGAGATCCTCTCCAAGAGAGATCTAGGGTTGTGGACTCTTTGTGGACTTCAAGAACACGTCGTCAACGAAGAGGGACACCTTAGTCTCCAAACGTAGTTTGTATCTTTTGTACATTCTAGTTTTTCTTTTGTTGTAAAGGAACGTAGGTTCCTAGTTGTAAGGGTTTGGTGCAACCCGTGTTGTGGGAGTGTTGACTCCTACGTGTGGAAGGGTTCCTTCCGATAGTGCAAGGATTGGATTTCAATCCTGTTGGTGAAGAGACCGAGTCGTCCCTTGTTGGGAGATAGGTCGAAGGGGGAAAGTGGATGTACCCAAATCGGGGAACCACTATAAATAGCTTGTGTATTCTGTGTGTTGTGCTGTTTATTTTTATTGTGCAGGTACAATTTTAAATTCAGCAAAAACGCTGCACGTCACCTATTCCCCCCCCCCCCCATAGGTGAAGATAGTTGACACTAGGTGGACTTTCAGTCTGGTCAGTATCAATCAAGAACTCAGTTAGTATTTCATCATCATTATTGAAAATTGATTGATTAACTTCTTGAATTACCTCAAGAAGAGTCTGTGTAACCATTTCACTTTCCAAGTGGGCTAGCTCTTCCAGAAGATGAGGCTCCCCCTGCACTTGAGCACTATCTGTAATATCTTGTGCAGGAGATTGTTCAGGAATCTCTTGCCTATCTTCATCAGGCATATCCTTAGTTAGGACCCTATCCCACCGAGATATTATCCTGATATCCATTCTCCTCATATGGTTGATCTTTGAACCAGCAGTTTGTTCTATGACTTCAGGAATTGTTCTAGCCAAGTACATACTCATAATTCTGTTGAAATTTGTGAAGTGGAAGTGGTTGACGGGACAGGCCGGGCGGCCTGGGGCGGACAGCTTTGGCGGACTAGGCGGACTGGGCGGACTGTGATGTGCGGCCTGGCGGAAGGTCTAGTGGAAAGTCGGTTGTCTTCTGAGCGGGTTGTTTGCATGGAGTCCGTGGACTATGCGGCTTGGTTTCTGCGGATAGGGTGTTTGCTGATTGGATTTGCCAAGGAGCGGCCTGAGCGGATGGAGGCTTGCGGATTGGTGCATTGCTCAGTGGCCGCGGGTGCAAGCTTGTGCTGATAGGCGGGTTGGCTCATGTTCGCGGGAAGCTTGCGGATTGGTGTGTCCGCGGTGTGGGCTATTGCGGACTGGGCTTAGAGCTTGGCTGAGGCCTTGTCGAGCTCTGGTGGCACAGTAGGTGCTTTCCTGTGGAGATCGATTGGCGGACTGGTGTTTGGAGTCCGGGAGGAGGCTGCTGCGTTGGACAGGAGTGCGAGGAATTTGTGGACTGCTGGCGGACTGTGCTTTGGTGTTTGGCGGATGGGGGTTTGCGTCCGCCATGCTCGCATTGGCCTTTGATGGTTTTGGACTTGGTCACATTCTGTGCCAAGACCATGGTGTCCGCGGTATCCACCAAGTCCGCTGTGACCGGGCGGACTGTTGCTAGCTGCCTTTGGTCGTGGGCTTGTGGCGGATTGAGGTGTGAGTCTTGCGGACTGCCTCGGGTTGGTGCGGACAGCCATTGAAGGGGGTTGCTGTCCTGCAGTGGTTGGAGCTTTGCGGGCTGATGCCATGTCCGCATAGCTTGGGCGGACTGGAGAGGGTTCGCCAATGTTTGCCTTGCTCCTGGCAGTTTTCCTTGGTATCCGGCTAAGTCCTTGCGGACTCGGCGGACGGTGTTTTGCTATCGCGCGGGCTGGGGCGGTGTTGCTATCTCTTGGGCGGTGACCACACTCCTCACCTTGCCTATAAATAGGACCCCCCTGGCAGGTCTACAGTAACCTAAGTAACTTGAGTGAACAGTTAGTTGGGTTGAGCGAAGTGCTGCGGTCTCTGTTTGTCAGTCCGCGCGGATTGTTTCAGTGCTGAAGTTTGATGTGTGCAGGTCGCGCGGGTAGCGTCAAGGAGCCAGGAGTTTGGCTGTGACTTCGGTCAAGTACTTGGAACTGTGCGGTCTCTACGGACTCAGCAGGAGGTCGCTCTGCGGCTTGTCAGTTCTGTTTCATCTTTGCCAGCTTCAATAACCTGTCCGCCGGCTTCAGGCGGGTAGGGGGTGTTCCTCAGTTCAGGTTCAGCAGGAGACGAATAACGGTGTGTCCGTGCGGCCTCGCGGCTTCGGCGGACTCCGTGGGTATTCGGCGGATTGCAGCTAAGTGCGGGCGATCTCAGCAGACTCGGCGACCTCGGCGACCTCGCGGTCCCGGCGGACTCCGGTGCTGTCCGCCCGGCTTGGATTTTTTGGTGCTTTCTATTTACAGCTATTATACTAGCGAAAGCATGTCTCGCTATGTATGCCTCGTATTGTAAAGAAGTGAATGTATAAAAGACCTGCTTGTGCTTCCATTGTTTGTTGGGATTAACCTTTGTTCCTCGGTTTTCTGCTGGTTCAACGTGAGAACTGGGTAGTTCCGAAGATATTAATTTGGCATTTGGGCTATCTTGCTGACCACATTGAGAAAATTTAACATGGTATCAGAGGGAGGTTCAGTTGCGTGAGCGGAAGTCAGCCAGTGTTGTTACTCAGTGATTGAGTGGTGATCAACCTGTGTTGTTGCTCGGAGCTTCTGAAAGGTTGCCAACAGGTGTTGCAATGGAAGGGAGTTTTGCAAGAGGTCTGGGCATTGAACTCTTAACGCCAACTAACTTCAAGAAGTGGAAGTCGTGCATGAAGAGTTATCTTCTTGGCGAGAAGCTGTGGGAAGTCGTTGGTGGTGACGACAGACAGGAAGTTACTGCTGCGTTCGGTACTGCTGAGCAGGTTAGGCTCTGGAGAAGAACAAATGCTAAGGCGGAGTTCATTCTGAAGAGAGCTGTGTCTCCGGAACTGTTGGATCACATCGTTGGGTGTGAGTCGGCTGCTGATATTTGGACAACCATTGATGAGTTGTTCAATAGGAAGAATGTGGCGCGGCTTCAGTTCCTGGAGAATGAGTTGGCCAGGGCAACTCAGGGAGACCTTTCCATCTCCAAATACTTCTTAAAGATGAAGAGCTTGTGTGCTGAGCTATCGGCACTAGATCCTGATGATCCTATCTCTGAGGCAAAGATGAAAAGGCACATTATCCGCGGCTTGCGGAAGGAATATATGGCCTTTGTCACATCTATTCAAGGGTGGGCTACTCAGCCGTCTTTGCTGGAGCTGGAGAATCTGCTTGCATCGCAGGAGAGCTTGGCAAGGCAGATGGCTGGAGTGAACCTGAATCAGGAAGTCAGCGAGGCTCTCTTCTCAGACAAGAAGAAAGGATGGGAAGGGAAGAAGAAGAAGAAGGTGTAGGTCATTGGTGAGAAGGAGACTTCAACTTCATATCCACCAGAGAGGAGCAATGCTCCTAAGGACTGGAAGAAGAACTTGAAGTGCTACCGGTGTCATCAGCGAGGGCACTTCAAGCGGGACTGCAAGGTCAAACTGCAGCCTGGGCATGCTGCGGGAAAGGATGAAGCTTGCTCGAGAAGTGAAGAAGCAGTATGGGGCGGAGCTTTCATGACGGGCACTTGTGTTCGGGCCTTGTCTGCTGAGGACTTCAACGGCGAGTGGATCGTGGACTCTGGGTGTGGTCATCACCTCACCGGAGACAAGTCGAAGTTCACCTCCATGCAGGCGTAATCAGGTAATGGAGCTATTATCACTGCTGATAATACTGTTTATGCAGTAGAGAAAGAGGGGGTCGTGTCTTTGGGTAGTGATCAGGGGCCACTCACGTTAAGGAGTGTGTATCACGTGCTGGGCATGAAGAAGAACCTCTTCTCGGTGACCAATGCGGTGGACGCTGGGTATCACGTTCTGTTTGGGCCAACAGACGTGAGGTTCCTTCGCAACGTATCAGTGGTAAAGGCTGATGTTGCTCATGTTGGGAAGAGGGTGAAGAACTTGTTTGTTCTTTCCACCAATGCTTATGTTGATAGAATGAGGGCCAATGATAGTGCTGCTATCTGGCATGAGAGGCTGGGGCATGTTGGCATGGACAAGCTGAAGACAATGGCTAGTAGAAGTTTGGTGAGGGGGTTGCCAAAGTTGTCCTCCTTTGGTTATGGGCATGTTTGCGCGGGTTGTCAATACGGTAAGGCACATCGCCTTCCGTTTGATAAATCACAAATAAGGAGCAAGAAACCATTAGAGTGTATTCACGGCGACCTGATGGGACCGACGGTTACTGCCAGCCTTGGTGGAAGCAGATACATGCTTGTCTTGGTTGATGACTACTCAAGGTATACTTGGGTGTACTTCTTAAAGGAGAAGTCGGAAGCCTTCCGTTTTTTTGTGGAGTTTAAGGAGTTGGTAGAAGGCCGGCTTGGCTTGCAGATTAAGAAGCTTAGAACTGATAACGGGGGTGAGTTTGTCTCCTTCGACTTTTCTAACTTCTGCAGGAAGCACGAGATCCAACGGGAGCTTACTTGTGCTCACATTCCACAACAAAATGGGGTAGCGGAGCGGAAGATCCATCATCTGACGGAGACCTGCAAATGCTGGCTTCATGCGAAAGATATCCCAAGGTCCTTTTGGGCGGAGGGAATGTCTTGTGCTGCTTATGTTATCAACCGGATGCCACTCAGCCCTATCAACATGAAGACTCCTGTTGAGCTGTTGCTGAAGGAGAAGCCGAGTGTTGGACACCTTAGGGTGTTCGGTTCAACTTGCTACGTGCATGTCCCAGATGCTTCACGGACAAAGCTGGATGCGAAGGCAAGGAAACTTGTCTTTGTTGGCTATGATGAGCGAAAGAAGGGATGGAAATGCATGGACCCTGTGACGAATAAGTTCGTGGTGTCAAGAGACGTTGTCTTTGACGAGCTGACGTCATATGGAGGTGGCTCAGTGGAGCTAACCGGAAGTAGCAAGGTTGATGAAGCACCGGTGGTGGCTGCTGAAGGCTTGGAAGAGGAGCTTGCTGTTTCACCAGCAACTCCTGTTGCTTCGAACTCCGAGGCTGAGCCTTCTGGCTCAGGAAGCAGGGGGAGCACTGCTCAATGCTTGCCCCAGGTAGGAGTGGAGCCCAAAGAAGCAACGGAAGCCGTGAGCAAGGAGCCGTGTCTTCGGAGATCGAAGAGGGTGGTTAAGCCACCGGCTCGGTACTGTGATGGGAATGTAGTGCGCTTTGTCTCCTGCTTCTTTGCAGGTCCTCTGGATGAGCGAGAGCCTGCAAACTTCAACGAGGCCACTGGAGTGAAGGAGTGGGAAGGTGCCATGAAGGAAGAGATCGATGCTCTGAAGAAGAATGAAACCTGGGACCTTGTGCCCAAGGTTGATGGAATTACTCCGGTTACTTGCAAGTGGGTGTACAAGTTGAAGAAGAAGGCTGATGGGAGCATTGATCGGTTCAAGTCTAGCCTGGTCGCTAGAGGATTCTCATAGCAGTATGGAGAAGACTATGAGGAGAGATTCAGTCCAGTTGCGAAGATGACTTCTGTAAGAGTGGTTATCGCCTTGGCTGCTAGCAAGGGATGGAGGTTATGGCAACTCGATGTGAAGAATGCTTTTATTTACGGAGAGATTGATAAGGACATCTTCATGGATCAGCCGCTTGGTTTTGTCTCTGAAAAGCATCCGGACTATGTCTGCAAACTCAGGAAGGCTCTCTATGGGTTGAAGCAAGCTCCTAGAGCGTGGTATTGGAAGATTGCAGAGTACTTGAAATTCTGTGGATACCTTGCTTCTAACTCGGATTCAAGCTTGTTCGTCAAGAAGAAGGGGGAGCTACGAGTCTTGGTCCTGCTGTATGTGGATGACATGATCATCATAGGGAATTCGTAGGGGGAAGTAGCAAGGCTCAGGGCTGAGCTTGCTATACGCTTCGAGATGAAAGACTTGGGAGAGTTGCATCACTTTCTCGGTCTGGAAGTGGAGAGGAAGGAGTGCGGGGTTCTCATTTTCCAGAAAGGGTATGCTGATCGCATTGTGAAGCGGTTCGGCATGGGCGAAGGGAAGAAGTGCTCTACTCCACTGGAACCTGGGATGAAGCTTCGACGAGATGAGGGAAGGGTTCTTCATGATCCCTTGGTGTTCAGGGCTCTTGTTGGGAGCTTGATTTATCTGACGATTACAAGGCCGGATATTGCTTATGTTGTTGGCCGAGTAAGTCGGTATATGGCTGAACCAAGGCAATCTCATCTAGTGGCGGCGAAGGGAATTCTGAAGTATGTCAAGGTGACTTCTGACATGGGACTCCTCTATGGAAGGGACTCGGAGTTTGCATTGCTCGGGTACACAGATGCTGACTATGGCGGTGATTCGGATGATCGGAGGTCTACTTCAGGTTATGTGTTCACTTGCGGTTCAACTAGCATCTCGTGGTGTAGCAAGAAGCAGGACTCGGTGTCGGTTTCAACCACGGAGGCGGAGTATAAGGCTTCGGCCTTGGCTGCTCGGGAAGCTGTTTGGTTGAGGAGGCTTATAGAGGATGTTCATGAAGAAGTGCAAGGGCCTACTTTACTCCGGGGTGACAATGAGAGTGCTCTCAAACTGGTTAACAATCCAGTGTGTCACGCCAGGACCAAGCATATAGAGATTGATCACCATTTCATCAGGGAGAAGGTGTTGGAAGGATCTCTGCTGGTCGGGCATGTTTGGAGTGAAGATAATCTTGCTGACATCTTCACGAAGCCACTGTCGAAGGGGCCCTTTGAACGCTTGCGCAGCTTGCTGGGCTTAGTCACCACTTCCCACTTCAAGGGGGAGTGTTGAAATTTGTGAAGTGGAAGTGGTTGACGGGACAGGTCGGGCGGCCTGGGGCGGACAGCTTTGGCGGACTAGGCAGACTGGGCGGACTGTGATGTGCGGCCTGGTGGAAGGTCTAGTGGAAAGCCGACTGTCTTCTGAGCGGGTTGTTTGCATGGAGTCCGCGGACTATGCGGCCTGGTTTCTGCGGATAGGGTGTTTGCTGATTGGCTTTGCCAAGGAGCGGCCTGAGCGGATGGAGGCTTGCGGACTGGTGCATTGCTCAGTGGCCGCGGGTGCAAGCTTGTGTTGATAGGCGGGTTGGCTCATGTTCGCGGGAAGCTTGCGGACTGGCGTGTCCGCGGTGTGGGCTATTGCAGACTGGGCTTAGAGCTTGGCTGAGGCCTTGTTGAGCTCTGGTGGCACAGCAGGTGCTTTGCTGTGGAGATCGATTGGCGGACTGGTGTTTGGAGTCCGGGAGGAGGCTGCTGTGTTGGACAGGAGTGCGAGGAATTTGCGGACTGCCGGCGGTCTGTGCTTTGGTGTTTGGCGGACGGGGGTTTGCGTCCGCCATGCTCGCATTGGCCTTTGATGGTTTTGGACTTGGTCACATTCTGTGCCAAGACCATGGTGTCCGCGGTATCCGCCAAGTCCGCTGTGACCGGGCGGACTGTTGCTAGCTGCCTTTGGTCGTGGGCTTGTTGCGGATTGAGGTGTGAGTCTTGCGGACTGCCTTGGGTTGGTGCGGACAGCCATTGAAGGGGGTTGCTGTCCTGAAGTGGTTGGAGCTTTGCGGGCTGATGCCTTGTCCGCATAGCTTGGGCGGACTGGAGAGGGTTCGCCAATGTTTGCCTTGCTCCTGGCGGTTTTCCTTGGTATCCGGCTAAGTCCTTGCGGACTCGGCGGACGGTGTTTTGCTATCGCGCGGGCTGGGGCGGTGTTGCTATCTCTTGGGCGGTGACCACGCTCCTCACCTTGCCTATAAATAGGACCCCCCTGGCAGGGCTACAGTAACCTAAGTAACTTGAGTGAACAGTAAGTTGGGTTGAGCGAAGTGCTGCGGTCTCTGTTTGTCAGTCCACGCGGATTGTTTCAGTGCTGACGTTTGCTGTGTGTAGGTCGCGCGGGTAGCTTCAAGGAGCCAGGAGTTTGGCCGTGACTTCGGTCAAGTACTTGGAAGTGTGCGGTCTCTGCGGACTCGGCAGGAGGTCGCTCTGCAGCTTGTCAATTCTGTTTCATCTTTGCCAGCTTCAATAACCTGTCCGCCGGCTTCAGGCGGGTAGGGGGTGTTCCTCAGTTCAGGTTCAGAAGGAGACGAATAACGGTGTGTCCGCGCGGCCTCGCGGCTTCGGCGGACTCCGTGGGTATTCGGCGGATTGCAGCTAAGTGCGGGCGATCTCAGCGGACTCGGCGACCTCGGCGACCTCGCGGTCTCGGCGGACTCCGGTGCTGTCCGCCCGGCTTGGATTTTTTGGTGCTTTCTTTTTACAGCTATTATACTAGAGAAAGCATGTCTCGCTATGTATGCCTCGTGTTGTGAAGAAGTGAATGTATAAAAGACCTGCTTGTGCTTCCATTATTTGTTGGGATTAACCTTTGTTCCTCGGTTTTCCGCTGGTTCAACGTGAGAACTGGGTAGTTCCGAAGATATTAATTTGGCATTTGGGCTATCTTGCTGACCACATTGAGAAAATTTAACAAATTCTCCCCAGATTTGGCTTCTTAATACTTTCCTTAATCTTTTCAAAAATTACTGCTGACCAATCTGTGTTTAGTCTGTAGATAATCTTGGTCATCAGGCTGAACATATAGGCTGAAATCCTATCATGCCCCCTAGCTTGTAGAGAATGACTTTTCCAACCACTTCTGAAGGAATTTTCCTTGCTGATTCATTCCTTTTTTGTTCATTGCAGATGTAATCTTCATGGTGGGATCCAATCCATACCACTGAAGTCCTTCCCTAGTCTTGGTTGAGGATACTTCTTCCTCTTCTTGAGTTCTTGTAAGTTGAAGTGTTTTCCTCAAGCTCTTCAAGGTTAGTTTAACTTTAGCTCCTTGAACTATAGATTTGATCTTAAGTCCAGTTAAATCTATAGTAGCTGCGCCATAGAATTCCAGAATTTCTTTCCTCCATATCTTTGTTGGTTCAGATACCAGAAATTCCAACCCATTTTCAGCAATTAGGGTTACTACTGCTTTAATTTCGGGTTCCGCATTATCAAAGGCATTGCGTACCACCTCATAGCCTTCGTTGACATTATCTTCTAGCTTTGGCGTCATTAGGGTTGAGAGAAATCTTGAATTTGTCGACATCGGGTTTTGTTCTCGAGAGCGTGTCGACGGACTATGTTGTTGACCTATTTATACCTTTCTAAATAATGAAGGTGAAAAGGCACGTCATAATTCTCTTAATGTGTCTACACTGTTGAAAAGTGTCGACACAGACTTCTAATGTCTCTACATCAGTTGACTGTTAGTGTCGACACAACTTCTGGGTGTGTCGACACAACTTCTCTGAAGAGTCAATACCTATTCTCTAGATGTGTCGACACCACTTTTTTGGGATGACGACACAACTTCTAGATGTGTTCACATCACTTTCCTGTAATGTCGACACCAACTACTATGTGTCGACACCGACAACTTCTTGTGTCGACACAATTTTACTTAGCCAAATTTTCTAAACTAATTTATGTTCAACATTCCTAAATCAATTTTTAAATTGTTGAATTTAGTTTCATCTAAATGGTTAGTAAACATGTCAGTTAGTTGTAAATCAGTACTAACAAATTCTAAAGAGATATCTTCTTTCTCTACATGATCTCTAAGAAAATGGTATCTTATTTCTATATGCTTTGTTCTACTATGAGAAACAGGATTATGAGCAATAGAAATAGCACTACTAGAATCACATAATAATGGAGTTCTACTTACCTGAATACCATAATCTTCTAACTGATGTTGTATCCACAATAGTTATGCACAGCAACTTCTAGCAGCAACATACTCAGACTCAGCTGTGGAAATTGCCACACTGGTCTGCTTCTTACAGCTCCAAGACACTAATCTTCCTCCTAGAAATTAACAGGTTCCTGTTGTGCTTTTCATATCTACTTTGCAACCTGCAAAGTCTGCATCTGAATAGCCCATTAGTAGAAAATCTCTATTCCTAGGATACCAAAGGCCTAGATTAGGGGTGCCCTTAAGATATCTCAAAATCCTTTTGACAGCAGTAAGATGAGATTCTTTAGGGCATGATTGGTACCTAGCACAGACACATGTAGCATACATGATATCTGGTCTAGTAGCAGTCAGATATAGGAGGTAGCCAGCTATTCCTCTATACAAAGTTTCATCTACAGGTTTCTATGCATCATCTTTGCTAAGAGATATACTTGTCCCCATTAGAGTTCTCATGGTAGTGGATGACTCCATACCATACTTTTTAATTAACTCCAGGGTGAACTTAGACTGGGATATGGACAAGCTATCATCAGTCTGTCTTACTTGGAGACCCAAGAAAAACTTAAGTTCTCCCATACTGCTCATTTCAAATTTCCCTTGCATAAGTTTTGCAAACTTTCTACAAAGGTTACTTTCAGTAGAACTAAATATTATGTCATCAACATATATTTGGACTAGGATGATCTTTCCTTTGGATTCTCTAAGGAATAGAGTCTTGTCTATTTTCCCCCTTGAGAATTTGTTCTCAATGAGGAAATTAGACATGGTTTCATACCAAGCCCTTGGAGCTGTTTTAACCCATACAAAGCTTTCCTAAGTCTATAGACATAAGTAGGATTGAGTGGATCAACAAAACTTGAGGGTTGTTCTACATAGACCTCCTCTTTTAAGTCTCCATTTAAGAATGCAGACTTAATATCCATCTGGAACACTTTGAAGCCTTGATATGATGCATAGGCTAGAAATAGCCTGATAGCTTCCAACCTTGCCACAGTGGCAAAAGTCTGATCAAAGTCTATCCCCTCCTCCTGTCTGTATCCTTTGGCAACTAGTCTTGCCTTGTTCTTCACTATGATCCCACTCTTATCAAGCTTGTTTCTATAAATCCACTTTGTCCCTATGATATTGTGGCCCTTTGGTTTTGGAACCAAATCCCAGACCTTGCACCTTCTGAATTGATTTAACTCCTCCTACATAGCAACAATCCAATGAGGGTCTTGTATTACTTCTTCAAATCTCTTGGGATCCACTTGAGATAAAAAGCTAGAGCAAAGAACTGTGTTCAAATTCCTGCTCCTTGTTTGTACTCCTCGTCTTGGATCACCAATTATCTAGTGTGCATGATGATCCTTCAACTGTCTAACTGCTGGAGGTAATCTATCAGCAGTTTGACCTTCTCCAATCTCTTCTTCATGCTGCACCTCATGGTCTTCATCAGCATCTTGAGTGTCTTGTACACCCCCTGGACAGCAACTACCATTTTCCTCATCCTGCTTTGTAGTTGGAACTTCTCTGATAGTAAGCTAGTCCATCTTCTGTTGTATACCTGTGGAGCTACAAGAACTACTTGGCAACTCACTATTAATAAGTCTAGTTTCATCAAAGATGACATGAACTGACTCTTCTACAACTTGAGTAACGAAATTTTAGACCCTATAAGCCTTACTATTGTTGTTGTACCCAACAAATATCCCATCTTGGGATTTGGAAGCAAACTTAGTTAGGTGAGATTTGCCATTGTTAAGCACATAGCATTTGCAACCAAAGATCCTAAAATAGGATAAGTTTGGTTTTCTGCCCTTCATAACCTCATAGGGTATCTTTTTTGTGTCTTTTGGTGATGGAAGCCCTATTGAGCACATGGAATGCAGTGTTTACTGCCTCAGCCCAGAAATATTCTGGGAGAGTAGTGTCACTCAATAGTGTTCTTCCAGCCTCAATCAATGTCCTATTCTTTCTCTCAGCAATGCCATTTTGCTGAGGTGTTCTAGGTGAGGAGAATTCCTAAAGAATCTCAAAATCTTCACACAGTCATGTCATACTTTCTGATTGGAATTCAGTTCCATGGTCACTTCTAATTTTGACGACTGAACTATCTAATTCATTTTGAATTTGTTTGACAAAATTGTAGAAGTCCTTTGGGGTTTCAGATTTCTGTCTCAGAAAGAATACCCATGAGAATCTAGAATAGTCATCTATAACAATAAAAGTGTAGACCTTCCTACCTAGGCTCTGAACTGGCATAGGACCAAATAAATCCATATGCAAGAGGTACAAGCACCTCACTGAATCCTTTGTTTCAAGGCTATGAAAGGAGGATCTAGTCTGCTTACCTTTTTGACAAGCTGAACATATTCCATCCTTATAACACTTAACTTGAGGACTATTCCTCACTAACTCTTTACTAAAGAGTTGGCCAATTGTCTTGTAGTTAAGATGGGCTAGCCTCTTATGCCATTTGACACAATGAGAGACTTTCTCATCAGCCACAAGGCAGATAGGAGAATTCTTATTCTCACACACAAAATCTAGGCAATACACATTTCTTTTTCTATATCCAGTCAATATAACTTTTTGATCACTTGACCTATTGATATGACACCCATTCTTGACAAATGAAATGTCATATCCTAGATCACTCAGCTGGCTTATGTTTATTATGTTATGTTTCAAACCCTTTACATAGGCCACTTGAGTGATTGTAATTGAGTGGTTAGAAATGTTACCAAAACCTTTAATGACTCCCTTTTCAGAACCACCAAAGATTACTTTAGGCCCATTCAGCATAGGTGAGTAGTCCTTCAACAATCCCCTTATTCCAGTCATGTGCCTGGAACATCCACTGTCCAAGTACCATATAGGGGCATGGCAACTTGAACTCCCCTACAACAAAGATTACTTAACCTTAGAACCCAAATAACTTTTGGGTCCTTGGTTCAAGTTAGTCTGAAACTTAACAAATCTGTCTGTAGCTCTTCTAACAGGCAGACTGCTATTCTCCTTGACACTGGTATTGTGCCAACAGTCTAAAGCATAATGGCCTATCTTGCCACAGCACCAGCACTCAAACTTATTATACCTCTTTTTAGGTATAATCTTAGTTGTATTGTTTACAGTAGGTCTTTTGTTTTGTGCTGGGGCTTTGCCTTTGTTATTGTACTGTGCAGCCCATGCAGTTCTCTTAAATCCTATTCCCGCCTTACCCTTATGTGACACAAAGTCATCTATTAAGGGTAGGAAAGATTTTTGGCTTAGAGAAACTAGGCACAATCTCCTTCTCTTTTAGAAGTCTATTTTCCAGATTTTTGATCTGATCATTTTTGAATGTGATTGTTCCCATTTGAATAACAGTTATGTTCTTCAATTTGCCAATCTCATTCATCTTTTGATCCAACAACTTCTCTGAATCAGATGCAGCCAACCTAAGAGCTGCAATTTCCTTAGCCTGATTTTTGGCTAGGTTTTTGCTTCTCTTAAGTGCCTGCAACAAATCCCCATATTCATCTATCAGCTGATGAATATCTCCTTCAGAATCAGACCCATCTTCATCTCTTGATAGAGATACATCTGATTCTGACCCAGTGAAGTAATCAGAATCTACAGATACACATTTTACCTTACTGGGGCTAGGCTGATCCTGACACTTGTCTTCTTCAGACACAGCCATCAGTCCTTTGCACTGATGGTCTTCCTGCTCATAGATAGAGTCCAGTAATTGCATGAACTCATCCTCTTCTTCTACAAACAGACCAATATATGCCTCAGCCTCAGATTCAGACTCTGAAGTTGATTGATCTGTCAAACTTTTCTCTTTCTCAGCACCCAAGGATTTCTCCTTCTTGCTCTTGTGCTGAGACTTCTTTCTTTTGTCTGGACAGTCAGCCACAACATGTCTAGGTTTGTTGCAGTAATAGCATATGATCTTGGATGTAGTTGACTTGCCAGGCTTTGTCCCATTCATGTCCTTCCTGGATGATTTCCTCTTCTGATAATAGTGATCCTTGTACTGAGATGAGGATGGCTTAGATTTCCACTACTTCTTCTTTAAGAACCTCTGGAACTGCCTTGTGAATGCTGCAAAGTCTTCATCAGAATTACTGCTATCTGTACTGTGATTATCAGAATTTTTTGAAAACACTTCTGCATCCTTCTTAGGAGATGATGGTGACATTCTCCTATTCTTCCTTGTGGCTTCTACCTTGAAGGCTACAGACTTTTCTCTATAGTCACCCTTGGTATTTTTCTCTTCCTCTTTTCTGGCTAATAGCTACATCTCATAAGACAGCAATTTTCCAAATAGTGTTGGAGGAGAAATCTCACCCAATCTGGCCACTTCCCTTATGACACAGATCTTTGTATCCCAATCCTTAGTCAAAGACCTAAGGAATTTATCATTCAGCTCATAAGTACTGAATATTCTTCCATAAGACATGAGTTCATTGACAATCCTATAGAACTTCTTATAACATTCAGTTATACTTTCAGACTTGGCTTGTATGAAACTCTCATATTCTTGATTAAGCATAGACTTTTTGTCTTGCCTAACCTCTTCAGAACCCTCCATGTAGACAATCAATGTGTCCCACATCTCCTTGGAGGTTTTGCAGTGAATTAGATTCTGGAATGTTGAATCATCAATAGCACTTACTATAATATTTTGTGCTCTTTTATCCATTGTTGCCAAGATGATCTCATCTTTAGTCATCTCAGAAACATCCTTTGGAATTCTTTGATTGACATCAAGAACAGAAATCTTCATAGGAACATATGATCCTTCCTTAACTGTTATGTAAATTCTAGGATCAGATGCCTTCATAAATAATCTGACCCTTTCCTTCCATATTCCAAATATCTCCTTCCAGCAAATAGGCAATTTCATTGCACCAAGTTCTTTATGGTTTTCTCCTGAACCCATTTTTTTGAACTTATTCTGCCTCACAGATCTCACTCAGACTATTAAGTCTATCTTTGAGTAACCTCCCTCTGATACCACTTGAAAGAATTAGTTCCTAAACACCTAGAGTGGGGGTGAATAGGTGTAATTCCTTTTTCTTCTAAGGAAGATTATCTATTTTGTTAATTAATCAGAAACAGTTATTTCTACAGCTAATACAGCACAGAATTCACAGAATCACACAATCACAGATTGCATACAGATGTTTTAGTGGTTCCCCAAGGTCTGGGTACATCCACTTCCCCCCTTCGCCTATCTAGCAGTGTGCTAGATTCGGCCTAACTTCTTCTCTTCACCTCAGATCCTCAGATCTTACAACAGCTCAAAACCCAAACAAGGCTCCTATAACTTAGAGTAAGTCCACACTCCTACAGCTCAGGAAATCTGCCCTACCTCAGCCTTCAACAAGGCCTACAACTTAGAGATCACAATCTCCTACAACTCAGGCTCACAGCCCCACCTCAGCCTTCAACAAGGCCTACCACTCAGAGAAAATAATCTCCTACAACTCAGCCTTTATAAACACAAGCTTACAACTCAGATCTTATAAAGATCCTACAGAAAATATATTTAACAATGTATTTTACCACCACCCTGGTAGAGAGATAAAGGATGGATGGCTTATTGATCAGTTCTTGGAAGAATCTGATGGCAGAGAACAACCACTCTTAGCTTTCTTCAAAGCTTCTTGAATCTGAACTAAGTAGGGTTGAACACCTTTGAAGTTGATCTTCAATCAGCTTCTTGCTTGAAATTCAGATCTCAATCTGAATCCTTCTTGGCAGACTGGTTCAGGATCTGCACTTGAGGGACTTGTTGATTTAAGTCCCTTTCTTCACTTCAAAAGATGGAGCTCTCTCTCTCTCTCCAAATTCTTCTTAGATCTTCTGACGAAAATCTTCTTCTATTTTTGTGTAACTGTATGTGTATATATTCTTTCCTATCAATCAGTCTTTCTATCCAAGGAAAAATGCCTATATATATACTTTCTCCAGGGTAACCGGCTGATCCGGTTTCTAACAAACTTCTGACAGCTCTGACAGTTGCAGTAGACCGGTTGGTAATGGCAGCTGTCAAGTCATCCAGTCACTTCTTGAAACTCTGTCTCTGTCAGCAAAGTGTCGAGACTGAACTTCATCATGTGTTGACACAAGTAGACTAAGTGTCGACACAAGTAGACTAAGTGTCGACACAAGCCTTGGTGGTGTCGACTGTTGGGTACATTGGTCAAATGTACCTGATTTGAAGAAGCCTCGCCCAACTCAATGATATACAGCATAATGTATTTGATGTATGTTTGAGTTACTTGTGCAGGTTAAGAAAGTACTGGACTGAAGCAAAAAGTTTCTAAGTCCATGTGTCGACACCCAGAGGGAAAGTGTCGACACTTAAGAAAGCTTGTGTCGACACCCAGACAAGCAGTGACGACACTTGGAGTCATTGTGTCGACACCTGGGATGCAGAGTCGACACCAGACAGAAAGTGTCGACACTTGGAGCTGTGTCGACACTCAGTGAAGAAAAGTGCAGACAGAAAGTGTCGACACAAGGAGCTGTGTCGACACTCAGTGAAGCTGTGTCTACACCAGAAAGTGTCGACACTTGGAGCTGTGTCGACACTCAGCAAAAGTCTGCAGAGACTAAGTACAAGTGTCGACACTCAACACAATGTGTCGACACTATGCAGAAGAGTCAGCACTTGAAGTAAGTGTCGACACTCAACACAATGTGTCGACACTCAACAGAAGAGTCAACATTTGAAGTATGTGTCGACACCCAGAACAATGTGTCGACACACAGCTGAAGACTCAACACTGGAAGAAAGTGTCGACACATGGAGCTGTGTCGACACTTAGCAAAGAACAGAAAGAACAACAAATTATTCTAAGTACAAGTGTCGACACTAAGGGAATGTGTCGACACTCAGCTGAAGTCTCAACAACAAGAAGGTGTGTCGACACAAGGAGCTGTGTCGACACTCAGCAAGAATCAACATAGAAGACTATGTGTCGACACCAAGAAGCAGTGTCGACACTTGACAGATTCAACACAAGAAGATGTGTCGACACAAAGGAGATGTGTCGACACATAGAAGAATTCAGCAAAAGCTAGAAGAACTAGTACTTGTGTCGACACTCAATTTCAGTGTCGACACATGCAGAAGAATCTGTGTCAAGACATACAAGGAGTTGTGTCGACACCTTGTAGACTTGTGTCGACACTTACACAACATGTGTCGACACTTGGACTATAAGTGTCGACACTTAAAGACAGAAAGTCTCGACACTTACAGACAGTTAGAGATTTTCAAGAAGTGACTGGATGATTTGACAGATGCCGTTCCAGCCGGTCTACAGCAACTGTCAGAGATGTCAGAAGTCAATTATGAACCGGTCCAGCCAGTTACCATGAAGAAAGCCTATAAATAGGCACCTACAGTTTACAGAAACTGTTGTTCAAAGTTGTTGAAAGTGGTTAAGAGTTGTTGAAGTAATTATTGAAGTAATACAAAGAGAATCAACACAAGAAGATCTAGCAGTTCAAGTGCAGATCTAAGAAGTTGGAGAGAGTGGGCTCCATCCAAGAAATCAGCCTTTGGAACTAGGCTGAGAAGAAGGATTCAGATTCAGTCTGGATCTTAAGTGGCAGAGGTCAAGGAACAACTACAGAGGATTCAGTCTTATTCAGTTCTACTCAAGAAGCTTTGAAGGAAGCTAAGTCAGGGTGAATCCAGCTGAGTTCTTCCAAGAACTCATCAAGAATCTCTCAACTCCTCTCCTTTAATTCTGAGTTGTAGAGTTATTATTTGTATTACATTTAAAATTGTAGGATCCTTTGGATCTGAGTGATTTGTAAGCCTGTATTTATAAAGGCTGAGGGTAGGGCTTGTTAGCCTGAGTGTAGGAGATAGAGATCTCTGAGTGTAGGCCTTGTTGGCTGAGTGTAGGCCTTGGTTGGCTGAGTGTAGGCCTTGATTGGCTGAGTGTAGGCTTTGGGATACAGCTGAGTTGTAAGGCTTTGGGCCTGAGGTAGGAACCAATTTGGGTTCTGAGACAGTGGAGAAGTTTGGCCTAATCTAGTACACTGCTAGATAGGCGAAGGGGGAAAGTGGATGTACCCATATCTTGGGGAACCACTATAAAACACTGTGTGCTGTGCTGTGATTGTGCTGTGGATTAGCTGTGTATGTTTTGATATTGCTGTTTGCTGTGCATAAGTAGTTAGAAATCTGTGATATAACTGTTTGGCTGCCAACAAAGTTAGAAAAGGATTAGGTCACCTATTCACCCCCCCCCCTACGTGTTTAGGTACCATATCTTTCAAGTGGTATCAGAGGCAGGTTCCTCAAAACAAGGACTAACAGTCTGAGGAGATCCTGTTTGGCAGATTCAGTGTAAGGCATTACACAGTTTCAAGAAAATCAAGAAACATGGGTTCTTATGAGAATCACAAGGAATTGGGTTCCATGAAACTACCCATATGCAGAAAGGAGATCTTTGAGATCTGGAAAGAAAGGGTAAGGCTATTTATGGAAGCCTCTGACCCTAGAATCTACATCACAGTTAAGGAAGGGCCTTATGTGCCAATGAAGATTTCAGTATTGGATGCAAACCAGAGAACTCCAAAGGATTTCTCTGAGATGACTAAGGATGAAATTGTCCTGGCCACCATGGACAAGAGGGCACAAAACATAATAGTGAGTGTCATTGATGATGCAACTTTTCAGAACTTAATTCACTGTAAAACAGCAAAAGAAATGTGGGATACCCTCATTGTCTATATGGAAGGTTCTGAAGAAGTTAGGCAAGATAGGAAGTCCTTGCTAAATCAGGAGTATGAAAGCTTTAGGCAAGGAAAGGGTGATAGCATCACTGAGTGCTATAAGAAATTTTACAGAATAGTTAATGAACTCATGTCTTATGGAAGAGAGTTCAGTAACTATGAACTAAATGACAAGTTCTTAAGGTCCCTAACCAAAGATTGGGACACCAAGATCTGTGCCATAAGAGAAATGGCTAAGTTGGGGGAAATTCCTCCTCCCACACTGTTTGGCAAGCTACTGTCTTATGAAATGCAGTTAACAGTGAGAAAAGAGGAGGAGAAATCAACAAGGACTGAGCACAAAGAAAGAACTGTTGCTTTCAAAACAGAAGTTCCCAGAAAGTGCAGGAACAAGTCTTCAACTCCACCTCCAGAGGTAGTTGAATCAGAATCTGATGAGTCTATCAGCACAAAGAGTGAGAGCAGTAAAAGTGATGAAGACTTTGTTGCCTTCACTAGACACTTTCAGAAATTCTTGAGGAAGAAACAGTGGAGGTCAAGACCTTCTTCTTCAAAGGGAAAGAAAGCCTTTCATCAGGAGAAAAAGTCTTCAAAGACAGACAGGAAGAGGACAAAGTCAAGCAAGGCAACTGGATCTAAGATAGTGTGCTATTGCTGCAATAGACAGGGCCATGTTATTGCAGATTGTCCAGAGAAGATAAAGGAATCTAGTGACAGGAAAAAGACTCACTACAAAGGCAAGAAGGAAAAGTCCTTAGTAGCCAAGAAGGAAAAGACTCTATCAGATATCTCCTCTTCAGAAACTGAGTCTGAGGCTGAAGCCTACATAGGGCTGTTTGCTGAAGAAGAAGAGGAAGAATTCATGCAGATCATGGAGTCAATTTATGAACAAGAAGACAGTCATTGCCAAGGACTAATGGCTTTGACAGACAGTGCCAAAATCCTGGAGCAGCCAGGACCCAGTCAGGTACAAGGTTCATGTTCAAGTTCAGTTTCTTGTTCTAGTTCAGATTCAGATTCTTCTTCATCAAGTGATGAGAATGTATCTGAGTCTGAGGAAGATATTCATCAGCTTATAGATGAATATAAGGTACTGTTGCAAGCCTACAAGAAAAGCAAGACCCTAGCCAAAAGTCAGGTAAAGGAAATTACTGATCTTAAAGCTGCTGCAACAGATTTTGAGAAGCAATTTGATCAAAAACTGAATGAGGTAGCCAGGCTGAAACACATTACTGTGATTCAGATGGGAACTATCACTTTTAAGAATGATCAAAATAAGTGTCTGGAGAACAATATTCAGAAAGAGAAGGACTTGGTTGCTAGGTTTTCTAAACCTAAGTCAGTGTTACCTATAATTGATGAATTTGTTCATCACAAGGGTAAAGCTGGACTGGGCTTTATTAGACCTGCAGGGACTGAGCAGTCCAAATATAAGTCCAAGGGCAAAGCCCCAACATTTAACAAGCCTACTGTAGTCAAGACAGCCAAGGCAGTACCTAAGCAAAGGTACAATAAATTTGAATGTTGGTGCTGTGGCAAAGTTGGCCATTTTGCAGTAGACTGTTGGCACAATGTGAGTGCCAAAGTGAGTTCCAAACTACCTGTTGGAAAGCCAGTAGGTAGGTTTGTCAAGTTGCAAAATAACAATCACCAAGGACCCAAGAATACTTTGGGTTCTAAGGTTCATTAATTTGTTTTGCAGGTCAGTCCAAGTGGCCATACCCCTACATGGTACTTGGACAGTGGATGTTCCAGACATATGACTGGAACTAGGGGACTACTGAAGGACTACATTCCAATCAAAAATGGTACTAAAGTGACCTTTGGTGGTTCTGAAAAAGGAATCATCAAAGGGTTTGGTAACATTTCTTCAAACTTAGTTACCATTACTCAAGTGGCTTATGTTAAAGGGTTGAAACACAACCTAATAAGTATAAGTCAATTAAGTGATGTAGGGTATGCCATCTCATTTGCTAAAAATGGTTGTCATATCAAGAGGTCAAGTGATCAAGAGATCATTTTGACAGGATATAGGAAGAGGAATGTCTACTGTCTAGACATTATGGTTGAGAACAATGGTTCTCCAGTTTGTCTTGTAGCTGATGAGACAGTCTCTCATTGTGTCAAATGGCACAAGAGGCTTGCCCATCTTAACTACAAGACTATTAGCAAACTCTTTAGCAAAGAGTTAGTGAGGAATGGTCCTCAAGTTAAGTGTGTTAAAGATGACATTTGCTCAGCTTGTCAAAAGGGCAAGCAGACTAAATTCACCTTTAGAAGCATAGATAACAAAGATGCTGTGAGGTGTTTGTACCTCTTGCATTTGGATCTTTTTGGTCCAATGTCAGTTCACAGCTTAGGTAGGAAGGTCTATACCCTTGTAGTTGTAGATGACTACTCAAGGTTTTCCTGGGTGTTCTTCTTAAGGCAGAAATCTGAAACACCTATTGTCTTCTATAGCTTTGTTAAGCAAATTCAGAATGAACTAAATAGTACAGTGGTCAAGATTAGAAGTGACCATGGTACTGAGTTTCAGTCTGAAAGCATGACAAAACTGTGTGAAGACTTTGGGATATTTCAAGAATTCTCTTCACCTATAACACCTCAGCAAAATGGCATTGCTGAGAGGAAAAATAGGACCTTGATAGAGGCTGGTAGGACCCTATTGAGTGATACATCACTGCCAGAGTATTTCTGGGCTGAAGCAGTTAACACTGCATGCCATGTTATAAATAGGGCTACCATCACTAAAGGGCTAAACAAGACCCCCTATGAAGTTGTGAAAGGCAGGAAACCAAACCTATCATACTTCAGGATCTTTGGTTGCAAATGCTTCATACTTAACAATGGGAAGTCTTACATAACTAAGTTTGCTGCCAAGTCCTAAGAGGGAATTTTTGTTGGGTACAGCAACAATAGTAAGGCTTATAGAGTCTATAACTTGACTACACAAGTTGTAGAAGAATCAGTGCATGTAGTTTTTGATGAGACTAAACTTATTAATAATGAGTTGTCTAGCAATGTATGCAGCCCCACAGGTTTGACAAAGAAAATGGACAAGCTTACTATAGAAGAAGTGCCTGCTGCAAGACAGCAAGGAGAGGATAATAGCTGCTGTCCAGGGGGAGAACTACATGTGCCAGTTGCTGAAGAAATCCAAGGTATACAACATGATGCAGATGCTGAAGTGGTTCAACCTGAAGTGAGGATGCCTCCAGCCCACAGGCATCTTAGAGATCATCTAGTAGAGCTGATTATTGGAGATCCAAGACAAGGAGTTCAAACAAGGAGCAGAAATCAGAATGCTGCAATCTATTCCGGCTTTCTGTCACAAGTTGAACCTAAGAAGTTTGAAGAAGCAATACAAGATCCACAATGGACTGAAGCAATGCAAGAAGAGCTTAATCAGTTCAAGAGGTGCAAGGTTTGGGAACTTGTTCCTAAACCTAAAGACCACAATGTAATAGGAGTTAAGTGGATCTACAGGAATAAGATGGATGAACAAGGTGTCATCATTAAGAATAAAGCTAGACTGGTTGCTAAAGGATATAGGCAAGAAGAAGGTATTGATTTTGATCAAACCTTTGCTCCAGTAGCCAGACTGGAAGCCATAAGAATGTTCTTGGCCTATGCAACCTATCAAGGATTCAAGGTTTACCAGATGGATGTCAAGTCAGCATTCTTAAATGGTAATCTTAAGGAAGAAGTCTATGTGGAGCAGCCTTCAGGTTTTGTTGATCCAACTCTACCTCATCATGTCTATAGACTTAGGAAAGCTTTATATGGATTAAAGCAAGCCCCTAGGGCTTGGTATGAAACCCTTTCTAGTTTCCTCATTGAGAACAAATTCTCAAGGGGGAAAATAGATAAGACTCTATTCCTTAGGGAATCTAGAGGCAAAGTCATACTAGTCCAAATATATGTAGATGACATTATATTTGGGTCTACTGAAAGCAGCCTTTGCAAAAAGTTTGCAAAACTTATGCAAGGTCAGTTTGAAATGAGTAGTATGGGAGAGCTGAAGTTTTTCTTGGGTCTCCAAGTTAAACAGACTGAAAATGGTTTATCCATATGTCAGTCAAAGTTCACCCTAGAACTCATAAGGAAGTATGGTATGGATTCATCCAGTACCATGAAGACTCCTATGGGGTCAAGTATGTCTCTTAGCAAGGATGATGCAGGGAAACCTGTAGATGAAACCTTGTATAGAGGGATAGTTGGCTCCCTATTATACTTGACTGCTAGTAGACCAGACATCATGTATGCTACATGTGTTTGTGCAAGGTATCAAGCCTGCCCTAAAGAGTCTCATTTGACTGCAGTCAAAAGAATATTGAGATATCTAAAGGGCACTCCCTATCTAGGCCTCTGGTACCCTAGGAATGGAGACTTTGATCTAACAGGTTATTCAGATGCAGACTTTGCAGGATGCAAAGAGGATAGAAAGAGCACTACTGGAACCTGTCAATTCCTAGGTGGGAGACTAATTTCATGGAGCAGCAAAAAGCAGACTAGTGTGGCTATCTCCACAGCTGAGTCAGAGTATGTGGCTGCAGGAAGTTGCTGTGCTCAACTTCTGTGGATTCAACATCAGCTAGAGGACTATGGATTTCAGGTAAGTAGAACTCCACTTTACTGTGATTCTACAAGTGCTATTTCAATAGCTAATAACCCTGTATCTCATAGTAGAACAAAACATATTGAGATTAAATATCACTTTCTTAGAGAACATGTAGAAAGAGAAGATATTTCACTTGAATATGTTAAAACAGATGAACAAGTAGCAGATATGTTTACTAAGCCACTAGAAGAAGCTAAGTTCAATAGATTCAAAATTGAACTAGGAATGATAAACTTAGACTAAGTTTACAGAATAGAAAATTGGCTAAGTAAAAAGGTGTCGACACATAGACAAGTCTATGTCGACACAGAATAGTGGTGTCGACACTTCAGGAAAAATGTGTCGACACATCTAGGAATGTGGTGTCGACACTTCAGAATGTTAGTGTCGACACATGACAAGTAGGTGTCGACACATCCCAAGTGGTGTCGACACTTAGTATTTACTCAGAATTTTCTAAGTAAAGTCTCGACAATGTGTCGAGATATGTTGTGTCGACACATAACCAAGTGTCGACACATAATATCTGTTGACTAAACTTGTGTCGACACATATGTGTCGAGACATTATAAGTCAGTGTCGACACTTATTGCCAGTGTCGACACATGTTAAGCTAGCTGTCCCGCCTGTTCATCTTCAAAATCAGAAAGGTATAAATAGGGTTCTGTCTTTGTTTGTCGACACGCTTTCAAAGTTTCGAGACCAAAACTACTGTGTCGACATCTCTCTTTTCTAAAGACTAATTCTCCAAACCCTAATGGCTCCTAAGCTTGAGGAGAACGTTAACGAGGGCTATGAGCTAGTGCGCGGCGCGTTCGATGAAGCTGATCAAGAAATCCAGTCGGTGGTAACCCTAGTCACCAATTCTGGACTAGAATACTTGGTTTCAGAACCAACAAAGATTTGGAAGAAGGAAGTTCTTGAATTCCTTAATGGAGCTGCTGTAGATGACTCTGGATATAGAATCAAATCCAGAGTTCATGGATCTAAAGTCAAGATTTCACCAAAAAGTCTGAGGAAGGTACTCCAGCTACCTAAAACACAAGATGAAGAAGAAGTAACTGCATCCAAGACCAGGGAAGCCCTTACCTGGTGTGGACTTGATCCAAAGATGAAGATAGGATCTGTCTTTAACAGGAAAGACATGAACAGTCAAGGAAAATTCATGTCTGAGATTGTGGGCAAGGTTATTCTCAGTAAGCCTGGAGGGCATGACAGGGTGTCTGCCTCTATGTTTGGAATTATGACTAGAATCATATTCACTCTGAAAACAGACTGGTCAATTGTGGTTTTTGACAAGATCAAGGAGAGCTTGAAGAAGCCTAATCTGGGCAGAATTATAAGTCTCTACCTAGCTGGTACAATACCAGAGGTAATGAGCAATGCTGCTGGAAGTAAGATCAACCACATGAGGAAGATGGATCAAAGGATATTTTCCAGATGGGACAGGGTGTTGTCCAAGGAAGTGGCAACCCCAGAGAAGCCAGTTACTGAGAAGGAGATTCCTCCTAAGAAAAAGAGAAAGACAGTTTCTGTGACACAGGAGTCCTCCAGCAGTCAGGGAGTGAAGAACAAGTTGTTTTCACTCCTGATGACCAAGAGGAAGTGGCTGCAGAGAAGACCCCTGCTACTCAAGATGTAGCTGAGATCCAGGGGGAGCTACCACAGGATAGCCCCATCCACAGGGATCTAAGCCAGGGGGAGCCACCAGTAGTAGAAGAACCCTCTACTCTGGACAGTGAGCAAGCCACCATCATTATCCAAGAGGTACTCACTGACCTAAAAACTTTAGAATATCTTATAGAAGCTGCTGATTTGTCTGATGTTCCTCAGCAAACTCAGCTGCCTAGCCAAGAACCAGATGTTGTTATCCAAGACACATCTGTTGTACTAGAAGTGGTTCCTGATAAAGTAGTTGAAGAACCAAGAACTTCTCCTGCACAGTCTCCACCTGAATATACAATGGAAGATTTGTTTCTAAATTTAGATCAAGAAGATTTTGATATGGACAAGGATGCTGCTGCTGAAGATAAGAGTGCTGCTGCTGAGGGGGAGCAAATGACAGTTCTGGAAGAGCCTTTAAGGCCAGAAAGTGAGAAAGCACCTGATGTGCAAGCTGACAAACCTCCAAGCCCTAAGGAAAGGGTTGAAATAGCCAGCACTTCAGAATCTGAAGAAGATGAGGCTGCAAAGGCTAAGAAGAAGAAACTCTATGTCTTCAAGAGGAGAAGTCAGAGTTATAAGAAAGCCTTACAATCTATAGCCCCACAGCCTATAGTTCAACAAGCTCCAACTGTTGACTATAGTGCTTTACTGATTGCACTGCAGATAAAAATGGATGAACAAAGGAAAGCCATAGAGGCTTATGTTGATGCAGGGCACAGATCCCTACAGTTTGATCTTGCACAAGATATAAAGTCTATAAGGTTTGAAATGAACCTTAACAAGAAAGAGATGACAGACTGCTTCCACAAGGGTGGCAATGTAGTGGTGTATCTGGCTACACACCAAGAGAAGATCAAAGCACAGGTAGATGATATAGCATTGAAGCAAGGGTATGTACTGGAAAATCAGTTAAGAATGAATGACAACTTGACTGCTTCACACAATGCTATAGTCACTGAATTGAAGAATAAGACTGCTGAACCTTCTACATCTGCTGCTGCAGTCAAGGCTGACTTTGATAAAGTATTTCAAGCTGAGATTACTGCTGTCAAGTTTGCAATTCAAGATTCCCAGAAGGCCATCTCTGAACAGCTCACTAAGCTCAGACCTTACTTTAAAGAGGGAATCAGGTACTTGGATAGTCAGATTAGATTTCAAAAGGATGATGTAAGAGATCATGTTGCCCAAGAAGTCATAAAGGGGGAGAGAGTATTAGTCAAAGCTAGCTCTGACCATGCCAAATGGATATCTAACTCCATCAGAGCTACATTGGGCTATCCTCCACTCTGTGATGATGATAATGTTGCTGAATCAGGGATTCAAACTGCATATCTTGGAGGTGAGCAACCAGAGGTAGCTCAAGTGATTTATCCACCTCCAGATTTTGACATGGTTCATGCAGATGTAAGCACAATGTATAGCCCAACTGCAGGGAAGTCAAATGTTGTTCTAGAAAAGGTTGTTCAACCTATTTCTGCAGCTATGCAAGAGGCATTAGAGAAAGAAGAAGAGACAAGGCTGTCAAAGAAGAGGTTTAGGGAACAAGCAGAACAAAAGCCAGATTTTGAATAGTGGAGCCCTACCTCTAGGAATATAATTTTAACTGCCTGGAAAGCTGCCAAGGACAATGCTCATGAAAGGAACAAGTGGTTCTCTGAAGCAGAATGGAGGAAACATGAAATAAGATAAGAGGCCATTGTTCAGTATAGAAGGAAGGCTAAGATGGGAAAGCTACCTCCTACTGCAGTGGAGCCTAGCAAGTACTTTCCTAAGCCATATCATTATTTTGAGAGGCAGAAAATCAAAGCAGAAGAGCTGAAGAAGAAGGACTTAAAAGGCAAGAAGCCTGCTGATGCTGCAACTGCTGAAGCCACTGTCAAAGCTCAAGTCCAATCTGGCAAAGGCATTGTTATCAAAGAACCAGACCAGAAATAGATTAGGAATTGACTTGAAGATTGTTGTAATCTTTTGAATGAAATACATTTTTGTAAACCATTGAAGATGTATTAGAAAAATGTTAGAACAATATATGATAAATATATTTCATGATTGTTCTGAGAATATGTCTATTTCTTGGTTGTTCTGCAATGTTGAATGTGTATACATGTGTGAAATATTACATGTTTATGTTTACCCTGCTGAATATAATCTGCTGTACATCATTCTGTAATTTTTAATTATGAATGGTGTATATCATTGACTAAGGGTTATGACTTCTCCAAATAGGGGGAGATTGTTGGGTACATTGGTCAAATGTACCTGATTTGAAGAAGCCTCACCCAACTCAATGATATACAGCATAATGTATTTGATGTATGTTTGAGTTACTTGTGCAGGTTAAGAAAGTACTGGACTGAAGCAAAAAGTTTCTAAGTCCATGTGTCGACACCCAGAGGGAAAGTGTCGACACTTAAGAAAGCTTGTGTCGACACCCAGACAAGCAGTGTCGACACTTGGAGTCATTGTGTCGACACCTGGGATGCAGAGTCGACACCAGACAGAAAGTGTCGACACTTGGAGCTGTGTCGACACTCAGTGAAGAAAAGTGCAGACAGAAAGTGTCGACACAAGGAGATGTGTCGACACTCAGTGAAGCTGTGTCTACACCAGAAAGTGTCGACACTTGGAGCTGTGTCGACACTCAGCAAAAGTCTGCAGAGACAAAGTACAAGTGTCGACACTCAACACAATGTGTCGACACTATGCAGAAGAGTCAGCACTTGAAGTAAGTGTCGACACTCAACACAATGTGTCGACACTCAATAGAAGAGTCAACATTTGAAGTATGTGTCGACACCCAGAACAATGTGTCGACACACAGCTGAAGACTCAACACTGGAAGAAAGTGTCGACACATGGAGCTGTGTCGACACTTAGCAAAGAACAGAAAGAACAACAAATTATTCTAAGTACAAGTGTCGACACTAAGGGAATGTGTCGACACTCAGCTGAAGTCTCAACAACAAGAAGGTGTGTCGACACAAGGAGCTGTGTCGACACTCAGCAAGAATCAACATAGAAGACTATGTGTCGACACCAAGAAGCAGTGTCGACACTTGACAGATTCAACACAAGAAGATGTGTCGACACAAAGGAGATGTGTCGACACATAGAAGAATTCAGCAAAAGCTAGAAGAACTAGTACTTGTGTCGACACTCAATTTCAGTGTCGACACATGCAGAAGAATCTGTGTCAAGACATACAAGGAGTTGTGTCGACACCTTGTAGACTTGTGTCGACACTTACACAACATGTGTCGACACTTGGACTATAAGTGTCGACACTTAAAGACAGAAAGTCTCGACACTTACAGACAGTTAGAGATTTTCAAGAAGTGACTGGATGATTTGACAGATGCCGTTCCAGCCGGTCTACAGCAACTGTCAGAGATGTCAGAAGTCAGTTATGAACCGGTCCAGCCGGTTACCATGAAGAAAGCCTATAAATAGGCACCTACAGTTTACAGAAACTGTTGTTCAAAGTTGTTGAAAGTGGTTAAGAGTTGTTGAAGTAATTATTGAAGTAATACAAAGAGAATCAACACAAGAAGATCTAGCAGTTCAAGTGCAGATCTAAGAAGTTGGAGAGAGAGGGCTCCATCCAAGAAATCAGCCTTTGGAACTAGGCTGAGAAGAAGGATTCAGATTCAGTCTGGATCTTAAGTGGCAGAGGTCAAGGAACAACTGTAGAGGATTCAGTCTTATTCAGTTCTACTCAAGAAGCTTTGAAGGAAGCTAAGTCAGGGTGAATCCAGCTGAGTTCTTCCAAGAACTCATCAAGAATCTCTCAACTCCTCTCCTTTAATTCTGAGTTGTAGAGTTATTATTTGTATTACATTTAAACTTGTAGGATCCTTTGGATCTGAGTGATTTGTAAGCCTGTATTTATAAAGGCTGAGGGTAGGGCTTGTTAGCCTGAGTGTAGGAGATAGAGATCTCTGAGTGTAGGCCTTGTTGGCTGAGTGTAGGCCTTGGTTGGCTGAGTGTAGGCCTTGATTGGCTGAGTGTAGGCTTTGGGATAAAGCTGAGTTGTAAGGCTTTGGGCCTGAGGTAGGAACCAATTTTGGTTCTGAGACAGTGGAGAAGTTTGGCCGAATCTAGTACACTGCTAGATAGGCGAAGGGGGAAAGTGGATGTACCCATATCTTGGGGAACCACTATAAAACACTGTGTGCTGTGCTGTGATTGTGCTGTGGATTAGCTGTGTATGTTTTGATATTGCTGTTTGCTGTGCATAAGTAGTTAGAAATCTGTGATATAACTGTTTGGCTGCCAACAAAGTTAGAAAAGGATTAGGTCACCTATTCACCCCCCCTCTAGGTGTTTAGGTACCATATCTTTCATCGACATAGCTCCTTTGATGTTGACACAAATTCTCGACACAACATCTGTAGAATGTGTCGACACTAATTCTGTGTGTCGACACAATCACTTTTTCTCTTTAACTTTGTTGAAACTCTGTTGTGTGTCGACACAATTCCTGTGTGTCGACACTGCTTCTGTGTGTCGACTCAGTTGATGTCGCCAAAGTCTTCTGTGTGTCGACACTGCCTCTATGTATCGACACACTTGGTGTCGACTAAGTTTTTCTGTGTGTCGACACTGCCTTTGTATGTCGACACAGTTGATGTCTGTTGGGTACAGTGGAATATATGTACCTGATTTGAAGAAGCCTCGCCCTACTCAATGATATACATCAAGGTGTATTTGATGTGTTTTTGAGTTTATGTGTGCAGGTTAAGTAACTGCAGGCTTGTAGGAAAAGTTTCTAAGTACATGTGTCGACACCTAGAAGAAAAGTGTCGACACTTAAGAAGGCTTGTGTCAACACCTAGAGAAGTAGTGTCGACACTTGGAGTAATTGTGTCGACACCAGGAAGCCAGAGTCGACACCAGAAGGAAAGTGTCGACACATACAGGATTTGTCGACACACAATGAAGAAATGTCTACATAATCTGTGTCAACACTTAGAAGCAGTGTCGACACCCAGAGGAACTTTGTCGACATCAAAAGTGTAGACACTAGGAGGCTGTGTCGACACTCAGCAAAACATCAACAAAGTTCAAGTACAAGTGTCGACACTAGGAGGCTGTGTCGACACTCAGCGAACTTCAACAAATTCTAAGTACATGTGTCGACACAAAGGAGATGTGTCGACACTCAGCAAAAGTCTCAACACATGAAGAATGTGTCGACACAAAGGAGATGTGTCGACACTCAGCAAAAGTTTCAACACAGAAGGCATGTGTCGACACAAAGAAGATGTGTCGACACTTAGCAAGTATCAACACAAGAAGATGTGTCGACACAAAGGAGTTGTGTCGACACTTAGAAGAAATCAACTAAGTATTGAAGAAGAAGAACTTGTGTCGACACACATAATCAGTGTCGACACATTCTGAAGAAACAGTGTCGAGAAGTAATTTCTACAACACAAGGAGTTGTGTCGACACCATGAAGGCTAGTGTCGACACTTAGTCTAATTGTGTTGACACTTGGTCCATTTGTGTCGACACATAAAGACTGTCTGTCTCGACACTTTCAGACTGTGACAGAGTTTTCAAGAAGTGATTGGATGACTTGACAGCTGCCATTTCAACCGGTCAACTGTTACTGTCAGAGCAGTCAGAAGTTTGTTAGAAACCGGATCAGCCGGTCACCATGAAGAAAGCTTATATAAAGGCCTATTACTTCAACAGAAGAAGATTGAGTATTGGATTCATTGAAGATCTAACAACACTAAAAGAAGAAGACCTTCAAGTGAAGATCTAAGAAGTTGGAGAGAGAGAGCTCCTTCTAAGAAGACAGCTATTGAACCAAGCTGTGAAGAAAGTTTCAGATTGAGATCTGATTCTTAAGTCAGCAGTGATTGAAGATCATCTGCATAGAGTTTCAACCCTGCTGTGTTCTAATTCAAGAAGCTTTGAAGAAAGCCAAGGGAGGTTGATCTCAGCAAAGTTCTTCCAAGAACTCATCAAGAAACCAGTCAACTCTTCTCTCTCATTCTGAGTTGTGGGTATATACTTTGTAATTTTAATTTCTTGTAGGATCCTTAGGGATCTGAGTTGTAAGCCTGAAATTATAAAGGCTGAGTGGTAGGGCCTGTGTTCCTGAGTGTAGGAGATTCATTTCTCTGAGTGTAGGCCTTGTTGAGGGCTGAGTGTAGGTCTTATCGAAGGCTGAGTGTAGGTCTTGGTGAAGACTGAGTGGTAGGGCTATTGAGCCTGAGTTGTAGGAGTGTGATCACTCTGAGCTGTAGGAACCTATTTGGGGTTCTGAGTTGTAAGATCTGAGGATCTGAGGAGTAGTGGAGAAGTTGGGCCGAATCTAGTACACTACTAGATAGGCGAAGGGGGAAAGTGGATGTACCCAGACCTTGGGGAACCACTATAAATCCTGTGTGCTCTCTGTGATTGTATGCTTGTGTGAATGTTGTGGTTGCTGTGCTGTGAATTGCAATTACTGTACTATAGTTCTGCCTTTAAAGTTTAAAAAGGTTAAGTGCACATATTCACCCCCCCCCCTATAGGTGTTTAGGCACTAGTTCTTTCAAGTGGTATCAGAGGGAGGTTACTCAAAAAATGGACATAACTGTCTGAGTAAAAGATCCTGTAGGCAGTATCAGCAGAATCAAGAATCAAGAAAATGGGTTCAACAGAGAATCACAAAGAACTAGGATCCATGAAGTTGTCAATCTGTAGAAAGGAAATTTTTGGTATTTGGAAAGAAAGGGTTAGACTATTTATGGAAGCCTCTGACCCTAGAATCTATATCACAGTCAAAGAAGGGTCATATGTGCCAATGAAAGTATCTGTCCTGGATGCAAATCAGAGAACTCCTAAGGACTATTCAAAGATGACTAAAGATGAGATTATTCTGGCCACTATGGATAAGAGGGCTCAGAATATCATTGTAAGTGCAATAGATGATGCCACATTTCAGAATTTGATTCACTGTAAAACTTCTAAAGAGATGTGGGATACACTGATAGTCTATATGGAAGGTTCAGAAGAGGTAAGACAAGACAGTAAATCTTTGTTGAATCAAGAGTATGAAAGCTTCAGACATGGCAGGTCTGATAGCATAACTGAGTGCTACAAGAAATTCTATAGGATTGTCAATGAGTTGATGTCTTATGGAAGAGAATTCAGCAACTATGAATTGAATGATAAGTTCTTGAGATCCTTGACTAAGGACTGGGATACCAAGATTTGTGCCATAAGGGAAATGGCCAAATTAGCAGACATTCCTCCTCCAACATTGTTTGGAAAACTGTTATCATATGAGATGCAGTTAATGGTAAGAAAGGAGGAAGAGAAGACTACCAGAGTTGAGCACAAAGAAAGATCTGTGGCTTTCAAGACAGAAGCCAGTAAGAAATATAAAATTAAGTCTCCATCTCCACCTCCAAAAGTTGCTGAGACTGAGACAGATGAGTCAGAAAGCAAGAATTCTGAAAGCAGTGAGAGTGATGAAGATTTTGCAGCTTTCACTAGACATTTTCAGAAGTTTCTAAAGAAGAAACAGTGGAGGTCTAAGCCATCCACTTCACAGAAGTCATCAAAGTATGACAGGAGAAAGCCCAAGTCAAGTAAAACTACATCTTCAAAGATAGTTTGTTATTGTTGTAACAAACAGGGACATGTTGTTGCTGACTGTCCAGAGAAAAGGAAAGAGTCAACTGATAAGAAGAAGACTCAGATCAAGGGCAAAAAGGAAAGGTCCTTTGTTGCTAAGAAGGACAAAAGTCTGTCTGATATGTCATCTTCAGAAACTGATTCAGAAGCTGAAGCTTATATTGGACTGTTTGCTGAAGAAGAGGAAGATGAGTTCATCCAGTTAATGAACTTAATATATGAGCATGAGGACAATCAGTGCCAGGGACTGATGGCCTTATCAGAAGGAGACAAAATCCAGGATCAGCCTGGACCAAGTCAGGTACAAAATTGTTCTGTTAGTTCAATTTCTAGTACTGAGTCAGATTCAGATACATCAGCATCAAGTGATGTTAGTGGATCTGAATCTGAAGGAGACATTCATCAGTTGATTGATGAATATAGGGTAGTGTTGCAAGCTTTGAAGAAAAGCAAATCCTTGGCCAAGAGTCAGGCTAAGGAGATTGCCAGTCTTAAAGTTGCTGCAACAGATTTTGACAAGTTGCTTGATCAGAAATTAAATGAAATATCTAGACTGAAGCACATTACTGTTATTCAGATGGGGACTATAACATTTAAAAATGATCAAATCAGAAATCTGGAGATTAGTCTTCAGAAAGAGAGAGATATAATAGCAAGTTTTTCTAAACCAAAGTCTGTTCTACCTTTGATAGATGAGTTTGCACCTCATAAGGGTAAAACTGGATTGGGGTTTACAAAACCTGCTTGGACAGTCAAGTCCAAATCTAAGGGCAAAGCCCCAGTACTCAACAAGAAGCCTGCTGTAGACAAAATAGCCAGGGTTGTACCTAAACAAAGGTACAACAGATTTGAGTGCTGGTGTTGTGGCAAGATAGGCCACTTTGCCATAGATTGTTGGCACAATTCCAGTGCCAAGATGGGTAGCAAACTGCCTGCTAGAAAAGCTATAGGTAGTTTTGTCAAGAGGCAGACTAACTTGCACCAAGGACCCAAGAAGTTTTTGGGTTCTAAGGTTAAGTAATCTGTTTTGCAGGTGAGTCCAAGTGGCCATGCCCCAATATGGTACTTGGACAGTGGATGTTCCAGGCACATGACTGGAACTATGGGATTGCTGAAGGACTATACACCAATCAAGGATGGTCCTAAAGTCACCTTTGGTGGTTCTGAAAAAGGAATCATCAAAGGCTTTGGTAACATTTCTAGCAACCTTATTACAATTACTCAAGTGGCTTATGTTAAATGTTTGAAACACAACCTCATGAGTATAAGACAGCTGAGTGATTTAGGATATGACATCTCATTTGTCAAAGATGGTTGTCATATCAGGAGGTCAAATGATCAAAAGATCATTCTGACAGGTTATAGGAAGAGAAATGTCTATTGTCTAGATATTATGTGTGAGAACAATATTTCTCCTGTGTGTCTTGTAGCTGATGAGAAAGTCTCTCATTGTGTCAAATGGCACAAGAGGCTATCCCATCTTAACTATAAGACAATTGGTCAACTCTATAGTAAAGAGTTAGTGAGGAATGGTACTCAGGTTAAGTGCATAAAGGTTGGGATATGCTCAGCTTGTCAAAAGGGCAAGCAGACCAAATCCACCTTTAATAGCATTAAGAACAAAGATGTTGTGAGGTGCCTATACCTCTTGCACATGGATCTTTTTGGTCCTATGCCAGTTCACAGCCAAGGTAGGAAGGTCTACACATTTGTGGTTGTAGATGATTATTCAAGATTTTCCTGGGTATTCTTCCTAAGGCAAAAATCTGAAACACCTAGTATCTTTTATAGTTTTGTCAAACAAATTCAGAATGAGCTAGACAGTACAGTGGTCAAAATAAGAAGTGGCCATGGTACTGAATTCCAGTATGATAGTATGACAAAGCTATGTGAAGAGTTTGGGATATTTCAGGAATTTTCCTCACCAAGAACACCTCAGCAAAATGGTATTGCTGAAAGGAAAAATAGAACCTTGATAGAGGCTGGTAGAACCCTATTAAGTGACACATCTCTCCCAGAATATTTCTGGGCTGAGGCAGTAAACACTGCATGTCATGTAATTAATAGGGCTACTATCACGAAAAGCCACTATAAGACCCCCTATGAGATTGTGAAGGGCAGAAAACCAAATCTATCCTATTTCAGGATCTTTGGTTGTAAATGTTATATACTTAACAATGGAAAGTCTTATCTAACTAAGTTTGCTGCCAAATCCCAAGAGAGGATCTTTGTTGGGTACAGCAACAACAGTAAGGCTTATAGGGTCTACAACTTAACTACTCAAGTTGTAGAAGAGTCAGTACATGTAGTGTTTGATGAAGCTAGACTCATTAACAATGAATTGTCTAGAAGTATTTGCAGCTCGACAGGTGTGACTGAGAAGATGGACAAGCTTACTATTGAAGAAGGTTCTACAGCAAGTCAACAAGTGGATGATAGTGGCTGTTGTCCAGGGGGAGTACTAGATACACCTGATGCAGAAGAAGACCAAGGGGTGCAACAAGTTGAAGAGAATGAAGGTGTACAACCTGAAGACAGGCTGCCTCCAGCAAATAGACATCTAAAAGATCATCCAACCAATCAAATTATTGGTGATCTCAGACAAGGGGTACAAACAAGGAGCAGGAATCTAAGTTCAGTTCTCTACTCCAGCTTTCTATCCCAAGTAGAGCCAAAGAAATTTGAAGAAGCAATCCTAGACCCTCATTGGATTGAGGCTTTGCAAGAAGAGCTAAACCAGTTCAAAAGATGCAATGTCTGGGAGCTAGTTCCTAAACCCAAGGACCACAATATTATAGGAACTAAGTGGATCTTTAGGAACAAGATGGATGAACATGAAGTTATTGTGAAGAACAAAGCTAGACTAGTTGCTAAAGGATATAGGCAGGAAGAAGGTATTGATTTTGATCAAACCTTTGCTCCAGTAGCCAGACTGGAGGCAATAAGGATGTTCTTGGCCTATGCAACCTATCAAGGGTTTAAAGTATACCAAATGGATGTTAAGTCAGCCTTTCTGAATGGAAATCTGAAGGAAGAAGTCTATGTGGAACAGCCATCAGGTTTTGTTGATTCAACTAAACCTAATTATGTTTATAGACTTAGGAAGGCTTTGTATGGGTTAAAACAAGCCCCTAGGGCTTGGTATGAGACCCTGTCTAGTTTCCTCATTGAGAATAAGTTCACAAGGGGGAAAATAGACAAGACTCTATTCCTTAGGGAATCCAGAGGCAAGATAATCTTAGTCCAAATATATGTAGATGACATCATATTTGGGTCTACAGAAAGTAGTCTTTGCAGAAAGTTTGCAAAACTAATGCAAGGACAATTTGAAATGAGCAGTATGGGGGAACTTAAGTTCTTCTTTGGTCTCCAAGTTAGACAGACTGAGGATGGTTTATCCATATGCCAGTCTAAGTTCACCCTAGAATTGATAAGGAAGTATGGTATGGAATCATCCACTACCATGAAAACTCCTATGGGGTCAACAATGTCTTTATGCAAAGATGATGCAGGGAAACCTGTAGATGAAACCTTGTATAGAGGGATAGTTGGCTCCCTACTTTATTTGACTACAAGTAGACCAGATATCATGTATGCTACATGTGTCTGTGCTAGGTAGTAAGCTTGCCCTAAAGAATCTCATTTGACAGCAGTCAAAAGAATTCTCAGATATCTTAAGGGCACTCCTTATCTAGGCCTTTGGTACCCTAGGAATGGAGAGTTTGAACTGACAGGTTATTCAGATGCAGATTTTGCAGGCTGCAAGGAAGATAGGAAAAGTACAACAGGTACCTATCAATTCCTAGGTGGAAGGCTGATATCATGGAGTAGCAAGAAACAAACAAGTGTGGCTATCTCCACAGCAGAATCAGAGTATGTTGCTGCAGGAAGTTGATGTGCTCAACTTCTATGGATACAACATCAATTAGAAGATTATGGTACTCAAGTAAGTAGAACACCTCTATTTTGTGATTCTACTAGTGTCATTTCTATTGCAAATAATCATGTCTCCCATAGTAGGACTAAGCACATAGAAATAAAATACCATTTTCTAAGAGAACATGTGGAAAAAGGAGATATTTCCCTAAAGTATGTTAAGACAGATAATCAGTTAGCTGATATGTATACTAAGCCCTTAGATGAAACCAAATTCAATAAATTTAAAATTGAATTAGGTATGATAAACTTAGAATAGTTTACAAAAAATTGGCTAAGTAAAATGGTGTCGACACACAGAGTTGTCTGTGTCGACATAGAAAAGTGGTGTCGACATTTTAGAGAAATGGTGTCGACACATCTAGAAAGTAAGTGTCGACACTTAAGAGAATTAGTGTCGACACATGAGGAGTAGGTGTCGACATATCCAAGGTGGTGTCGACACTTAGGATTTACTTAGAATTCGTCGAGTAGAGTCTCGACTAAGTGTCGAGCTAAGTAGTGTCGACACATATACAAGTGTCGACACATATATTCTGTCGACTATACTTGTGTCGACACATAGTTGTCGAGACATTATAAGTAAGTGTCGACACTTTTCAACTGTGTCGACACAATTTAAGTATTTTGACGCGCCCTTTCATCTTCGATTCTAGAAAGGTACAAATAGGTTTTCGGCATTATTTGTCGACACGCTCACCAAAGTTTCGAGACCAAACTTGTGTGTCGACATTTCTCTTCTCTAAATTCAAATTTCTTCAAACCCTAATGACGCCCAAGCTAGAAGAGAATGTTAATGAAGGATATGAACTCGTGCGACACGCCTTTGATGACGCGGAAGCTGAAATCAAAGGTGTGGTAACCCTAATAGAAGAGACTGGGTTAGAATTTCTTATATCAGAACCGATCAAGATATGGAAGAAGGAAGTCCTCGAATTTCTGAATGGAGGAACTCTAGATGAATCAGGACTCAAGATTAAGTCCAGAGTTCATGGGGCAAAGGTGAAGGTCTCTCCTAAAAGTCTAAGAAAAGTTCTTCAACTACCAAGGACAAAGGAAGAGGAAGATGTGTCTGCTTCTAAGACAAGGGAGGCACTAACATGGTGTGGACTTGATTCTAACCTGAAGATAGGATCTATATTCAACAGAAAAGGAATGAACACCCAAGGAAAATTTCTGTCTGAAATAGTTGGCAAGGTCATCCTGAGCAAGCCTGGAGGACATGACAGGATTTCACCTTATATGTTCAGTTTGATGACAAGAATTATCTTCAAACTTACTACTGATTGGTCTACAGTTGTGTATGAGAAGATAAAAGATAGTATGAAGAAGCCCAATTTGGGTAGAATACTGAGTCTATACCTAGCTGGAAATATTCCGGAGGTGATGAATCAAGCAGCTGGATCTAAGATTAACCATATGAGGAAGATGGATATGAGAATTTTCTCTAGGTGGGATAGGGTGCTAACAAAGGAACTGTCAACTCCAGTAAAGGAAACACCTCATAAAAAGAAGAAGAAGACAACCACTGTGGCTCAAGAATCCTCAAGCAGCTCTGAAGAGCATGTAGTATTCACTCCTGATGATGAAGAAACTGGAAATGCTGGCCAGTCTCCAGCAAGACAAGAAGATGCACCAAGGCAGGGGGAGCTACCCTCAGCAAGCCCAATTCACCTGGATCCACTCCAGGGGGAGCCTTTACTTGTGGAAGATCCAACTCCACTAGAGAGTGAACAAGCTACCCAAACCATACTGAAGGTAATCACTGAAATTAGTCAATTAGATTTCACTATAGAGGTAGAAGTTTTGACTGATTTATTACCTGATATTCATCAGCAAACACAGATACAACCTCAACCCCAAGATGTTGTCATGGAGGACACATCTGTTGCTGATCTAGTGGTAGATGAGATCAGAGATTCTCCAGCTCATTCTCAACAGGAATTTACATTAGAAGAGCTATTCCCTGATCTTCTACAGACAAATCTTGAGAAAGATATAGCTGTTGCTGAGGGGGAGAAGGCCCATGTTCAGTGGGAGCATGTGGAGACTGTAGAGGAAACAGCAAGCAAGGAGACAGAGAAGTCAAAAGATGCTGAGGAACCACAAAGGACTGAGAAGGATTCACATCCTAGTCCTAAGGATAGAGTGGATATAGTCAGCACATCTGCTTCAGAGGACGAAGAGGCTGTGAGAGCTAAGAAGAGAAAGTTCCAGGTCTTCAAGAGAAGAAGCCAGAACTATAAGAAAGCACTACAGACCATTGTTCCACAGCCAGCCACATCTACTGATTACAGTTCATTGATGGTGGCTTTATAGATCAAGCTTGATGAGCAAAGGCAAGCTCTGGAAAAGTATGTGGATGAAGGGAATAAGTCACTGCAATTTGATCTGGCCCAAGACATCAAGTCAATAAGATTTGAAGTGAATCTGAACAAGAAAGAAATGACTGACTGCTTCTATAAAGGAGGAAATGCAGTTGTCTATCTGGCCACACATCAAGAAAAAATAAAGACAAAACTTGATGAGCTAGAAGTGAAGCAAGGCTATGTACTAGAGAACCAGATAAGGATGAATGATAATCTTACAGCTTCACATAATGCCATAGTAACTGAAATGAAGAATATAGCTACTGCTCAGACTACAGCAAGCGCTACTGCCAAGGCTGAATTTGACAAACAATTGCAAGAGAGCCTAACTGCTGTTAAAACTGTTATTGAAGACTCTCAAAAGGCAATTACTGAAAAGCTCCAAAGGTTGAAACCTTTCTATAAGGATGGAGTAAACTATCTGAATGCACAGATAAGGTTTCAAAAAGATGATCTGAGGGATCACATTGAGAGAGAAGTCATAAAGGGGGAGAGGGTATTAGTCAAGGCAGGCTCTGATCATGCAAAGTGGATTTCAAATTCCATCAGAGCCACCCTTGGATATCCACCCTTATGTGATGATGACAATGTTGTAGAGTCTGGAATTAATCATGCATACCTTGGAGGAGAGCAAGCTGAAGTAGCGCAGGTGATATACCCTCCACCAGACTTTGATATGATACATCAAGAAATATAGTCAATGTATAGTCCTCCTGAGGGAAATCAGAATGTCATCATAGAGAAAGTTGTTCAGCCTGTGCCAGAGGCAATACTCAAAGAGCAAGAGGCCTTATTAAAGGAACAAAAGACTCAATTGTCTAAGAAAAGATTCAGAGAGCAAGCTGAACTTAGGTCTGATTTTGAACAATGGAGCCCAACTTTCAGGAATATCATTTTGACTGCTTGGAAGGATGCCATAGACAATATCCAGGATAGAGGCAAATGGTACTCTGAACAAGAGTAGAGGAAACATGAGAACAGGCAAGTGGCTATTGTTCAATATAGAAGAAAGACTAAGATGGGAAAGCTACCTCCTACTGCGCAGGAGCCTAGCAAGTACTTCCCAAAGCCTTATCATTATTTTGAAAGGCAGAAGATCAAGGCTGAAGAGCAGAAAAAGATAGATCTTGAAGGGAAGAAGCCTGCTGATGACAAAGATGCTCAAGTCCAAGCAAAGATACAATCAGGAAAGGGCATTGTTATCAAGGAGCCTGAGCAGTCTTAGGATAGAAATTTTTCTTAAGTTTACTATGTGTAATCATTTGCATTCAACTTTCTGTAAACGTTTGAATAATGAAAATGTTGAAGTTGTTAGAACAATGTGATGTGTTAAATCTATTACATTACTGTTCTGAGATATTTGTGTATACATGTTTTGTTTATACATGTTTATGTACTTACCCTGTCATTTAATATTGTTTTACATCATACTGTGAATTTGTTATGTATGGTGTATATCATTGACTAAGGGTTATGACTTCTCCAAATAGGGGGAGATTGTTTGGTACAGTGGAATATATGTACCTGATTTGAAGAAGCCTCACTCTACTCAATGATATACATCAAGGTGTATTTGATGTGTTTTTGAGTTTATGTGTGCAGGTTAAGTAACTGCAGGTTTGCAGGAAAAGTTTCTAAGTCCATGTGTCGACACCTAGAAGAAAAGTGTCGACACTTAAGAAGGCTTGTGTCGACACCTAGAGAAGCAGTGTCGACACTTGGAGTAATTGTGTCGACACTAGGAAGCCAGAGTCGACACCAGAAGGAAAGTGTCGACACATACAGGATGTGTCGACACACAATGAAGAAATGTCTACATAATCTGTGTCGACACTTAGAAGCAGTGTCGACACCCAGAGGAACTTTGTCGACATCAAAAGTGTCGACACTAGGAGGCTGTATCGACACTCAGCAAATCATCAACAAAGTTCAAGTACAAGTGTCGACACTAGGAGACTGTGTCGACACTAGGAGACTGTATCGACACTCAGCGAACTTCAACAAAGTCTAAGTACATGTGTCGACACAAAGGAGATGTGTCGATACTCAGCAAAAGTCTCAACACATGAAGAATGTGTCGACACAAAGGAGATGTGTCGACACTCAGCAAAAGTTTCAACACAGAAGGCATGTGTCGACACAAAGAAGATGTGTCGACACTTAGCAAGTATCAACACAAGAAGATGTGTCGATACAAAGGAGTTGTGTCGACACTTAACAGAAATCAACTAAGTATTGAAGAAGAAGGACTTTTGTCGACACACATAATCAGTGTCGATACATTCTGAAGAAGCAGTGTCGAGAAGTAATTTCTACAACACAAGGATTTGTGTCGACACCATGAATGCTAGTGTCGACACTTAGTCTACTTGTGTCGACACTTGGTCCATTTGTTTCGACACATAAAGACTGTCTGTCTCGACACTTTCAGACTTTGACAGAGTTTTCAAGAACTGACTGGATGACTTGACAGCTGTCATTTCAACCGGTCAACTTCTACTGTCAGAGAAGTCAGAAGTTTGTTAGAAACCGGATCAGCCGGTCACCATGAAGAAAGCCTATATAAAGGCCTATTACTTCAACAGAAGAAGATTGAGTATTGGATTCATTGAAGATCTAACAATACTAAAAGAAGAAGACCTTCAAGTGAAGATCTAAGAAGTTGGAGAGAGAGAGCTCCTTCTAAGAAGACAGCTATTGAATCAGGCTGTGAAGAAAGTTTCAGATTGAGATCTGATTCTGAAGTCAGCAATGATTGAAGATCATCTGCATAGAGTTTCAACCCTACTGTGTTCTAATTCAAGAAGCTTTGAAGAAAGCCAAGGGTGGTTGATCTCAGCAAAGTTCTTCCAAGAACTCATCAAGAAACCAGTCAACTCTTCTCTCTCATTCTGAGTTGTGGGTATATACTTTGTAATTTTAATTTCTTGTAGGATCCTTAGGGATCTGAGTTGTAAGCCTGAAATTATAAAGGATGAGTGGTAGGGCCTGTGTGCCTGAGTGTAGGAGATTCATTTCTCTGAGTGTAGGCCTTGTTGAGGGCTGAGTGTAGGCCTTGTTGAAGGCTGAGTGTAGGTCTTGGTGAAGACTGAGTGGTAGGGCTATTGAGCCTGAGTTGTAGGAGTGGGATCACTCTGAGCTGTAGGAACCTATTTGGGGTTCTGAGTTGTAAGATCTAAGGATCTGAGGAGTAGTGTAGAAGTTGGACCGTATCTAGTACACTACTAGATAGGCGAAGGGGGAAAGTGGATGTACCCAGACCTTGGGGAACCACTATAAATCCTGTGTGCTCTCTGTGATTGTATGCTTGGGTGAATGCTGTGGTTGCTGTGCTGTGAATTGCAATTACTGTACTGTAGTTCTGCCTTTAAAGTTTAAAAAGATTAAGTGCACTTATTCACCCCCCTCTAGGTGTTTAGGCACTAGTTCTTTCAATGTCGACTAAGCTTCTCTGTGTGTCGACACTGCCTCTGTATGTCGACAAAGTTTCTTCAGGTGTCGACACAGCCTTTCCAAGTGTCGACACAATTAACTCCAAGTGTCGACACAGCTTTTCTCCAGTGTCGACACAAGCCTTCATAAGTGTTGACCCAGCTTCTTCTAGTATCGACACGTGGACTTAGAAACTTTTTTCTGCATTCCTGCACTTACTTAACCTGCACATATAAACTCAAAATAACATCAAATACACCTTGATGCATATCATTGAGTAAGGTGAGGTTTCTTCAAATCTGGTACACATTTTCCAATGTACCCAACAGTTATATAAGAATATCAAAATTCCAAATATAACTACTCGCCCTAACACAAAGCATTCTAGCGGAAGCTTTTAAACAGTTTCAAAGAACCCATAATTGAATAACAACTATCATGAATGTCCACATACTACCATAGGAATGAAATAACAAATACACTGAAAGTACTTGGCCTTATGGCCTTACAAGAGTTTACTTAATAAATTAATGTTTTGCATACATCGGCTCGTAGGCCAGCCACACATGATAGAAATAAAAACAACAATTTGCTTTGGCCTTCGAGGGCCAGCTCAGCAACATGGGCTTCAGCCCGCTTTTTGGTACTTGGCTTTGCAGCACCTGCCATCAACATTCCACCGCACGGTGGCAAACAAAGTAACGGTCAGCCAAAGCCGACCAAATTATAACGACCCCGCAACTTACTCGGGACGACGGTGCTCCTTCCCTGCATTACATTAGCCCAGCTAAACAATAAAGCGAAAACATACTTCGCCACAGGTGTAGGCTCACACAGCCAAACACCCTGTGCACTCAAGGCACATTAACGGAGAATCTAGTCAATTCCGTGGCTTCACCACCATCCCCGGGATGGCAACATCGTGATCATTTTTTAGTCTTTCTCACCACCGTCTAAGACTCCCGACTATGCCAACGGCCACTCCCTCTATAGGTCTCTACCACTGAACCACATAGCCCAGGTCCGATTTCACTTGCCCGTTGCTCACTCCGCATAGTCACCTTAAGACGTATGCACAGGCCAAGCTTCTCTCGGATCCCAAAACATTCCAAACATCACATAACCCAGTTATGTTCAAGGCTGGCTGCCCGGCCGCCAAGTTAGCAGAAATACGTTTCCGCTCAGTTTTTCGGGTGCGCCTTGGAGTTAATCCCCAAGGATCCATGTTGCAATCTACCGTGTAGAAACCCGAAAACACAAAACACGGAGTCCTCTCCGGCAAACCATAAAATATGCAACATCACCGATCCAGACCAACATGCTCGGGTAGGCTTCACACACAATACCTATGTCCGTACTTCGATTCCGGACTCTATATGCAACATAAGGGGACTATTCACATCAACCCTAAGGAACACCGCACACTCACCGCACACTCGCGGGAGCGGGTTTCCTTATGCAAAAGAAGGAGAGCTTCACATGGTTAAGTAGAGAACCGTTACCCTTGTAGTTCGCTTTTGCTCCATGGGAATCTATCCGGATGGAAATCTTCGAAAGGGAATTTCCTCCGCGGATCAGGTCTCGGTTCTCGATTTGGTGCTCCGATGCTCCGCCGGCGGACGGAATCCTCCTCTTCCTTCCTCCTTGCTCTCTCCTCTCCCTAATTCCTTAGAAAGAGAAGGCTTAAGAGAAAATGAGGAACTAATCCTCCATTCCCGGCCTTAACAAAGCAGGAACACACCTGGGCCGTCAGATCTTATTTAAAGAAAACAAACAGCTCAGATCCGGCCAAAATTCCTCAATCCTGGGCCAAACACGGCCTTGCACACGGCCGTGTCCTAGGCCGTGTGCCCCGATCTAGGCACGATCATCGAGCACAGAGAAGGACACGGGTCAAGACACGCCCGTGTCTCAACCTAACACACCCCGTGTCCTGATACACCCGTGTCCTACGATTTGTCTTAGATAACCGCCACTCCAACTGACACGACTCTTGGGAACACGGGTGGTGATAAGGGTATGCACATGCCCGTGTCATGCTTAACATACCCGTGTCACACTGCCGTGTTTCCTGCCATGTCCTTTTTTGGACACAGCCGTCCAACACAGGGAAAGACACAGCCTTGGACACGCCCGTGTCCCAGGCCGTGTACCCCTATTAAGGCACCAAAAATTCCTTAGGATGTGACCGATTCGATTACGATTTTCAGGGTGTTACAAATCTATCCCCTTTAAAGAATTTCGTCCCAAAATTATATAAAGTTACACAAAATTTAAATGTTACCTGACTGGAATAACTCGGGGTATTCCTCCAACATAGTCTTCTCTCGCTCCCATGAAAGCTCCTCACGTCCGCAGTTATCCCAACGGACTTTAACCATTCGGATTTCATTGTTGCGGAGTCGTTTGACTTCAAAGTCTACAATGCGTACTGGCTTGACCTTTGTCGTCAACCCGTAGTCAACCGGCACTTGATCGACTGCAACGACCTGTGAAGGCTCTTGCACCGCCTTCCGCAACACCAATATATGGAACACATCGTGTAGCGCACTCAACTGCACTGACAACTTCAATCGATACGCTGCTTCGCCAACCCGCTCCTGAATTTCAAACGGTCCAAGGTATCTCAGACTCGGCTTCTTCAAGCGTCGAACCTGTGAGACACCCTTGAACGGCTTAATTTTCAAATACACTCAGTCGCCAACACCGAACTCCACGTTCCTATGCTTGGCGTTATAATATTTTGCCTGCCTGTCCTGAGCGACCTTAAACTATTCCTGAATTGTATGTATCATTGAAGTGGTGTCTTCCACCGCTTGACATTTGAATAACTTCACCTCACATGTCTCCAACCAAGACAACATCATACGACACTTTCTCCCATACAAGGCCTCGAAAGGCGCCATTCCAATACTCGCTTGATAGCTGTTGTTATACGCAAACTCCACCATGTACAGGTGATCTTCCCACTATTTTCCGAAATCCAGGACACACATGCGAAGCATATCCTCCATCATCCTGTTGACCCTCTCAGTCTTACCATCCATCTGTGGATGAAAGGCTGTGCTGAAACTCGGCTTAGTTCCCAACAAACTATGCACCAGCCTCCAGTCACACGACGTGAAGCGTCCATCTCAGTCACTAATAATATTGCGGGGCACATCATGCAATCGAACAATATTATCCACATAGAGTTTGGCTATCTTTTCCACTGGATCTTCCTTTCTGTTCGGGATGAAGTGCGGCACTTTTGTCAATCTATCTACGACCAACCAGATGGCATCGTTTCCACTCTGCGACTTTCGCAAACCATGCACAAAATCCATAGAAATGTCATCGAACTTCCACTTCGGAATAGGTAAGGACTTCAAGAATCCTCCAGGCTTCTGGCACTCCGCCTTCACCAAGGCACAAGTTTAGCAGTTGGCCACATAAAGTGCTACATCTTTCTTTAATCTTGGCCACCAGAACAGCTTCTTCATATCTTTATACATCTTCGTGCTCCCCAGGAGGATTGAGTACTTGGTATGATTAGCCTCGTACATTAACTCCTCCCGAAGATTATCCGCACTAGGGACGCATAGGAGACCGTCCCTCCTTAGCAATCCATCCTCAACAGCAAATTGAGAATTTGACCCATCCAAAGATTCATCCAAGATCTGCTTCATGCTGTTATCCTGAACCAAAGCCCGCCGAACCCTATCAGCTAGGTCATACTGCACCTCTGCCCAATGCAATTTCTCCTCTGCACTAATCTGCTTGTCGACGCGGGAGATCTCTAATGCCTCAAAATCACAAACCAAACTCTCATCATGTATCGACAACCAGTTGGCCTGTGCAGGAGCCCTGCGACTCAATGCATCTGCCACTGCATTTCCATTCCCAGGAACATAATGTATCTTGAATGTGTAGTCCCACAGGAACTCCATCCACCTCCGCTGCCTCATGTTCAGCTCCTTCTGATCTAACAAGTACTTCAGGCTCTTATGATCGGTGTAGATATCGACCTTCACACCATACAAGTAGTGCCTTCATAGCTTTAGAGCAAATATCACGGCCGCTAACTCTAAGTCGTGAACCGGATAATTCCTCTCGTGAACCTTCAATTGTCGTGAACCATAGGCTATCACGCTCCCATGCTATAGTAGAACACAGCCCAAACCACGGCTCGAAGCATCACTATAGATTTCAAACCCTTTGGTCCCACTCGGCAAACATAAAATAGGTGACGTGGTCAACCGCCTCATCAATTCTTCAAAAGCCTGCTTGCACTCCAGCAACCACACAAACTTTTGATCCTTCCTTGTCAACGTCGTGAGTGGTAGTGCTATCCGCAAGAAGTTCTCTACGAAGCGCCTGTAGTAGCCGACAAGCCCCAGAAAGCTCCGGACTTCCGCCACTGTAGACAATACAAGCCACTCCCGTATTGCAACTATCTTCGTCGGATCCACCTCTATCCCTTCTCCACTAACAATATGAACAAGGAACGCTACTGAGGATAACCAGAATTCACACTTGGAGAACTCAGCATACAACTGATTCCTTCTCAACGTCTCCAACACCATATGCAGATGCTTGTAGTCATCATCCTCACACTTCGAGTACATCAAGATATCGTCGATAAATACTATCACGAAACGGTCCAGGTACTCTCTGAACGTCCTATTCATCAGATCCATAAACACGGATGACGGATTGGTCAACCCAAACGGCATGACCGTGAACTCGTAATGCCCAAACCGCGTGCTGAACGTTGTTTTGGGATGTCTCTTTCCCTTATCCTTAATTGGTAGTAGTCGTATTTCAGATCTAACTTCGAATATACTGTTGACCCGACCAACTGATCAAATAGATCGTCAATCCTTGGTAACAGATACTTATTCTTTTTTGTAAGCTTGTTCAACTCTCGATAGTTGATACAGAGTCGCAAGCTCCCGTCCTTCTTCTTAACAAAGAGGACCGATGCGCTCTAAGGCGATTAACTTGGACGCACATATCCTTGCTCCAACAACTCTTGCAGTTCCACCTTCAGCTCCGCCATCTCTTTTGGCACTATTCGATACAGAGAGCGTGACACCGGTTTGGCACCCGACACCAGCTCAATAGTAAAATCAATCTCCCATTGAGGTGGGGCTCCTGGGAGATCATCCAGGAACACATCTGGATACTCGGACACAACTGAAATACTTCCCAAACTTGGCATAGGCATTGAAGTCTGCACTAATGTGACAAACAGCTCTGCCCCAGACCGAACTGCCTTTAACAACTGAAGGACCGACATCAAAATCTTACTAGACCCATTCATGCCCGCAAATGTAGTCTCCCGATCAGTATTCAGTACCACTTAACCTCCTTTCGGTTGCAATCAATGCATGCTCGCTGCTCTGAGAGCCAGTCCATACCAAAGATTACGTCGAACTCCACTAACGGCAGTACCGACGCTTGTAAGTCAAACTCTTGGTCCCCAATCCGTATCTTTACCACACAGATTCTATCCGCGTGCATTGAGCACCCATTGGGCAACAACACATCCAACTTGTCTTTTGCCATCGAGGAAGGGACTCTGATGCACGATACGAATCTTTCGGACAAGAAGGAATGCGAAGCTCCTGTATCAAACAGGGCTCTCGCCGGACAATCGAAAATCAACACAAAGCCTAGCACCAACATTTATAAGCTAACATATAAAAAGGTAACAACTATATAAAGTTAAACTGCTATAACTTAACTCATATATGTCACCACGTCAGCTTGTTTTATGGCCTCTTGCAGACCAAGATTATATAGTCTATGCTGGGTTGGAGCATGGTGGGACGAGGTTGACTCCACCGCCTTACCTTTTTCTTTATATGATGCTCCAAGCTTCCTCTCAGACTTTGCACGTCCGCTCCAACATTCACGAGAAAAATGCCCCATCTTTCCACAGTTGTAGCAAGCTCCTCGTACTTGACTTGTGGTTGCCCCCATCACACCAGACGAAGGGACTGAGCTCGAAATCTTTGGCTTCTTGTTCCATCTGTAAAAACCCGACATTGCATTTGTCACTTTGAACTCTGACTTCCTTTCCCCTGGGTCCTTCTTCTCTTGCACTTTCTTCACGACCTTCTCCAATGACCGGGCCAAATTGACCAAGGCTAGGAAGCCCTGTGCCTTAGGCCTAGCAAGGAGTAGTTGTAGGTCGCCACGTAGACCCTCATAAAATCGTTTGGTCTTCCGCTCCTCCTCAGTAAACGTAACACCAGCATAACGACCCAACCATGTAAACTCGTGGAGATACTCATCCACGCTCCTATCTCCCTGAGTCAAACCAAGGTACTGATTCTCCATCTCAAGCTTCTGAGCAGAGGATAGATATCTAGCCAAGAACAACCTTGAGAATTCCTTCATAGACACATCTGCAAGTTGCCTTCCCACTAAGAGTTGAAGCTCCAACTCGTTCCACGACAGCCTCGCCTCACCAACCAATAATAAGGTCGCTATGGTGGTATTCTGCCACTCCTCAGTTAACGTGGCCGTCAAGATTCTCTTTATCATAGAGAGCTAATCCTCAGCTTGAGTTGGCGTTCCAATCCCGTCGAACATCGAAGGATTAAAGCTCATTACATGCTTGAGCTGCTTCTTCGTAGCCCTCCTTGGCGCTACTTGATCTACTGCCACACGTTCTACCACTCCCGGCTCTACCACCCTAATCGATTCTTGCTCATTAACAGTTGGCGTGTGGTGCATTTGCCCTGTAAGTTGGGCATTTATCATAGCAAAAACTGCTTCAGCCACCAATCTGATGGTTTCTGCCGAAGGAGGTGTTGTAGGCACGTCATTAGGTGCACTACTTTCCTCCGATCGCAGATGTTCTGATTTCCCAACACTGCTCCTAGTTGCCTATAATAGTATAAACCCTTGATTAGGCGACAAACAGATTGCTAAAAGCAATCATTGGAACACTCAGGTTCCTCAAAACAAGTGATTTTTTTCATTCCTAAGTGGACATTCATGGGTTCTTTTATGTTATAATGATGACACACATAAATGTGTTCACCACCCCTTAAAAGAATTCGCCCACGAATTCAAATAAAGAAGACCGACACCTGGGCTTTGATACCAAATTGTAACACCCCCATCTGTCGAATGGAATATAACACAAGGTCCAGCTGGAACCCGACGTCATATACCACGGACAGTCGGAAGGGTTATTGAAAGATATTGTACCTAATAACCTAGAGGGGGGGGGGGTGAATAGGTGACTTAAATCTTTTTAACGTTTTAGGTAGAATTCAGATTTTATCACAGAGTTATATCCACTTTTACACAGCAATCAATCAGCAATCACAGCAATCAATCAAGCAGACAGTGAACACACAAATATATAGTGGTTCCCCAAGGTTTGGGTACATCCACTTTCCCCCTTCGCCTATCTAGTAGTGTACTAGATTCGGCCAAACTCCTCCACTATCTCAGATCCTCAGATCTTACACTCAGAACCCCAACACAGGTTCCTACAGCTCAGGCCCAAGGCCCTACAACTCAGTCTTCTTCAAAGACCTACACTCAGCTTCTTCACAAAGCCTACACTCAGCCACAAGGCCTACACTCAGCCACAACAGTCCTACACTCAGAGAAACAGATCTCCTACACTCAGGCATACAGGCCCTACACTCAGCCTTTATAATTGCAGGCTTACAACTCAGATCACTATAGATCCTACAAGAAATTTAGAATATAAAGTGTATATACCTACAACTCTGAATAGAGAGATGAGTTGATAGGTTCTTGATGAGTTCTTGGAAGAACCTGCTGAGATCAACCTCACTTGGCTTTTCTTCAAAGCTTCTTGAATGTAGAACACAATATGGTTGATCTCCTCTGCAGCTGATCCTTGATCTCTGCAACTTAAGATTCAGAACAAAGTCTGAACCCTTCTTCTCAGCCTGGTTCCAACGACTGTCTTCTTGGATGGAGCTCTCTCTCTCCAACTACTTAGAACTTCACTTGAAAGTCTTCAATGAATTGCTTTTCAACAACTTGATCTTCTTTTTCAATCATCTTTTTCTGTATACAGTATAAGCCTATATATAAGCCTTCTTCATGGTAACCGGCTGTTCTGGTTCATAACTGATTTCTGACAACTCTGACAGGTGCAGTAGACCGGCTGGAATGGCAGCTGTCAAGTCATCCAGTCAGTTCTTGAAAAATCTATAACTATCTGAAAGTGTCGAGACTGTCTGTCTTTAAGTGTCGACACTTATAGACTAAGTGTCGACACAAGTTGACTAAGTGTCGACACTAGCCTTCAAGGTGTCGACAAAACTCCTTGTGTTGTAGAATTCACTTCTCGACACAGCTTCTTCATCATGTGTCGACACTGATATTGAGTGTCGACATAACTCCTTATTCTTCAGCACTTAGTTGAATTCTTGTAAGTGTCGACACAACACCTTTGTGTCGACACATCTTCATGTGTTGAACTTGTTCAGTGTCGACACATCTTCTTGGTGTCGACACATGCCTTCTGTGTTGATACTTGCTGAGTGTCGACACAGCTCCTTGTGTCGACACATTCTTCTTCTGTTGAGACTTTGGCTGAGTGTCGACACATCTCCTTTGTGTCGACACTTGTACTTAGAATTTTGTTGAACTTTGCTAAGTGTCGACACAGCTCCTTGTGTCGACACTTTCTTCAAGTGTTGAGTCTTCTACTGAGTGTCGACACATTATTTCTTGTGTCGACACATCTTCAAGTGTTGAGTCTTCTGCTGAGTGTCGACACATTCTTTATTATGTCAACACTTATACTTAGACTCTGCTGACTTTGCTGAGTGTCGACACAGCCTCCAAGTGTCGACACTTTCTGATGTAGACACAGTTTCACTGGGTGTCGACACAACTGCTAAGTGTCGACACAGCTTCACTGGACTTTTCTTCATTGAGTGTCGACACAGCTCCTTGTGTCGACACTTTCTGTCTGGTGTCGACTCTGCATCCCTGGTGTCGACACAAGTACTCCAACTGTCGACACTGCTTGCCTGGGTGTCGACACAAGTCTTCTTAAGTGTCGACACTTTGCTCCTCGGTGTCGACACATGGACTTAGAAACTTTTTCATCTTTCCTGCAAATACTTAACCTGCACAAGTAAACTCAAAATACATCAAATACATTTTGATGTATATCATTGAGTAGGGTGAGGCTTCTTCAAATCAGGTACATTAGAACCAATGTACCCAACAATCTCCCCCTATTTGGAGAAGTCATAACCCTTAGTCAATGACATACACCATACAGAATAAAATCATAGCATGATGTAAAGCAGGATTATATAACAGGGCAAACATAAACATGTATTAATCAAACATGTGTACATAGATATCATCTCAGAACAATTATGAAATAAATATATCACACAGCACATTGTTCTAATTAACTTTGTCATATTCATTATACAAAAGTTTACAAAATTTTTTAATACAAGTGATTACATAGTAAACTTAAGATAATGCAATTCTATTTCTGCTCAGCCTCCTTGATCACTATGCCCTTCCCAGACTTTATCTTTGCTTGAACAGGGGCTTCAGCATCTTCAGTATCAACAGGCTTTTTCCCTTTCAGCTCCTTCTTCTTTAGCTCTTCAGCTTTAATCTTTTGCCTCTCAAAGTAATGATAAGACTTGGGAAAGTACTTGCTAGGCTCCTGGGCAGTAGGAGGTAGCTTTCCCATCTTTGCCTTTCTTCTATATTGCACTATAGCTTCTTGCCTTGATTCATGCTTTCTCCATTCTAGTTCAGAAAATCATTTGTTTCTATCTTGAATGTTATCTTTGGCAGCCTTCCATGCAGTTAAGATAATGTTTCTTGAAGTGGGGCTCCACTGCTCAAAATCAGGCCTTTGTTCAGCTTGCTCTCTGAACCTCTTCTTAGACAACCTAGCTTCTTGTTCAGCTTGTTCCTTCAGTATAGCTTCCTGTAAAGCCTCAGATACTGGCTGAACCACCTTCTCTATAATGACACTTTGCTGTCCCTCAGGTGGGCTATACATAGACTGTATATCAGCTTGTACCATATCAAAATCTGGATGAGGGTAGATGACTTGAGCCACTTCAGGTTGCTCCCCTCCTAGATATGCAGGATGTATCCTAGATTCTGCTACATTGTCATCATCACATAAAGGAGGATAACCAAGAGTTGCTCTGATAGAATTAGAAATCCACTTGGCATGATCAGAGCTGGCTTTGACTAACACCCTCTCCCCCTTTATGACTTCTCTTTCCATGTGATCTCTTAGATCATCCTTTTGAAATCTTATTTGGGCATTAAGATAATTGACTCCATCCTTCTAGAAAGGTTTTAACCTTTGGAGCTTTTCATTTATCAACTTCTGAGAGTCTTGAATTGCAGAAGTAACATCAGTTAAACTCTTTTGCAATGCTTTATCAAACTCTGCCTTAGCAGTAATATTAGAAGTAGTCAGTCCAGCAGCTATGTTCTTCATCTCTGTGACAATGGCATTGTGGGAAGCTGTTAAGTTGTCATTCATTCTGATCTGGTTCTCAAGAACATACCCTTGCTTCAGTGCAATGTCATCCACTTGAGCTTTTATTTTCTCCTGATGAGTAGCTAAGTAGACTACTGCATTCCCTCCTTTGTGGAAGCAGTCAGTCATCTCCTTTTTATTGAGATTCATCTCAAATCTTATGGACTTAATGTCTTGGGCTAGATCAAACTGTAAAGACTTATGGCCCTCATCCACATATGTTTCTATGTCTTTCCTGTGTTCATCAAGCGTGATTTGCATAGCAACCATCAAAGCACTGTAATCTATAGTTGGTGTTGGCTGTGATATAGGCTGTGGTGCAATAGTTTGTAAAGCCTTCTTATAATTCTGGCTCCTCCTTTTAAATACTTGAAATTTCCTTTTCTTTGCCCTTGTAGCCTCCTCATCTTCAGAAGCAGATGTACTTGCTATTTCTACCCTCTCCTTAGGTAGCTCCTGAACATCCTTTTGCTTCTCAGGCTCCTGTCTTGCTGTTTCTTCTAGAATTTCCACATGCTCCCCCTGAACTTGAGCATTCTCCCCCTCAGCAGTAGCACTTTCCTTCGCAAAGTCTGTCTGATCCAAGTTAAGGAAGAGATCTTCCATAGTAAATTCTTGTTGAGGAAGAGATGGAGATGCTCTTATCTCATCTGTTACTTGATGTGGTTCCACTTGATCTACAACAGATGTGTCCTCTATGACAATATCTGGGGGTAGACTATCAATCTCAAGGATAGTGTGAGTAGCTTGCTCACTTTCTAGTGGAGTTGGCTCTTCCACTACAAGAGGCTCCCCCTGGACTGAATCCTGGTGAATGGGGCTAGCTTGAGGTAGCTCCCCCTGCCTCTCTGCAACTTCTTGTTGAGCTGGAGACTTCTCAGCACCTCCAGTGTCTTCTTCATCAGGAGTGAAGACAACTCTTTCTTCTGAACTACTTGATGATTCTTGAGCTACTGGAGCTATCTTCTTCTTCTTCTGCTTGAGTGGGGTTTCCTTCTCAGGAGTTATTTTCTCTGGTGTTGGCATCTCCTTAGACAACACCCTATCCCATCTGGAGAAGAGTCTCATGTCCATTTTCCTCATATGATTGATCATAGATCCAGCAGTTTGACTCATTACTTCTAGTATACTACCAGCCAAGTAAAGACTTAAAATTCTACCAAAATTGGGTTTCTTCAGACTTTCTTTAATCTTATCAAAGACAACAACAGACCAATCAGTTTTCAGGGTGAAGATAATCCTTGTCATAAGATTGAACATGTGGGCTGATACCCTATCATGCCCTCCAGGCTTACTTAAGATCACTTTTCCAACAATTTCAGAAAGAAATTTCCCCTGACTGTTCATGCCTTTCCTATTGAATACAGATCCAATTTTCAACTTGGAATCTAAACCACACCATGTTAAATCTTCTCTGGTTTTTGAAGCAGTAACTTCATCCTCTTCTTTTGTCCTAGGTAGGTTTAGGACCTTTCTTAAACTCTTTGGAGAGACCTTCACTTTTTCTCCATGTACCCTGGACTTGATCTTGAATCCAGAGTCGTCTAGGGTTGCTCCATTCAGAAATTCTAAAACTTCCTTCTTCCAAATCTTGGTTGGTTCTGACACAAGAAAATCTAACCCTGAGTTTGCGACTAGGGTTATCACATCCTTGATCTCTTGTTCTGCATCGTCAAACGCATGTCGCACCAGTTCATAGCCTTCATTGACGTTCTCCTCGAGCTTTGGCGCCATTAGGGTTTGAAGAATTTGAATTAGGAGAAGAGAGGTGTCGACACACAAGTTTGGTCTCGAAACTTTAGTGAGCGTGTCGACAGACAATGACGAAATCCTATTTATACCTTTCTAGGATTGAAGATGAAAGGGCGGGTTAACTAACTCAAATTGTGTCGACATTATTGAAAAGTGTCGACACAGACTTATAATGTCTCGACACCTATGTGTCGACATAAGTTTAGTCAACAGAATATATGTGTCGACACTTGTTGATGTGTCGACACCGCTTAGCTCGACACATAGTCGAGATATTACTTCACTAATTCTGCATAAAGTTTAAGTGTCGACACCACCTTGGATGTGTCGACACCTACTTATTATGTGTCGACACTAATTTTCTAAAGTGTCGACACCAACTTCCTAGATGTGTCGACACCAATTTTCTGTCTCGACACAGACAACTCTGTGTGTCGACACTATTTTACTTAGTCATTTCTATAAACTTATTCTAAGTTTATCATACCTAGTTCAATTTTAAACTTATTGAACTTAGTTTCTTCTAAAGGCTTAGTATACATATCAGCTAGTTGATTATCAGTATTTACATACTCTAGTGATATATCTTCTTTTTCTACATGTTCCCTTAGAAAATGATATTTTATCTCAATATGTTTAGTTCTACTATGGGAAACAGGATTGTTTGCAATTGATATAGCACTAGTAGAATCACAAAAGAGTGGAGTTCTACTTACCTGAATTCCATAATCCTCAAGCTGATGTTGTATCCATATAAGTTGAGCACAACAACTTCCTGCAGCCACATACTCTGATTCTGCTGTGGAGATAGCCACACTTGTTTGCTTTTTGCTACTCCATGAAATCAGTCTTCCACCTAGGAATTGACAGGTTCCAGTTGTACTTTTTTTGTCTTCTTTGCATCCTGCAAAGTCTGCATCTGAATAACCTGTTAGATCAAAGTCTCCATTCCTAGGGTACCAAAGGCCTAGATAAGGAGTGCCCTTTAGATATCTCAGTATCCTTTTGACTGCTGTCAAATGAGACTCTTTAGGGCATGCTTGGTACCTAGCACAGACACATGTAGCATACATGATATCTGGTATACTTGCAGTCAAATAGAGTAGGGAGCCAACTATCCCTCTATACAAAGTCTCATCTACAGGTTTCCCTGCATCATCCTTGCAAAGAGACATACTTGACCCCATAGGAGTCTTCATGGTACTGGATGAATCTATACCATACTTCCTTATGAGTTCTAGGGTGAACTTAGACTGGCATATGGATAATCCATTCTCAGTCTGTCTAACTTGGAGACCCAAGAAGAACTTAAGTTCCCCCATACTGTTCATCTCAAATTGTCCTTGCATTAGTTTTGCAAACTTTTTGCAAAGACTACTTTCAGTAGACCCAAATTTGATGTCATCTACATATATTTGGACTGGTATTATCTTGCCTCTAGATTCCCTAAGGAATAGAGACTTGTCTATTTTCCCCCTTGTGAATTTATTCTCAATGAGGAAACTAGACAGGGTTTCATACCAAGCCCTAGGGGCTTGCTTTAACCCATACAATGCCTTCCTAAGTCTATAGACATAATTAGGTTGAGTTGAATCAACAAAACCTGATGGCTGTTCCACATATACTTCTTCTTTTAGATTACCATTAAGAAAGGCTGACTTAACATCCATTTGGTAGACTTTAAATCCTTGATAGGTTGCATAGGCCAGGAACATTCTTATGGCATCCAGTCTGGCTACTGGAGCAAAGGTTTGATCAAAGTCAATACCTTCTTCCTGCCTATATCCTTTAGCAACCAATCTAGCTTTGTTCTTGACAATTACTCCATATTCATCCATCTTGTTCCTAAAGATCCACTTGGTTCCAATTATGTTATGGTCTTTTGGTTTAGGAACAAGCTCCCAGACTTTGCACCTCTTGAACTGATTCAGCTCTTCTTGCATTGCCTCAATCCAATGAGGGTCTAGGATGGCTTCTTCTAACTTCTTTGGCTCTACTTGGGATAGAAAACTGGAGTAGAGTGCTGCATTCAGATTTCTGCTCCTTGTTTGTACCCCTTGTCTTAGATCACCAATAATTTGATCTGCTGGATGATCTCTTAGATGCCTATTAGCTGGAGGCATCCTGGCTCCAGGTTGAACTTCTTTAGTTTCTTCAACTTGCTGCACTCCTTGAACTTCTTCTTCATTAGGTACATGTAGTACTCCCCCTGGACAACAGCTACTATCTTCTTCCTGCTGTCTTGCAGTAGGTTCTTCTTCAATAGTGAGCTTGTCCATCTTCTTAGTTATACCTGTGGAGCTGCAAATACTACTAGACAACTCATTGTTAATAAGTCTAGTTTCATCAAATACTACATGTACAGACTCTTCTACAATTTGAGAAGACAAGTTGTAGACTCTATAAGCCTTACTATTGTTGTTGTACCCAACAAAGATGCCCTCTTGGGACTTGGCAGCAAACTTAGTCAAGTAAGACTTTCCATTGTTAAGTATAAAACACTTACAACTAAATATCCTGAAATAGGATAGGTTTGGTTTTCTGCCTTTCACAATCTCATAGGGGGTCTTATTATGGCTCTTAGTAATGGTAGCCCTATTAATTACATGGCATGCAGTATTAACTGCCTCAGCCCAGAAATATTCTGGTAGAGATGTGTCACTTAATAGGGTCCTACCAGCCTCAATCAAGGTTCTATTCTTCCTCTCAGCAATGTCATTTTGCTGAGGTGTTCTTGGTGAAGAAAACTCTTGAAATATCCCAAATTCTTCACATAGTTTTGTCATACTATCAGACTGAAATTCAGTATCATGGTCACTTCTTATCTTGACCACTGTACTGTCTAGTTCATTATGAATTTGTTTGACAAAGCTATAAAAGATACTAGGTGTTTCAGATTTCTGTCTAAGGAAGAACACCCAGGAAAACCTTGAGTAATCATCTACAACCACAAAGTATAGACCTTCCTACCTAGGCTGTGAACTGACATAGGACCAAAGAGATCCATATGCAAGAGGTATAAGCACCTCACAGCATCTTTGTTTTCAATGCTACTAAAGGTGGATCTAGTCTGCTTGCCCTTTTGACAAGCTGAGCATATTCCATCTTTAATACACTTAACTTGAGAACCATTCCTCACTAACTCTTTGCTAAAGAGTTGGCCAATTGTCTTGTAGTTGAGATGAGCTAGCCTCTTGCGCCATTTGACACAATGAGAGACTTTCTCATCAGCTACAAGACACACTGGAGAACCATTGTTCTCAACCATAATGTCTAGGCAATAGACATTCCTTTTTCTATAACCTGTCAAAATGATCTCTTGATCATTTGACCTCCTGATATGACAACCATCTTTGACAAATGAGATGTCATATCCTACATCACTCAATTGACTTATACTAATAAGGTTATGTTTCAAACCTTTAACATAAGCCACTTGAGTAATAGTTATATGGGAGCTAGAAATGTTACCAAAACCCTTGATGATTCCTTTTTCAGAACCACCAAAGGTGACTTTAGGACCATCTTTGATTGGAGTGAAGTCCTTTAGCAATCCCCTAGTTCCAGTCATGTGTCTGGAACATCCACTGTCCAAGTACCATATTGGGGCATGGCCACTTGGACTTACCTGCAAAACAGATTAGTGAACCTTAGAACCCAAAGAATTCTTGGGTCCTTGGTACTGGTTAGTTTGCTTCCTAACAAAGCTACCTGCAGGTCTTCCAACAGGCAGTTTGCTAATCACTTTGGCACTTGTATTGTGCCAACAGTCCATGGCAAAGTGGCCTACCTTGCCACAGCACCAGCACTCAAACCTATTGTACCTTTGCTTAGGTACATCCTTAGCTGTTTTATCTACAGCTGGCTTGTTGAGGGCTGGGGCTTTGCCCTTAGACTTGGACTGAACAGTCCTAGCTAGTTTAGTAAACCCCAGTCCAGCTTTACCTTTTTGATGAACAAATTCATCAATTAAGGGTAGAACAGACTTTGGTTTAGAAAACCTAGCAACTAAATCTTTCTCCTTCTGAAGACTAATCTCCAGACTTCTGATTTGATCATTCTTATATGTTATAGTCCCCATCTGAATCACAGTTATGTGCTTCAGTCTGGCTATCTCATTAAGTTTTTGATCAAACAACTTCTCATAATCAGTTGCAGCCACTTTGAGACTTGCAATCTCCTTAGCTTGACTCTTGGCCAAGGATTTGCATTTCTTAAATGCTTGCAACAGAATTTTATATTCATCTATCAATTGATGAATATCCTCTTCAGACTCAGATGCACTCTCATCACTTGATGATGATGAATCTGATTCTGAACTAGCACAAGAAATTGAACTTAAAGAACAATTTTGTACCTTACTAGGTCCAGGCTGCTCCTGGATTTTGTCATCTTCTGTCAATGCCATCAGTCCTTGGCACTGACTGTCCTCTTGTTCATATATGGAGTTCATTATCTGGATGAACTCTTCTTCCTCTTCCTCAGCAAACAGTCCTATGTTTGCTTCAGCATCTGACTCAGTTTCTGATGAAGATATGTCTGACAGGCTCTTATCCTTTTTGGCAACAAAAGACTTTTCCTTCTTGCCCTTGAATTGAGTCTTCTTCTTATCATTAGACTCCTTCCTTTTCTCTGGACAGTCTGCAATAACATGTCCTTGTCTGTTACAGCAATAACAAACAATTTTTGATAGAGTTGCTTTGCTAGACTTGGTCTTTTTCCTGTCTTTCTTTGATGACATTTTGTTCTGATAATAGTCTTCTTTACCCTGTGAAGTAGATGGCTTTGTCCTCCACTGTTTCTTCTTTAAGAACTTCTGAAAGTGTCTTGTGAAAGCTGCAAAGTCCTCATCACTTTCACTTCTTTCAGAATTTCTGCTTTCTGAATTATCTGACTCAGTCTCAGCAACCTTTGGTGGTGGAGATGGAGACTTATTTCTGTATTTTCTGGTGGCTTCTGTCTTGAATGCCACAGTCCTTTCTTCATGTTCACTTCTTGTAGTCTTCTCCTCTTCTTTTCTCACCATCAACTGCATCTCATAGGATAGCAGTTTTCCAAATAGTGTTGGTGGAGGGATATCTGCTAATTTTGCCATTTCCCTTATGGCACAGATCTTGGTGTCCCAATCTTTTGTAAGGGACCTTAAGAACTTTTCATTAAGCTCATAATTACTGAACTCTCTTCCATAGGGCATTAGCTCATTGACAATTCTATAGAACTTTTTATAGCATTCTGTTATGCTATCAGATCTACCTTGCCTGAAGCTTTCATATTCTTGGTTTAATAAGGACTTCCTGTCCTGCCTCACTTCTTCAGAACCCTCCATGTACACAATAAGAGTATCCCACATCTCCTTAGATGTCTTACAGTATATCAAATTCTAAAAGATAGCATCATCTATAGCACTCACAATGATATTCTGAGCCCTCTTGTCCATTGTGGCTAGAATTTTCTCATCTTTTGTCATTTCAGAGAAGTCCTTAGGTGTTCTCTGATTTGCATCAAGGACTGAAACCTTCATAGGCACATATGACCCTTCTTTAACTGTGATGTAAATTCTAGGGTCTGAGGCTTCCATAAATAGTCTCACCCTTTATTTCCAAATGCCAAAAATTTCTTTTCTGCAAATGGGCAACTTCATGGATCCAAGTTCCTTATGATTCTCAGTTGAACCCATGATTCTTGATTTTCTTGATTCTGCAAGTTACTTAGACTGAATCTGCCAACATGATCTACTCAGACAGTTATGTCCCTTTGTGAGTAACCTCCCTCTGATACCACTTGAAAGATATTGTACCTAATCACCTAGAGGGGGGGTGAATAGGTGACTTAAATCTTTTTAACTTTTTAGTCAGAATTCAGATTTTATCACAGAGTTATATCCACTTTTACACAACAATCAATCAGCAATCACAGCAATCAATCAAGCACACAGTGAACACACAAATTATAGTGGTTCCCCAAGGTTTGGGTACATCCACTTTCCCCCTTCGCCTATCTAGTAGTGTACTAGATTCGGCCAAACTCCTCCACTATCTCAGATCCTCAGATCTTACACTCAGAACCCCAACACAGGTTCCTACAGCTCAGGCCCAAGGCCCTACAACTCAGTCTTCTTCAAAGACCTACACTCAGCTTCTTCACAAAGCCTACACTCAGCCACAAGGCCTACACTCAGCCACAACAGACCTACACTCAGAGAAACAGATCTCCTCAACTCAGGCACACAGGCCCTACACTCAGCCTTTATAATTGCAGGCTTACAACTCAGATCACTATGGATCCTACAAGAAATTTAGAATACAAAGTGTATATACCTACAACTCTGAATAGAGAGATGAGTTGATAGGTTCTTGATGAGTTCTTGGAAGAACTCTGCTGAGATCAACCTCACTTGGCTTTTCTTCAAAGCTTCTTGAATGTAGAACACAATAGGGTTGATCTCCTCTGCAGCTGATCCTTGATCTCTGCAACTTAAGATTCAGAACAAAGTCTGAACCCTTCTTCTCAGCCTGGTTCCAACGGCTATCTTCTTGTATGGAGCTCTCTCTCTCCAACTACTTAGAACTTCACTTGAAAGTCTTCAATGAATTGCTTTTCAACAACTTGATCTTCTTTTTCAATCATCTTTTTCTGTAGACAGTATAAGCCTATATATATGCCTTCTTCATGGTAACCGGCTGGTCCGGTTCATAACTGATTTCTGACAACTCTGACAGGTGCAGTAGACCGGCTGGAATGGCAGCTATCAAGTCATCCAGTCAGTTCTTGAAAAATCTATAACTGTCTGAAAGTGTCGAGACTGTCTGTCTTTAAGTGTCGACACTTATAGACTAAGTGTCGACACAAGTTGACTAAGTGTCGACACTAGCCTTCAAGGTGTCGACACAACTCCTTGTGTTGTAGAATTCACTTCTCGACACAGCTTCTTCATCATGTGTCGACACTGATATTGAGTGTCGACACAACTCCTTGTTCTTCAGCACTTAGTTGAATTCTTGTAAGTGTCGACACAACACCTTTGTGTCGACACATCTTCATGTGTTGAACTTGTTCAATGTCGACACATCTTCTTGGTGTCGATACATGGCTTCTGTGTTGATACTTGCTGAGTGTCGACACAGCTCCTTGTGTCGACACATTCTTCTTCTGTTGAGACTTTGGCTGAGTGTCGACACATCTCCTTTGTGTCGACACTTGTACTTAGAATTTTGTTGAACTTTACTAAGTGTCGACATAGCTCCTTGTGTCGACACTTTCTTCAAGTGTTGAGTCTTCTACTGAGTGTCGACACATTCTTTCTTATGTCGACACATCTTCAAGTGTTGAGTCTTCTGCTGAGTGTCGACACATTATTTATTATGTCGACACTTATACTTAGACTCTGCTGACTTTGCTGAGTGTCGACACAGCCTCCAAGTGTCGACACTTTCTGATGTAGACACAGTTTCACTGGGTGTCGACACAACTGCTAAGTGTCGACACAGCTTCACTGGACTTTTCTTCATTGAGTGTCGACACAGCTCCTTGTGTCGACACTTTCTGTCTGGTGTCGACTCTGCATCCCTGGTGTCGACACAAGTACTCCAAGTGTCGACACTGCTTGCCTGGGTGTCGATATAAGTCTTCTTAAGTGTCGACACTTTGCTCCTGGGTGTCGACACATGAACTTAGAAACTTTTTCATCTTTCCTGCAAATACTTAACCTGCACAAGTAAACTCAAAATACATCAAATACATTTTGATGTATATCATTGAGTAGGGTGAGGCTTCTTCAAATCAGGTACATTAGAACCAATGTACCCAACAGTTATATAAGAATATCAAAAATCCAACTATAACTACTCGCCCTAACACAGAGCATTCTAGCGGAAGCTTTTAAACAGTTGGAAAGAACCCATAATTGAATAACAACTATCATGAATGTCCACATACTACCATAGGAATGAAATAACAAATACACTGAAAGTACTTGGCCTATGTCCTTACAAGAGTTTACTTAACAAACTAATGTTTTACATACATCTGCTCGCAGGCCGGCCACACATGACAGAAATAAAAACAACAATTCACTTTGGCCTTCGAGGGCCAGCTCAGCAACATGGGCTTCAGCCTGCTATTTGGTACTTGGCTTCGCAGCACCTGCAAGCAAAATTCCACTGCACGGTGGCAAACAAAGTAACAGTCAGCCAAAGCCGACCAAATTATAACGACCCCTCCCCTTACTCGGGACGTCGGTGCTCCTTCCCTGCATTACATTAGCCCAGCTAAATAATAAGGCGCAAACATACTTTGCCCCAGGTGTAGGCTCACACGGCCAAACACCCCGTGCACACAGGGCATATTAACGGTGAATCCGGTCAATTCCGTGGCTTCACCACCATCCCCGGGATGGCAACATCGTGAGCATTTTTTATTCTTTCTGACCACCGTCTAAGACTCCTGACTATGCCAACGACCAGTCCCTCTATGGGTCTCTAGCACCGAACCGCATAGCACAGGTCTGATTCCACTTGCTCGTTGCTCACTCCGCATAGTCACCTTAAGACGTATGCACGGGCCAAGCTTCTCTCGGATCCCAAAACATTCTAAACATCACAAAACCTAGTTATGTTCAAGGCTTGCTCCCCGGCCGCCAAGTTTGCAGAACTACGTTTCCGCTCAGTTTTCTGGGTGCGCCTTGGAGTTAATCCCTAAGGATCCCTACTACAATATACCGTGTAGAAAACCGAAAACACAAAACACGGAGTCTTCTCCGGCAAACCATACAATATGCAACATCACCGATACAGACTAACATGTCCGGGTAGGCTTCACACACAATCCCTATGTACGTACTTCTATTCTGGACTATATATGTAACACAAGGGGGACTATTCACGTCAACCCCAAGGAACACCGCACACTCACCGCACACTCGCGGGAGAGGGTTTCCTTATGCAAAAGAAGGAGAGCTTCACATGCTCAAGTTGAGAATCGTTACCCTTGTAGTTCGCTTTCGCGCCATGGGAATCTATCCGGATGGAAAGCTTCGCAAGGGAATTTCCTCCGCGGATCCGGTCTCGGTTCTCGATTCGGTGCTCCGATGCTCCGCCGGCGGCCGGAATCCTCCTCTTCCTTCCTCCTTGCTCTCTCCTCTCTCTAACTCCTTAGAAAGAGAAGGCTTAAGAGAAAATGAGGAACTAATCCTCCATTCTCGTCCTTAACAAAGCAGGAACACACCTGGGCCGTCAGATCTTATTTAAAGAAAATGAACGGCTCAGATCCGCCCAAAATTCCTCAATCCTGGGCCAAACACGGCCTTGCACACATCCATGTCCTAGGCCGTGTGCCCCGATCCAGGCACGATCGTCGAGCACAGAGAAGGACACGGGTCAAGACACGGCCGTGTCTCAACCTGATATGCCAGTGTCGTGTCCTCACGCACCCGTGTCCTAGGGCGTGTCTCAGATAACCGCCACGCCAACCGAAACGACTCTTGGGAACACGGGTGGTGACACGGGTATGCACAAGCCCGTGTCACGCTTGACACGCTCGTGTCACGCTTGACACGCCCGTGTCACGCTGCCGTGTTTCCTGTCGTGTCCTTTTCTGGACACAGCCGGCCAACACAGGGAAAGACACGGCCTTGGACATGCCCGTGTCCCATGTCGTGTACCCCTATTAAGGTACCAAAAATTCCTTAGGATGCGGCCGGTTCGATTACCATTTTTGGGGTGTTACAAGGGTTGTACAACTGGGTAAAGTTTTAAGGCCTTGGTGATCACGTAGTGGCGCTAAATCAATAGGATGGGTAGGCAAAAATGAGCTAGCAAGGATTATCGTTAGGATAGGTACAAGGCTCAACTGGGCCAAAAAGATGGCCGACATCACGCTCACTCTAGACTAACCGTGCACCAATTCTTTGGGAGTAGCTTGAGGCAAGTTCTTTGCCACCGAGAAAGATGATCCTTCCTCCCGACTCGAGCAATATGAGGCTAGTGGCTTCTACACACATTCCTACACTACTGTTCGATTGCTCCAGATTCCACAGTTTTGAGTAGTACAAACATTATTTACAAATGCAGAAAAGCATAAATCTACGAGCATAAAAAAATTAAATCTATTCTATTTCTACACACCATGAGTACTCAATTAGGAGCACTGCACGAGTTTCACACTACTCTATCCTAAAATCCTAAGCCATCACCACTATTTTAAAGGTGACACAAAAGAAAAAAATTTGACTTGAGCCGAGCGCGTGCTTAAGATCACGGTCATGTGGGTATAGGTGCACGATGTGGATAATATAATATAAAAATAGAAAATGAAAATAAACTTTTGGTATGAAAGTGCTAATAGTGCATGTGCATAGGTAACCTGCATAACTCTCCCCCACCAGACTTAAACTAAGCAACCTATTCAAGATTTGCAATAAAAATAAAGAAATAAAAGTTAGGGGAGAGGTTACCCCATGCTCAACAAATGAGCATACCAAAAGATTGGCGTTAATTTCAGCAGACATTCCACGGCCTAAACGAACTCAACCAGCATAAGAAAATATCTCCAACCACACATACTAAAAACATATAATCACAGTAGCATATTTGAATAAACTAAATGCGGCAAAATTGGGTTGTCTCCCATAAGCCCTTTTCTTTACCGTCCTTAAGGTGGACCAAATATCTGTATTAGCAGTTATATAAATATCGTTCAGATAATAAGTTCAAAACATAATGATAAAGGTCTACAAATACACACAACAGTAAGCAGTAAATGAAACTAGAAAAAGCACCAAAGGCAAACCCCGGAGATCCTCAACTCCTTAACTGAACGCTGACTTGTGATAGATTCCCCCAGTCACGCGAGATGAGGGAAAGGCGAAGGCTTTAGGGCCCAGGGAAGATGAGTCTCCCATGCCCCTAACTGTTGGGTACATTAGAATATATGTACCAGATTTGAAGAAGCCTCACCATACTCAATGATATACATCAAGGTGTATTTGATGTGCTTTGAGTTTATGTGTGCAGGTTAAGTAACTGCATGATTGCAGGAAAAGTTTCTAAGTCCATGTGTCGACACCTAGAAGAAAAGTGTCAACACTTGAGAAGGCTTGGGTCGACACCTAGAGAAACTGTGTCGACACTTGAAGTAATTGTGTCGACACCAGGAAGGCAGAGTCGACACCAGAAGAAAAGTGTCAACACATACAGGCAGTGTCGACACACAGTGAAGAATTGTCTACATAATCAGTGTCGACACTTAGAGGCAGTGTCGACACCCAGAGAAACTTTGTCGACATCAAAAGTGTCGACACCAGGAGGCTATGTCGACACTCAGCAAACTTCAACAAAGTTAAAGTACTTATGTCGACACAAAGGAGATGTCTCGACACTCAGCAAAGTTTCAACACATGAAGACATGTGTCGACATAAAGGAGATGTGTTGACACTCAGCAAAGTTTCAACACAGAAGGCATGTGTCGACACAAAGGAGATGTGTCGACACTCAGCAAGTATCAACAACAAAAGAAGATGTGTCGACACAAAGGAGTTGTGTCGACACACAGCAGAATTCAACTAAGTATTAAAGAAGAAGTATTTGTGTCGACACACTCAACCAGTGTTGACACATTCAACAGAAGGCTTATGTCGACACACAGAATCTGTGTCGACACATTCTGAATAAGCAGTGTCGAGAAGCTGTTACAACAACACAAGGAGTTGTGTCGACACCAACAAGGCTAGTGTCGACACTTAGTCTACTTGTGTCGACACTTAGTCTATTTGTGTCGACACATAATGACTATCTGTCTCGATACTTTCAGACAGTGACAGTGATTTCAAGAAGTGACTGGATGACTTGACAGCTGCCATTTCAACCAGTCAACTGCAACTATCAGAGCTGTCAGAAGGTCATTAGTAACCGGATCAGCCGATCACCATGGAGAAAACCTATTTAAAGACCTTTCTCCTTCGATAGAGATAATGAAGTAATGAATTAAAAAACAACACAAACAAGTAGAAGACCTTCAACAGAAGATCTAAGAAGTTGGAGAGAGAGAGAGCTCCTTCTAAGAAGAGCAGCTGCTGAACCGGGCTGCTAAGTAAGATTCAAATTGAAATCTAAATCTCAAGACAATAGTTGATTGAAGATCATCTGCACAGAAGATTCAACCCTACTGTATTCTAATTCAAGAAGCTTTGAAGAAAGCCAAGGGTGGTTGATCTCTGCCTAGTTCTTCCAAGAACTCATCAAGAAGTCAGTCAACTCATCTCTCTCTTTCAGAGTTGTGGTTAAATACTTTGTAAACTTTATTTTCTGTAGGATCCTAAGGGATCTGAGCTGTAAGCCTATTTTATAAATGCTGAGGTAGGGCTATTGTGTCTGAGTGTAGGAGATTCTATTCTCTGAGTGTAGGCCCTGATTGAAGGCTGAGGTAGGGCTATTTAGCTTGAGTGTAGGTCTTGGTGAAGACTGAGTGGTAAGGCTTTGTGCCTGAGTTGTAGGAGTGGGGACACTCTGAGTTGTAGGAACCTGTTTGGGGTTCTGAGTTGTAAGATCTGAGGATCTGAGAAGAAGTGGAGAAGTTAAGCCGAATCTAGTACACTACTAGATAGGCGAAGGGGGAAAGTGGATGTACCCAGACCTTGGGGAACCACTATAAATCCTGTGTGCACTCTGTGTATGTTTGATTGTATGGTTGCTGTGTTGTGATAATTGTAGAATTGCATTTACTGTACAGTATTTCTGCCTTTAAAGTTAAAAAGATAAATGTCACCTATTCACCCCCCCTCTAGGTGATTAAGCACTATTTATTTCACTAACCTCGTCCTTCTCACGTTGGCGGGTAAAATTTTGTGCCTTGTGTAGGAGCAGCTCCTTTCATTTCAGATCCACAAAAAGGGATCGCCAGGGTGGTATGATCACACCCACCAATTCAGCAGCAAGTTTATCTTTCTCAACTAGGGGCATCCTTTCCTTACCCACAGCGGGTGAAAGATCAGCTGAAGCTACATGTTTAATAGTCTTACAAACTTTGTTAGAATAAATAGGAGTTTTCAAATCCGATTTTTGCATGCTTTCAACAGGCGCGCTCATCTCACATTTCTTCTCAATGGAATCTTGCTCCACGTCAGGTGACTCCGTCTCTATCTCTCCTTCAGCTACTGTCAGCGGTTCGATCACTTTCTTAACCCACTCGCATTCCTTCAGTGGAAGACCTGTCTTAGCAGTACTAGACACATCGTTAGATAACGAATAATTTAATTTCAAAAATTCTCCATGTTCATTTGAACTAATATGGGGAGGTGAAGATGGTAGAGTCAGTTTGACCTTACGAGCCAAAGTGACACCACTCGCATTGAATTGCAAGGTAGCTTCACTGTCTTTCAAGAATGGGAGTCCTAAGATGGGTTCTGACGTGTTTCCCATAGGTCCTAACACCTGAAAGTCAGTGACCACAGCAGCCCCATTCATAATTACTTCAACATATTTGATCTCACCATCGATCTTTACTACCGATCCATCGGCTAGCACTAGAGATTTCTGGACATCAGATTCGATACTTAAATTTAATTTTTCAACATCTTGCAAAGCAAGAATGTTGCAGGATGATCCAGAATCGCATAGAGCTATTGTATCTACTGCATCGATCTCACATTTGACGGCCAATCCATTATTATCGCACTCATCCGCATCCCCAGCACTCTTCCCTTGCTCACGGGGATTTTTCCCCGTGTCAATAGGGAGGGTGCCACGAGTATGCTCGGAGAACGCAAGGTCCAGTTGACCAAGTTGTCTCTCCAAGTTCCTCATAGATGTGGTTCGAGTGGACATATTTGATTGGGCCATCTCCACAAACTTCTCCATCATTTATTCCAAAGCAATTTTATGAGTTCCTTGTGTATTAGGATTATAACCCATATGCGGCGGTCACGGCTTGCTACTAGAGGTTTGGGCATCAAACTGATGCTGGCCTCCCTGCCATCTTTGACCGGGAGCATTCTGATTCCATGAGAAATTGGGATGATTTCTCACATTGGGGCTATAAACATTATTAAAAGGAACATTACGATTTTGACTATTTATAAAATTCACATTTTCATCAGACATTATACCTGACGGCTCAGCAATGCTTTCTCCAGCGGTGCACTCGTAGGCATGATGGCGAGGGTTACCACAACCTTGACAAGATATGTCCATATACCGAGCTGGAGGAGGGGTCGATCTGGTCAACATATTCCTTCCATCTAAAGTGTGATGGCTCAGCTCCGATTGCTACACCACAACGTTAAATTCAAATAAAGTCCTCGCCCCTCTAGGGGCATTTCTCCGGCGGTCCAATAAGTTTTATGGGAGGCGGTATCTCAAAGTAGCCTCAATGCCTCTTCCAAAAATAAGTTCATTATCGTGCCACCAGCAGCTGCGTCGATCATTGCCCTGAAATTAGGCTCAATACCAAAATAAAATATGTCAACTAGATTCCACGGCTCACAGCCGTGCTCTGGGCATCGACGCTACAGTTCCGAGAATCTCTCCCACGCCTCGGATAGTGACTCATGGTCTAGTTGCCGGAAGGCTGTAATATCCCTCTGAGCATTCACTATCTTATCCACCGGGTGGAACTTTGCCAAGAACATAGAGGACAATGCCTCCCATGTAGTAGCGGTCCCTGGAACAATGGTATGCAGCCAGGTCTTTGCCTTGTCCCTCAGCGAGAACGTGAACAACCTCAGCTTCACAACGTCGTCAAAAATTCCAGCATACCGAAATGTGACACAAATCTCCGAGAACTCCGCCTGATGGAGTTACGGGTCCTCACTCGGCAATCCCGAGAACTGCGTATTATTCCGGATCATATTCAGGATGGCGGGTTTTATCTCAAAGTGGTTGTTTATTATTGCCGGCCCGAAGCCAGGGTAAACACTTCCTGCAGTTGGGGTTGTGAAATCACGCATTGTCCTAACGCGTGGCTGGACCACCTCTTGGCCAGCAACAACCCGTTCACCTTGGCCATTTCCTCCTAGGCCAATATTCTCCATTCTTTCTTCTGCAGCAGCAGCACGCAGGCGAGCTCGCCTCGCACGTGTAGTTTCTAGCTCAACCACAAGATCTTCAACCCTCCACCGGAGTTAGGATCTGTCATACAACACAAAAAAATTCTTTCAAAAATACCAACAACACTAGAAAACTTTTTCAAAATAAAAATACACACAACGGTTGCACTCCCCGATAATGACGCCAAAAACTTGATGCGTCGGCAAGTGTACCGATCGTAGTCAAGTAAAAATGTGAGGAGTTGAATCCCCAGATATCGATATCTCGAGGAGTGCAAGTAGGGAGTGTGATTTCGCTATTTGAAAAATGGATTGCAAGCAGGAAAGTAACCAAAGGGGGTTTTGATTTGGGGTTTTCCTAAATCTATTGCTAAAAATCCTATTGCTGGTCGCCACCACTGCGTCTCTTGGGAGGACTACTCAAGAGAGTAATAGGGAAGATGGATGAGCTAATGAGGGTCGCAATCACCTCTTCACAACGCTCGCTTCTAGCAATCGCTAGAACGACACAATCACAACTAGCACAAGAGAAAATTTGAAGTTCAACAACAATATCCAGAACTAAAATATATCAACACTTAGACATGCTGAAATATTCAAGCTATCAATGTTCTTACACATCATTCCAACACCCAAATATGCAGAAAAAGAAATACTACAAGTGAAGGGGAAGAGAAACAACCAAACGCACGAAGGCTTTCCGAGATTCGCGGCCGGAGACAAGGGTTGTCGGGCCTTGTCCGGGCTCGGTCTACGGATGACGTCCGGGGTCCAGAAGGGTTGTCACTTCCTTCTGATAACCCGTCTTCTTCGTGAATCCATTTTGAACTAATTCCATGGAACTGTTAATTTCATGAAGATCACTCTTTCATCATCTTTGAATTCTGTTTTTAAGATTTCCCAAGCTTCTTTGGAGGTCTCGGCTTTGATGATTAAGGGAAGGATTGATTTCCCTACTCCTTGTTGAATGGTCAGGAAGGCTATTGCATCTTATTTTATTGTCTTGCAAAGTTTTCAAGTATGCTGGAGATTTCGCAGTGGGCTGTGTGAATCCATTTTGAACTAATTCCCACATACCTTAAGATATGAAGTAAATTTTCATTTGCTTACTCCAAAAGTCGTATGATTCACCTTCAAAGATGGGAATGTCGGTTTGGGTGTAAGAGAATGCTTGGTCAGATGAAGTTGCTGCCGCCATATGATGAGGCCATTCACTTTGTCGTTGGTACTGATGATGAGGCTTTGCTCTTGATCACCGGGACTTTAAATTCTACACAGATCTATTAATGGCTGGAACCTGTGGCTCTGATACCACAATGTAGGGGGAAAAGGGAAAGAGGAATGCAAAGTAGAAGTGTTTGAGAATTCTTCTTATTATTATTCATTATACCAGTACATGTATATATATTATTAAAGAGGAACTTTCCAGATACATTTCATTTGTATTATTTGTAATATTGAGTGGAAAGCTTTAGAATGGACCGGAATACAAGGTTACATCATTTCATTTCTTTTTTTAATTATTCATTCATTTTCATTTTTTAACAGTTAGATGGTTGTGGGGTGTTATAGGATTCATTTCATAGGGTTTTCACATTCTACAAGGTCCATGACATGCCTGTGTACATAGTACTTGCACTTATTCCTGAAGCCCCCAATCTAAAACATCCTTGAAGTGGGCTATATGGCCTTGTACCAAGCCATGTGGAAATACACGGCCGGGTACTGCCTTTTGCTCCAGTTCTGGGATCCCAAAGAGTTGCATAGCTAGGCACGCCGCCATGACCAAGCCATGTGCAAACCTGTGTACGAGTGCAAAAGTAGACTTCCTTGATTCATTTTTGGTCATAGGATTATATAACTTTTGATCCAATTTCCCGGATTTCTTCACAATGCTTCTGAGTCGTTGGAGAGGGCAGTTTTCAAATCATTTTTTCCTTCATTTTCTCTTTCCAAGATGGGGAGACTGTGGAGAGGAGTAGAAGATTAGAGTGGAGGGAAAATGGTGTCGTTGGCAATCTAGGAGGTGGATCGATGATTTGTTTATGGCAATGTGTAGACTGTAGATGGCTTCATTTTGCTCAGTATTATCCCTCTTATTAGAGGGCTTCATTTTACTCATTAACATCCCTCTTTAGCCCCTGCCATCCATTGAGGCAGTTTTCGGATTTCGATATCCAGGCGAGTTTTCCGCAACAATTTCACGAGTATTCGGTAGATACTAACTCAATACTTGATTTCATTGTGGAAGGGGAACAATGGATTATGAGCAAAATTGTGAAGATCAGTGGTGGATGGTGCAGAGCCTGTGGTGATAGATCGTGGGAGAATGGGAGCATTGCACCGTGAGCTTTGGTTGACCCATATTTTCTATCTTAATGGTTTGTGATTGTAGGTTATGAGTGACAATGCCTAAGTTTGGAGCTATGGCTTGGAGCTATCCGGAGAACTCCACAGATGCAGCAACCTATGAGCTTGAAACGGAGCGTGGAGCTTGGAGCTTGGAGATGACAATGATGGCCGGAGATGAAGCTTTTGCAAGATCTTGGAGGAGAAATGGTGGCCGGATCAACTCTCCAAGGAGGAGAGAGAAAAAGGTGGCTGGAGGGAAGATTTCCCGCTCAAAGGAGCAGGAATGGCGGGCTGCGCGTGAACTGAATCGGAACACCTAACAAGAAGAAGAAATATGCGCTTTAAATAGAAGCAGGTTAGAAAAATAGGCACGCACGGTATGGAGCATGATCGTGCGCAAACCGTGCGATATTAACTTTCAGAACAAGCCTGCGGAAGGAGAAGAGTTGACCCGTGTGTTTTACTCGCGCACGGACGTTTCCGCCAGTGCGAGAAGGAAATTGCACAGGTAGCGACAGAGCAGGAATTAAGGACACTATAGGGGAACCGTGAGTTTTACTCGCACACGGGCGCTGCCACCCGTGTGTGAAGAAAGAGCACGATTAACCACAAAAAGGAACAAACTAGAAAGCTACAAGAAAACAATGCGTTTCCTTCGCGCACGGTTACGATGAAACCGTGCGTGAGGATCATCGAACTCAGCTCGATGAAATTTGTCGAGCTCAACTCGACGTTCTTCCAGCTGAACAAAACGCACGATCGGGTACAAACCGTGCGCGAATAAAATTCACGACCGTGCTTTTTTCTCAAAACAGAATTCCTGCCTTGGGGAAAACGCAACACCTGCACAACAAAATCAAAACTGGAGCACAAGCTCCCAGTAACAAATATACAACAAAGAAAACAGCAGGAAAGAGTCATGGGGAGCACCATGTGCTTTCCCCCAACAACAGATTGCGCAAATGTATATACCACCACAACAGTAACCTGTTTTGTGGATCATTACGCCGGGTGGGTTTTTTTCCTGTGTGGGTTTGTGACTGGGTGTGGTAGGGAAGGTTACTATCATCGCAGGTGCCTGTTTTTCCCCGGTTTGAGTGTGTCAATAAATAAGACCACCTTCCTTCGGCTCTTGTGAAGTTTTTACTGTTGTGTGTTGGGTAGACTCCCGCAACCGCAGGTGCCGGATTTTGCCGGTGTTTATGCTCAGCTTGCCACTATTATGTATATATATACATACTTATATAAATGTTTTATAAAGCTTTTATCTTTATCGCACTTAGTGCAATTCCTTACTCTTGAACTTTATAAATTAATCATTTATCACCGTTTTATTGTTCATCTGTTGTGGTTTGACAACTATTACAATTTTGGTTGGTAACCATTTGACTCCCTTTGTTTTCATTTAATGTTAATCTTTATTACCACTTGTATATTTCTTAATGAGATATTCTTTTCTTTTGAATGTCTCAGGCTCAGAGCAGTAGCCGGTTGAGCGGTTAAGGGTTGGTAGATGCTGGTGTTCTGCAGTTATTGCAGTTGTTTCTTCCTCAATGTTATGAGGTAATTTTATTGTTTTATTCTTTTTAGCTCAAACATACATGCTATTGGTGGATTCGTGTTAGGTTGTTGACGTTCACCGGAGATTTTGTAGAATATTAAATTACTTGCTAGCTACTAAGTCACTTTCTAGTTGATCTATTGGTTTTACTTGCTTTCCAGAAAGGTTTTATGTAAGGAATGCATGTTAGTTATTTTAAGTATAAAAGTATCATTTTGACTATCTCATGCATAGCATTGTTTTAAACCAAAGTTATTATATTTTAACTAACGTAAAAGTTACTTTTATACTTATATTAAACCTAGAGGTATGCATATCATGAGTTGTCCTATTTGGATGTTTCTGCTAATGTAGGATGATAATTTATATAAACAAAGTATTTTTCGCAGCGTATATCTATATTTTTATCTGTACACTAGTTGATCCACCGAGTCGAGCGATACGGCCGTGAAACTTAACAAAAATATGTTTTCTTCAGAATAAACATGAGGATTTCACAAAAAGTGTTATGTTCGGGTTCTTGCGTGAGCGTCTGTAGGTATGCCCTGTATGGCATGGCATCATGACGCATGCTTTCTCTTACTCTGATATATTATTTAAATGCTGAGAAAATGCGGGTTGCGACGACTAACCTTCCGGATGAGCTTCAAACAGCATGCCTATGTCGTACTTCGATTCCGGATTATAAATGCAAAGACAACAGGGATACAATTGATCTACCCGTCGGGAGAACTGCATCCACATGCTTGTAGAGCATCTACCCTTACATGCCAAATCAAAGGACTTCACATGTCCAAGAAAAATGATCGTTACCATTGACGTTCGTTTCGACGCCATGAGAGAGAATCTAGCCGGATGGAAATGACTGTAACAGCTTTGCCTCCGTAGATCTGAACTCGGCTCGTGAATCGGAGCTCCGGAACTCCAATGATGGCGGGATCTCCTTCGTTCAACTCTCATCCTCCCTTCTCCAGTCGCCCATTAGAAGTTAGCCCCAGGGGAAAATGACTTGAAAACATAACTTCCTAGGCTTTAATCTGAGCTACCACCGCGCGATATCTAGATACCGCTGCGCAGAACCTCAATCGACGGCTTGATTCGCACGCCACCGCCCACGACCTCCAATCACAGGCCGACACGTGGCCCACGACGTAACTGTCCTGCTACCGTTACGCATTAACAACCTACCATCGTGCGGTAGATGATGAGTTGCATCAACGCCCCGCTCTCGACGAAATAACGCGACCGCCTCGCGGTATCGTTACCGCCATGTTGTAACTCACAGAGAGATATTCCGAATAAATCAGCTTCGCTACCACCGGCATTAACCCTGCCATCTGGCGGTAGCTCACAGAGAGCTCTATCGATAAATCGACATGCTACCGTTGTGCGGTATCAACCTACCGCCAGGCGGTAACTCACTGAATGCTACTATGATAAAATCCAGCATACTACCGCTGGCGTTAACTCTACCGCCGGGCGGTATCTCATACAAATCATTTCCTGCTTCCGAATAACGCGACCGCCTGGCGATTGAGTTACCTCCAGGCGGTAACTCAATCGACGATTTGATTCGCACGCCACCGCCCACGACCTCCAATCACAGGCCGACACGTGGCCTACGCCGTAACTGTCCTGCTACCGTTACGCATTAACAACCTACCATCGCGCGGTAGACGATGTGTTGCATCAACGCCCCGCTCTCGACGAAATAACGCGACCGCCTCGCGGTATCGTTACCGCCATGTTGTACCTCACAGAGAGATATTCCGAATAAATCAGCTTCGCTACCACCGACGTTAACCCTGCCATCAGGCGGTAGCTCACAGAGAGCTCTATCGATAAATCGACCACGCTACCGTTGTGCGGTATCAACCTACCGCCAGGCGGTAACTCACTGAACGCTACTATGATAAAATCCAGCATACTACCGCTGGCGTTAACTCTACCGTCGGGCGGTATCTCATACAAATCATTTCCTGCTTCGAGAAAATTGGTGCGTTACCCGCCGCCCCCCCCCCCCCCCCCCCCCCCCCCCCCGGTGATGGAGCGACGGAACGTAGACCAAGACAGTGTCGCAGCACAGAGGCGTTCCCATTCTCACAACCACCCAGAGAATCATCCTCCGGTTGTCGCTTAATTTTCTAACGCACATTGAGCACGTGCGAGACCCACCATGCGGATCCCATACACTGGCGAGACCCACGCAAAGCGTCGTCCTTCAGTTCTCGCTTAATTTTCTAACGCGCATCGAGCACGGGAGAGACCCACCAAGAGGAGCATGTGTACACCCATTTATGGTGAATTATGAGAATTTATGTTGACTTATATAAGATACTAGAATCTTCGCACGAGTTTCGTCCGTGCTCGATGCTCTTGGGCGGGCTATGACCACATTTAGGTGGGCTCCACCCACATAAAGCCTGTGTACGCTCGTGTTCACTACTCTCGAGTGAGACCGTGCCTGGTCTCGACAGTTGCCCGACCCCACATCGCTACTGCCACTTGCGGAAGCCGGAACACAATGACTAAGTGAAGCGACATCCATGATACAATGTTCTATACACACGCACTCCAGAGCTAGGCTGAGAATAACTTCTTGAAATATTTCTTACAAATTTTAAGAAAGCTTTAACTTCGTTAATTTGTTAGGCTCTGTTTTTTGGAGAGTGGCGTTTTGGAGCATTGGGAATAAGAGTCGTGGATTTGGAGCGGTGGGATTGGAGGGAGGGTGTCACAATGTCATTGAATGCCAAAAATAACATTTTAGAGCATTGTGAATAAAGAATGGAGGTTTACCAAATGAATATTTTGAGCGGCGATGTTCTCTCCAACAAAAATAGAGAAAAAACTCCGGAACAAACTAAACCTTAAACAAGTTAAGAGCACATATTGATGAGAAAAAAACAAAAATCCTTTGAAGAACATAAACTGTCTTTATCTATCCATTAAGTGGAATACAAATTACAAACCATAAACTATGCATAAACTTTTGACTATAGTGGCAATGAGATCCATGCTTTTAAACTTGGTATCACCAGTAGTCTCCACAGGAGCAAGAACCTCCTCTAAAATAATGGAAAACATTCCTATCTCTTAATATTATCTCTCTTTCATAAACCTTAGAGACATGCTTAGCAAATGTGTGGCAATCTTCACACACCCTTATGTTCTTCACCACTCTAATGGTGTCCTCCCCACACACATAAATAAGCGCAAATGCAATAGCAAGCTTTTCACAGTGATGAGTCACCACATTCTCCTTCTCCTCGTTCTCTATATCAAACAACACTGCCCTTGTGTTTTCTTCATAGCCTTCAATCCTTATCCTCACACAAATTTCATTCAACTTTTCAAAAATTTTTGGTGTTTCAGGATGGGATTGGTCTCCGACAAAGAATTCATGTATCTTTCCACAAACCTCAATCATACTCCGACTAGGTTCCTTTTTAAGACCTTTGGATTTCATTAAGATTCTAACCTCCCTAGCCCTATTCCACATCCCTTTCACTGCATAAATGTTCGATAAAATAACATAAATTCCGCCATCATTGGGTTTGAGCCCACTGAGCCTCTCAACTGTCATTTCTGCAATCTTTAAATCTCCATGAATCCAAGAAGCGCCAAGAAGAGTTACCCATAGATCAGGATATATCGCCCCAGGAATGGACTGGACAAGAGCCTCTGCTTCTTGTAGAAGGCCTGCCCGTCCCAATGCATCAAGCATACAACCATAGTGCTCAATCTGTGGTTCAATTCCATAAATTGACCTCATTGAATAGAAGTACTGCTTCGCTAAATCCACCAGTCCTCCATGACTACAAGCACACAAGACCCCCACGAAAGTAACCCTGTTAGGTCTAACTCCATCTTCCTCCATCATATTGAAGAGGTCCAAAGCCTTCCATACCTGCCCATTCACAGCTAACCCGCCAATAATTGCTGACCATGAAAAGACATCATTATGAGGCAATGCAGAGAATATCTTGAATGCTTTGTCTATGCATCCACACTTAGAGTACATGTCAATTAATGCAGTCCTCATGACTGAATCGATCTCCATCTTGTTTCTTTCGATGTACAAATGAATCTTCCTGCCCATATGAAGGGCACCAAGCTGGGAACAAGATGACAGCAGACTAACAGTGGCAGCGTAGTTAGGCCATGCTCCTGCAGTCTTCATCTCTTCAAACAAATTCAACGCATTAGTGGGTTGTTCCCCTTGAGCATAAGCGCTAATCATCGTACTCCAAGTTACGACATTTTTCACAGGCATTTCCTCGAAGATCTTCCTAGCCATATTCAATTGCCCACACTTTGCATAACCGGCAATAAGTGTATTCCAAGTCTCCACATTCCGCTCTGGCATCCCATTGAAGAGCTTCCTCGCAGATTCGACATATCCAAACTTTACATAGCCATTAATCATTGCATTCCAAGAGACAATACCTCTCTCCGGCATTCTATCAAACAAGTTCCGTGCAGGCTCCAGAAGTCCACAGTTTATGCAGCCAGAAAGCATGGAATTCCAAGATACAACATCCCTCGCATGGCTAGTATTAAATAACTTCTGACCAAGCTCTAACAGGACGCAAGCACAGTACATTCTGATCAGCCCATTTAGTGAGAAAACGTCACTGCCAGTGCCAGATTTCAGAATGAAGCCATGGATCTGCTCACCTTGCTTTAAGGCAGAGAGGCGAGTGCAGGCCTTGAGGACAAACGGGTAGGTATGGAAATTTGGCACAATGCCGGTGGCGAGCATGTTACGGAGGAGATTGAGCGCTGCAATGGGGTTAGGGGAACATGCATGGCCACGGATGAGGGTGTTCCATGAGAAAACATTTGGGTGCCGGATGACGTTGAACAATTTGCGGGCGTATGGTAGATTCCCAAGAGGGGAACTTGAGCAGAACTCAATAAGCTTGCTGACGATAAAAGGATCACCGGCAAGGTGGTGGCGAACGATTTGGGCATGAATTTGGAGGAAATGGCCGAAAGAAGCGCATGATTGGAGAATAGAGAGACGCGCAACGTGGCTTGGGGATGGTGGAGTGGATTGTTTTGAGTAACATACATGATGGGTCATTCCATTTTTTGATCGCAAAGAGAAAGAAAAGCAAACATAATAACAATAAAATCACTTGGGGAAGACATTCGTCCAGTATCAGCCTTCAATAATTGAAGAGCATCTCTAACCTGTAATGACTGAATCGATCTCCATCTTGTTTCTTTCGATGTACAAATGAATCTTCCTGCCCATATGAAGGGCACCAAGCTGGGAACAAGATGACAGCAGACTAACAGTGGCAGCGTAGTTAGGCCATGCTCCTGCAGTCTTCATCTCTTCAAACAAATTCAACGCATTAGTGGGTTGTTCCCCTTGAGCATAAGCGCTAATCATCGTACTCCAAGTTACGACATTTTTCACAGGCATTTCCTCGAAGAGCTTCCAAGCCATATTCAATTGCCCACACTTTGCATAACCGGCAATAAGTGTATTCCAAGTCTCCACATTCCGCTCTGGCATCCCATTGAAGAGCTTCCTCGCAGATTCGACATATCCAAACTTTACATAGCCATTAATCATTGCATTCCAAGAGACAATACCTCTCTCCGGCATTCTATCAAACAAGTTCCGTGCAGGCTCCAGAAGTCCACAGTTTATGCACCCAGAAAGCATGGAATTCCAAGATACAACATCCCTCGCATGGCTAGTATGAAATAACTTCTGACCAAGCTCTAACAGGCCGCAAGCACAGTACATTCTGATCAGCCCATTTAGTGAGAAAACGTCACTGTCAGTGCCAGATTTCAGAATGAAGCCATGGATCTGCTCACCTTGCTTTAAGGCAGAGAGGCGAGTGCAGGCCTTGAGGACAAACGGGTAGGTATGGAAATTTGGCACAATGCCGGTGGCGAGCATGTTACGGAGGAGATTGAGCGCTGCAATGGGGTTAGGGGAACATGCATGGCCACGGATGAGGGTGTTCCATGAGAAAACATTTGGGTGCCGGATGACGTTGAACAATTTGCGGGCGTATGGTAGATTCCCAAGAGGGGAACTTGAGCAGAACTCAATAAGCTTGCTGACGATAAAAGGATCACCGGCAAGGTGGTGGCGAACGATTTGGGCATGAATTTGGAGGAAATGGCCGAAAGAAGCGCATGATTGGAGAATAGAGAGACGCGCAACGTGGCTTGGGGATGGTGGAGTGGATTGTTTTGAGTAACATACATGATGGGTCATTCCATTTTTTGATCGCAAAGAGAAAGAAAAGCAAACATAATAACAATAAAATCACTTGGGGAAGACATTCGTCCAGTATCAGCCTTCAATAATTGAAGAGCATCTCTAACCTGTAAGAGCAGCTCCAACCGGCCTGCATTTCTCCAGAAATGCAGGCCGGAGCTCTCCAATGCTTCGGCATTGGAGGCTCTATTTTTAGAGGAGGCGGCATTTCCTCTCTCTTCTCCTCTAAATTTAGAGGAGGGGGAGAGGAAATGCCGGCTCCTCCATTTTTTTTTTGTATTATTTTTTGTATTTTTTTTATTTTAATTATTTATTTATTATATTTAAGAAACCTAAAAATCTAAAATATATTTTATATAAACCTAAAATATCTAAAATATATTTTATATAAACCTAAAATACCTAAAATAAACAAAAATACATCATGTTCTCTAAATATAGAGAACATGGTTGGAGTTGCTCTAACCATGTTCTCTATATTTAGAGAACATGGTACAATGGGGATCTCTAAATATAGAGATCCCCATTGGAGATGCTCTAACAGGGTCATTCCGTTCATATATATGATAGTGTTTTTATGGAGTCCAGGGTTTGGAAAAGCGTCCGGGATATCTAAGATATCATTTTACAATGAAATAATATCAGAGATATCACTGGACATCTGAGATGTCATTTCCCTAAATAAAATGACATGAGACGTCCTGCTCCTAAAAAAACTGTCTGTGCCGTAATTTATCGGTGAGTCCGACTCATATTTTAGCTGTGTGCTTTTAAATAGCCAAATGAGACCCACTTTGCCTTTTCCGCCTCTTCGCAAAATTTTTGAATCGCGATCTTCCGCCTCTTCTGCTCCCGGCGATATTCCTTCTCTTCTTCTCTCGGCGCCCACTTTGTCCCCCGGCAGGATTTCTTCTCCAGGTGCACTCTTTTTCCGTCGGCGCTGTAGCTATCTTCTCCCGGCGCACTCTTATTCCGTCGGCGCTTCTCTATCTCCCGCCGCGGCGGCTATCGCTTTTCCCCTACCTCCTGAGCCCGGTGCAGAATCTTTTGGTAGCAACGCTTAAACTCGCGGCGACAACTGTTAGAGGACGGCTAACCAGAGGATCTTCTTCTTCCTCTGCATGTGTTTGTGAGTTTCTTCTTCTCCCGGCGCCCACTTCGTCCCCCGGCATTTGCTTGTTTGGATGCTGAAACCCTATTTTTTTGGATGCAGTAAATAAAAACTCCAGCCGGAAACCCTACCCTACTGGCTGGAAATTGATTTTGTTTATCCCACTTTGTCCAGGCTTTAGGCAACTTCATTCTCATTGTGATTCTTGTAAAATTATTCTGAGCATAATCTTAACTTGCAGGGTTCAACAGATTATGAGATTCATATAGTAGATTCTTGATTTGGTGTTGGTGCTAAAGCATTTTTCCCTGGTATGTTGTTATTCAAATCATCATTTTTGAGATAAAGAGTCTTAATTTCATAAGTATTTTGCTGTTTGAATGTTTATGCAGATGGTTGGTGGTTGTGACGATTTTTATTTCATAAGTTTTTTGAGTCTTTATTTTTTAAGTATTTTGTGGGCAGCTCCATTGCTTTGAAATGAGAGTTCTGTGCTCTTGCAGTTGCAAGGAGTACTGCACTCAGCAAGGAGTTTTTATTGGAATTTTATGAATTCTTATTTTATTTTATTCCTCCTAAATTGTACAAATATTGTTTACTTTAATTTTTGCAAATTTCTGCTACCTACATTATTTTTATAGGGTTTAGGGTGAGTGTATTTATTAATAATTGGTTCAAAAAATTATAGATGGCAAGACAATCAATCGCTACATATTTAAACAGTCGATGTGTCATATCAACCTTCAAGAAGCATGTTGAGCCCCTCTTGGGTGTTTTGTCGGAGGAGTCAAACAATCAATTAATGGATGTTGGCCTCCTATAATTTTTTTCGCTCCCGGATCTTCCTCAGAATATCTCATTATTATATAGGCTTATCTGACTGTACAGGCTAGACAAGCATGCATTTTCGCTTGGCAAATATTATGTGAAATTGACGGTTAATGAAGTTGCAATAATTTTGGGTCTGCCGAATAGAGGAGAAGAGTTCACTTTCAAGAGAGTACCTTATTCTGATGAGAATCACAAACACCTATTGAATGAGATGAACGTATTGGCTCTTGAAGAGCGTACCCTTGCGGTGGAGGCATGATGGGTGAAGGTTCTTGCAAAGTACATACTTTGCAGGTTCTTATTTCCCTTGAAGTCGCTAAGAATTCCTCAGTGCCTCCGGGATTTTGACTGTCTTTGTTCTCAAATATATGGAGGCAATGACAAGTGCAAAGAGGATAAACTGAAAGCATTGGCAAAGTAAGATCAGTAGATTTAAAGCAGAGTTGGCAAATGAAATATTACAAAACTTCGCCGACAAGCAGAAGCATGGGAGACTTAATATGACTGTATCCGAGCAAGAACTTTAAATTTCTATGATCTGAGTGCAGTACATTTGTGGATATTATTTTTTGTGAACCATAATGTTCTTGATAATATTTATAGCCTCTTAGGATGTGGCATGGATTAAATCAATGATCCTAGGCAACAACTTTCTCCACCTTATGAATTTAGTGACAGCACAAACAAGGTGTCCATTGAGGTTGTTACATCAATCTCAAATCAAACATATGAAAACAATTTATTCACCTCATCCCTTACATCAAAATATGTCAATCATGCATAAGTACATCTGAAACATCACAAAACTGATCGTGCATCGACATTGATAAATCACCATTTACATCAAAATTTGTGAGCTCTATCATTGAGTTTGATTGTTATTCGAAGTTGAAACTCTCAATGAAGTTGAACTCCTTTGGAGTACCGTGCACCTTTATCTTTTCCTTAGAAATCACTTTTTCCCTGCATAAAGTAAATTGAAAATAAATTCGAAGTACAAAATGATGTCAAGATAAAGTTAATACTAATAATAATAAGTTAGATTAACTCAAAATACTGACTGGGTTTTTTTTTTGTTTTTCAAAATAACGTTTAAGTCGTGCATTCGATACACCTTTTGGCCGCACCATCACCGGATCTCTAACTTCTTTGGTATTTTGCCCGCAGTAACCATTTTTAGAGCTCTCCTTTGCTAATATTTTGTCCGTGCTCCGACCAAGATCAGTCATCACATTAAGAACATGCTCCTTCGCAAGTTGAGAGTTTTCAATACCTCTAGTTAGGTCATAGGTGAATCGAAGTAGATGTTGTCTAAATACTAAGTTGGATTGCGAGTCATTCAAGCATATATTCTTGGCTAAGTACAACCCTTGCTTGGCGTTAGTGGTGAATCTACTCAACATGTACTGACTGTTAATTTGCTTCACATTTTTCGAGTTGTACACACGAAGAATGTGCTTATATAGGATTCCCTTGGTTTCAAATCCCCTGCATGAGCAATCCACATTGAATGTATTTTTGTTTTCTCTAACAATTCATTTCTTGTCATTCTCTCCCCCATCACAATCCTTTATTGCATAAAGAATGTGATCGTCACCATTCCGAACTTCACCAACAATGCTTATATTTAATGCTCCATTCATATAATTTTGTTCAAAGATATAAAACATTTTCCGAGTATATACCTTGGATGCTAGCTTTAATAAGAGACTATTTTTAAACTTTAAGGTAATGCTACCTTGTTTGCACCTATAGTTCTCTTCATGTTTGGATCTCCTCCATAATGAAACCAACTTGTTGATACTAGTGTAACACTCTACTAAAGAGATAGTAGCTTTGGAAACTCCGTGTAGACCGTTGTTGGCGGATTTGCTTCTTTGAGTTGATAAAATACGTAGATCGATAATGTCTTTATTAAAAGCAGTGACCATTTATGTCTGATCTTGTACAAGTCACACAACCACTTATTCTCCTTCAAATTACCCCGAGACATCATTGCACTCCAATGAACATCAAACTAGGACTCGTTATCACATTTGCTCATGAAGTGGTAAAATAACCCTCTAACAGAAGGAAGTTGGTTGAAGGCTTGGACCTTAGATGGTGCTTTTTTGGAAATATGCCATTGACATAAACGGTGCCGACTCGTATCAAAAACTTTTGAGAGAGCGACCTCCATCGCTTGATCGTGGTCAGTAAATATAGTTCACAATTGCTTATCATCCACGAATCTCAAGAAAGTTTCATATAACCTACAGAATGAATCAATGGTTTCCTCGGCCAAGAAGGCGCCTCCAACGAACACATTTTTCCAGTGATGATTCACCGCAATGAAGGGAGCACATGCTAAATTATATTTGTTTAGTCGATAAGTGGTGTCAAATATAATTACATCACTAAAGCAATCATAGTCTACTTTGTTATGTCCATCCATCCAGATAAACTAGTGAGTCTGTTGAACTCGTCTGTATGTACATCATACAAAAACAAGCTATCTTTCGTTTGCAAGTCCTAAAATATATTCAACAAGCTTACTGAATCACCACTCTCTATAAGGGCTCGTTTTTCCCGATGAACAAAGTTGTAGGCATCACTTTTATAAAATCCGACATTCTCAAAACCACCTACTTCATCGGCAAGGAAATTGTAAAAGTGGACCGTTCTTATGCCATTTTCCGTCATATTCTTGAGTAAGCCACCTTGAACTTTTGATATTTTTCGTTGAGACCTCAACAAATGGACCTTGTTTTTCACACCTAGTGGATGGTTATGCTCCTCCACGAATTTTTCAACTGTCCAATTCTTTCCCTCTTTATCAGCACTAAAATTTATACATGCAAAACATCTCTTTCTAGTGTCAAGTCTGTGGAATTTCACTTGAGATTCAGCTGTTGATTTGGATTATTGATGAGTACGATTATGATAGGCTTTTTACTATCATAATTGTAATCATGTCTAATATTTCCTGCCCCTTTTTGTGTTGATTTCACGATAATAGTAAAGAAATTGTCGTATCATAGATAGAAGAGCTGTTGGGTATTGTATCCACAATTACTTGGATTTGAGGAAGCCACCTGTCAAGCTAAGATGAATTCACATTGTATTTGATGAAACCTCTCAAGTTGTGCTTGCAGTTATTCCACGCTAAGTGCACACCAATGTCAGGGTGCAGTAGGTCAATATACACGGGTCTGCACGTCGTAATCCCTCGTTGAGCAGATCAGTGTGTTGGCCTACGTGTACTCTCTCTATTGGAGTGCACTTACTTTCAAGTACAGGGTCGTGTTTATACAAGAGCAGACAAGGAGCAAGGATGGGTCAAGGAGCAGCTCTTGGGTGGAAAGACGAAAATTCGTCTAAGTGTAATTCGACGAGAATCACTAGTGATTCTCGCCGAATCGTCGAGAATCACTAGTGATTCTCGCCGAATCGTCGAGAATCATTAGTGATTCTCGACGACTCTATCCGACTACCTCAGAACGGTGCCAAGTAAGATTCGGCGAGAATCACTAGTGATTCTCGCCGAACCCATCGTTGAGCAGATCATGAATACCAAGTTATATTCGTTGAGAATCAACAAGTGATTCGGCGAAAATCACTAGTGATTCTCGACGAATCATCGAGAATCACTAACTGATTCTCGCCGATTCGTCGAGAATCACCTGCGATTCTCGCCGATTTTTACTTAGCGATTTCTCTGGAAGCTGCTGGACCGGATTCTGCCGCTGGCACTATTTTGAACCGGATTTCGGGTTTCTACTTGTGGGACACACAACGGTCATATTGAAAGTGTCTACAGTGTATAAATACACGGGTATTTTTGAACAGCAAAAGAGTGAAGAAGAAAAAGAAAAATGCGAGCCGCGACGTGACCTAGATCGCCGTTTCCGCTCTGCCGCCGGCGCCGCCGCTCGGGCTAAGTTGTTCGCCGGTTGATCGTGGTTTCGCCCAGATCCTCCTGCGATAGAAGCCTAGCTAAGCTCAGCGTCTCACGTGTCTAACCGGAGATCTCTTGTCTCTCGATTTGTAGATCGGGAAAATCTTCCCCATCCGAATCGATCGAGACGATTGATCCTAGTGTGACCGTTGGTAGACCTAGCTAGCTTCGCTACGAAGTTTGGATCTCTAAAGAACAGCAGCCGCACATCGTTGTTGCCGCCGATCCCGTGAACCTAGCCGCCGCCCATCTTGCCGCCGCCGGTTCCGGGGAGATCCTCTCCAAGTGAGATCTAGGGTTGTGAACTCTTTGTGGACTTCAAGAACACGTCGTCAACAAAGAGGGACACCCTTGTCTCCAAACGTAGTTTGTATCTCTTGTACATTCTATTTTATTTTTGTTGTAAAGGAACGGTGGTTCCGTGTTGTAAGGGTTGGGTGCAACCCGTGTTGTGGGAGTGTTGACTCCTACGTGTGGAAGGGTTCCTTCCGATAGTGCAAGGATTGGATTTCAATCCTGTTGGTGAAGTGACCGAGTCGTCCCTTGTTGGGAGATAGGTCGAAGGGGGAAAGTGGATGTACCCAGATCGGGGAACCACTATAAATAGCTTGTGTATTCTGTATGCTGTGCTGTTTGTTTTTATTATGCAGGTACCATTTTAAATTCCGCAAAAACGCTGCACGTCACCTATTCCCCCCCCATAGGTGAAGATAGTGGACACTAGGTGAACTTTCAAGTGGTATCAGAGGGAGGTTGCTCATCAAAAAGGTTTACACCTTGAGTAGTATCCTGCCACCGGTGTCAGAAGCATGGAGCTGGATTATGAGATATCGCCACTAAGACTTCCCGCATGTACAAAGGAGTATTATCCCGTCTGGAGGATGAGGGTGTCATATCCCTTAGAGGCCATCGATCCTCGAGCATCTTTCATCCTGGAAGAGGGTCCTTTTATTCCTATGAAGACCTCCTGCTCTGGAAAGAATATCGAAGTGCCCAAGTGCATTGCAGAGATGTCAGAGACGGAACTGTCACTATTTAACTTGGACAAGAGGATTCGTCAAATTATCTTGGATATCTGGTCTGGAGCTTCTCGCTCTAGATTGGAAAAATGTAGGTCGGCTAAATCTATGTGGGTGATGATCTCTGAGCTGATGGGGGGGGGGGGGGTCAGAGAAAGCTGGAATCTGCTGTCAACCAGAGGATGAAGCCTATATGGGGGTCTTCACCTCTAAAAATGAAGGCAAGGATCTCTCGGACAGCATCAGAGCTCCAGTGTCCGTGTCAGACACTGAAGAGGCCAGTGAGGAAAGCAGCTCTGATGAGGATGCCACAATGGTCACTGGCTCTAATGATAATATCACTGAAGAGCAGGTAACTTCTTCATCCTGCCCCGTATCTCTTGAAGTTTCTGAAGACAAGAACTGCCTTCCTTCAGAAAATGCTGATTCCCTGAAGAGAGCCCTTCAGACAAGCAACCTACTTGCTGAGGAGCAAGCTCAAGAGATTGCTCGACTGAAGATCTTGTTGGTTCTCCAATTGGCATCCAACAAGGTCAAGGACTCTAAAATCTCAGCTCTAGAGAGTAGTCTAGAGAATGAGAAAAGAATAGTATCAAACTTTTATAAGGTTGATGCTATAAAGAGAAAGCAAGAAAATGGGTGGATCTCCCGGATTATCAATTCGTGGAGAAATGGGGAAACGGTATTCCGACCCCCCACTCCAAGCAGGAAGGCAACTCATCATGCCTTCAGGTATGACCACAGGAACAATCGTGGTCACTGCAAGGGTGATCTGTCATCATATGGAGACACCCGTAGTGCAAGGGCCGTCGTGGCCACCCATGAGAGAATACCTAAGGCTCATTCTGAGCCCTTTGTATTCACTGCCACTGCCTCAACTCGGTGTGACTCTACATGTCCCAGCTCTCAGAACACTTCTCACCACCCGAGGACACAGGACAGGGAGGTTAGAATTCATGGTGTAAGTTTTCATGGGGCCTCAGGAAGGGGGATGCCTGAAAGGAAGGCACCACCTCCCCGGCCTCATGACGCTCGCAACATGCATTTCTTCCACCCTTCCACGTGTCACGGTGGAAGAGGACATTTTGTGAGAAGATCTTTCCCCATCCCGTTTAGACCTAAGACCGTGACTACCTCAGTCACTAGATCAGGTCAGAAACGGCGATACAACATTCACCCGTGTTGGTGTTGTGGCAAAGTGGGACACTTTGTCATCGACTGTTGGCACAACCCCTCGATGTCAAGGGCAAGAGCCTATCCACATTTTCGGGGCAGAGGTAGTCTTCCTGACAGGTTTTCTAAAGGAAGGCAGTCGAGTGCTTATGCTAACAGGAACCTAGGACCCAATATGATTTAGGTTCCTAAGGTAAAGTAATTCTTTCTTGCAGGGTAGTCTAGGTTCCCGTAACTATGATGGGAACTAGACAGTAGGTGTTTCAAGACTGAATTGGATCATGCATCTGGACTAACAGAAGTGATATCTATATAAGCATACTCACATCGAGCACCTGGTATGTTATAGTCAGAGAGAGGAAATGATCACTCTCATGTTCCCAGGTATTTTTCATCTGCTCCAAGATTTGAGTCATTTTCCATCGACAGTTACATATATATATATATATATATATATATATATATATATATACATATGTATATATATAAGTGTATGTGTGCACACCTAAGGATAGGTTAACACGATACATATAAACCTTAGATACGTCAATAAAGATTTAACGAAGATATGTCATTGTAAATCTCGACAACTCACAATTGACATCAAGAAGTGTTCGGAAAAGCCTCGTTCAAACCCAAACAGATTGGCTTTAAGATATATATATATATATATATATATATATATATATATATATATATATATATATATATATATATATATATATATATATATATATATATATATATTTTTAAATTGACTTGACATCAGAAGACTTCGAAAATGCTGCATGCCTCTTAACCTGAAGATTCCTATTAAAGAAACCCTTCGATTTCAACTTAGACAAATTCCCACCGATTCTTAGCAAAGGAATCCCGTTAAAACCTGTTAAACCCTTGTTAAAATCTGTCGTTAACGCAAAGAAATCCCGCCGACCTTTAATTTCCACGGGAAACTTACCGCAGAATACTCGCCGAAACGCTGAAGGAATCTCGCCGACTCTTCCCCTTCCATCGGCATCCCGCAAGAATCCCTAACCACGTGAAGACTCTCGTCGATCTCGCCGACTCTCTCCGGAGGGGAAACTCGCAGCAAGGGAAGCTCGCCGAATCAACTCCGTCTCCCGCAAGACTTTCGCCGAATAGGTCTCCATCGTCTTCCCTGGTCGCCATCGTTTCTCACTGCAAGAATCCCACCGAAGTTTCTCACCGAAGGTCTACATCGTCTTCCCGCAAGTTTCTCGCCGATCCTTCCCCTTTCGCAAGATTCCACCGAAGGTCTTCCCGAAGGTATCTCGCCGAGTCGTGAAGGATTCCGTCGACATCCCGCAGGACGCTCAAGGAAGATTTCTCGCAGGAAGCTCACCAACTAACTCCCGTCTACGCTTTTAGGTAACCTCTTCCTCACTCGTACTTGGACGTTATCACTAGTGTCGCTTCCCCTTTGACTGTTAATTAAGCGTAGAATAGGGATTCTCTCCCTAGGTGTGCGATGGCTCCAAGGACAACCGCTGGGCTAGTCACTGGATTCGAGCTAGTTCGAACAGGGTTCTCTCATGCCTCTGACGAATTCAGAAACATCATTCTGATGCTGGAAGAGGCTGGGCTCTCATTCGTCCTGGAGCACCCATGCAAAATCTTGGACAAAGAGGTGTTGGAGTTCTTCGCTACCGCAAAACTCCGGAATGGCGACTCTCTTATCAAAAGCAAGGTGGCTGGGGTAAAGATCAAGATGTCTGCCAGCAAGCTGACCGGCTTCCTGCAGCTCTCTAGCTCGGAGCACGAGGACTATCTTGAGGAAGAAGACAAAACCAGGACTCTCTTATTCTGTGGTCTCCCACGAGGAACTCGGTCAATAAAGCGTAAGGATATGAATGAAGAAGGGAAGCTTCTGTCAGACATCATCGGAAAAGTACTCATCTGCAAGCCAGGCTCTCATGACCATATCTCTGCAGACATGTTCAAGGTCCTGGTGGCAATTGTCTTCCATAAAAGGTTCAACTGGGGGCCATTGCTGTTCGAGAAGATAAAGGACACCCTGAGATCTCCGAGCTTTGGACGAATCATCAGTCTATATCTCAATCAGCTGAATGGAGATAAATATGACATGAGTAAAGGTATTCCTATACATTACCTCAAGAAAATGGACTCGAGTGTTTTTGACAGATGGGAGCGGCGAATTGGGCAGGCTCCCGTGGAAGAACAATAGGACATATCTCCAGCAGTAACCCCCAGTGAAATTCCTGATACTTTGACTGCAGGAATTGAGGGGGAGCCTCTACCCACTCATGTTGATATCGTAGCTGACATCTCCCAAATGGCCAGAGATGCTGTGGCAGATATACAAGAAGACAGTGAAGCTGTGCCGGAGAATGAGGAGGCCCTGAACCGGAACGATCAAGGAGCCGAAGCTGATGTACAGGGGACTGCTGACCAAGAGTTGGAAGAGGATGCTGATGAAGATGATTTCATGGATGATGAAGGAGAGGATGATGGCAATGAGGGGCAAGAAGCATTGGAGACTCAGGATCTCATTGAACCTCCATCTAACAAGCACGCACCTGAAATCATTCCTGAAAACATTGGTGCACGAGTGGAGGGGGAGTCCGAGAAATCTGCAGATGCTGCAAGTATTCCTCCCTTAGAGGCTGTGCTCCTGTCCATCTCTACTGGTGCATCTGATGAAGTGCAAGGCCAAGAAGTGCCTCCGGATCTTCCACTACGAGATAATCTAGCCACTCATACCGTGAATATCATTCAGGGCATAGTGAATGAGCTTAAAGCCTCCTTTGATAAAGCTCAGAATAAAATGCTGCAAAGGATTAAGAAGTCTGAAAATCTCATGCTCAAGAACATGGTGGAGATCAATCATAAACTTGACATGATGGACAAGAAATTTGAAGAAAAGTATACAGCGGCCGGCCAAGCGGTCACTCTTCTTATGGCCGGATTGAAAAAGAACACCGATACTCTTGCTGTAGTGAATCAGCATGCTCATGTTGTAGCAAACAACATTCAAAAGTTTGACGGTAATATGGTAACCCTCAACGCCAATCAGCAGGCCTTGGTCACTGAATTCTCCAAGACTACCAAGCATATTGATGACTCACTGCACTCCTATGCAAACTCCATCGCAGTCGAAGCCAAAAAGGGGGAGAAGGAATACATAGCTAAGATGGCTGATCTTCAAGAAATCATGATCACAAACTTCGAACAGTCAAACAAATATGTCTATGACAGCTGCTGGTGGATGCTCCAACAGGCGTTAGGCATCGATTTGAATCCTGCAGGTATTCATGCTCCTGAGACTACTACGACTGCTGCGGGAGTAAGTGTTGCTGAGGGAGTAAGTGCTGCAGATGTTCCCATGAGTGAAGCTGATGCTAGGGCTATTTCTAAAGCAAACCTGATGAGCATGTTTGACCAAGAGGCCCTAGCAAAAGCCAGGGGCAAGAGAAAAGCTCAAGAAGGGACCTCCAAGGAGACACAAGCTGAAAAGAGAATTCGACTGAGTGAGGAGGAAGTATGAAATGAAAAGTGGAGTCCAGTTTCAAAGAATATCATCTTGGACACCTTCTGGCTACAGGAAAAAGGAGAAATCAATCGAAACGAAGTATACAGCCAGTGTGAGTGGGAAATGCACAAGACGTATGAAGCAAAACGAAACATCTTCTTCAGGACCAACACGACGGCAGATAAAGCTCCTCCTCCCAGATATTATCCGAAGCCCAAAGAGTATATGGAGAGGCAAAGAAAGAAGTATTTGGCGCAAAAACTCAAGGATGACTTAGCCAAAGAAAAATAGTCAAAACTTTATAGCTTGTCATTCTCTATTAAGAACGATTAATGGTTATTGTTATTATTTGAACAATCTTGAGATTATGTATATATACATATATATATATGCTTTTAAAATTATGAATGACTCAAGTCTTGATTTGTCTGCCTATAATATCTTGTGATGCATATTTAAATTCTGAATGCTGTTTATATTATTTGATTGGTGTTATTCATCTTAGCTAGTAGGGTTTTGGCTTCGTCAAATAGGGGGAGATTGTTGGGTATTGTATCCACAATTACCTGGATTTGAGGAAGCCACCTGTGAAAGGGGAAACTAGATCTGATATACTCTAGAGGGGGGTGAATAGAGTATATGGTGCTTTTAAAACACAAAGAAAAACTTTTGTAAAGCTTTACAACAATTATTGTAATGAGTGTGAGCAGGGAAGCAGAAATAAAACTAATCACAAAACTAAGCTATGCAGAGACTAAGCACAAGACAATCTAGGCCAGAAACAAAAAGAAAACATGCAGAACCAGATGACACAAGGAATTATAGTGGTTCCCCAAACTTGGGTACATCCACTCTTCTACCACCCTAGGTAGGAATCCACTGCAGGATGAGTTGATTAGGTGTCCTGGGCACCAATGAGCTTTTGATAAGGTGCTCAAAAACCAAATCAGATTTTTTGATCAGGTGTCTTGCCACCAATGAGCTTTTGACAAGGTGCTCAAAAACCAGATTCAAACTTTTGAAGGGAGTTTGAAAAACCCTTTACAGAGTGGGGGTGAGAGAGTGATGGCAGTCTTCTCTTTCTCAATCAACTGAGAAGACTAAGTGGATTGATGTCAAAGCTCCCCCTGAGTCCTTGATCTTCAGGAAGATGAGCTTTGCTGAGGGTGATAGGCCTTCAAAGATAGATCTCCAGCAAAAGATGATTTCAGCAAGCTGAAATGTTGAGTGTCTGGAGTCTTGAAATGATATTGGCCTTGAACACTTTGAGAGCTGAAGAGATCTGAAGATTTTTGAAAGCTTGATCTCTCTGATGAGTGTTCTTCAGAATTCTTGTTGACAGAAAGTTTGAAAAGAGTCTCTGTATTCTGAGTTGTGTGTCCTCTTCTTGTCAATCTCTGTATTTCTTCTCTTTTTCATTCAAAAACATTCTATCTTTTATTCTCTGTGCCAGAATAGAATATCACTCTGTCAAAGATAGCCGTTGGTCTGCATTGATTACAGCCTTAATTGCATAATTTCTTCTGAAGGAAAATCCACTGAATTGTTCCTTGAAAAATCCCTTGAAACTTGCTCCAGGAGTAAATGAAAACGGCTGGCAGATCTTCTGAATTAAATGCAGAATAACTTCTATCTGATTTGAATTTGAATTCTGAAAGATAACTGAAAATGTCGAACTGAGCTCTGCTATCGTCGAGCTGAGCTCAGCGAACTGGAAAATTCAAGCAGCAAAATAATCGTCGATCTGAGCTCAAAGATCGTCGAACTGAGCTCAGAGATAAAGATCCAATTCAGAGTTAAAATCGTCGACCTGAGCTCAGCGATCGTCGAATGGAGTTCGACGATATTGCGAAGTTGAGCTCAGCGATCGTCGAGTGGAGCTCGACGATATTATGAGGTTGAGCTCAGCGATCGTCGAATGGAGCTCGACGATCTGTCGAAGTTGAGCTAGACGATCGTCGACCGGAGTTCGACGAATCGTCGTGCTGAGCTCGACGATTAGACTTGGTCTACAGAAAAACTTGGTCTTCAGGGCAGCTTCCAATCCTAGACTTCTAACCCTTAGACTCAATTCTAATTGACCTATTAAGCTATACAGAAGGTCAAACACAGATTCCTAGAGACATAGTGATCCTGACCCAAATTAGTAATAGGGTGTTCCAACAATCTCCCCCTATTTGGGTTAGGATTACTATTTACAGACTTTGGAAAAATCAAATAACATCATACAATCAGAAAAACATAAAAACAACAGCAGACATTGCAGAAACATCACAGAGAAATATATATAACATGATATCCAGACAGCAGTCAGAAAAACCAAGGATTGTCACCTTATAGAGTTATTTCTTCTCTTTGCCTTTAACCATTTTGATTTCTCTGTTTGGATTCAGGGCTTCTTGTTTGGATCTGGTGTCATCAGCTGCACCCAAATAAATTTGCTTAGTAGCCCTGGGAACCACAGCAGCAGGATGCAATTCCATATATCTTTCTGCATCAAAAAATTTGCTGGAAGCATATCTCTCTAATTCCTTCTGTCTTTGTTCTGACATGGTAGAAATATTAGAAGTGTCTAGGCCTTGTTCTTTAGCTTTCTTTATCTGGTCTAATGCAGCCAACTCCTTCATCCTAGCAGTCCAAGCAATAGGATTCTTCTCAGGGTCCTCAAATGGTACAGGTGGCTCATACCTGTTGGAAGAAGTATCTTGAGGAGTCCTGGCAGTCATAGTTTCTTTGAGCTTATAGGGGAATGGACCAGAAGATGTATCAGATGAAGCATGTCCTCCCCTGGAGTAAGGATGCTGCATGGAATGCCCTTTAGAATAGACTTGAGTCTCTCTTTGATTTCCCCTATATCCTCCTCTCCTAGAGTAAGAGCCCCTAGACTGGCTTTCCCTTTGATAGGTTCTAGCATGGGGTTGGTAGGGAGCCTGGCTTCTAGATGGGGCTTGGCTTGCAGAGCTGCCACCTGCACCTGCATCAGGTGGAGGTGGTGGAGGAGGATGAGGGTGCTTGAACTGGGAGGAGCCCTTCTCATACTTCCTTTTCTTCTTCATTGCTTTTAACTGATTTTTGGAATACTGCATCCAATGTTCAGTAATTGGGCAGTTGTGCAGAATATAATAAGGAATATCATTATCATCTTTTACTTTGGCAGGTGGAACCCTTTTCATTGCCTTACTTCTAGCCTTCCTCTTCCTTGCAATAGTGGCAGCAGAGTCATCAGAATCTGTCTTAAACTCATCAGAGTCAGAACTCTGGTCATCATATATAGCATCAATCTTCTTCATAAGATCTTTCTTCAGTTGCATTGCAGCAGATGAGGCAGAAGCAGAAGGGGCAGCAGCAGGAATAGCAGCAGATACAGCAACAGATACAGGAACAACAGCAGATGCAACACTAGTAACTTTAGGAGAGATGGCAGCAGCAGCTTCAGTAGCAACAACAAAATCTTCAGCAGGCTCAAAAACAGCAGCCTCTGTCATCAGAAAATCCTGGGATGTGGGCTCATCAGAAACAATTTGAATTTCAGCAGCAGTTGGAACATTTTCTTCAGCAGCAGCAAGGTCAGTTTCAGAAGCAGATACAGCCTTTTCTTCATCAGCAGCAGCAGCAGTCATCACTGAGAGTACAAAAGAGGAAAGAATGTTGGGGTCACAGCCAGAGAGAGGCACCAGAGCCTTGGACAGATCTTCTGGGGGCTGGACAGCATGTGGCTCTGGGAGGTAGCTGTAAAATGCAGTATCAAATGCAGAGAGCAAAGACCTTAGGTCTATTGCTAAGACTGGAGTAGGAGCCTGAACTGGAGCAGCAGATACAACCACAGCAGCAGCAGCAGTAACAACAACAGGAGCAGAAGTAGCAGCAACAGCAGCATGAAGGCTGGCTTCATAGGGCATCTCCCCCTGCCTGGATGCAGATACCTCTGTATCAAGGCACACTGCTGGAGGTGCTGCTGGAGGAATGAGAGAGGAAAGCCTGGCAGAGAGGGCTGCCACTGACTGTTGTAGAGGAGCTAAGGAGGCCTCCATGAGAAGAGAGAGCCTGGGGGCCAGTAGCTCATACAACTTGTCAGCTAAGGCTGGCAGATCTACATGCTCAAGGGCAGGAGCAGAGGTAGAGGGTATGGGGATGGCTGAGGATGCTGGAATTGGAGGGCTGGATGGTGGAGGGATGGATGGCTGAGGTGTGGGGATAGTGGAGATGGAGGACAAGGGGATGGATATGGATGGAGTGAATGATGGTTGGTCAAGGATGTGGTGGAGGAGATCTTGGAAAGATGTTGAGGAGGAGGGGAAGTCTGGAGGAGAAGAGGGGGAATCATCCATGTAGGATTCATCCAGAAGGGTGAATGATGGTATGGATGGAGATGAGGTGACATCTGGTGGTGGATATGAGAATAATGGGTGGAATTGGTCTACTGGAGGTGATGAAATTGTTGCTGGAGATGGAATAGATGTTGGAGATGGGCTGGAGATTGTAATGGTGGATGGAACTGGAGTGGTGGATGGAGTTGGAGGTAGGGTTGAACTTGGAGGAGGAGGAGAAGCAGCACTAGCAGCAGGCAGGTCTTCTGCAGGAGCAGAGACCTGGGGGGGAGTGACTCTTGGAGTCCTGGTGCCTGAAGGAGCAGTTGAAGAGGGCCTGCTGGGTTTGCTAATTTGCCTGTCCCACTTCCCAAATAGGGCACAGGTGAGTCTCTTGGAGGCATTGATGTGCACTCCAGAGGAGACCAGCAGAGCAGGGCACCTTGCCTGAAGGAAAACTCCAAGAATTCTTCCAAAATTTACAAAGGTTTTATTAATCTTCTTCTTTATTAGGTCAAAGAAGACCTCTCCCCAGTTTAAGCTTTTCCTATCTACCAGAGCTCCCATGAGGCAGAGCTGATGTCTGGAGATGGTATCATGTGCAGAATGCTTTGCCAACAGCACCTTGCCTACAACATCAGCTAGAAACCTGTATTCAACTGACAAGTTCCTCTTAAACAACTTGCTAGGGTTTCCCTCTGGATGACCCATCCTGGCAAGTATATCAGAAAATTCCTCTCCAGATAGTTCAGCAGTGTCTTCACCATTTCTCAAGCCAAAAACCTCTGTTAAAACTGTTGGGGTCAGAGGTACCTGGGTTCCAGCAATAGATCCAACTATGGTGTTGTTGTCAAGGTTGTGAGCAGTATAGACCCATTCTTTTATTTCATCTGAGGCAAGTTTGATTCTTATGGTCATGAGGGCAGACAAATGCTGATCCTTGAATAAACTCAGGATGTCCTGGAAGATTTGATCAGTGGTGTTGAAGGAGTCCAGATCAATGTCAAATCCTGCATCAAACTTCATTGCGGCGAGGACAGCAACTGAGACGGCCATGGTACCTGCAAAAACTTAACAAACAAACCGAACAAGCGTAGAACTATTTGGAGGGAAGAAAATTTTTGCAGAGAAATTGAAAGCGCAAGATAGAACGACGGCGAAAAAAGAGTTTTATATTAGGGTTCGACGCAGAATTGGAAAGATCGTTGAACTCAGTTCGACGATCTAGGCTTCTAAAGGAATCTGAAGAGACTCCAACATCGTCGATCTCCGTTCGACGATCTTGGAAAGCGTCGAGCTCCGTTCGACGATCGTTCAGGGAACAAAATCGTCGAGCGCCGTTCGACGATCGTTGACCGAAGGAGACAGTTCATGCTGTCTGAGGGGCGCTGAACTCAGTTCGACGATTCTGGAAATCGTCGATCTCCGTTCGACGATCTTTGGGGAAATCGTCGAGCGCAGTTCAGAGATCAGAAAATCCTAGACATTAAGAAAAATCAGAATTTTGCCTAGTCTTTGTCAATTTTTAGCTTTCAAAATCTTGGATATTATTTAAGACTTCCTCCATCTAACATTCCTAACTGATTTAGGAAGAAAGTGTGTTTCTTTTCATCCAAAGGCTTGGTGAAAATATCTCCCCTTTGTAAATCAGTTGGGATATATTGCAGTTCAATTTTATTCTTTTCAACATTGTCCCTTAAGAAATGATGCCTAATCTCTATGTGTTTTGTCCTACTATGGAGGACTGGATTTTGAGCTATGGAAATAGCACTTGTATTATCACAAAAGATTTTAGACTTCTCTAAGTTGTAACCATAGTCTAGGAGTTGATTTTGAATCCACAGTATTTGTGAACAACAACTACCTGCAGCCATATATTCAGCTTCAGCAGTTGAAGTTGACACAGATGTTTGTTTCTTACAAAACCAAGAGACAAGTCTATCACCAAGGAACTGACAAGTTCCACTGGTGCTTTTCCTGTCAATTCTGCATCCAGCATAATCAGCATCAGAGAATCCAGTTAACTCAAATGCTGAATCTTTTGGATACCAGAGACCTAGATTTGGACAACTTTTAACATACCTAAGAATCCTCTTTACTAATGTGAGGTGTGACTCTCTAGGGCTTACTTGGAACCTAGCACATATACATGTAGCAAACATTATATCTGGTCTACTAGCTGTAAGATACAGTAAAGAGCCAATCATTGCTCTATATGTTGTCTGATCAACAGGTTTCCCATGTTCATCAGCATCCAATACAGCATTGGTAGGCATGGGTGTTTTCATACAAGATGCCTCAGACATACCAAATTTCTTAACCAGTTCATTAGCATATTTGGTTTGAGAAATAAAGATGCCTTCAACATGTTGTTTGACTTGCAATCCTAGGAAGAAGGATAGCTCACCCATGCTACTCATCTCAAATTTAGAATGCATCAGGTTAGAAAACCTTCTGCACAATTTTGAGTCAGTAGAACCAAAAATGATATCGTCTACATAAATTTGTACTAGTAGGGTATGAGACTTATGGGTTCTAATAAAAAGAGTTTGGTCTACTCTACCCCTGATAAAACCATTTTCCAAGAGAAAGCATGCTAGGGTCTCATACCATGCTCTAGGAGCTTGCTTGAGACCATACAATGCTTTGTTTAGTCTAAAAACATAATCAGGATAAGTTGGAGAGATAAAACCTGGAGGTTGTCTGACGTAGACTTCCTCTTTGATGTCTCCATTTAAGAAGGCACTCTTGACATCCATCTGATAAACCTTGAAGCCTTTGTGAGCTGCATAAGCTAGAAATATTCTGATGGCTTCCAATCTTGCAACAGGTGCAAAGGTCTGGTCGTAGTCAATTCCTTCTTCTTGAGAATATCCTTGGGCAACTAGCCTTGCCTTGTTCCTTATTATTACTCCTTGATCATCCAGTTTATTTCTGAATACCCATTTTGTTCCAACAATGGAATGATCCTTAGGCTTTGGCACTAGTTCCCATACTTTGTTTCTCTCAAATTGATGCAACTCCTCTTGCATTGCAATGATCTAGTGTGGATCTTGCTCTGCATCTTGAATGGATTGAGGTTTAATTTGAGAAAGGAAGCAGGTGTGCAACAGGTTTTGGTTGACCTGATTTCTGGTTTGCACACCAGCTGAGATTTCTCCAATTATCTGGGAAATTGGATGATCTCTTGATGTTACTAAATCAACAGGGGGTGTTGATTGTTCACCAACCTGTGTTGTTGTTTCCTCTTGTGGTACAATAACTGGCTCTTCAAGCTGAGCTTCAATGTGTTGAGCATTCCCTTCATCTTCACTGCTTTCATCCTCTTGAGCAACCTATAACTTGTTCATATCTTCAACTAGAGAGTGTTCCTGCAAAGGTTCTATGGTAGAAGAAATCTTCTCCTTGAAAGACATGTTAGTTTCATCAAAAGAAACATGAACAGATTCCTCAATTTTCAATGATGATTTATTATAGACCCTATAGGCCTTGCTGATCATGGAGTATCCCAGAAACACTCCTTCATCAGCTTTGGCTTGAAATTTTGCTAAGTATTTCTTATCATTATTGTGAATATAGCAAATGCAACCAAAAATTCTGAAATAGTCAACTTTAGGTTTCTTCCCTTTGAGTAATTCATAGGGAGTCTTTCCCTTCAGTTTATGTATCAGACTCCTGTTCAGCACATAGTTGGAGGTGTTCACTGCCTCTGCCCAAAAGGATAGAGGTAGATGAGCATCTGACAACAATATAGTGGCAGATTCAATAAGGGTTCTATTTTTTCTTTCAGCTACCCCATTTTGTTGAGGAGTTCTAGGAGCTGAGAAAGTATGCCTGATCCCTTCACTCTGACAGAACTCTTGCATAAGAAGAGAATCAAACTCTGTCCCATGATCACTTCTGATCAGGGCAATGTGAGTATTGAACTCAATCTTTATACATTTGAGAAACTCTGTCAGACACTTAAAGTTATCAGACTTCTTCCTTAGAAAGAACACCCAAGTGAATCTAGAGAAGTCATCTACAATTACTAAAGTGTAGGATTTCCCTCCTAGGCTTTGTACTGTGATGGGTCCAAATAGATCCATGTGTAACAGATACAATATCCTAGGTGAATCACTCTTATTAAGTGACTTAAAACTGTTTTTAGTTTGCTTGCCTAATTGACAAGCCTTGCATAGTCCTTCCTTCTTGTAGGGGCCAGAAGGTAGTCCTCTAACAAGGTTGTCCTTGGAGAGCCTAGCAATAGTTCTAAGATTTAGGTGTCCTAATCTCTTATGCCATAAAACATTTGGTCTACATACTGAATTAACTAAACAGATATCTATAGAAGTTGAAAGAAAATCTACTAGGTAGATGTTACCTTTCCTTTTACCTGTCAACACAGTTGTGTTGTCCTTTGACTTGATTTTGCATAAGGTTTTGCTGAAGGTCACCTGGTACCCTTCATCACATAGCTGACTGATGCTGATTAGGTTGTGCTTCAGTCCTTCCACATATGCTACCTTCTTGAAGGTTACAGAACCAATCTGGACTGCACCATATCCTTTAGTTTGTCCAAAGTTGGAATCACCAAAGATAACTTTGGGTCCAAGCTTGGCTCTAAAGGAATTGAGGTTGTCCTTGTTCCCTGTCATGTGCTTAGAGCACCCACTATCCAAATACCATTGCTGATTAGATGTTGGATAGGTCTTCACCTGCACATGAAACAATTTACTTGTTTTTGACCCAGTTTACCTTGGGCCTAGGTTGATAACCTCTAAATTCAGAAATGAAAGACATCCCTGGCTGACTCTTATATCCTTCAGGATGATATCTCCTTGGAGGTAAAATCCATTCAGTATAAGGGTTGAAGGCTTGGGATGAAGAACCCTCAGGATTCAATTTTGATTTGCCTTTGAGAAAATTTCCAGAGCTCTGACCTCTGTTCGACGATCTTGGAGCTGAGTTCGACGATCTTGGGTCAGATCGTCGAGCTCCGTTCGACGGTCGACTATGGCTGAGGTCAGGTATATGGGATCGTCGACCAGCGTTCGACGATCTTGGCTGAGATCGTCGATCAGCGTTCGACGATTTTTCCTGAGATCGTCGAGCTGCGTTCGGCGATCGTCGATCTTCATTCGGCGATCGTCGAGCTTCGTTCGACGATTTCAGCTGGGACTTAGTTTTCTGAGGCAGATCAGAATTTTTCCTGGCCACCTCTACAACTCCCTTTCCCTTGCTAGAAATAAACTTGATGGGAGTTGTTAGGACTATAGGTTGGCTGGATGAAGCACCCAAGCCCAGTGTACTGTTAAGTCTAGAGTTCACTGTGCTTGTGATGTCCATCAGCTTGATGCTTCTCTCATTAAGGGATTCTTCAAGCTTCTTGGCCTCAGAGAGCTCACTTTTCAGTGTAGCTATCTGTTCCCTACAGTTCTCCAACTCCTGAGAGAGTTTGAGGTTTTCTGACTTTAAAACATTTTGTTCAGATAATTGATTTCTGAGAGAGATGATCTCTTTCTCAGACTTTAGCAGGTCTAAACATAGTGCTTTAAATTCAGATTTAAAATCTTCTGAAGTAAAATCAAAAGAGCTGATTACCTGATCTTCTTCAGGTTGAGTCTCTGAGTCTGACTCTGACTCCTCTTCCTCTGAGTTGTGTTGTGAGGCATTGATTGCCATCATGCAGAACTCCTTTTCCTCTGCATCATCCTCATCATCACTGGAGCTGGAAGAGGCTTCTGACTCCTCTTCAGTCTCACTCCAGGATTCAGCAACAAATCCTTTCCTTGTATGCTTATTTTTGCTGGAAGAAGGTTTGCTATTGCCACTCCTTTTGGAGTCTTTCTCCTTTCTTCTTTCTTTTCTGTCCCTTCTGTCCTTGTTCTTGTTTTCTGGACAGTCAGGAACTATATGCCCTGGTTTCCTGCAACCAAAGTAAATAATGTCTTTGTTATTGCCAATGGACTTGTCATACCTTGGCTTGTCCTGCTCCTTGTATGATCTTCTTCTGAAATCCTTTCTGGCCATCTTATAGAATCTTTTGGCCAGCAAGCTGAGAAGTTCATCATTGCCTGTTCCTTTTTCTTCAGGCAGATCCTCAGTTACCTTGAATGCTATGGTCTTCTCCTTTCTTGTGGCTGGTGAAGCAGCCTTCTGTTCTTCCTCTCTGTTCTTGATGAGTAGCTCATAAGATTTGAGCTTACCCAACAAGGCTTCAGTGGTGATCTCATTCAGACTTCTGACATCTTTAATTGGCCAGATTCTTGAATCCCAAGTGCTGGGAAAGCACATTAGGATCTTGTCATTAAGCTCTGTCAGTGAGATCTCTTTGTCTAATGTCCTCAGTTCACTGACTATTAGACTCAGTCTGTTGTACATGTCTCCCACTGACTCAGTTTCTCCCTTCTTGAAGTTCTCATATTGGGAGATGAGATGGGATCTTCTGTCCTTTCTCTCATCAGCTGAACCTGAAACTATTTCTGAGAGCTTGTCCCAAATCTCCTTGGCTGAATTACATTCAGCTACCTTTTGAAAAATGTCATCTGACATTGTCTGGGCTAGAATATTCATAGCCTTGGCATCAGCTACTTTCCACTTTTTGATGTCAGCATCTGTTCCTGATGGAGGTGGAATAACATTTGTGCTTGTGCTCTCTGGGGGTCTTGGACACACTGTCAAAACAGAATTAAAAATATCTTCGTCAATAGAATTCATGTAGAGTCTAATCCTTGCTTTCCAAAGTGCAAACTTTGACAGATTACACACTGGAGGTCTAGTGCTAGCATAGTCTTTGTTTTGGGCCATGATTTGTGCAAACAAAATCTAATAATAGAATACAAAAGAAAAACAGATCTAGTGTAGGATCTTTGGGTTCAGGTGTTAGCCTGTACAACCAATCAGGTATGGTATGTTTAACCAACCTGGCTCTGATACCAATTGAAAGGGGAAACTAGATCTGATATACTCTAGAGGGGGGTGAATAGAGTATATGGTACTTTTAAAACACAAAGAAAAACTTTTGCAAAGCTTTACAACAATTGTTGTAATGAGTGTGAGCAGGGAAGCAGAAATAAAACTAATCACAACACTAAGCTATGCAGAAACTAAGCACAAGAAAATCTAGGCCAGAAACAAAAAGAAAACATGCAAAACCAGATGACACAAGGAATTATAGTGGTTCCCCAAACTTGGGTACATCCACTGTTCTACCACCCTAGGTAGGAATCCACTGCAGGATGAGTTGATCAGGTGTCCTGGGCACCAATGAGCTTTTGATAAGGTGCTCAAAAACCAAATCAAATTTTTTGATCAGGTGTCTTGCCACCAATGAGCTTTTGACAAGGTGCTCAAAAACCAGATTCAAATTTTGAAGGGAGTTTGAAAAACCCTTTACAGAGTGGGGGTGAGAGAGTGATGGCAGTCTTCTCTTTCTCAATCAACTGAGAAGACTAAGTGGATTGATGTCAAAGCTCCCCCTGAGTCCTTGATCTTCAGGAAGATGAGCTTTGCTGAGGGTGATAGGCCTTCAAAGATAGATCTCCAACAAAAGATGATTTCAGCAAGCTGAAATGTTGAGTGTCTGGAGTCTTGAAATAATATTGGCCTTGAACACTTTGAGAGCTGAAGAGATCTGAAGATTTTTGAAAGCTTGATCTCTCTGATGAGTGTTCTTCAGAATTCTTGTTGACAGAAAGTTTGAAAAGAGTCTCTGTATTCTGAGTTGTGTGTCCTCTTCTTGTCAATCTCTGTATTTCTTCTCTTTTTCATTCAAAAACATTCTATCTTTTATTCTCTGTGCCAGAATAGAATATCACTCTGTCAAAGATAGCCGTTGGTCTGCATTGATTACAGTCTTAATTGCATAATTTCTTCTGAAGGAAAATCCACTGAATTGTTCCTTGAAAAATCCCTTGAAACTTGCTCCAGGAGTAAATGAAAACGGCTGGCAGATCTTCTGAATTAAATGCAGAATAACTTCTATCTGATTTGAATTTGAATTATGAAAGATAACTGAAAACGTCGAACTGAGCTCTGCTATCGTCGAGCTGAGCTCAGCGAACTGGAAAATTCAAGCAGCAAAATAATCGTCGATCTGAGCTCAAAGATCGTCGAACTGAGCTCAGAGATAAAGATCCAATTCAGAGTTAAAATCGTCGACCTGAGCTCAGCGATCGTCGAATGGAGTTCGATGATATTGCGAAGTTGAGCTCAGCAATCGTCGAGTGGAGCTCGACGATATTATGAGGTTGAGCTCAGCGATCGTCGAATGGAGCTCGACGATCTGTCGAAGTTGAGCTAGACGATCATCGACCGGAGTTCGACGAATCGTCGTGCTGAGCTCGACGATTAGACTTGGTCTACAGAAAAACTTGGTCTTCAGGGCAGCTTCCAATCCTAGACTTCTAACCCTTAGAATCAATTCTAATTGACCTATTAAGCTATACAGAAGGTCAAACACAGATTCCTAGAGATATAGTGATCCTGACCCAAATTAGTAATAGGGTGTTCCAACAACCTGTCAAGCTAAGATGAATTCACATTGTATTTGATGAAACCTCTCAAGTTGTGCTTGCAGTTATTCCACGCTAAGTGCACACCAATGTCAGGGTGCAGTAGGTCAATATACGCAGGTCTGCACGTCGTAATCCCTCGTTGAGCAGATCAGTGTGTTGGCCTACGTGTACTCTCTCTATTGGAGTGCACTTACTTTCAAGTACAGGGCCGTGTTTATACAAGAGCAGACAAGGAGCAAGGATGGGTCAAGGAGCAGCTCTTGGGTGGAAAGACTAAAATTCGTCTAAGTGTAATTCGACGAGAATCACCAAGTGATTCTCGCCGATTCGGCGAGAATCACTAGTGATTCTCGCCGAATCGTCGAGAATCACTAGTGATTCTCGCCGACTCTATCCGACTACCTCAGAACGGTGCCAAGTAAGATTCGGCGAGAATCACTAGTGATTCTCGCCGAACCCATCGTTGAGCAGATCATGAATACCAAGTTATATTCGTTGAGAATCAACAAGTGATTCGGCGAGAATCACTAGTGATTCTTGACGAATCGTCGAGAATCACTAACTGATTCTCGCCGATTCGTCGAGAATCACCTGCGATTCTCGCCGATTTTTACTTAGCAATTTCTCTGGAAGCTGTTGGACCAGATTCTGCCGCTGGCACTATTTTGAACCGGATTTTGGGTTTCTACTTGTGGGACCCACAACGGTCATATTGAAAGTGTCTACAGTGTATAAATACACAGGTATTTTTGAACAGCAAAAGAGTGAAGAAGAAAAAGAAAAACGCGAGCCGCGACGTGACCTAGATCGCCGTTTCCGCTCCGCCGCCGCCGCCGCCGCTCGGGCCAAGTTGTTCGCCGGTTGATCGTGGTTTCGCCCAGATCCTCCTGCGACAGAAGCCTAGCTAAGCTCAGCATCTCACGTGTCCAACCAGAGATCTCTTGTCTCTCGATTTGTAGATCGGGAAAATCTTCCCCATCCGAATCGATCGAGACGATTGATCCTAGTGTGACCGTTGGTAGACCTAGCTTGCTTCGCTACGAAGTTTGGATCTCTAAAGAACAGCAGCCGCACATCGTTGTTGCCACCGATCCCGTGAACCTAGCCGCCGCCCATCTTGCCGCCGCCGATTCCGGGGAGATCCTCTCCAAGTGAGATCTAGGGTTGTGAACACTTTGTGGACTTCAAGAACACGTCGTCAACAAAGAGGGACACCCTTGTCTCCAAACGTAGTTTGTATCTCTTGTACATTCTATTTTATTTTTGTTGTAAAGGAACGGTGGTTCCGTGTTGTAAGGGTTGGGTGCAACCCGTGTTGTGGGAGTGTTGACTCCTACGTGTGGAAGGGTTCCTTCCGATAGTGCAAGGATTGGATTTCAATCCTGTTGGTGAAGAGACCGAGTCGTCCCTTGTTGGGAGATAGGTCGAAGGGGGAAAGTGGATGTACCCAAATCGGGGAACCACTATAAATAGCTTGTGTATTCTGTGTGCTGTGCTGTATGTTTTTATTGTGCAGGTACCATTTTAAATTCCGCAAAAATGTTGCACGTCACCTATTCCCCCCCCCCCCATAGGTGAAGATAGTGGACACTAGGTGAACTTTCAAGAGCGCATTTAGAAGTCTTTGGCATTCCTTGTAATAAACTATTTTCTGATTCTTTCATTTTTCTATTGCAGGTAATGCCAACCAATGGACCTAAAAGTCTCGGAGCAAACAGAGGAGTTCATGGAGTCAACATGGCTAATGACAGGACGAAAATTTGGTGCACACGACATGACACACGGCCGTGTGCCTACCCGTGTCCTATGCATCTGGAGCTGAAGAAAAATGGGCGCAGGAGATAGAGACTCACATGGGTAGGGCACACGCCCGTGTGCCTACCCGTGTCATATCTGAACACGAATGCTGACCAACCCGTGTCTGAAGTACACGGCCGCACACACGGCCGTGTCCATACCTGTGTCATCTGACACGACCCACTACTAGACACGCTTGCTCGTGGAGAAACCGCCTAGGAACCGTCCACACGACCTGACCCACGGCCGTGTTGGAACCCGTGTCCGACCTGTTTGCAAAGGGACTATATATTTCCTTTAGAAAAATTTGTGAAGGACTTTTTGGATCATTTTTGGATTGGAGAACTGCTGAAGGCCGAAGGGGAGCATACAAGACAAGGAGGATTGAAGGGTATTTTATATGTATTTTTATCTAATCATTAACCCCTTTTAATCCTTCCTTTCTCTTGATGATTTATCTTTGGTTATTGTTTTAATTTGCATGAACTTCTATTTGAACATTCTAGTAATCATGTATCATTTTGTTTATGTTAAAGTTGTGGTATTTTATTCGTGTTTAGGCTTGCAAACAATGAGTTTAATCTTCATTTTGAATTACTTCTTTGCTTTACATAATTTGCAAATTGCTAGATTGAGGAATTGGTTCTTTGTAATGATATTTGTATATTCATATTGTTTTATTAATTCTCTTTGTAAATTTCAACTCTATGATCGAGAGATATTTTGTTTGGAAAATTAGAACATGTGTAAAAGGATTCATGGTAATATAGAGATAAAATTCATGAATTTATGTAGTAATAAGGGTACTTTACTTAATGCGAACTTGAGTGTTGTAAATTGTTCGAGAGAAAATTTACTATCTTAGGTTTAGATTTGGAATTGCTCGAGAGAGAATTTAATGAATATTTAACCTTTACATTACAACAAATTTATTAGTCTTTTCATTTCATGATCACTTAGAATTGAACTAATAAATGAATTCATTCATGTAATCGTTTAAAAGCTTCATGTCTTTTATCATTTTTACTCCTCCAATGTTGAATCATCCAAATGGTCATAATTAGGTTAATGTAGTTTAGATATCACTTTTATTTAGAGGTATGATAATAAAGGGAGGATGAGTACGAGTAGTTGAAACGACCCTGTGGAATACGACACGAGATGTAGATTTCTCCTATACTATGATTGATAGGTGCACTTGCCTGAATGCTAATTCAATCTAGTTTAAGCCCATCTACATAGTTGTATTAGAATGCAGAATGAAATCACATTGAGTTATTACTTGTTAGCAAAGAAATCATCAAGTTTTTGGCACCGTTGCCGGGGATCGTTTTCAATATTTTGAAATCCTAATCTTTATTAATCTACCAATTTTCATTTATATAGTTGTAAATTAGTATTTGAATATTTATATCGCGTAATATTTTTTATTGTAGTCTGTTAGTCTATGACCAGGGGCAGAAATTCTGGGCTAGCACCATTTCATCCTGACCTAGAACGACTTATCCATAACACTAACCTAAGGGACGTGGGAATTAATACCATAGATATTTCAAACGAATTATCAGAAGAGGAGACAGTAAACCAAGGAGAGAATTATCCTGGAAAACCTAGATACCATGGCCAACCAAAATGAGCAAACCATGTCTGACTTTGCTAGACCTAATCTCCAAGGAACCGGGTCGAGCATCGTTAGACCACTGATAGCTACCAATAATTTTGAATTGAAGTCTAGTGTGATACAAATGGTTCAACAGTATGTCCAGTATGATGGCTTGCAAGATGAGGATCCTAATACCCACTTAGCCGGATTCTTGGAAATATGTGACACATTTAAGATCAATGGTGTTTCCAACGACGCCATTCGATTGAGATTGTTTCCATTTTCTTTAAGGCATAAGGCGAAGCAGTGGTTGAATTCATTACCTAGAGGGTCGATTACTACTTGGGACATGATGGTTGAGAAGTTTCTGATGAAGTATTTTCCACCTGCGAACACATGGGAACGATTCAAGGAGTTGTTAAGGAGATGTCCCCACCATGCTCTACCTTCTTGGCTTCAGATTCAGACCTTCTACAATGGTCTAAATCCGGCCACTAAACAAATGATTGATGCGGCTAGTGGAGGCACTTTGAACAACAAGACACCTGAAGCGGCTCAGCAGTTGATAGAGGACATGATAATGAACAATTACCAATGGACTACTGTGAGACAAAAGCCTAGCAAGCCCGCAGGAATTTATGAAGTACATGTCGTCACTGCCTTAGATATTCAAGTGGAGAAGCTTCACCAAAAGATGGACAACCTTGCCTTAGCATCACCTTCCATGACACCTCAATAATGGGACCTTTCATGCAGTGGAATGCCTGGTTGTGAACCTCAAGTTCAAGAGCATGTTGACTATACGGGCAACAATATTAGACCTCCTTTCAATCAAGCCAACAACCCATATAGTTCTACATATAATCCTGGATGGAGAAACCACCCCAATTTCTCTTGGGGAGGACAAGGAAATCAAGGGAAGCAACCAATGTTTGGACAACAACCACAGTTGGAACCAAGGAAGCTACATTGGAAGATGTGCTTACCAAGTTCATGCAAACTACCGATGTATCTTTCCGGAATCAAGAGGATTCAATTCGGAACTTGGAGAATCAGATTGGTCAGCTTGCAAGGATGGTTTCTGAAAGGCAGCAAGGAACACTTCCGGGAACACTGAGATAAATCCAAGGGAGCATGCAAAAGCCGTTCAATTGAGGAGCCGAAAGGAGTTACAAGACCCAAGGCCGGCGAAGGAAACACCCCAAAAGGAGTCTAGCGGAGAAGGACCAAGCGAGATGAATGTACAACCGATGGAGTACCAACCAGCAATACCATACCCAGCAAAGCTTAACAAGGAGCGCATGGATGCGCAGTATGGTAAATTTTTATCTATGTTTAAGCAATTACATGTTAACTTACCTTTTTTCTGAAATTATTCAAATGCCTAAATATGCAAAATTTCTTAAGGATTTGATTTCTAATAAAAAGAAAATAGAAGAATTATCATTAGTAACATTAAGTGAAGAATGTTCTGCTAGTTTGCAAAATAAATTGCCTCAAAAACTTAAGGATCCCGGTTCATTTTCAATTCCATGTTTAATCGGTGATTTACAAGTAAATAAGGCTTTAGCAGATCTAGGCGCTAGTATAAATTTAATGCCTTATAAACTATATCTGAAACTAGGCCTAGGAGAACTTAGCCCAACTAGAATGAGTATTCAATTAGCAAATCGATCGGTTAAGTATCCTAGAGGAATAGTAGAAGATGTATTGGTTAAGGTAGACAAGTTTATATTTCCTGCTGATTTTGTAATTCTAGATATGGATGAAAATATCGAAGTATCACTCATACTAGGTCGTCCATTTCTAGCAACATCTAGAGCACTTATTGATGTTTTTGACGGTAAATTAGTATTGCGAGTAGGAGAAGATGAAGTCACTTTTCAAATTGGCAATACTATGAAATAATCTTTAGATAACGATGATTATTGCTATTTTTCTCATGGTATTGATGACTTTATGACTTCTATAAATTCCAATTTTTATTATAAAGATCCTTTAGAAATTTGCATAACTAACAGCTATCTAGAAGATGATAAAAATGATGACATTGTTGAACATTTATTTTTTCTATAAAATTGTGTTGCCATGAATAGAACAACTGAATATAGTTTAATTACTGAAGGAGATCATGAAGCTCTTAAGAATAATACTAAGAATCCACCAATAGTAGAATTAAAAAAATTACTGGATCATCTTGAGTATGCATTCTTAGGAACTAACTCTTCGTACCCAGTTATCATATCTTCAAATCTTTCCAATATTGAAAAAGAAAAATTAATAACTGTATTGAAGAAATGTAAAGGTGCAATAGCATGACAAATATCTGATATAAAGGGTATTAATCCTAGTTTTTGCACTCTTAAAATCCTTTTGGAAGAAAATTATAAGTCTTCTATTCAACCGCAACGTAGGCTAAATCCTAATATGAAAGAGGTAGTTAAGGCTGAAATTATTAAGTTATTAGATGCTGGTATTATATATCCTATTTCGGATAGTTCATGGGTTAGTCCTGTCCAAGTAGTTCCTAAGAAGGGTGGTCTGACAGTGGTAGCAAATGATAGAAATGAATTAATTCCAACGCGAACGGTAACAGGTTGGCATGTCTGTATAGACTATAGGAAATTAAACGATGCCACTAGGAAAGACCATTTCCCTCTTCCTTTCATTAACCAGATATTAGAACGCTTATCAGGACATTCTTATTATTGTTTTCTAGATGGACTTTCTGGATACTTCCAAATTCCTATAGCACCAGAAGACCAAGAGAAAACAACATTTACTTGCCCATTCGGTACCTTTGCCTATAGACGTATGCCTTTCGGGTTATGTAATGCACCCGCCACGTTTCAAAGGTGCATGCTAGCCATCTTTAACGAGTATGTTGAAGATATTATGGAAGTGTTCATGGATGATTTCTCTGTTTTTGGCGACTCTTTTGAGTTGTGTTTATTCCAAGGGAAATTAAGGCCTAAGTGGTCCGGACCCTTTAAGGTTAAAAAAGTCTTTCCCTAGGGTACCGTCGAGTTAACTCACCCTGAGAAGGGAGATTTTAAGTTTAATGGTCACCGACTTAAGCCTTATTATGGTGAACTTCCTAGAGACTTCACTCGTCTAGAGACCTGCCTTCGTCTAGATTAGTTTCATGTTAAACTATAGTAAGTGTTTCTTAGTACTTCTATTTTAGTATAAATCTAGTTAGTTGTAATGAAAAATTTAATGAAAAAATTATAATGAAAAAAACTTTTCCAGCAAAATTTTAATGAAAAAAAAACATTTCTGTAAAAATTGTTGGAGAAATGCAAAACTGGAGGGGCACACGGGTCACCACACGCCCGTGTGGGTGGCCGTGTGCACGACACAGGCTCAGGCCCAGCCGTGTGAATTAATTCCGCAAAAAGGCCAAATTCTTCCCGAGCACAACACGGGTTCACACCCACCCGTGTGGCTAGCTGTGTCGTCCGCTCGACGATCATCCGACACGCCCGTGTCGGATGCCACACGGACGTGTCACCTACCTACCCGTGTTGATACACCATGCCAGCTAAAACACGGGTCAACACACGGCCGTGTGGGTGCCTGTGTCCACCTGCCGCGCTGTCCCGTGCCAGTTTAACCACACGGACCAAGGCAGCCCGTGTTCCATGAGGCCTCAGATTCCCTAACACGGGTGCACACACACGGCCGTGTGCGCACCCGTGTTCAAATTCAACACACGGATCGACGCACCGCGTATTTCACGAGGCCGCGATTCCCCCATAACACGGGTTCACACACGCCCGTGTGCGAACCCGTGTGCAACTGATGGTTAAAACTCCAAAAATTATTATGAAGCGCGGCGCCCCGGGCGGTTTTATTTGAGAAAAAAAGCGGAAGTGATTTTATTTAAGAAAACGGGGCGCGCATATTTATTTATTTGGATATAAAATGGATGTGATCGAGTTTTAACGAAAGGAGGCAAGTGCACCTATCGTGAGTAGTACAGGATATTCCGGGTGGAATATCGAGGTCGTATTGTTCTCGGGGTCGGTTCGATTATTTCTACTCTTCCTTGGAGGGGACTATTATTTTACCGATAATTATCTTGTCGGGATATTTTATATATAATAAAAAGCAGAAAATGGCAGAAAGAAAAATGAAAGCATGAAGGTGGTGCCGATGAAGAGCTTAGCTCGATGGCACCGAAAAAACAATTGAACTAAAATAGACTTTAAATAAAAAGAGCTCCTAAATTTCTAATTAATTAAGGCGGAGACTTGGCCGTGGAGGTTCCACAAATGTGAGCTCACCTAGCTATAGGGATATCGCTCACCTAAACGTTAAGACTATTCGACCGAACGTTAGTCCGACGAAGGATTCCTCTTAACGCCCGCATTACGCTAAGAACCCCGCTATTGGGTGGGGAACCCAATCCGGTAGAATTACGCTTGTCCTCTTTCGAGGGTATGCACGCAACTCTATTTACCCAGGGGTGATCGGTCCATATGCACGGCCTCTCGGCTAGCTAGCATATGGACTACGGAAATAGGGCCCACACATTGATATGTGGTCCTACGCGTCGTTTACCCCGGGCAAACCATAAGTACTTTTAATTAATTAGAAAAATACGACCTTTAATTATTTTAAGATATTTTATCTGTCCCAATGCTCTTCGATACCGAGGGCTAAGAACGGTTAGCCACTCATCGGAATGAGGACGACTTGCGGGAAAAGTAGTAAATAAAGCAGTAAAGAAAGCAGTAAATGAAAGCGATAAAATGAAAGCAGTAAAGGAAAGCTGAAAATTGCAAGTCCTACTCAAACGAGTAGGACTGAAGAAAGCTGTAAATTGCGAGTCCCGTCTCAAATGCGTGGGCGGGAGAAAGAAAGCGGGTCCCACTCAAACGAGTAGGACTAAATAAATACAACACACGCACACACTCGACATAAAGTAAAACTCACGCACACACTCTCTCGACATAAATGAAAACACACACACACAAATACTACTCAAATGAGTAGGGAAAATTAAGACCTGCCATTTAACTCGAATGAGTAGGCGGAAATAAAAAAAATTTACAAACTCACGCACTCTACAGAAAGTAAAATAAGCAAGCGCCATTTAACTCTCAACGAGTAGGAGGAAATAAATACGCATACATGAAAAATTGCAAAAAAACTAAGTTACCGAAAAATTAAAACAACTGCATTTCTACCGCTAGAATGCGGTAGAAATGCATAAAAAGTGAAAATAAAAATTAAACGAGCGAAAAAGTTTGGCAAATAAACGAAAAATGAAAGTGCTTGAAAACTTAAAACGAAAACATTTCTATCGCTAGAATGCGGTAGAAATGCATAAAAAGAGAACGAAAAAATTAAATAAGCAAAAAGTTTTGAAAAATAAAGGAAAAATGAAGTGTTGGGAAAATCAAAATAACAACATATTCATTCTTATAATGTTATAAAAATGCTTAAAAGGTGGTTGAAAAAGTAAAAGAAGGAAAAAATAATTTTACAAAACTAAAAAAAATCCAAGTAAAATGAAGAGAAAACAAACTCACTTTAAAACCAATTTTATAACTTTATAAGGATGAAGATTGGAACAAAAATAAATTAACTACTATGAAGGTGAAACCAACTACTTAACCATAAAAAAAGAAATAACATTTTACTCTCATACACACACGCACGCGTATAAAAAAATAACGAAAAAAAACTAAGTTAAAACAAGAAATAAATAAGATTGTAAAGGGTGAGCCCATAGATGAAGTCCAGAACATAGAAATGAGAAAAAAACTACATTTTTATTAAGTCTAAAAACTATTACAAAGCTAGTACAAAAATAAAAGAGAGAGAGAGAAAGAGAAAACCACATTCCATAGGTTGGAAATCCATCTACGCAGCACCTCCCCTTACAAAATGGTTCAAAAAAAGGGAACAGAAACTCAAGCAGAAGCTCTGAATTTATAGGGAAAAATTTACAAGTACACGCCCTCTGACACGGGCGTGTCAGGGGGCGTGTCGGTACTATTTGCGAAGGCGGCCGACGATTTGACGGGAAAGTTGACTTCGGGCTGGACACGTGTCGGTCTCGCAGTGGTCACGCCCCAGGTCACGGGCATGACTCTGGGCGTGTCAAGAAGGTGGATCTGGGCGCGGGTTGCGTCGAAAGTCTTCGGCAGCATCTTGTCGGGCCAGCTGGAAAGGTCACGGGCGTGACTCTGGGCGTGTCAGTTGGTGTCGACACTCGACGAATGTCGAGCGGAAAGTGTCGAGTTGAAAATCGTCGAGCGGGAAGAGGCGTCACGCCCTAGGTCACAGGCGTGACTCTAGGAGTGTCGAGGAGGTCGACGATCGTTGAGCTGAAAACATCGAGCGGGTGGACACGGGCTTGGGTCACGCCCCGTGTCGGGTGACACGGGCGTGATGCCGGGCGTGTCAATCTTTTCTTCTCAAAAATTGCTGATTTCACTGGAATTTGACGTGTCACGCCCTGGTCACAGGCGTGACCAATTTGTCACGGGCGTGACATGGCATTTTTATACAGATTTTGATTTTTTTCCTGAAAAATAAAATAAAACAAGTTAGTATAATATTTACAAAAATAGGAGCATTTTATTGAATAAAAATATGTAAAAATGACGAAAAGAAATGAAAACGACTAAATTAATGTACACAAAAATACGTATATTTACAATTCATCAAATACCCCCATACTTAAGCTTTTGCTATTCCAGAGCAAAAGTTGGAGATGAACTTATAAGGAATTAAAGAAATCCTAAGTTTAGTTACCGCTTGAATTAATTAAAAGTAAGATCAAAATAAACATCTGGGGTTAAAGAATTAAATCCTAATTTATGAAATGTTATGAATAGAGGAAGAGTTTCAAAAAGACTTCTAGATAAAATAAAATAGAAAGCAAAAATTCATTTTTGTTAGTTTAACAAAGATGGATTGGATTTATACAAATAACCTTAGCTTAAAAGAAGATAAAGGAAATAATGCAATTTAAAAATTATGCTCTCAAAAAAATTTTAAATTAAGTCTAGAATCATTGAAATGAGATAAGTGGTTTGGTAGTTTATGAAGAAGGCTTGAATATTGAGGTGAGGTAATTTTTTCTTGAACCTCCAATTTTTTTCTTTTCGGATAGTTAGGAAAATGAAATCTTATTTTCCTAACATATAATATTTTTTCTTTCTTCATAAATAATAAATAACCCAATGTATATGTGTAGGAGTAATGAATTTTATCCTCTTACTCCATAACATATAATCTTTTTAAATATTGGGTGCCTATGTTTACGGAATGAAATCTTATTCCCATTGACATAAGATCTTTTAAGGGATTGGGGTAAACATGTCAAGTAAGACATGAAAAAAATGGAAGTGGGTTTATTTTTTTTCAAAAAGAAAACTAGATTTTAATAAAAAAGTTTTTGGGAGCAACCTTTTTAAAATGAACGTTCCAATGTTTTTAAAAGCATGAAGTAGAAATAATTAAAATCCATGGATGTTATTTTCTAACATAAAAAACGAGCTTCTATTTATAAAATTAGAAGTGGTGGTGAAAAATAAGTTCCCTATTATAAGGAAAAGACATAAAAAATTCTTTAAATCTTAACCTCAGACACTTAAATCTATCGAACTTTAATTAATAAACAAATAGTAAGCAAAGAATAAAAAGAATTTGCTTATAAATTAACTCGAAACTAGATTTTTGGAAAACAAAAAGGGTTAAGAAATGGTATATTCGATTTATTTTGTTACATAATTTAACAAAACATATATTTTTTGGATTTTTTAGAGTTTTATCATTTTTTTGTGTGTTTAAATTATGATTATGATTTTTTTTGTTGAATTTTTAGAGTTATTATCTTTTTTAGGAATTTTTTTGTTTTTCTAATTTTTTGATGTTTTAGTGTTTTTTGATGAGTAATTTACAAGAATGAGGAGAGAAAGAAGTGTTATTTATAAAGAAGATAGTGAGGAAAGAGAGATTTTTATAAAAAAAAGTACAAAGTAAAAACTCGAATGCAGCCTGCGAACAGACTCTTATTGAGGTGGTTGGTTCGATGAGTCGACCGTCGCGGGCAAGAAAAATGCGAGTTTTTAACATAAACAACAACAAAAAAAAAATTTTGTAATTTTTTTGTATTTTTGATGAGTATGGAATAATAAAAAAAATGCAGAATAGGAAAACACCCACATACTTAAACCCAACATTGTCCCCAATGTTGCAATCTAAGTATGCGGAACAGATAATATACAAATTAAAAGATGTATAAAAAACAAAAATAAAAAGAGAGGGTAGAAGCTTCCCTGAAGATGAGTACGGGGAGGCCCGGGTCGAAACCCTGCATTATTGTTAGAAGAAGAAGCAAAAATATAACGAAAAAAATAGAAAAGAGAAAGTCGGCCAAAAGGTATGCGGGCGGTAGGGGGCAAGTGCGTGGGTGACTCGGAAGGTAGCTAAGGCCTTAGCGACCATTGTGTGATAAAATGTGATCCCCTAGCGCGCAAAATAATGGAAGCGTGCCGAAGCAAAATGAAACGAAATAAAACAAATTAAAATAAAAGAAGTTAAATAAAACATATATACATTTATTAATATCAAATTATTATATATTTTTTTGGTTTTTTTTTTGTAAGTAGAGATGTTTTTTTATTTTTTAGTTGGTTTTTAGTTTTTAGTATTTTTTTTTGAGTTTTTTTAGTTTTAAGTTTTTCTCTTTTTTTTAGTTTTGTTTGTTTTTTATTCATTGTTGTAGTTTTGTAGATTTTTTTTTAGGTTTTTGGTTTTAGAGTTTTTTTTTGAGGTTTTATTATTTTTTTTTTGGTTTTAGATTTTTTAGATTTTTGATTTTTTGAATTTTTAGGTTTTTGTAGAGTTTTTAGATTTTTTTAAGTTTTATACTTTTTCAAGTTTTTAGAGTTTTTTTTAGTTGTAAGTTAGTTTTTTTGTTTTGTTGTTTTGTTTGTGTTAGGAGAAAATGACGTCATTTCAAAAAAAAATATATATATTTTTTAAGTTTTTTTTGTTTTGTTTTTAAGTAGATTATTATTATTATTATATATAGTTTTTTATAATAAGGTAAAATTAATAGATTTCCAGGGTTCAAAATAACGAAAACGACTTTTCCCCGGCAACGGCGCCAAAAACTTGATGGTTAAAACTCAAAAAATTATTATGAAGCGCGGCGCCCCGGGCGGTTTTATTTGAGAAAAAAAGCGGAAGTGATTTTATTTAAGAAAACGGGGCGCGCGTATTTATTTATTTGGATATAAAACGGATGTGATCGAGTTTTAACGAAAGGAGGCAAGTGCACCTATCGTGAGTAGTACAGGATATTCCGGGTGGACTATCGAGGTCGTATTGTTCTTGAGGTCAGTTCGATTATTTCTACTCTTCCCTGGAGGGGACTATTATTTTACCGATAATTATCTTGTCGGGATATTTTATATATAATAAAAAGCAGAAAATGGCAGAAAGAAAAATGAAAGCATGAAGGTGGTGCTGATGAAGAGCTTAACTCGATGGCATCGAAAAAACAATTGAACTAAAATAGACTTTAAATAAAAAGAGCACCTAAATTTCTAATTAATTAAGGCGGAGACTTGACCGTGGAGGTTCCACAAATGTGAGCTCACCTAGCTATAGGGATATCGCTCACCTAAACGTTAAGACTATTCGACCGAACGTTAGTCCGACGAAGGATTTCTCTTAACGCCCGCGTTACGCTAAGAACCCCGCTATTGGGTGGGGAACCCAATCCGGTAGAATTACGCTTGTCCTCTTTCGAGGGTATACACGCAACTCTATTTACCCAGGGGTGATTGGTCCATATGCACGGCCTCTCGGCTAGCTAGCATATGGACTACGGAAATAGGGCCCACACATCGATATGTGATCCTACGCGTCGTTTACCCCGGGCAAACCTTAAGTACTTTTAATTAATTAGAAAAATACGACCTTTAATTATTTTAAGCTATTTTATCTGTCCCAATGCTCTTCGATACCGAGGGCTAAGAACGGTTAGCCACTCATCGGAATGGGGACGGCTTGCGAGAAAAGTAGTAAATAAAGCAGTAAAGAAAGCAGTAAATGAAAGCGATAAAATGAAAGCAGTAAAGGAAAGCTGAAAATTGCAAGTCCTACTCAAACGAGTAGGATTGAAGAAAGCTATAAATTGCGGGTCCCAGCGCAAATGCGTGGGCGGGAGAAAGAAAGCGGGTCCCACTCAAACGAGTAGGACTAAATAAATGCAACACACGCACACACTCGACATAAAGTAAAACTCACGCACACACTCTCTCGACATAAATGAAAACACACACACACAAATCCTACTCAAATGAGTAGGGAAAATTAAGACCTGCCATTTAACTCGAATGAGTACGCGGAAATAAAGAAAATTTACAAACTCACGCACTCTACATAAAGTAAAATAAGCAAGCGCCATTTAACTCTCAACGAGTAGGCGGAAATAAATGCGCATACATGAAAAATTGCAAAAAAACTAAGTTACCGAAAAATTAAAACAACTGCATTTCTACCGCTAGAATGCGGCAGAAATGCATAAAAAGTGAAAATAAAAACTAAACGAGCGAAAAAGTTTTGCAAATAAACGAAAAATCAAAGTGCTTGAAAACTTAAAACGAAAACATTTCTACCGCTAGAATGTGGTAGAAATGCATAAAAAGAGAACGAAAAAATTAAATAAGCAAAAAGTTTTGAAAAATAAAGGAAAAATGAAGTGTTGGGAAAATCAAAATAACAACATATTCATTCTTATAATGTTATAAAAATGCTTAAAAGGTGGTTGAAAAAGTAAAAGAAGGAAAAAATAATTTTACAAAACTAAAAAAAAATCCAAGTAAACCGAAGAGAAAACAAACCCACTTTAAAACCATTTTTATAACTTTATAAGGATGAAGATTGGAACAAAAATAAATTAACTACTATGAAGGTGAAACCAACAACTTAACCATAAAAAAAGAAATAACATTTTACTCTCATACACACACGCCCGCGTATAAAAAAAGAACGAAAAAAAACTAAGTTAAAACAAGAAATAAATAAGATTGTAAAGGGTGAGCCCATAGATGAAGTTCAAAACATAGAAATGAGAAAAAAAACTACATTTTTATTATGTCTAAAAACTATTACAAAGCTAGTACAAAAATAAAAGAGAGAGAGAAAGAGAAAACCCCATTCCATATGTTGGAAATCCATCTACGCAGCACCTCCCCTTACAAAATGGTTCAAAAAAAAAGGGAACAGAAACTCAAGCAGAAGCTCTGAATTTATCGGGAAAAATTTACAAGTACACGCCCTCTGACACGGGCGTGTCAGGGGGCGTGTCGGTACTATTTGCGAAGGCGACCGGCGATTTGACGGGAAAGTTGACTTCGGGCTGGACACGTGTCGGTCTCGTAGTGGTCACGCCCCAGGTCACGGGCGTGACTCTGGGCATGTCAAGAAGGTAGATTTGGGCGCGGGTTGTGCCGAAAGTCTTCGGCAGCATCTTGTCGGGCCAGCTGGAAAGGTCACGCCCCAGGTCACGGGCGTGACTCTGGGCGTGTCAGTTGGTGTCGACACTCGACGAATGTCGAGCGGAAAGTGTCGAGTTGAAAATCGTTGAGCGGGAAGAGGTGTCACGCCCTAGGTCACGGGCGTGACTCTAGGCATGTCGAGGAGGTAGACGATCGTTGAGCTGAAAACGTCGAGCGGGTGGACACGAGCTTGGGTCACGCCCCGTGTCGGGTGACACGGGCGTGACGCCGGGCGTGTCAAGCTTTTCTTCTCAAAAATTGCTGATTTCACTGGAATTTGACGTGTCACGCCCTGGTCACGGGCGTGAACAATTTGTCACGGGCGTGACATGACATTTTTATGCAGATTTTGATTTTTTTCCTGAAAAATAAAATAAAACAAGTTAGTATAATATTTACAAAAATAGGAGCATTTTATTGAATAAAAAATATGTAAAAATGACGAAAAGAAATGAAAACGACTAAATTAATGTACACAAAAATACGTATATTTACAATTCATCACCAACCTCTTTAAATAGGTGTTGGGTAATGTATCCACAATTACCTGGATTTGACGAAGCCTCCTGTCAAGCTAAGATGAATTCACAATGTATTTGATGAAACCTTTTAAGTTGTGCTTGCAGTTATTCCACGCTAAGTGCAATCCAATGTCAGGGTGCAGTAGGTCAATATACACGGGTCTGCACGACGTAATCCCTCGTTGAGCAGATCAGTGTGTTGGCCTACGTGCACTCTCTCTATTGGAGTGTACTTATTTTCAAGTACAGGGCTGTGATCATGCAAGAGCAGACAAGGAGCAAGGATGGGTCAAAGAGCAGCTCATGGGTGGAAAGACGAAAAATCATCTAAGTGTGAATCGACGAGAATCACCAAGTGATTCTCGCCGAATCGTCAAGAATCACCGACTGATTCTCGCCGTCTCTATCCGGCTACATCAAAGCATGCGACTCTGGCGCTAAGTCATAATCGACGAGAATCACCAAGTGATTCTCGCCGATTCGGCGAGAATCACTAATGATTCTCGCCGAATCGTCGAGAATCACCGGCTGATTCTCGCCGTCTCTATCAGGCTAAATCAGTGCGTGCAAACAAGTCAACTTCGACGAGAATCATCTTTGATTCTCGCCGAATCGTCGAGAATCACCGTTGATTATCGACGATTCGACGAGACTCACCTTCGATTCTCCCCGATTTTGACTTGGGCAATTTTTCTGGAAACCGCTGGACCGGATTCTGCCGCTGGCACTGTTTTGAACCGGAATTAGGGTTTCTTCTGGTGGGACCCATAACGGTCATAAAAGAGTATTTTACTGTATAAATACACGCGTATTTTTGAACAGTAGTGTAGCGAAGAAGATTTGAAAAAGCCGAGCCGCCGACGTGACCTAGATCGCGATACCTCCGCCGCTGCCATCGCCGCTCGTGCTAGACAATCGCCGGCTGCTAGATCGTGGTTTCTTCCAGATCTCCCGACGATAGAAGCTTAGCCAAGCTTAGAGTCTCACGCGTCTAACCAGAGATCCTTTGTCTCTTGATTTGTTGATCGCGAGAACCTTCTCCGTCCGAATCGATCGAGACGATCGATCCTAGTGTGACCGTTGGAAGACCTTGCTAGCTTTGCTATGAAGTTTGAATCTCCAAAGTACAGCAGCCGCACACCGTTGTCACCGCGGATCCCGAGAACCAAGCCGCCGTCCTTCGTGCCGCCGCCGGTTCCGGGGAGATTCTCTCCAAGTGAGATCTAGGGTTGTGGACTCTTCGTTGACTTCTAGAACACGTTGTCGAACGAAGAGGGACACCCTAGTCTCCAAATGTAGTTTGTATTTCTTGTACATTCTTGTTTCATATTTGTTGTAAAGGAACGTTGGTTCCTAGTTGTAAGGGTTGGGTGCAACCCGTGTTGTGGGAGTGTTGTCTCCTACGTGTGGAAGGGATCCTTCCGATAGTGCAAGGATTGGATTTCAATCCTGTTGGTGAAGTGACCGAGTCGTCCCTTGTGGGGAGATAGGTCGTAGGGGGAAGTGGATGTACCCAAATCGGGGAACCACTATAAATTGCTTGTGTACTTTCTTTGTTGTGCTGGTTTGTTTTCTTGTGCAGGTACAATTTTAAATTCCGTAAAAACGCTGCACATCACCTATTCCCCCCCCATAGGTGAAGGTTGTTGACACTAGGTGGACTTTCAAGTGGTATCAGAGCGAGGTTGCTCATCAAAAAGGTTAACACCTTGAGTAGAATCCTGCCACCTGTGTCAAAAGCATGGAGCTGGATCATGGGATCTCTCCACTAAGACTTCCCACGTGCACTAAGGAGTATTATCCCGTCTGGAAGATGAGAGTATCCTATTATCTGGAGGCTATCGATCCTCGAGCATTTCTCATCTTAGAAGAGGGTCCTTTCATTCCTATGAAGACCTCCAGCTCTGGAAAGGATATCCCAATCCCCAAGGGTATTACTGAGATGTCAGAGACTGAACTCTCATTATTTAACCTGGACAAGATGATTCGTCAGATCATCATGGATGTCTGGTCTGGACCGTCTCGATCTAGATTGGAAAAATGTGATACGGCCAAATCTATGTGGGTAACCATCTCAGAGCTGATGGGAGGATCAAAGAAAGCAGGGATCTGCTGTCAGCAAGAGGATGAAGCCTATGTGGGGGTCCTCGCCTATGAAGATTAAGGCAAGGATCAATCAGACAGCATCAGGGCTCCAGTGTCCTTGTCAGAGACTGAAGAAGAAATTGAGGAAAGCAGTTCTGATGAGGCTGACACAACGGTCTCTGGCGCTAGTGACAATAACTCTGAAGAGCAGGTAACTTCTTCATCTTGCCCCTTCTCTCTTGAAGTTCCTAAAGACAGGAACTGTTTCCCTTCAGAAAATCCTGATTCCCTGAAGAGAGCCCTTCAGAAAAGCAACCTACTTGTTGAGGAGCAAGCTCAGGAGATTGCTCGGCTGAAGATCTTGTTGGTTCTCCAATTGACATCCAACAAGGTCAAGGACTCTAAAATCTCAGATCTAGAGAGTAGTCTAGAGAATGAGAAAAGGATAGTATCCAACTTTTCCAAGGTTGATGCTATGAAGAGAAAGGAAGAAAATGGGTGGATCTCCTGAATTATCAATTCGTGGAGAAATGGGGAAACGGTATTCCGACCCCCCACTCCAGGCAGGAAGGGTACTCATCATGCCTTCAGGTATGATCACAGGAACAATCATGGTCACTGCAAGGGTGATCTGTCCTCATGTGGAGACACCCATAGTGCAAGGGATGTCATGGCCACCCATGAGAGAATACCTAAGGCTCATTCTGAGCCCTTTGTATTCTCTGCCACTGCCCCTACTCGGCATGAATCGGCTGGTATCAGCTCTCAGAATGCTTCTCACCACCCCAGGACACAGGAAAGGGAGATTAGAAGTCATGCAGTAAGTTCTCATGGGGCCTCAGGAAGGGGGCTGACTGAAAGGAAGGCACCTCCTCCCAGGCCTCATGACGCTCGCTACATGCATTCCTTCCACCCTTCCAAGTGTCACGGGGGAAGAGGCAATTTTGGGAGCAGATCCAGATCTATCCCGTTTGGACCTAGACTCATGACTACCTCAGTCACTGGATCAGGTCAGAAACGGAGATACAACATTCACACATGTTGGTGCTGTGGCAAGGTGGGACAATTTGCCATAGACTGTTGACACAACCCCTCTGTGTCAAGGGCAAGTGCCTATCCACATCTTCTGGGCAGAGGTAGTCTTCCTGACAGAATTTCTGAGGGAAGGCATTCAAGTGTTTATGCTAACAAGAACCTAGGACCCAATATGTATTGGGTTCCTAAGGTAAGGTAGCTCTCTTCTGCAGGGTAGTCTAGGTTCCCGTAAATATGATGGGAACTAGACAGAAGATGTTTCAAGACTGAATTGGAACAAATATATGGAATAACAGAAGTACTATTTACAATGGGATACTCACATTGAACACCTGGTATACTTTAACCAGAGGGGCTAAATTATAAATCTCATAATCCCAGGTATTTTTGATCAGCTCAAATTCTTGAGTCATATTGTATCGACATTTACATGTATATATATATTTATGTGTGTTCACCTAAGAAAAGGTTAACACTAAAAAAAAATTGAACCTTAGATACATTAATAAAGATCTAATATGTAAATTCACTGGTAGATTCGAGGACAACCATCTACAGGCATAAATCCGTTCACTGAAATTTAAAGAAGATACGTTGTTGGAGATCTCTAAATCTTACAATTGACATCAAGAAATGTATGGAAAACCCCGCTCAAACCCTCAATAAATTGGCATTAAGAATTATATATATATATAGAAGATTTTTAAACCCTGTTAAAACCCCGCTCTTCACACGAAAACCCGTTAAAACCCTGTTAAACCGGTCGATATCGCACAGGAATCCCGCCGACCCTTCATATTCCGCAGGAAACTCACCGAAGGAAATTCGCCGAAGGAAACTCGCCGATTCTTCCACTTTCGTCGATACCCTGCAAGAATCCCGCAGCTCTTCCGACGACATCCTGTAGGAATCCCGCAGCCCCTCCCGTCGACACCCCGCAGGAATCCCGCCGCCTCTTCCATCGAAATCCCGTTAGGAAACCCGCCGATTCTTCCCTCCGTAGACCTCTCGACTCGACCAGGTATTTCTCCGCGGCTTCAATCAACCAAGGAAGCGAGCTCCTCCAGGTTTTCCGTCGTCTCCGTCGATTCCTTCCTCCTCCGTTTTTGGGTAATCACCTCCTCACCCTCACTGTGACTTCTGTTAGTGTAGCTTCCCTTTTGATTCCTGATTAGGCGTAGTCTTGGGATTTCAGTCTTGCAATGGCTCCAAGGACAACCGCCGGGCTGGTCACTGGGTGTGAGTTGGTACGAACAGGGTTCTCACATGCTTCTGATGAATTCAGAAACATCATCATCATGCTTGAAGAGGCTGGACTCTCCTTCATACTGGAGCACCCCTGCAAAATCTTGGACAAGGAAGTGATGGAGTTCTTCGCAACCGCCAAGCTCCGGAATGAAGACTCTCTCATCAAGAGTAAGGTGGCAGGGGCAAAGATCAAGATGTCTGCAAGCAAGCTGACCCAATACTTGCAGCTCACTAGCTCTGCGCACGAGGAGTATCAGGAGGAAGAGGATAAAACCAGGACATTATTATTCTGTGGACTCGCTCGAGGAACTAGATCGATAAAGCGAAAGGATATGAATGAGGAGGGGAAACTTCTGTCAGACATCATTGGGAAAGTACTCATATGCAAACCGGGCTCTCATGACCACATCTCTGCGGACATGTTCAAGATCCTTGTGGCAATTGTCTGTAGAAAAAGATTCAACTGGGGGGCATTGCTTTTTGAGAAGATAAAGGACACTCTCAGATCTCCTAGCTTTGGCCGAATCATCAGTCTATATCTCAATCAGTTAAACGGAGATAGGTATGACATGAGTAAAGGAGTTCCACTGCATTACTTGAAGAAAATGGACTCGAGCGTATTTGACAGATGGGAGAGACGCATTGGGCAGGCTGTCGTGGTAGAACAACAAGAAGTATCTCCAGCCGAGGACGGAACTATGGCTGATTCCTTAGTAATCCCCAGTGAAAGTCCTGATGCACTGACTGCAGGAATTGAGGTGGAGCCTCTACCCGCTTATGCTAATATCGTATCTGACATCTCTCAGATAGCCAGAGATGCAGTGGCGGATATACAAGAAGAAAGTGAAACTGTGATGGAGAATGAGGCGGCCCTGAACGTGCATGATCAAGGAGCCGAAGGCAATGTAGAGGAAAATGATGAGGGAAGTTTGAACGATGATGCAGCTGAGAATGATCTCATGGATGATGAAGATGATGAAGAAGGAAATATGGGACAGGAAGCATTGGAGTCTCAGGACATCACTGACGTTCCATCTGACAAGCACGCTCCTGAGATCGTTCTGAGAATATTGGTGCAACAGTGGAGGGGGAGTCCTTTCAGCAGAGACTGCTTAGTACTTCCGAGAAATCTACAGAGGCTGAAAGTATTCCCCCCTTAGAGACTGTGCTCGTGCCCAGCTCTACAAGTGCATCTGCTGAAGAGCAAGGCCAAGGCATGCCTCAGGATCATCCACTACGAGCTGATCTAGCCAATCACACTGTAAATGTTATTCAAGGTATCGTGGATGAGCTCAAAGCATCTTTTGAGAAAGCTCAAAATAAAATGTTAAAAAGAATTAAGCAATCTGAGAATCTCATGCTCAAGAACGTGGTGGAGATCAATCACAAACTGGATGTGATGGAAAAGAAGTTTGAAGAAAAGTATACAGCGGCCGGCCAAGCTGTAACTCTTCTGATGGACGGATTAAAAAAGAACACCGATACTCTCGCCGTAGTAAATCAGAATGCTCATGTCGTAGCAAATAATATTCAAAAGTTTGATGACAATATGGTGACTCTTAACAGCAATCAACAAGCCTTGGTTACCGAGTTCTCCAAGACTACAAAGCACATTGATGAGTCACTGCATTCTTATGCAAACTCCATTGCAGTCGAAGCCAAAAAGGGGGAGAAAGAATATACAGCTAAGATGGCCGAGCTTCAAGAAATCATAATCAAAAATTTTGAGCAGTCAAACATATATGTTTATGACAGTTGCAGGTGGATGCTCAAACAAGCGCTAGGCGCTAACATCCCTGAAAATCCTGAGGGTACTCCTGCTCCTGAAATTAATACTGCAGCTGATGAGGGACCAAGTGTTGAAGAAGTTCCATTAAGTGAAGCTGATGCTCATAGGGCTGCTAGGGCCACCTCCAAGGCAAAATTGATGGCAATGTTTGACCAAGGAGCCCTAGCAAAAGCCAGGGACAAGAGAAAATATCAAGAAGGAACATCTAAGGAAACACAAGCTGAAAAGAGAATCAGATTGAAGGAGGAGGAAGTAAGAAACGAAAAGTGGAGTCCAGTATCAAAGAGTATCATCTTGGACACATTCTGGCTACAAGAAAAAGTGGAAATCAATCGGAACGACGTATACAGCCAGCATGAGTGGGAGCTGCACAAGACGTATGAAGCTAAACGGAACATCTTCTTCAGGACCAACATTGCGGCAGATAAAGCTCCTCTTCCCAGATACTATCCAAAGCCCAAGGAGTACGTTGAGAGGCAAAGAAAGAAGTTTTTGGCTCAAAAACATAAGGATGACCTAGCCAAAGATCAATTGACAGAAATTTATAGCTTATCATTGTCTCATGAACACTTCTATCTTTTCTTATTGTTATATGAACAATCTTGGGAATATATATATATATATATATATATATATATATATATATATATATATATATATATATATATATATATGTATATGAATTCATTATTGACTCAAGCTTTGATCTGTGTGCTTCTATTTCCTTGTGCCGTATTTTTAAATTCTATATGATGTATATATTATCTGGATGGTGGCATTCATCTTAGCTAGTAGGATTTTGGCTTCGTCAAATAGGGGGAGATTGTTGGGTAATGTATCCACAATTACCCGGATTTGACGAAGCCTCCTGTCAAGCTAAGATGAATTCACAATGTATTTGATGAAACCTTTTAAGTTGTGCTTGCAGTTATTCCACGCTAAGTGCACTCCAATGTCAGGGTGCAGTAGGTCAATATACACGGGTCTGCACGACGTAATCCCTCGTTGAGCAGATCAGTGTGTTGGCCTACGTGCACTCTCTCTATTGGAGTGTACTTATTTTCAAGTACAGGGCTGTGATCATGCAAGAGCAGACAAGGAGCAAGAATGGGTCAAAGAGCAGCTCATGGGTGGAAAGACGAAAAATCGTCTAAGTGTGAATCGACGAGAATCACCAAGTGATTCTCGCCGATTCGGCAAGAATCACCAGTGATTCTCGCCGAATCGTCGAGAATCACCGGCTGATTCTCGCCGTCTCTATCCGGCTACATCAAAGCATGCGACTCTGGCGCTAAGTCATAATCGACGAGAATCACTAATGATTCTCGCCGAATCGTCGAGAATCACCGGCTGATTCTCGCCGTCTCTATCAGGCTAAATCAGTGCGTGGAAACAAGTCAACTTCGACGAGAATCATCTTTGATTCTCGCCGAATCGTCGAGAATCACCGTTGATTCTCGACGATTCGACGAGACTCACCTTCGATTCTCGCCGATTTTGACTTGGGCAATTTTTCTGGAAACCGCTGGACCGGATTCTGCCGCTGGCACTATTTTGAACCGGAATTAGGGTTTCTTCTGGTGGGACCCATAACGGTCATAAAAGAGTATTTTACTGTATAAATACACGCGTATTTTTGAACAGTAGTGTAGCGAAGAAGATTTGAAAAAGCCGAGCCGCCGACGTGACCTAGATCGCGATACCTCCGCAGCCGCCGTCGCCGCTCGTGCTAGACGATCGCCGGCTGCTAGATCGTGGTTTCTTCCAGATCTCCTGGCGACAGAAGCTTAGACAATCTTAGAGTCTCACGCGTCTAACCAGAGATCCTTTGTCTCTTGATTTGTTGATCGGGAGAACCTTCTCTGTCCGAATCGATCGAGACGATCGATCCTAGTGTGACCGTTGGAAGACCTTGCTAGCTTTGCTACGAAGTTTGAATCTCCAAAGTACAGCAGCCGCACACCGTTGTCGCCGCGGATCCCGAGAACCAAGCCGCCGTCCTTCGTGCCACCGCCGGTTCCGGGGAGATTCTCTCCAAGTGAGATCTAGGGTTGTGGACTCTTCGTTGACTTCTAGAACACGTCGTCGAACGAAGAGGGACACCCTAGTCTCCAAAAGTAGTTTGTATTTCTTGTACATTCTTGTTTCATATTTGTTGTAAAGGAACGTTGGTTCCTAGTTGTAAGGGTTGGGTGCAACCCGTGTTGTGGGAGTGTTGTCTCCTACGTGTGGAAGGGATCCTTCCGATAGTGCAAGGATTGGATTTCAATCCTGTTGGTGAAGTGACCGAGTCGTCCCTTGTGGGGAGATAGGTCGAAGGGGGAAAGTGGATGTACCCAAATCGGGGAACCACTATAAATTGCTTGTGTACTTTCTTTGCTGTGCTGGTTTGTTTTCTTGTGCAGGTACAATTTTAAATTCCGCAAAAACGCTGCACATCACCTATTCCCCCCCATAGGTGAAGGTTGTTGACACTAGGTGGACTTTCAATAGGGCCGTGTGATTTTTTTCCTGCTCATTCCAAATCCTCTCCCAGCACCAGTTCTCCCCGTTTCCTGAGCTGAAGAGCGCCATCTTCTCCAATTATCGCCCCCTTTACTTTCAGTTCTTCCTTCTATATCATGTCGTCCGGAAGAAGTCAAGGCGGTCGCCATCGCCGATCGGAGCTTCAAGTCTCAACGGAGAGGCGGGATGCCGCTGCTCCATTATTATTTACCGACGCATCGCACACCGCCCGCTTCAACCGCTTACAATCAAAAAAATTCCAAGATATCCGCATGATTGATTGGAGCGTGCTTGAAGAGATAAATTTAGCTGGAGATGTCAGGGAATTAATTTCTGTAACGGGGTGGGAGCAATTTTTCGCCATAGAGGAGTTAGGATTTAGGGAACTCACTTTAGAGTTCCTATCCTCGTTTTATTGCAACTTTCGGCCTAACTTCATCGATGCGCCGCACGCGCCCGAGGGGATAATTTCGTTTCGAGTGGGTGGCACATTTTATACACTCACCATGCTCCAGTTCACCCAGTATTTAGGGGTGTATGAGGAGTCATTCCTTTTTAGTGCTGCCTACCCCGAGCTCCACTTCGAACTCCCCAATCGCGATATGGCCGGCGGTATCTGGCGCCAGATTTCTTTTGACACTGGAACCTATGAGGCCAAGTGATCTAAGGCCTCTAAGTTGATTTCTCCCGCCCTCCATTACATCCACCATCTCCTTAGCCACACATTGAGCGACCGGGGCGAAAGCTCCGGTGTTGTTAGTCGACAGGATCTGCTATACCTCTACAACATGACTTCACATTATCCTCTACACCTCGGTTACCTTCTAGCCCAGTTCATTCTCCATCAGGCCGACACCCCCCGCGTAGGGTCTATTTGTGTAGCACCCTACATTACTCGCCTGGTGAAGAATATGGGCATATTCTCAGCCCTCCCCCAGATGACAGTGGTCGCGAAGACCGTGCCTATCATGATGGCCAGTCTTCGCTCCCTCCGCCTCGTCACCACCCGTCAGGGCCGGGGAGGCGTAATATATTCTATTGCACGACGTGGGCCACATGTACAGGATGACAGTGATGATGAGGTAGATCCTGACCTCGATGTGCCATTGGTGCCTCCGCCCCATACCACTTACGCTCATGGAGAGTCTTCTACTGCACCTCCTCCACCTCTTTCACGGTACTCGCGCGAGTTTCGACAGTTTTTCGAGACCGAGCTCTCGCCGCGCCTACAGCACATTGAGGAGTCGCAGCAGCGGACCGAGGACCTCCTCATCCAGATCAGAGACCACCTAGAGATCGCTCCTCGCCAGCCGCCAGCTCCAGCCCCGCCTTCCTTCCCTGATGATCTGACCGACCACCCTGCATACTTCTGATGTATATCTATGTAGTGTTATCTTTATGTATTATGTCTTGTATTAATTTTTATATCAGTGTATTTAGTTCTTTTACCTATTGTATATCAGTACATTTCATTTCAGCTCCTGTCTCATTACTGTACTCTTCTACTTATTATGATAGCAGTTTTTTTTCTTATGTCATCGTGAAAGCACTCTATGTCCGCTTTTTACATTGCAATGAGGACATTACAAATCTTAAGTCTAGGGGTAGAATGGCTATTCATGTGGTTATAATTGATTCTAATCTGCTTATCATAATACTCAAATTTGTTATACCCCCCACCTTCAATTTGTTGTTTGACTCTTTTAAGCTCTCATTATTCATTCATTTGGGATTATAACTATCTAATTTAACTTCGCACGCTGATTAAAATGAATTGATGTAGACTCATAGAGTATTCAACTTTGTTGATTTCGTAATTAAGCATATAAATTCATTAGCTTAATTTTCTCTATATAATTTATTTTTAAAATTACTCCTCTATATTAGTAACTATCCAACACTCAATTTTAGAAAATATATTTATCTACAATAATGTGAGTCGATGAGTGTAACACTCTTTATAATTTGGTATTAGGAATCGAAATGAAATGAATTCTCTATTGATGTCTCGGACTTACCCTCTAGCATTCCTCAAAACATTACATACGTTAATTAGTAAGGGAGGAAATGACTTAGGCCTCCTATTGGATAGCTTGAGCCTTGTTAACCCAAAACCTTTAACATGATACGCTTGCACACCCAATTTATACCTAATCCCTATTCTTTTGACACTCTACTACTAAAATTCACCAAGGCCAAATCCTTACCTATTAGCACACCTATCATTGATGCCTTCTTGGAATGATTTGTTCATTGTGATATGTGGCCTGAGTGCGTGTATACTTGCACCCACTTGGAATGATCCCTACTTTGAACCAAAAAAAGACATAGTGATATGTGGCCTGAGTGCGTGTTTACTTGCACCCACTTGGAATGATCCCTACTATGGTCCCTTGGTTAAAAAAAAATATATATATATAAAAAATAGAGTGCCCTTCAAAATGTAAAGTCTGGGGGTGTTTATAAAAAATTGAAGTATGTTAAGGTGTCTTCCAACATAAGGCTCAATCAAGATTTAGGTGTGAAAAAATTCATCGAACTTATCTTTGATTACCTCACCTTTAATCTTCTATCCTAAGCCAAAAAGGCTACACCAAAATACAAGTCCTAAGGATCCGACCTTACTAATTCTAACTAGTGCTGTGATGAGGGGGTAAAAAAGGGTAAGCTCATGATTATCAATATGGGTACTTATAAGTTTTGAAATACTAATACGTATCTTATTGAGATTGTTATTTTCTCCTCACATTTATTTTAGATGGCTATACTTTTATTTCTAAGAAAGAGTGGAGGATAGTTAAAAGATATATTAGAGGAATTTTAAGATAAATCTATATTTAGAAAAGTCTGCTAAATTATTTCCTATGCGATTACATCATCGAAGTTCTCTTAAATTCATAGCAACCAGTGTGCGGAGGAAAAATTATTTAATGGTAACCCAAGTGTTTGAATTAGTTTACTTAGGGACAAGCAAACATCTAAGTCTGGGGGTATTTGATGAGTACGATTATGATAGGCTTTTTACTATCATAATTGTAATCATGTTTAATATTTTCTGCCCCTTTTTGTGTTAATTTCACGATAATTGTAAAGAAATTATCGTATCATAGATAGAAGAGCGCATTTAGAAGTCTTTGGCATTCCTTGTAATAAACTATTTACTGATTCTTTCATTTTTCTATTGCAGGTAATGCCAACCAATGGACCTAAAAGTCTCGGAGCAAACAGAGGAGTTCACGGAGTCAACATGGCTGATGACAGGATGAAAATTTGGTGCACACAGCATGACACAGGGCCATGTGCCTACCCGTATCCTATGCATCTGGAGCTGAAGAAAAATGGGCGCAGGAGATAGAGACTCACACGGGTAGGGCACACGCCCGTGTGCCTACCCGTGTCATATCTGAACATGAATGTCGACTAACCCATCTCTGCAGTACACGGCCGCACACACGGCCGTGTCCATACCCGTATCATCTGACACGGCCCACTACCAGACACGCTTGCTCGTGGAGAAACCGCCTAGGAACCGTCCACACGGCCTGACACACGGCCGTGTTGGAACCCGTGTCCGACCTGTTTGCAAAGGGACTATATATTTCCTGTAGAAAAATTTGTGAAGGACTTTTTGGATCATTTCTGGATTGGAGAACTGCTGAAGGTCGAAGGGGAGCATCCAAGACAAGGAGTATTGAAGGGTATTTTATATGTATTTTTATCTAATCATTAACCCCTTTCAATCCTTCCTTTCTCTTGATGATTCATCTTTGGTTATTGTTTTAATTTGCATGAACTTCTATTTGAACATTCTAGTAATCATGTATCGTTTTGTTTATGTTAAATTTGTGGTATTTTATTCGTGTTTAGGCTTGCAAACAATGATTTTAATCTTCATTATGAATTACTTCTTTGCTTTACATAATTTGCAAATTGCTAGATTGAGAAATTGGTTCTTTGTAATGATATTTGTATATTCATATTGTTGTATTAATTCTCTTTGTAAATTTCAACTCTATGATCGAGAGATATTTTGTTTGGAAAATTAGAACACGAGTAAAAGGATTCATGGTAATTTAGAGATAAAATTCATGAATTTATGTAGTAATAAGGGTACTTTACTTAATGCGAACTTGAGTGTTGTAAATTGTTCGAGAGAAAATTTACTATCTTAGGTTTAGATTTGGAATTGCTTGAGAGAGAATTTGATGAACATTTAACCTTTACGTTACATTTAATAGTCTTTTCATTTCATGATCACTTAGAATTGAACTAATAAATGAATTCGTTCATGTAATCGTTTAAAAGCTTCATGTCTTTTATCATTTTTACTCCTCCAATGTTGAATCATCCAAATGGTCATAATTAGGTTAATGTAGTTTAGATATCACTTTTATTTAGAGGTATGATAATAAAGGGAGGGTGAGTACGAGTAGTTGAAACGACCCTGTGGAATACGAAACGACATGTAGATTTCTCCTATACTATGATTGATAGGTGCACTTGCCTGAATGGTAATTCAATCTAGTTTAAGCCCATCTACATAGTTGTATTAGAATGTAGAATGAAATCACATTGAGTTATTACTTGTTAGCAAAGAAATCATCAATTATTTGTGACCAACTTTAGAACATTTATATTATCTTGCCTTGATAATTCGAGTGTGTATCTAGTATACTATGTGTGCTTTTCGGATGCTAAAGCCTTTTTGGTGCACGTACTCACAGTACATATTGTACGCTTGGTCATCCAAATGACAACGGAAAATACTACATTGGCACTATCCTTAAAAAATAAGAACAAATAAATACAGAGAAAAGGTAAAACTGGAATAGGAAAAACTGGTGAACTAGTTCAGAGCAGTAATTCTGGCCAGACATGAAGAGATAAGGCATGAGAAATACATACCCTTTCATAAAATTTGGCCGGACGGAAATGAGCGAGAACAAACAATAATAAAAAAACTTTTCAACACACGAGGAAAAAAATGCAAGATGATAATGAGATATTCGAAGGTTGGGATACCTGAGATGGTAGAACCTCCTCCTCTTTATTTTCCAGCGGCGGGGTGGCACAGTTACTCAGGCCCTCAGCCATGGCGTCAGCGTGATGGAGCAGGAGGGATGGGAGAACATGTCGCCGGAATAAGGAAGAATTTAAGCCGAGAATGATGCCGACGTTGAACGATTTTCGCCGGAATAGTGGGAAAGACTTATCGCAGCTTGCGGTAGGGTAGGGAAGACGCCGAGTGAGAAAAATTTCTCGGGAGGTGGAAATTTTGCGAAGAGGCGGAAGTGAGACCCATTTGGCTATTTAAACGCTCATGACAGAAATATGAGCCGGGCTCAACCAAAAATTTTCCGTGCCGCGGACCCAAATTTTTTTAATAATTCACATATAAAATGTGCGCAAGACTGGTGTGAACTTTAAGATATTTAGAAATTTTTTGTAATTAAATGCAACTATAGGGCTAGTTTTGTCTTTTCATGTTATACCTTTTTTATTCTGGTGGGGCACCTTCAACAATTTTGTCAACTTGCACCTTTGTAGGCCATTCTGTAGATTCTTCTCTCTGTCTCCTCCATTCCACAGTATTGTAGAGTTTATCTATCTCTTTGCCTTCCTTCTCAAAAGATACTCAAGTGAATATAATGATTTGCTTTGATTTAGGGCACCATATCTCAAAATTTGGATCTTTCCTCTTTTGTTCCTGTAACCATTCGACACTAATCATCTCTTTAAACTAAAGTATTCTTTTAGAATCTTTCCTAAGCCAGGGTTCTTCCACAATTTGGATTTCCTCAGAATAATCATAATATTGCCCAGGGTCCTGGTAATAATTTTCTGAATATGGCAGAATTTCAGGCTATTATTCAGAAAATTATTTCAGGCTATTATTACCAGGAAATCCAATATGAGTCAACAGGAAGCTACAAATCTTAACAGGATGATGATCTTTACTAAATCATCTTCTGACTCTACCTCTGATGCTTCTAAGAAAGACAATTGATTTTTAATTTTATGTTCTTATAACTGTGTTTATGTTTATAACTTTCAAAGCACTTTATTTTTACATCTGATGAAAGTTTTTCGGGTAGATATTTTATGCTTTGTGTTTTCCGTTTATAAATAATATCCCCACCCAAATAGGAGAAGATTGTTGGAACCCTATTACTGATTTGGGCTAGGATTACTATTAGGATGTTTAGTTTGACCCACCTTGTATAGTCTTTGGTCATAGGTTATTTATAGGGTTATTGCCTTTAGAAGAACTCCAGAGAAAAGCAGTTCAATGAATGCAGAAATCAGTTTGATGAAAGTTGAGCGTAGTTCGATGATAGCCGAGCTCAGCTAAGCGAACACAAAGTTCTTCCTCTGGGTTTAGCTCGACAAAAGCTGAGCTCCGTTCGATGAACTCAAATTTCAGCTTTGCAAACTCAGCTTGATGAAAGTCAAGCTCAGCTCGACGAACTCTGAGCTCAGGTCGACAAATAAGAAGATTCAGTTCGACGAACTCCGGGCTCAGGTCGATGAAATGCTTACTGATTTCTACTAACTTTTTGCAGTTTTTTAGGCATTTTTATTACAGAAGCTAGAGCAGTTTCAGACTGTTATATATTCTGATGGCAGAATAATTTAAAGGCTTAATTGCAGAGAATTATGACTCTGATATTTAGTGCAAATTATTCTAACGAATATAGCCATTTAGAAGCATCATTAAATATGGATATATCAAAGAGTTTAAAGCTAATCAATTTCCAAGGCAGTTACTATTCTTGGGAATTCCTCAGACGTTTCAGAATTGATTAATTCAAATGTCTGATTTCCTCTCAGCATTCTATATATATGTACAGAAGATTGATGCCTCAAGGTTACAGACCTAGATATATTGACTTAGAGACTTGCAAATCAACATATACTCTTACCGAATTAGATCTTCAGTCTCTGCTTGTGCGAAGTATTCATCTTTCAGAAACAACATTCTTGAAGGCCTACACCCTGAAGAAAAGCTTCTTCCTCAATCACAAATTCTATTCAATACAGGGGGAGCTTTTTTGCTTCAACATCAATCCACTAGTCTTCTCAGAGAATCATGAAAGAGAAGACATCATCAACTTTTAGTTTATTTTCATAAACTGTGTACAGGGTTATAACTCCCTTGACACGTTAACCCCTTGGTTCTTAAGTCACAGGATCAAAAGACTTATATTGTTTTTGGGAACCTGATCAAAAACTCAAAGGGTTGCTAGATCTCCCTTAGAAAAACAGATCTTGTGGTGGCAGGGCACCTCAGCAAAAACTTGTGGTGGCAGAACACCTAATCAAAAACCTGTAGTGGATTTCTACCAGTGTGGTAGAAGAGTGGATGTACCTAGATTTATTGGGGAACCACTATAAATTTTCTTGTGTCGTCTATGATCGTTATTCTCTTTATTTGTGTGTTGTGATTGCTTCTCTATATATATGTATATATATCACTAGTTTTTAAATCCACTATAAAACTAAATCAAGATTTTAAAATACACTATTCACCCCCCTCTAGTATAAAGTAGATCTATCCCTCTCTTACAATTTGTATAAGAGGCTACTTTCAATTGGTATCAGGGGAGGTTCTTTGGTTTTACAGGCTAACACCTGAACCAACAGATTCCGATGGATCTTATTGTACCTAGAGGTTATATTATCTATCATGACACAAAATAAGGAATATTCAAGCACTAGAACTCCTGTGTGGAATCTAAATAAGTTTGCACTATGGAGGATAAGGATTAGAATTTACATGAACACTATTGATGAAGATATATATAATTCTATTTTGAAAGGTCCTGAAAGTCCACCTCGTGTCAACTATGTTCACCTATTGGGGGGGGGGGGGGGAATAGGTGACGTGCAGCGCTTTTGCGGAATTTAAATTATACCTGCACACGAAAATAAAACAACACAGCACAACAGAGTACACAAGCTATTTATAGTGGTTCCCCGACTTGGGTACATCAACTTTCCCCCTTCGACCTATCTCCCAACAAGGGATGACTCGGTCACTTCTCCAACGGGATTGAAATCCAATCCCTGCACTATCGGAAGGAACCCTTCCACACGTAGGAGTCAACACTCCCACAAACCGGGTTGCACCCAACCCTTACAACTAGGAACCAACGTTCCTTTACAACAAAAGTAAAATAGAATGTACAAGAAATACAAACTACGTGTGGAGACTACGGTGTCCCTTTTCATTGACGACGTGATCTTGAAGTCTACAAAGAGTCCACAACCTTGGTCTCTCTTGGAGAGGATCTCCCCGGAACCGGCGGCGGCAAGAAGGGCGGCGGCTAGGTTCACGGGATCGGCGGCGACGACGATGTGCGGCTGCTGTTCTTTAGAGTTCTAAACTTCGTAGCGAAGCTAGCTAGGTCTACCAACGGTCACACGAGGATCGGTCGTCTCGATCGATTCGGACGGGGAAGTTTTTCCCGATCAACAAATCGAGAGACAAGGGATCTCTGGATGGACGCGTGAGACACTAAGCTTGGCTAAGCTTCTGTCGCCGGAGATCGGGAAGAAACGCGATCAAGAGCGGCGACCAACTAACGCGAGCGGCGATGGAGGCGGCGGAGCAGTTTCGCGATTTTAGGGTTAGATCGTGCTCGGCTTCTTTTCTGTCTGTGTATTCCGTTCAAAATACCCGTATATATATACTGTAGACGCTTTCAAAATGACCGTTGTGGGACCCACAAGAAGAATCCCTAAATCCCGGTCCAGAACATTGACAGCGGCAGAATCTGGTTCAGGAGCTTCCAGAGAATTCGCTAAGTAAAAATCGGCGAGAATCGCAGGTGATTCTCGACGAATCGGCGAGAATCAGTTAGTGATTCTCGACGATTCGTCGAGAATCACTAGTGATTCTCGCCGAATCACTTGTTGATTCTCAACGAAAGTTACTTGGTATTCATGATCAGCTCAGCGATGGGTTCGGCGAGAATCACTAATGATTCTCGACGATTTGGCGAGAATCACTAGTGATTCTCGCCGAAACGGCGAGAATCACTTGGTGATTCTCGTCGAATTATACTTAGACGAATTTTCATCTTTCCACCCATGATGTGCTCCTTGACCCATCCTTGCTCCTTGTCTTCTCTTGCATAAACACGGCCCTGTACTTGAAAGTAAGTGCACTCCAATAGAGAGAGTACACGTAGGCCAACACACTGATCTGCTCAACGAGGGATTACGTCGTGCAGACCCGTGTATATTGACCTACTGCACCCTGACATTGGTGTGCACTTAGCGTGGAATAACTGCAAGCACAAATTGAAATAATTTGTCAAAAACATTGCCTATTTACCTTAGCTTGATCAGGGGCTTCTTCAAATCAGGTACGTTGTGGATACAATACCCAACAATCTCCCTCTATTTGAAGAAGCCTAAACCCTACAAGCTAAGGTGAATAAAGCGTATAGGAATGAAAATCATAAACCTGAAATTGAGTTGAGTGAGTTATTCATTACCAATACCAATTTCTTGAGAGCAAGCTTGGAGCCACCTTAGCCTTAGCCTTAGCCGAGAGGGTAATCTCCCCCTTTTCGGCTTCTGCAAATCGGGATCTGTAGCATTTGACCCCTTGCTCCCCCTCAGTTCTTGCGCCTGTGCTCAACTTGAGTACCTGCAGAGGCTCCCTCTAGATGCATGATCCTGGAGCTTCAGTAGTCTTCATTCCTCATAATTTAGCATTCCCTATTCAGTTTTGAAGAGACTGAACTTGGCTTCGTCTAAGGGCTTTGTGAATATATCTGCAATCTGCTTGTCCGTGGGGACATAATAGAGAGAAATGTCCTTGTTCTCCACGTGCTCCCGAATGAAGTGGTAGCGCACTTCAATATGCTTCGTTCTGCTGTGCGAGACCGGATTGTTGGCAATGGCAATTGCACTGGAGGAGTCGCAGTACATTGGTATTTCCTTGAACTGAAGGTCGTAGTCGGCTAACTGGTTTCTGATCCATAGGAGTTGTGCGCAACAGCTTCCTGCCCAGATGTACTCAGACTCTGCTGTGGAGGTTGCAACACAATTCTGTTTCTTGCTGTTCCATGAGATAAGCCTCCTGCCGAGGAATTGACACGTCCCGGAGGTGCTTTTCCTGTCATCCCTACTCCCTGCAAAATCAGCATCTGAAAAGCCTATTAGCTCGACACCATTGTTTCTCGGGTACCACAAGCCAAGATTAGGAGTACCTTTAAGGTATCTTAGAATTCGCTTTGCAGCGACATAGTAAGATTCCTTAGTGTTCACCTGATATCGGGCACAGACACATGTGGAGAACATAATATCCGGTCTACTGGCAGTAAGGTAGAGCAGGGATCCAATGATGCTTCTGTATTTGGTTTCATCGAAAGGTTTACCTTTCTCATCCTTATCCAGAGACATAGTGGATCCCATTGGAGTCCGCATAGAGGTTGCATTCTCCATACCGAATTTCTTAAGGAGTTCATTTGTGAACTTCGTCTGAGAGATGAAGATTCCATCCTCAGACTGTTTCACTTGAAGTCCCAAGAAATACTTGAGCTCTCCCATACTGCTCATTTCAAACTTTCCTTGCATAAGTTTAGAAAACTTTTTGCAAAGATTGTTGTCCGTTGAGCCGAATATTATGTCATCGACATAGATTTGCACCAGCAAAATCTTGCCTTTGACTTCCCTGAGAAACAATGTTTTATCTATTTTACCTCTAGAGAACTTGTTCTCAAGAAGAAAACTAGATAAAGTCTCATACCAAGCTCGTGGAGCTTGTTTTAACCCATATAAAGCTTTATTAAGAAAATAGACATGATTGGGAAAAGTAGGATCGACAAAACCTGGGGGTTGAGTGACGTATACTTCCTCTTTCAGGTCTCCGTTCAGGAATGCTGATTTCACATCCATTTGATAAACTGTGAATCCTTTGTGCGAAGCATACGCCAGGAACAATCTGATTGCCTCGAGCCTTGCTACTGGTGCGAAGGTCTGGTCGAAGTCAATCCCCTCCTCCTGTCTGTAACCTTGAGCCACCAGCCTTGCCTTGTTCTTTATGATGACACCATGTTCATCCAGCTTGTTTCTGAATATCCACTTGGTGCCAATCACATTCTGCTTGTATGGTCTGGGAACTAGCGTCCAAACGTTGCAACGTTCGAATTGATGTAGTTCATCTTGCATGGCCAGAATCCATGCCGCATCCTTGTTCGCCTCGTCGAACTTCTTTGGCTCAACCTGTGACAGGAAGCTAAGATGCAATACTTCGTTAATAGTACCTCTTCGAGTTCTGACACCGACACGAGGATCTCCGATGATCTGATCTCTAGGATGATCCCTCACGTGTCGGAGCTCTAGAAGTCTGGCGTCTGGAGCTTCGACTACTTCTTGGGCTTCTCCTTATTCTAAGAGATTTGTTCCATTTTGGTCTTCAACATTTTCAGATGACGTGGAGGTGGAAACTTTGACGTACTTAGGAGTGTCATCTTTAGCGGTCTCATCCAGACTCAGCTGTTCAAGTCGTGCACCTTCATCTTCAAGAATACCACTGGAAGAATTGCTGTTAAGCAAACTTCCTTCATCAAATACAACATTTATTGATTCTTCTAGCACTAGGGTTTTCTTATTGAAGACCCTATATGCCCGACTGTGGGAACTATAGCCCATGAATATGCCTTCGAAGCATTTTTCACCAAATTTAGTACGCGGGTACTTCCCATTATTCAGTACATAGCATCTGCAACCAAAAATCCTCAAGTAGGACATGGTTGGTTTCCTGCCTTTCAGTAGCTCGTAAGGCGTCTTACGATGATGCTTGTTGATCAATGCTCGGTTTTGTATATGACAAGTTGTATTGACAGCCTCTGCCCAGAAGTATTCCGGGAGAGAAGCGTCTTTCAACATTGTCGTGCAGGCTTCAATGAGAGTTCTATTTCTCCTCTCCGTAACTCCATTTTGCTGAGGAGTGCGCGGGGAGGAAAACTCATGAAAGATACCTTGTTCTTCACAAAATTCTGTCATAGCACCAGATTTGAATTCTGTTCCATGGTCACTTCTGATTTTGACCACTGAGCAGTTAAATTCGTTCTGAACCTGCTTGACAAAACTAGTGAAGATGTCAAACGTATCTGACTTTCGTTTCAAAAAGAACACCCATGTAAACCGAGAATGATCATCAACTATCACTAGCGTATAGGACTTGCCTCCCAAGCTATGAACTTGCATTGGACCAAACAAGTCCATATGTAAAAGGTGAAGACATCGGGAAGAGTCTTTGTCTGCAATGCTCTTAAGGGTAGCCCGAGTCTGTTTGCCCATCTGGCATGCAGGACAGGGGCTATCTTTGATGCACTTGATACTGGGAGCATCCCTTACTAAGTTCTTAGAAAACAGCATACTAATTGTCTTGAAATTAATATGTGCCAATCTCTTGTGCCATTGTTCACAAAGAGATGCACTGCCTGTTGCCACAAGGCATACGGGGGTAGATGAATCTAAACTGAGAAAAATCTAAGCAGAAGATATTTCTGCTCCTAATGCCTGATAATACCGTCTCAGAAGAGGTACGTGAAATTATCAGACATTTATCCTTGCAGAACTTAACGTCATAACCTTTGTCACATAACTGACTTACACTGATCAGGTTATGGTTTAACCCTTCAACATAAGCCACGTTGGTGATAGAGATTATACCGTTGGAAATCATACCATAACCTCTGGTGACTCCTCGATCTGACCCTCCAAAGATGACTTTGGGTCCATTCTCGACTGGAGTGTAATCACGCAGCAGGCTTCTTGTCCCAGTCATATGCCGGGAGCATCCACTGTCCAAATACCAGATCGGCATTTTGGTGCCCTTTGGACATTCCTGCAAAACAAAATTAATTTGCCTTAGGAACCCAATCGAACTTGGGTCCTAGATTCCTGGTTAGCACACTCCCCCTCGGTTGGTTAACCCTACGAGTGGTCGGCCTCGCATTGCTAACATGGGGAGTCTCGTAATACCTTGGATTAAACCAACAATCCACGGCAAAGTGACCGACTTTGCCACATCACCAATAGTCGAATCTGTTGTACCTCTTCCTAGGCTCCTGCCTTACCCTGGGAACGGTGGGTACAGCTGGGGCCTTGGATCTGGAGGTGGAGGCCTCATGGTGACAGCAGTCACATGACTTCGTCACCTTCTGTATAATAGGCTTGGCTTTTGGTGCCTGCTTTCCATTATGGCCGCTAGAGAATTGACCATAATTTCCCATGTGGATTTCCTCATAAGGTGCCTTGAATGCACTCTCACCGAAGTTCCGGGGAAAGGTCCAACCATCATATCGGCTCTTTGGCTTTGCAACCGAGGGCCGGAAGTGATGACCAAATGTTGATTCAAAGTCATGTTGGTTGCAAGGAAAGCTAGGCTTTCTGAACGCAACAGGACTAAGAGGAGCCTTGCCCTTTTCATCAGCAGAGGCCTTCTTGGCGGCCTTATTCTTCCTCTGTTTCCTGTTTCTCCTGGATGAGGAACCAAATACCCCTACATGCCCCAAGCCAGCTCCTTTGGCCTGAGCAGAGAAGGTATCAACGACTGGAAGAACTGTTTTTGGCATAGAGAAGCTCTTGACGATCTTCCTTTGTGCCGCAAGTTGTTCTTCCAACTTGTCGACTTCCTCCTGCTTAAGATCAAGGAGCTACAAAGACTCTAAATGCTTTGAAGTTAGGTCAAGGTGCTCCTGTCGGAGAGAAATCAAGCTAGTGACCTCTTCCCTTAGGGATACACACTCACCCTTAAGGAAATTCACTTCCTTCTTCTCAGCCTTCAGTCTCTTACGGCACTCCTCGAAAGTGTTGAGCAGAAGCTCATATTTCTCGAGGAGCTCCGCTTCACGGGCCGAAGGGCTATCCTCAGGTTCATCATCCTGAGACTCAGGGTCAGAGTCGGAGTCGGAGAGAGGAGTGTGAGCTTTTACCTTCCCAGTAAATGGGGGGCATTCTCCTTCTGAGTCGGAGCGACCCACCAGCCCGAAGTAGGCTTCCTCATCATCACTTGAGTCTTAGGAATCAGACTCACTCAGTGTCTTTGGCCTTTTGGCGATGTAGCTCCGCTCTTTCTTCTTATCTCTCGAAGATTTGTGCTCCTCTTCTTTCCCTTTTTCTCTCTTGCCTTGATAGCAGTCGGCCACGACGTGTCCTGGCTTATTGCATCCAAAGCAAATAATGTCAGAGGAGCGATGTTTGTTCGGTCTAGAAGCATACCTGTCAGAAGAATAATTTTTCTTCTGATGCCTGGAGGAGGAGCCGTCTCTCTTTCTTTGATTCCTCATCTTGAGGAACTTCTTGAACTCTCGAGTGATGAGGGAGAAATCCTCCTCCGACAGCTCTGAGCTGGAGGAGCATGGCTCGGAGTCCTCCTCCTCATCCTTTTTCCTGGCACGGTATGAAATCGCACCCTTGCCTTTTCTGGAGTGACTGGCTTTTAGAGCCACAGTCTTTTCTTTGGCTGCAGCCTTCTCTACTTCTTCTTCTGCTTTCCTGGTGTTCAGCTGAAGCTCATAGGACATCAGCTTCCCAAACAGGATTTGCGGGTCTGTTTTAGCTAGTCTGCCAAACTCTCGGATGGCGCAGATCTTTGTGTCCCATTTCTTAGTAAGGGACCTAAGGAATTTATCATTGAGTTCACCATTGGTGAACACTCATCCGTATCCTTTGAGGGCGTTGACAATCTTGAGGAAGTTCTCGTAGGTGACTCTGATCTCTTCCTTAGGCCCTTGTCTGAAGGCCTCATATTTCTAGTTCAGGAGGGATCTCCGATCATCCCTCACTTCATCCGTGCCCTCCATTAGGATGATCAGGCACTGCCAGATCTCCTGTGCTGTCCTGCAGTTGCTGAAGTTTTGCATCATTGAGTCATCAACCGCGCTGACTAGAATGTTTCGCGCCTTCTTGTCAAGTCCTACTAGCACCATCTCGTCCTTGTCCATTTCAGAAAGTTTCTTTGGTACTTTCTGGGTAGGATCAATGGTGGATGCCTTAGTGGGGACATAAGGTCCCTCCTCCACGATCATGAAGAGACGAGGATCAACTGCTTCCATGTAGAACCTGATCCTTTCCTTCTAGATAGGAAAGTTGAGCCTGGTGCACACTGGGATCTTGCCTGTGTACTTGAGCCCGTCCATAGTAGATGTTTGTCTTCTTCTTGACACTAGGAGCAGGATTCAACTCAAGGTGTTAACCTTTTTGATGAGCAACCTCACTCTGATATCACTTGAAAGTCCACCTCGTGTCAACTATGTTCACCTATGGGGGGGGGGAATAGGTGACGTGCAGCGCTTTTGCGGAATTTAAATTGTACCTGCACACGAAAATAAAACAACACAGCACAACAGAGTACACAAGCTATTTATAGTGGTTCCACGACTTGGGTACATCCACTTTCCCCCTTCGACCTATCTCCCAACAAGGGACGACTCGGTCACTTCTCCAACGGGATTGAAATCCAATCCCTGCACTATCGGAAGGAACCCTTCCACACGTAGGAGTCAACACTCCCACAAACCGGGTTGCACCCAACCCTTACAAATAGGAACCAACGTTCCTTTACAACAAAAGTAAAATAGAATGTACAAGAAATACAAACTACGTGTGGAGACTACGGTGTCCCTCTTCGTTGACGACGTGATCTTGAAGTCTACAAAGAGTCCACAACCTTGGTCTCTCTTGGAGAGGATCTCCCCAGAACCGGCGACGGCAAGAAGGGCGGCGGCTAGGTTCACGGGATCGGCGGCGACGACGATGTGCGGCTGCTGTTCTTTAGAGATCCAAACATCGTAGCAAAGCTAGTTAGGTCTACCAACGGTCACACGAGGATCGATCGTCTCGATCGATTCGGACGGGGAAGTTTTTCCCGATCAACAAATCGAGAGACAAGGGATCTCTGGATAGACGCGTGAGACACTAAGCTTGGCTAAGCTTCTGTCGCCGGAGATCGGGAAGAAACGCGATCAACATCGGCGACCAACTAGCGCGAGCGGCGACGGAGGCGGCGGAGCAGTTTCGCGATTTTAGGGTTAGATCGTGCTCGGCTTCTTTTCTGTCTGTGTATTCCGTTCAAAATACCCGTATATATACTGTAGACGCTTTCAAAATGACTGTTGTGGGACCCACAAGAAGAATCCCTAAATCCCGGTCCAGAACATTGACAGCGGCAGAATCTGGTTCAGGAGCTTCCAGAGAATTCGCTAAGTAAAAATCGGCGAGAATCGCAGGTGATTCTCGACGAATCGGCGAGAATCAGTTAGTGATTCTCGACGATTCGTCGAGAATCACTAGTGATTCTCGTCGAATCACTTGTTGATTCTCAATGAAAGTTACTTGGTATTCATGATCAGCTCAGCGATGGGTTCGGCGAGAATCACTAGTGATTCTTGCCGAATCCTACTTGGCACCGTTTTGAGGCAGCTGGAAAGAGTCGGCGAGAATCACTAATGATTCTCGACGATTCGGCGAGAATCACCAAGTGATTCTCGCCGAATCGGCGAGAATCACTTGGTGATTCTCGTCGAATTATACTTAGCCGAATTTTCGTCTTTCCACCCATGATTTGCTCCTTGACCCATCCTTGCTCCTTGTCTTCTCTTGCATAAACACGGCCCTGTACTTGAAAGTAAGTGCACTCCAATAGAGAGAGTACACGTAGGCCAACACACTGATCTGCTCAACGAGGGATTACGTCGTGCAGACCCGTGTATATTGACCTACTGCACCCTGACATTGGTGTGCACTTAGCGTGGAATAACTGCAAGCACAACTTGAAATAATTTGTCAAAAACATTGCCTATTTACCTTAGCTTGATCAGGGGCTTCTTCAAATCAGGTACGTTGTGGATACAATACCCAACAGGTCCACCTCAACCATTGGAAACAACTAGCACCAGTGCTGTACCACCACCAGAATGGATAGAAGCATAAAAGAAACTGAAGATTGCTGATGCCAGAGCTATGAACATATTAGCTCAGACAATGTCAAATGACATCTTCTAGAAGATTGCTGAATGCTCTTCATCAAGGGACATCTGGAACACCCTCAACACAATGGAGGCTGAATCTGCTGATGAGAGAAAGGATAGAAGATCCCACTTGATCTCTCAATATGAGAATTTCAAGAAAGCAGAATCTGAATCAGTTGCTGAGATGTACACAAGACTCGATCTCATTATCAATGAGCTGAAAACCTTAGATAAGGACATCACATTGAAAGAAGCCAATGATAAGTTCCTCATGTGTTTCCCTAGCACATGGGATTTAAGTATCTGGCCAATCAAAGAAGCCAGAAGTTTAAATGAAATTTCAACTGAGAGCTTGTTGGTCGAGCTCAAATCTTATGATCAGCTCATCAAGACAAGGGAAGCTGAGCAAAATACTCCACCTGTAGTATGGAAAGTGTTGGATCCCTAGTTTGGATTTGGGCTAGGTTCACTAATTAGGATGAGTTTTCGACCCATATTGTATAGCCAGGGTCAAGTCCTTGAGTCCTAGAGTTTTGGCTAGTCATTACGTTCAACATTCATGGACCAGCCTGCAGAAGACTTCAGGAGACTCAAGAATTAGAATAATTCAAGTTCAAAATTATCAGTTCGAAATTCTTCGAATTCAGCTCGACGATCACCGATCGCAGATCGACGAACTCAGAGTAAATTCTCTGAGTTGAGCACGACGATAGTCGAACTTAGGTCGACAAAGTTTGGAGTTCAGCTTCAACATATTCTTTCCAGTTTACTTTCGTTGAACTTAGCTCGATGAAGACATATTCTGTGCTTGACGAACATGGACCATAAAATTGGCAAGTTATTCGAAGAATGCAGTTCGCTGAGCTCAGGTCGACGAACAGGATTTCTAAGCTCGACGAACTTGGAACTTCGGTCGACGAAATCTATTCAGAGTTCGACGATTTCTGTCCAGTGGCAGACTTATATTTTTTCCTTATTTTTTGTTCTTATTCCATATATTATTTAGTAGTGATTTCCTGAGTAATTAATGCACATATTCTCTTGAATATAGCAGTTATTGGCAACATTAATTATAGTCTTCATCAGGGTTAATTACTTGCTTAATTTATTGGGACAGTTGGGGAAACTCATTAAAGACAATATTATCCAGCCGTTTTTCATTCTCCAGGCAATCAGCAATCAATGCTTGGATATCAAAATTCAAAGGAGAATTCGACAGAAAATATAAAAGAGATTTTTCTCTTTTCAGACTACAAGTAATACACAAGGGAATAGATTAGAGAAGAATTGTAGAAACATATAGAATATTATCTGCTCCTTCTCTATGCAGAAAACAACCAGTTTTCTCCTTGTACTTACTGAAGACTGAAGAAGAACAACAAACAAAGATCAAGAGTCTTCTTCAACTTCTTCTCTAGGAACATTATAGGACAACAACTCTCAATCAGTCAGAAAGTTCCTGGACATCATTTCAAGACAAGGTTGAAGATCTACACCCTGAGCAAGGCTCCAAGTGATTTTAGAAGGAGCTTTTGACAACAACAATCTACTAGTCTTCTCTGTTGAATAGAGAAAAGAGAAGACAACTTCACCTCTCTTACCTCCTATACAAAGGGTTTATTAACTCCCTTCAAAAGTTTATTCTTGGTTTTTGGGCACCTGATCAAAAGCTCAAAAGGTTGTGAGATCTCCCAGGAAATAGATCTTGTGGTGGCATTCACCTGATCAAAAACCTGCTAGTATTCGATTAGGAGCACTGCATGAGTTTTGAACTACTCTATCCTAAAATCCTAAGCCAGCACCACTATTTTGAAGTTAACACAAAAGAAATAAATTTGACTTGAGCCTACCGCATGCTTAAGATCGCACTCATGTGGGTTCAGGTGCATGATGCAGACAAGATATCAAGAAAACTGAAAATAAAAATTTGCTTTTTGTATGAAAGCGATAGTAGTGCACGTGCATAGGTAACCCGCATAACTCTCCTCCACCAGACTTAAACTAAACAATCCATTCATAATTTGCAATAAAAATAGAGAAATAAAAGTTGGGGGAGAGGTTATCCCATGCTCAGTAAATGAGCATACCAGAAGCTCGATGATAATTTAAACAGAAAGTCCACGGCCCAAACAAACTCCCCATGCACAAGAGAATACCTCCAACCATGCATACTATAAACATATAATAACAACTGCATAATTGAGCAAATTAAAAGCAGGGAAATTGGGTTGTCTCCCATAATCCACTTTTCTTTACCGTCCTTAAGGTGGACCAAATACCTGTATTATCAGTTATATAAATATTATTTAGAGCATAAGTTCAAAACGCAATGAAAAAGTCTAAAGTTACACACAGAATTAAGCAATAAATAAAACTACAAAAAGCAGGAAAGGGCCCCCGGAGTTCCTTTACTGCTCAGCTGAATGCTGACTTGTGATAGATCCCTCCAGTCACGCGAAATGAGGGCAAGGCGAAAGCTTTAGGGTCCAGGGAAGATGAATATCCCATGACCCAAACCTTCTCCTTCTATCGCCGATGGGCAAAATTCTGTGCCTTGCACATGAGGAGTTCTTTTCTTTTCAGATCCACAGATGGGGATCGCCAAGGTGTTATAACAACACTAACCAATTCAGCAGCATGTCTATCTTTCTCATCCAGGAGCATCCTTTCCTCACCCGCGGTGGGTGAAAGATCAGCCCAAGTCACCTATTTAAAAGTCTTACAAAATTTATTCTGAGCAATAGAAGTTTTTAAGTCTATCTTCTGCACGCTCTCTACAGCCGTGCTCAGCTCACATTCCTTACTATCCGAATCTTGTTTCACTCCCAGCAACTTCGTACTTGTTTCTGCTTCAGTTGACATCAACATTTCTTCCACTTTCACAGCCTTGTCTTGCTCATTCAGCAAAATACCTGTCTCATCAGCTATAGATAAATTATTAGATAACAAGACATTAAATTTTGGAAGTTCTCCACGTTCATTTGAAATTATTGGGGGAAGTGACAGTGGTAAAGACAAATCGACCATGGAAGACAAGTTGACACTGCTCGCATTAAATTGCAATGTAGCTTCACTAGCTTTTAGGAATGGGGGTCCTAGGATGGCTTTCGACGTATTTCCCATGGGACCTAACACCTGGAAGTTAGTGACTACAATATCCCCATTCAGTGTCACTTCCACCTCCTTAATTTCCCCATCAGTCTTTACTACCGAACCATCGACAAGCACTAGGGACTTCTGGACACTCGATTCAACATTTAAACGAAATTTCTCAACATCTTACAAAGCAAGAATGTTGCACGAAGACCCAGAATCACATAAAGCTATCGTGTGCATCTTATTAATCTCTCACTTAACAACCATTTCATTTTTACTGCACTCCTCTGCCTCTCCAGCACTCTTCCCTTACTTATGGGGATTGGACTTAAGGTGTAACAGCCACCGAGGGTTCCTTGGGCGACTCATCAGTACTCGGTTCATCCCTACGTTCAGAGGGTTGGTCCTCCCGACGTACCCAATTATCCACCAGCCTACCGCTTATGAGGTTCATAACATTTATTGTCTCGGCTGGATGACATACCCATAATTCCAATATTTTACCGACGACAGAAATAATATCTTGTAACTGTTGCAATATTACTGCTTGAGATCGCCACCACTTTCCAACTCATACCATAAAATGATGGATAGGCTGCTCCCTCTCCCCAATATTGCTAACTATGAACTGAGAGTCCTCCACGGCTTCGGGCATGGGAGGCATCTTCCACAAACTGCCGTAGCACACCACGTTATCCATGATCCGCCAAATGTCAGGCATAGTCCTATTAAAGAGGGCGCCTCCAGCGACAGTGTCGAACAAGTATTGAAACTGCTCTTGAATACCAAAATAAAATGTTCGCAAGAACGGCATTCCAAATGCGTCCTGACCAGAAGACCTGGATTGCAGCAACCAAAATCTCTACCAAGCCTCACAGAGAGACTTGTCAAGGATCTGCGCGAATGTGACCAAATATAAATTTACCTACTTCAACTGCGCACGTGAACAATACTTTCTGAGGAATTGGACTTCAGCGCACTTCCATGAAGTTAGCTCGCTCTAGAGGATATCCCTATACCATAGTCTAGCTTTTCTAGCAAGAGAAAATGCGAAAAGCCTAATCTTAGCCTTGCCCTGCGCGTCCCCAAGATAGCAAAATGTGCCACAAAGCTCCAGGAAGCTATCAATATGAACCTCGACATTCTCTCCCTCAAGCCGATGAAATAAACAATGCTGCAAGATAAACTTTATTCGCTCCGCGGATAGCTCAAAGTTGTCCTCATCGTGGTTGGAGGCTAGCTGAGGTTCCTGCTGTTGAAACCAAAAAACGGTCTCTTGTGGAGTTCACCCTTGGGGAAGGGGTGATCACGCGCCTACTTCGCTCCTGCAAGCAAAATAACAGAGAAAAAAGACAAGAACTGACCCAAGGGCTCGGCGGGGAAGACCCATCACACACCCAGAAGACCTGAGAGTACTTCCCCTCCTTAGCCACAGACTGAGCTAAGGCTACCTCAGAAAGCACAAGAGGACCAAGAAGCTAGAGAGTATGAGAGCGTGCCTCCTGAGGTGCCCCCTTGGGTTCTATTTATAGAATTCTGAAAATGGCCTGCAAATAGCCAACCTCCGCTGTTTTGAACAGCTATGTGTCGTCCAACTTGGTCTGCCAACAGCGTAGCTCCGCTGTTCTGACAAGCTATTTGCACCCGTGGGGAGGGCATCCAGGTAATTTCGCCTCGGGGCTTCTACCGGGCCCCATCCAGGGATAGGTAGGTCGGCTCGCCACTACTCTCTTCCCGCGAGAGGCGGGTGCGACATGGCTCTAGCGGCTCGCCTACTCTTCTCGGGCGAGCGTGAGCAGGGACACCGCGACCCGCTAATCCTTTGTCGAGGCGGACAGGGGGCCAGGTCGCGAATAGGGGAGCGGGTTGGCGGCCACTATGACCATTAGAGCGGCTTGCAGATCTGGGCTCGTCGAGCCCATCCGCGAATACTGGTTCGACGAATGGTGACCCCAACTCCACTCGACGAATATCTGAGCAAGAGAGAGGGATGAAGGGGTCAGCTCGCCTGGCTCGCTCGCCTGACCTGAGCGGGAGCGGGCTAACCTCCTGCCGCATGCCTGCATGCTGTTCTGGTGCGAGCCGGGCGACCTGGTTTACTCGCCTAGCTTGGCGGGGCCCGCTCGACGAACACGAGGTTGTACATAATCCCCGCTCATTTTGAGCTTGATCAAGCTCGGAAAGAATCATCCAACCAGCGTGTTCCGCGAGTGCTATGCTGAGCTGGCATGGAATCTTCTGGTGGGTCCCACTACCCGGCTATAAATACTCCACTAAGCACGTGGATGAATCCCTACCTCATCTCGTCTGTCCAAGCGAACTGCAGCTGCACTATGCCAGTCAGCAAGGAGGTGCAAGCCCATTTGGCAAACGCGGGCCAGAAGACTCGGGAGGAGGCCCTCGAGGCCTCCCCTTTGTTGGCTCGTGGGTCTCCCGACCCTCTCTTCAGGCCGGTAAAAGGAAGGATTATTAGGCGGTCCCCGGCAAATAAATTCCCGGGCTCCAGCTCGGCGGCTAGCACCGAGGTCGCTCCTGAGGTATGTGATCCTCCTTCCTGACTTGCTGCTTCATTTCTGACCTTTTATCTCATAGGTACTGTCGTGCGAAGATGAGAGTGATGGGGGGAGGATCGCTCCCCCCTTTGTCGACTGAGCTGACCGCCAGCCCCTCGGGTTTGGGTCATCCACCCCAGAATACCCCTCAGTCTCCAGTTCCCCCCCGGGCAAGGGAAATCTCTTGCAGTCTTCGAGGGAGAACCCTTTCAAGGTCGACCGGGTTCTTCCCATCCGCCCGGCGGTATGGAGAGTGTTCCAACCCCTAGTAAGCTCGCACTCGGCGCTCGTTCTGTCCTCGCCTGTCCCCTCTGAGTCCCTTCGTTTCCAGGTTACAACGCGATCTCCTCTGAGACTGAGATGAGCAAGGGTATTCGCCTCCCCCTGATGTGGAGGGCATTTCGGATTATCTGGGAGATCCGGCTGATGCTATGGGGATGAAAAGATAGGTGACACGAGTGTTCCAGAAACATACTTTGTTACTTCAGGAGATCGTCAAGAGAGTCGATCGGGACAATGCCGAAACCGAGGCTCGGCTCGCGGCTCTGGAGGGGGCTCCATGCGCAGCGGAAGGCGGTGAGGTCACCTCACCTGGCGTGCACATCTCGTGGGCTGAGGAGCGGCTTAAGAGTGTCACGGAACAAGTTGGTCTGGCTCAACAGGAGTTGGTGGCGGTGCGCGACTACCACTATCCGCGCGTACCGCCACGAACCGGAACACAAAGGCGGGGTAGGTGGAAGTGGATTCAATACTGATCCGCCTCCCCTGCGCCTTTGCTCGTAGCCTACTGCCGGGCCAGGCCGCATTTGAGCTTCGGGGCGACACGCTTCGGGGGGAATCTGTTATTTTTAGGAACTCTTTTTATGTCTGTAATAATCAGCGACATTTCTCGCCCGTCCACGGGCCTGATTTCAGATTTCTGATTTCTGATGTGCTTGTTTTTAACGCACTGTTGCTCGACCCTCTTTGAGGCGAGTATGGATGAGACCGCCTCGTCCACTCGCCACTCTTTCGGGTGGGTACGAGACCATAGAATGGATTTTCCCAGTTCACCAACTTGATCTTGGCGAGAGCGGGCCAGAAACTCACAGGTTACGAGTCTCCCAGGCTCGCTTCAGAACTATGGACGGGTGTGGGCCGCAGCTCGCCCTCTTTTCATACGGATGCGTGTGGGCGTAACCCGCTTTTGAATGGTCCCGGCGGTGTGGTCGCGAGCCGGGAAGTCGAACCGTCTGGCCTGATTTTATTATCTGCACTTTTCCCGCCGACGGAGGATTTTCCCACCCTTTTTACTCCTACAAATAAGCCCTCCCAGCCTTCATTTGTTTACCATTCCCAAGCCTTTTTCCCTTTCTCGCGCCTTGCGACTCCTGCCTCGCGTGTGCACTCCACAGATTTCTTCGCTCGCTCAGCAAACCTTCTGCGAGATGGGCGGCGGTAGTGGTGATGCGGACGGGCGGAGAAAGTGTGCTTGGACTTTTTCTGATCATGATTTTCCTGGCGCCGTTAACTCTTAGAGCGAGTACTTAGATGCACTCAGTGACCACGTCCCGCCTGGATTTTCGGCGAGGCGGCCCAGAGAAGGATAGAAGATCAACGATCTCTCTGGGGATGAGCTCGCAATCCCCCTGGCTCACTTTGAAGTGGGCCTCCGGCTTCCTCTGTGGCCGGAAGAACGTCAAATCCTGAAGTACTTCGGGGTCGTCATAGGCCAGATGACCCCGAACTCTATTGCAGTCATGGTCGGGTTCGCTTGCTTTTTACGGGAGGAGCGAGTCGAGTTCAGCCTTGTGGTATTCCGTAACATGTTCTCCTTTCACGCGAACCGGGACGGGACCGCCTACTTCTCCAGCGCCCACCTCAAGGTGCGGGAGACCGTCAACAAGAGCCACAAATGGCTCAAGAAATTCATGTTCATGAAGGGGGACTTCGACAACGTCCCTTTCTCGCTAGAGCAACTCCGCGAGGCGAGCTACCGCCAGCCTAGCCTCGGGGGCCATGAAGCCGACCTGTGGGGGTTCTTTGCTGGGAAGAATTTCAAGGTCGCGTACCTGCGCCGCAACCTGGATAGCCTTGCCGCCGTCCCGCCTGGGGGAGGTAAGCAACTCGTCATTACTCTGTTTCGCTATTTTGTGCCCGCGTCTCACCCTTCCTTTTCTTGGTAGGCGAGCGGGACGTTCCCCTTCACCCCCTTATGAGAGAACCAGGGTCGTCGCCGGCGGGCTCGCCCACGCCCAGGCCGCTGATGTCGCTCAGCGTATCATCCCGACGGTTCCCGCTAAGAGGCGGCTTGGCCGTGAACAACCTACTCCTCCCCCGCCCAAGAAGGCGAAGACTGCGGGGGAGGCACCCGCCGCGGGCCAAAGAAAAGACAAGGCCCCCACAATCGAGCTGGCCAAGGATCCTGCCCTCGTGACCGCCTCGACCAGCAAAACCCTTGGCGAGGCGGCGGGCACTTTTGGTCCGACGGAAGGGGCATGAGCCGCCACGCAGCTGGTGCCGAGAGGGCACCGCAATTTCGGCTACGGTGAAAAGTACTTGGACGAGCTCGGCATCCCGCTTCTGCAGTGGGACAAGGAGTCAAATCGCGCGGTGATCTCGACCCTCTTACCGAGCTGGCTGGAGCAGGATACTATCGGCGGGGAAGCCCACAACTTCTCCTTCACCCTCTACTCGTGGAAGGACGCCGCCGCTTATGATAAAGAGGCAACGCGGGTGCTGGTGTACGAAAGCGCGCGGGCTTAACTCCGCGGCGCAGAGTTGGCCCATATGGTCGGGCGGCGCTGCATGCAGTTGCAGCGGAACACCGTCTCGCTCAAGAAGTTGGCGGACGAGAAAGAGGCGGCCTGCAAACTCGCACAAGAGGAGGCGGAGCTCCAGAGGAAGCGAGCCGATGCGGCCGAGGCGGCTCTCGCTCGGTATTGGGGGGGGGGGGGGGGGTGGTACGTCCCTCAGCCCGCTCTTACTTTTTGTCGTCACTCCCTTTTCTGAGTTTCTCCTTCAACCATCTCCTTTTTCATAGGATGCGGCGACGGCCAGCCGGATGGGCGCCGAGATTGCCACCCTCGGTCAGGACAAGCTGGCGCTGGAGGCGCGAGTGCCCGAGCTGGAGGCTGCCGCGGCCGCCCCTCCGTCGGCCAGCCTCAGCTGCCCGCTGAAACACCACTCTGAATACGAGCTGGAGGTGATAATGCAGAAGAATGCCGCCAGCGCCGCCAAGTATATGATGCAGGTGCTGCGGCGAGCCGACCTCCTCAATAGCGAGGGTGTGGGTCTCTCGGCGAGCGAGGTGGTGTCGACGCTGTTCCTTCCCGTGGAGGATTCGGGGGATGAGTCCTACCAACGCCTCTAGGGCTCGCCGCCCGTGGGCCCGCATCGCCTCCATTCCTGCTCCTCGCCCACCATGTGTATATATATTTTGTACATTTTCGTTTGTTGAAATGTAAGCGTGGGTCTCGCTCTGACATTGTAATCTTGCTTTTTCGTTGAACGATTCTCTGCTCGCCTGCTGTATATTTGTTATTGTTGCTCGTGATTGTTTGTGGGATATAGGTTCTCTTCCTTTGAGTATTCGCGACCGGCTTTGACCTTACTGCTTGCAGTCGCTCATCCTGTGTTATGTTGGCAAGGTCGTACGCCCACAGACTTAATTTAGGGACCATAGGGGACTTGGTTAGCCGACACGCGGATGGTGACCTGCCCCTATAGTCCGAGTTCATCGTGACGCTGACCCTCTCTTTAGGAGAGGCGAGCCGGCTCGACTCTCTCCAGGGTCGTCGGGTTTCTTTCGAGTCGACTCTCTCGCGATGAGGCTTGTGTTCCCCCCCATGCCCGTATTCCGGGTGTTGGGTCATTTCGTTAGACTTTCCCCGTTAGTTGCTGAGAAGCCGAAGCCTCCCTCAGTGAGTGACATTCAGTCCTGCCGGCTAAGTGAGATCCTAGCAGCGGGACCTGCTCAGGGTCTAAGGATGACACCGAGTGACTTCCAGCCCTCCCAGCTAGGTGAGAGCATGACAGCGGGATCTGCTCGGGGTCTAAGGCTGACATCATCGAGTGACTTCCAGCCCTGCCAGCTAGGTGAGAGCCTGATAGAGGGATCTACTCGAGGTCTAAGGATGACACCGAGTGACTTCCAGCCCTGCCAACTAGGTGAGAGTCTGACAGCGGGATCTGCTCGGGTTCCAAGGCTGACACCATCGACTGACTCCCAACCCTGCCAGCTAGGTGAGATCCTGACAGCGGGATCTGCTCGAGGTCTAAGAATGACACCGAGTGACTTCCAGCACTGCCAGCTAGGTGAGAGCCTAACAGCGGGATCTGCTCGGGGTCCAAGGCTGACACCATCGAGTGACTTCCAGCCCTGCCAGCTAGGTGAGAGCCTGACAGCAGGATCTTCTCGAGGTCTAAGTATGACACTGTGTGACTTCCAGCCCTGCCAGCTAGGTGAGAGCCTCACAGCGGGATCTGCTCGTGGTCTAAGGCTGACACTATTGAGTGACTTCCAGCCATGTCAGCTAGGTGAGAGCCTGACAACGGGATCTGCTTGAGGTCTAAGAATGACACCGAGTGACTTCTAGCCCTGCCAGCTAGGTGAGAGCTTGACAACAGGATCTGCTCGGGGTCCAAGGCTGACACAATCGAGTGACTTCCAGCCCTGCCAGCTAGGTGAGAGCCTGACAGCGTCATCTGCTCGAGGTCTAAGGATGACACCGAGTGACTTCCAGCCCTGCTAGCTAGGTGAGAGCCTGACAGTGGGATCTGCTTGGGGTCCAAGGCGGACACCATCGAGTGACTTCTAGCCCTGCCATCTAGGTGAGAGCTTGACAGCGGGATCTGCTCGGGGTCTAAGGATGACACCGAGTGACTTCCAGCCCTGCCAGCTAGGTGAGAGCCTGACATTGGGATCTGCTCGAGGCCTAAGGATGACACCGAGTGACTTATAGCCCTGCCAGCTAGGTGAGAGCCTGACAGCGGGATCTACTCGGGGTCCAAGGCTGACACCATCGAGTGACTTCCAGCCCTACCGGCTAGGTGAGAGCCTGACAGCGGGATCTGCTCGAGGTCTAAGGATGATACCGAGTGACTTCCAGCCCTGCCAGCTAGGTGAGAGCCTAACAATGGGATATGCTCGGCGTCCAGGTACACTTCCTCTCTCCATGCAAATCTACTGAGACAGCATTGATGCGTTAAAGAACTTCATTTAAAATCGAAGCACCACTTACATGTTTCAAGGGAAAAAAGCGTTTTAAGTCATCACCATTCCAGGTGAGACTTAGGGTCTCGCCCTCCACATTTTGGAGTTGATACCCCCTGATCTTAAAGTCTCTTTTATAATAAATGGACCTTCCCAGCTGGGGTTGAGCTTCCCCACGGTTGCCGACCTCCCTGCTGCATCCAACTTCTTCAGCACCAAGTACCCCTCCACAAATTGCTTGACTCTGACATGCTTGTCGAAGTATTTGGACATCCTTCTCTTCATCTCTTCCTGTCGGACAGCGGAAAGGTCCTGTAGCTCTTCCACCATGTCTAGGGAGAGCCGCATCTCTTCCTCGTTCTCATCCTGCCATTCTTCTCTGCCTTCCCTGGCAGTAACAACCCGAGGCATTTGTACTTCGAATTCTACGGGGAGCACTGCCTCGCACCCATGGGAAAGCTTGAAGGGGGTCTCTCCTGTAGCTGTGTTGGGGGTGGTCCTCAGGGCCCAGAGAATCGCGGGAAGCTGTTCCACCCAGCTCCCCTTTAGATTTTCCACTTTCTTCTTTAGGAGGTTGACAATGATCTTGTTTGCGGCCTCCACTTGCCCGTTGCTCCTGTAGTGGTGGACCGAGGCGAACCTGAGGTCGATCCCGAGTTGCTCGCAGAAACTGGTAAACTCCGCGCTAGCGAATTGAGGTCCATTGTCCGTGACAATGGCCTGGGGAAACCCGTGGAGATAGATGATCTCCCCCTAAACGAAGTTCCTGATGACCTGGGAAGTCACCTTGGCCAGTGCCTTCACCTCCAGCCACTTGGAGAAATAATCGATCATCACTAGTAGGAATCTCCTCTGCCCACTGGCCTGGGGGAATGGTCCGACCAATCCATTCCCTAAATGGCGAAGGCCTCGGGGGCTGTGATACTTTTGAGCCGCTGAGCCGACTGTAGCTGGAGGGGGGCGAACATCTGGTATTTGTGGCACCTTCTCGTGAACTCCATTGCATCACGGCCCAGGGTGGGCCAGAAGTACCCCTGCCTGACAATCCTCCCTTCCAGGTTCTGACTCCCGGAGTGGCTCCTACACTCCCCGGAGTTGACTTCTTCCAGGATTATTTGTACCTCCCCCTCGGACACGCATCGAGCCAACATTCTCGAAAGGTTCTTCCTGTATATCTGCCCATCCCGGAGGAGGTAGTACGCCGATTTGTATCTGAGCTTCTTTTTGTCCGCCCCCTCCGGATACTCTCCAGTGGAAAGGAAAGTTACGATCGGGTCCATCAACGAAGGCCGCTGGTCTATCTCCATAAGCTCTCCTTCTTCGATGGAGGGGCAGAATAGGTCGGTGATAGTACCCCCCACCCGAGGACCGTGCTTCGCGAGCTGATCGACCTGTTCATTCTCCTCCCGGGGCATGTGCTAGATGGAAAAAGTTTGGAACGTGCCAATGACTCCCTTTACTTTGGCTAAGTATAGCCGCAGGGTAGGATCTCTCGCCTCGATCTCCCCGTTGATTTGGGAAGCTACCACCATGGAGTCAGTAAGGACATCCGCGTCCAACACCCCAACTCCCTGGCCAGTCATAACCCTACTATCACGACCTCATACTCGGCCTGATTGTTGGTTATGGGGAAGTGCACCACCACCGTCTGCTTGATTCTAGTCCCTTGAGGGCTCTCCAAGATCACCCCCACTCCTAGGGAATGCCTCCACGAGGCGCCATCCAGCTTCACCTTCCAAGGAGTCGGACGAGTGAGCTCTTCCTCTGCCACCTCAATCACATAATCGACCAAGAAGTCGGCCATTGCTTGATCTTTGATCGAGAGGCGGGGGACAAAGGAAACGTCGAACTCACTCAACTCCACCGACCACTTGGCAAGCCTTCCAGAATGCTCCACCCCCTCAAAGATGTTGCGGAGGGGATGGTCAGTCACCACTCGGATTGATTGTGCCAGGAAATAGGGTCACAGCCTTCGGGCTGAGACGACCAGGGCAAAGGCCAGCTTCTCCAAAATGGGATATCGAAGCTCGGCCTTTCTTAGGACCTGGCTCACATAGTATATAGGGAGATGCTTCTTCCCCTCTTCACGAACTAGGACAGAGCTCAGGGCCTCCGCCCCGACCCTGAGATACAAAAATAGGTCCTCCCCCTCCTTTGGTCCCTGGAGCAATGGGGCCCGAGTAAACTGCACCTTGAGGGCTTGGAATGCCTCCTCGCACTCCTCGGTCCACTTGAATTTTTGACCCCCCCACCCCTTAATGCTTTGAAGAAGGTAGAACACTTCTCCCCTGCCCGGGAGAGAAACCTACTTAACCCTACCAGCTTCCCTATCAGCCGCTGCACCTCCTTAGTATTTCGCGGCGACCCCAACTCCATGATAGCCTTGACCTTATCAGGATTCAGCTCGACCCCTGCAGTGGTGAGGAGGTGTCCCAAAAACTTTCCCCCGCTAGCCCGGAAGACAAACTTCTGGGGAGTCAACTGCATCATGTACTTGCATAGGGTAGCAAAGGTCTCCTCCAGGTCCTGGAGGTCAGAGTCCACGTCATGAATCTTGACCATGAGGTCATCTACATACACTTCCAGGTTCCTTCCCTTCTGCTCTTTGAAGACCTTGTCCATCATCTTCTGGTAGGTCGCCCCTGCATTCTTTAGCCCGAAGGGCATCATCTTATAACAGTAGAATCCATCCCCCGTGATGAACGAGACATCCTTGACATCCGGGGGATGCATTCTGATTTGATGATAACCTGAAAATGCATCTAGAAAACTCATTATAGAAAAACCAACGACTGAGTCAACCAGCGCGTCGATCCGAGGCAAGGGATAACAGTCCTTAGGATAAGATTTATTAAGCAAGGAGCAGTCGATACACATACGCCAACGACCGTGCCCTTTTTTCACCATGACTACATTTGAGACCCAACCGGGGTATTAGATCTCGGATATGAAGCCGGCCTTGAGGAGTTTTGCCACTTCCTCCCTGATGGGCTCTGCCAGCTTGTCCGCAGCGGACCTCTTCTTTTGTTGGACGGGGTGTGTTCCCGGGTCCAAGTTGAGGCGGTGGAAAGCCACATCCGCATCAACCCCCGACATCTCCACGGTGCTCCATGCGAAGATGTCCATGTTCCTTTGGATGCACTCCAGCATCCTTCCCTGGGCCTCCGGGGTCAGCCCTCCGCTGACGCGGACCTTCTCCATCCTGCCTTCTCGGGTGAGGACATCCAACTCCACCACCTCTTCCGCAGCCTCCAACCCGGACTGCTCTCCCCATTCTTCAACATCCCTCTCCTCTAGGATGAGGACCTCTGCCTCCACCTCTTCTTCCACGGCCATCGCCTCAGCGAACTCCTCTCGATCTCCTCATGCTGCCTCTACCCTGATGCAGCTTTCCGCCTCCAGCTCCTCCCAGACATCTTCCTGCTCTGCCCTCTCCATCCTTCACTCAATCTCCTCGGCTCCCTCTTGCCAAGAAATGGAGTTCACGGCGGTGATGTAGCATTCCCGTGCCACTTTGGGGTCCCTCCTGACCCTGACCTGAATCCCCTCTACATTGAACTTCAAGCATTGAAGGAATGATGAGGGGACGCAGCAGAAGGCACTGATGAGGGGCCTCCCAAAGATGGTATTGTAGCTGCTGGGGGCATCCACGATGACGAACATGCAGTTCCTGGACTGCCCCCCCAAGGTGACATGGAGGCCTACTCCTCCCTCCACTTCCTTCCTCTCCCCCGAAAATCCAAACAAGGGCCCATCCGAGACCAACACCCTCTTCGCATCCACCTTCATCGCGTCAAATGCCTTCTTAAAGACGACGTTGACGGAGCTTCCGTTTTCGACGAGGATCCTGGAGACGGTAAAATTTTTGATGGCTGTCTGGATGACTAGCGCATCGCAAAAAGGATCCTCATGATCCGCCATATCGCTCCTCGAGAAGGAGATCCTCTCCTCTGGGGGCGGAGTCTGGGATGTGGAGCCAACGCTACGGTGATACATGGTGTGGAGGCTTACCTTCCGGGAAGCCTCAACCCCCACCCCTCTATGGATCACTCCTATCCCTCCTCGGGTCCCGACATCTACTCGGTCTTCGCAACGGTCCTCCTCTGCCCGAGGCAGGACCTCCTCGATCCTCACTTCTTGATCCCCGTACTGCTGCTGCTGCTGCTCCCTATTTCCTCTCATTTTGAGGAACTCCTGACACGTGGCGGTGGCGTGCCCTTACTCCTGATGGAAGTCGCAGTAAGGCAACTCCACCCTAACATCTCTCCTCCTTCTCCTTGCTACTCTCCTCCTTTCCCCCATGGCTATGGCCATAGTTTCTTCCTGATCGGGGAGTCGAGGTCTCTGTGCATGCCTCCATCCCGGGGGGTGGAATTGATCTTGCCCCCTGGTGGTTGTCCCTTCCTTGGTACCCTCTCTGTGGCCCCTGTCCTTGCCACTCGAGCCTCCAGCACAGCCGACGATCAGGATCCTGACACCCCCACCTGGGATGCTGGTGCCCCTGGAGCTACCTCTGCTCCCTTTGCCGGGGCTCTCCCCTCCTCTCCTCCTGTCCTCTTCCTCCTCTTGGCTACTTCTCCTCTTCCATGGCCCACCTTGCCAGTTTTCGGGCAAACTCCAAGTTTGACACCTTGAAAGTGAGGGTTAGATCTACAATACTCTAGAGGGGGGGGGGGGTGAATAAAGAATGTTTAAAATTTATTAGGTCATAATTCAGGTGCTGTTACAGCTTTTGCTGTAAACCGAAAATGTGCAGTAAGTAGAAAACTGAAAAATAATAAGTAATAATCCTAGTCACAGCCACACAACAAGAAACAAAAAGAAAAGATGAGCAACCAGACGACAGAAGAAATTTATAGTGGTTCCCCTTCAACTGGGTACATCCACTCTTCTACCACCCTTGGTAGGAATCCACTCAGGTTTTTGATTAGGTGCCTGACACCAATGAGTTTTGATCAGGTCCCCCAAAACCAACTCAAGTCTTTTGGTAAGGAGACTTGCAACCAGGAATCACTTTTGAAGGGAGATGATAACCCTTTATACAGGAGGGGGTGAGAGAGTGATTTTGTCTTCTCTGTCAACGATCAGAGAGAAGACTTGTGGATTGATGTTTAGCAAATAGCTCCCCCTGAGATGTAGAATGGTTCAGGGAAGATCTGGAGCTTTGCTGTAGGGTGATAGGTCTTCAACCAGAGTTCTGTACAAGCAGTGATGCAGGATCTTCTTGACTGATTTAGTATCTGTTGTCCTTGGAAGTCCTGGAGAGAATGTTGAAGAAGAAGACTCTTGATATTGTATAGTTGTTCTTCTTCTTCTGAATTGAAGATCACTGCCTGTCACTTGTAAGCCTCAGTATGATATTTTGTGTGAAGCTTTTTGGTGTTGTATGAATTCTTACAGTCAGTCTGTATCAGTATCTGTATTTTTGACTGAACATTTTTCTTCTTGTTCTGCTCGTTCTTCCTTGATCTTTCTGATTGTACACACTTTTTCTCTTCTGTATCTATTCAAAAATTTGAATCCTCTGTCATTAATGCTGACGCCTTGAGAATAGTCGGCATTAATTTATTTCCCAACTATCTTGTGGAAAATAAGCAAGTAATATTCCTGAAGAGGACTGTAATTAATACTTCCTATAACGGCTACATTCAGAGAATGTTTGAGCAGTTAATCTGTCAGGAATTATTACATTTGAGTGAGGATTGAATGCCAGAAATGGCTAAGTCTGGATTCGTCGAACGAATAACAGATTTCATCGAGCTGAGTTACCAGTTTGTCGAGCTGAGATTTTGTATTCGTCGACCAGACATCTTCTGTGCGTCGAGATGATAACAGAACTTGTATACTTCAGAACCTTTTCCTTTTCTGTCTGAAGTTCGTCGAGTTGATAATTGAATTCGTCGACTGAAGATCAGCAATAGTTCTGGACTTAGATAAATAGTTTGTGTTGACTGATATTCTATATGTCGACATGAAACTTCTGGTGTCGACACAGGTGGGTGTCGACTGATTAATCTTGGTGTCGACACAAATCTTCTGGTGTCGACATAAGTTGGTGTCGACACATGCCCTAAGTGTCGACACAAATCCTCTGATTCCAGAATTCATCGAGTAGAGTACTGAGTTCGTCGATTTGAGAAGTTGACTTCGTCGACCTGAGAAGTTGTGAACTTGAGGTCCAAGTTCATCGAGCTCAGAATCTTGTTCGTCGACCAAAGCCTGAAGTTGGACTTAGAAAAATCTGGAGTTACCCTAACTTTAGTTTGTTGAAGTGTCCTAATTTTCATCGAACAGAGAATGTAGATCGTCGAGCTTAGCTATCTCAAGATTGTCGAGCTGAGAACGCCTTTCGTCGAACTGAGTTCGACGAACGTCGAACTCATTTTACTTAGTCTTGAAATCTTCTAAGTCTTGAGTCTCTCATGGTCTTGTTGATAGCTGCTCCATCTGATATTGACTCTAAGGACTTGGCCTAGGCTCTAGGACACAAATTTGACCCTAGCTATACATGTTGGGTCACATCCTAAGTTAGTGAACCTAGCCCAAATCAACTAGGGATCCAACAATCTCCCCCTATTTGGGTGAGGTCACTAATAGACTCAAAACATAAACATACAGATAAACAAAGCAAGAAAAAAGATATATCTGGCAGAGAATTACTAACACATGCAGTAGATATATATGTGCATTGGCTTTGTTTAAACAAATAACATAGTTTGAAAGCAAATGCAGAAAGAAATTGAAACAAAGTAAAGATTACTTCTTCCGCTTCTTCTGCATAGACTTGTCTTCTTTTGTCCTCTCTCTTGGCTTTTTAAAGATAATTTCTCTATTTGGATTTAAAGCCTCTGCCCGTGTCATTGTCATATCAGCTTCCCCAATAATCTTCAGTGATATAGCTCTGGGGACAACTGCTTTAGGATGGAGCTTCATGTAATCATCAACATTAAACAGTTTGTTGGCTTTATCAAATCTTTTTAATTCTTCCTTCCTGTACTTTGATATAGTTGTATAACCTGATATGTCTTTTCCTTCAGCTTTAGCTTTATTAATCAGGCAAAGACCAATAATTTCCTGGAATCTGGCCATTTTAGCAGTGTTGGCTGTTTCAGGATCCTCAAAAGGAATAGGAGGTGAGTCTGGTTTTTCAGGACTTTTAGTTTTCTGTTCTGCAGATAGAGTTGGCTGTTGCTGCTGATGTTGTTGATGTTGCTGTTGTTGATTTCCTGAAGAATGATATCTTTGCTGACTGCTTCCAGAGGATCTCCCTTGATGTCTCTGATAGGTTTGCATAGGGGTAGATCCCTGAGAGCTAGAGCCAGTGTCACCAGCTGCTGGAGGAGGTGGAGGAGGTGGATCTTTTCTGTATCTATGAACTGGTGGAGGAGAGTATCTCCTACTTATTTTCCTCTCCTTTTGCTGATTCTTTGACAGCCACATCCAAGTAGGCATTCCCTTATAAGGAGTAACATTATGCAAGATGTAGTAGGGAGTGTCAGCTGTTAGATTAAGCTTAGGAGCAGGAGGAGGAGGAGCCTTCCTTTACTTTGACAACATTTGCTTCTTCTTCTTGGCAGCTTCTTCATCTGAATCATCTTCATCATCATCTTCATCATCTTCACTGCCAGAACCCTGATGGTTATCATATAAAGCATCCAATGCTTTCAATGCTTTATCATCAATGAGAGCCTTTTTTTATAGCAGAAGCAAAAGTTTCAAAAACTGGAGTTTCAGTAGTAGTTGAAGAAGAGACTGTACAGGCATCAAAAGTAATTGGGATAGAGCTTTCAGCTGTTGCCTTATTTTCTTCTTCAATATCAGCCAAGATTAACTCATCCAGATCTTGCATAGGTGAGTCATCCATTACAAAGATTGGTACTGAGATAGCTGCTGGAGAGGATGGAATAACTGCAGAAACTGGAATTTCAAAACTGTCATAGAGTTGCTTAGCAACTACTGGACTAACAGGAGAAGTATAAGGCACAATAGGCAACTATGGCTTAGTAAGTTCTCCTGGAAGATACTGCATATGTACAATGTCAAAACTTTTCAGCAATGCTTGTAAATTAACTGTGGGATTGAGGATAAAATCACCAATAGTTTCATCAATGTCCATATCAGTATCAATAAAATCAATTAAATCAATTAAATCTGTATCTATACAATCTGTATATACTGCAGTGGCTGAAGTCTCTGCTAGTGCTTTTGCTGGTGCTGGTGCTGAAGTATCTGAAGCTGTTGCTGCTGTTTCATCATCAGGCATCTCCCCCTGCCTGGTATCAGTAGGAACTGAGGCCAGGCCCCTGACTAAGGAGGGGGCAGCAGTAAGAGGAGAGATTTGGGCAGTTAAAGATTGAATAGTGGTAGCAAGAGGTGTAATGGCCTCTGCTATAAGAGATTTAAAAATTGGGGTGATGATGGTGATGATAGAGGATATGGTAGTGGGATCAAATGAGGAAGCGGAAGATGATGTTGCAATTGGTGTGTGGTGTGGAGGAGCGAGCAACTAGGGATGGAATGGAGGGTGGTACAACATGTATTTGAGGAGTGGATGGTCATGAGGATGGAAGGGTGGCATCTGACATTATAGTTTCTGAGGGTAGGATGTAAGAGGGGATGGAGGATAAATGTGGGGGAAGTGGAGACTGTGGTGGTGTAGGAATATATGTGTCATGAGGGGAAGCAGGAGGTGTTGGTTGTTGATTTGCTTGAAGAGGGGAAGATGGAATGTGAGTGATGTCAAGTGGTGGAGATGGAGGTGGAGTAGGCACAGGAGTATGCTATTGTGATTGAAGTGTTGAAGAAGGAATGGGAGAGGAAGTGAGTTGTTTTGCTGGAAGGGGTACTGGAAGAGATGGTGGAGTGGGGTGAATCTCCTCAGCAGGTGTGGGAGTGGCTTTAACAGCCCTGGTGCCTTCAGAAGCTTGTGTGGAAGAGGTTGAAGCCTTAATGGGCTTGGTGATTGTCCTCTCCCACCTGCCAAATAAGGCACAGGTGAGCATTTTACTGACATTAATGAATATGGTCCGGGACACCGGGGATTCAGCAGCCTTTTCCTTGAGGAAGATCCCTAGGATCCTTCCAAAACATACTTCCTTCTTGGTATTCTTCGTCTTAATCAAGTCAAACAGTAGTTGTGCCCAGTCTATTTGTTTCTTGTTGACAATGGTACACATGACCAGAAATTGTTGTCTGGTGATGTAGTCGTGTGCTGTATGTTTGCCGAGTAGCACTTTACCAACCAAGTCTGCTAAGAATTAATATGGCGCAGACATGTGTTTCTTCAATAGTTTGTTAGGGTTGTCACTAGCATAACCCATCAGATTTAGCATCACAGTAAACTCTTCAGAATAAATTTCTAAGTCCTCGTCGCCATTCGTCAAACCAAAAATTTCAGTTAACACTGCGGGGGTTAAGGAGACAGCGTTACCGGCAATTGATCCTGTCATTGTATTGTCTTCAGAAATGGATGAAGTAAAGACCCATTCCCTGATTTCTGTTTCTGCCAACTTTATCCTAGTGGTCATCAAGTTCTTCAGATTCTGTTCTTCCAGAAGTTCCAGAATATTGATGCTATAGATCACGGTAGTGAACCGGTCGCACAAGTAATATAAAATGGGGGTTTTCCCAAGTATCGATCTCACAAGGAACACAGTAAGGTGGAGTTAATTTTGAGGAGGACTTGAGATTGAAGTCCTCAGGTCGGAGCTAACTAAGGGGCTTTTGATGGTTGCGGAAACAGAAAATAAAAAGTTAACAACTACTCCTATGCAATGCCGCTATGCGATGCTTCGCCAGGCGGGATATAAGACTAGTCGGGCTGCTATGCACCGAATCGCTAGGCGGATGCAAGAGTAGGCTCGCGGATGAGGTGGTGCGAATGGCGGGATGAGGGTCGTAAGCACCTCTTCGCAATGCACGCCACTAGCAATTGCTAGTGCGACAAGGGTGGATGGTGGTGGATGGACTATAACACACCTCAAGTAAATTACGAAAATACACAAAATCACATAGACATGATTGAATATAAACGTTTTACAAACTAAGCATTCTTCATCAATATAAATAAAGTTAAACACCAATATTCAACAATAAAGCAAGTACAAGACAAGAGATCGACCGAATCTGAAGACTTGCTGAGGATTCACGGTTGGAATCGTCGCGTTGTCATTCCGCGTCCAAGCTCGGTCCTCAACTGCTTCAGGGGTAGAGAAGGGCTGTCACCACCTTCCAATGGCCCGTCTTCTTCGTCTCACGATAGCGGACGAAGTTTGCTAGCTTTCCTTTGCTTGATGGCTATGGCGTCAAAACTCTACTTGAAGCTCACAGATGAAGGAGAAGGCCGAGAGGAAGCTCTGGCTTGGATTTAGCGGTGAAAGCTTGCCCGGAGCACCTCCCTAGGGTGGAAGATGAAGGGGAACGACAGAGAAGGCGGAAAACGGCGGAGGAAATGGGCGATCTGCGAATCCTCTGGATTAGGGCGAGACATGCACTATTTATAAAAAAGCAGAAATGAACAATGCGCACGATCACAGGAGCACGACCAGTGGTCGTGCGCACTATGTCCTATGCTCGTGCACACTGACATGGAATAACAGGAAGAAGAACTGGGATACTGCGCACGAGTAGTGGCGCACGACCAGTGGTCGTGCGCACTAAGTCCAATGATCGTGCGATTACCCAGAGAGGACTCCAGAAAAGAGGAATCAATGCACACGATCAGTGGCGCACGACCAGTGGTCGTGCGCAATATGTCCAGTGATCGTGCGCTTACCCCAGGCTGATTCTGGAAAACGAAGAGTAGTGCGCACGATCAGGGGCGCACGACCAGTGGTCGTGCGCATTGAATCCCATGATCGTGCGCAGTATTCCTGTTTCACCACCATCCCGGAACACGCACACGACCCCTGTACCGAAAGGAAAAACCATCACTAATCTATGCAGACATTCCAGACAATAACAAAAAGGAGTACAGACTAAAAGAATAACACAAAACACAACCACGGGTATAAATGTGCACTTCCTATGGAAATAAAGACAGGATGAAATATATATGATAATGAACTAAAAGTGAAGTGCAACCGTGTGAAAACTAGCCCAGATGAGTCCGAAAATAGGTATATAAAGTGGACTCATCACACCCCCAGACTTAACTGTTTGCGCGTCCCGAGCAAACAAAATCTAAGCGGATAGGGAAAATGATTTAGCTAACAAGGAAATTGCGATATAGAGTACCATGCGAAGTCGCATGCTCGCGTGCGTAAAAATATAATAGAAGAAATTTCTAAGTATACAAAATAGTTTATACTTTTCACAATGCGTATCAAAATTTTATTATTACTCAAAAATAGAATCACGGTGAATCATCCGGTCATGCGTAGGGAGAAAGTAGACTAAACGCTAGGGGAGCATTGCCAAAGATCAGGGCTCGGGATAACCTCCAAAGGAATCCACCAATGTCAGTGACCATATGCTTGCCCTTTCGCATTCTCTCCACGACACTGGTTTGGTTCACACACAAATCAGTAGGACTTTAGGTGAAGAGATGGGGCTTGGGTTTTGGTAAGGTAAATAAGGATAAACAAGAAGGCTATACACCTAACCCAAAGGAGCTAGTATGAAGGGAATCCAACAGCTAACCAAAATATATGCGGGTACACCACACCCCCAAACTAAACTTTTAACATATGGGTGTGTGAACCGCCTACTACAAAAATAAGCACATCTCAAATATGATTTTCAATTTTACTTTTCCTTTTCACTTTTTTTTTCTTTTTCTTTTTCTTTACAAATATTTTTCTTTTTTCTTTCTCTTCATTTTATTTTCACAATTCAGCAAATATAACATTGGAGCACATCCACATAATCACAAGTGAAATCACCACATCACATCCCAAAATGAAAATGTAAAACTCTAAAGCTCAACTCGGGAGTGCGACTAGGATTGGCTTGGAGGCTTTGGTGAAATCATGGTGGTGCTGAATCAAAAGGAGGGGTAGGCACAACAGGGCTAGCGAGGACAAGACGTTAGGAACTGTACAAAGCTCAACCGGGCCAAAATGATGGCCTACATTACGCTCATGCATGACTAACCTATACCCATGCTTCAAGAATAGCTTGGGGAAAGTTCTTAGACAACGAGAAAGGCTATCCATCCCCCCGACTCGAGCAATACAAAACTAACGGCCGTCTACACACATCCCTAAGCTACCGTCGGATTCACACCGGATTCACCAACTTTTGAGTAGAATAAAAAGTCTTTACGCAAATAGAAAGATATAAAACTATAAGCATACAGAAAAATTAAATCTACTCGAATTTCTACACGAGACGAGAGCAGTTGACTAGAAACACAACAATGCCAAAATTTTACTCAGTCTCACAATCCTATGTCAGCACCATAATTTTCCCAAATCTAACGAAGAAATGAGTTTAACTCGCAGCACGCAAAAAGCAAAGCACGCGCTCATGTGGGTGCAGTGGTGTGTGATGCAATGAACTAAGCAAAATAAAACAATAAAGGCTTCTAGTATGCTCATGAGATGTGTACGTGTAATAGGTAACAGATCTCTCCACCAGACTTAAACTAAACTACACAGCATATGATAGAGAAATTAATATCATACAAAGCTAAGGGAAGAGGTTACCCAATGCTCAGCCAGTGAGCATACCAGAAGACGCATGGAAACCTGAAGCAGGCCCGCTATATGAAGAATCACAACCCCGCCAATACGAATTTGCCATGAATACCTGCAGGGGTGAGCTCCGCAAAAAAAAAACAAAATATACAAAAAGAAATTCTAAAACTAAAATAAACATGAAAAATAAAATGCAGAAAATGAAAGATAAGTACTGGGGTTACTGTCATCCCAGCACGACTTATTAAATTCTAAACAGTTCTAGCTAATGGGCCTATGAAATAAAAAATGCACAGGTAACTGTTCCAATATCCGTTTCGGTAACGGGTACCGATACAGTGATAGAGCAGTTACCCCTCTACCTAAATAATCATACCTGCTCCGCGCAGGCAGAGGAAATAGGAAATAGGATGAGGAGGAGGCCTGGTCCTCGCTCATCTTATCACAAAATGAATCCTTGCCTAGCAAGGTATCGTCTATCACAGGCCCGCAGGAGGCGATGGCAATGACATGAGCACAAAGATCATCGTCATCCCAACGTACCTATGGAGACTCATCCTGCACAGGCTCAGATAAGGAAGGGGGATCAAGTAATAAAAGAGAAGAAGAACTAAAATAATCAGAAAATGGGAGAGTGATCCCGGTGTCACTCTCAGCAGGATCCAAGCAGAGATCACTGTCGGTATCATACGGGTCGTACCGAGGGGAATCCGAGAACTCGAGATCCACGGTGGTAAGTGGAACGGCCTCATCCAATAATGAGGTACAAACCTCCACATCAGAAAGAGGGTATTCGTCATCCCATCGGGGTGCGTAAAAATGTTCCGAAGATCCACTTTCTCCGTCGGAGATAGAGGAATCATCATCCCACTTCGGCGCAACCTCGGGCACCGAATCATCAACAAATACAACATCATCAACCGACTCACAAGAAAGAGGAATAGCACAATCTGGCAAAAATTGCGGAGGGGAAAGGCTGCTCTCAAAATCAAGCACTGAATGAGCAGGCCCCATCACAAAATCATTCATAGACGCCACCCTGTCGACGACCGGAACAATCTCATCGTCCCATACAGGAGTGTCCATGAGTTCCTGCTCCTCTTTTTGTTGTCTAACACCAGAGTGATCATCATCACTCAAGGAAAGCTCGTAAAAAGGGATCGAGGGACCCATGAAAGAGCTGTATGCGGCCAGAGATTCTTCAGTAATCTCAACGGGTAAAGAATGAGCAAAGTGTGTTATGTCAGTGTATGGGCCAGACAACACCCTGGTAGGCCTGTCCACAACAGTCTTCCGCGAACGGGAGGTTGTTGGGAACACGCCCTCAGAGGGAGAAGGCTTGCACAAACGAGGGCAATCCTTCAACATGTGGCCCATACCTTGACATAACAAACACCGAATGCAATGCTCGGCATTCATAGCAGTAATGGAATCGATGGATTGGCGCAAAGTGTCAAGGATACTGCACTCAGCATCAGGATCCGTCACGAATAAAAATAATTGCTGAAAAAGTGCTAAACAGCTAAAATGAAAATAGCACGGATCTGCTATCTAAATCAAAAATCAAAGAAATAAGCAAAATAAAAATTCTAATAACAAAAGCAAATAATAAAAAAAATGATATGCACAAATGGAAAAGGGCTTCAGTCTATTATCTCCCTCTCCAAAAACTCACAGGACTGTGTTCCCCGACAACGACGCCAAAAACTTGATGCTATAGATCACGGCAGTGAACCGGTCGCACAAGTAATATAAAATGGGGGTTTTCCCAAGTATCGATCTCACAAGGAACACAGTAAGGTGGAGTTAATTTTGAGGAGGACTTGAGATTGAAGTCCTCAGGTCGGAGCTAACTAAGGGGGTTTTGATGGTTGCGGAAACAGAAAATAAAAAGTTAACAACTACTCCTATGCAACGCCGCTATACGATGCTTCGCCAGGCGGGATGGAAGACTAGTCGGGCTGCTATGCACCAAATCGCTAGGCGGATGGAAGAGTAGGCTCGCGGATGAGGTGGTGCGAATGGCGGGATGAGGGTCGTAAGCACCTCTTCGCAACGCACGCCACTAGCAATTGCTAGTGCGGCAAGGGTGGATGGTGGTGGATGGACTATGGCACACCTCAAGTAAATAACGAAAATACACAAAATCACATAGACATGATTGAATATAAACGTTTTACAAACTAAGCATTCTTCATCAATATAAATAAAGTTAAACAACAATATTCAACAATAAAGCAAGTACAAGACAAGAGATCGACCGAATCCGAAGTCTTGCTGAGGATTCACGGTTGGAATCGTCGGGTTGTCATTCCGCATCCAAGCTCGGTCCTCAACTGCTTTCGGGGTAGAGAAGGGCTGTCACCACCTTCCAATGGCCCGTCTTCTTCATCTCACGATAGCGGGCGAAGTTTGCTAGCTTTCCTTTGCTTGATGGCTATGGCGTCAAAACTCTACTTGAAGCTCACGGATGAAGGAGGAGGCCGAGAGGAAGCTCCGGCTTGGATTTAGCGGTGAAAGCTTGCCCGGAGCACCTCCCTAGGGTGGAAGATGAAGGGGAATGGTGGAGAAGGCGGAAAACGGCGGAGGAAATGGGCGATCTGCGGATCCTCTAGATTAGGGCGAGACCTGCACTATTTATACAAAAGCAGAAATGAACAATGCGCACGATCACAGGCGCACGACCAGTGGTCGTGCGCACTATGTCCTATGCTCGTGCGCACTGGCATGGAATAACAGGAAGAAGAACTGGGATACTGCGCACGAGTAGTGGCGCACGACCAGTGGTCATGCGCACTAAGTCCAATGATCGTGCGATTACCCAGACAGGACTCCAAAAAAGAGGAATCAATGCACACGATCAGTGGCGCACGACCAGTGGTCGTGCGCAATATGTCCAGTGATCGTGCGCTTACCCCAGGCTGATTCTGGAAAACGAAGAGTAGTGCGCACGATCAGGGGCGCACGACCAGTGGTCGTGCGCATTGAATCCCATGATCGTGCGCAGTATTCCTGTTTCATCACCATCCCGGAACACGCACACAACCCCTGTACCGAAAGGAAAAACCATCACTAATCTGTGCAGACATTCCAGACAATAACAAAAAGGAGTACAGACTAAAAGAATAACACAAAACACAACCACGGGCATAAATGTGCACTTCCTATGGAAATAAAGACATGATGAAATATATATGATAATGAACAAAAAGTGAAGTGCAACCGTGTGAAAACTAGCCCAGATGTGTCCGAAAATAGGTATATAAAGTGGACTCATCAAATATATAGAAAGATTGGGTCTGAGTGCTGGAATGATTCGAAGTCGACATCAAATCCAGTGTCAAACTTCATAGCAGCGAAGGCTCCTGCTGGAATCGCCATTGAGATCACCTACAAGAAAGATAGAGAAAACGACGATCAAGTGCAAGGGAACATAAAGCGTGGGATGGAGGTCGAAGAAAACCTAGATATAAGGTTTTCCAGAATATGAATCGACAATCTCCGTTCCACGAAATAAAATTAGTTCTTCGAACTGAGGTCGACGAAATTATTTAATAATAAATAATTTGTCGATCTTAGTCAGGAGACTTGAAAACAATTCGTCGAACTCCGGTCGACGAATATCTTCTGAAGCAAGGTTCGTCGATCTCTGGTCGACGAAACTTGTTTCACTCATAGAGAGTTCATCGAACTCCGTTCGACGAGTACCTCTCAAAATTTCCCTGGATCGTCGAACTCCGTTCGACGAACTTTGGAAAATTCGTCGAATGCAGACAGAACTTAAGTTAAGTCTTCTCCATTGATCATTCCCAGCTGATTTAGAAAGAAAGCATGATTTTTCTCATCCAGAGGTTTGGTGAATATATCAGCTTTCTTTAAATCAGTGTAGATATAGACAAGCTTAATCTTATTTTTGTCTACACATTCCCTAATGAAATGATGTCTTATATCAATATGCTTAGTCCTACTATGGTGAACTGGATTTTGTGCTATGGCTATAACACTAGTATTGTCATAGAATAGGGTTGAATTATTTAAGTTGAACCCATAATCTAGAAGCTGATTCTGTATCCAGACCATCTGTGAACAACAGCTGCCTGCTGCAATATATTCTACTTCAGCAGTTGAAGTTGACACAGATGTTTGCTTTTTACAGAACCATGATACTAATCTCATACCCAGGAACTGGCAAGTTCCTGAAGTACTTTTTCTATCAACCCTGCATCCAGCAAAATCAGCATCAGAGTATCCAATTAACTCAAATTCTGATTCAGCAGGATACCAAAGGCCTAGATCAGGACAACTCTTTATATATCTTAAAATCCTTTTTAAGAAAATAATATGAGGTTCTTTAGGGTTCACTTGGAACGTAGCACAAAGGCATGTAGCAAACATAATATCTGGCCTACTTGCTGTGAGGTATAATAGGGACCCAACAATGCCCCTATAAAGTTTCTGATCTATAGGTTTTCCTGGTATATCAGAGTCCACAACAGCATTGGTTGCCATAGGAGTTTTCTTAGCTGAGGCATCATCCATCCCAAACTTCTTTAGAAGTTCTCTAGCAGATTTTGCTTGAGAGATGAAGATGCCATCAGGGAGTTGTTTCACTTGGAGACCAAGGAAATATGAAAGCTCTCCCATGCTACTCATTTCAAATTTAGAATGCATGAGGTCAGAAAACATCTTGCACAATTTTGAATCTGTAGAGCTAAATATGATGTCATCTACATAAATTTGTACTAATAAAATTTGGTCCTTATGATGTCTAGTGAAAAGGGTTTTATCTACAGTTCCTCTTATAAATTTATGCTCTAATAAGAAACTTGCTAAGGTCTCATACCAAGCTCTTGGAGCTTGCTTTAGACCATAAAGAGCCTTATTTAATCTAAAAACATAAGAGGGATAAGTTGGAGAGACAAAACCTGGAGGTTGTTCTACATAAACCTCTTCTTGTAGCACTCCATTTAAGAAGGCACTTTTCACATCCATTTGAAAGAGTTTGAACTTCTTGAAGGCTGCATAGGCAAGGAAAATCCTTATAGCTTCCAACCTTGCAACTGGTGCAAAGGTCTGATCATAGTTGACAAGCCCTACAGAGACCTTCCTTCTTGTAGGGAGCAGAAGGTAGACCTCTAACAAGGTTATCTTTAGATAACCTAGCTATATTTTTAACGTTTATGTGACCTAATCTTTTATGCCACAACTCATTTTGGTTACGAGTAATATTGAGTAAACAAACATCAGTTTTGACAGAAATAAAATTTACTAGATATATGTTACCTTGTCTAGTTCCAATTAAAACAGTTTTATTTTTATTATTAATAATATAACAGGAGGAAGAGGTAAAGTGTACCTGATAACCTTGATCACATAGTTGGCTTATGGATATTAGGTTATATTTGAGTCCTCTTACATATGTTACTCTCTTGAAAATAACTGTTCCAATCTTTACTGCTCCATATCCTTCAGACTGACCACTATTTGAATCACCAAAGATCACCTTTGGTCCTAGCTTGGACTTGTAATTAGATAGATTGTCCTTGCTGCCTGTCATATGCTTGGAGCAACCACTGTCCAAGTACCAGGTTTGACTCACCCTTGGACAGCTCTTCATCTGTAATGAAAAACAAAAATTAATTATTCTTGACCCAGGTTACCTTGGGTCCGTTATTTGGTTGAAATGAAAAGCTGGATATAACTGACAAATTAGGTTGAGATTTATAACCTAAAGGGTGATATCTCCTAGGTTGAATAACCCAATCAGCTACTGGATTGAATGGTTTATTAGCTGAATTAGAATTTCTGTAAGAGAAATGATTTATGTTTGGTCCTTCTAGGTTTGACGAATTCTTATAAGTTCGTCGACCAGAGTTCGACGAATAGGGCTGAGAACGTCGATCTCTGCTCAGAGAATGACAATAGTCATTTTCTGCGCCCCATGTTCGTCGAGCTCTGCTCGACGAACCATACAAAGTTCGTCGATTGCAGTTAGACGAATTTTTATTACTAAAGTTTGCGTTCAGCGTTTGTCGATCTCGGTTCGAAGAACGGGCCACATTTCGTCGATCTGAGTTCGACGAATGCTGCTGAACTTTGTTTTTATTAGCTGTTTTCTGATTTTTATTGCTCTTGTCTATGGGTATTGGATTATTTTCAGACATTGGTTTGTTTATTATCTTCTCTTTTCCCTTGGCAGAAACAAATTTAATGGGCGTGGTAAGAATATTTTTCTTAATTATGTGGGGCAAACCTGATGAGGCACCTAAGCCCAGCTTGCCATTTAATCTGAAATTTACTGTGCTTGTTATGTCCATCAGCTTGAGACTTCTTCCATTGAGAGATTACTCAAGTTGTTTAGCCTCACATAAATCAGATTTTAATTTAATTATCTGCTCATTTTCTAAAGTTAGTTGATCTTTTAGTTTAAGATTTTCTGAGTTAACAGATTCAAGGTTTCCTAGTTTTTCTCTAAGGGTTTTTATTTCTTTCTCTGAGTTAATTAAATCTAAACACATAGTTTTGAATTCAATTTTAAATGAATCAGAATTAAAATTAAAACTTGAAAGAACCTGATCTGCCTCTGACTCTAAGGCTTCCTCATCTTCAGATTCACTTTCTGATCCTGAACTGCTCCTAGAGGCATCAATTGCCATAAGGCAAACCACCTTGGATCTTGCTTCTTCCTCTTCTTCACTTGAGCTGGAAGAGTATGATTCTTCTTCAGTATCACTCCATGTTTCAGCAACAAAGCCTTTGTCTCTCTTTTTGTACTTGCTGGAGGAGGGGCTGCTGCTGTGTTTTCTCTTGGAGTCTTTTTCTCTGCTTTTCTCCTTCTGGCTTTCTGGACATTCAGAGATGTAATGTCCAGGCTTTCTACATCCAAAGCACACAACCTCCTTGGTTGGTGTCTTGTCATATTTGGGCTTATCGTCCTGCCTGGATGATTTTCTTCTGAAGTCCTTTCTAGTCATCTTATAAAATCTTTTTGCAAAGAGGCTCATTAGTTCTTCATTGAATGTTGAGGTCTCACTTTCCTCTGATGCTTTGAAAGCTATACTGTGATATTTTCTCACTGGAGTTGTTGCTTTCTGTTTAGCTGCTTCTCTTGATTTAATCAACTGCTCATAAGACTTTAGTTTGCCTAGCAGAGATTCAGTTGATATCTCATTTAGGCTTCTGTCTTCTTTGATAGGCCAGATTCTTGAGTCTCAAGAGCTAGGGAAGCACATCAAGATTTTGTCATTCACCTCTGTAAGGGTGATATCTTTATCCAAGGTTTTAAGCTCATTGATGATTGAGCTCAACCTATTGTACATTTCAGCAACTGATTCAGCCTGATCCTTCTTAAAATTCTCATACAGGGATATGAGATTTGATCTCCTGTCTTTCCTTTCATCAGCTGAACCAACTACCATTTAGTTGAGGGAGTCCCAAATGGCCTTGGCTGAGGTGCACTCAGCCACCTTTTGAAATATATCATCTGACATAGTCTGAGCCAAGATGTTCATGGCTTTTGCATCAACCATCTTAGCTTTCCTGTAAGCATCATTATTATCTGGAGGAGGTACTACAGTCATGTTTGTAGAGGTGCTTGTAGAAGCTGCAGGTGCTGGAGGTACTCCTGTCAAGATGGAAGAAAAAAATATCTTCATCAATAGAATTCATGTACAGTTTGATTCTTGCCTTCCAGATTCCAAACTTTTGCAAGTTGCAAACTGGAGGTCTGGTGCTTGCATAATCTTTGTTCTGTGCCATGGCTGTGGTTCTACTTTAAAATGTGAACTAAGTAATATGTAGATTTAACACAGGATCTTTGGTTCAAGGATTAACTTGTGCAACCAGAGGAACCTGCTTTGATACCAATTGAAAGTGAGGGTTAGATCTAATTCAGGTGCTGTAACCTGAAAATATTACAGCTTTGATAGCAAAAGCTGCAAAAGCTGTAAACTGAAAATGTGCAGTAAGTAGAAAACTGAAAAACAATAAGTAATAATTCTAGTCACAGCCACACAGCAAGAAACAAAAAGAAAAGATGAGCAACCAGACGACACAAAAAATTTATAGTGGTTCCCCTTCAACTGGGTACATCCACTCTTCTACCAGCCTTGGTAGGAATCCACTCAGGTTTTTGATCAGGTGCCTGACACCAATGGGTTTTGATCAGGTCCCCAAAAACCAACTCAAGTCTTTTGGTAAGGAGACTTGCAACCAGGAATCACTTTTGAAGGGAGATGACAACCCTTTATACAGGAGGGGGGTGAGAGAGTGATTTTATCTTCTCTGTCAACAATCAGAGAGAAGACTTGTGGATTAATGTTTAGCAAATAGCTCCCCCTGAGATGTAGAATGGTTCAGGGAAGATCTGGAGCTTTGTTGTAGGGTGATAGGTCTTCAACCAGAGTTCTGGACAAGCAGTGATGCAGGATCTTCTTGACTGATTTAGTATCCGTTGTCCTTGAAAGTCCTGGAGAGAATGTTGAAGAAGAAGACTCTTAATATTGTATAGTTGTTATTCTTCTTCTGAATTGAAGATCACTCACTGTCACTTGTAAGCCTCAGAATGATATTTTGTGTGAAGCTTTTTGGTGTTGTATGAATTCTTCCAGTCAGTCTGTATCTGTATCTGTATTTTTGATTGAAAATTTTTCTTCTCATTCTTCTCGTTCTTCCTTAATCTTTCTGATTGTACACACTTTTTTTTCTTCTGTATCTATTCAAAAATTTGAATCCTCTGTCATTAATGCTGACTCCTTGAGAATAATCGGCATTAATGTATTTCCCAACTGTCTTGTGGAAAATCAGCAAGTAATATTCCTAAAGAGGACTGTAATTAATACTTCCTCTAACGGCTACATTTAGAGAATGTTTAAGCATTTAATCTATCAGGAATTATTGCATTTGAGTGAGGATTGAATGCCGGAAATCGCTAAGTCTGGATTCGTCGAACGAATAACAGATTTCGTCGAGCTGAGTTACCAGTTCGTCGAGCTGAGATTTTGTATTCGTCGACCAGACATCTTCTGTTCGTCGAGCTGATAACAAAACTTGTATATTTTAGAACCTTTGCCTTTTCTATCTGAAGTTCGTCGAGTTGATAATTGAATTCATCGACTGGAGATCAACAATAGTTCTGGACTTAGACAAATAGTTTGTGTTGACTGATATTCTGTATGTCGACATGAAACTTCTGGCGTCGACACAGGTGGGTGTCGACTGATTAATCTTGGTGTCGACACAAATCTTCTGGTGTCGACATAAATTGTCTGGTGTCGACATAAGTTGGTGTCGACACATTCCCTAAGTGTCGACACAAATCCTCTGATTCCAGATTTCGTCGAGTAGAGTACTGAGTTCGTCGACCTGATAAGTTGACTTCGTCGACCTGAGAAGTTGTGAACTTGAGGTCCAAGTTCGTCGAGCTCAGAATCTTATTCGTCGACCAAAGCCTGAAGTTGGACTTAGAAAAATCTGGAGTTACCATGACTTTAGTTTGTTGAAGTGTCCCAATTTTCGTCGAACAGAGAATGCAGATCGTCGAGCTCAGCTCAGAGAAATATCTCAAGATCGTCGAGCTGAGAACGCCTTTTGTCGAACTGAGTTTGACGAACGTCGAACTCATTTTTCTTAGTCTTGAGATATTCTAAGTCTTGAGTCTCTGATGGTCTTGTTGATAGTTGGTCCATCTGATGTTGACTATAAGGACTTGGCCTAGACTCTAGGACAAAAATTTGACCCTGCCTATACATATTGGGTCACATCCTAAGTTAGTGAACCTAGCCCAAATCAACTAGGGATCCAGCAGGCCTCCCCGTCAACTTCTCTCTCCGCCCTCTCCATCAACTCCTCATAGGAGAGGGGGGGGGGGGAATCCTCTACAACTACATCCTGAAGAAACCCTGCTGCAGGCCCAGGGTGAAATCCATCATCAAACTATGGCCCGACATCCCCTGGACCTGGGTGACCTCCTCCTAGAACTGGTCTACGTAGCTCCCCAGCGTCTCATTCACTCCCTGCTTGATGTGGAACAGGGACTCCGACTCCTTCTTTCTCCTCTTTGAGGTAGTGAACCTCAGCATGAACCCCCGGCGCAGGTCCTCGAAACAGTAGATTGTGCTGGCCGGCAGCAGATGGAACCACTCTCTCTCCTTCTCCTTGAGGGTGATGGCGAAGAGTCGGCATTTGAACCCATCCGACATCTGTTGGATCAAGACCACATCCTCAAACCACTGGACATGTTGGACCGGGTCTCCCTTTATGGTGTAGTAGGACATCTCGGGTTCCCTGAACCCTTCTGGAACTAGGGCTGAAGAGACCAACTCAACGAAGGGGCTTCCTCCCCCTACTGGGCGAGCTGGCGAGTCTCGCGATCCCAGCTCACTGAACCGGCCTCGGCCTACCGAGTAGGGGAAGAGCTCGCGCCCGGGGAGTTCGCACCCCCGGCCCTCCTCGGTAATTTCCTTCCTAGATCGCCTTCCGGCGGCGTCCTCTCCCAGAGAGGGGGCGGCTGCGATCTGGACGGCTGGAGTCGAGCACTCGGCTCGCAAGCCGAGTGCGAACTTGACGATGCTCACCATCTCGTTCCTGAAATCTTCAAGCATCCCCACCGTGGCAAGAGGCGGGGGGGGGGGGGGGGGAGGGGGGCGGCGAGTCCGGCCTGACAGATCCCTGTCCTCTTGTCATCTAGCTCACTAAAGCTTTTCTGCACTAACCACGTTCCATGATCACCGCACCAAGATGTTGAAACCGAAATCTCGGTCTCCTGTGCAGTTCACCCGCGGGGAAGGGTTGACCGTGCACCTACTACCCTCAAGCGAACGATCTAGGCACAAGACTAGGAACACAAGGGACAGACCCAAGGTCTCAGCGTGGAGGTCCCTCCGCATACCTGGAAGACTAGCAAACTCTTCCCCTCCCAAGCCAAAGGCTGAGTTGAGGCACCTTTGGAGGGCTCTCTTGGCCTACCGGAATCTCTAAGGAGAATCTCAAGACCAACTTTCTCCTGACTAGAGGTGCCTCCTCGGGTCTCTGTAAAATGTTCCTCATTCGCTCTACCAATGGCGTAATCTCGTCGAGCAATTCTGCGACACGCTGCCCAAGTTGGGCAACTAACAGCGTAACTCCGCTATTCTAAAAGGATGAGAATAGGCCATCAGGGGCTTCCCGACAACTATACCTCGGGGCCCCCACGAGGCGAGCGGTTCACGAGCACACCACTCGCCCAAGACAGAAGAAGTAAACTACACATACACAGAGCATCACAGATATTATAAATAATTACAGGAATATGAATTCCATACTTCGGCGCGCATGCCGGTAACATAAGCAAAAATAGGCCTTCGAGGGCCGGCACAAACTTGTGCTTAAGCCCACTATTCCCCGCTTGGTACTGCAACGCCTGTATGCAAACGTCCCGCCAAACGGTGGCAAAATAAATATCGGCTCCGCCTCTGCCTCGGGGCAGTGATGCTTATCTCCTAAGAGCATATAATAAACAACTTCCACGGAGTTTTCCCCGGGAACCCCAGAACATCACCAATCCGGCTCACATGTCCGGGTGGGCTTCACACAGCATGCCTAAATCCGTACTCATGCTTCCGAATACTAAATGCAATTAGATACGGGGATGCGCACATCGACCTGTCAGAGATCTCCCTTCCTCCCCCCATCGGCGGAGAGGAGCTTCCATGCAAATATGGAAAATGAGGGCTTCACCTGCCCAAGTAGAAATTTTGTTACCCTTGGCGCGTATGTTGACGAAGCCGCAGCTGTGTATCCACTGTACACGCACGGATCCGGACGTCGCAGTATGAACTCTGATCCTTTTTATTGTTGTGGATCTTGATAGCAATAACCGTCTTCATGAGAGGCTCGGCCAACACTTGCTGGAGGCGGCCTAGACAGGAAAATAGGAGAGGTTGGGATGCACTCCTCCTTACGGCGGCCTAGACTGAGAGAGGTGGAGGGGGCTCGGGCATCCCTCCTTGCGGCGCCCTGGACTGAGAGAGGTGGAGGGGGCTCGGGCAGCCCTCCTTGTGGCGGCCTGGATTGAGAGAGGTGGAGGGGGATGGGCTTGCTCTTCCTAGCCGGCGACGAGAGAGGAGAGGTCGGGAGAGATGGGGCGGGGCAGCCCTTACTTGGCCGGCGACCGGAGAGAGAGATTGGGAGAGATGGGGGCGGGGCGGCCCTTTATTGGCCGGCGACGGGAGAGGAGATCGGGAGGCCCTTCCTCCTTTTCTTCCCGTTTTCTTCTTTCTTTCACTCTTTTTTTCCTTCTGCTGCTCCCCTCCCCCTGAGCCCCTTCCCACTTCCCTCTTTATTTCTTTTTTCCCCTGTCCCGAGACACACCCTCCCCCTTTCTCATTTTTTTTATTTTTCTTCCTATACCCCTTGTTCTGCCCGAGCTCCCCCCGACTTTCTCTCTCTTTTGTTTATTCTTTATTTTTTGCTGCTTGTCCCCCACCCCACTCCCCCTCTGTCCAAGTATATATATATAATATATATATTAAGATATTAATATATAATATAATATTATTATATTATAATATTAATTGAACACTTATAAAAAGTCTTTACACATAAAATCTCCGCACGCAACACGCATGTACGAGCACTCATCGCTCAGGGCACGCCCCAAGCCCGATACCTGGGGAGGATCCCACTCGGCCGGATACGGGGTTGTACACTGATGCTAAAGATCACGACAGTGAACCGGTCGCACAAGTAATATAAAAGGGGGCTTTCCAAAGTATCGATCTCTCAAGGAACACTGTAAGGTGGAGTTAATTTCGAGGAGGACTTGAGATTGAAGTCCTTAGGTCGGAGCTAACTAAGGGGGGGGGTTGATATTTGCAGAAACAGAAAATAAAACTCTATCAACTACTCCTATGCAACACCGCTATACGATGCTTTGCCAGGCGGGATGAAAGACTAGTCGGGCCGCTATGCACCGAATCACTAGGCGGATGGGTGAGTAGGCTTGCGGATGAGGTGATGAGAATGGCGGAATGAGGGTCGTGAGCACCTCTTCGCTACGCACGCCACTAGCATTTGCTAGTGCGACAAGGGTGGATGGTGGTGGACGGAATATGGCGCACCTCAAGCAAATATACAAAATTACAAATCACAAAGACATGATTTAATAAAAGCGTTTTACAAATAAGCACACATCATCTATAAATAAAGTTTATAAAAACACATAAACAACAATAAAGGAAGAACAAGTCAAGAGATCGACCGAATCCGAAGTCTTGCCGAGGATTCACGGTTGGAATCGTCGGGTTGTCAATCCGTGTCCAAGCTCGGTCCTCAACTGCGTCCGGGGTAGAGAAGGGATGTCACCACCTTCCAATGGCCCGTCTTCTTCGTGTCACGATAGCGGACAAAAGTTGCAAGCTTCCCTTTGCTTGATGACTATGCCGTTGAAGCTTGAAATGAGCCCAAGAGATGATGGAGGAGGCCGAGAGGAAGCTCCGGCTTGGATTTGGCGGTGAAAGCTTGCCCGGAGCACCTCCTTAGGGTGGAGATGATGGGGAACGGCGGAGAAGGCGAAAAATGGCGGGGAAAAGTCGAGCGATCCCAGCGATCTTGCGAATTAGGGCGAGACCTGCATATTTATAGAAAACAGAAATGAACAATGCGCACGATCACGGGCGCACGACCAGTGGTCGTGCGCACTATGTCCAGTGATCGTGCGCACTGGCATGGCAAATTAGGAAGAAGAACAAGGATAATGCACACGAGCAGTGGCGCACGACCAGTGGTCGTGCGCAGTAAGTTCAATGGTCGTGCGATTACCCCAGACAGGACTCCAAAAAAGAGGAATCAATGCACATGATCAGTGGCGCACGACCGGTGGTCGTGCGCACTAGGTCAAGTGGTCATGCGATTACCCCAGGCAGATTTTGGAAAACGAAGAGTATTGCGCACGATCAGGGGCGAACGACCAGTGGTCATGCGTATTAGATCCCTTGATCATGCGCAGTATTCCTGTTTCACAACCATCCCGGAACACGCACACGACCCCTGTACCGATAGGAAAAACAATTCACTAATCTGTGCAGACATTCCAGGCAATCACAAAAAGGAGTACAAATAATAAAAGTAACAAAATACACAACCACGGGCGTAAATGTGCACTTACTCATAAAAAGGACATAATAACAAATATGAACAAATAAAGCTCTAAAGTGAAGTGCATCAACGAGAAAACAAGCCCAGATGAGTCCGAAAATAGGTATATAAAATGGACTCATCACACCCCCAGACTTAACTGTTTGCGCGTCCCGAGCAAACAAAATCTAAGCAGATAGGGAAAATTACTATCTAACAATGAAATTGAAAAACAAAGTACCATGCGAAGTCGCATGCTCGCGTGCGTAAAAATACAATAGAAAAAATTTTTAAGTATGCAGAATAGTTTATATTTTTCACAATGAGTATCAAAATTTTATTACTATTCAAAAATAGAATCACAATGAATCAACCAGTCACGCATAAGAAGAAAGTAGACAGGCCACTAAGGTGAGCTTTGCCAAAGATCGGGGCTCAGGATCACCTCCAAAGGAATCCACCAATGTTGGGGACCATACGCTTGCCCGTTCACACTCTCTCCACAACACTAGTTAGACTCAAATCCGTAGGACTGTAGGATAATCACGGGGCTTGGGTTACGGTGAGGTAAACAATGATATAAAGAAAGGCTATGCACCTAACCCAAATGAGCTAGTCTAAAAAGAATCCAACCGCTAACCAAAATATATGCAGGTACACCACACCTCCAGACTTAACTTTTAACATAGGGGTGTGTGCACCGCCTACTCCAAATATAATCACATTTCCAAAAAGATTTTCAATATAAACTTTTTTTTCACTGTTTTCTTTCTTTACAAATATTTTTCTTTTTCTTCATTTTATTTTCATAATTCAGCAGATATAAACTTGTGAGCACTTCCACATTTTCACAAATAATAACACCACATCACATCCCAACATGAAAATATAAAACACTAAACTCGACTTGGGTGTGCGACTATGAAAGGCTATGGGGCTTTGGTGAATGAACGTGGAGCTGAATCAAAAGAAGGGTAGGCACAATGGGGCTAGCGAGGATATGACGTTAGGAACGGTACAAAGCTCAACTGGGCCAAAATGATGGCCTACATCACGCTTACGCTAGGATAACGGAATACCCATGCTTCGAGAGTAGCTTGTGGCAAGTTCTTAGCCACCGAGAAAAGTCATCCTTCCTCCCGACTCGAACAAAACGAGTCTAGTGACGGCTATACACATTCCTATACTACCATTTGGTTCACACCGGATTCACCAACTTTTGAGTAGATTAAAAAGATCTTTACGCAAATAGAAAAGTATAAAACCATAAGCATACAGAAAAATTAAATCTACTCGAATTTCTACACGATGCGAGAGCAGTTGACTAGAAACACAACAAGATCAACATTTTACTCTGTCTCATAATCCTAAGCCAGCACCATAATTTTCCCAAATCATACAAAAGAAACGAGTTTAACTCGCAGCACGCAAAAAGCTAAGCATGCGCTCATGTGGGTGCAGTGGTGTGTGATGCAATGAACTAATCAAAATATGACAATAAAAGCTTCTAGTATGCACAAGAAATGTGCACGTGCAAAAGGTAACAAAACTGGCTCTCCCCCAGACTTAAACTAAGCAACACAGCATATGATGGAGAAATTAAAATCCTAAAGAGCTAAGGGAAGAGGTTACCCAATGCTCAGCCAGTGAGCATACCAGAAGATGCGTGGAAACCTGAAGCAGGCCTGCCATACGAAGAATCACAACCCCGCCAATGCAATTTGCCATGAATACCTGCAGGGGTGAGCTCCGCAAAAATAAAATAAAATATACAAAAAGAACTGCTAAAACTAAAATAGACATGAAAAATAAAAAATGCAGGAAATAAAAGATAAGTACTGGGGTTATTGTCATCCCAGCATGACTTATTAAATTCTAAACAGTTCTAGCTAATGGGCCTATGAAAGAAAAAGTGCACAGGTAACTGGCCTAATATCCATTGCGGTAGCAAGTACCGATACGGAGATATAGCAGTTACCTATCTACCTAAATAATAATTGTTGAAACCGGAACCCGGCTTCCTGTGGAGCTCGCCCTTGGGGAAGGGGGTGGTCTAGCGCCTACTTTGTTCCTGCAAGAAAAACGACGAAAGCAAGGAGAAACAGACCCAAGGGCTCGGCAGGGAGGTCCCACCACAAACCCGGAAGATCTTAGAGCGCTTCCCCTCCTTAGCCTGAAGTCGAGCTAAGTCACCCTCAGAAAGCACTTAAAAGATTTTTGGGGAGAAGAGCACAGGGAGAACCTGCTTTCTGGGGTACCCCTTGGGTCCTATTTATAGCTTTTGAAATCCGGACTGCCAATAACCAAAATAACTGACCTGAAATTACCAGGAAACCCTTGGCTGGGCCTGCCAACAGCCAAACTCCGCTGTTTTGAAGGGCTATGGGCAGACCAACAGGGGTAAAACAGTAAAAAGTATCTCTGACCCCCGGCGAGCTGGGACCCTTGGCCACCTCGGCATGCTCTGCTCGCCCGCTGCTGCTGAGCTCCAGTGCGAGGGCGCGAGTTGCAGCCCGCTCGGCGAATGCCGAGCTCGGGGTCGCCGATCGTCGATCTCTGGCCTACGGACGCCGAGCTCGGGCTCGCCCCTGCTAATGCCGAGCTCGCCTGCTGCTGCCGAGCTCCCCTGTGACCTTGCTCGCCGGACACGGGGTTGTACACAATCCCCGCTCTTTTCGAGCTTGTCAAAAAGCTCGGAAAGAAACATCCAACCCAAAGTGTGCGGCGAGCTCTGTCTGGCGAGTTGGAGGGAATCTTCTGGTGGGGGCCACCTGCGGCTATATATATGCACCTGCTATGCTGCCTGGCTCTTGCCATTCCCCCATGCTGCCTTGCCAAGATGCCCCTTCCCAAGGAGATTCAAGAGCGCATAGACCGAGCTCGCCAGGCTTCCGCGGCTCACGTTGCCGCGCTGACGGCGGTCCCCGCGAAAGTTCCTCAAATTGACCCCGCCGAGCCGAGCTCCAAGAGGACAAAGCCGTTCCCCGAGGCGGCCGAGCCCATCTTCCACGGCCTGAGGGCCACGCTGGCTCGCGAGACCGGCTCTTCTACTCGAACTATTCTGGAGAACGATAGGGAGGTCGTTGTTGTCGGCGACGGTCAGGGCGGCCTACCAGATGGCGAGGGCACCGCGCCGCGGGTCCCTACGCCGCGAGGCGAGGTCACGCTCGCCACTTCGCGACTCTCGGCGCCGGACAGCCATCCCCGGGATCCGCCGCTCCTCTTCGGGATCCTGCCTGTGAGCTCGCAGAGGCCAGCTTCACCACAGGGCTCCCCTCCTCGGCAAATTGATGCGGCCGCCGGGGGAGGCCTGGGGTCCATTCTTGTCGCGGGCTTCGAGCTCATCGCGCCGGGGGCTCGCGGCCCAGGTCGCGGGAAGGACCTGAGGTTCATCCCTCCTCGCGTTTCCTTTGAGCCGCCGAGCTCTTCAGGTCTGCCTCGCTCAACTCTGTGCTTCACTAGCTTTTGCTTCGCTGACGTTTGCCTTTACAGCCCTTCCCAGTCAATCGGCTGCCGAGGAGTCCTCGCGGGCAGCCCACCATTCTCCCCTCCCGTCTCCGAGCTCACTGGACTCTTACTTGGGTCCGGAGGTGGATCAGGGCGAGCTATCGAGGAGGGAGGTCAAGCTCCTCAAGAAGCTGGTGTGTGGACTGCGCGAGGTGCAAGGAGTCAACGAGACGCTGCAGCGCGACTATGCGCGTCTTGCTGAGGAGGTGCGCCTCGGCCGACCTGGCGAGTTGATGTCTCCCTCCCGACTCCTAGATGAGATAGACGACGGTCTCTTGGTCGCGCAAAGGAATTCTGGAAGGATCCGCGAGCTACTCCGCGCGCGGCAGCTTGGGGGGCGGGGGTCGCGAGGCCGGGGTAGGTAAGTTTCCGGGCTCCTCTGCTGAGCCGACCGTCGCTCGCGTCCCGATGCCCTCCCTGTTCGCGCGCCTCCTTTTCTGTTCTGAACTTTCCCCTTCTGTGATGAACAACTCTTAGAACATTCTTAATTATGTTATTTAAATAAAAAGCCGTAATGTTTGACTTAGCCTCATTTGGGATGCGCCGGAAGTCGGCGAGCTGGGGTGGCGAGCTGGGGTGGCGAGCTGGGGCGGCGAGCTGCGCCGATGTGACAGCCTGCCTCAGATTCCTTTTCCTATAAATAGCCCCCCTCACCTACCCCCGTACTGTCTTTATTGCTTTGCTTTCCCTTCCTTGCTTTTTTCCTTTCTCTGCTCGCGCAGCGCTTCGCTTCTTCTCTGCGATCATGGGCAAGACCAACCCGAACGCCGATGGCCGCTCCAAATGCGCGCAACACTTCGCGGATTACTGCTTCTTTGACGGCCACACCAGCGAGGAGGAGCTCGCAGAATTCATAGCCCTGTATGTGCCGCCGGGCTTTGAGGCACGCAGGCCGGGGCCGGGCGAGGCCATCAACACGTTCTATGAGAACGAGCTCGCATTCCCCATCTCGCACTTCAAGGTGGGGCTGCGACTTCCCTTGTGGCCGGAGATCCGGCATATCCTGAAATACTACGGGGCCGTCCCCGCGTAGCTGAACTCAAACGCCATCGCCATGATGGTGGCGTTCGCGAGCTACCTCTGGCGGGAGAGGATCGAGTTCAACCTGACGGTGTTCAGGAAACTCTTCTCCTATAAGGCGACGACGGACGGGGTCGCCTACTTCGGCGGCTCCTTGATCAAAGTTCGCGAGATCGCGAACAAGCACCATACCTGGATGACCAAGATCGCCTTCATCAAGGGCGATCTCGGCAACATCCCACTCGCCGCAACAAAAAGGCGAGGAGGTGTACCGCCCGGCGGCCGTGTCCGGCGATGACGCCGAGCTCCACAAATTCTTCCTGCACAAAGATTTCGAGGTCGGCTTCCTGCGGAGGGGCCTCGACGCGCTCCCCCCGGTTCTGCCCGGTGAAGGTATGCCCTCCTCATCTTGCCGAGCTCGCCTTCTCGCCGAGCTCGGCTCATCATCATATCAGGAATCCCTAACCTTTCCAAGTATTTTCATGTAGGGGAGCGAATAATCCCCGCGAACCCGCCGTTCGCGGACCCGGGTCTCGATACTGACCCTCTTGCTCACGAGAGGGCGGCGGCAGCGGCCTGCCGAGACGAGGCGGCCCTCTCGCAGCCCTCTTCCGGCAAGAGGCGACCTGAGGACGCGGGGTCGAACCCGCCATCCGGCCCCCGTCAGATGAAAAAGATGCGGAGGGACCTGCTGGCTCCGCAGGGGCAACAACAACATCAACCCAGCCCCAAGTATATCAGCTCGTCGGAGACTCCTCCCGACGTGTCATCGGGGAGCCCGCTGAAGGAGACGACCAGCAAGGACCGAAAGGGCGGCAAGGGCCCTTCTACCTCGGCCGCGATCTCCCCTCCTCCTTCGGCGAAGAGGGATGCCCGCGAGCGCGCGCCACCGAAGCAGCACCCCCTCTTCAACTTCGGCGGGCGCTGGAAGGATTCCGCGGGCGAGGCCATGCTGCAGTGGGATGAGCTCGCTCATCGAGTCTCCGTCTCCACTCTGCACCCGTTCTGGCACGACCGCGAGCCCGCCACCAGTCACGCCTACGCCCTCGGATTCGGCCTCTATGGCCGGGAGGATGCCGAGGCGTACAAGAGGACGACCCTCCGGCAGCTCGGCCATGAGCGCCTGCAGTCGCACCTGCGGACTCTGGAGCTGCATCACATGCTGGCGCACCGCAGCTTCGCCATCAGCCACCAGCTCGAAAAGGCCGAGCAGGCTCGCGACCTCGCCAAGGAGCAGGTCGCCGATCAGGCGAGGCGGCTCGGCATCGTGGATAGTCTTCTCGGTCAGACTGCTGGAGGGCTGGTAAGCGTTACGCACCGCTCTCTTTTACTTAGAAAGCTTTGTTGCCGCTAAATGGGCTTTTTTCCAGGATGCCAAGGCGGCGGGCGAGCTCCAGGCTCGCAACACTGAGCTGGGGGAGGAGGTTAGCCGGCTGCACGCGCAACTAGCCGCGGATGCCGACGCTGCTGGCGAGCTCCAGGTCCGCAATGCCGAGCTCGGGGAGGAGAACGGCCGCCTGCGTGCGCGTCTTGGGGAGCTGGAGGGCGCGAACGCGAAGCTGAAGGGGGAGAACCAACACCTTCTTGGCGATGTTCGTCGCCAGGCGGAGATCTTCTTCCCGTCGCACGACATCGATCCCACGCTCCCCTACAAGAGCCCGCGCATCTTCGGCGAGGCCGACCTTGTCGAGAGACTGCGGATCAACTCAATCCAGACTGCCGAGTGCACTCTCGCGATGATGAAGGACTCCGGGGTGCTGGTGGAAGGATGCGGGGAGATCTCTGCTCGGGACCTGATGCCGAGTCTGTTTCCGGCGACGCCGCTCAGCGAGAAGGAAGATAGCCTGGACGCGATGTTCGGGAAGAGCTTCCAGGACCGTTCGGGCGATGGCGAGGACCAGTCCGGCGGAGGGGGTGAGGCCAGCTGACAGCCTTGTATTTTTTCTTTTTTCTTTCTTCCCTTTTTTGACTACTCGCCGTGGCAAGCTCCCTGTACATTTGTGAATAATCAATGAAAGTTTTTTGACCATATCGGTGCTCCTTTACTATGCTTGTGTTATGAATGTATGCGAGTGCTTCCTCCCGGGACCTCGCAGGGACAGGTTCCGCGAGTAGAGTGATTACGAGAGTACGCGCGCGAGCGAGACGCGCTTGGGGTGTTCGCCGAGCCCCAATCGATTTCGCGTCGAGTTGCTCTCCGCCCTTACCACGCCACTATTACTCGCATGCGGCCTCCACCCTTCTATCCGCCTTCCTTTACTCGCCTGCGAGCCATCCAGGTTGTGCCCGTCGAAGAAGAAATTCTTCGTGTAATGGGTGAAGGGGGCGAGGTGTCCCGATCTGGCCTGCTTCCTTTGGCGAGGCCCGGGCTTGCGGCCTCCCCCACCAATGCCGAGCTGGAGATGACGAGCCCAAACACGCCCATGCAGAGCCCTTCAGCCCGGCCTGCCTTCTTGACTGTGCTGAGCTGAGTTTGCCGAGCCTGAGCTCGTCCTGGCAGGACCATTTCTCCTTTGCTCCCTGGCACTTAGACTTTGTCCCGTATCTGACGATCTCCAGGCCGTCACCATCGAGTGACCTCCAGCCCCTGCCAGCTAGTTGAGAGCCTGACAGCGGGGTCTGTTCGAGGCCAAGGATGATACCGAGTGACCTCCAGCCCTGCCAGCTAGGTGAGAGCCTGACAGCGGGATCTGCCCGGGGTCCGTTACTACCACCATCGAGTGACTTACAGACCTGCCAGCTAGTTGAGAGCCTGACAGCGGGATCTGCTCGAGGCCAAGGATGACACCGAGTGACTTCCAGCCCTGCCAGCTAGGTGAGAGCCAGACAGCGGGATCTGCTCGGGGTCCGTTACTACCACCATCGAGTGACTTCCAGCCCTGCCAGCTAGTTGAGAGCCTGACAGCGGGATCTGCTCGAGGCCCAGGATGACACCGAGTGACTTCCAGCCCTGCCAGCTAGGTGAGAGCCTGACAGCGGGATTTGCTCGGGGTCCGTTACTACCACCATCGAGTGACTTCCAGCCCTGCCAGCTAGTTGAGAGCCTGACAGCGGGATCTGCTCGAGGCCCAGGATGACACCGAGTGACTTCCAGCCCTGCCAGCTAGGTGAGAGCCCGACAGCGGGATCTGCTCGGGGTCCGTTACTACCACCATCGAGTGACTTCCAGCCCTGCCAGCTAGTTGAGAGCCTGACAGCGGGATCTTCTCGAGGCCCAAGGATGATACCGAGTGACTTCCAGCCCTGCTAGCTAGGTGAGAGCCTGACAGCGGGATCTGCTCGGGGTCCGTTACTACCACCATCGAGTGACTTCCAGCCCTGCCAGCTAGTTGAGAGCCCGACAGCGGGATCTGCTCGAGGCCCAGGATGACACAGAGTGACTTCCAGCCCTGCCAGCTAGGTGAGAGCCTGACAGCGGGATCTGCTCGGGGTCCATTACTACCACCATCGAGTGACTTCCAGCCCTGCCAGCTAGTTGAGAGCCTGACAGCGGGATCTGCTCGAGGCCCAGGATGACACTGAGTGACTTCCAGCCCTGCCAGCTAGGTGAGAGCCCGACAGCGGGATCTGCTCGGGGTCCGTTACTACCACCATCGAGTGACTTCCAGCCCTGCCAGCTAGTTGAGAGCCTGACAGCGGGATCTGCTCGAGGCCCAAGGATGACACCGAGTGACTTCCAGCCCTGCCAGCTAGGTGAGAGCCTGACAGCGGGATCTGCTCGGGGTCCGTTACTACCACCATCGAGTGACTTCCAGCCCTGCCAGCTAGTTGAGAGCCTGACAGCAGGATCTGCTCGAGGCCAAGGATGACACCGAGTGACTTCCAGCCCTGCCAGCTAGGTGAGAGCCTGACAGCGGGATCTGCTCGGGGTCCGTTACACATCTCATTCTACCATGCAGGCTAGTTACAACATTATTAGAGAGCTTGAAGGAATTTATTATAATCAAAGTGTTGCTTACATGTTTTAGGGGAAAAATCGCTTGAGGTCGTCACCACTCCAGGTGAGACTCAGGGTCTCGCCCTCTATATTTTGGAGTCGGTAGCCCCCTGACCCAAGGGCTACCTTTACAATGAATGGTCCCTCCCAGCCGGGATTGAGCTTTCCTACGGATGCTGACCTCCCTGCCGCATCTACTTTTTTCAGCACCAAGTCCCCTTCCACGAACTGCTTGACCCCGACGTGCTTGTCAAAGTACTTGGCCATTCTTCTTTTTACCTCCTCCTGCCGGATAGCGGAAAGGTCTCTCACCTCTTCCACCATGTCAAGGGAAAGCCTTAGTTCCTCCTCATTCTCTGCTCGCCATTCCTCACGGCCTTCTTTTGTTGCCACGACTCGCGGTGTTTGGACTTCGAATTCAATGGGGAGCACGACCTCGCACCCGTGGGAGAGTTTGAAGGGGGTCTCTCCTGTAGCTGTGTTGGGGGTGGTTCTCAGGGCCCAAAGAACTGCGGGAAGCTGCTCCACCCAACTCCCTTTCAGGTTCTCCACCTTCTTTTTGAGGAGGTTGACGATGATCTTGTTTGCGGCCTCCACCTGCCCGTTACTCCTGGGGTGATGGACCGAGGCGAACCTGAGATCGATCCCAAGCTGCTCGCAGAAGCTGGTGAACTCGGCACTAGCGAACTGGGGCCCATTGTCTTTGACGATGGCCTGGGGCAGCCCATGGCGACAGATGATCTCCCCCCAAACAAAGTTCCTGATCACCTGGGAGGTCACCTTGGCCAATGCCTTCACCTCCATCCACTTTGAGAAGTAGTCTATCATCACCAGGAGGAACCTTCTCTGGCCGCTGGCTTGGGGGAACGGCCCAACTAAATCCATTCCCCAAATTGCGAAGGGCCATGGGGCCGTGATACTTCGGAGCCGCTGGGCTGGCTGCAGCTGGAGAGGGGCAAACAGCTGGCACTTGTGACATCTTCTTGCGAATTCTGCAGCGTCCCGGCCTAGGGTGGGCCAGAAATAACCTTGTCTGACTATCCTCCCTTCCAGGGTCGGACTCCCGGAGTGACTCCCACATTCCCCGGAGTGGACCTCCTCCAAGATCCTTCGCGCTTATCCCTCGGTTACGCAGCGGGCCAGCATCCCTGAGAGGGTCTTTCTGTATAGCTGCCCGTCCTGGAGGAGGTAGTATGCTGACTTGTGCCTTAGCTTCTTCTTGTCCACCCCCTCCGGATACTCTCCTGTGGAGAGAAAAACAATCACTGGATCCATCCATGAAGCTTGCTGATCGATTTCCATGAGCTCTCCTTCTTCGATGGAGGGGCGAAACAGGTCGGTGATGGTGCCCCCAACCTGGGGACCATGCTTAGCCAATTGATCGGCTTGTTCATTCTCTTCCCTGGGCACGTGTCGGATGGTGAAAGTTTGAAAAGTGCCAATGACCCCCTTCACCTTGGCCAAGTACGATCGCAGGGTGGGCTCCCTTGCCTCAAACTCCCCGTTAATCTGGGAAGCCACTACCATGGAGTCGGTAAGGACCTCCACATCTGATACCCCCAGCTCCCTGGCCAGGCGCAGCCCTGCTATCACGGCCTCGTACTCGGCCTGGTTGTTGGTAATGGGAAAGTGCACCACCACTATCTGCTCGATTCGGGTCCCTTGAGGGCTTTCTAGGATCACCCCTACTCCTAAGGAATGCCTTCCCGAGGCTCCATCCACCCTCACCTTCCAAGGAGCCGGGCGAGTGAGTTCTTCCTCCGCCACTTCAACCACGAAGTCAGCAAGAAAGTCGGCCATCGCCTGGGCTTTGATCGAGAGCCGCGGAACGAAGGAGACGTCGAACTCGCTCATCTCCACCGACCACTTAGCCAACCTGCCTGAATGCTCCACCCCCTCAAAGATGTTGCGGAGGGGGTGGTCGGTTACCACTCGTATTGAGTGTGCCTGGAAGTAAGGCCGTAGCCTCCGAGCCGAGATGATTAGGGCAAACGCAAGCTTCTCCAAGATCGGATACCGGAGTTCAGCCTTCCTCAGGATCCGGCTCACGTAGTAAATAGGGAGCTGCCTCTTCCCTTCTTCACGAACCAAGAAGGAGCTCAGGGCCTCTGCCCCGACCCCGAGATACAAGAACAGGTCCTCCCCCTCCTCCGGCCCTTGGAGCAGCGGAGCCTGTGTCAACTGCACCTTGAGGGCCTGGAATGCCTCTTCACACTCCTTGCTCCATTCAAACCTCTGGCCCCCCTTAGCGTCTTGAAGAAGGGGGAGCACTTTTCTCCTGCCCGCGAAAGGAAGCGACTCAGCCCTGCCAGCTTCCCTGTCAGCCGCTGGACCTCCTTTGCACTCCGCGGGGACCCCAGCTCTAGGATAGCTTTGACCTTGTCTGGATTCGGCTCGACCCCTGCTGGGGTGAGGAGATGCCCTAAGAACTTTCCTCGGCTGGCCCAGAAGACACACTTAAGGGGATTCAACCGCATTTTGTATCTGCGCAGGGTGGCGAAGGTTTCCTCCAGGTCCCGGAGGTGGGCATCCACATCCCGGCTTTTGATCATGAGGTCGTCCACGTACACCTCCAAGTTCCTTCCCCTTTGCTCCTTGAAGACCCTGTCCATCATCTTCTGGTAGGTAGCCCCAGCATTTTTCAGCCCAAAGGGCATCATCTTGTAGCAGTAGCATCCATCCCCGGTGATGAATGAGACATCCTTGATGTCTGGGGGGTGCATCCTGATCTGATGGTAACCTGAAAAAGCATCCAAAAAACTCATTACAGAAAAACCGACGGCTGAGTCAACCAGCGCGTCGATCCGAGGCAAGGGGTAACAATCCTTAGGACAAGCTTTATTAAGTAAGGAAAAGTCGATACACATCCTCCATCGGCCATCCCCTTTTTTAACCATAACCACGTTGGAGACCCAGCCGGGGTACTGAATCTCAGACACGAAGCCTGTCTTGAGGAGTTTCGCCACCTCCTCCCGGATGGGTTCCGCCAGCTTGTCCGCGGTGGACCTCTTCTTCTGCTGAACGGGGCGTGTTCCCGGGTCCAGGTTGAGGCGGTGGCAAGCCACATCCGCGTCAACCCCCGGCATCTCCGCGGCGTTCTAGGAGAAGATGTCCATGTTCTTCTGGATGCACTCCAGCATCCTGCCTTGATCCTCCGGGGTCAGCCCTCCGCTGACGCGAACCTTCTCCACCCTTCCTTCTCGGGTGAGCACCTCCAGCTCCACCACCTCCTCTGCTGCCTCCAGCCTGGATTGCTCTGCCCATCCTTCGGCATCCCCTTCCTCCGGAACGGGGACCTCTACCTCCAGCTCTCCTCCAACGGCGCTCACTTCGGCCACCTCCTCCAAATCTCCTCCTGCCGCCTCCTCTGCGCAGCTCTTCTCTCCCAGCTCCTCCCTTCCTGCTTCCTGGTCGACCTCCTCCATCCTCCGTCCCATCTCCTCGGCTCCCTCCTGCCAAGAGATGGTGTTCACCGCAGTGACGTAACATTCTCGCGCCACCTTTGGGTCCCCCCTAACACTGACCTGCACCCCCTCAGCGTTGAACTTCAAACACTGGGGGTAAGACGAGGGGACACAGCGGAAGGCGCTGATGAGAGGCCTCCCGAAGATGGCGCTGTAGCTGTTGGGGGCATCCACGATGACGAACTTGCAGTTTCGGGACTACCCCCCCAAGGTGACATGGAGGCCAACTCCTCCCTCTACTTCCTTCCTTTCTCCTGAAAATCCGAACAAGGGGCCATCTGAGGCCAGCACCCTCTTTGCCTCCACCTTCATCGCGTCGAACGCCTTTTTGAAGACAACGTTGACGGAGATCCCGTTGTCCACGAGGATCCGAGAGACGGTGAAGTTCTCGATGGCCGCCTTAATGACCAGCGCATCACAGAACGGATCCTCGTGGTCTGGCAGATCACTCCTGGAGAAGGTGATCCCCTCCTCTGGTGGCGGGGTTTGGGATGTATAGGCGACGCTCCGCCGGTACATGGTGTGGAGGCTTGCCTTGCGGGAAGCCTCGATCCCTACTCCCCCGTGGATCACCCCGATCCCTCCTCGGGTCCCCACATCCACCCGGTCTTCACACCGATCCTCCTCCGCCCGAGGCAGGACCTCCTCAATCCTCACTTCCTGTTGCGCCTCCTGCTGCTGCTGCTGCCGATCCCTGTTCCCTCTCATCTCGAGGAACTCCGGACAGGTGGCCGTGGCGTGCCCCTCTTCCTGGTGGAAGTCGCAATAGGGCAGCTCCACCCTGACCTCTCTTCTTCTCCTCCTCCACGCTCCCCTCCTTGCTCCCAGGGCTATGGCCATGGCCTCTTCTTGATCGGGGAGCCGGGGCCTCTGGCCCTGCCTCCAGCCCGGGGGGTGGAACTGGTCTTGCCTCCCCTGGTAGTGGTCCCTTCCGAAGTTCCCCCTCTGTGGCCCCTGGCCTTGCCACTCAGGCCTCCATCCCAGCCACCGGTCGGGCTCCTGGCGCCCCCACCTCGGTTGCTGCTGCCCTTGGAGCTGCCTCTGCTCCCTCTGCCTGGGCTCCCCTCTTCTCTCCTCCTGTGCCTTTCCTCCTCTCGACTCTTTCTCCTCCTTTGTGGCCCACCTGGCCAGTTTCCTTGCAAATTCTGGGTTCGACGCCTCCCCGTCGACCTCTCTCGCCGCCCTCTCCATCAGCTCGTCGTAGGAGAGGGGGGGAACCCTCTTCAGCTCCATCCGGAAGAAACCCTGCTGCAGGCCCAGGGTAAAGGCCATCATCAGACTATGGCCCGGCATCTCCTGGACTTGAGTAACTTTCTCCTGTAATCGGTACACATAGCTTCCCAACGTCTCGTTCACCCCCTGCTTAATGTGAAAAAAAGACTCGGACTCCTTCTTCCTCTTCTTCGAAGTGGTGAATCTCAGCATGAATCCTCGGCGCAGATCCTCGAAGCAGTAGATGGAGCTGGCCGGTAGCTGGTGGAACCACTCCCTTGCCTTCTCCCGGAGGGTGATGGCGAAGAGCCGACACTTGAATCCGTCCGACATCAGACGGATGGAGACCACATCCTCGAACCATTGGACATGCTGGACCGGGTCTCCCTTCCCAGTGTAATAGGACATCTCGGGCTCCCTGAACCCATCTGGAACTGGAGCTGAAGAGACCAGCTTGCTGAAAGGGCTCCCTCCTCCCACTGGGCGAGCTGGCGAGTCTCGCGAGCCCAGCTCGCCGAAGCGACCTCGGCCTGCCGAGCCGGGGAAGAGCTCGCGCCCGGGGAGCTCGCACCCTCGACCTTCCTCGGCCACCTCCTTCCCAGCTCGCCTGTCGGGAGCGTCCTCGCCCAATGAGGGGGCGACCGCGATCTGGTTTGCCAGAGTCGAGCACTCGGCCCGCGTGTTGTGTGCGAACTTGACCAGATTCAGCACCTCGCTTCTGAAGTCTTCGAACATTCCCACCGTTGCGAGAGGCGGGGGGGGGGGGGGGGGGGGCGAGCTCGGCCTATCGGATCCTTGTCCCGTCATTGAGCTCGCGGAAACTTTTCTGCGCTGACCACTTTCCACGCTCACCACACCAAAATGTTGAAACCGGAACCCAGCTTCCTGTGGAGCTCGCCCTTGGGGAAGGGGGTGGTCTCGCGCCTACTTTGTTCCTGCAAGAAAAACGACGAAAGCAAGGAGAAACAGACCCAAGGGCTCGGCAGGGAGGTCCCACCACAAACCCGGAAGATCTCAGAGCGCTTCCACTCCTTAGCCTGAAGCCGAGCTAAGGCACCCTCAGAAAGCACTTAAAAGATTTTTGGGGAGAAGAGCACAGGGAGAACCTGCTTTCTGGGGTACCCCTTGGGTCCTATTTATAGCTTTTGAAATCCGGACTGCCAATAACCAAAATAACTGACCTGAAATTACCAGAAAACCCTTGGCTGGGCCTGCCAACAGCCAAACTCCGCTGTTTTGAAGGGCTATGGGCAGACCAGCAGGGGTAAAACAGTAAAAAGTACCTCTGACCCCCAGGCGAGCTGGGACCCCTGGCCACCTCGGCATGCTCTGCTCGCCCGCTGCTGCTGAGCTCCACTGCGAGGGCGCGAGTTGCAGCCCGCTCGGCGAATGCCGAGCTCGGGGTCGCCGATCGTCGATCTCTGGTCGACGGACGCCGAGCTCGGGCTCGCCCCTGCTGATGCCGAGCTCGCCTGCTGCTGCCGAGCTCCCCTGTGACCTTGCTCGCCGGACACGGGGTTGTACAATAATACCTGCCCAACACAGGTAGAGGAAATAAGAAATAAGAAGAGGAGGAGCACTGGTCCTCGCTTATCTTATAATAAAATAAATCTTTGCCTAGCAAGGCATTGTCCACTACAGGTTATCAGGAAGCGATGGCAATGACATGAGCACTAGGCTCATCGTCATCCCAACGTACCCGTGGAGACTCAGCCTGCATAGGCTCAGATAGAGAAGGGGGGGGGGGGGTCAAAAAATAAAGGACAAGAGGAACTAAAATAATCAGAAAATGGGAGAGTGATCCCGGTGTCACTCTCAGCAGGATCCAAGCATAGATCACTGTCAGTGTCATATGAGTCGTAATGGGGAGAATTCAAGAACTCGAGGTCCACGGTGGCAAGAGAAACGACTGTATATAATAAAGAGGTGCAAACCAGGGTATTCCTCATCCCACCAGGGTGCGTCATAGTGTTCCCAAGATCCACCTTCTCCGTCGGACATAGTAGAGTCATCATCCCACTTTGGCGCAACCTCGGGCACCGAATCATCCACGATCACGGCATCATCAGCCGACTCACTAAAAGTAGGGATAGATAATTCTTGCAAAGAAGGCGGAGCAACAACAGTATCAGAGTAAATATGTGCGGGTTCCTCCGGGGGTGAATCAACAAAAGGGGAAGAGTGCATGGGGATAGACGGTGCCACAATGTCGTCACACCAGTCAGCAGAAAGTCTGATGGGAATATCTGCAGCAGTCCCCCATAGACAAGGTGGTGCTGCGAATATATCATCAGAATCAGAAGGGGCGGCCATTTGAGAGGGTGATAGAGTGAATCAGATACCCGGTTCATCATCCTCCTCCAACTAGCGCTGAAATTCTGCGCAATCTTTCAACACGTGCATGGTGCTACGATAACAAAAACACCATTTTCCATTACTCCTCCGTCCAGGTGGGACCAGAGAGGAATAAGAAAAAGATGAATGCATAGAAGAGGAGTGACCATAAGACCTGGGTTGGGTGTATGAAGTACCATAGGAAGACGGTGCTCCATCCACAAAACCATGAGAATTATGCTCACAATCATCAGTGGGGCACTCATCACTACCATGCCTATAATCCTCGCACCACCGACAACGAATATTCATATAAGAATACATGGTGCAACAAGAAGAATTCACCAAAGAAATATTCTAAGAAAAAATTAACAACATACCACAGATAAAAGAAAAGGACAGCCTGCTACAGAAAAATTAAAACTAGAATATGAACAAATAAAAACAAACACAAATGCTAAAACTAAAACAAAGAAGAAAGTGATATGAACAAATGAAAAAGGGCTTCTATCTCTTGTCTTCCTCTACAAAAACTCACACGACTGTGTTCCCCGGCAACGATGCCAAAAACTTGATACGAGTAAAGAAGAAGACAGAATGGTCAAACAACAATATCTATCTCAAAAAGAAAAAATTGCACACAACGGTTGCACTCCCCTGCAACGGTGCCAAAAACTTGATACGTCGGCAAGTGTATCGATCGTAGTCAAGTAATAAAGTTGAGAAGTTGAATCCCCGGATATCGATCTCTCGAGGAATGCAAGTATGGAGTATGATTTCGCTATTGAAAAAGTGATTGCAAGTGTTGACGTTAACAAAGGGGGTTTTGGTTTGGAGTTTCCTAAGTTTATCACTAATAAACCTATTGAGGGTCGCCGTCATCGCATCTCTTTGGTGGATTACTCAGGAGAGTAATATGAAAGATGGATGAGCCAATGAGGGTCGCAATCACCTCTTCGTCGCACACGCTTCTAACAATCGCAAGAACGACACTATCTCAACAAGAACACGAAAAACTGAAGCTCCGCAACACAATCATCATCCAAGATATAACAACACATAAACATGCTGAAATACTTAAACTAAATAGTGTTCTTAAGCAACAATCAAACAACCATAAGTTCAGAACAAAGTAACTACAAGAGGAGGGGGAGAAATACAACCAAACACGCGAAGGATTTTAGTGATTTGCGGCGGAGTCAAGGGTTGTAGGGCCTTGTCCGAGCTCGGTCTACGGATGACGTCCAGGATCCAGAAGGGCTGTCACCTCCTTCCAATAACCCGTCTTCTTCGTGAATAGTTGCTGGGCTAAATCTATCCGAAGAACTCCACGGATGCAATACCTTATGAGCTTGAAGCAGAGCTTGTAGTTTGGAGAAGAACATGGTGGCCGGAGATGAAGCTATTGCAAGATTTTGGAGGGAAAATGGTGGCCGGATCAACTCTCCAAGGAGGAGAGAGAAAATATCGGCTGGAGGGAAGTTTCCCAGCTCAGAGGGGCAGAAATGGCGGGCTGGATCGGCCTTTTTCTTTTCGGAACGATGAAATCTGCGTCTTAAATAGAAAAATCAGAAATAATGGTCACTCACGGTTTGGTGCACGACCGTGCGCAAACCGTGCGATATTAACTTCCAGAACAAGCCTACGGAAGGAGAAGCGTTGACCCGTGTATTTTACTCACGCACGAACATTTCCACATGTTCATGAATGAAATCACACGGGTAACAACAGACAGTAGGAATTCGAGGCAAGCAGGTGAAACCGTGCGTTTTACAAGCGCACGGGCGATTTTGCCCGTGCGTGAACAAATCGCACGATTAACCACAGATTGGAACAAACATGACAGCTACAGGAAAACTGTGCCTTTCCTTCGCGCACGGTTCCGAAGAAACCATGCGTTAACCATGCGTGAAGATCGTCGAGCTCAGCTCGATGAAATTTGTCAAGCTCCACTCGACGTTTCTCCTACACAATCAAAACAAACGATCAAGAAGAATCGTGTGCTAAGAAAACGCACGACCGTGAGTTTTCCTCAAACATGAATTCCAGACTTGGGGGAAAACGCACCACCTGCATTCAAACAAATAAATCAAAAAGAGGACCCTCCAGCAATGCAGAAATGCAACAAAAGCAACTGGAAAGTGCCCCTGGGGAGCACCATGTGCTTACCCCCAACAACAGAATGCGCAATTACACACCCTTGGCAAAACAGTGCACAAAATGGTCATAGACTGGCCGATGAAAATATAATCGAATACCGGTTGAAATGCGCTGCACGAGTGCGAAAACAAGCCCAGATGAGTCTGAAAAACCCTATAAATATCGGACTCAACATTTAGCGAACCTCGTTTTCTTTTTGTTGGGAGAAATCTACCGTTTCCGAATCACAAATTTTGATAGATCTCTTTTGGTACAACCTTTGCTCGATCGGACCGGGTGGGTCCGTTTTGCCAGAAAGAATATTGTCCTATAGCCTTTATTCGATCCAAATTGGTTTGACTACCCGTACGTTAGCATCTTATTGATATAATTGCCTAGCGTGTATGTTGCGATGAACTTTGTGCGAGTGTAGAATTTGATCAGAGAGAGGCAATCGTGTTTAGTCCGTTGATTTTACGTTGTCAACGTGTGAGCCTACATCAATTTGATATAAGAGAGAGGTTCACGTCAATTTCCTAATTTGCACCCTCCCCCTCTTGCTTAGTACATCGACACGCGGTTGTCTTGCACGTCTTTTTTTGTCAAAATTACAAAAAAGTTTTTTTCTCTAGTATGTCAATAACGGCCTAAATTTTTATTTTTCTGAAAAAAAATCAGAATTTTTTAAATAGTCTCTTTATTATTTTTCGTAAGAAAATAAAAAAAATATATTTTTGTACCAAAGATATTAAGCGGGAACAATTCCTTCTGTTGTCTTTTTCCTTAGGTCAGAACTACTATTTTGTTTGCATTTGCACTAGATTAGGCACAGAGTATTCCCCGTCTTCCTCCCATATGGCAGATGAGCGAGGTGAGGGACACGCTCCCACAATGATTGATGAACTCCGTCATGAGTTTAATGATCAGTTGACCGTGATTAAGGAGATGCTTCATGAACTGAGATTAAATCTCGTGCCTCCCCGTAATCAACCCACCAACCAACTTATGGACGGAAATAATGATCATAACATTAACAATAATAATGAAAATGTGCTGCGTGCACCGTATGAGTTTGATATTACCAGGGCCGTCTGGGTCAAACACCCGTCTTATGATGGATTGAGAGAACCCTAATTTTTCCTAGACTGGGTCATGGAAATAGAGTGCTACTTTGAGTGTCACAATCTGACTTGCATGGATAAGGTGCGAGTGGCGAGGATGAAGTTGTTAGGTAGGGCTAAGATATTCTGGTTGAATGAGGAACAACATCTGAGAGCCGAGAACGGTAAACTTCAAGTTGGTTGGGCGGGCATGAAGGACCTGTTGACATACCAGTACGTCCCTACGTACCATCGAACGCAGATGTTTGATGATTTGGATACCCTTAAACAAGAGAATAGGCCGGCCTCTGAGTTTATGGGTCTTCTTAAGGATATGATGGTTAGGTGTGGTGTGAGGGAGATGTCAGAGATCACCCTCTTTAGGTGTTGTTAGGGGTTAAACCCCAACATTTAGGGTAAACTACTGTGTTATGGTCACACCGACCTAAACACCACTTTCAACACTGCATTAGATATTGAGAAGCACAACATTCATAAAAATAAGACTCGCTCGTTTCAGAAGGGAAAGTCCATCTTAGGACCACCTGCCACCTCCATCTGTAAGGATAAGCGGAAGTTCCGGTCCACTAACTCGAACTTTGTTGTCATGACTTCCAGGAATAGTAGAAACCCAACGGGTGAGAGAGTTCTTGTAGGAAGGGTTAGCGAAACGAATTCTACCTGTTTCGCCTGCGGGATTCAGGGTTATTATGCTAGTAAGTGTACTACTAAGCCCAAGCCCATAGCCTCTTAGATTCCATATGTGAGTTCGACGACCTTATATATGAGGCGGGAGAAGATGGCGAGTCAGAAGGAGTACCGAGTGATATCGAGGATGATTCTCATATGATGGTCTTGCGGTGTATTCTGGCTACTCCATGAGCTTTAGATGACTGGAATAGGACAAATATTTTTTCATTAAATTTTAAGAGTGGAGAGAAGTGGGGTAAGTTGATTATAGACAGTGGTAGCTGTATGAACGTAATTTCTGAAAATGTGGTGACCCGAATGTCATTAACTACTTAGCTGTACCCTCACCCTTATTAGGTGGCTTGGGTAAATGAGACATCCCTCCCGGTGTCGAAGCATTATTTGGTACCCCTTACCATCAAGGTTTATTCTGAAAAGGATTGGTGTGACGTCATCCCCATGGATGCTTGTCATGTCTTACTAGGGTGCCCATGGCTTTATGACCATGATGTTACTCATCTAGAGTGAGAAAACACCTATGAGTTCAAATTTAATGGCAAGACCATTTTTTTTAAACCCACTCCGCCTAAAGATCTTTTGGTCTCTTCTAAAGACACTATTGTGCTTGTAAAGAAGAAATCATTAAGTTTGATAGGTAAGAAGGTGTTGGAGCACGAGTTGTTTATTAATGGCGTCATATATACGCTAGTATGTTTACATGTTAAGGAAGATAGCTTCTCTTTTTAGAATTTATCTCTAGTATTGAAGAACCTTTTGAAGGAATTTAAGGATGTCTACTGATGAGTCCGATTTATATAGGGTTTTTCGGACTCATCTGGGCTAGTTTTCACGTGTTTGCACTTCACTTTTAGTTCTATATCGTTCATATTCATCTTGTCTTTATTTCCATAGGAAGTGCACACTTAGGCTCGTGGTTGTGTATTTTTTTGTACTTTTAATGTTTATACTCTCTTTTTGTGATTGCCTGGAATGTCTGCACATATCAGTGCTGGGTTTAGGGGTTGTGTGCATGTTCCGGGGACATTTGGAAGCAGGAATACTGCGCACGCTCATCAGATATAGTGCGCACGACCACTGGTCGTGCGCCACTACTCGTGCGCAATGTTCCCTGATTTCCAGAATCTGCCTGGGGTATGCGCACTATCACTGGACACAGTGCGCACGACCACTGGTCGTGTGCCACTGATCGTGTGCATTGATTCCATTTTCTTCCAAATTCTGGCTGGGGAAAACGCACTACCACTGGCCATAGTGCGCATGACTACTGGTCATGCGCCACTGGTCATGTGCATTATAATTTCTGCAATCTATAAATTCGCAGGTTCCACCCTAATTCGGGATCGCTCGATATTTCTCTGCCATTTTCGCCCCCGACGAAGGATTCCGCCGTCCTCCTTCAATCTCCACACTAGGTAGGTGCTCCGGGCAAGCTTTCACCGCCAAATCAAAGCCGGAGCTTCCTCTCGGCCTCCTCCTTCATCCTTGCGCTTCAAGAAGCGCTTGACCTAGCTTTCTCCATCAAGCTAGGGGAAGTTGTGCCATCCTCCACCGGATTGTGACACGAAGAAGACGGGCCATTGGAAGGTGGTGACAGCCCTTCTCTACCCCGGACGCAGTTGCGGACCGAGCTTGGACGCGGATTGACAACCCGACGATTCCAACCGTGAATCCTCAGCAAGGCTTCGGATTCGGTCGATTTCGCACACTTTTCTTCTCTTATTGTTGATGGTTTAGTTGAACTCTTTGTATTTGATGAAGCTATGCTTAGTGTAATATATGTTTATCTGTAATCATGTCTATGTGATTGTATATTTTCGTTATATTTACTTGAGGTGCGCCTATTTGTCCATCCACCATCCATCCGCCCTTGCCGCACTAGCAATTGCTAGTGCCGTGCGTAGCGAAGAGGTGTTCACGACCCTCATTCTGCTATTCTAACCACCTCATCCACTAGCCTTCTCATCCATCCGCCTAGTGATTCAGTGCATAGCGGCCCGACTAGTCTTCCATCCCGCCTGGCGAAGCATCGCATAGCGGCGTTGCATAGGAGTAGTTGTTAGCCTTTTATTTTCTGTTTCCGCAAACATCAAAACCCCCCTTAGTTATCTCCGACCCGAGGACTTCAATCTCAAGTCCTCCTCGAAATTAACTCCACCTTACTGTGTTCCTTGTGAGATCGATACTTGGGAAAGCCCCCATTTTATATTACTTGTGCGACCGGTTCACTGCCGTGATCTTAAGCATCATCTACCCGGATGATTTACTGCCCGAGTTACCCCCCATTTGTGAAATTCAACATGAGATTGATTTCGTCCTGGGTTCCTCGTTGCCTAACCTTCCCCATTTTCGACTAAACCCCTCCGTACATATAGAATTGTAAAAGTTCATTTCAAATTTGCTATGTAAAGGGTGTAACAACTCCATCCGCTCATATAACATATAATAGAAGGTCCGGCGGGGGCCCCACACCATATGCCACAAAACAGTCATCGAAGTCATGGGTTGATATCAGAGTTGTGCATCCTAACTCATAGCATTCTAGCAGAAGCTTGAACAGAAATACTGAACTCCATGCATGAATGTCCACTAATATGAATACCCACATTTATATAGGAATGTACACCAAATACAATATTGTCTGGCTTTATTGCCTTACAGTTTGCTCATTATAAGAGTGGCTTACAAACATCGGCACGCAGGCCGATCACACATGAACAAAACACAACATTTTTCAGCTTTGCCTTCAAGGGCTAGTAGCAGCAGGGACTTCGGCCTTTATACGTCCCGCTCGGGTCTCCAGCACTTATAGAAGGACAGCCCGCACAACGGTGGCAAACAAGGCAACGGTCAGCATTCAGCTGACTAATTTATAACGACCCTACTCCTTTCCTGGGGCAGTGGCATTCCTTCCCTGCAGGCATAGTAATCCATATACAGATATATAGATATCATACATTGTGCTCTCATGCACAAACATTCCATCACAACTGTCAGCCACGCGGCCTAACGATCTGTGCACTCTGGGCACATTCTTGGTGTATCGGCGAACCAGGGTCCCACCACCGTATCAGGGCCGAAACCCAATGGTAAAATTGAGCATTTAGTCTTAACAGCGCACATGCCTAAGACTCTCATTATGCGCTCCAACTGACCGCACTTTCAGGTCTTCGAGTCGACGGACATAACGCAGGTACAGATCAACCACCCACCGTTGCTCAAGTCGCCTTGCCATCACCGAATACCAACGTAATCGCAGCTAAATATAAGGCGTGGGTCGGTTTCACCTTTCCTGTTTGGCACGAGGTGATGTAGGGATTCGTTGGATTAAAATAGCGTACGGATTTTTTTACAACTCAAGCCCACGTAACACATTCTAACGCGTCCTAACACAAACATTCTAGCCGCACGATTCACCGTCATCCCGCACAAACACGCGGAGGGGAGTGGACTAAAAGCGACGATCTAATTAAAGTCCAATCATTTCCCACCGAAGATCGAAAGCAAAGGTCGCCACACCTTTTTGAGAGGAAGATCAATAACTATATGCCAAGATCTTCCTCAAGCAAAAGGATCCACCCGATCCGGCTTCCTGCAAGGTTTCGAAAATAAATGCAAGAAGGTTTTCGATTAAATCCAAAAGATCGTATTCAAGATCGCGGATAAAAAGCCATTGCATCCATTCCAAATCTCACAAGAACTCACAAAGGAAAGATGTAGATATTACCCTCCCCAAGATGGGGTGAAGATCACACAAGGAAAGTGGAAGAGTCACAAGTCCACGCACCACCGACGTCACACCGAGCGACAACCTTCTTCTTCTCCGGAGTCACACCGAGAAGCATCCGCCTCCGCGTTTCACAAGCCTTGGATCACCCAAGCGATTGGCTAATAAAAAGGAGAAGGAGGATGAAGGGGGGCGACAATCCCAAAGGGAGGTGGCCGAAATTCTCAAGAGAGGATTAATTTAGGTTTTCAAATAGCATGCCTTCATTTCTCATCAAATAAGCCTATATATAGGCAAGTCCCAAAACAAGCAAAATAAATCTAGCCATCCAATTTATCATCTATTGGATGGCTATGAGCACACCAAAAATTAAACATGTCCAAAATAAAAGACAACATGAAATAATGATAACATTAAACTAGGAAAATAAAGGTGCAAATAAGGAAAGGGCTTAAGCCCGCCGCGAACGAAGATTGTAGCCACCAAGGTCACGAGTCGCGGTAGAAGGTCGTGTAGCCACCAAGGTCATTAGTCTTTCCCCCTTTAGACACTTGTCAAACCCAACAGCTACTCACGATTTTCCCAACTAAAACGCGAAGTTTAGGCCAATAGAATTTCTCCTCGACTAAGGCTATCGTTTTATCCCGCCCAAAATGGCCGCTCAACCCGCCACTATGTAGTTCCCATACTATGTGATGGCGTAGGGAGGTACGGGGAATACATAGCTTAGCGTGCCGAAATAAATAACCGTCTCTCAATACAAATGCTGACACTATCATTGGTGAGTCATCGTGTGCCGCTAGATACACTTCTCCAAAATCAGGACACATGGCATATTCATCCTTTATTCTCTCAAATCCGACAACCTTTACTTCCATGATCGACAATAAAAGTGTCACTCTACTAAGCGCGTCGGCCACACGATTTTCAGTGCCCTTAAGGTGTTTTAAGGTGAACGAAAACTCTTGCAGATAAGATACCCATTTTGCATGACGGGGGCTGATTTTAGATTGCCCATTAATGTGCCTAAGTGCATCATGGTCAAAGAGAATCACGAACTCCTTGGAAAGGAGGTAGTGTCTCCACTGGTGTAGGCATCTAATGATGGCATAGAACTCTCTATCGTAATTGGAATAATTAAGTTTTACACCCGCCAATTTCTCGCTAAAATAACTTATTGGGTGTCCCTCTTGGCTTAAGACACCTCCTACTCCTACTCCGGATGCGTCACATATCAATTCAAATACTTTATTAAAATCTGGTAAGCGCAAAATAGGAGCCTCAATCATCATCTTCTTAATGTGTTGGAATGCCTGGGTAGCTGCTGGCATCCATTTAAACTCACCCCTTTTCATGCATTCCGTCACGGGAGCCATAATAGTACTAAAATCCCGAATAAATCATCTATAAAATGAGGCTAACCCGTGGAAACTCCTAACGTATCTCAAGCTTGTGGGTTCGGGCCACTCCAGAATTGCTTTCACCTTACTGGGGTCTACCTTTATTCCCTCAGATCCAACCAGGTAGCCCAAAAATTCCACTTCCTTTACATAAAATATACACTTCTTTAAATTTAAATATAATTTTTCGTCCCGAAGTGTAGATAGAATAATCCGTAGGTGAGACACATGTGAGTCAAAAGTGGTGCTATAAATCAATATGTCATCAAAGTACACCACCACAAATCGTCCCATGTATGGTTGGAATACGTGGGTCATCATTCGTGAGAAGGTGCTTGGAGCATTTGACAACCCAAATGGCATGACCAACCACTCGTAGAGCCCGTCCTTAGATTTAAATGCAGTTTTCCATTCATCCCCATCACGTATCCGAATCTGATGGTAACCACTCCGCAAATCCAATTTCGTGAAGATCGAGGCACCAAACAACATATCCAAAAGATCGTCCAATCTAGGGATGGGAAACCTATACTTGATAGTGATCTTATTTATGGCTCTACTGTCTACACACATACGCCACGTACGTGTTAAATTTTCTCAACGTGGTCAGCAAGATAGCCCAAACGCCAAATTAATATCTTCGGAACTACCCAGTTCGCACGTTGAACCAGCGGAAACCAAGGACTAGAGATACAACGGTTAATCCCAACAAACAATGGAAGCACAAGCAGGTATTTTATTCATTCACTTCTTTACAATGCGAGGCATACATAGCGAGACATGATTTCGCTAGTATAACAGCTGAAAATAGAAAGCACCAAAAACAAGCCGGGCGGACAGCACCGGAGTCCGCCGATACCGCGAGGTCGCCGAGGTCGCCGAGTCCGCTGAGCTCACCCAAGCTAAGCTGCAATCCGCCGAATAGACACGGAGTCCGCCGAAGCCGGGAGGCCGCGCGGACACAACGTTATTCGCCTTCTGCTGAACCTGAACTGAGGAACACCCCTACCCGCCTGAAGCCGGCGGACAGGTTATTGAAGCTGGCAAAGATGAAACAGAACTGACAAGCCGCAGAGCGACCTCCTGCTGAGTCCGCAGAGACTGCACACTTCCAAGCACTTGACCAAAGTCACATCCAAACTCCTGGCTCCTTGAAGCTATCCGCGCGACCTGCACACAGCAAACCGTCAGCCTGAAACAATGCGCGCGGACTGACAAACACAGACTGCAACTCCTTGCCCACCCCAACTTACTGTTCACTCTAGTTACTTTAGATGTGCCAGGGGGGTCCTATTTATAGGCAAGGTGAGGAGTGTGGTCACCGACCAAGAGATAGCGACACCACCCCAGCCCGCGCGATAGCAAAAACACCGTCCGCTGAGTCCGCAAGGACTTAGCCGGATACCAATGAAAACCGCCAGGAGCAAGGCAAACATTGGCGAACCCTCTCCAGTCCGCCCAAGCTATGCGGACAAGGCGTCAGCCCGCAAAGCTCCAACCACTGCAAGACAGCAACCCCCTTCAATGGAAGTCCGCACCAACCCGAGGCAGTCCGCAAGACTCACACCTCAATCCTCCACAAGTCCACGACCAAAGGAAGACAGCAACAGTCCGCCCGGTCACAGCGGACTTGGCGGATACCGCGGACACCATGGCCTTGGCACAAAGTGTGACCAAGTCTAAAACCAACAAGGGCCAATGCGAGCATGGCGGACACAAACTCCCGTCCGCCAAACACTCTAGCACAGACCGCCATGAGTCCGCGAGCTCCTCGCACTTCTGTCCAACACAGCAGCCAACCCCGGACTCCAAAACCAGTCCGCCAACCGATCTCCATAGCAAATCGCCTGCTGTGCCACCAGAGATCGACAAGACCTCAGCCAAGCTCCAAGCCCAGTCCGCAATAGCCCATACTGCGGACACGAGCCAACCTGCCTATCAGCACAAGCTTGCACCCGCGGCCACTGAGCAATGCACCAGTCCGCAAGCCTCCATCCGCTCAGGCCGCTCCTTGGCAAAGCCAATCAGCAAACACCCTATATGCAGAAACCAGGCCGCATAGACCGCAGACTCAACCCGTGCAAACTGCTCAGAAGAACAACCGGCTTTCCACTAGACCTTCCACCAGGCCGCACATCTCAGTCCGCCTAGTCCGCCAAAGCTGTCCGCCCCAGGCCGCCGGGCCTGTCCCGTCACCCACTTCCACTTCACAAATTTCAACACTCCCCCTTGAAGTGGGAAGTGGTGACCAAGCCCAGCAAGCTGCGCAAGCGTTCAAAGGGCCCCTTCGATAGTGGCTTCGTGAAGATGTCAGCAAGATTATCTTCACTCCGAACATGCCCGACCAGCAGAGACCCCTCCAACACCTTCTCCCTGATGAAATGGTGATCAATCTCTATATGCTTGGTCCTGGCGTGACACACTGGATTGTTAACCAGTTTGAGAGAACTCTCATTGTCACCCCGGAGTAAAGTAGGCCCTTGCACTTCTTCATGAACATCCTCTATAAGCCTGCTCAACCAAACGACTTCCCGAGCAGCCAAGGCCGAAGCCTTATACTCCGCCTCCGTGGTTGAAACCGACACCGAGTCCTGCTTCTTGCTACACCACAAGATGCTAGCTGAACGCAAGTGAACACATAACCTGAAGTAGACCTTCGATCATCCGAATCACCGCCATAGTCAGCATCCGTGTACCCGAGCAACGCAACCTCCGCGTCCCTTCTATAGAGGAGTCCCATGTCAGAAGAAGCCTTGACATACTTCAGAATTCCCTTCGCCGCCACTAGATGAGATTGCCTTGGTTCAGCCATATACCGACTTACTCGGCCAACAGCATAAGCGATATCCGACCTTGTAATCGTCAGATAAATCAAGCTCCCAACAAGAGCCCTGAACACCAAGGGATCATGAATAACCCTTCCCTCATCTCGTCGAAGCTTCAGCCCAGATTCTAGTGGAGTAGAGCACTTCTTCCCTTCGCCCATGCCGAACTGCTTCACAATGCGATCAGCATACCCTTTCTGGCTAATGAGAACCCCGCACTCCTTCCTCTCCACTTCCAGACCAAGAAAGTGATGCAACTCTCCCTAGTCTTTCATCTCGAAGCGTATAGCAAGCTCAGCCCTGAGCCTTGCTACTTCCCCCTCCGAGTTCCCTGTGATGATCATGTCATCCACATATAGCAGGACCAAGACTCGTAGCTCTCCCTTCTTCTTGACGAACAAGCTTGAATCCGAGTTAGAAGCAAGGTATCCACAGAATTGCAAGTACTCTGCAATCTTCCCATACCACGCTCTAGGAGCTTGCTTCAATCCATAGAGAGCCTTCCTGAGTTTGCAGACATAGTCCGGATGCTTCTCAGAGAGAAAACCAAGCGGCTGATCCATGAAGATGTCCTTGTCAATCTCTCCGTAAAGAAAGGCATTCTTCACATCGAGTTGCCACAACCTCCATCCCTTGCTAGCAGCCAAGGCGATCACCACTCTTACAGAAGTCATCTTCGCAACTGGACTGAATGTCTCCTCATAGTCTTCTCCATACTGCTGTGAGAATCCTCTAGCGACCAGGCGAGCCTTGAAATGATCAATGCTCCCATCAGCCTTCTTCTTCAACTTATACACCCACTTGCAAGTAACCGGAGTAACGCCATCAACCTTGGGCACAAGGTCCCAGGTTTCATTCTTCTTCAGAGCATCAATCTCTTCTTTCATGGCATCATCCCACTCCTTTACTCCAGTGGCCTCGTTGAAGTTTGCAGGCTCTCGCTCATCTAGAGGACCTGCAAAGAAGCAGGAGACAAAGCTCACTGCATTCCCATCACAGTACCGAGCTGGTGGCTTAACCACCCTCTTCGATCTCCGAAGACACGGCTCCTTGCTCACGGCTTCCGTTGCTTCTTCGGGCTCCACTCCTACCTGGGGCAAGCATTGAGCAGTGCTCCCCCTGCTTCCTGAGCCAGAAGGCTCAGCCTCGGAGTTCGAAGCAACAGGAGCTGCTGGTGAAACAGCAAGCTCCTCTTCCAAGCCTTCAGCAGCCTCCACCGGTGCTTCATCACCCTTGCTACTTCCGGTTAGCTCCACCGAGCCACCTCCATATGACGTCAGCTCATCAAAGACAACGTCTCTTGACACCACGAACTTCTTCGTCACAGGGTCCATGCATTTCCATCCCTTCTTCCGCTCATCATAGCCAACAAAGACAAGTTTCCTTGCCTTCGCATCCAGCTTTGTCCGTGAAGCATCCGGGACATGCACGTAGCAAGTTGAACCGAACACCGGAAGGTGTTCAACACTTGGCTTCTCCTTCAGCAACAGCTCAACAGGAGTCTTCATGTTGATAGGGCTGAGTGGCATCTGGTTGATAACATAAGCAGCACAAGACATTCCCTCCGCCCAAAAGGACCTTGGGATATCTTTCGCATGAAGCCAGCATTTGCAGGACTCCGTCAAATGACGGATCTTCCGCTCCGCTACCCCATTTTGTTGTGGAGTGTGAGCACAAGTAAGCTCCCGTTGGATCCCGTGCTTCCTGCAGAAGTTAGGAAACTCGGAGGAGACAAACTCCCCCCCGTTATCAGTTCTAAGCTTCTTAATCCGCAAGCCAAGCCGACCTTCTACAAACTCCTTAAACTCCACAAACAAACGGAAGGCTTCCGACTTCTCCTTTAAGAAGTACACCCAAGTATACCTTGTGTAGTCATCAACCAAGACAAGCATGTATCTGGTTCCGCCAAGGCTGGCAGTAACTGTTGGTCCCATCAGGTCGCCACGAACACACTCCAGTGGCTTCTTGCTCCTTGTTTGTGATTTATCAAACGGAAGGCGATGTGCCTTACCGTATTGACAGCCAACACAAACATGCCCATCACCAAAGGAGGACAATTTCGGCAACCCCCTCACCAAACTTCTACTTGCCATCGCCTTTAGCTTGTCCATGCCAACATGCCCCAGCCTCTCATGCCAGATAGCAGCGCTATCATTGGCCCTCATTCTATCAACATAAGCAATGGTGGAAAGAACAAATAAGTTCTTCACCCTCCTCCCAACATGAGCAACATCAGCCTTTACCGCTGATACGTTGCGAAGGAACCTCACGTCTGTTGGCCCAAACAGAACGCGATACCCAGCATCCACCACATTGGTCACCGAGAAGAGGTTCTTCTTCATGCCCGGCACGTGATACACACTCCTTAACGTGAGTGGCCCCTGATCACTACCCAATGACACGACCCCCTCTTTCTCTACTGCATAAACAGTATTATCAGCAGTGATAATAGCTTCATTACCTGAGTAAGCCTGCATGGAGGTGAACTTCAATTTGTCTCCGGTGAGGTGATGACCACACCCGGAGTCCACGATCCACTCGCTGTTGAAGTCCTCAGCAGACAAGGCCCGGACACAAGTGCCCGTCATGAAAGCTCCGCCCCATTCTGCTTCTTCACTTCTCGAGCAAGCTTCCTCCTTTCCCGCAGCATGCCAAGGCTGCAGTTTGACCTTGCAGTCCCGATTGAAGTGCCCTCGCTGATGACACCGGTAGCACTTCAAATTCTTCTTCCAGTCCTTAGGAGCATTGCTCCTCTCCGGTGGATATGAAGTTGAAGTCTCATTCTCACCAGCGGCCTGCACCTTCTTCTTCTTCTTCCCTTCCCATCCTTTCTTCTTGCCTGAGAAGAGAGCTTCGCTGCCTTCCTGATTCAGATTCACTCCAGCCATCTGCCTTGCTAAGCTCTCCTGCGAGGCAAGCAGATTCTCCAGCTCAAGCAACGACGGCTGAGTAGCCCACCCTTGAACAGATGTGACAAAGTCCACATACTCCTTCCGCAAGCCGCGGACGATGTGCCTTTTCATCTTTGCCTCAGAGATAGGCTCATCAGGATCCAGTGCCGACAGCTCAGCACACAAGCTCTTCATCTTTAAGAAGTACTTGGAGATGGAAAGGTCTCCCTGAGTTGCCCTGGCCAACTCATTCTCCAGGAACTGAAGCCGCGCCACATTCTTCCTATTGAACAACTTATCAATGGTTGTCCAAATATCAGCAGCCGACTCACATCCAATGATGTGATCAAACAGTTCCGGAGACACTGCTCTCTTCAGAATGAACTCCGCCTTAGCATTTGTTCTTCTCTAGAGCCTAACCTGCTCAGCAGTACCGAAAGCAGCAGTGACTTCCTGCCTGTCGTCACCACCGACGACTTCCCACAGCTCCTCGCCAAGAAGATAACTCTTCATGCACGACTTCCACTTCTTGAAGTTAGTCGGCGTTAAGAGTTCAATGCCCAGACCTCTTGCAAAGCTCCCTTCCATTGCAACACCTGTTGGCAACCTATCAGCAGCTCCGAGAAACAACACAGGTTGATCACCACTCAATCACTAAGTAACACACTGGCTGTCTTCCGCTCACGCAGTTGAACCTCAGAAACCTCGCTCTGATACCATGTTAAATTTTCTCAACGTGGTCAGCAAGATAGCCCAAACGCCAAATTAATATCTTCGGAACTACCCAGTTCGCACGTTGAACCAGCAGAAACCAAGGACTAGAGGTACAACGGTTAATCCCAACAAACAATGGAAGCACAAGCATGTCTTTTATTCATTCACTTCTTTACAATGCGAGGCATACATAGCGAGACATGATTTCGCTAGTATAACAGCTGAAAACAGAAAGCACCAAAAACAAGCCGGGTGGACAGCACCGGAGTCCGCCGAGACCGCGAGGTCGCCGAGGTCGCCGAGTCCGCTGAGCTCGCCCAAGCTAAGCTGCAATCCGCCGAATAGACACGGAGTCCGCCGAAGCCGCGAGGCCGCGCGGACACACCGTTATTCGCCTTCTACTGAACCTGAACTGAGGAACACCCCTACCCGCCTGAAGCCGGCGGACAGGTTATTGAAGCTGGCAAAGATAAAACAAAACTGACAAGCCGCAGAGCGACCTCCTGCTGAGTCCGCAGAGACCGCACACTTCCAAGCACTTGACCGAAGTCACAGCCAAACTCCTGGATCCTTGAAGCTATCCGCGCGACCTGCACACAGCAAACCGTCAGCCTGAAACAATCCGTGCGGACTGACAAACACAGACCGCAACTCCTTGCCCACCCCAACTTACTGTTCACTCTAGTTACTTTAGATGTGCCAGGGGGGTCCTATTTATAGGCAAGGTGAGGAGTGTGGTCACCGCCCAAGAGATAGCGACACCACCCCAGCCCGCGCGATAGCAAAAACACCGTCCGCTGAGTCCGCAAGGACTTAGCCGGATACCAAGGAAAACCGCCAGGAGCAAGGCAAACATTGGCGAACCCTCTCCAGTCCGCCCAAGCTATGCGGACAAGGCATCAGCCCGCAAAGCTCCAACCACTACAAGAAAGCAACCCCCTTCAATGGCAGTCCGCACCAACCCGAGGCAGTCCGCAAGACTCACACCTCAATCCGCCACAAGTCCACGACCAAAGGAAGACAGCAACAGTCCGCCCGGTCACAGCGGACTTGGCGGATACCGCGGACACCATGGCCTTGGCACAAAGTGTGACCAAGTCCAAAACCAACAAGGGCCAATGCGAGAATGGCGGACACAAACTCCTGTCCGCCAAACACCCTAGCACAGACCGCCATGAGTCCGCGAGCTCCTCGCACTTCTGTCCAACACAGCAGCCAACCCCGGACTCCAAAACCAGTCCGCCAACCGATCTCCACAGCAAATCGCCTGCTGTGCCACCAGAGCTCGACAAGTCCTCAGCCAAGCTCCAAGCCCAGTCCGCAACAGCCCATACTGCGGACACGAGCCAACCCGCCTATCAGCACAAGCTTGCACCCGCGGCCACTGAGCAATGCACCAGTCCGCAAGCCTCCATCCGCTCAGGCCGCTCCTTGGCAAAGCCAATCAGCAAACACCCTATCCGCAGAAACCAGGCCGCATAGACTGCAGACTCAACCCGTGCAAACCGCTCAGAAGAACAACCGGCTTTCCACTAGACCTTCCACCAGGCCACACATCTCAGTCCGCCGAGTCCGCCTAGTCCGCCAAAGCTGTCCGCCCCAGGCCGCCCGACCTGTCCCGTCACCCACTTCCACTTCACAAATTTCAACAGTACCATCCTTTTTTGGAGCCAACAAAGCCGGTACCGCACACGGACTCTTGTTGTTCCTAATGAACCCCTTCGCCAATAAATCCGAAATTTGGGCTTGGAGCTCCTCATGGGCTGCGGGGTGCAACCTATAATGCGGCTGATTAGGCAATGAGGCGCCCGACATAAAGTCAATGGCATGTTGGATATCACGTAGAGGGGGCAACGTATGGGGCAACTCGTCCGGGTAGACATCCTTATACTCTTCCAGCAGTTTTTTTAATTCTTTGGGTAAATCTTCTAAAACCCCATTTTCTTTATTATTATTCAAAAGAACCAATGCATAAATAATCCCATCCACAAAGGGGTACCTCTCAAATTTTCTCCTACCCATTAGGCTTACCAATTTCTTCTCCACTGGGATTGTGGTATCCGTACTCGGGCTATTGGGTTCCTTTGGGGCCGTGAGTTTTAACGTGACTACCTTCCCATTATATTTGAACTCATAAGTGTTTGCCCTCCCGTAGTGGGTGACATCATGGTCATAGAGCCAAGGGCGGCCTAACAACACATGACAAGCATCCATAGGGATGACATCACACCACACCTCATCCGTATATGACTTGATCGTAAGTGGAACTAGGCAACGTTTGGTGACCGGGATGGTTACCTTGTTGACCCAAGCCACTTGGTAAGGGGTAGGATGAGGCTCGGTAGCCAAATGCATCCGCATAACGGCATTCTCGGAAACAACGTTCATGCAGCTGCCGCTATCAATGATGAGCTTACAATATTTTTCCCCACTCTTAAAGATGAGGGAGAAAATAGTGGACCTCTTCCAATCGTCAAACGGGCGAGGGGTCGTCAGAATACAACGCATAACGCTAAGTAGGTGCCCATCCTCCATATCACTTGGCACACCATCCGTCTCATAACCCTTATCTGCCTCAATCACTAAATCTGCAAAGTCACTAGTGGACTCGTCTAGAAGAGCTAAAGTAGCCTTGGCCATGGTGGGGCACTCATAGGAATAGTGGCCTTGAATACCGCAAGAGTAACACATGGTGTTAGCCTTGCTTACCTTGCCAATAGGGATTCTCTCACTATTAGGCTGCCTAGGGTTTCTCGCAGTCACGATAATTGGTTTGGACTCCCCAACCTTCGCCTTACCCTTATCATAATAAGTGGAGGAAAGGGCGCCTTTGGGGGCCTTTCCCTTTTGTTGGGAGTAACGGGGTTGGTTTTTCATGGCCAGATGTTTTTCAATGTCCAGGGCGGCATTGAAAGTAGTATTAATATCAGTGTGGCCATATCGAAGAAGCTTCTTCTGAATGTCCGGATTAAGTCCCTTACGGAACCTAGAAAGCGTAACCTCGGGCATCTCTTGGATCTCACACCGCACCATCTTATCCTTTAACTCACCCATGTAATCAGCCACTGATTTTGGACCTTGCCGAAGGGTGGCAAGATCGTCGAACATTTGAGTTCGGTGGTAAGCGGGCACGTATTGGTCGGTGAGCAAATTTTTCATAACCGTCCAACCAACTAGGGGTACACCATGACCGGTCCCTAAACGTCGCTCCTCATTTAACCAAAAGGTCTTGGCCCTCCATTTTAATTTCATATGAGCTACTTGAACCTTTTGCTCATCGGTAAGGTGATACCAATAAAAATAACATTCTATGTCAACCACCCATGTAAGGAAGACTTGGGCGTCTCCCATACCGTCGTAAGAGGGGGCAATCCCAAAGGGAGGTGGCCGAAATTCTCAAGAGAGGATTAATTTAGGTTTTCAAATAGCATGCCTTCATTTCTCATCAAATAAGCCTATATATAGGCAAGTCCCAAAACAAGCAAAATAAATCTAGCCATCCAATTTATCATCTATTGGATGGCTATGAGCACACCAAAAATTAAACATGTCCAAAATAAAAGACAACATGAAATAATGATAACATTAAACTAGGAAAATAAAGGTGCAAATAAGGAAAGGGCTTAAGCCCGCCGCGAACGAAGATTGTAGCCACCAAGGTCACGAGTCGCGGTAGAAGGTCGTCGAGCATCTTCATGTTGCGCCACATCAACTTGGTCACGAGCAACTTGATCATCATCCACAGCAACTTGATCACGAGCACTCTTAGCATCAACGGGCAAGGGGATGGGAGACGAGCCGGCATCACGAGGCCTTTTTCACGAGCTCATTAAGCTCACAATAGCCACAATGTCCACCACAGACTGGCTTAACACTAGCCACAATGTCCACCACAGACTGGCTTCACAATCACAGGTTAGCTAGGAGCCACTCCCATCGTTATTGACAGAACTCACTTTCCATCCCTAGCCCCAAGCTTAGCTGGCTCGCGCGACTAGTAATTCCTGCAGCCATGTGTAGTGCTAGAAATACTGGTCTATCAAGTATACAACACAAGCACTTGCGGGTATTTTCCTGGGCTTCCACACCAGTACTTCCTGCTACTACCCTTCACAAGCACATCCCATCAAGCATCACAAGCATCATAAGGGTCTTTTCCTGTACTACCCCTCCAGTACTTCCTGCTACTACCATTCACAGGTCCAACCCTTCGACTCCATAAACTACACGTTTCATTGCGGAGTCTTCTCTGGTGTGTAAATTCAACATCACCAATCCAGACCAACCTGTCCAGAGGGGCTTCATGCAGCATGCCTATTCTGTACTCCATTTCCGGATATATATGCCAAACTATTAGGGTTTACAAGAATCAACCGAAGGAAATCCCTTAACACTCCACCCTCTGGTGGTGGAAATCCATGCACATGCCAAAAAGGAAGGACTTCACATGTCCAAGAAGGAAGATCGTTACCCTTGACGATATCTTCGGAGATGTGGAATTCTAGCCAGCTGGAAAGCACCGTAGCGGCCTTGCCTCCACAACGCTGCCCTCGGATCGCAAATCAGAACTCAACAGATCCACCGGTGGCCGGCTACTCTCTCCTTCCTCTCTCTTCTCTCTCTAGCTTCTTAGAAAGAGGATGGCCAAGATCAAATGAGCTTTCTCATCTCATTCTCGGCCTTAAAGAAGCAGGGAGGTGCCTAAAGCATCACATCCTAGCTGATGAAAATGGACGGCCATAATTTTGCCACAAAGGTCTTATTATTTAGCTGACACGGCCTGTGACACGCCTGTGTCATAGGTCGTGTACCTTAAGCGACACACAACCGACGCATCCAGAATAGTATACGGCCATGTGACACGCCCGTCTCACAGACCGTGTGAATTGACATGGATTCAGACACGCCCGTGTCTAGATCGGGTACCTCAGGTGGTACACAACCATCTCAACCCGAGCAAGACACGACCATGTGACACGCCCGTGTCACAAGCCGTGTGCCCAGAGACACACCCATGTCCTGCCCGTGTTCACCAGGCCTCACTGCCCTGGTCAAATCCAGAAAAGGATATGACCATGTGACAAGCCCGTGTCACAGCCCGTGTGCCCTTACATGGTTGCGGAAATGCCTCCAGCATGCGCTTCGTCGAGCGAAGTTCGTCGACTAGAGGGGGATACACCCTCTGACACACCCATGTTGTAGGGTGTGTTCCCTTTCGAGAAATAGTCGAGTACAGTTCATCGAGCATTCGACAGGCTGCTCAGCCATACAGAGCAAGACACGCCCTGGGACACGCCCGTGTCCCAGGCCGTGTCACCCAACTTAAACCCAATCTTGGGATTTGGGGTGTTACAACCCTCCCCTCCTTACAAGAAATTTTGTCCCGAAATTTGGACACAGTAAGGAAATCAAAAACAAGATGTTATAACTTCACCAAAGCTTAATACACCTTAACACGCACTGCATAACAGTTTACACGAATAGCTCGGGAAATTCAGCTCGCATGGTCTGCTCTCGCTCCCATGTTAGCTCCTCACAGCCACAATTGTCAAACCGGAATTTGATCATCCTGATTGTCTTGTTCCGCAACTGTTTATCGCCGCAATCCTCGATCCAAATGGGCCTAACCTTCATTGTTAGCCCATACTCCACCGGCACACGATCATTCTCGATTACTTGCACTAGATCTTTGACGGCTTTTCGAAGCATAGAGATGTGAAACACATCATGTAATCCACCCAAGTTGGCCAAAAGAGCTAGCCGATATGCTGCTTCCCCAATTCACTTCATCACTTTAAACGGACCAAGACATCTCGGACTCAACTTGTTCAGACGCCGAATCATGGACACGCCTTTGAAGGGTTTGATCTTCAAATATACCCAATCGCCCACCACGAACACCACATTCCGGTGATTGGCGTTGTAGTACTTTGCTTGTCGATCCTGCGCTATCAGTAGCCTCTCTCGAATAACGCGTATTGTCGAGTTAGCTTCATTGACTTCTTTACGACTATACAATTTGGATTCACCCACTTCTGCCCAAGATAACAGTGTACGACACTTGCGACCATACAGAGCTTCAAACGGTACCATACCGATGCTCGCTTGGTAGCTATTGTTGCAGGTAAACTCCACCATATAAAGATGATCTTCCCATCTCTTGCCAAAGTCTAGGGCGCACATTCGGAGCATATCCTCCATGGTCCTGTTGGTCCTCTTAGATTGACCATCTGTTTGGGGATGAAAGGCTGTACTGAACGTCAACTTCGTGCCCAACAGCTGATGGACTAGCCTCCAATCATTCGATGTAAATTGCCCATCACGATCACTCACAATGCTACGAGGAACATCGTGTAGTCGTACAATTTGGTCCACATAGAGCTTTGCCAAACTCTCCACTGAATCGTCCCATTTGTTCGGAAGGAAGTGCGCCACTTTCGTTAACCGGTCTACAATCACCTAGATTGAATTATTTCCGCGTTGTGATCTCGGCAACCCGTGCACGAAATCCATTGAAATATCATCGAACTTCCATTACAGAATCGACAACGACTTCAAGAAACTGCCACTCTTTTGGCATTCCTCCTTGACCAAAGCACACGTTTGGCATTTAGCCACATTATGCGCTATCTCCTTTTTGAGTCCTGGCCACCAGAATAGCTTCTTCATGTCCCTGAACATCTTTGTGCTCCCTGGGTGAATTGAGTACTTCGTAAAGTGAGCTTCATACATTAACTCTTCTCGCAACTTACCCATACTCGGGACGCACAACCAGCCCTCTTTCCGTAGAAGGCCGTCATCCCAGGAGAATTGGCCATCTGGATCATCTTTTGCATAGCGTTGGAGACTTTCATCCTTCTCCATTGCTCGTCGAATCCTGTTTGCCAGGTCATATTGTACCTATGTCTAGTTCAAACATGCATCGGCTATAGAATTCTTGTCAACACAAGAAATCTCTAACGCTTCAAACTCCTGTATCAGACGCTGATCGTGCATCTGCAACCAATTTTCCCTTGACGGAGTCCTACAACTTAAGGCATCATCGACCGCATTTCCATTCCCGGGCGTATAATAATCTCTAAGGTGTAGTCCCCAAGGAACTCCAGCCAACTTCGTTGTCGCATATTCAAATCCTTCAACTCCAACAAGTACTTTAAGGTCTTATGGTCCGCAAAGATATCCACTTTTATGCCATAAAGATAATGCTGCCATAACTTCAATGCAAAGATCACCGCTGCCAACTCCAAGTCATGGACGGGATAATTTCGCTCATGCACTTTCAACTGGCGTGATCCATAAGCAATCACTTTCCCAAATTGCAGAAGAACACAGCCTAAGCCGCTCCCTGAAGCATCCCTGCAGATCTCATATCCATCGGTACCACATGGCGATGTCAACACAGGCGCCGTGGTCAAGCGACTCTTTAGCTCTTCAAAAACTCGCGCACACTCCGACATCCAATCGAACTTCTGATCCTTCCTCGTCAGTGTGGTCAGAGGCAAAGCTATCCGCGAGAAGTTTTCAACAAAACGTCTATAGTAGCCTGCTAGTCCAAGGAAACTCCTGACTTCGGCCACCGAAGACAACACCAGCCACTCCTGAATGGCCCTTATCTTTGACGGATCCACTGTTATGCCCTCTCCACTTACCACATGGCCAATAAAAGCCACCGACGAAAGCCAAAACTCACACTTTGAGAACTTGGTGTAGAGCTTATTCCTTCACAAGGTATGCAACACCAATCGCAAGTGGTTTGCATGATAAGCTTCAGATTGAGAGTACACCAAAAGATCATCAATGAATACAATCACGAAAACGTCCAAGTACTCTCAGAACTTTCAGTGCATTAGGTCCATGAATACCGATGGCGCATTGCATAGCCCAAACGGCATTACCGTGAACACATAATCACCGTAGCGTGTTCCAAATGCAGTCTTGGGAATGTCACCTTCCCGAATCCTCAACTGGTAATACCCAGATTTCAAATCCAATTTGGAATAGACAGTTGATCCCATCAGCTGATCGAGCAATTCATCTAACCATGGAATCAGATACTTGTTCTTCTCTGTCAGCTTATTCAGTTCACGGTAGTTAATACATAATCACAAACCACCGTCCTTCATTTTCACAAACAGAACAGGTGCGCTCCAAGGTAACATACTTGGGCGTGTATATCCCTGCACCAATAACTCTTGCAATTAGATTTTCAATTCAGACATTTCCTTTGGCGCGACGCGATATGGCGAGCGGGCCACATGTTTCGCACCTGGCACCAACTCAATCGTGAAGTCGATCTCCTGCTGGGGTGGTAGCCCAAGAAGATCCTTAGGAAACATATCTGTGAACTCTTATATAACCGGAATATCACTCACACTGGCCTTTGGCTCAACCGCCTGAATCAGCGTGAAGTATAACTCCGCGCCCTTCCGAACAACCTTGACGACTGGGAGTGCAGACATCAAGGTCCCGCCCACTCCTCGCATACCAGCAAACGTAGTCTCATGCTCGGTATTCTGGCCCAGTGTGATCTCTTTTGACTGGCAATCAATCAAGGCACGTTGCTCCGTGAGACAGTCCATACCAAAAAGCACATCAAATTCCGATATCGGCAGTACAGATGATGGAGACGTTGCGAACACGACCGTCATTGATCCCCTCTGAGAGAATTCGTCGATTGGGACGATCGCTGCCGCAAGCTCGAGGATGGAATCGACGTCCTCCGCCATTATATAAAAATATATAATTATAAATTAAATAGTTATAATTATAAATTTTTAATAATTTTATGATTTTAGCAATTTTATTTTAAGCATTTATTTCATGTTTTAATTTTCATTTCATGTGTAATGATGGGTGCTTATAAGCATCATGTGTTGTTTTAATTATTTCCTTTCATATGCTATGATGAGTGCATATAACCATCATATTTTCAATTTTGAATTTTGAATTTTGAATTTTGAATGAAGGGAGATGGAGTGGTGTAAGCCTATATATAGGCCTTGATTTTTGTCATATTGAATTAGTGAATGATTGAAAAGAAAACCCTAACTTGTATTGAGAATCTCCTTCTCCTCTCCTCCTTGGCCGACCCCTCTCTTCCCCCTCTTCCTTGGCAATTTCGGCCACCCTCCTCCCCTCTTTCCCTCCTCGTTTCTCCCCTTAACAACCCTCTCCTACTCCTTTTCCCTAGACAAAACCGCCTCCCATCATCGTCACCCAAAAAACCACCAACAAGAAAATTTGCCACCCGCATCCTTGAAGAAGTTCGACAAAGGCAAGAAGAACTCCACTTGTGGATCAACTCTGGCGTGAAGCGATGAAGGCGGACGAGTTTCTCTCCAACCGGCGTGACTCCGGCGGAGCCGTTGAGGAACGATCCAAGTTGAGAAATCGAAATCATCCATTCTGATAGGGTAACGAACCCTTTCTACCTATTGTGTGTTTCACTTCCTAGATTAATTCCTGTGGTTGTAGTTTCTTGGTGTTGAATTTTGAATTGTTAATTAATCGTGGTTTCTTCGATTGGTTTGTGTTTGTATTGACTGAATAATTTTAAAAAAAAAAGTTTGGCGAACCTTCGTTTTCTTTTGTTGGGAGAGATCTTCCTTTTCCAAATCATATTTATTTGGTAGATCTCTTTTGGTACAACACCGCTCGTTCGGACCGGGTGAGTCCTTATAGCCGGAAGGAATATTGGCCTATAGTCTTTGTTCGATCCTAAGCGGTTTGGCTACCCGTACGTTTGCATATAATTGATAAAATTAATTAACGTGGTGGTGCGTAGAACGATTGTGCAAGTATAGGATTGGATCAAGGAGAGGCAAACGGGTTCATCCGTAGATTTATTTGGTGTCAACGTACAGGCCTGCATCAATTTGGTATCAGATCCAGGTTGTGCTAATTTCTTAATTAGTACCATCCTAAAAACATTACTTAGAATGCCGACACGCACTTGCACGTTTCATTGCACAACATAAAAATCAATTTTTAAATTTTTGGTCTGCAAATAGTAGCCTAAAAGTTTCAGTTTTTGTCAAAATTTAAAAAAAAACAAAATTTTGGAAATTCTCCATCATTTTCTTAGTAAGAAATACAAAAAATATTATTTTTTTATTAACTCCTTATTTTTATTAAGACATTATAAAATTTAATTGTTGGTCTGCAAATAACGGCCTATATTTTTTTTTTTCAGCAAAAAAAAATTTATTTAATAATCCTCATAATTTTTCCAGTAAGAAAATCCAAAAAAATCTTTTATCGCCATAGTTATTAAGTGGGAACAATTCCATCTTTGAAAATTAAATAGAGGCAGGTTCATTTCTCATTGCATGTGCACCAGTTCCGGTGGAGTTTTCTCTCTGGTTCTCACTAAAATTGCATATGACGTATATGCTGCCCGGTTACACTATTCATATGCTAAGGATATGGCTAAACACACCCCTAGGCACACCACATTTATCCTACTTATGACGGTTTAGGATGTCCCACAAATTTTTAGAGATTGGCTTAACGGATTAGAGCATTATTTTAATTGCCACTTATGGGATGACCACAAAAAGGTTAACTTTGCCCGAGAGTGACTAGTAGGTCAAGCCCAGTTATTTTGGTTAAACGAAGAGCGTCGTGTTGGTAGCTATCATTACGCTTGGCCGCACATGTGTAGCCTACTCTCGGATCAATTTGATCCCTCCTACCTTCGCCCTGCTAATACTAAACCTATGAGTGAGTATAGTTATGACACTAGATCCATACCAGCCTTTAAGAACGACTATAAACCAAACTTCCAGACCAAGCGACAAATAACTGAAGATTTGACTAAACTTAAAAAAGGGAACAAGTCAGTCTCGGATTATATGCATCTTTTTAAGGATATGATGGTTAGAAGTGGTATGAAGGAGTTGCCAGAGATCACCCTCTCTAGGTTTCGTAAGGGGTTAAACCCCTACATCCTGGGTAAATTTTTGCGTTATTGGCACACCGATCTAGACTCCACTTTTACCACGACAATAGAAATTGAGAAGCACCACCTTCCTAGGAATAAAGCACACTCGTGTCAGACCAGAGAGACCATATTAGGAGCACCACCCCCCGTTAGGGAAACCTCTCCTAATAGGTCATTTGTTGTGGGTTCGATAGATGTTACTACTAGTGTTATGCCTCTGTTAGCCTTAACATCTAAGCCCGTAGAGATAGTGACTAGTACTTCTGAGGATTCCGATGTGGATATAGAATCTCTGGATAATGAAGTTGACCAGCTAGTTGAGAGTATCCCTTCACGTACGATAGTGCCCGACGAGTCTGACGATTCTGAAAGTGAGGGAATTCCTAGTGATCTAGAAGATGATGTTTGGGATGATGATGATAGTCCTAGATGTGAGAGTATCTCTTTACCTATTACGAGCCCTACTAGCGTTGTGTTTGTGCATCCTAGTATTGAGTGCCCTCTCCCGGATATGATCCCCATCACATTAGAGCCTACGAATATACCCACTGAGACTTCATCTGACATTTTTGAGGAGCCTTTAAGTGAGGATTTTTCCATTGTCATTGACGATCCAGACTTAGTGGATGTTCCAATTGATTGGGATGACTCACCTTATGTAAGAAGGTTATGTTTGGATGATTTTAGAGCTGCGAACCTGAACGATAGTATTTGATGATATCACCATTTTCTAAAATTCCATCTGAATTAAATTTTCCATCGGGTTCGATTTTGCCCATTTCGGAGACCTTTACTGATTCTGAATTAAATGACTTATCTAGTGTGTCGGAAGAACTTGCAAGTGAGGAAGTGGTATTTTTGAACGATTCTTTGGTTTTACCCCCGGATGAGAGTTCATTGACGTTATCACCGATCAGTGAAAGTTGTTCTGATTTGGATTTTATCCCGGATTTGATTTTACAGACCCTTCCTCCTATCTATGAGCCCACATTAGTTGCCGATTTAGGACGTGACATCGGTAGTCCTAGACTGAGTTGTTGTGACTCGCCCACTCTTTTAGTTCCTACCTTGGCATTGTCTCAGCACTTAAAAATTAGTACGTTGAGCGCGCTAGTTTTTGGTCTGTTCACCGCACTACGTAGATCTGACTATGCGTCACATTTAGCTATTCATTTCTCTGTGTGTCTAGCTACGGTTCTATCCTCGCCCGTTTCTGATTCTTTGGTTATTGTGCCTTTGGATGTGGTGTCTCCTTCACATACCTATATCCCACACCCGGTCGCACGTATTTACCCACCGCCATTTGATGACCCTTTTTCCCACATGTTAGTGAACAAGGTTAGGCCCAATGAGTTGTATCGCTCACACCACTTGTCCCATCCGGGAGCATCCAACTCTTTTAGTATTTATGATGAGCGGTTTCCCTTGGCATATCTTTATGCCAAGTGTGAAAATATTAATTTTAAAATTAGGACTGTGAATTTTAAGCCTATGAAAATCATCTTTGATTATAAGGATCCCGTCCCCCCGGACTTAACCCCTTTACCCTCCGTATTTAGGTTAAGTCATGTAGCCCACGGTTTCACTCCTCACGATAGTATGATACTTATGCGTACTTTAAGGGAATTAATCACTCAAGTTGCATCTTATTTTTTACTTGCTAGTTTATCGCCGAAACTCGCACCAGATTATGTTCATCATGATCACATTTTATATAAGCACATTAGTGAAGCGCTAACCACATCATATAAATCTTATCAATTTCATGCTAGCTTACATAAAAGTGCGTCTCACTATATGATTGGAGATTTAGTTTTGGTGCGTTTCGTCCCTGAACGGTTACCTTCGGGCGCTATAGTAAGTTGGAGAGTTGGCAAGTTGGACCTTTTCAGATCTTAAAGAAATTAGGAGAATACGCATATTATTTGAAGTTTTCCACTGATTGGGTATTACCCCTATTTTTAATGTTTTTAATTTAATGCCGTATGTTTCTCCACCACTTTAATTATCTGCATGTCCGTTTGGGTACACTTTGTTTTCTTATGGTTTGGGTTGTGAGATTGTGCCTGAATCGCTATCTTCATTGGTCTTCACTGGAGGTATGTTGGTTGTTGATGTAGAAACTTGTTTTCCTTTATTGCCTAATGTTTTTCCAAGGTTCCCTAGGACCATCTCTTTGTATGATAGGATACTCCAGGTTATAGTGCTCTCCTTTACATGTGGTGATGTTTACCACTACTTGATTCGATGGCATGAACGACCGGCCTCCGATGATTGTTGGATGGTATGGACCTATATGATGAACATGATGAATTCCATAATTTTTCAAATTACTTACACCATTAAATTAATTTCTTTAAATGTAATCCCTAGTCGTTTTGCACATGAAGTATTGTCAATATTAAACCTACTATCCTAGGGATTCTTCCAGGTATATAATATGATAATTAATGGGGCCTACCAAAATTTCATGCTTTTTCAATTCAGATTTATAATTAATTCCTATTTAATACTATATCCACAAATCTAGCATTTTCCAAATGAAGTACATAAAATATTATCTCAAAATTCTAATTAAATTACAGAGCCTTGATAATAATGAAATAATGCTATGTCCAGATTTCCATTTACATCTATGTTGAAATGGCCTATCCATGATAAATTTGAGTTATTTACCAAAATGCCATTATGGCGCCTAAGTATATTATTTGGCACCCCAAAATTCTGAAATAATTGCACAAGATATAAAACATACAATTACAGCAATATGAATTTTCTCAGATTTTTCAAAGGAATATACCCATCATTTCTACACAAATTCCATAAGGGTAAAATAGTCATTTTGCTCCTTAAACTACATAAACTTCATCCAACAAAGATATAATTTATTTCCTCAAAAGGACCAAATTTTCAGAAATTCAAAATAATGGGATTTTTGTTCCCAAAAATCCCACCATTGCTATGAGAGGTGTATTACACCCTCATGTGTCTCTATAATAAAAATCATGATTTTTGAATGTTCCAAGTTGGCTGAAAACACATTATTTCATTTTAGGCTAAATGCACACCAAACATATAACAAGCCAACACATGCAAGTGGGTTTACCCAACACGCAGTGGTCCAAATTGGCTGAAATTTAAAACATAGACTTATAATGACCGTAAGGACATGCCACCAAAATTTGCGGCCATTTGGAGCCCTACAACTCCAAATATTTCATTTATTTCATTTTGGGTATTTTAGTAAAAACTATAGAAAATTTTCCCAAAAATTCTCATTTTGTACAGGGGTTAACCAAGCCCTAAACATGCATGCATCCAAAATTTTGGGCCATTTGGATGACTGGTTTGACTTGGGCATCATTTTGAAATTCTGCCCTAGCTAAGGACCAACCCTAGAAAAATGGTCCTACAGGTCAGACCACTGGACCAAATCTCAAGTTAAGGGTGGCAAATTAAAGTTAACACAAAGGGCTACAGTTTTCATGTTCATGTAGTCCTATGGAAATGGCTCTAAGAGCCCTATATTTGACATGCACGATCACTGAATTAATGTTACAGAAATGTAATTTCATTTCATTAAATAATAACAGAAATTAAATTGATTTTTAATAAAAATGCACAGCACGAATCTTAAAGCGATATTGGACGGAATCCGTTTATCTTCCCCAAGCATTCAACGGATGAGATCGAGCTGACCTGGGGGATATTGCGGGGCCATTTCCGGCCACCTGAGGCCGCGCCACCCCCGGCCAACGGTGCCATCACCTTCACGGTGGTGGTGGCTATCCTTTGCCGGTGATGAGGTGGAGGGAGACGGCGGCGACGGCGATCCCGAGTAGTAAGAAAAAGCTTGAAAAATCTCCCATTTCTCCCAAGGCATCGGGCTCAATTGAGCCCGATATCTCCCCTAGTTGATCTAGGATTCTAGTACGGGAAGAGGGACGGTGAAACAAACTTGTGTTGGTGGCGGGCGGCGAGGATGGAGGCGTGTGGCCATTCCCGACCTTGTTCCGGCGGTACCTCTTGGATTCATGGTTCCTACACTATTTCCTTCACTCCAGCTATCGATTTCTACTCTCCTTTGCCCTCTGAAGCTAATGGAATCAATATCTCTGGCTGGGAGGGGATATATGGGGATATACAACCAAGGGAAGCTCGGTTTGGAGCTTTGGTTGTATCACCCTTCATGCCAAGTGGCCATCAGCCTCTCACCTCCTCCTAATAACTCCAAGGGAGGTCTGACAGCAAGCCATGGCTGAAGAGAAGGAGTCATGTGGCCTCCTCCCTTAATTTCAACCTTCTCTCTCCTCTTTTTGGGTGAATTTTCCAATTTTGCCCTTGCATGTATTCTCTCTCTTCTAAAATTCCCACTTTACCCTCATACATGTGTCCCTCTATTCAAAACCAGGGGTAGGGGTGGTCATTATCCATTTGGGCTGGCCATGGATCAGATTTGATGGGCTTGGCCTAAAGGGAGTGGGCTTAGCCTTCATTTTCTCCTTTAGGTTAAATAGGTTGACTTGGGTTGACTTGGTCAACCATGATGAGTGGGCTGACCCCACTTGGTGGTCATGGGTCTAATGGCACCACCCAACTTGGGTTGGGTCAATGTGGTGCCCTACTTCGGCTAATTGGGCCTATAGGTATAGGTTTGACCAAATTAGGGCCATGATTGACTTTGGTCAACTAGGGTCAAAGGGTTGACCTAATGGCATGCCCTAGGGTCCACTTAGATTGTTTTAGGGTTAGGGCAATGTGGTGGGGTCATGGTGTGGTTAGGGTTCCTATTTAGGCAAGTTTGACATGTTTTGACTTTGGCCCCTTAGTGGGCCCCACATGGCTACAATCCACTACCTAGGGTCAAGCCTAGCTAAATCCCCTATCACCCACCCCATGCCTAACCCAATCTAAGTGAAGGGGGCCTAGAAGTAGCATGGGATGTTACAAATCCCAATAAACAAGAAAATAATTTCCTCCCCGAAATTTAAGTTCGGGTCTATGGGGTTCTACTTACAAGAATTATAAGAAATTTTAAACGTATAAACTAAAGTATACCTGAAGTGAACAGCTCCGGGTGTTGCTCCAGCATTAGATCCCTCGGCTCCCAAGTGTGCTCCTCCTGTCCATTATTGGACCACAACACCTTCACGAGAGGGACCTTTTTCTTCCGCAACACACGGACATCTGTATCATCAATCCAGATCGGCTCCAGTCTGACGGATCTATCTGGCGCTATCAGACCGTCTGTAGTAGTAACATGCTTCTCCGGCCATAGGAGAGCTCTTCGCAAGGAAGAAACATGGAAGACGTCGTGTAGAGTACCTAACTCCGGTGGCAGCTGCAGTCGGTAAGCTAAGGGGCCGATCCGCTCCAGGATCACGTATGGCCCCATATATCGAGGACTGAGCTTCTTGTGCCTCCGCACCCGAGAGACACCATGTACCAGATGTATTTTCAAGAAAACCCTATCTCCAACCTGGAACTCCACCTTCCGATGCCGAGCATCATAATACTTTGCATGTCTGCTCTGGGCCTCTAGCAGCCGATCCCTGATCAAATGTACCTGAGCCTCCGTATCCTTCACATAATCAGAACCAAGATCCTTGGTATCCACATCCTGAACTCATGACAGCGGTGTCCGACATTTCCTCCCATAAAGTGCCTCGTAAGGAGCCATCCTGATGCTAGCCTGGTGGCTGTTATTGTAGGAGAATTCGATCAGTGGTAGTAGACTCTCCCAAGGATTCCCCGTATCCAATATACATAGGTGGAGTAGATCCTCCATGGTCGGGATGGTCCGCTCGGTCTGTCCGTCGGTCTGCGGGTGGAAGGCGGTACTAAAAGTAAGATGAGAGCCCAAGTAAGCATGCACGGTGAAAGAGGATAGATCTTAACAAAATACTAGAGCTTAGTCACAGCACAAAATAACAAACAGAATAAGCAAAGAGGTAGATCAAGCAACACAGAAGAGACACAAGGATTTTTATAGTGGTTCCCCAAATTTGGGTAGTCCACTCTTCTACCACCCTGGTAGGAATCCACTGCAGGATGAGTTGATCAGGTGTCCTGCACACCAATGGGTTTTGATCAGGTCCCCAAAAACAAAACCCTCAAGTCTTTTGGAAGGAGACTTGCAACCAGGAATCACTTTTGAAGGGAGATGACAACCCTTTATATAGGAGGGAGAAAAGAGGTGATGGAAATCTTCTCTTTCTCAATAGCAACTGAGAAGATTATGTGGATATTGATGTTAGCAGATGCTCCCCCTGAGATGTTGAATTGGTCAGGAATGCTGGAGCACTGCTACAGGGTGATAGGCCTTTAATCTTCAGGCCTGGACCAGAGAATGCTTCAGGAACTTCTGACTGATAGAGTTTTGTTGTCCTTGAAGTTATCCTGCAGTAATGAGGAAGAAGAAAACTCTTGATAGATGATTGGTTGTTCTTCTTCTTCTTATGATTGCTGTTTCCTCTGGTCTAGGGCTGCTAGTTGCTTCAGTAATATTGCCCTATGTGTGTTCTTCACTTTCTGTATATGTTTTGTTACTTCCTGTCTTGTGTCGCATTGTTCTGCTTCTTCCTATGTATTTGAATTCCTTAATCTTGATGGCGGAAGGAACATTCCCGAGAGTAGATGCTTTGGAACTTGATCCATAATTACTCCAACTGTAACTGTCTGTTTGAACGGCTATTTTCACTGAGAATATTGACTGTAATTAATCCTCAATTAATTCTGCCAACTGTTACTGATTGCGCAGAAATCGTCGACCTGAGCTTTCGTCGAGTTCATCATTCGTCGACCTGAGTTCGACATTCGTCGAACTCAGCTAGATATCGTTGAGCTGAATAGCTTGCCTGCGTTCGTCGACCGGAGCTAGCAGTTCGTCGAGCTCAGATTCTATTTCGTCGAGCTGAGAAACTGACTTGCTGATTTCGTCGAGCTGAATAAGTGTTGTCCACCAATCGTCGACCTGAGTTCGACGTTCGTCGAACTGAGAATGATTCTGGACTTGGACAAACTGATGATCTGTGTGTTGACACAAGACCTGTGTGTCGACATAGTTGGCTTCTGGTGTTCAACTGAGTGAGTTGACACAAGTCCTTCTAGTGTCGACATAGTTGGTGTCGACTAATATACTAAAGTGTCGACAGAGGTTCTGGGTGTCGACATAGACTAGCTGAAGTGTCGACACAGATCCTGGATGAAGTGTCGACATAGATCCTGGGTGTCGACACGGACTATAATCAGTGTCGACACAATTGCTCTGTGTGTCGACACAGCCTGCTTGAGTCTTTGATAGTTGTGTTGAAAGGCTGATCCAAGATGCTGGTACTGACTTAGTCTCTAGAAATAAACTAATGGCCCATGACTATACATTTTGGGTCAGACTAAGCAAACCTAATATTGACCCTTGCCCAAATCAGAACTAGGGTTCCAACAATCTCCCCCTATTTGGGTAAGGGCACTATTTACATCAAAAGCAAGTAAAATGCAAAGCAAAAAGATCTGCTTGATTTATAAGGTATCAGCAGATGTACAATGGAAGCTTTGAAACACAATAAATAAAACAAGAACTAAAATACTGCTGCAAACAACAAACTCCCCTATATGCATATCCTTGCATAAAGTATTCAGCCACTGATATCATGTATATTTGCTGGACTGAATTCTTTTCCTGCAAGGTGATATTAGGAGTTCTGGACCCAAATAACCTTGGGTCCTGGTTCTCTTTTATAATAATCAGAAATAAAAGAATAAAAATTTCCGTTTTGAAATTCTGAGTTCGACGAAAAAGAGAACTTTCGTCGAGCTAAGTTCGACGAATGATATTGAGATCGTCGATCTCTATTCACAGAATGATAATAATTGTTTTCTGTGATCCATTTTCGTCAACCTCTGTTCGACGAATTAACTTTGTTTCGTCGAGCACAGAGTTCTGCATAGTTCAAAGCAAAATCTTTGTTCATAGTTCGTCGATCTGAGTTCGACGAATAGTATTGATGTCGTCGATCTCCGTTCGACGAAATATTTTGAACTAAAATTTTCTGATGTGATAATTGAAAATCAGTGTTAAATTTAGCTGAAGAAGAGTCAATGGAAGAAATAACCTGATCCTCTTCATCTGATTCACACTCTGATTCTTCAGATTCTTCAGCATAGCTGCTGCGAGAAGCATCTATTGCCATTAGGCAAAATTCTCTGGCTCTTGCTTCTTCTTCATCACTTCAGGATTCAGCTTCAATTATTCTCTCTTTTGCTGAAACAGCAGCCATTACTGTAATGGAGTCCCACATCTCTTTTCAGATGAACATTCAACAAGTTCCTCAAAAATGTCATCAGATATTGATTGTGCCAGAATGTTCATTGCTTGTGCATCAACAATCTTCATATTTTTCTTGGCATCTGTCCATTGAGATGATGGAACAACACTTGGACTTTGATAAGGACCTGATAAGATGGAATGAAAAATATTGTCATCAATAGATTCCATATAAAATCTAATCTTTGTCTTCCATAGTGCAAGTTTATCTAGATTGCACATGGGCAGTCTGGTGCTTGAAAAATCTACAAGTTGTGCCATGATAAAACTCAAAAGATTTTTAAGATCTATCAAAGGATCTTTGTGGTTCAGGTGTTAAACCGTACAACCAATAAAGTATGGTATTTTAACCAACCTGTAAGGTCTGGTATTTTAACCAACCTGTAAGGTCTGGTATTTTAACCAACCTCCCTCTGATACCAATTGAAAGAGGATAGATCTTAACAAAATACTAGAGCTTAGTCACAGCACAAAATAACAAACAGAATAAGCAAAGAGGCAGATCAAGCAACACAGAAGAGACACAAGGATTTTTATAGTGGTTCCCCAAATCTGGGTAGTCCAATCTTCTACCACCCTGGTAGGAATCCACTGCAGGATGAGTTGATCAGGTGTCCTGGGCACCAATGGGTTTTGATCAGGTCCCCAAAAACCAAACCCTTATATCTTTTGGAAGGAGACTTGCAACCAGGAATCACTTTTGAAGGGAGATGATAACCCTTTATACAGGATGGGGAAACGAGGTGATGGAAATCTTCTCTTCCTCAATAGCAACTGAGAAGATTACATGGATATTGATGTTAGCAGATGCTCCCCCTGAGATGTTGAATTGGTTAGGAATGCTGGAGCACTGCTACAGGGTGATAGGCCTTCAATCTTCAGGCCTGGACCAGAGAATGCTTCAGGATCTTCTGACTGATAGAGTTTTGTTATCCTTGAAGTTATCCTGCAGTAATGAGGAAGAAGAAGACTCTTGATAGATGATTGGTTCTTCTTCTTCTTCTTATGATTGCTGTTTCCTCTGGTCTAGGGCTGCTAGTTGCTTCAGTAATATTGCCATATGTGTGTTCTTCACTTTCTGTATATGTTCTGCTACTTCCTGTCTTGTGTTGCATTGTTCTGCTTCTTCCTATGTATTTAAATTCCTTAATCTTGATGGCGGAAGGAACATTCCAGAGAGTAGATGCTTTGGAACTTGATCTATAATTACTCCAACTATAACTGTCCATTTGAACGGCTATTTTCACTGAAAATATTGACTGTAATTAATCCTCAATTAATTATGCCAACTGTTACTGATTGCGCAGAAATCGTCGATCTGAGCTTTCGTCGAGTTCATCATTCGTCGGCCTGAGTTCGACATTCGTCAAACTTAGCTAGATATCGTCGAGCTGAATAGCTTGCCTGCGTTCGTCGACCGGAGTTAGCAGTTCGTCGAGCTCAGATTCTATTTCGTCGAGCTGAGAAACTGACTTGCTGATTTCATCGAGCTGAATAAGTGTTGTCCACCAATCGTTGACCTGAGTTCGACGTTCGTCGAACTGAGAATGATTCTGGACTTGGACAAACTGATGATCTGTGTGTCGACACAAGACCTGTGTGTCAACACAGTTGGCTTTTGGTGTTGAACTGAGTGAGTCGACACAAGTCCTTCTCGTGTCGACATAGTTGGTGTCGACTAATATACTGAAGTGTCGATAGAGGTTCTGGGTGTCGACACAGAGTAGCTGAAGTGTCGAAATAGATCCTGGATGAAGTGTCGACATAGATCCTGGGTGTCGACACAGACTATCCTCAGTGTCGACAGAGTTGCTCTGTGTGTCGACACAGCCTGCTTGAGTCTTTGATAGTTGTGTTGAAAGGCTGATCCAAGATGCTGGTACTGACTTAGACTCTAGAAATAAACTAATGGCCCATGACTATACATTTTGGGTCAGAATAAGCAAACCTAATAGTGACCCTTGCCCAAATCAGAACTAGGGTTCCAACACACGGCCCTCCACTCGCTTGAAGTGAACCGACCATCATGGTCCGAAACAATCGTCCTGGGGATGCCATGGTATCTGACAAACTGCTCCACGAATAGTCTCACCAAAACTTCAACTGGAGTATCCTTCCAGACTGGAATAAAGCACGGTACCTTGGTCAGTCTGTCTACTATGACCCATATAGAATCATGCCCAGACTGGGAGCGAGGTAGTCCGTGCACAAAATCCATAGTGATGTCCTTGAACTTCCACTCTGGGACTGGCAATGGCTGTAATAAACCTACCGGGCTCTTGCATTCCACCTTAACGCGCTGGCACGTCTCACAATGTGTCACAAAGTGGGTGATCTCCCTCTTCATCCCAGGCTAATATATAGTCCTCCGCAAATCTGCCCACATCTTGGTGATGCCGGGATGTACTGAATATCTGGAGCAATGTGCCTCTCTAAGTATATCATCCCGGATACCGCCTCCTGCTGGTATATAAAGGCGTCCACGGAATCGAAGGAGATCATCCTACAGCGTGTAGTTCTCAACCTTGCCCCTTTCCAGGGCGCTGAAAATCGGCTCTAATGCAGCATCCAGCCTCTGATGCGCCATAATGCGCTCCCGAATGTCATCATCACTGATCATAGAGCTCACTGATCCAAACTTGTTTTTCACAAATAGAACCGCAACGTTCCTATGTGACATACTTGGGCGTATAAAGCCTTGCTCCAGCAACTCTTGCAACTGGACCTTTTGTTCCGCCATCTCCTTCGGCACAACACGATATGGTGAGCCTTCCAAACTCAATAGAGAAGTCCATCTCCCGCTAGGGTGGTAACCCCGGAAGAACCTTAGGAAACACATTAACATACTTCGATACAATAGGAACATCACTCACACTAGGCTTCAGCTCAACAACTTCCAATAGTGTGAATAACAACTCCACGCCCTTCCGAACTTCCTTGACTACTTGGTTAGTAGACAACAATGCCTTACTTGATCCTCACATACCAGCGAATTTAGTCTATCATTTGGTGTTCTGCCCTAGTGAGACTTCCTTAGAGTTGCAACCTATAGGCACGCTACTCTAAGAGACAGTCCATACCAAAGTTTACATTAAACTCCGATATCGGGAGGATAAATGCTTCCAATACAAAATCCCAACTTCCTGTCTGCACCTCAACACAGCAGGCTCGATCCGCGTGCATTAAGCACCCATTAGGTAGCAGCACATGAAAGTCCACTTAGTGTCAACTACCTTCACCTATGGGGGGGAATAGGTGTCTTGCAATGTTTTTGCGGAATTAAAGTCGTACCTACACAAGAAAACAAAACAACACAACACAGAAAGGACACCAGCAAATTATAGTGGTTCCCCGATTTGGGTGCATCCACTTTCCCCCTTCGACCTATCTCCCAACCAGGGACGACTCAGTCACTTCACCAACAGGATTGAAATCCAATCCTTGCACTAACGGAAGGAACCCTTCCACACGTAGGAGTCACCACTCCCACAATACGGGTTGCACCCAACCCTTACAACTAGGGACCAATCGGTCCGTTACAAAGAAATTGAAAATAGATTGTATAAGAAATACAAACAACTTATGGAGAATAAGGTGCCCCTCTTCGTTCGATGACGTGTTCTTGAAGTCAACGAAGAGTCCACAACCCTAGATCTCACTTGGAGAGAATCTCCCCGAAACCGGCGGCGGCAAGAAGGGCGGCGGCTTGGTTCTCGGGATCGGCGGCGACAACGGCGTGCTGCGGCTGTTCTTTGGAGATTCAATCTTCGTAGCAAATCTAGCAAGGTCTTCGAACGGTCACACTAGGATCGATCGTCTCGATCGATTCGGAAGGGGAAGGTTTTCCCGATCAACGAATCAAGAGACAAAGGATCTCTGGTTAGACGCGTGAGACGATGTGCTTGGCTGAGCTTCTGTCGCCGGGAGATCTGGAAGAAACCACGATCAAAAGCCGGCGATCAACTGGCACGAGCGGCGACGGCGGCGGAGCAAGTTTCACGATCTAGGTCACGTCGGCAGCTCGGATTTTTCTTTTTAAATTTCTTGATCGGCTGTTCAAAAATACGCGAATATTTATACAGTAGAATACTTCTTTATGACCGTTGTGGGTCCCACCAGAAGAAACCCTAAAACCGGTTCAAAACAGCGCCTTAACATTTGATCTGGTCCAGCGTGCTTCAGAAATTCGCCTAAGGCAAAATCGGCGAGAATCGAAGGTGATTCTCGTCGAATCAGCAAGAATCAACTAGTGATTCTCGACGATTTTGACTTAGCGACAGATTTGCACGCTCTGATTTAGCCGGATAGAGACGGCGAGAATCAGCCGGTGATTCTCGACGATTCGGCGAGAATCACTAGTGATTCTCGCCGAATCGGCGAGAATCACTTGGTGATTCTCGTCGATTATTACTTAGACGATTTTTCGTCTTTCCACCCATAAGCTGCTCTTTGACCCATCCTTGCTCCTTGTCTGCTCTTGCATTATCACAGCCCTGTACTTGAAAATAAGTACACTCCAATAGAGAGAGTACACGTAGGCCAACACACTGATCTGCTCAATGAGGGATTACATCGCGCAGACCCGTGTATATTGACCTACTGCACCCTGACATTAGTGTGTACTTAGCGTGGAATAACTGCAAGCACAACTTGAAAGATTTCATCAAATACATTGTGAATTCATCTTAGCTTGACAGGTGGCTTCCTCAAATCCAGGTAATTGTGGATACAATACCCAACAACATATTCACTCGATCTTTCGGCGTAAACGAAGGCAATGCAATACGCCCTACGAAGTCCTCCGACAGAAAAGAATGAGAAGCTCACGTATCAAACAGTGCTCTCCCCGGATGTTCCCATATCAGGACAAAGCCTAATTCAAACCAATCACACACAAGCAACGCACAAGGTACTAAGTATGAAAAGCAGCAATAACTGAATCTTAACTCATACCTGTTACGACGTCACTTTGATTTATGGCCTCCTATTGGCCAAGGTTATAAACTTGGGGTTGTGCTTGGGATGCAATCGATTCTACCACTGTCGTTCCCTTTTCAGCATAAGACGTACCCGTCTTTTTCTCCCCTATTGGACCACTCCAGTATTCTCGAGCGATATGATCCACCTTTCCATAGGTATAACATGTGAGCGGACCTCTCCCAGACATTACTCCAGACACAGGAGAAGAAGGAGCTGGTAAAGAAGTTTTAGGCTTCATTTTCCACGGTTGAAACATTGACTTTGGAGAACTAGGTACTTTAAATTCTGTCTTCTTCCCTACCAAGTCATTTTTATGCTGCATTTGCTTCTTATCTAGCTCAAGGGAATAAGCCATATTGAGTAAGGAAACACTGCATCATCGGTCCTTAGAGTAGAAACTGTAGATCATCTCTCATCCCTTCATAGAATCGATTTGTTTTTCATTCCTCATCTGCAAACGTAAAGCTTGCATGTCTTCTCAACCTCATAAACCTGTGCAAGTAATCATCCACTGACCTCTCGCCTTGAGTTAGCCTTTTAAATTGGTTCTCCGTCGCAATCCGCCGTGTCGATGGAAGGTATCTTGCCAGAAAACACCTTGAGAATTCCTCCATTGAGATCTCAATAAACTGCTGACCAGCAAATTGGTGCAGCTACAACTCATCCCACCATAATCTTGCCTCACCATCCATCAAGAAGGTATTCTTAGTGACTTTTTGCCACTCTTCCATTTTAGTTGCCGTCAGGACCCTCTTTATTCTTGATAGCCAATCTTCGGCCTGTGTAGGGGTTCCAGTACCCACAAACATCGGGGGATTGAAACTCATCATGTGTTTCAGCTGCTTTTCCGTCACTCTCCTTGTTGCCACTAGCTCAATGGCCACCTGTCGCACAGCCACATGCTACACCACGCCAACTAGTTCCTCGGCTATCGCAGGAATAGGAGGTTGTCTCTGACCCCTGGTTGCACATTAATCATTAATAACACAACTTCAACAACCAACCTTATAGTTTCCGCCGAAGGAGGAGGTGTTGACACCTCATTTGGTGCACTACTCTCCACCGTACGCTTGGGTTATTGATGCCCCGCACCACTTCTAGTTGCCTACAATGTGAAACACACAAATAAGCAACTACAAATATTTCCAAAAACAATCACAGGAACATACCAGTTCCAAAAACATGTGTATTTTCAATCCTAAGTGAGCATTCATGGGTTCATTATTGTTATAACAGTAGAGCACATACAAGCGCTCACCACCCCTTAAAAGAATTCAACCAAGAATTCAAATAAGAAAGACCGAGAACAGAATCTGATACTAATTTTGTAAAGCTGATGCATCGGCAAGTGCACCGATCGCTGTCAAGTAATAATTTTGGGAATAGCTTCCCTAAATGTCGATCTTGAGGGAATGTAGGTTGGGTATCGTGATTGCGTCGCAAAAAGATCGTTACTAAGTGTTAAACAAAACAACAAAGTTGGTTGGTTTTCGATTCCTAATGCTAATAAAACAAAAAGAGAACTAATGCGGGTCTTAAGCACTGCTTCGCTTAGTGGATGGAACTAGTGCAGGCTGCTTTGCCGTGCTTCATGAGGCGAATGGACGGAGAGCAAGCAGATGGAATGAACAAATGTGCGGAGTGTGAGGGTCGCAATCACCTCTTCAACTACCAAAACTAGCCTTTGCTAGAGTCGTTCTAGTGCACGAGTAGAGTGGATGTGAATGGAGGCGAGTGCATCACAGTTAACAAAGAAGATGTAACTATCCCAAGCAAACTTCATTCATAGACAAAGAAAAGTTCAGGTACATTACAAGCTTAAGAATACACTTCACTATGAGAAGAGGTAGAATAAATTGATAAGGGGAAAGCCTAGCTGTTGGGTACACTGTTAATATGTACCAGATTTGGAGAAGCCTCATCATAATCAATGATATACATCAATTTGTATTTGATGTATGTTTGAGTTTCATTGTGCAGGTTTAAGGATTGGAAGAAAATTTTCTAAGTACAAGTGTCGACACTTGTGAAGAATTATGTCGACACTTGTGAAGAATTATGTCGACACCTAAAGAAGAAGTTGAGTCAACATCCAGGCATTGTGTCGACACCAACAGAAGAAGCTGTGTCGACACCCAGACTTGTGTCGACACTTGTGAAGAATTATGTTGACACCTAAAGAAGAAGCTGAGTCGACACTCAGACTTGAGTCGACACCTGAGCCAGGAGTTATGTCGACACTGAAAGTAGAAGCTATGTCAACACACAGGAGTAATGTCGACACTGAATGCAGAAGCTGTGTTGACATCCAGGAGTTATCTCGATAATGGAAGCAAAATTATGTCGACACAGAGGGCTTGTGTCGACACATTTCACATATGCTGTGTCGAGTACCAGAAGAATGACTATGTCGACACATGGAGTGTTGTGTCGACATCATCAAGACTTGTTTCGACACTTAGTACATTTGTGTCGACACAAGTGAAGCAGTTTGCTGAGTGGTTCTTGCTAAGTTAGAAAGTCTTTGAAAAATCAGCTGTCATAACCAACCGGTCTGACACCTTTGTCAGAACTGATCGAAGACTGTTACAAACCCTTATCAGGTGGTAATCAGGAGGAAACTCTATATAAAGGACTGGTTCGATACAAAATAAGACGATGACATAGCAAGGAAAAGAGAACACACAACACTAAGAAGTGAATCCTTCAGAGAGAGTTTTCTACAACAAGAAAAGGGGAAACCCTTACGAAGGTAGATCCAGATCAGTCTACAAGGAAGATTCAAATCTCATTCTGAATTAAAGGAGTCAGCTATCTGAAGATCATCTTCTACATGAAGTGAAGTTCAACCTTATTTTGTTCTATCAAGAAGCTTTGAAACAGCTAAGTTGGGTTGGATCTGAAGATCAGTTTATTCAAGAACTGATCAAGAAGCTCACACCAGTGAAGAGATCTATCTGGTGAAATTTTTGTATCTCTTAATCAAACAATTTCTGGTAGGATCTGTTGTAAGATCTTAGTTGTAATCCTGTAATTATAAGGGCTGAGGTAGGACATTTGCCTGAGTTGTAGGAGTGGGGTTTCACTCTGAGTTATAAGCCTAGTGATACCTGAGGGTTGTTCAACATAGACTTCCTCTTTTAAGTCACCATTTAGAAATGTTGACTTTACATCCATCTGATATACCTTAAACCCTTGATAGGCAGCATAGGCCAAGAACAATCTTATAGCCTCCAACCTTGCCACTGGGGCAAAGGTTTGATCAAAGTCAATCCCTTCCTCTTGCATGTAGCCTTTTGCTACCAATCTGGCCTTATTCTTGATTATAGTGCCATTCTCATTAAGTTTGTTTCTGTAGATCCACTTGGTTCCTATGATGTTGTGATCCTTTAGTTTAGGAACCAGTTCCCATACATTACATCTTTTGAATTGAGTCAGCTCTTCTTGCATATCATCAATCTAGTTTGTATCTAGCATGACTTCTTCAAACTTTTTGGGTTCTATTTGTGACAAGAAGCTAGAACATAGGACTGTGTTCATACTTTTGCTTCTTGTTAGAACACCTTGACTTGCATCACCAATAATATGGTGTGCAGGATGATCCTTCAAGTGTCTTCTTACTGGAAGAAATCTGTCAACCTCATGGACTTCTTCATTTTCCTCAACTTGATGCTCCTCATTGTCTTCTTCATCCAGTGAGTCTTGTTCTCCCCCGGGACAGCAAGCAACTTTTTCCTCATCCAGCCTAGCAGGTACCTCTTCATTGATGGTCAGCTTGTCCAGCCTATCTGTTAGACCTGTAGAACTAACTAAAGAACAAGACAATTCACTGTTAATCAACTTAGATTCATCAAATACAACCTTGATAGATTCCTCTACAACTTGGGTAGTTAAGTTGTAGATTCGGTATGACCTACTATTATTATTGTACCTAACAAATATCCCTTCTAGGGATTTGACAGCAAACTTTGTTTGGTATTGCTTACCATTAACTAATACATAACACTTGCTACTAAAGATTCTGAAGTATGAAATATTTGGTTTTCTGCCTTTCAAAATCTGATAGGGGGTCATCTTATGTTTCTTATTGATGGAGGCTCTATTAAGAACATGACATGCAATATTTACTACCTCAGCCCAGAAGTACTCAGGGATAGTAGTGTCACTAAGTAGTGTTCTACTTGCCTCAATTAGAGTCCTATTCTTTCTTTCAGCAACTCCATATTGCTGAGGAGTTCTAGGTGAGGAGAATTCCTAATGAATCCCAAGTTCATCACATAACATTTTCATATATTCAGACTGAAATTCAGTTCCATGGTCACTTCTGATTTTGACCACTGAACTGTTATGTTCATTCTGAATTTGTCTAACAAAAGTCTGGAAAACAGTTGGGGTTTCAGATTTCTGCGCCAAGAAGAAAACCCATGTGTATGTAGAATAGTCATCCACAATAACTAGTGTGTATACTTTCCTACCAAGACTATGAAATGGCATAGGACCAAACAAATCCATATGCAAGAGATATAAACATCTCATTGAATCTTTGATATCAAGTGCATGGAAAGAGGACTTAGTCTATTTGCCCTTTTGGCAAGTTGAACACACACCCTCTTTAATGCACTTGAATTGAGAACCATTCCTCACTAACCCCATGCTAAATATCTATCCTATTGATTTATAGTTCAGATGGGCAAGCCTCTTGTGCCATTTGACACATAATGAAGCTTTTTCTCCTGCAACTAGACAAATGGGTGAGTTGTCAAACTCACAATCTATGTTAAGACAATATACATTCCCTTTCCTAGTGCCAGTCAAAATGATCTCTTGATCACTTGACCTTATTATTTGGCACTCCCCGTTGAGGAAGGAGATGTCATAACCTAGATCACTAAGTTGACATATGCTAATCAGGTTATGTCGTAGACCATTCACATAAGACACTTTAGTGATAGTAATTGAATTGCTAAAAATGTTACTAAATCCTTTGATGGTTCCTTTTTCTGATCCACCAAAGATTACTTTGGGTCCATTTTCTATGGGTACATAGTCCCTCAACATTCTTCTTGTTCCAGTCATATGTCTAGAACATCCACTATCCAAGTACCATATAAGGGTATGGTCACTTGGATTAACCTGCATCAAATAAAGAATCACTTACCCTTAGAACCCAAATTGTTATTGGGTCCTAGGTCATTGTTAGGTTGAAATCCTGCAGCTGTTCTGACAGGTAGACTACTCTTGGTTTTAACACTTATGTTGAACCAACAATCCATGGCAAAATGGCCCACCTTACCACAACACCAACACTCAAACCTATTATACCTTCTCTTAGGTACAGACTTTACTGCTTTGTTGCCAGCAGTTCTGTTGAGTGTAGGTGCTGGAGCAGTAAATCCCAAGACTTCCTCTTGAACCTGATCGGCTTGCCTATAGTGTGATCTATTGGCATTTGCACCCTTGCCTATGAGATCTTCAAACTAACAGTGACCATGAGTACTATCATGATCATACCTGTTTGTTGGTTGCATCACTCTCCTAAAGAAAATAGGGGGCTTGGTAGCTAGTGGCTGTGCTGGGGCCTTACCGTTTCTATGAACATTGGTGGCCCTAGTTCTTCCCTTGAAACCTAGACCAGTTTTTCCTTTATGATAAATGAAATTATCTATTAAGGGCAAGGATGATTTTGGCTTAGATAATTTAGCAACTAACTCTCTTTCTTGTTGAAGTTTTGCCTCAAGTTTCTTGATGTGATTTTCCTTGAAAGAGATTGTGCCCATCTGAATAACAGTAATGTTTTTCAGTTTGGCAATCTCCTTCAGTTTTGAATCTATCAACATGGCTGAATCTCATGCAGCTTGCTTCAGAGACTCAATCTCCTTGGCCTGCTCCTTGACAAGAAACTTGCTCCTCTTAAGAGCTTGCAACAACCCACCATACTCATTAATGAGTTGATGTACATCCCCTTCAGATTCAGAACCATCCACATCTCTTCATGCAGAAGTTTCTAATTCTGATGCAGTGCAGTAATCTGAAGCTGAGGGAGAACTGTATACCTTACTAGGACCTGGCTGATCCTGGCACTAATCATTTTCAAATAGAGCCATCAGCCTTTTATAGCAATAGTCTTCTGCTCCATTTATTGAGTACAGTATTTGAAGGAATTCTAGTTCCCTAGAATCCTCTTCTGTTGAGATCAGACCAACATATGCTTCATCATTATCTTCATCTCCTGATCCTGAAGATGAAGAGTCTTTCCAACTCTTCTACTTCTGAGCAACAAGGGATTTCTCCTTCTTGCCTTTCACTTGATGCTTCTTCTTATCTTTAGATTCAGTCCTCTTGTCTGGACAGTCAGCTATGACATGTCCAGGCCTATTGCAACAATAACAAACAATCTTAGAATTAGTTTGTTTACTAGGTTTTGAGGCATACCTGTCCTCCTTGGGAGTCTTCTTTTTCTTGTAATACTCATCCTTGGAAAAGGATGTTGATGTCTTGGTTCTCCATTTCTTCTTTTTATGAACCTTTGGAATTGCCTTGTAAAGGCAGCAAAGTCCTCATCAGAGGTGTGGCTATCTGATGTGTTATTGTCAAGATTTTCTTCTTCAGCCTTAGCACTCCTTCTGGGTGGAGAAGAAGACTTTCTCCAACCCTTTCTTGTGCCTTCAGCCTTGAAAGCTACAGACCTTTCTTTGTATTCAGTCCTACTGCTTTTCTCCTCCTCTTTTCTGGCAGTGAGCTGCATTTCATATGATAGCAGCTTTCCAAATAGTGTGGGTGGAGGTGTATCAGCATGCTTGGCCACTTCTCTGATGACACATATCTTTGTGTCCCAGTCCTTTGTTAGTGACCTGAGAAACTTGTCATTCAATTCATATGTGCTGAAGACTCTTCCATAGGTCATCAACTCATTGACAATCCTGAAACGTTTTGTAACATTCAGCTATGTTGTCAGTCTTGGCTTGTCTAAAGCTCTCATATTCTTGATTCAACATAGATTTCCTGTCCTCTCTGACTTCTTCTGTTCCCTCCATGTAGACATTCAGGGTGTCCCACATTTCTTTAGAGGTTTTACAGTACACCAGATTCTGAAATGTGCCATCATCTATAGAACTTACTATAATGTTTTGTGCTCTTTTGTCCAATGTTGCTAAGATGATCTCATCCTTAGTCAATTTAGAATAGCTCTTAGGGGTTTTAACATTTGCATCCAGAGCTGATACCTTCATTGGAATGAAAGGACCCTCTTGTACTGTGATGTAGATTCTTGGATCAGATGCTTCCATAAACAACCTGACCCTTTCCTTCCATATGCCAAAGCATTCTTTCCTGCAGATAGGCAGTTTCATACATCCAAATTCCTTCTAATTCTCTTTTGAACCCATTCTTGAAATCTGTTATTTGCATTGGAGATCCACTCAGACTGTTAGGTCAATCTTTGAGGAACCTCCCTCTGATACCACTTGAAAGACTTGATTTCAAGAGCCTAGACACCTAGAGGTGGGGGGGGGGTGAATAGGTTCTAATTTTTCCTTCAAAATATTAGGCAAATAGCAAAATCTATCTCAGCACAGAAACAATGAAACCACAGAATAATGAACACAGCACAACATACACCAGATTAATAGTGGTTCCCCAAGGTATGGGTACATCCACTTTCCCCCTTCGCCTATCTAGCAGTGTACTAGATTCAGCCTAACTACCTTCATTCTTCTCAGATCCGCAGATCTTACAGCCCAGAACCAAGAATGGTTCCTACAACTCATACTTATACAAGTCCTACCTGGAAGTATCTACTCCACAGAAAGCTGTTAAGAAAGATACACAACATAAAAAGGTTATTCCACAAGCAGAATCCTCTAGTGATTCTGAAGAAGTGGTCTTCAGTTCAGATGAAGATAGGAAACAAAAAGAAGCACAAGATCAAGTGGAGAGCAGTATGCTCTTAGAGCTACATGTTATCTCCACTCCAGGGGAGAAAATCCTGAACCAGCAGTACAAGACACTGTACAAGTTGAGTTGCCTGCCCAAGGGGGAGGTATTACTGAAGCTGCTCTAGAAAGTGAGCATGCTGCTGATACTATTATGGCAATAGTGTGAGAAAACTACAATAAAGAACAACTAAATGTTGAGAAAGAAGCACAAAATTAGCAGATACAAGATAATGCTCAAAATATTCAATTAAGTATCTCCTTTATAGAGAATGTCCTGGACGAAGATCTGAATGTCCAGGGTGAACCATCTATTTTCAAAACAACTTTTGTTCCTCCTGTTCAGCTGCAGCAAGAGGTAACTATGGAAGAGCTATTCCCTAAACACCCAACAGTAGGGACTGAGGGGGAGCAGCAAATCATAGAAAAAGAACTTCCAGGAACTGAGGGGGAGATGTCTCAGCATGCCTCAACTAATAAGGAACAAGTGAATATACAAAGTTCCTCAGAATCTTCTGATGATGAAGAAGCCTCAATGGCTAAGGAGAGGAAGTTAGCTGCCTTAAGAAAACAGAGCTCATGCTATAAAAAGGCTTTACAAACAGTCACACCACCACCTGCTCCAAGCATGTATTTCAGTTCCCTACTGGTCCAATTGTAAGTGAAATTAGATGAGCAAAGGCAGTCTTTGGAAAGGTATGTAGATGAAACACATAAAGATTTGCAATTCAATCTGGCTCAAGATATCAAATCAATCAGATTTGAAGTAAATCAAAATAAAAAGGAAATGACAGATTGCTTCCACAAGGGAGGAATTTCTGTGGTATACTTGGCAAACAACAACAAGAACTCAACACTAAAGTGGAAGACATTGCAGTTAAACAAGGATATGTTCTTGAGAATCAAATCCGGATGAATGAGAATCTCAAAGAGTCACACTTTGCCATTCTTACACAGATTGATAATCTAACAACTGCTCTCAAAGCTGAAGTGTCCAAGCAGATTAAAGAAGATGTAGCTGCTGTTCAGGACACATTTACAAATTCTCACATGATTATTTTTGATTTCTTGCAGAAGTTCAGGAATTATTACAAAGAAGGAACAGATTATCTTGTTAACCAACTCAGATTTCAGAAGGATGATCTGAGATATCATATTGAAAGCGAAGTCATAAAGGGGGAGAGGGTGTTAGTCAAAGCTAGCTCAGATCATACTAAATGGATATCAAATAGTATCAGAGCAACTCTTGGATATCCCCCTTGTGTGATGATGACAATATTACTGAGTCTGGAGTGCAACCTACCTATATTGAAGGCGGTCAACCTGAAGTTGCTCAGGTCATTTACCCTCTAGCTGATTTTGACATGGTTCACTAAGAAGTTCAGTCAATGTACAGCCCTCCACAGGAGGCTAAAAATATTATTTTTGAAAAAGTGGAAATGTCAGAGGCTGCCAAGGAAGCTCAGAAGGAAGCACAACTGTCCAAGAAAAGGTTTAGAGAACAGGCTGAGTTGAAGCCTGATTTTGAGCAATGGAGCCATACTTCCAGGAACATTATATTGACTGCCTGGAAAGCTGTGAAGGACAAGACCCATGAAATGGGTAAATGGTATACTGAGCAAGAGTGGAACAAGTATCAAGCCAGACAGGAAGCCATTCTTCAATACAGAAGGAAAACAAATGCTGGGAAGTTACCTGATAATGCTATGGAGCTGAGCAAGTACTTCCCAAAGCATTTTAAATATTTTGAAAGGCAAAGGATAAGGGCTGAAGAATAGAAAAAGAAGGATCTGAAAGGAAAGAAACCTGCTGATGATGCTGAACCCACTGTGCAGGCTCAGATCAGATCATGAAAAGACATTGTGATTAAGGAGCCTAATCAATTATAGGATAGTTAGGCTTATGTATAAAATAATATAACCTTTTAGCTTTTGTTCTAAAGAAAACTGTGTAAACTTAAAATTTCTCTCTGATTAAATGAAATCAGTTTTAGTATTCATTTCAGTTGTTTGCAATGTTTATATGTTACCCTGCAGTGAAATGTATGTACATCTATTTCTTTTTATGTGTTTTATTATGAGTGATGTATATCTTTGACTAAAGGTTATCACTTCTCCAAAAGGGTGAGATTGTTGGGTACACTGTTAATATGTACCAGATTTGGAGAAGCCTCATCTTAATAAATGATATACATCAATTTGTATTTGATGTATGTTTGAGTTTCATTGTGCATGTTTAAGAATTGGAAGAAAATTTTCTAAGTACAAGTGTCAACACTTGTGAAGAATTATTTCGACACTTGTGAAGAATTATGTCGACACCTAAAGAAGAAGTTGAGTCGACATCCAGGCATTGTGTAGACACCAATAGAAGAAGCTGTGTCGACACCTAGACTTGTGTCGACACTTGTGAAGAATTGTTTCGACACCTAAAGAAGAAGCTGAGTTGACACTCAGACTTGAGTCGACACCTGAGCCAGGAGTTTTGTCGACACTGAAAGTAAAAGCTGTGTCGACACCCAGGAGTAATGTCGACACTGAAAGCAGAAGCTGTGTTGACACCCAGGAGTTATGTCGACAATGGAAGCAGAATTATGTCGACATAGAGGGCTTGTGTCGACACATTTCACAGATGCTGTGTCGAGTACCAGAAGAACGACTATGTCGACACATGGACTGTTGTGTCGACATCATCAAGACTTGTGTTGACACTTAGTCCATTTGTGTCGACACATGTGAAGCAGTTTGCTGAGTGGTTCATGTTGAGTTGGAAAGTCTTTGAAAAATCAGCTGTCATAACCAACCGGTCTGACACCTTTGTCAGAACTATCTGAAGACTGTTACAAACTGGATCAGCCGGTAATCAGGAGGAAACTCTATATAAAGGACTGGTTCGATACAACATAAGAAGAGAACATAGCAAGGAAAAGAGAACACACAACACTAAGAAGTGAATCCTTCAGAGAGAGTTTTCTACAACAAGAAAAGGGGAAAACATTATGAAGGTAGATCCAGATCAGTCTGCAAGGAAGATTCAGATCTCATTCTGAATTCAAGGAGGAAGCTATTTGAAGATCAACTTCTACATCAAGTGAAAATCAACCTTATTTTGTTCTATCAAGAAGCTTTAAAACAGCTAAGTCAGGTTGGATTTGAAGATCAGTTTATTCAAGAACTGATTAAGAAGCTCACACCAGTGAAGATATCTATCTGGTGAAATTTCTGTATCTCTTAATCAAACAATTTCTGGTAGGATCTGTTGTAAGATATGAGTTGTAAGCCTGTAATTATAAAGACTGAGGTAGGGCATTTGCCTGAGTTGTAGGAGTGGGGTTTCACTCTGAGTTCTAAGCCTAGTGACATTGGCTGAGGTAGGGCTGATTCCTGAAGTAGGGTTCTTGGGGAAGAATCTGAGGTAGGACTTGTATAAGTCTGAGTTGTAGGAACCATTCTTGGTTCTGAGCTGTAAGATCTGCGGATCTGAGAAGAAAGAAGGTAGTTAGGCCGAATCTAGTACACTGATAGATAGGCGAAGGTGGAAAGTGGATGTACCCATACCTTGGGGAACCACTATAAATCTGGTGTATGCTGTGTTGTGTTCATTATTCTGTGGTTTACATTGTTTCTGTGTTGAGATAGATTTTGCTATTTGCCTAAAATTTTGAAGGAAAAATTAGAACCTATTCACCCCCCCTCTAGGTGTCTAGGCTCTTGAAATCAAGTCTTTCACTAGTCGTGGTTCTTGGCCGCAATGGTGGGTTGTCAGTCCACTTCTCGACTCAGACTGTTGGTTGTGTCCGGAGGTAAATGGGTTGTCAATCCACTTTTCTTCCTCCATCTTCTTCCCTATCCTTCAATCTTTTCTCCCTTTTTGCCCAAATGAGTAGTACCAAAAGTTCTCTATTGCACACTGCTGGTGGTCGGAAACTCTCCGAAGGGTTAAAGATGGCTTCAGATCGCCAGAGATAGCATCCCGGAGGATGGAGATGAGTGGAGGACCTATGGGGGTGAAAAACACCGCTTTGCGCGCAGTAGCAGGGTGGAAAAAAATGAAAAGTGTTGCCCTAATTCGCGGAGCATGGGTTTAAATACGGCAGCAGAAAATCAGAGCACACGATCTGTGGCGTACGACCAGAGGTCGTGCGGATGATCATGCGATTAACAATGACAAAACTCTAGACAAATGGAATAAACGAGCACGAGTAGTTGTGCAAGACCAGAGGTTGTGCACACTATGTCCAATGATCATGTGATTGCCCAGACAAAACTTGAAAAAATGGAGAATAGTGCGCACGATCTGTGGCTCACATCCAGTGGTCGTGCGCTATAGATCCAATGATTGTGCGCAGTATTCCTGTAACATTTGGGGTTCGATGAACTGACCGTGCATGACTAGTGGTCGTATGCAAAGGAGTCCACTAACCGTGCACGTGTAAAAATGCACGATCAGTGGCCGTTAGGCAAAAAACATTCCCAAACAATCTCAAAACACACTCACGACCTTTGTACCTGCAGCAAAAATAGAAGAGCCACCGAAATGGGAATTCCACATTCTCCAGACACAGAAAACACCAAGTTGGGCAAAAGTATAATAACTACATAATCACACTGAAAACGGAACAAAAAAGCGATTAATATGGAATGGACATTGTACAACCTTGGGCTCGCGGGAGGTAGCTCAAGCAGCTGGTGAGAGGAATGGAAGAGGCGAGTGGGACCATGTGGTCCACTCGCAGAAGGCGATATGAGGCTTGGCGTTGTAGGCGAGGCGTCCTCTAGGCCATCAGGCTAGACCTTGAGGTCGAGACGGCTCCCATGAGGTGGGAAGCCAGCGAGACGAGCAGGTGGGATCGTCTCGCCCGCTGATCGTTTCCCCACTCGCCATATAGAAGGAAGGATGTTTTTACCTTCTTACCCCAAGGGGGATTTTACTCTTCTACCCCAGGTAATTTTACCCTTTTACCCTCAGTTGTCTGCATATGACCTTTCAGAATAGCGCAGTTTGGCTGTTGGCAGACCCAACCTAGGATATTTTGGTATTTTCAGGTCGGTTCAGTATGGTTATTTGCAGATTAGACTCAGAGGCCTATAAATAGATCGATAAGGTGACTTGAAGAAGGTTGTTGAACCTTGACATATTCTTCCTCAGAGGCACCTAGCTCAGCATTGGCTAGGGAGGGGAAGAACTTCTGATTCTTCTGGGTAAGAGGTGGGACGTCCGAGCTGAGACCATTAGTCTGTTTCTGGTCCTATAACTTGCATCGGGAGGGCGGTTCGAGAAGAGTAAGTGTACGCTACAGCTTCAGGTCCGAACTCTAGGTAGAACCGGGTGACTGGTTTCAACATTTTTGGTACGGTGAGCGTGCACCGCGGCCCACACAGAAGAATCTTTAGTTACCTCATGACGGGAGGTCATGGAGAAGGAGACGGAGACGGGTCAGATAACCCGAGAGGATTTGTTGGGAGGGAGGAGTTCATGGCGTCGATCAAAGGCATTATGGACATGCTGCAGGGGATCTCGCAACAGGGAGATTGTTCGACCCCGCTGCATCAGGTACCTACTCTCACGCTGTAGGAAGAGCTCGTCTCGGCGAGAGTCGGAGAAGAAGCCACAGCGATGCGACCAGGAAAAGAAGTGATGGTGGAAGGAGGTGGGCGAGACATGGCAGGAAGGGAGCTATTCCCGAGCCCCGCTAGTGTCGTCTCGCCAGGGGTTGTTATCACGTGAGTAGGGGCAGCGAGACCATGGGCGAGAGGGTCGCGGTTCTGCAAATTGATTCTGTCAGCTCCCATCCCAGATGGGTTCCGGGAACTTGAGATGATCTATTATGTAGGGAAAGATGATCCCCTCCAGCACCTGCAATGGTTCGAGGATGTAGTTTCGATCAGGCCGATGACAGACGCTTTCAAGTGCCGTCTTTTTACCATCACTCTAAAGGATAAACCTAGGAACTGGTGTCATCAGCTCCCGACATGCTCGATATACAGCTTCAAGGACTTGGGCAGGAGCTTTCAGCAACGTTTCTCAACTTCAAAGAAGAGGAAGAAGAACCCGGAGTCAATTTTTCTGATTAAGAAGAGGGCGGATGAGTCCCTAGCTTAGTATTTACACAGATTTCAAGAGGAGATCTTGGACATTCAGGAGGTGCCTGGATTCGCCCTCCAGATGGCCTTTACCGTGGGACTACGGGAGGGCTTCTTCAAGATGAGCCTCACTCGGAAGGCGCCCCTGTCCTTTGAGGGGTTGATGGAGAAGTCTGCGAAGGAAATAACAATGGAGGCAGTGAATCCAAATTTTACAAAAAAGATAGCAAGACTGATAGAGGTTGAGTCAAGAGAGCCAGGAGGAGGGAGAGAGCAAGAAGGGGGGAGAAGAGAAGAGCTGAGGGCACCAGCGTACCAGGAGTTAGGATGGAGGCACCAGGGGGGCCCTGCCCACGGGTAAGGGAGAGGATTTCCCCAAGGAGGAAGGAACCAACTGGGAGTACCCGAAAGATTTAACCAGCAGGGGCGGGGGTACGGTCATAGACCACCTCTACCCCCGCCGCCGCAAGCTATGGCCATCGGTCGAAGGAGAGGTAGAGGCCAAAAGAGAGGAAGAGTTGGAGCAGGAGCTTGAAGAAGGAGAAACCCTCAGGAGGGAAGGTGAGGGGAGGAGGTAGCGCTGCCATACTATGACTTCCACGAGGAAGAGGGTCATGCAATGGCTACTTACCCAAAATTCTTGGAAATGAGAAGAGCTATGGGAGCAGGAGAGCAGCAGCGGCCGGTACGGATAGTGGAGGTGACCGGGACAGGAGAGGAAGATCGATGTGTGGATCGAGCGGATGTAGAGGACTGAGGGGGAATTGGAGTAATCCATGGGGGGGGATTGAGGCTGCCCGAAATGCAAGCCTTTATACCATGTACCATCAGAGCGTAGCTATGACGTCACAATCCTCTCCCCCAAATGAGAAGATCACCTTTTCGAGAAAAAACATGCAGGACCATGAAGACCCCTTCTGTGACGCACTGGTGATCCGGACAGCCATTGAGAACTTCACGGTATCGCGGATCCTGGTTGACAATGGAAGCTCAGTGAATGATATTTAAAAAAAACATTTAATGAGATGAGGGTGGAGGCCCGAAGGGTGCTGGTATCAGTTGGACAATTGTTCTAATTCTCAGGAGAGAGGAAGGAAGTCGAGGGGGAGTGGGACTCCAGGTAAACCTGGGGGGCTATCTAGGAACAGCCATTTTGTCATAGTAGATGCCCCCAGCAGTTACAACGCCATTTTTGGGTGCCCCTTGATCAGTGCTTTTAGATGTGTGACGTCATCTTTCCACCAGTGCCTGAAGCTCAATGTCGGAGGTACTCAAATCAGAGTCCGGGGAGACATGAAGGCAGCTAGGGAATGCTACGTGATGGCAATGAACACCATCTCATAGTAGGGAGAGGCCGAGGAGATGGGGAAGATGATGGAACAATGACAGCAGCAGTTTGGTAGCGAAGCAGAGGTGAAGGAAGAAAAAGAGCATAGAGGAGAAAGCGAGGTGGAGATGGTAGGAGGCATTGTGGTGGAGCCGAAGACGGCGGGAGAGAATGACGGAGAGATGGGAATGGAAGAGGAGAAAGAAAAAGAGGATAGAGGAGAAAGGGAGGTGGAGATGGTAGGAGGCATTGCGGTGGAGCCGAAGACGGTGAGAGAGAATGGCGGAGAGATGGGGATGGATGAGGAGAAAGAAAAAGAGCTCGGAGGAGAAAGGGAAGAGGAGATGGTAGGAGGCATTGCGGTGGAGCAGGAAACGGTGGGCGAGAGGGATGGATAGATGGAGGTGGAAGAGGAGAGGGCGTCGAAGGAAGGCGAAGGGAGGAGGAAAGAAAAGAGAAAGATGGAGGAAGCAGGAGGGTCGCCCGAAGGGGAAGCCTGACAGGAAAAAAGAAGAATTGCACTACTGGAAGGAGGGAGCATTAGCGAGCTGGAGAGGGAGAAGCTTTGGGAAGGAATGGTCGTGACTGTTACGGAGCACGAGGCAGTGAACCACGAAGCCGGAGAATAGGATATGCTGGGAGAGCAGGAGAAAGAAGAGGAGCCGTCAAGGCTGAAGGCAACCGTGGAGGTAATAGAGATGGTGATCCTCACTAGAGATGGAAGAAAAGAGAAGATTATGGTCAGCAGCGAGCACTGCCAAGAAGATCAGGAGAAGATCAGGGCATGCGTGCAGAGGAATATTGACATCTTCACTTGGAGCGCGGCTGACATGCTAGGGGTTGATGAGGACTTGGCCTGCCACCATCTCAGCCTCGACTCCAACACTCGCCCAGTGAAACAGAACAAGAGGGCCATCACCTCTAAGATGGCCGAACCCATTAGAGAGGAGGTAGAAAAGCTGCTTATGGCAGGGTTTGTGCTGCCTATAAGTATCCATGGTGGGTGAGCAATGTTGTAATGGTTAAAAAGGCGGAGGGTAATTGGACAATTTGTGTAGATTTATTTCTCTTAAATAAACCGTGCCCTAAGGATTAATACCCTCTGCATCGAATTGATGCGCTGGTTGATTCAGCCGTCGGTTACTCACTAATGAGTTTTCTAGATGCGTTTTCAGCATACCACCAAATACGCATGCACCAACCGAACGTCAAGGACGTCACCTTCATCACGGAGGATGGATGCTTCTATTTTAACATGATGCCCTTTCGGTTAAAAAATGCGTGGGCAACTTATCAAAGAATGATGGATTCGATCTTCCGAGAGCAGAAGGGGCAGAACCTCGAGGTTTATGTGGATGACCTGATGATCAAAAGCCGGGACCTCAGATATCATGTCTTGGATCTTAAGGAAACCTTTGGAACCTTAAGAAAAAAATAAAATGAGGCTCAACGCCCTGAAATGCATTTTTGGAGCCAGTAGGGGAAAGTTCCTAGGGCATCTCCTTACCCCATCCGGAGTAGAGCCTAATACCGATAAGGTAAAGGCAATCCTAGAGCTGAAATCTGTTACAACCCGCATTTTCACCTCATAAAATAACTTATCAGAGTAAGGGAAAATGCGCGTCATGAAGCCACGTCAGCAGGGGATAACTGCAGACGCTCAGGCAGACACCTACTTAAATATGAAGAAAGATTCTTTAAGTAATTTTAAGGAAAAATCAGTTATGTACAGTAGTTAGTCATATCGCTCATCTTAGTGGCTCATCTAGTCCACGAATCAAAATATAATTATACGCTGCAGAAACACACTTATTTAGATTGACTCCAACATCCTACATGAGTATAAATGTCCTCAAAGGACAAGTCATGCTATGCAAGACCCTAAATTTATAATAGTAGTAAAGATATCTTTTACGGTTCTTAAATATAACAAGTTAGAGTTTTTAAATGATGCAGTGCATGAAGTAATAGTAGTAGATTTTATTCTTAAAAATACCTAACATGCATTCCTAGCATAAATCCTCTCAGAGAGCAAGCAATCCACATCCACATATAGAGATATAAGCAGCTACCAAGTATCTAAAAGTAACAATTCTGTCGGCGGCAACAAACTGACACGAACCCACTAACAGAAAAGTAAGTCTGAACCAGTAACTAAATAAACCATGAACTACCTCGCGGAGATGCGGTAACAACCACGGCCAACACTGCCGCCCAAAAACTCCAAAACTATCTCTGCTATCTGCTACTCCTCTGAACTTGAGGCATTCCAAAGACAGAACACCTCAGCAAGAAGGAACAAATTGTGACAGAAAATTAATAAACCAAAATAAACAAAGGTCAAAAGGGGTACCAACCCAAGACCAAAAGCACTGAAGTGGAGTACAAAAAGAAACAGGGCATCAATAGGAAAAAGAACTCTTACGTGATTCGTCACATTCAACAAGAGTACACCGGATGCACGAGGCCATAAGTTGACTACATGAATAATTCATAAGGAAGAAATACAAAACCTCTATTAGGCACCTGTGGTCGACTCTACCCAAAAATATGGGCGAGGTGGTCACTCGTGGACATACCTTCATGAATATAAAATCCGTCTAACTGAGAGGGAGTCTCATACTCTCCACCATACACCGCAGACGCTCCAAAAACCTGGTAGACTTCCACAAGGTAATAATAAAGGCATCAAACATTGCGGAGGTGGTTTCGTCCACTAACTCCCACAATTAAGAAACCCAAAGAAACCACAACACACATATCTCGAGATTTAGCTCGTCAGATTCTACTTGACACTTCTAGTTTCAAGACACGGTTGATCAACCCTTAGGAATGATTTACAATCCTAGATAACTCTAATCCATTCAATAACGAAATCTAAGGCATTTAAAGTCATCAATAAGACACTTCAAGAACGATCAAACATGTCCGGACAAAATCGTGCTAACCATGACAACACGTTATAACATCATGTGATCATTGAGAAGGTTAATCATTACAATAATTTGTAAGAACAAGTGTAGAAAAATTTAGGGAACATGAAAACATAGCCGTTACCATCAAATCAGACAAGGAGAAACGATGGTAAACCACCACTTGTCTTGGTTTTACCGAAAAAGTCCTATGAATCACTCCACGTCGTAGATCAGGGCAAAAGGATGCGGGAGGAGTTGAAATTTGAACAAAAATGGTCGAAATAGAGGTTAGGGCCGAAAAACCCTAACAAGAAATCTCAAGAAATGGGGAAGATATTACCACGATTGCGTAGCTCTCGGCGAGAGCTTTCCGGATCTATGTTCGGTTGAAGATTTCGAGCACCGGAGTACCGTCGGCGGCCACCGGAAGATTCACGACAAGGAAACTCTCTCTCTCTCTCTCTCGCTCGCTGATCTGGTTCGGGAGAATAATATCGGAGAAGATGAAGTTCGGTTCTAAAACCTAAGTCTAAGAATATATATATATATAATGTTTATAAAACGTTTTGTCAAAAACGGGTTATTTCAAGCGGTTTCGTGTGAATCCAATATAGAGGTCTAGGATGACCCCAAATTGAAAACTTTCCAACATGAAAGTTGTAGATCTCGTCGATAAGAAAAAAGTTCATGTTGACCATTTTGTCGTACGACACCGTTTTGACCCTCAAGACGGTGCCCAAACTTAGACTGTACAGACTACTCGAGAGGAAATTGGTTTACTCGAGATGGAGGTGTTTACTCGAGTTGGAGGGGATTACTCGAGATGGAGACTCGAGTTGGAGGCTTGGGGAACTCGCGATAGTCATAGGGACTCGAGATAAAAGGCATAGAACTCGAGTAGATCAGGTCTACTCGAGATAGAAGGAATAGAACTCGAGTAGATCAGTCGAACGGGCTATCTATGAGCAGTTTCGGGAAAATCGATAATAGAGGTCCAAGATTGCATCAAATCGAAAAGTGTCCAACATGAAAATTATATTTCGTCGAGACGAACAAATTTCATGTTAACCATTTTTTCATACGACATCATTTTGACCCTGAAAATAGCACCTGAACGTGACTGAACACAATAACTCGAGTAGGAAAATAGTCACTCGAGTAGGAAAATAAAATCACACGTGTACCTGAAGAAATTCACTCGAGTAGGTCAATAAAATTACTCATGGGAAGAAATTTTGCATGAATAGTGTTTTTTACATATATATCCAAAGAATTAAACTTTATATATGAATAGTAAAGTACATTTTTGAATAGTAACATAATATTAAAATAATCCTGTTTATATATTTTGAATAAGGAAACTACGAGATCAAAACGGAGGCCCAAACGCGTGTCAAATTAAATGAAATTCACACCGTAGGCGAACACTGACGCTACAAACACAACGGTAAAGTCAAAACCAAAATCGGATGAGCCATTCCCGAGATATTAATCTTCAAAGTATACGGCGAAGATAAACAATCCAAAACTTCAATCACGCACTGAGACTCCAAAAATGCTCAGATTGCGACGAAACTTGACGAGCAAGTCCAAAATTACTTAACTTAAATTCCAAAAGCAAAAATTTCCAATTACAATAAGAATTCGGCCGATTCGACCGCACAGACACGAAAATGCCTTAACGACATTGCGCCGTCAACTCGACATTAAAACTAACGCCACTATGTCATAAATATGACGATGCCCATTCAAATAAAATCATTGAAAAACCTGGGGCATTACAGTCACTCCCCCAAAAAAGAAGTTTCATCCCAAAACTTAACACAACTCTAAAAACAAACCAAAACAATAAAATCAAGCATTACTTAAGTTATAATGACATACCTGAAACTAAGAGAAGAGGTGCGGGTGAGATTCCCTCATCGCCGATTCCAATTCCCACGTCGCGCTCTCGACATCTTGATTTCTCCAAAGAATCTTGACCATAGGGATGGTCTTTCTCCGTAACACATGCCCTTGAGAATCCAGAATACGAACATGTTATTCCACATACGTAAGGTTGCGCTGAATCTGGGGCATCGAGTCAAGGACTTGACGATCATTACGAATACACTTCCGTAACTGGCTCACACAGAACACATCATGGACACTAGGGAAGGTCGCAGCCAAATCTAGCCTATAAGCTAACACTCCGATGCGCTCAAGAATCTGGAAAGGTCCCACATACCGGCGGTCTAACTTGTGGTTCCTTCCAAAGCTTTTAACGTCATACATCAGAGAAACCTTCAGAAAAACCAAGTCTCCAACGACAAACTCCAGATCGACCCTTCGTTGATTAGCATACTTCTCATAGCGCTCTTGAGCCACTCATAGCTTTCCCGAATATGAGTCACAACACAATTCATCTCTTCAAGGGCTTCCGGACCTAACAACGGTCTCTCACCAACTTCAGCCCAAAATAATGGAGTTCTACAACGCCTCCCATATAAGGCCTCAAACGGGTCCATCTGCAGACTCTCTTGATAAATATTATTGTATACAAACTCTATGAGTCTAAGACGCTCATCCCAAGCACCACCATGATCCAAAATATAACACCTGATCATGTCTTCTAAGATCTGATTTTCTCTTTCCGTATGACCATTCGTCTGCGGATGATAGGCGGTGGAATACCTTAAATCGGTACCCAACCCCTCTTGTAAACTCTTCCAAAAGCGAGACGTAAATCTGGAGTCTCGATCTGATACAATGCTAACAGGAACTCCATGTAATCTGATGACCTCTTCAAGATATAGCTCAGCTATCTTCTTCATTGAATACCCAATATTAAACATAACAAAGTGAGCACACTTTGTCAATCTATCGACTATCACCCAAACAGAGTCGTGCCCATGGGGAGATTTTGGTAGACCGGCGATGAAATCCATTGAAATACTCTCCCATTTCCAACTTGGAATATCAAGCGGTGTCAACTTACCACCAGGCCTTCTATGATCAGCCTTAACACGCTGACATGTATAGAATTCCGATACAAACTTTGCGATATCATTCTTCATCCCCGACAACCAAACAATTTGCTTTAGATCTTTATACATCTTAGTGGAACCAGGGTGGTTGGCTACACTGGAACCATGAGCTTCCACACAGAACTTAGCCCGGATGTCGCCAAAGGCAGGGACACAAAGTTTACCCCGATACTTCAAGGTATTCAACCCGTCCAAGGAGAAATCCGGTAGCTCTCCCTTCACAGTTCTATTTCGGAGGAGCAACAAATCAGGATCATCCTTCTAGTGTGCTCGAGTAAGGGAAATCCAAGAGGGTTCTTCTGCTTCTAGACTAGCAGGCACAGTACGACTCCTAAATTCAATATTCATCAACAAGAATTCTTCTACCAAAAACTGAACCGACAGATTAAAAATTTTAGCGGTCTTTTTACTCAAAGCATCGACTACTACATTACCTTTCCTGGATGATAAAGAATTTCCACTTCATAATCAGCCACATATTCTAACCACCGACGCTGGGGCAGGTTTAGTTTCTTCTGAGTGAAGATGTACTTTAAACTCTTGTGGTCCGTATAGATCTTGCACAACGCGCCATACAATAAGTGTCTCCAAAGCTTCAGCGCATAAATTACAGCAACAAACTCAAAATCGTGCGTAGGATAGTTTTTCTCGTGAATCTTCAGTTGTCTCGATCCATACGTGATCACCTTACCATCTTGCATTAAAACACAACCAAGTCCGATGTGTGATGCTTCAACATACACAGCATACTCAACTCCTTCAGTAGGTAAGGTTAAAATTGGAGCAGTACATAATCTCTTCTTCAATTCTTGGAAAGCTTCTTCACACTTATCACTCCAAATGAATGCAGTATTCTTTTGAGTAAGTCTAGTTAGAGGAGCAGACAACACCGAAAACCCTTCCAGGAATCTTCTATAATAGCCATCCAGGCCTAAGAAGCTCCTAATCTCCTTAGGTGTAGAAGGTCTCTTCCATTCCATCACAGCAGAAATCTTGGTTGGATTTACTGAAATACCATCCTTGCTTACAACATGACCCAAAAAGGACAACTGAGGTAGCCAGAACTCACACTTGCTCAACTTCGCATATAAATTATGCTGCCTCAGGGTCGGCAAAACCAAACACAAATGCTGAGTATGCTCCTCAACATTGCGGGAATACACCAAGACATCGTCTATAAACACAATAATCAATCGGTCCAAGAAATGCTTAAACACCCTATTCATCAAATCCATGAAAGCAGAGGGTGCATTGGTTAAACTAAAAGACATCACCAAAAACTCATAGTGTCCATTCCGCGAACGGAAAGCGGTTCGTGGAATATCTGCCTCACGAATTCTCAACTGGTGGTAGCCTGAGCGAAGATCGATCTTTTAAAATACCGAGCTACCACACAACTGATCAAACATATCATCAATCCTTGGCAGGGGATATCTATTCTTAATGGTTACCTTGTTCAATTCTCTGTAATCAATGGAAAGCCTCATCGATCCATCTTTCTTCTTGATGAACAAAACAGGAGCACCCCACGGAGAAGAACTTGGTCTAATAAATCCACACCTCAGCAACTCATCGAGCTGAGTACGTAACTCATCCAACTCACGCAGAGCCATACAGTGCGGTGCTTTGGTAATAGAATGAGTACCTCGCTCGAGGTCTATCACAAACTCTATCTCCCTTTCAGGAGGGAGTCCTGGAAGACTATCAGGAAAGATATCTGGAAACTCTCGCACCACCGAGACATCCTCAAGATGTGGTGTAACAAAAGCTGTCTCCAGAGCAGAAATAGAAACTAAAAATGCCTCACAACCAGACTCTATAGCACGACAAGGCACGTACCGCAGAAATGAGAGGGGAAACTCTGTCCTGAAATCCATAGACGCTCATAGGTTGTCCGTCATCCATCCTGAAATCCAGTCGCTTAGCCTTGCACTGGATGACCGCATCATACTTGGACAGCCAGTCCATGCCCAAAATCACATCAAAATCAGCCAGGTCTAAAATCATTAGATCCGCCAAGGCAAGAAAATTGCAAAGATAAATAGGGCATCTCAGAACTCCTTGATTAGATATCACTGAATCACCGGAGGGAAGCTTGACGTTGAAGGAGTCTCCTAATTGATCCACATTCAAGCGATGTTTATCAACAAACCTCCGGGACACAAAGGAATGGGTGGCACCCGAGTCGAAAAGAACGCGCACCCACCTATTCCACACCTTAAACTCCCCTAAAACCATAGCATACATAACTAAACGAACGATAACTAGGGAAACAACAACAAAATAATAAGGATAAATTAAACTGAGGCTAACCTGATATCACTTGCGTAGAGGTTTGGGATTTCTCGCTGGTCATCACATTCAGCTTTCCTTTTCCTTTATCCAGGTTTGGTGGTGGCGGTAGAGCTCGAAGTGGGGCAGGCTGCAGTGGGGGCTGAGCCTAGGGGCACGAAGACTTCTAGTGTCCCTTTTGCCCGCACTGGAAGAAAATCCTTTCTTTCATCCAGCACCGACTGAAATCATGACCTTTCCTTGCACAGAACGAGCACACTAGCTCTCTTTTGGGTGCACCTTGGATGGCTTGCACCTGCTGCTTCAGGATGGCAGTCCTCTTGAAACACCTTTCATAGGGGTGGCCATGGCGACCACAGAAGCTACACACTTCCTTACTTTTCTTTTTCGAAGAAGGGCCATATGCCTTGGAGCAACCATCCTCAATGCCTTTCCTTTTCTCTTTCCTCGCCGCAGCACTGCGGTTCTTGGCATTTTCAATCGCCTCAACTTTCAGTGCGGCTTCCACTGCCTCACTAAAGTTCTCTGCTCTATAAGCGCATGCCAATTGCGGGACATCGCATCTTAGTCCTCCAAGGAATCGCTTTACTGTACCCTCCTCCGAAGCTACCAAATCAGGGGAAAATCTGCTCAACTTGCTAAACTCAATCTCGTACTCCCTCACGGTGAGCTGTCTCCTGCTCGACCCAGGGTAGAAACTTCTTCAGCAGCATCTTCTTAAAAGATTCCCAAGAACAGCCTTCCTTCAAACTCTCTCTTTCCCGAATCCACCAACACTTTGCCAGGTCTTTTAACTGATAGGATGCAATCATCACCTTCTACGCTTCTAGAATTCCAGAATACGAAAACATCTCCTCGATGGAGATGATCCAATCATATAAAATCAAAAAGTCGGCACTCCAATCGTAGGTGGGAGGTCCTAACCGCAGGAAGTGCGATATGATATTCATTTCTGGTGATATCGTCATCGGGGGCCCTGGAGGGGCAGGGGTATCGGGCACGGCTTGGCCCAGGGCAGGCTCTTGCACTAAAGGTTGCTGCGCGGGAGCGGCAGACAACAAAGACTCAATTTGCGATTGCATCGCACCTAATTGCCTTGACAGAGCCTCATTGCTCTGATGCAGACTCTCGATAATCGCATCACTTTGCACACCTGATGACTCACCCTCCGACTGTGGAGTCGACCTTGTCGCAGGACGCTTTGGCAGCATTTTTAAAAAGCAAACAGACAACTCATCAAAATCCTAGATTACAACAAAGCAATACGACTAGTTCAGACCATTCTTAAAAGACACTTGCTTACGCTGCAACTTTCTCTGGGCTTTTATAATGATGTTATGTCCTACATAGGATGATATCCTCTCATCCTATCGACTCTTGTACCTATGACATGAAAGCATGGGTTCCTTATTCTTATTTAAAATTATGTGTGTATAAGTGTCATCATGTAAACCTTAACTTCGCACGCGTGCTTATGCGATGATATGCAATGTATGTAGTGCTATGCATTCTAAAAAGGCCCTAATGCGTGTTATGAGCTGCGTGCGCATGAAATGTTATGCATCCCATACTACATAACATTGCATGCAACGAGAAAATAAAACGCGCTAATGGGCACTCATGTGATGGTGGTTATGCATCCCATACTACATAACCATCACATGTTGCCTCCTATGGTGGATCCATATATAAACACATATTATGCATCCCATACTACATAATATGCCCCGTATACTTCTTGTTATTCTATGAGTATAGTGACTATACTTCGGCTAAGATGTACTGATGACACATCCGTGTGTATGAAATGTCACTAAACAACTAACACTAATAAGGAAAGGTTTCCCGAACAATTGTTAAGCAACCTCCCTCTGTTACCAACTGTCATAACCCGCATTTTCACCGCATAAAATAACTTATCAGAGTAAGGGAAAATGCGCGTCATGATGCCACGTCAGTAGGGGATAACAGTAGACGCTTAGGCAGACAACTACTTAAACATGAAGAAAGATTCTTTAAGTTATTTTAAGGAAAAATCAGTTATGTATAGTAGTTAGCCGTATTCCTCGGCTTAGTGGCTCATCTAGTCCATGAATAAAAATATAATTATACGCTGTCGAAACATTCTTATTTAGATTGACTCCAACATCCTACATGAGTATAAACGTCCTCAAAAGACAACTCATGCTATGCAAGACCGTAAATTTATAATAGTAGTAAGGATAACATTTACGGTTTCTAAATATAACAAGTTAGAGTTTTTAAATGATGTAGTGCATGAAGTAATAGTAGTAGATTTTATTCTTAAAAATACCTAACATGCATTCCTAGCATAAATCCTCCTAGAGAGCAAGTAACCCACATCCATATATAGAGAAATAAGCAGCCAACAAGTATCTAAAAGTAACAATTCTGTGGGCGCGAACAAACTGACACGAACCCACTGTCAGAAAAGTTAGTCTGAACCAGTAACTAAATAAACCACAAACTACCTCGCTGAGATGAGGTAACAACCACGGCCAACATTGCCTTCCTGAAACTCCAAAACTAGCTCTGCTATCTTCTACTGCTCTGAACCAGAGGCATTCCAAAGACAGAACACCTCAGCAAGAAGGTACAAATGGTGACAAAAAATTAATAAGCCAAAATAAACAAAGGTCAAAAGTGGTACCAACCCAAGATCAAAAGTACTGAAGTAGAGTACAAAAAGAAACATAGCATCAACAAGAAAAAGAACTCTTACGTGATTCGTCACGTTCAACAAGAGTATACCGGATGCTTGCGACCATAAGTTGACTACATGAATAATTCATAAGGAAGAAATACAAAACCTTTATTAGGCACCTGCGGTCGACTATACCCAAAAACACGGGCAAGGTGGCACTCGTGGACACACCCTCATGTATATAAAATCCGTCTAACTGCGAGGGAGTCTCATACTCTCCACCATATACCGCAGATGCCCCAAAAACCTTGTAGACTTCCACAAGGTACTAATAAAGTCATCAAACATTGCAGAGGTGGTTTCGTCCACTTACTCCCGCAATTAAGAAACCCAAAGAAACCACAACACACATATCTTTAGATTTGGCTCATCAGATTCTACTTGACACTTCTAGTTTCAAGACACGGTTGATCAACCCTTAGGAACTATTTACAATCCTAGATTACTCTAATCCCTTCAATAACGAAATCTATGGCATTTAAAGCCATCAATAAGACACTTCAGGAACGATCAAACATATCCGGACAAAATCGAGTTCACCATAACAACACGTTACAACATCATGTGATCATTGAGAAGGTTAATCATTACAATAATTTGGAAGAACAAGTGTAGAAAAATTTAAGGAACATGAAAACATAGTCGTTACCACCAAATCAGACAAGGAGAAACGAGGGAAAACCACAACTTGCCTTGGTTTTACCGAAAAAGTCCTCCGAGTCACTCCACGTCGTAGATCAGGGCAAAAGGATGCGGGAGGAGTTGAAATCTGGACAAAAATGGCCGAAATAGAGGTTAGGGCCAAAAATCCTAAACAAAAATCTCAAGAAACGGGGAAGATATTACCACGATGGCGTAGCTCTTGGCGAGAGCTTTCTGGATCTTTGGTCGGTTGAAGATTTCGAGCACCGGAGTACCGTCGGCAGGCACCAGAAGATTCACGACAAGAAACTCTCTCTCTCGCTCGCTGCTCTGGTTTAGGAAAAAATATCGGAGAAGATGAATTTCGGTTCTAAAACCTAAGTCTAAGAATATATATATATATATATATATATATATATATATATATATATATATATATATATATGTTTATAAAAAGTTTTGTCAAAAACGGGTTATTTCGAGCGGTTTCGCGGGAACCCAAAATAGAGGTGTATAATTACCCCAAATCGAAAACTGTCCAACACAAAAGTTGTAGATCTCGTCGAGACGAACAAAGTTCATGTTGAACATTTTGTCGTACAACATGGTTTTGACCCTCAAAATGGTGACGGAACTAAGACTATACAGACTACTTGAGAGGAAATTGGTTTACTTGAGATGGAGGGGTTTACTCGAGTTGGAGGGGCTTACTCGAGATGGAGACTCGAGTTGGATGCTTGGGAAACACGAGATAGTCATAGGGAATCGAGATAAAAGGCATAGAACTCGAGTAGATCAGGTCTACTCGAGATAGAAGGAATAAAACTCGAGTATATCAGTCGAACGGGCAATCTATGAGTAGTTTCGAGAAACGCGATAATAGAGGTCCAAGATGGCATCAAATCAAAAAGTTCAAACATGAACGTTGTATGTCCCGTCGAGACGAACAAATTTCATGTTGACTTATTTTCCATACGCCATCAGTTTGATCCTGAAAATAGCACCCGAACGCGACTGAACAGAACAACTCAAGTAGGAAAATAGCACTCGAGTAGGAAAATAAAATCACTCGTGTACCTCAAGAAATTCACTCAAGTAGGTCAATAAAATAATTAAACTTTATATATGAATAGTAAATTACATTTTTGAATAGTAACATAATATTAAAATAATCCTGTTTATATATTTTGAATAAGGAAACTACGAGATCAAAACGGAGGCCTAAACGTGTGCCAAATTAAATGAAATTCGCACTGTAGGAGAACATTGACACTACGAATTCAACGGCGAAGTCAAAACCAAAATCCGACGAGTCATTCCCGAGATATTAATCTCCAAAGTATACGGCAAAGATAAACAATCCAAAACTTCAATCGTGCGCCGAGACTCCAAAAATGCTCGGATTGCGACGAAACTTGACGAGCAAGTCCAAAATTACTTAACTTAAATTCCAAAAGCAAAATTTTTCAATTACAGCAAGAATTTGGCCTACTCGACCGCACGGACATGAAAATGCCTTAACAGCATTGCGCCGTCAACTCGACGTTAAAGGTAACGCCACGACGTCATAAATATGACGATGCCCATACAAATAAAATCATCGAAAAACTGGGGGCATTACAGGAATCTCCCAGGAATACCAAGGAAGTTCAACGTCTCACCGACAGGTTGGCCAGACTAAGCAGGTTCCTCTCCCGAGCCAGAGAAAAATGCTCACCTTTCTTCCGGACGTTGAGATAAGAAGTTCGAATGGACCCCGGAGTGCTAGGAGGCTCTTCAGGCTCTAAAGCAACAGCTCACCCGAAAGCCTCTACTCCAGGGACCGAGGGAAGGGGATGTCTTGTTCTTATACCTAGGAGTGGGGATCGGGGCCGTGAGTTCGGTTCTTGTATGAGAGGAAGGGAAAAACCAATTCCCAGTCTATTACGTGAGCAGGGTCCTAAAGAAGGTAGAACTCGGGTACCACATCCTCGAAAAGCAAGCATTTGCCCTCATTGTATCGGCCAGGAAGCTTAGGCCGTATTTTCAGGCCCATTCGATTCAGGTGGTGACGGATCACCCCCTCTGTCGCATCTTGGATGGGGTGGAGCACTCTGGGAGGTTGGCCAAATGGTCAATAGAGCTCAGAGAATCCGACCTCACTTTTACTCCTCGGTTTGCCATCTAGGCACAAGCCATGGCCGACTCCCTAGCGGACTACGTAGTGGAGATCCAAGAGGCTGAAGCACCCCCTCGAGCATCGTGGAAGATGCTGGTAGATGGAGCTTCAGGAAAAAATTCCTTTAGAGGAGGAATGATCTTAGTAAGACTAGAGGGGACCAAAATTGAGCAAGATTTGAAGATCCACTTCGTGATCACAAACAACCAAGCAGAATATGAAGCGATCATCGCAGGGCTCAAATTAGATCGGGAGTTGGGCATACAAGACATTAGGGTCTCCACAAACTCTATAGTTGTCACAGGCCAGATCAAAGGTGAGTTCGAAGCGAGGGAACCCACCCTCCAGCTATACCTAGGGAAAGTCAAATACATAATCTGGCATTTCCGCAGTTTTTCGATTCAGCACGTCCCGAGTGATGAAAGCACTCAGGTGGACCAACTCCCGAAATATAGCCCTCGAGTCGGAGGAACGGTGATGGAGCTTTTCAGCTCGTCCATAGAAGAGGGAGAACTCATGGAGATAAACCAACAAAGGTCTTGGATCGATCCCTTCATCACTTTCTTGACCTCAGGGCAACTTCCTGAGAGCAATGATGAGTCCACTTTATATACCCATTTTCGGACTCATATGGGCTTGTTTTCTCGTTGATGCACTTCACTTTAGAGCTTTATTTGTTCATATTTGTTATTATGTCCTTTTTTATGAGTAAGTGCACATTTATGCTCGTGGTTGTGTATTTTGTTACTTTTATTATTTGTACTTTTTTTTTGTGATTGTCTGGAATGTGTGCACAGATTAGTGATTTGTTTTTCCTATCGGTACAGGGGTCGTGTGCGTGTTTCGGGATGGTTATGAAACAAGAATACTGCGCACGATCATGGGATCTAATGCGCACGACTACTGGTCTTGCGCCCCTGATCGTGCGCAGTACTCTTCATTTTCCAGAATCAGCTAAGGGAAATCGCACGACCGCTGGACACAGTGAGCACGACCACCGGTCGTGCGCCACTGATCGTGTGCATTGATTCCTCTTTTTCTGGAGTCCTGTCTGGGGTAATCGCACGACCATTGGACTTAGTGCGCACGACCACTGGTCGTGCGCCACTGCTCGTGCGCATTATCCCAGTTCTTCTTAATAATATGCCATGCTAGTGCGCACGATCACCGGACATAGTGCGCACGACCACTGGTCGTGCGCCCGTGATCGTGCGCATTGTTCATTTCTGCTTTGTATTAATAGTGCAGGTCTCGCCCTAATTCGGAATCGCGGGGATCACTCAAAATTTCCCCGCCATTTTCCGCCTTCTCCGCTATTCCCCTTCATCTTCCATCATAGGGAGGTTCTCCGGGAAATCTTTCACCGCCAAATCCAAGCCGGAGCTTCCTCTCGGCCTCCTCCTTCATCCTTGAGCTTCAAGAAGAGCTTGACCTAGATTTCTCCATCAAGCTAGGAGCAGTTGTGCCATCCTCCACCGGATCATGACATGAAGAAGACGAGCCATTGGAAGGTGGTGACAACCCTTCTCTACCCCGGACGCAGTTGCGGACCGAGCTTGGATGCGGATTGACAACCCGATGATTCCAACCGTGAATCCTCAACAAGGCTTCAGATCCGGTCAATTTCGCACACTTTTCTTCTCTTGTTGTTGATGGTTTAGTTGAACTCTCTGTATTTGATGAAGTTATGCTTAGTGTAATATACATTTATGTGTAATCATGTCTATGTGATTGTATGTTTTCGTTATTTACTTAAGGTACGCCTATTTGTCCATCCACCATCCATCCTCCTTGCCGCACTAGCAATTGCTAGTGGCGTGCGTAGCAAAGACATGCTCACGACCCTCATTCCGCCATTCTCATCACCTCATCCGCAAGCCTACTCGCCCATCCGCCTAGTGATTCGGTGCATAGCGGCCCGACTAGTCTTCCATCATGCCTAGCGAAGCATCGCATAGCGGCGTTGCATAGGAGTAGTTGTTAGATTTTTACTTTCTTTTTCCGCATATATCAAAACCCCCCTTAGTTAGCTCCGACCTAAGGACTTCAATATCAAGTCCTCCTCGAAATTAACTCCGCCTTACTGTGTTCCTTGAGAGATCGATACTTGGGAAAACTCACCCATTTTATATTACTTGTGCGACCGGTTCACTGCCGTGATCTTACGCAACAAGTTTTTGGCACCGTTGCCGGGGAACACAGTTGTGTGAGTTTTTGGAGAGGGAGATAGGAGATAGAAGCCCTTTTCCATTTGTGTATTTCATGTTTTTCTTTGCTTTAGTTTTTAGAATATGTTTCTTGTTTTTATTTGTTCATATTCTAGTTTTAATTTTTCTGTAGCAGGTTTTCCGATTCTTTTATCTGTGGTGTGTACTTAATTGTTGCTTAGAAACTTTCTATTGGTGAATTCTTCTTGTTGCACCATGTATTCTTATATGTATATTCGTTGCCGATGGTGTGGGGATTATAGGCATGGTAGTGATGAGTGCCCCACTAAAGATTGGGAGCATAATTCTCGTGGTTCTGTGTATGGAGCATCGTCTTCATATGGTACTTCATACACCCAACCCAGGCCTTATGGTCAATCCACTTCTATGCATTGATCTTTTTCTTATTCCTCTTCGGTCCCACCTGGATCGAGGAGTAATGGAAAACGATGTTTGTGTTGTCATAGCACCGACCACGTGTTGAAAGATTGCGCAGAATTTCAGCGCCAGTTGGAGGAGGATGTTGAACCGGGTATCCGATTCATTCCATCCACCTATCAATCGGCTGCCCCTTCTGATTCTGATGATATGTTCGCAGCACCACCTTGTCTATGGGGGACTGCTACGGATATACGCATCAGACTTTCTTCTGATTGGTGTGACGACATTGTGGCACCGTCTCTCCCCATGCACTCTTCCCCTATTGTTGATTCACCCCCGGAGGAACCGTCACATATTTTCTCTGATGCTGTTGTTCCTCCGCCTTCTTTGCAAGAATTATCTATCCCTATTTTTAGTGAGTCGGTTGATGATGTTAGGCCAGATTGTGATTCTGAGCCTGAGGATGTGCCCATGTTTGACGAGAATATTATTTTCATTAATGGAAAGTATTACGTCTTGGAACATGTGGACGCACTGAGGTGTGTTGATGAGGAAGTTTCCACTTCCTTGATGGATGAGGAGGTCCAAACCACCACCGAGGACCTCGAGCTCGCGGATTCCCCTCGCCATGACTCATATGATTCTGTCGATGATCTATGTCAGGATCTTGCTGGGAGTGAGACCGGGACCACTACCCCTATTTCTGATTCTCTTAGTTATTCATCTCCTTTATTTCTTGATCTCATTTCTGTATCTGAGCCTGTGCGGGTTGAGTCTCCACAGGAGCTTCAGGAGGACTTGGAGCTTTCAGCTCGAGTCATCAATGGTAGCATCCTCTCTCACGAGGAGTTTGATTCCTCCTCTGTTGAGAAAGCTCCATTGATTGCTTTCTCCTCCTGCCCTCTCCCTGTAGTAGACGATACCTTGCTGGGCAAGGATTCATTTTGTGGTGAGAAGAGTGAGGACCAGCGCTCCTTCTCTTTTACTTCATTTTTCCTCTACCTGTATTGGGCAGGTATTACTATTTAGGTAGAGGGGTAACTGTTCTATCGCCGTATCGGTACCCGTTACCTAAACGGATATTGGAACAGTTACCTGTGCATTTTTCTTTTCATACGCCCATTAGCTAGAACCTTTTCGTAGCCGAATAAGTCATGCTGGGATGACAATAACCCCAGTACTTATCTTTTATTTCCTGCATTTTTTATGCCTAGTTTGTTTTAGTATTTCTTTGTAGTTTGTATATTTTTGTTTTGTTTTTGCGGAGCTCACCCCTGTAGGTATTCATGGCAAATCATATTGGCGGGGTTGTGATTCTTCGTATGGCGGGTATGCTTCTGGTTTCCACGCTTCTTCTGGTATGCTCACTGGCTGAGCATTGGGTAACCTCTTCCCTTATCTCTTTATGATTTTAATTTCTCCATCATATGCTGTGTTGCTTAGTTTAAGTTTGGGGGAGAGCAAGTATTTGTTACCTTTTGCACGCACACACTTCTTATGCATACTAGAAGCTTTTATTGTTATATTTTGATTAGTTCATTGCATCACACACCACTGCACCCACATGAGCGCGTGCTTAGCTTTTTGCGTGCTGCAAGTTAAACTCGTTTCTTTTGTATGATTTGGGAAAATTATGGTGCTGGCTGAGGATTGTGAGACGGAGTAAAATGTTTACCTTGCCGTGCTCCTAGTCGAGTGCTCTTGTCTCATGTAGAAATTTGAGTAGATTTAATTTTTCTGTATGCTTATAGTTTTATATTTTTCTAATTTCGTAAATACTTTTTATTCTACTCAAAAATTGGTGAATCCGGTGTGAATCCGACGGTAGCTTAGGGATGTGTGTAGACGGCCATTAGGTTCATATTGCTCGAGTCGGGAGGATGGATAGTCTTTCTCGTCGTCAAAGAACTTGCCCCAAGCTATTCTTGAAGCATGGTTATAGGTTAGTTCCCTCGCATGAGTGTGATGTAGGCCATCATTTTGGCCCGGTTGAGATTTGTACCATTCCTAACATCTTATCCTCGCTAGCCCTGTTGTGCCTACCCCTCCTTTGATTCAGCTCCACCATGATTTCACCAAAGCCTCATATCCAATCCTAGTCGCACACACGAGTTGAGCTTTAGAGTTTTACATTTTCATTTTGGGATGTGATGTGGTGATATTATTTGTGAAAATGTGGGAAGTGCTCCCAAGTTTATATCTGCTGAATTGTGAAAAAAAATGAAGGAAAAAAATATATTTGTAAAGATAAAAAAAATGAAAAGAAAAATTTTAATTGAAAATCATTTTGGATATGAGATTGTATTTGGAGTAGGCGGTACACACACCCATATTTGTAAAATTAAGTCTAGGGGTATGGTGTACCCGCGTGTATTTTGCTTAGTAGAGGGATTCATTTTATACTAGCTCATTTGGGTTAGGTGCATAGTCTTCCTGTTTATCTTTGTTTACTCACCGAAACCCAAGCCCCATCTCTTCACCTAAAGTCCTACTGATTCGTGTGTGAACCAAACCAGTGCCGTGGAGAGAATGCGAAAGGGCAAGCATATGGTCACCGACATTGGTGGATTCCTTTGGAGGTTATCCCGAGCCCTGATCTTTGGCAATGCTCGCCTAGCGATTAGTCTACTTTCTCCCTATGCGTGACCGGATGATTCACCATTATTCCATTTGTGAGTAATAATAAAATGTTGATCCACATTGTGAAAAATATAAACTATTCTGCATACTTAGAAATTTCTTCTATTATTTTTACGTGTGCGAGCATGCGACTTCGCATAGTACTCCGTATCGCAATTTCTTTGTTAGCTAGTAATTTTCCCTATACGCTTCGATTTTGTTTGCTCGGGACGCGCAAACAGTTAAGTCTGGGGGTGTGATGAGTCCACTTTATATACCTATTTTCGGACTCATCTGGACTTGTTTTCTCGTTGATGCACTTAACTTTAGAGCTTTATTTGTTCATATTTGTTATTATGTCCTTTTTATGAGTAAGTGCACATTTATTCTCGTGGTTGTGAATTTTGTTACTTTTATTATTTGTACTCTTTTTTGTGATTGCCTGGAATGTCTGCACAGATTAGTGATTTATTTTTCCTATCGGTACAGGGGTCGTTTGCGTGTTCCGGGATGGTTATGAAACAGAAATACTGCGCACGATCATGGGATCTAATCCGCACGACCACTGGTCGTGCGCCCCTGATCGTGCGCACTACTCTTCATTTTCCAGAATCAGCCTGGAGTAATCGCACAACCACTGGACACAGTGCGCACGACCACCGGTCGTGTGCCACTGATCGTGTGCATTGATTCCTCTTTTTCTGGAGTCCTGTCTGGGGTAATCGCACGACCATTGGACTTAGTGCGCATGACCACTGGTCGTGCGCCACTGCTCGTGCGCATTATCCCAGTTCTTCTTCCTAATCTGCCATGCCAGTGCGCACGATCACGGACATAGTGCGCACGAAACTGGTTGTGCGCCCGTGATCGTGCGCATTGTTCATTTCTGCTTTATATTAATAGTGCAGGTCTTGCCGTAA